>JAWNOI010000010.1:0-1274303 GCA_035046045.1 Zaprionus bogoriensis
TTACCCATTGAAAATGGGTAAAAAATGGTATATTAACTTTGTGCAAATGTATGTAACAGGCAGAAGGAGGCGTGGCAGACCATACAAAGTATATATATTCTTGATCAGCATCAATAGCCGAGTCGATTTGGTCATGTCCGTCTGTCTGTCCGTCTGTCCGTCTGTCCGTCTGTCCGTCTGTCCGTCTGTCCGTCTGTCCGTCTGTCCGTCTGTATGAACACACAGATCTCAGCTATTAAAAGAGCTAGAGGCACCAGACTTGGTGGGAGTGTGCGTGTATTCAATACACACAAGAAGTTTATTTCAAACTTGATGTGCCACGCCCACCTCCTCCGCAAATCGATAAATGCGTATTTCGATTTTTTCTAAATAATTCAATAACGAAAAGAGATAAACGCACCAAATTTGGTAGGAGAGTGTCTTGCAACATTATGCAGAAGTTGGATTTTAGAATTTTGGATGCCACGCCCACCGCCTCTAAAAAACACATTTTTATAGTTTAAAAGAAAACTAGAAAAGCTAGAAGCGCCAAATTTGAAAGTAAGGTGCCTGGTAACATTACGAAGAATGTTTGATTTTCAACTTTTGGATGCCACGCCCACCGCCCCCAAACTATTGAATTTTAAGAAAAGTAGGGAAATAACAAAACATTTTTTTTAACACTCTTGTAGCTTACCATAGTACAGATCTACCCTATAAATTTCAATCCGATCGGACAATAAACAAAGAAGTTATAGGAGTTTGAATCTCCCATATAAAGTTGTGGGCGCTTAGAATTCCAACTAGAATGTTGAACTGACGCAGCAGAAGGCCGGCATCAATAAAAGTCTCATTTGCCGATCGCTCCGCGTAACTGTGTGTGGTCTAGATGGTTGCATGCAAGATTCTGGTGCGTGTGGTCGCGGGTTCAAATCCAGCAACGGGCAATTTTTTTTTTTTTTTGCCGATCGCACTGCGTAACTGTGTGTGGTCTTGATGGTTGGCTCGCAAGTTTCTGATGCGTGAGGTCGCGGGTTCAAATCCTGCACTGGGCAATTTTTTTTTTTTTTAATAATTTTGCGCTATATGAAAAATATATTATGCAAAAAAAATAAAAAAAACCAAAAACTTTTTCTAAGCAATACAAAAAAAAGAAGACTGCGTTTGGATTCGAACCGGGAACATTTAGTTAAAGAGCTGACAACTCTAACAACAAACCACTGAAGCACATGGTCTGTTCCTAGGCGCGAGAAGTTTTGCATACAGCAGCAGAGACGGAGCAGAGGCTCGGCGTCAATGCTTGTGCCGACTGCGCACGCACAATCGGCGTGCAGTCGGCATGTGCCATTAGCGTCAATGCATGTGTATTTAATTTCGGAAATATGCGATGCGTTGTTATTAATTCGAATAAAAGTAATTAATATTAAGAATTATTTTTAGCAGCCAAAGGTAAATTATAACTTACTGTCGAGTGCACTCGACTGTAGCTTTCTTCAATTTTTATTTTTTAATAACAAAGAAGTTATAGGAGTTCGAATTCCCCATACAAAGTTATGGGCGCTAGCGATTCCTAATCAAAACGTTAAATCGACGCAGTAGAGAGCCCGCGTCAATAAAAGCCTAATTTGCCGATCGCATGGCGTAAACTTGTGTGGTCTAGTGGTTAGAGGTCCGATTCGTAAGTTACAAAGTTCGTGAGAGTTCTTGGGTTCGAATCTGGCGCGGGACGATTTTTTTTTCTTAATGTAAATTGCTTTTTTTTTATATTTATACCATTTACCCATTGAAAATGGGTAAAAAATGGTATATTAACTTTGTGCAAATGTATGTAACAGGCAGAAGGAGGCGTGGCAGACCATACAAAGTATATATATTCTTGATCAGCATCAATAGCCGAGTCGATTTGGTCATGTCCGTCTGTCTGTCCGTCTGTCCGTCTGTCCGTCTGTCCGTCTGTCCGTCTGTCCGTCTGTATGAACACACAGATCTCAGCTATTAAAAGAGCTAGAGGCACCAGACTTGGTGGGAGTGTGCGTGTATTCAATACACACAAGAAGTTTATTTCAAACTTGATGTGCCACGCCCACCTCCTCCGCAAATCGATAAATGCGTATTTCGATTTTTTCTAAATAATTCAATAACGAAAAGAGATAAACGCACCAAATTTGGTAGGAGAGTGTCTTGCAACATTATGCAGAAGTTGGATTTTAGAATTTTGGATGCCACGCCCACCGCCTCTAAAAAACACATTTTTATAGTTTAAAAGAAAACTAGAAAAGCTAGAAGCGCCAAATTTGAAAGTAAGGTGCCTGGTAACATTACGAAGAATGTTTGATTTTCAACTTTTGGATGCCACGCCCACCGCCCCCAAACTATTGAATTTTAAGAAAAGTAGGGAAATAACAAAACATTTTTTTTAACACTCTTGTAGCTTACCATAGTACAGATCTACCCTATAAATTTCAATCCGATCGGACAATAAACAAAGAAGTTATAGGAGTTTGAATCTCCCATATAAAGTTGTGGGCGCTTAGAATTCCAACTAGAATGTTGAACTGACGCAGCAGAAGGCCGGCATCAATAAAAGTCTCATTTGCCGATCGCTCCGCGTAACTGTGTGTGGTCTAGATGGTTGCATGCAAGATTCTGGTGCGTGTGGTCGCGGGTTCAAATCCAGCAACGGGCAATTTTTTTTTTTTTTTGCCGATCGCACTGCGTAACTGTGTGTGGTCTTGATGGTTGGCTCGCAAGTTTCTGATGCGTGAGGTCGCGGGTTCAAATCCTGCGCTGGGCAATTTTTTTTTTTTTTAATAATTTTGCGCTATATGAAAAATATATTATGCAAAAAAAATAAAAAAAACCAAAAACTTTTTCTAAGCAATACAAAAAAAAGAAGACTGCGTTTGGATTCGAACCGGGAACATTTAGTTAAAGAGCTGACAACTCTAACAACAAACCACTGAAGCACATGGTCTGTTCCTAGGCGCGAGAAGTTTTGCATACAGCAGCAGAGACGGAGCAGAGGCTCGGCGTCAATGCTTGTGCCGACTGCGCACGCACAATCGGCGTGCAGTCGGCATGTGCCATTAGCGTCAATGCATGTGTATTTAATTTCGGAAATATGCGATGCGTTGTTATTAATTCGAATAAAAGTAATTAATATTAAGAATTATTTTTAGCAGCCAAAGGTAAATTATAACTTACTGTCGAGTGCACTCGACTGTAGCTTTCTTCAATTTTTATTTTTTAATAACAAAGAAGTTATAGGAGTTCGAATTCCCCATACAAAGTTATGGGCGCTAGCGATTCCTAATCAAAACGTTAAATCGACGCAGTAGAGGGCCCGCGTCAATAAAAGCCTAATTTGCCGATCGCATGGCGTAAACTTGTGTGGTCTAGTGGTTAGAGGTCCGATTCGTAAGTTACAAAGTTCGTGAGAGTTCTTGGGTTCGAATCTGGCGCGGGACGATTTTTTTTTCTTAATGTAAATTGCTTTTTTTTTATATTTATACCATTTACCCATTGAAAATGGGTAAAAAATGGTATATTAACTTTGTGCAAATGTATGTAACAGGCAGAAGGAGGCGTGGCAGACCATACAAAGTATATATATTCTTGATCAGCATCAATAGCCGAGTCGATTTGGTCATGTCCGTCTGTCTGTCCGTCTGTCCGTCTGTCCGTCTGTCCGTCTGTCCGTCTGTATGAACACACAGATCTCAGCTATTAAAAGAGCTAGAGGCACCAGACTTGGTGGGAGTGTGCGTGTATTCAATACACACAAGAAGTTTATTTCAAACTTGATGTGCCACGCCCACCTCCTCCGCAAATCGATAAATGCGTATTTCGATTTTTTCTAAATAATTCAATAACGAAAAGAGATAAACGCACCAAATTTGGTAGGAGAGTGTCTTGCAACATTATGCAGAAGTTGGATTTTAGAATTTTGGATGCCACGCCCACCGCCTCTAAAAAACACATTTTTATAGTTTAAAAGAAAACTAGAAAAGCTAGAAGCGCCAAATTTGAAAGTAAGGTGCCTGGTAACATTACGAAGAATGTTTGATTTTCAACTTTTGGATGCCACGCCCACCGCCCCCAAACTATTGAATTTTAAGAAAAGTAGGGAAATAACAAAACATTTTTTTTAACACTCTTGTAGCTTACCATAGTACAGATCTACCCTATAAATTTCAATCCGATCGGACAATAAACAAAGAAGTTATAGGAGTTTGAATCTCCCATATAAAGTTGTGGGCGCTTAGAATTCCAACTAGAATGTTGAACTGACGCAGCAGAAGGCCGGCATCAATAAAAGTCTCATTTGCCGATCGCTCCGCGTAACTGTGTGTGGTCTAGATGGTTGCATGCAAGATTCTGGTGCGTGTGGTCGCGGGTTCAAATCCAGCAACGGGCAATTTTTTTTTTTTTTTTGCCGATCGCACTGCGTAACTGTGTGTGGTCTTGATGGTTGGCTCGCAAGTTTCTGATGCGTGAGGTCGCGGGTTCAAATCCTGCGCTGGGCAATTTTTTTTTTTTTTAATAATTTTGCGCTATATGAAAAATATATTATGCAAAAAAAATAAAAAAAACCAAAAACTTTTTCTAAGCAATACAAAAAAAAGAAGACTGCGTTTGGATTCGAACCGGGAACATTTAGTTAAAGAGCTGACAACTCTAACAACAAACCACTGAAGCACATGGTCTGTTCCTAGGCGCGAGAAGTTTTGCATACAGCAGCAGAGACGGAGCAGAGGCTCGGCGTCAATGCTTGTGCCGACTGCGCACGCACAATCGGCGTGCAGTCGGCATGTGCCATTAGCGTCAATGCATGTGTATTTAATTTCGGAAATATGCGATGCGTTGTTATTAATTCGAATAAAAGTAATTAATATTAAGAATTATTTTTAGCAGCCAAAGGTAAATTATAACTTACTGTCGAGTGCACTCGACTGTAGCTTTCTTCAATTTTTATTTTTTAATAACAAAGAAGTTATAGGAGTTCGAATTCCCCATACAAAGTTATGGGCGCTAGCGATTCCTAATCAAAACGTTAAATCGACGCAGTAGAGGGCCCGCGTCAATAAAAGCCTAATTTGCCGATCGCATGGCGTAAACTTGTGTGGTCTAGTGGTTAGAGGTCCGATTCGTAAGTTACAAAGTTCGTGAGAGTTCTTGGGTTCGAATCTGGCGCGGGACGATTTTTTTTTCTTAATGTAAATTGCTTTTTTTTTATATTTATACCATTTACCCATTGAAAATGGGTAAAAAATGGTATATTAACTTTGTGCAAATGTATGTAACAGGCAGAAGGAGGCGTGGCAGACCATACAAAGTATATATATTCTTGATCAGCATCAATAGCCGAGTCGATTTGGTCATGTCCGTCTGTCTGTCCGTCTGTCCGTCTGTCCGTCTGTCCGTCTGTCCGTCTGTATGAACACACAGATCTCAGCTATTAAAAGAGCTAGAGGCACCAGACTTGGTGGGAGTGTGCGTGTATTCAATACACACAAGAAGTTTATTTCAAACTTGATGTGCCACGCCCACCTCCTCCGCAAATCGATAAATGCGTATTTCGATTTTTTCTAAATAATTCAATAACGAAAAGAGATAAACGCACCAAATTTGGTAGGAGAGTGTCTTGCAACATTATGCAGAAGTTGGATTTTAGAATTTTGGATGCCACGCCCACCGCCTCTAAAAAACACATTTTTATAGTTTAAAAGAAAACTAGAAAAGCTAGAAGCGCCAAATTTGAAAGTAAGGTGCCTGGTAACATTACGAAGAATGTTTGATTTTCAACTTTTGGATGCCACGCCCACCGCCCCCAAACTATTGAATTTTAAGAAAAGTAGGGAAATAACAAAACATTTTTTTTAACACTCTTGTAGCTTACCATAGTACAGATCTACCCTATAAATTTCAATCCGATCGGACAATAAACAAAGAAGTTATAGGAGTTTGAATCTCCCATATAAAGTTGTGGGCGCTTAGAATTCCAACTAGAATGTTGAACTGACGCAGCAGAAGGCCGGCATCAATAAAAGTCTCATTTGCCGATCGCTCCGCGTAACTGTGTGTGGTCTAGATGGTTGCATGCAAGATTCTGGTGCGTGTGGTCGCGGGTTCAAATCCAGCAACGGGCAATTTTTTTTTTTTTTTTGCCGATCGCACTGCGTAACTGTGTGTGGTCTTGATGGTTGGCTCGCAAGTTTCTGATGCGTGAGGTCGCGGGTTCAAATCCTGCGCTGGGCAATTTTTTTTTTTTTTAATAATTTTGCGCTATATGAAAAATATATTATGCAAAAAAAATAAAAAAAACCAAAAACTTTTTCTAAGCAATACAAAAAAAAGAAGACTGCGTTTGGATTCGAACCGGGAACATTTAGTTAAAGAGCTGACAACTCTAACAACAAACCACTGAAGCACATGGTCTGTTCCTAGGCGCGAGAAGTTTTGCATACAGCAGCAGAGACGGAGCAGAGGCTCGGCGTCAATGCTTGTGCCGACTGCGCACGCACAATCGGCGTGCAGTCGGCATGTGCCATTAGCGTCAATGCATGTGTATTTAATTTCGGAAATATGCGATGCGTTGTTATTAATTCGAATAAAAGTAATTAATATTAAGAATTATTTTTAGCAGCCAAAGGTAAATTATAACTTACTGTCGAGTGCACTCGACTGTAGCTTTCTTCAATTTTTATTTTTTAATAACAAAGAAGTTATAGGAGTTCGAATTCCCCATACAAAGTTATGGGCGCTAGCGATTCCTAATCAAAACGTTAAATCGACGCAGTAGAGGGCCCGCGTCAATAAAAGCCTAATTTGCCGATCGCATGGCGTAAACTTGTGTGGTCTAGTGGTTAGAGGTCCGATTCGTAAGTTACAAAGTTCGTGAGAGTTCTTGGGTTCGAATCTGGCGCGGGACGATTTTTTTTTCTTAATGTAAATTGCTTTTTTTTTATATTTTTTTTATATATTTTTATACAATTTATTTTATTTTGTATTATTTCTTCGAATAGGGTAAATGGTATCTTACAGTCGCGCGCGCTCGACTGTAGCTTTCCTTACTTGTTTTTTATTAATATTTTTTCTGGTGATAACACTACGATATTTGAATCGTTGCCAGTCAAATTTGTTTTGCTTTTGCTCTTTGACCGGCGTATTATGCAATGTTTACGTGATATGTGAGCGTGACTCACTTCAAAATACCCGGCAATTTATTATGTGCGAGATACATATATATATATATATATATATATATATATATATATATATATAGACATATATAGATAAGCTGCAGAATAATAAGCCACTTTGGTTATTTTGATATGAAGCGAGAGTTCCCTTCTCTCTTCTCTTGGCGTTCCACTTGCTGCAGGGTATTGGCAAGTGTAACCCTGCTTTCTGTAGACATAGTGATACACTTGCATATCTTAGTATATTGTCATACTAAACATTGTGTTTGCCTGCAGCAAATATTTCCGCATAGAAGAGTTTGCTCATCAAACAGTTTCCATGTTCCCTCTGAAGAGACAGCGAGTTATCAGGCGCGAAGTGGAGCTTACGAGCACAAAGCGAATGATAAAAGCGTCGAAACAAATTGGTTTATTGTTGCAGTAATGCGATAGCTTGAGCATCTAAAGGCGCTTACATAACTCCCCCCGAGAGAGCGATTAGACAGCTGGGAGAACTCGAGAAGCGCGCGTCTCTGTGTGATAATATCTAGTGCAAAGTATGCGCCATCGAGTAGGCCTTTGGCCAGTGAGACTTGACAACCTCACACCTATTTCAAAAAATATTTTAGACAAATTGAATGTATAAATAAATAGTTGTGATTATGGATGTAGAGTTCCATTAACAAGTCTCAGGCCGAATCGTTTACTTATCTCTGCGCACAATCCCATTCCATTCCAGACAGACAGACGGACGGACCACTGACCACTGCAAAGAGTCGACATCCAGCCAAAATGTGCCTTTCATCGCCCACGCCGGGCAAGCCCGAGAGTCAGGAAGCAGGCAGCGGTGCCTGCCGCCTGGATGCGATGTGCAGCAGCACGACGGGATCGGCAGACACGCAACTCAAGCACAGAGGCTCGGCCACAGATGCTACACAGACCAAAGAGAAAGCTAAGCTGGATGAGAGCTTAGGCCTCATCGAGGAGCAGAATGCTGTGTACAAGGAGGATGCGGCCAAGAGGCAACAGATTGTCAAGGAGGAGGTGCCAGTGGATCGGCAGAAGAGTGTGCAGGAGGATCCTGGATACAATCCGCAGATCAGATGGCCAGATCTGTGTGCGCAGACGTTTCTGCATGTTGGTGCCTTGTATGGCCTGTACCTGATGTTCTATGCCAAGTTCTACACATTCCTGTGGGGTATGTATCGAATATCGTATTGAATATCGTATTGATAAAACCTTTATATATAGTTCGTTTTAAGTGTCGCATGAGTATAGAATTTTCTGAGATCATATCGAATATCGTATTGAATACCGTAACATGTGTAGTATGCTAGTAGCAATATAAGTTCGTATCGAATATCGTTTTGAATATGGTAGCGAGTATGGAATGTAGATATTTGTAGTTCATTTTAAATGCAGCAGCTGACAACATATCGAATATCGTTTTGAATAACGTAGAGTGTATATAGTTCGTCTTGAATGTTATAAATGTACACGCTTTCTGACATCATACCGAGTATCGTATGGAATACCGTAACGAATATCGTATATAAGTTTCTTAATATAAAAAGCATATACCAAAATTCCATATATCCTTTTTTGGTGTTAAATGGCTTTTGAATGATGTACAGAATATCGTATTGAAGACCGTAACAAAATTAAGCTTGGAACAAGTACTTACATAGATAATTGAATATGGTAATGGTTTCTTGCCTATCATATCGAATATCGTATCAAATTACATATTGAACATCATACTGACGAATATCGTATGAAGTACTCAAATACAAGTCGTGTGGGCAGATGTCGCACTGTAATTAACATGTTGGCGGCAAACGCAAATTCTATTCGCCTATTTTTAGTTAGTTTCTCAGCATTTGTTTGAACGCTCGTTAGCTAGAGGAACGAATCCGAATTCCGAAGAACAGTAGTGTGCACTTATACCAGAATGTCGCCCAACGGCCTCTAAAAACTGTTTATGATTTGTGTTGTTTCTTATCGATTGCTTGCACAACTTATCTGACTTCTAGCTACCTCTTTAGAATCGTTCGAATAAACGACCAACCCGATTGAAGTTACTGGGTCACCCTTTTTTCAGGTCTGCTTATCGCCCAAGTATTTGCGACCATATATTTTGTATTAGTTATCATCAGCTACCGATGAGATCTCTATGAATAATATTCGCAGGAATCAAAAACACTTCCTCGTTAATGAAATGTAAAATACATTTACCGTAAAAGAAAAGATTACATTCGAAGAACTTGAAGTCTTATATGGGCCATAATCAAAAAGAGTCGATCGATCGATATGCGTTGGGGATACTAAAGTTACTCAACTATAGCAACCTTAGTTATCTACTCGACACAATTGATAGTAAATCTAATGAGTTTATAGTGCAGAGTATCGATCGATATTTACTGCATTTACTATGTGTATAGATACTATAGATGCTATTATTATCGACGACGGACTGGTTGGTCTGGTTGGTATATTTAATGGGTCCAACAAAGTGAAATCAATGTGTGTTTGTCAAATATGTCGGGTTGATCAATAGGTTTACGGTAGAACTTACAGCAATTGGAATCGAACTTTGACCGTTGGTAATTAAAGTTAACGAACGGCTCAATTGGTCCCCCGATGAGTTTGAAAATCGGTGATCAGCGCGATTTCCATATAGAGAGAAACAGCGAGCGGAGAACTATTAGCCCGAGCTGACGCATGGTCTATAGGAATAGCTATAGATCTACGCAGAGCATTGTGGATGGATACTATATATAGCACGATGTCATTATGTCATCGGTATCATCGATGTCATCAAGCAGACCGAAAGAAATCAAGCGAGGCAGCTAGAGAGCGAGGGAGAAGTACCGAAACCGAAAGTATCACAAGACACAATCTAATGAATTAAGTTGATGATCTCGTATTTCTATAAAACTTATTCGATATTTCGTATACCATTTAACCTATATAAACTATACAAGGTATATATATTCTCGAGGGTATTTTACTGTTGAGCGCAATTGACTGTAGCTTTCTTTACTTGTTTTAACTTACGCAATCGTTTCGGAATTCTTTCTAATGTTTTTTTTTGTTTTTTCCCCGTAGTTGTCATATGCATTTGGGTGTCGGGCATTGGAATTACTGCGGGTGCCCACCGGCTGTGGTCCCACAAGTCGTACAATGCCTCGCTGTTCCTACGCGTCCTGTTGGCCTTCATGTTCTCCATTGCAGGGCAGGTGAGTCAAGATCGAGCAATAGTCCCAGCTGAACCCAACACTCATACCCCTCTATCTGCAGCGTGATGCTTATACCTGGGCCCTGGATCACAGAATACATCACAAGTTCTCGGAGACGGACGCCGATCCACATAATGCCAAGCGAGGCTTCTTTTTCGCCCACGTCGGCTGGCTGTTCCTGACGCCGCACCCCAAGGTGATCGAGAAGCGCAAGGTCATTGATATGTCCGATCTAGAGGCCGATGCGGTCGTCATGTTCCAGCGTAAATACTACATACCCCTCTTCGCGCTCTGTTCGATCATCATGCCCGTGATGGTGCCCTGGTACTTCTGGCAGGAGGATCTCTGGATGTCGTTCTGGATCAATTTCAACATGCGTTTCACATGGACCCTGAACGTGGCGTTCTTTGTGAACAGCGTGGCGCACATGTATGGCAACAAACCCTACGACAAGTGAGTACAGGCAGCCATAGCAGCAAAATCAGAGTTGTTATCCTTATGTCCGTTTGCCTGTCCGTTTGTCTATATGAACACGCAGATCACAGCTTCTACAAGAGCTAGAGACACCAAACTTGGTTTGTGGGTTCCTGTATACCATACACAGCTGAAGTTTATTTCAAACTGTGCCACGCCCACTGTCTCCGCATATAAAAAGGCGTTTTTCGGCTTAGACTGTAGCTTTCTTCACTTGTTTTCTTCGCAGAAACATCACACCTGTGGAAGCGCCTATTGTATCGTTTCTGGCCATGGGCGAGGGCTGGCACAACTACCATCACGTATTCCCATGGGACTACAAGACGGGAGAGTTTGGCAACTACACGCTGAATGTGACGACGGCTTTCATTGACTTCTGCGCGCGCATTGGCATCGCGAGTGGACGTAAGTTCCGATTACATGCAATTGTAGAATTCTCGAAATCTTACATATTTCTGTTTCCATCTCTCAATGGCAGGCAAATCTGTTTCCCCCGATATGGTGTTGCGGAGAGCAGCGAAATGCGGCGACGGTACACGTTTTCTGAGCGACGAGTACGCGCACAAGGACCAGGTGTGGGGCTTCGGGGATCGCGATCTGCCACGCGAGGATCTCGCCGAACTGGCCAAGATGCAGACCTGATGCGTGCGCGTGTGTGTGTGTATCTGTGTGCCTGCCCAGTCAGCGTTGACTTAGTATTAGCGGATTGAGAAACCTGTGTTTTTGTTAGTCCTAAGTTACTGTTAAAACTACACCCCACTCTGAGATGTAAACCCCCCCCCTCGCGACACACGCCTATGTCGCCGCTTTTGTTACTTATTTTCGAGGGCAATAAACTATTTGAATTACCATCCGACCTGAACGACTGATCACTCGAGCATTAATGACGCTCGCACCTCGCTTCGCCGCACAGAACCAAGCCGAATTGAATACATTTTTCGTAGTATTTCATGCATATGCAAATCCCTTGCACCCTCTCGGACCTTTTCGGAATGCGCGATTTGGTGCGGAGCAGCGAATCAGATTTAGTTACGCTTAAGCAGGCGCGTGCAACGGTTAATTGCAGCTCAGAGGCAGGACTTGCAATGGAGACGGATACACAGTTGAAGCAGGAGCAGTCCCTC
Source organism: Zaprionus bogoriensis (assembly GCA_035046045.1). Taxonomy (NCBI): domain Eukaryota; kingdom Metazoa; phylum Arthropoda; class Insecta; order Diptera; family Drosophilidae; genus Zaprionus; species Zaprionus bogoriensis. The sequence continues at coordinate 11,998 of JAWNOI010000010.1, forward strand.
GTGCCGCCCGCGGAGGCCGAGTACAAGAAGCGCGATGTCAACTGGCCCCTGGTGCTCTTCTACATCAATGTGTACATTCTGGGCACCTACAGCATTTACGTGACCTTCACCAGTGCCGCGTGGACAACGATATTCTTCAGTGAGTTTGGCAGGTCACGCAGCGATCACTGATCCCTGACCATGTGTATTGTTCCTGAGCAAGGTTCATTTTCATTTTAAAGCTGTCGTGCGATCGAAATGATCGCCTGGGGTACAAGTTCTGTAGGCCTTATCAATATCAATGAAATCAAAAACTTATTTCAATAATTTGAATATATTTTGAATATTTATCTTATTTTTTTATTTTATTTAATGTTACTTTATTTTATTTGACGTTGTTATATTTTCTTTTAAATTTTTGTTATTTAATACATATATTATTTTAATTGTTACTCCTTCTTTAGCCACCCTGCTAACACTGCTGGGCATTCTGGGCGTGACAGTGGGCGTGCACCGTCTGTGGGCGCATCGCACTTTCAAGGCAAACGGGCGCCTGCGCGTACTGCTAATGCTCTGCCAAACTCTGGCTGGACAGGTGAGTTAAGCTGACACAGAAGAACCCCCGTTAGCGATGTCACTGGCAAGGGTTTGTGTCGAAGCTAACAAGCTTTTAGCTTTGAAAAGAACCCGGCACAGCAAGTAACGACACCGCGAAACGGTTACAGCGGTGACAAGCACAGCGCAGCGATCGCTCGCTGATCGAAGTACAGTTTCATTTCCATTTCGTTTCAACTGGAAATATCTATGAATAAAGAAAACTATTAATGTTTTATTTATTTTCAACTTAAAATATATTTGATCATCGATCAGTGATCATTAATGTTTCCTCGAATATATAACAAATCTTTGACTTTCGCAGGGCTCCATCTACAGCCGCGTGCAGGCGCATCGCTTGCACCACGCCAAGTTCCGGCAGGACGAGGATCCCTACTACAGCAAGACGGGCTTTCTCTACGCCCAGTTGCACGGCAACCTGCTGAAATACTCGCGCCAGCAGGAGGACCTCCTGCGCGATGTGAATATGTCCGACATTGAGGCGGACGGCATTGTCATGTTCCAGAAACGGTGAGTCTCGGGAATAAGCTTAGACTTATATGCTTATAGTCTACTGCGCCCTCTTCCCACAGCTACTACGTGCTGCTGTACATCGTGCTGAATGTGCTGCTGTCGGTGAACACGCCCTTCCAGTACTTCGGCGAGCCGCTGAGCGTCTCCATGTTCGTGGGCTTCTGGCTGCGCAGCCTGATCGTGCTGAACGTGGGCAACCTGGTCAACTCGTCGCACTTCGTGTGGGGCATTCACAAGGACTTCAAGCCCACAGACTCGAACAGCATCTTTTTCATCACGAAGTCGTTCTGGCCGCAGTTCCACTACCTGCTGCCCAATGATTACCAGAGCGGCGAGTTCGGCGACTATGCCACGGGCAGCGGCACCACCATGATTCGCGTCTTCGCCGCCCTCGACTGGGCCACTGATCTGCGCATCATATCCTCGACGGCGGTGCGCAGTGGCCTGACTGTGGCGGTAGAGACGAAGCGCCCGATCGCCGAGTGCATCGAGGAGCAGGCGAAGAAGGAGCAGTCCGAGCTGCCGGCCAATCATTTTCTCAACCGTGAAAAGTTCATGTGAACTAAAGCAAAAGCCTGTGAGAGCGAAGACCAGAAGTAAAAAGCTCATAGCATAAATTTCAAAATTTGTTTTATTCATATTTTTTTAAGAAATTTCACATTTTTTAAATTTGCGCAATAAAATTCCTATATATGTTTCATAACTTTGTAGAAGAGTGCAGATGAAAAACAGCCCTACACATATTTGGTTAAATAAGGAAATAAATTATAAAAAATAAATAAAAGATATATCAATTGTTTTCCTTATAGAGAATTAAATTTGCGCAACTTTGTTGACTTGTGTAGCCGAATATGAGTATTTCGAATGTTTGCTTAAATTCGAAATTACACTACAACACAAGCATAAAGGACAAGAAGTAAGTCTCAACCTTTTATTTTATTGATAATTATTTCTAAAATATATCCAAGTTTCTCACAGAGAAATCCATTAAAAGACCATAAAATATATCCAAGTTTTATACTAGAGATTCTCACAGAGAAATCCATTAAAATCCAGTAAAATATATTTAAGTTTTATACTAGTGATTCGCATAGAGAAATCCATTAAAATCCAGTAAAATATATACCAGTTTTATATCAGTGATCCTCACAGAGAAATCCATTTCCTCTCTCTTACAACTTTCTAGTGTCGAATGTTTGGCAAATTTCGAAATGGTTCATTAACAAAATCAACTTCCTGTTGCAGTTACTCAACTTTGTGGTGTAGTGTAGCCGAAAGTCAGCGCTACGCATGTTTGGCAAACACAGGTGCAGCTCAACACATTTCCCAATGCCACGCCTCGATGGCTGCCTCGATAAGCCTAGGGCCCACTCAAGCCCGAGCTAAAACTGAACTTCGACTTCGAGATCAGGCCTAATTATGTCTGCGCGACCGAACATACCTTTCGATTTGGCAATCGCATCGAGGCTTTCCCAAGCGAGAGCCACAGTTCGACAGTTCGTGGGTTTTTCATGGCGCGACTGTGATCTCGGATCGCACAGAGCGGGGGCAAATGAAATGAGTCGCACTCAATAAATTATCACAAATACGCAATGTTTGCCCAGCAGCAGCTTGATTGATCCGTCAATATTTGAGCACTTGGACGAAGCCTGAGCAACTATCGGGCCCAAAAGGTACCGAAGTGCTTAGCCTTATGCCTGGACGGCCATTCTATGCGTAGCCCCGTCTCCTGTCGCCTCAAATATTGACTAATTAAACACTCTTCGGGCTAAGTTCGCGCTTGAGTTGCGCCCAATCAGGCTGGGCGCGGTCTAGTGGAAGAATTCTGTATGATAAATTAAGCGAATTTTAAATGTGATTCACGATTTATGCAAAGAGTGCTGCACACTTTATGTTAACTACGGGAAAAGCGAATAAGCTAATGGCGATCAAGTACGCACGTTTTGCAATTAAGCTCATTAATGTGCTGATTGTTCAGACTATAATACGGCTATATATACATATAGTATATGCATTGATATAACTCAAAGTTTGCAGGCCGACAAAACTTGCAACTAAGTACCATTTAAATAGGACTTCTACAATATGTGTAGCTTAATTGGTGTTTTTTTCAGTGTTTTGCATTTTGTTTTCGAGTTCTCTCAGCTGAAAGTGATAGCGCCCAATTCTTGTATATAGTATTTGTTGAGTGCACACCAGATGAGTGTTTGTGGCAAATTTCATAACTCTAGCTCTTGTGGTGCGCGAGAGATCCGGGTAAACTTGACCGTACCGAGCAGCCTGTTGCTGTTAATTTGGCATAAGAGCGCCTAACTACCATAGCATGCCCCTTCCGCGGAAGCGTATCGGTAACGTTTGTAGCTTGGCTTAAAAGTAGAGCAAAGTAGAGCATATATGTAGCTATGCATATACAGTGTTTAGCTGCATATATGGAACTGGTCGCTGGTTTGGTGTTTCTCGGAGAATCGCCGAAAGACGTTTGCTTCAATTGAATAACTCAATTCTATGACGTCTGGCGCAGCCAGCTGGTAGTACTTGGGCTTCCTACAGAGGCCTATTGCGAGTGCGGGCCACTTGTACCAGTTCCTAATGGCTGTGAAGTGATCACTAATGAATTCGCCGGCTAAAAGCTGCGCCGGCGCGAAGTTTCGAGTTGTTTTCGGTTTCGGCTTAAGGCTCGTTGCCAGCTTTGTGGTCGATTACTCAGCCGATAACTCAGCTCGCACACATGCACACACACACGCACACACATTGAGGGGCATAAATATGTATAGTATATAGCTTTTTGTTCACGCCTCGGTCGGGCATTGAGTTTGTTGCAAATTGCACTTGCGTTTTGTTATGTTAATTTGTTTTCGCTTTTTCTTCGTCGTTTTTCCTCGCATGGAAATATGTTTGAAGTCGAGCCCGAGCGACAGTTGAAGGTTGCGGAGATACGCAATTTACGGCTGACTTGTGTAATGTTTAGGTACAATAAAAGTGTCCACATGTATCTGTAAATAAACAAACATACAGTACAGTACGTTCTCGATAATATGGACATTCGAACGGACACTGAAATGCTTCTCATTGTAGTCCTTAAATTCACTTGTATCCGAAAAAATCGACCTTTTTAATACGAGCACCTTCTTTCTGTTGTTGCGGACAGAATAGAAAGACCGTATTTTAAACTTTGAGGTAATAACACCCTGCAGACGGACAAGCCATAAGTAATACCTTAAGAATTATAAGCTAGAAATATATTCAATATCTTTGATAGCAAAATATTACAAATTAAGTTTTTTTTAAGAGAAGTATTATGTTTAATGTCTAGTCTTGACTCAAAAAATTGTCCGCATAATCGAGAACGTACTGCATTTATATAGCTTTATTGTATTTATGCCTAATGCTGTGCCTGAGGCCAAAACGGTACTGCCGCTGTACTTGGCTCTACTCGAGCTACAGCCCTGAGTAGCCAGCTGTAGCTCTGGTCCGAACCAAATGACGCCTCCTTCCTTTCAGCTAATCGATGGTAGTTCGAATGTGGCGAATGAGAAGTAGAGTGAATGAACGAATGAATGAATGCCCGCTGATTGTGACCAAGAGGGAAATCATTAGTTTTCAGAACTAGTATGGGGCTTACCCAAGCGATTTGCGACTGCATAAATGCCCCAAGTACACTCACACCCATAGCTAACCATACGCCGCAACATACTCATAATTATACTCATACTCACACATGATTCGTATTCGCATTCGTTCATCCAATAGTTAACCGCTTTGTTCCTATTCGCGCCACTCTTTGGCCAAGAATTTTCGGGCTCATAAAAAACGCTGACGCTGCGTAAAGTTGCCTAAGTGAAGCTGCGAGCTCTGACTGATTTTCGAGTGTGTTGTTAGACACATACAGACACACGCCTGTGTAGGCAAATAAAACAAATTGTCAAATTTTTATTGCCCGCCCCCCTCTTCGCAGCGATAGTCAAGGTCTTTTCAAATCTCTGACAAATTGATCGTGCTTAGAAACACCTTAAAAATCAATACACAAGATCTGCGTACAAATCGCAAACTTTAGTTGAGATCCGTTCGGTACTGCTGACGAGAGAAAAACAGGAAATATGGTATTATTTATTTTGAAATTGTAATTGTGTTTCATTAATATATGATGAAATTTTAAATTGTTCAAGTTTGTTTGGAAATTTTTTCATATTTATAATCATATATAATAAAATATTTCGAAATTTTATTTTATATATTTTATTTTATAATTTTAGAGATTTAAATGTATTATATATAATAATGTAAAAGATTGAGTGTAGTTAATAATGCTAAAGATTTGTATTCAGATTTACATATAGCCTGCTAAAAATAATTTACATTTATTAAAAAGTAAAACTTTATTCGATTTTGTAATTTTAATTTTGTATTTACAATAAAATTGATTTTATTTAAAAACTGCAAGCTAAAATTTTTATTATTTTCCTTTTTACAAATAATTTTAAGTTTGTATTATTTTGAAAACCAAATTTAGTTTGTATTTACAATAAAATTTGTTTTAAAATTGCTTTTATTTAAAAACGGCAAGCTATATTTCTTAATCTATTTCTTTTTTCAAATAATTTTAAGCTAGTATTATTTTGAAAGTCAAATTTATTTTCTATTTTCAATAAATATTATTTTAAAATTGATTTTACTTAAAATTTGCAAGCTATAATTTTATTAAGATTTATTTTAAGTATAGTCTAAAACAGTTTGTAATCTTTTTTTAACTTCTCCAAACTCACTCAGCCCTTTCGGCCAGTGTAGTGGCCGCTCTCTTACCTCAGCCGTGCACTGCGCTAAATTTATGTACTATTTGATTTTTTGACAATTGAAATCGGATGCTCGACGCAATTTGTTAATGTGCGAAGCTTACAACACAAGCCCAGCAATGGGCACAACAACAGCAACAACAACAACACTACAACAACAATTAGATTGTCGGGGGCCTTTAAAGTGCAGACGGCACTGGGAGCCGCGAGTGGAGCTCGACCCGGGAGCACTTTTCGGGGGTTTCGTTTACGTTTCACAGATCACGTTGGGCGCGAGATTCCTTTTAGTGCGCGCGTTTTTTTTTTTTTTTATTTTATTTCATTTTAGTTCGTCGTTTTTGTTGCTCTTTAATTAAGTTTGGTTTTGTCTTTTCGCGTTACGTAAAGAGAAAGCAACGCAGCCCCAAGTCCGAGTTCGGCTCCGACTCCGAGCCACAGTCGCAGTCGCTGTTGTTGTTGTAGTTGTTGTTGTTGTTGTTGTTGTTGGTGAACTTCATGATCATCGAACGGTTTTTGACTTTGGTCAACAAAAAGCCAAAGTGGAGAAGGCCGCGACTGCGGAACCCAATTTTAAAGACACGCACACACACACACACAAGCACACATGCACGTATGCCTGCCGAAATTTTGAGATTTTATAGGAGAGATTGATTGAGAAATTTGGTTTATGCAAATCAATAGGGCAACTGGGCAATGGGGCAGAATTAGTCGGGGGCCCGCAAAAGAGGCAGATTTTGCACTCGAAGAGAGGCCCGCGCCGAGCTTCAGGTTTGCCGGGCAACTGGGCAAATAGAAATCGCAGCGCCATTTCTCATTTGCATACAGCATAAAAAAAAACTATAGTTTATTTGTATATATAATATATTTTGTTTTATTCGTGAGCAGATCGTTGACACGATTTTATTATGTTTAATTCTCGATGCGATGCGATTGCCTGGTAACAGACAGCGGCGAAATCGCCGCGCATGCTAATCAATGCTAATGCTGGGAACGATGCTCGCCGCACTGCCGTTTGCCTGGCCAATTCGCCGCAAGCGAACAGGAAGCTGCGCAGCAAGTGAGTAATCGCCGCAGCAGCCAGCAGACTTCTTGTCGTTTCATTGTCTTTGCAGCGGTGGCGGCTGCGGCAGCGAACGTCGACGCCAACGCAGCACCCGCTGTACTGATGCTGCGCTAGCCGAAGCCGAAGACGGCGGCGCAGGCGAAACGCAGCCGAAGCCGCAGCCGAACCCACAGCCGCAGCCGAAGCTCGCACGAACAGGTGCGAGCGCATGCATGTGTGCGCGCATGTGTGTGTGCTGCTTGCGTGTGTGTGGTGGCATAATCTTGGCCTTAAGTTTTATGTTGCTGTCTTTGCTTTAGCTTTCTGAGTCCACAAAGGCAAAAGCAACAACAACAGCAACAACAACAACAATATGCAGTCAGTCGGTCAATCAGTCAGTCTTTTTGTTTTTGTTTTTGTTGCTTTTCTTTTTCTTTGCTGTTTCTGGCGTGTCAGCCCAGCAGCAGCAGCAGCTACGGCGACGTCGGCCGCAGCGACGTCAGCGTCAACGCCAACGCCAACGCCGACGTCGGCCTAGGGTACGAAATTTGACTTTTGGCTACGATCATTTGTCTACGGAACGGCGTCGCGTTGAGTTCGTTAGACACTCGCAGTGCAGCGCAGCGCAGAGACAGAACTCAGGTGGAGACTCTCGAGTCCAGCTCCAAGTCGAAGTCGAATCCCGTTGCAGAGCAGTGTGAAAAGGGCCGCCTTCACGACAAGTCGAGACACGTCGAGACAGGTCGACACAGTGCGCGTAAGAGCAGTAAGCGCACAGCCATAGGCGACTTCCAGTTCCAGTTTCAGTTCCAGTTGCGCGTGAAAAGTACTTCCAGCCGCAATTAAAATTGTTTTGTGTTTTTGTGAAGAAAGTTCGGCCGGCAATCTTGCCTCTTGTCTCGCGTCTCGTTTCCGCGGCGTGAAGTGAAGTCCCCCCAACCCCCCCAAGCCCCCTATAAGCTCTGCAGCGCCCCAAATGGGTCACCTGTCGACGTCGGAGCGCGTGTGCAGCACCACGCCCATGCCCAGCTCAGGCGACGCCAGTCCGCCGCCGCTGCTGGCGCGTCGCGCCAAGCTGAGCAGCGAATTGGCGCAGGCTCGCCGCGGCGAGGACTCCTCGCCCGAATCGCTGCCACGCGCCAAGCAACAGCAGCAGCAGCAGCAGCAGCTGAAGCCAAATGGCGTCGCGGCGCCGGCTGCAGCGCAGCGCATACCCGAATACCTGGTCAACTACTTGCCCAAGGATCAGATCAACATGGAGGAGTACACGCGCAACTTCAAGGGGGACAACGTGCTCGGCTGGCAGTTCAAGGCGCCCCTCAAGTGGGACAAAGTCATTCAGATCTCGCTGCTGCACCTCGCCGCCGTCGTCTGCCTCTTCACGTATCCGCTGAAGGAGCTGCGCTTCGACTCGACGCTCTGGTGTAAGTATAAGCAGGAGAGGGAGAGTGGGAGAGGAAGAGCGGGAGAGGGAGAGAGGCAGCTGCGCTTGCATAACTGCAAACGAAACCGATTGCGCGCGCAGAGTTGTCGCCCACCGCGAACTCCGCCTTCTCGCTAGTTACATCAACAACAACAACAACAACAATAGCTACAACAACAACAACTACAACTACAACTACAACAACAGCAACCGCATCGGAAATCACTGATGATTATGCTGCGCGCCTGTGTGCGTGTGTGTGTGTAGCATTGTCTGTATGCGCCAACTCCACACTCCACCGCTCTCTCGACTCACTCTCTCTCTCGCTCTCTCTTTGTCACTCACACCAACACAGCTAAGGGCATTATTTGCAATTTAACGCGCTCACATGTGAAGCAAAGAGTAGAAAACGTTGCTCTCTCTCTCTCTCCACACTCTCCGCTCTCCCCTCTCCCCTCTCCCCTCTCCGCTCGCCCACCTTCTTTCATGTCATCTCGAGTATTTCATAATTTCGCAGTTACATTCGCCCAGTTACATTTTCGATCTTTTATTAACGCGCTTAATTAATTGCTACTTAACATGCTTTTCCTCAGTCGGCGTCGACGTCAGCGTCGGCCGCAGTTGACTGTGCTGCTGGCGTTGCCTACGCCATGTTGAAATTTCATGTGGCTTGGGGCTTATAGGGCTTTGCTGTATTTATTGTTGTTGTTGCTGTTGCTGTTGGAGTCGTATTTTCATAAATTTGTTTGGCTTGCAATTTCAGCATAAAATTGACTGACACAGGTGGAAGCGCAGCTGAAAAACGAGCAGCGAGACGTACAATGAAAGCCACTGAAAATTCAGTTGACACATATTTAATTGGGTCTTACTAGACGGTATACGGTATACGGCATACGGCATACGATATAGCGAAACGATAGCGATTGTGTATAATATTCGAGGTTGTTTGTAAGCGCGGTATGAATTTGAGTTTGGCTAGAGCATGCTCTCAACTTGCCAAGGTTTTCACCCAAATATCGTAAAAGCGAATATCGTAAAAGCGAATATCGTAAAGCGTATATCGTAAGAGCAAATATCGCCAGCGCAAACATCGCATGAGGCCCACTTGAGGCTCAACGTCTCCACGGCCGCGGCTCAATACGCACGATTTATGACTATTCCCCACATGAGAAAAACCAAAATTAAACACAAAGCCCCGACGATGACTTCGACGACGACGTCGCTTTTGACGCATGACATTGAGATTTCAGGGCACCTCTGAAGATGTCGATGTTCGCTGTTCATTGGGAATTCCGGGACGTTGTAATTTTCAGGCAGTACCTCGCGAATATTGTAATCTCGGCAAATTTATTGCCGATGTGCAAGGACTGCGACTGCGACCCTGTCTAGACCCTGTCGTGCAGCGAGCCTGCCGAGCTCCTTGTAAGGGCGGCGTTGTGCTCGTAAATATTTTGGCAAATTGCAGGCCGACGTGCAGCGTTTATTCAATGATCAACATTTAAAGCCTGTAATTTTCGCATACCCTGTAGCCAGTTTCGCTAAATTAACTTGCATCTTGATAGGCTAACAGCAGCATATCTAAATCTTCGACGCAGAATGCAATTTAAATTCAGTTGTAGTAGTACACGATGTACTGCTGTATCATTTTGGCTGGGCTGCGATTTCAGCTCCGATACGAAATTTATTCAGCCTTCATTTCTGCTCACTCGACTCCCGTCATTTACATGGCATCTGCGCGTCTTCTTCCCCCGAATTCTTGTAGTTCGCTTTGTTTTTTTTTTTGCCGTGTTTAACACGAAGAAGCATGTGTAATGATATTAATTTGTTTCTGGGGCGTTAATGTTATACAAGATGATGGGTTCGCATCGCCAGGCACGTTTTTCGTTAATAAAACGCCGTGCGGCGCTAATGAAGTTTAGCAGAAAACTGAAAACTAAAACTAAAAGCTAAAGGAAGATCCCCTCGGGTTACCATAAAAGTGTGGGGAAATAGTTGAAGCGAAAAAACTGACATTATTGATGTTAATCATATGAAATTAACTTAAAGTTGGCTGAAAAAAATGAATATTAAAGTCCGCCCCAGATCCAGCGGACTAAGTCGCTCTCAAAGTCTTCCAGAGTATCGATAGGGTCCAAAGTCTCGGATCAGAAGTTGCTCGATCACTTTCTGCATTTTAAGCATGATTCGTGGTCTTACCGCGCGTCTGTGGGTCTTTCGTCAAGGTCAGGTTTTCTATATGGATGAGACTTTCGATCGTCCAAGCAATTATCGTATATCGTATGCATTTCAAATCAAAATCGAATCTCATTAGCCAAGTGCAAGGCCTCAGGCGTTTGATAAATTCGGATATTCGGATCGGATGTGCAATTGCATTTGACTTTCAAATGATGCAATGAATGCATAACGACATTGAGGCTTCTTAGCCGAACCCGATTGGCCCGCTTGACCTGCTTGACACCCCGGCAAGAATACAAGTCGCAACCTTAGGTATATATAATTGATTTTTAAATCAATTGAATCGAACTCAACTCTGGCTTTTGTGGACTTACGATCGCACGAGTATGATAGATGGCCCGATAAACAGTTTGGCGCTGAGCTGGAGTTTCAGTTTAGTTAATAGTTTCTGGCCATTTCTGGCTATTTTGGAACTGGTTTGCTTTGTCGCAACCGAAAGCGTTTTGAAGGTTAATCTTTCATTCAACCGGACGGCGTGTAACACCTTTGCGGTAGTGCTGCCAACGGGGGGAAACCGGCAAAGAAATCGTTAATTTTTCATCAGTCGAAAATTGTGAAACGAACGAATCTCGCATATCTCCCAGTCGAACCGTTTCGTCTTGGCCATTGTCGCAAGTTTTCGTTTTGTTTTCATTTTCGGTATTGTTTTTATTTTTATTTGTAGTTGTAGTTGTATCAGTATTCGTATTTTGTGTGTCTCGCTCTTCTGTTTCTGTGTGTTTTCCCCCATTGCAATTGTCATTCGTACGCCTGATTTCTTGTCATTGTCATTAGTCGCTAATGTGGCGGAAAGGCACTCGACTCGCGAATGCTGCGTACTCGACGGTAATTGTTACTGCCTGGTACTTTGTAGGCGTAGTAGATCTATCTTTAGCACGGATGCACACGGATTCATGACTGGTGACAAACGCTTAATCGCTTGCTCCATCATCAATTAAAGCGGGGAATTACATAGTACATATGTACACCTGTCCATACAGTGGCAGCTTCACGAAGCACTTTCCCAGTACATAATCGCCATATCACCATCAGAATCTCTCAGGCAGTCACGTGCTCACGACAGTCTCGAAGAGACGGAGCACATCTCACGCCTCGAATTATCCGATACTTTCGATCATTTTCCCAGACTTTCAACCTTGCACCGCGTACAGGGGGTCTTCAGCCCCGACTTGATTGTACACTAATTTGAGCAACAAATTAACACTAGGGCACAAATGCCTCAATTTCCGCAAAATGTAATTCGGTATTTTATTTTTTTAATATTATAATTAGCACTATTTTGTTGGGTTTTTTCTCTGTCTCTCTCTCTCTCTCCCCCAAATAGTGTTTACATTTGAGTTTGTTGATAGTATTCTGATTGTTTGCTTATGATTGTCTCGTTTCTTTGCTCTTTACAGCCTTCTTCATGGGCGGCGTTGCGGGCTTCGGCGTGACGGCGGGTGCCCATCGCTTCTGGACACATCGCAGCTACAAGGCGAACACCCTGCTGCGGAGTCTCATGATGATTAGCTACTCGGTGGCTGGACAGGTGAGTGTTAAGCTATAGACAGGAGCAGGAAGTTCCTAACAGATGATGACAATTTGTATAATTATGATCAATACGTTAAACAAAGTGTCTCTTAATTTCAATATATTTCGGAAACTATTCAAAAATATACCACATTCATGTGAATTCGAATATATTTGATCATTTACGCGACTTAAGCACATTTCCTGAACTCTAAATCTGCAAAATTGCAATAATTAAAAGGAACTTTTCGACTAAATTGTAAAATAATGACATTTTTGTAGTGAACTTGCCTTACCTCAAGACGGTTTCCCTGTAACTTTGCATTGCAGTCGACTCAATTAATTTATGTCTTGTCGTGCCACCTGCTGACTATAATACCCTATAGGTTTGACTTCCCAAGCGGGCATATCGATTTGCACAACGTGCCATTCGTTGTGTAAACGAAAGCTTCTAATCTTTTCTGACAGTCAACTGATCAAATAATCTATTTGCATTTCAATATCCGCTACAGGGCATTTGCTAGTCGACTACTGTTTGGGTGCGACAAGTTGAAAAATTGTCGTCATGAAATTAACATTAATTGCATCATTAGTACGACAACTTAATGCCTTTTTGTTGTTGCTCTCGCTGCTGGCCGAGTTGTGCTGCGAGACTGCCAAAAACTGTAAATTGAGGAAAGGCGCAATGTCAATTACAGCTAAACTTCAGCGAAAATGTAACTGACAGCTACATTTGTCTTATTTAATGACTGTGCGCCTGTGAAGTTGATTGAAGGCCCTCGATCATCGTAGGAAAACTTAACTACAATCGTACACTGAGATTTAGCGCTGAACTAAGATTGTGTTCTCTGAGATCCCTGTATTAAAATGTTAGCTACGATCATAGATTAGATTTAGATTCAGATTAAGATTTAGAATCAGATTTAGTTTCTGATCAACAATGATATTCTTTGTTCACGACTCTTAGCCATAATCGTAGACTTCATTTAGACTAAATCTACAACGCGATTATTTTAAAAGATCTTCGTTTCTCTCTGTCTACCACTTTTTTACAATTGTAGACTTAGACTTAGATCTCCACCGATATTTGTTTCTGTTTCACCCCCTTCGGTACACCCTGTATGTTCTCTGAATTAGAGTAAGATCTATAAAGAGATATTATTAAATAATATTTCTTTCCCACTCCATATACTGTATGATCGTAGACTAAAGCTTATATCTACATCGCGATTATATTAAACGATATCCCTTCTCTCTATCGCTCAGAACACGCTGTACGACTGGGTGCGCGATCATCGTGTGCATCACAAGTACTCGGAAACGGATGCCGATCCCCACAACGCGAATCGCGGATTCTTCTTCTCGCACGTAGGCTGGCTGATGATGCTCAAGCATCCGGATGTGCTGCGACGCGGCCGCCAGATCGATATGAGCGACATTCTGGCCGATCCCGTGGTGCGTTTCCATCAGAAGCATTTCATTCTGTTGAAGATGCTCTTCTGCTTCCTGCTGCCCACCGTCATTCCGGTGTACTTCTGGGGCGAGTCCTGGTACCACGCATTCGCGCATCAGTGCATCTTCCGCTATGTCTTCAGCCTGAATTTCACCTGGTCGGTGAACAGTGCGGCGCATCTGTGGGGCTCCAGGCCGTACGACAAGTGAGTAGACCTTTGTCCTTGTTTGCCTACCATATGCAATCCGTATCTCTTCCTTCTGCTTCGCCTAGACGCATCATGCCCAGTGAGAACATCTACGTGTCGATCATGGCCATGGGCGAGGGCTGGCACAACTACCATCATGTCTTCCCCTGGGATTACAAGGCAGCCGAGTTGGGCAACTACAAGGTGAACTTTACCACCATGATGTTGGACATATTCCAGCGACTGGGCTGGGCCTACGACATGAAGCAGCCGTCCAAGGAGCTGGTGCGTCGCACTCTCGAGAAGTACGGCGACGGCACACATGAATCGCAGAAGGGTGCGGGCGCAGGGGCCCAGAGCCAAGAATTGCCGAGCGGCGGCACTATTCAAAAGGTCGGACATATTCACTACTCGGAGGTGCCCGATCCCGAGCTGGAGTACGATGCGGAGTCTAGCAGTACTGAGAGCGCCAAGCTGGATGAGAACGAGAACGAGAGCGACCGGCAGAAGAAGGCCACCAAGAAGCTGGCTGTCTAACAGACCGAGACAGCAGGTTCTCCTAGTAGTAGTTGTAGAAGAAGAAGACGAGTGATCGAGTTAGGTCGATCGATCGAGGAGGAGACGGAGAAGAATGAAGAGAATAACAACATGAAATGTTCTTGCAATCTTAACATTTAACTCATATTTAATGCGTGGTCTTGTCATACAAAGAGCAGGCCACGTCTGGCTGTTCTATATATTTACTTCACACGATATCTTATGCATATTGGGCGTGGGGCGGCTCATGGTCAATATCTATATATCTATATATACACACATATATATATATATATATACATATATGCTATTCGTGTTTGATTAATTTAATGCATATTCTACTGTAATTGTTATCGATACTCTGCTATCGAATCATTGCGACACTCTCTTTTCGCTTCACACGCAACAAGGACAGGTACTAAAACATAGCATGCACCTTACCCAAACACCCCTAACCTCAAACACCAACCCCCTCAAATACTCCCACCCCCACAACCATTTTGAAATCGATATCCATTTATTCATTTGTGTAGGTTTAGGTATTCTAGCTTGGTATGTCATAATTTAAGGAACGATTTACGAATCACCACAAAACTCAAAACACAACTTGGCATTAATTATAATGAACGACAACAACAAATTGTGAATGTAATAAAATAAAAATGTAAAATAAATAATTTACAAAAACTCACTCGATTTTGATGCGTTATTATTGAACTTTCAACTTAAAGTTGAAAGAAAAGTTTCAGCTAACTGAAGATCGTTGTTGAACTTGAAATTTGCTGAATAGAAGAAGCATGATCAGTTCATTCAAATTCTTCACCTAAACGTTAAGCGACATTTCTACTAAAATATTTATGGCATTTTATGAGAAATAGAACTTCATTTAAAAAAGTTATTCTTGAATGAATTCAATTCTTTTCTTCTTTCTTTTCTTTCTTTTTTTGCATTTTTCTTAGTTTCTCTTTTTATAATAAATCTGTAGTTTGTATAATAATATGGTAACATATTTTGTCGGAGTATTTCCATAACTCTTGAGATATGAGTGTCTTTCACAATCCGCCGCAGCAAATCGAAGCAATCAATTGGAAAATTTAAAAGTCTCAATGGAAACGTTTCAAAAAACTTCCCACAACTTCCCAAACTCGAACTCTCGCCAACTAAAGAGATGCACAAGCGCTGAGCTTCATTAGACATGCCATTTGGGCCTACGTCTACTGACACATATATGTGGGCAAAATCTGCATATATATCTATCTACGGTATGATAAATCGGACAAGCTGCACAACATGGGCGACACCCACTGACCCTTAGCGCAATACTCGGAAAGCAGCGGTTTTCAAATCACGCTATAGCTTCATTTTTGTTTTCATGTGATACCCCGTAGGCATGAGGAGTGGGCGAAATGGCTTCAACTTTAAATGTTTTCTTGGGAAATTTTTAATAACAATTAAATTTATAAGTTTTTGAATATCTCAAAAGATATTTGTCAGATATATTTTTGTTGTGCCTACATAGTTTCCAAATTTGATAAATGATCAATAACTGTACAGCAGAAGAAAGACACTTAGATATCGAAAAAGGCATTTCTAACCATCAACCATCTGTCCTATGAAAAAGAGTATTTGCCAGTCGAGCATACATTCGCAGTTGTGTTGTGACTCTTCGCTGTGGCGCAATTGCTCACTTCACGCCCGACTAAAATGACAAAATGCAAATGAGTAAACGTGTAAGTCTAAAAAAACAGACGCATTTTTGTCGCATTTTCAGGCTGATTTCAGCGATCGCTTAACAGGTTTCCTCAGTCTTCGGCTTACGTGACCAAAGTGCCATGCGGCCCACTCCAGCTCGAGCTTCAACTCCGTCTCCGACGCCGACTGCGCCTCCTACTGCTACTCCTACTCCTATTCCCAGGCCACAACTCCAATTGCAAGCCTGGCTGTACAGTCGACGCCAGAACCGACGCCGTTCCCCAGTTAATAGGGCCTTAATCGATCGCGAAACAAAGCATCAGTTGGTCTACGACGTTGCCTGCACGTAGGCCAAGCTCTGTTGAGAAACCTTGAAAAGGTTCTGTGCCTGCCGCACGTACGCCACCGGGAATTCCCGCCCAAGTGTTGGACCAGAAACTCAAGAATAAAGATTCTTCTCTTTCGACTTGCCCCCCTCTCAGTCGGCGGCTTCCATCTAGGTCTTCGGCTCATGCCTCGTTAATTTTTATGCACTTTTCACGCTGTGCGCAGTGAGGCCTACAGCCCTACAGACAGCACAACCTAATTACAGCCCCCCAGAAAGGTCAGCAAATCCGATATATGACAACTTTATATCGCATATACGAAACTATGCAGTACTTTATGAAATCTAACACTTCAACTCTGTCATCGTCAGCTCATTAGCGCGTCGACACTCACAAATTGCCGGATCGCAGGCTTAACCATACACGCGGTCCATTCACTGAGCTTTATGCGCCAAATGCCACGTAATTAGTCACGATTCAGCGAACACGGATAAGCCAGAGTTTAACTAAGTGGTAAGCCTTGTGAAGAGCTAAGTCAAATTTTGCATGTCTGTGGATTTCATAAATGAGGTCTATAGTTTTGAAAGAATCTCAATTCTTTTGGGAACAATCGAAAGTTAATGCATTGATCATACAGCAAAATTCTAAGTTGAAATCTCTTTAGCTTCTTAATTGAGCAGGGGATTTTTAAAAAATATGTCTTCAAGCATAATTATACTTATATGCTTATTAAGCGTTGCACTCAAACCCGTTCACATAGTATTACCTAGTTAAGAAACTCCCAACTGACCAAGTTAAGCAATCCAGTTTATTTTCTATCAAATCTAAAAAAAAGCATAGGTCTTTGTGTAGAATTCGTGAATATTTCGCGTTCTCCTCAGGGTCGATCGTGGGCGTTTCTCCTAAAAACGGCAAGTGGACAAGCAACGTTCTTTGACCTTAAGAAATCGAACACGTGTTGGCCATTATAGGACAAAATTGAATGCAGAATTGGGCAAAGGGTCTGCCAACTTTTACCGGATAACAAAGAAGAAACCTTTTAAATATGCGTACAATAAATTATTCAAAGTCAACAAAGCTGTCAGTATTAAATAAAACAAATGTACCCTGTGCTGCTGCAAAAAAAGAGAGAGTATATCGAATAGAGATAGTTAAAGCGGCAGTTAGCTACATCAGGCCCTTAAATACGATATAGCAAAGTTCAATAAACACGAGAAATATGCACGAAAATAGGAAAAATATATGAAAACACCAAATAATATTTACAACTTTCGAATGTTTGTTTTATTTACGATAGAAACCTCATCGCGACAGAATCTTCGAGCTGTTGCCAGGTTATTTTCTAGTGGAATACCCAAAAAATAGCGGCACACGCCATTTTTTCGTGAAGTTTATTTTTGGGCCTATTTACAACTTTGTCACATTTGCATAATAAACAAAAGTGGGCTTCGTTAGCATCCAGCTTGGGTAGTATGTCACCTGCGTCGCAGTTTAGTAATGTTGCGGCGTGTCAAACGAGAAGCGATCCCAAGGCCCTTTCGACATCTTCGTGGGCGGGTACGCGGACACGCTCGAGTCTGTCGTGTGACAGCTGCGTTTTCGCAGTTGATCGCCGGCCCCAAAGTAAATGAAAAGTTTCGCTTTCCTTTCAAATTCAATTAACTTTAAGTGGAAAAGCGTTCCACAATTGCTTTTGCTCACGAAAAGCTCTCAACGATTTTCGGGAACAAAACACTGTCGATTCCCAGAGATAAAACAATCGTCATTCATTCATTATTATACCCTTTCCGTGGGTAACTTGCGATTGTTGCGCACTAAAAGGGAGCTAACAATACCGCAAATGTGAGACTATTAGATGGGAAATTAAGCTATAAACACTGTGTTATATCTTTATGCATATATTTATAGTTTTAATTACATTTTGGGAAAGCTCTGAAAATGGAACAGGGAAAATGTTACAGTTGTCAACAAAAGTGAGAAAGTATTTCTAATTACAGAGAGAAGAGATTATTATATAGAGAACATACCTTGGAAATTATTTAAGTATAGTTTGAGGAGCTTCAATCAGTCAATCAAAGCAATTACAAACTTTTAAAGAAAATCTAAATGTTTTTGATAAAAGTAAAAAAAAAATATATAAAGTAAAAATAAACAAGTAAGGAAAGCTACAGTCGAGCGCGCGCGACTGTAAGATACCATTTACCCTATTCGAAGAAATAATACAAAATAAAATAAATGGTATAAAAATAAAAAAAAAGCAATTTACATTAAGAAAAAAAAATCGGCCCGCGCCAGATTCGAACCCAAGAACTCTCACGAACTTTGTAACTTAAGAGTCGGACCTCTAACCACTAGACCACACAAGTTTACGCCATGCGATCGGCAAATTAGACTTTTGTTGACGCCCTCTACTGCGTCGATTTAACGTTTTGGTAAGGAATCGCTAGCGCCCATAACTTTGTATGGGGAATTCGAACTCCTATAACTTCTTTGTTATTAAAAAATAAAAATTGAAGAAAGCTACAGTCGAGTGCACTCGACAGTAAGTTATAATTTACCTTTGGCTGCTAAAAATAATTCTTAATATTAATTACTTTTATTCGAATTAATAACAACGCATCGCATATTTCCGAAATTAAATACACATGCATTGACGCTAATGGCACATGCCGACTGCACGCCGATTGTGCGTGCGCAGTCGGCGCAAGCATTGAAGCCGAGCCTCTGCTCCGTCTCTGCTGCTGTATGCAAAACTTTTCGCGCCTAGGAACAGACCATGTGCTTCAGTGGTTTGTTGTGAGAGTTGTCAGCTCTATAACTAAATGTCCCCGGTTCGAATCCCAGCGCAGTCTTCTTTTTTTTGTATTGCTTAGAAAAAGTTTTTGGGTTTTCTTTTTTTTTTTTGCATAATATATTTTTCATATAGCGCAAAATTATTAAAAAAAAAAAAATTGCCCAGCGCAGGATTCGAACCCGCGACCTCACGCATCAGAAACTTGCGAGCCAACCATCTAGACCACACACAGTTACGCAGTGCGATCGGCAAAAAAAAAAAAAAAAAAGTTGCCCGTTGCTGGATTCGAACCCGCGACCACACGCACCAGAATCTTGCATGCAACCATCTAGACCACACACAGTTACGCGGAGCGATCGGCAAATGAGACTTTTATTGATGCCGGCCTTCTGCTGCGTCAGTTCAACATTCTAGTTGGAATTCTAAGCGCCCACAACTTTATATGGGAGATTCAAACTCCTATAACTTCTTTGTTTATTGTCCGATCGGATTGAAATTTATAGGGTAGATCTGTACTATGGTAAGCTACAAGAGTGTTAAAAAAAATGATTTGTTATTTCCCTACTTTTCTTAAAATGCAATAGTTTGGGGGCGGTGGGCGTGGCATCCAAAAGTTGAAAATCAAACATTCTCCGTAATGTTACCAGGCACCTTACTTTCAAATTTGGCGCTTCTAGCTTTTCTAGTTTTCTTTTAAACTATAAAAATGTGGTTTTTAGAGGCGGTGGGCGTGGCATCCAAAATTCTAAAATCCAACTTCTGCATAATGTTGCAAGACACCCTCCTACCAAATTTGGTGCGTTTACCTCTTTTCGTTATTGAATTATTTGGAAAAAATCGAAATACGCATTTATCGATTTGCGGAGGCGGTGGGCGTGGCACATCAAGTTTGAAATAAACTTCTTGTGTGTATTGAATACACGCACACTCCCACCAAGTCTGGTGCCTCTAGCTCTTTTAATAGCTGAGATCTGTGTGTTCATACAGACGGACAGACGGACAGACGGACAGACGGACAGACGGACAGACGGACAGACGGACAGACGGACAGACAGACGGACATGACCAAATCGACTCGGCTATTGATGCTGATCAAGAATATATATACTTTGTATGGTCTGCCACGCCTCCTTCTGCCTGTTACATACATTTGCACAAAGTTAATATACCATTTTTTACCCATTTTCAATGGGTAAATGGTATAAAAAGTCTAAAGAAAAGGGTGTAAATGAGCCTAAACACATATGCAATTATATATAATTTAATAATTTAAATATAAAAGTCAATAGAAAAGTAAAACCCTTTGTCTTCTGGCTAATAAAAAGAATATTGTAACTTCCACAATAATATATACAGTCGTGGAAAAGATAATAGCAATTTCAATGAAAAACATTTAAAAATAATGAAAAAAATTCTGTTTTCTTTTTTCGTGACTGTAATAAAGAAAGAATTCCAATCTAGAGCGATTTCTACAGTTGCATGTAAGCCAACAGTCTGCACTATTAAAATCTCAAATTAGGCATGGAATTTACCAACGCGAACTCAAGGACCACAGCAACAAACAGAATAGATGCGAAACTGGTTTAACCAGCAAATTCATTGAAAGCCCCAAAACAACATTTGCTGTTGTCGCCCGAAAGGGTATGCGGGTTTCGTCATGCCACGATCAGCTCGCAACGACGCACCCTGCCCTCCCTCCTACTACGCTCGTGTTGTTGTCATTTTCCGATTCGGCGCAGCGTAACTAACTGTTAATAACCTTGTCAAGTGCTCGAGCGAGTCGCAGGCTTGGGCTTGGGCGCCGCCGAAGCCTCTGAGCGTCCAGCTGAGCTGCTGCTGCCTCTGCCTCTGCCTCCTCCTCTGTTATTGACTTGTACGTTATTTGCGTAACATTTGTATAGCATGTAGCTGGAGGGCGGTGTGTGTGTGTGTGGGGTGGAGGGGGGGTTGCGGTCTGCAAAGGAAACAAAAGAAATGAAACCAGCAGAGACGGCGGCAGGGGCGTCGACGTCGACGTCGGCAGAGACCAAGGCGTAACACGGCACTGCCCATAGCCGAAGGAGGGGAGCCCGAGCTAATTGGCGGTCGCAGCGGCGATAATCGTGATCGTGTCTTCGATAAACAAAGCAAAGCAAAGCAAAGCGAGACGAAGCAAAGCAAAGAAAGGAAAGCAAACTGTGACGAACAGCGAACAAATTGAAAGCCGAAGAAAAAAAGGAGATGCTTGAACCGGTATTTCCCTGCTTTATCCGATACGAATTATATATGCATATGCACATGCATGTGTGTGCGTGTGTTTGTGTGTGATTTATGCAATTATGAACGCAAATTATGATGAAAGGCCATTTTGCAATTTGCATGCGAGCTGCGTACTGCGCGCAGCGCGCCTCCTGCTGACAACTGCGATAAGCATGTCGATTTCCTTTAATCATCATTATCGATAGCTGCGTACTGCGCGCCTCCTGCTGACAGCTGCGATAAGCATGTCGTTTTCGTTTAATCATCATTATCGATAAGTCGGCGAATCGGGAGGGAGTGAAGCGATTTGGCAACGCGCTGTTGAAACTCGGCGAATTCGAATTCGTCACAGAGCGACAAAAGATAAAAACATATTTAGACCGAAAACTGCAGATGACTTGCGTGAATTTCGAATTCGAGTAAGACTTCGAAGCAACAACAACAACAAAAAAAAGCACACACACCACGCATGTGTGTTTACATAAATCTGTATGTGCATATTTATATGCCTGTCAGTGTGTGCGTGTGTGTGTGTGTGTGCTCATAATGCTGCGGGTAACGGTACAGCGGATACAGGTTTGCAAGCACGCGCAGCGCCTCTCGTGCGCTCTCTTTCTCGCTCGCTGGCGCAGGGCATCCCTCGGCGCCGTCTCACTCGCGCAGCATTTTGCAAATCATTTTCCATAGTTATGAGTGTTGCGCAAAACCCTTGATGAGCGGCTCTGCCTCTGCCTGTGACTGGGTCTAGCATAGCGCCCAAAATAAGTGGAACTGGCGACGGGGGCGCAGATTAAATCGCGTGCGCCAACAGAAAATTACAACAACAAAACACAAAGCCACCTGTGGCTGTGCCGCTGTGTGTGTGTGTGTGCGCCTATGCAATTGCAAATCATAGCCCTCAACCTCAGCAATCGCTTCGCCTTGTTGACAGCAAGCACTCGCAGTGTTGGCAAGTCAGCGGGTTTTTTAGTAGAAAATATCAAAACAAAATATGCTGAGAATTTTTAATTTTTTTTCATTTAATTATATTATTGCATACTAGTTTTAGTGCGTATATTATATAATATACATAATTATTACTATGCAGCATACATGCTATACAAATGTTCAGCTTTTTTCAGTTATTTAATCTAGCTATTTTGGCTACTATAGCTATAGCCTTTTATTGTGCGCAACACTGTTCACTTGCCATTGCGCAATTCGCCGTATTCGCTTTCAAATGCCGCCGCGCGACATTTCGCCGTTTCCGTCGCGCACACACACACACATACACACATTATAATTAAATGTCGCGCTGCGAAGCTGTAAACAACTGCAATTTTGTGTGTAATAATTTGATGGTTGCGGCTTATATTTAAATATTTCGAATGCCAAAGATGGGCGACTGCTTGACGAACTCGTCCAGCTTGGCCTGGAACAGCTCGGAGGTGACCACTGTGCCGGGCGTCCACAGTGGGTCGCGCACCACGTACTCCACCCAAATCTTGGCGTACAGCTGCTGCAGCAGCTCCTTCACGTTGATGGCGGCCGTGTCAGTGTTTAGCACAAATCTGAACAGTAAATAAATAAATATAAAGCGCGTTAAGCTTCTTCTGGCTGCAATATTCACTTCAGTCCCGAGGGCGTCTCCAGGTAGTGCAGCGCGTAGCGGTTTGTCTTGTAGTAGAGGAATCCCTCGCGCGGATCGTGTGGCGATATCTTGCTGACGAATGATTTGATGGAGAAGAGCATGCCATACGTCAGCTTGGCCTCCTGCAAAGCAAACAATTTAAGTATTATTATTATTATTATTGTTTTTTCTGCTGTTAGCTGTGGCGTGTCGAACGCAACCTCCTCGCGGGTGATGCCCGACTTCTTGGTGCGGTTCCACTCGGCGTAGTGCATCAGCGTGCCCATCTTGTCGAATATGTACAGATTGTATATCGTCATTATGCCTGAAACGTTGCAATTTCGTTAAATTTAACAAATCACAACAATACAATGAACAATAACAATCAGCGACGCAGCAGTGTGACCATATCGCACTAAATTGATAAGAATATATCGATAGAAATCGGCGATAGCCTGTTGATATGGCAGAGTTGCCACGTAATTGCGGACTTCGTCCAACTTGAGCGCCGCTCATTTGCTTGCCAAATATTTGAAATTTCAATACAATCGATACTCAAACTATGTATTTTATTGCTCTGTTGAAATTCATATCGAATTCAGAGCACGATCGATATAAAACTGGGAGGGCGATAGATATTATAGAGTTGCCATGTAGTTGCGGATCTGAGAGCGCCGCTCATATGCTTTCAAATACCGACACAATCGATAGTCCAACTATCACAACTTTTATTGCTCTGTTGAAATTCATATCGAATTCAGAGCACGATCGATATATGTGCTGGAGTTGCCACGTAGTTGCGGCATTGTGGGGAATTTGAATGGCGCCCATTTGCTGCAGTCAGTGAGACATTGGGAGTAAATTGAGCGCTTACGTATGTTCGAGCTCGTAAAACAGGTAGAATTATAAAAAGGCTACTTATTTATTTTATGTACTCTACGAGATTTATTCGATCAAACACATCGCAAAAATATCGATATACTGATATTTTGATATATTCTCCACGTCCTTATTTCAAATGCATTTACACTCGATATATCGATGACCAAACTTGTTTTTCCGCCACTTTCGCGAATCCATCGAGTATCGATGTTGCAAACTGAGTGCAAGCGAAAGACTTCTGCGTTTTTACACAATTAAGATTGTTTTAAATTCGAAGTGCGTGAATGTTGGCGTTTGGCAAGAAGCGCTGAAAATCGCCCGTGCTGAAAATGGCCGCAGTTGCCGCACGAGCGGCCACACACGACGCAGCGAAGCCTCTCGACGCCGGCAGCGACAAAATGGCGTCGTCGCCCGCAACGCCAAGCAAAGACGCTGGCATAAACTCGGTGGAGCACGAGCTGAAGATCCTGGAAGTCGAGGGCTCGATCCTCAGCGAGAAGCACCAGCATCAGCACCAGCAGGAAATACCCACGATCGAGCTGGACGACGACGGCATCGAGATCGAAGTTGAAGTCGATATCGGCAGCGGGACGCCGTTGCTCGGAGATGCCAACAGTCAGGCGAAGCGCGAGCAGAAGGAGGAGGAGGAGCGCATGTCCACCAAGTCGGAGCCGAGCACTGAGGTGGAGAGCAACGCCTCGTACAACCACGATCCGATGGACCTGCTCGAGCGCATCGAGACAAACAACGAGACGGAGGACGACGACGAGGAGGAGGTGGACGAGGAGGAGGTGTTGACCAGCGGCGACGATGGCAGCAGCGGCAGCGGCAGGCGCCGTCGTACGTCCACGGAACGCTGGCAGATCTGGATGAAGCGCTACCCCTGGGCGCTGCACGAGGTCAGCGACGGCGACTTGGCCTTCTGTCTGTACTGCAACGTGGTGATCAATGTGAACAGGAAGCTGAAGTTCATCCAGCAGCACTATCTCTCGCTGTACCACCAGGAGCGCGAGGTCAACTATCTGGAGTTCAAGAAGACGCAAGGACAAAGAGCGAGGCGGTAGGTGTTCCCCGTACCCACTGCAACTAATCCGGCTAATCCGTTTCATTCCCACTACAGCGAGCTCGAGGTCAAGTACGAGTTCGGCACGGACGAGTACGTCGTGGCCATGAAGCAGCAGCGCGTCAGCGAGGCGGACGACTTTAACGATTTCAACTGGGAGCGCTGGCTTAAGGCGCACTCCTGGCTGGAGCGCATCCAGCCGACCGGCACCATTGGCCTCTGCAAGTGCTGCAACGTGCGCATGAACGTGGAGTTCGGCTACTTGCGCAAACGCCACGAGGCCAGCAAGGGCCACTGCGAGGCGCAGCGTCAGCTGGAGGGCTCGGCGCGCAAGCGGAAGCGCAGTGTCATCCACGAACGCCCCGACAGCCCACACGAGCCGATGGCCAAGAGGCCGACGGAGGAGTCCACGCATGCCGCCGTGACTGTTGTCAACGGCGATGCCGCTGTCGATCCCGGCGATCCCAGCGACTGGTGCGAGCTGCTCAAGGACACCAGTCCGCAGCAGTGCCGCTGCACGGTCTGTGATATCCGCATGGCCATCACCAGCTACATGCGGCACCTGAAGACCAAGGCGCACTGCAGCAATCTCTACTTCCAGAAGCAGAAGCAGCTGTAAGTGCAGCAGTCTCTCCCCCTGTCTTTTTCTCTCCTGCTCTCACTCTGACTAATGGGTTTCTTCTCCTGGCAGGCAGAACATGGCGCGCGGCATTTGGGAGCAGTACGAGGAGAAGCATCCTTGGCTGGTCGCCGATCCCAGCGATCCCACGCTGGCCTTCTGCAACGTCTGCTGCAGGCGCTTCATCTACGGCCACTCCGAGATCAAGCGCACGAACCACGAGAACTCCGAGAAGCATCAGGCGGCGGCAGCTGCAGCTGCCAGAGCTGCAGCCAACGAGGACGATGACGAAGAAGACAACGACGACGACGACGAAGTGGAAGAGCAGCAGGATGAGCAGAATGCAGCGACAGACAAGCAGCAGGCAGCAGAGAGCGCTGCAGAGGAGCAGTCAGAGGAGCAGCAGTCAGTGGAGGACGAGGAGCAATCGGAGGTTCAGAGCGATGACAGTGACTACGCGCAGGAGGATGACAAGCTGTCCAACTCGCAGAAGAGCTCCTCCGAGAGGTAAGCTGGCTGTGTGCTGCAGCTGCCTACGATCTCGGCACTCATGCCTATTCCCTGTTCCAGCACGCAGCAGAGCAGGCCCGCGTCCTCGCACAAGGGCAAGCCTCTGGTGCGGCATTATGCCTGGCTGCGCTACTCGCGCGATCGCAAGTTCCAGATCTGCAAGTACTGCCACGTGCGCTTCCACAAGGAGGCGAGCAAGCAGCGGCACGAGCTCAGCGCACGCCACAAGCGCCTGGCGCAGGCGTACAAGAAGCGCAAGCAGCAGGAGAAGTTGCTGCAGCAGCAGCAGCAGCGGAATAAGCTGAGCGCTGGGACCTCTCCGACCAAGCAGGCAATGCCTTCCAAGCCTGTCGCGCCCAAGCCCATTCCGGCGACGGTGCAGGGCCGCGTCATGGTGTGGAAGGATCGCTTCCCGTGGCTCTCGTACAAGCGCAGCGAGCAGCGGCTCAACTACGCCTGGTGCAAGCTCTGCGAGGTGTCCGTCTACTTGCCCAGCTCCAAGTACGCGTCGAAGCATCAGCGCAGCTCGCGGCACTTGCGCCTGCGCTACAATCGCAAGCATGGCGTGCAGGAATCGCCCACGGCACTCGCCGCGCTGCCCACGGGCGAGGCCAAGCAGAAGGAGGCCATGGCCGAGCTGCAGGCCAAGTACAGCTGGCTGGAGCCGGACGCCAGCGACGACAACCACTGCCACTGCAAGCTCTGCGACGTGCGGCTGCCCATCAAGCTCTTCTATCTGCGCCAGCACGACGGCTCCCGCAAGCATCTGGAGCACGTGCAGCGCCTGCGCAACAGCAGCGAGGCGACCGATGCGACGCTCGCAGTCGGCGTCGGACTGGGAGACGGCGAGGCCGCGGAGCCGGCGCCGTCCAGCGTCATGGACGTGCTGGACCCGGAGGAGAGCGATGGGGCGTTGAGCGTCAAGTAAGTGCGCGCTGCATGCGCTGCGGACACACACCAATGCTAATTCCTAATCAAGTCCGTTCACCGGCAGATCCGAGTGCAGCGCCGAGGAGCAGGCGTCGTCCTCCAGGCGCTCGCGTCGCTCCCTCGAGGTGCGTCGCATACTGAAGGCGTTGCGCGACTCGGTGCAAGGCGGCAAGCGGCAGGAGGAGCGCACTCAGCTGGACATGGCCAAGGACATGATCTCGCTGTCCTTCGACATAGGTGCGCGTCTGCGCAATCTCGAGCGGCAGCCAATGCAGCAGCAGGAGCAGCTGCAGCTGCAGCTACAGCTGCAACCACAGCTACAGCTACAGGCACAGCAGCTGGCGGCGGCACAGACCTGCTCACCGCTGGCGCCGCCTGCACAGCCACAGCGTGACACCATCGACTTGTTCTTCGAGAGCGTCACGCAGACCATGAAGACACTGCCCATCGATCTGGTGGCCGAGGGCAAGGCCAAGATCATGCAGATTGTCTGCAGTCTGGAGCTGCGCGGCATGCAGCGTGCTCAGACGCAGGCGCAGGCGCAGGCTGCACCTCAGCCACAGCCACAGCCGCAAGCTCAGACGGAGCAGCCAAGCTCAGCGCCAACGCCAACGTCGCCAGCAGCACAGGAGCGTCTCAGCTTTGAGGAATACGACTCTGACATCTCCATCGCAGCCTGCGAAGAGCACATCGAGCAGCAGCAGCCCAAGGAGAGCAACTGCAGTGCAAGTCCACCAGCAGCAGCTGCACAGAACGGACGAGCAGGCATCAAGGAGGTGCCGCTGACCATCAGGCGCATACTGCCCTCCTCCGTGCAGGTGGCCAGCAAGTCAAGCGACTTGGGCGATCAGCTGCGCATCGTGCCCCTCGACAAGCTCAAGTTGTCCAAGCAGCATGCCAATTCCAGTGCCGCTCAGCAGCAGCAGCAGGCCAACAACATGCGCTTGAATGGAGCGACGCAGCAGCAGCAACACCAGCAGCAACAGCAGCAACAGCAGCAGCAGCAACAGCAGCAACACCAGCAACAGCAGCACCAGCTGCAACACCAGCAACAGCAGCAGTCTAATACCAACAACACCAACACCAACACCAGGCTGCTCAACAACTCCAACGCACCCAGCGTGCAGTTTCGCAACATACGCGTCAGCAGTGGCAGCAGCTCGCAACTCATCACCTTCAAGCAGCAACAGCAGCAGCAACCACAGCAGCAGCAGCAACAACAATCACCACAGCAGCAACAACCACCACAACAGCCGCAGCTGCAGCGTTTGCCCGTGCGCTATCCCAGCGGCGCCGGCGGCGGTGGTGCAGCTGGAGGCAACGCCGTGCTGACGCCCACGCAGTTGCAAGCGAAGGCGCAGCTGTCGTACTCGCAGGTGCGAAAATACGCGCGCTGAATGCCACAAGCCCACCAGCAGCGCACTCATATATATATATATATATATATATATATATATATGTTTCGGATCGTATTATGTTTCAATTAGCATCACAGCCGATTTCAGTAGCCTTTCACCATTGGCCCTTAGCAGTTAAGCTCAAATTGTTCAGTTCGACTAGCTATAACCCTCAAGATCGCACAGCTAGAGATCCTATGGTACTGCAGTATATATAGTTATTTGTATATGCTATGCAGTTACAGGGCTATAGTATGTATATATAGTTGCTGTCAGCGAGTTTTGTTAGTTTATATATATCTATATTTTTTTTCTTTCGATATTTTATACCCCTGCGCAGAGGTTTAACTAGTGCTAACTCGTGCCTAATTATCTTTGTATATGCATCAAAATCGCAGTAACTAACATAAAGCTGCCATATCGGAACGATGAATTAATAACTTAGTGCGATTAGCACTACAAACACTTTTATGCCCACTCAATCGGACAACTATATATATATATATATATATAGGGAAAATGGAGAAAATCCTTTGAAAATTTCGACTTTTCAAGCATTTAAAAAGTTCTGCAAATTCGAGAAAATTGAATATATATATAATACGCGGCAGGAACAATCGGATGAGCCTTTTAATTAGTTGTTAAAGTTGCCTCTGCAGTTAGGATATACTACTGTGGGCAAAAAGTAAAGTGAATATTTTTGTAAAGTCAAAATTCTTTTTTATTCTCCTTGAAGTCTTTGTAGCACTTATAAAAAATTTTCTGGGACATAGTAGAATCACCAAAGGTCATCCGAAAATTCATTCCGCAAACAAAATATGATGGCACTTCTCTTGAATCAGACATTGTAAAAATCGCCAAATGCACTCTTGATCGTTTGGTAAACAAAAACGTAAATATAGTACTTATTCTGACATTGACATGAAATTCCCGCCAACTCGAGAAAAAAAGAACTAGTTCGCCATCTTAAGTCCGCGAATTTTAAATTGAAAATTCACCTTACTTTTTGCTCACAGTAGTATTCGAGGTCTGTTCGAAAAGTACTTGAAATCAGATCGGACAACAGACCTTGTATTCGCCTAGCTGTTGCCCCAGATGTCAAAATGAATAGTTCTCAGATCTGCGACTACATTATGTACGATATACTATATGTACGATATACGATATAAGTGATAAGTTTTAGCTACACTTGTGAATAAACATGTTGGGCACAATCTTACGATATTCGCGCGTTCCTTCGCCGTTTTCTTTTATTTGTTGTACAACTTAATTTAAGCTATAGATCAGTCGATGCGGATATATGTTCCCAGTTGCCAGTTCAGAGCGGTCGCTGCTGCGGCTCTGCCGCGGGCAGACCGTTCTGTAGCACCATCAACTGCTCGGGCCGCTCGTCGCTGGTGATGGTCGACAGCTCGATCTCGCGCAGATCGCCGAGCAGGCGCCGCGTCGAGCTGTGCATGAAGGCGTTCTCGGGCAGCTCGTAGCCCGCACTGGAGGCGCTCGTCTGGGCGTGGGGCACAGCTGCCGTTTGCTCTGCTTCTGCTCCTGCTCCTGCTGCCTGCAGGCTGGCCGCGCTCCTGGCACTCTTCAGCTGCTTGCGCTCGTTGGCCTCGAGCGCCTCGTCAATGGGCGCGGAGCGTGCGTGCAGCGGAAACACAAATTTGACGTCCAGGAAGCTGCAGAGCTCCTCGATGCCGTCGAGCGTGCGGCTGAGCTCCTCGCTGGCCTGCTTGCCCGTCTGCTGCCGGACGCTGCTGAGGTACCGGAGCAGCTTGCTGCGCGCGATCTTGATGACGGTCTGCGCGTTCTTCAGCTCCAGGCGCAGCAGCTCGGGGCTCTGTGGGTATGGGACACGATATATGTATATACAGACAGAGACTTGGTGCGTTGCCAGCTTACATTCTCCAGGTAGCCATCCATGGCAACCTGATGCACCTCGTTCAGCTTGGCCAGCGCCGAGGCATCCGCGGCGTTCCTCGACTGCATGTAGGTGATCTGGCGATCGATGTGGCTGCTGCCGCTGCCGCTGGCCACGTTCGAGGACTCCGAGTTGTTGCGCGTGCGCTGGCCGCTCGCCGGCTGCGAGTCCACTGCAGCGGGAGCAGGCGCATTGCTGGCGAAGGAGACGCAGCTGAAGGCATTCGCCGGGTAATCGAACTGCTTGGGATTGAGCATGTGCAGCGCGTGGCGCAGCACCAGATTGACGTCCACAGAGCTGGGATAGCGCATCAGATACGTCAGCGACGTCGTGTAGTCGCTCAGCAGCACTGCAAGGTATCGAAGGGGGTCAAGGGGGAGTGGCAGTGGAGGGGCAGTGGCTCGTCTTACGCTTCTCGCGGATGTGCACCAGCATCGCCACCAGTATGTAGTTGGGCAGGTCGAAGCGATCGCTGTCCGCGAAGATCGCGTCCCACAGCAGCAGCAGGTCCAGCAGCATGAACTCGCGGCCGAAGAGCAGGCGCAGCCAGCGGCTGGACGGGGGTAAGCAGCGGCATGGTAGGAATATAGCAGACATGACAGATATACCACATGGATGGGCATGAAAAGAGAGAGATGGGGATTTTAATATTATATGGAGTATTTTGTAGACGTGGAATATATATTCGTGTACTGTTGGGTTATATAGGTATGGATAAAGGGTAATATTTATATATTTATATTACCATTATATTTTATTTTAAATATATATATCATATATGTTTATATATATTACATTATATATATATATATATATATATATATTTATAGATGTTAGGAACATAAGTATATGGATTGAGGCATTATATATATGTGGATTAAGCATTAGTTTGATTAAGGGCTTATATATAGATACGGGTGAGAGTTGTATATAAATACAATATATAAGACAATAAAGTTTCAGATTAAAGGATTATCTATATATATTATTAATATATATATAAAATATTATACAGATAGATAAGGGTTAGAGTTTTATATTATATAAATACAATATATAATATACGACTAAATAGTTAAGGATTTAAAGATGCACAGCTGGGAGCAACTAGATTTTAAGGGAAGGTTTACACAGCATTTAAATATTACATAGATATAGATAGGATTATT
The DNA here is from genome assembly GCA_035046045.1 of Zaprionus bogoriensis. Taxonomy (NCBI): domain Eukaryota; kingdom Metazoa; phylum Arthropoda; class Insecta; order Diptera; family Drosophilidae; genus Zaprionus; species Zaprionus bogoriensis. The sequence continues at coordinate 43,428 of JAWNOI010000010.1, forward strand.
AGATGTGGATTGTAGAACCATATATATATATATATATATATATATATATATATATATCAATATACATATATATTGATATATATATAAAGCAGTATATAGATAAGGCTTAGGAACATATAGATATGGAGTGAGCTATTATATTCAAGGGATTAAGCGGATAAATATGCTGGTTAAAGTATTTTATAGATGATGATTATATAGACATGAATATATTACAATATATAATTATAATTAACTATTATTATAATTACAATTATTATTATAATTAATTATTATAATTAATTATTATAATTATAATTATATAAAAGAGGATTGTAGGATTCTATACAATTAAATTTAGTGTTGAAATATATTAAGATTGTGGATTAAAGGATTACTTAGCCTAGGCTAAAAGTGCTATGTAAATGCGGAATATGCTATATGCATGGATTCAGTATTACAAGATGATGATGATGATAGATACATGAATATATATAAAGATATAGACAACGTTGGTAGCCTAATATAGAAGTGGTTGAAGTGTGTGCATAAATTAGGATTACATAGCTGCGGACTAGGGGATCGAGTTAGCTCGACTCCTGGAATCGTATGGGGAGCTGCTTACATGCCGAATATATGCAGGGGTATTTCCATCTTGAGCAGATAATGGTGCAAGTGCTGGTCCTGCTTGGCGAGTATTTTATCGCGTATGAAGTTCAGCTGGCTGATAACCTCGACCTCCGAATGCACTTCGCTGTCGCCGTCGGGGGACTGCGGAGCAGAGATAATAATATGTAGAACAAAGCACAGAGTGGAAGAATGTGTGGAACGCACCGCCTGCGCTTCGATGTAGCCGCCCGGCGTGGAGACCAGATTGGAGATGCGATAGTAGGACTCCACGGAGGCCATGAGGCGCGAGAAGAGCGAGCTGTAAGCGAAAACTATTTAATAGACGCTCGCTGGCTGAGTGCAGGGAGCAACTCACTAGGTGTCCGGCTCCAGGTAGCCCGCGTCCAGCACGTTCAGCAGCGTCTCGTTGATGTCCGTCTGGGCGAGCTCGCTGAAGTGCAGCAGCGACTGGTGGTCGCTGTAGACGACGAAGATGATGGGCGCCAGGATCTCGTGCATGCCCTGGCGGTAGCACATGTACGGATGCTCGCGCGCATAGTAGAACAAGATGCTGGTCATGGCGTTCTGGATGAGCGGCTTGCGGAAGAAGTCGACGCCGGGGAACGTGCGCACCACATCCTGCCGTATGACCGCGAACAGCTCCTGATCGCTGAAGTACTGATTCCAGACGCTCTGCGTCGACTGCGACAGCGGATCGTCGCCCTCGGAGACGCTCAGCTCGTGCGGATTGCGCACGTAGTCGACGCGGAACTTGTCGTATCTGCAAAGGAAGGCGAGTTTCAATTGGAGGCTCTTCTCTCTCTCTGCCTGCTCACCTGTTGCGCTGCTGCGCGCGCTGTGTGTGCCAGCTGCGATGGTCTGCGCTGAGCACGCGCAGCAGCAGCGCCCAGTGGACGCTGCGGAACTTCGACATCTTCAGTTGCCCGTTGAAGGCGGCCAGGCGCAGCGCCTCGGGGCACTCGTCCAGCTGTGCCAGCAGCTGCGTCCACTCCTGCCTGTAGCGCTCCACAGACGTCATCGCTGCAGCACCAGCACCAGCACCAACAACAACAGGTTCAACGGCCCGCCCCTTCTCCTCCCGCACGTTTGTTTTTATGGCTGCGCTCGCGTCGTGCTTCGACGTCGGCATGTACAACTTGATGGCTTCGATGCCGCGCACAGTCATTGCTCTGCTGCTGGCACACTGCGCGCATTCACAGGCATGTTCTGCACTCGACTCTCCAGTTGGCGAAGTGTATATACTATATTATCGGGCAATAGAACTGCGTGTGCTTCACAAAACAAAAGCTGATTCAATTCGACAACATTTGCGAGATAAGCGAGCGAGTGTGACCGCACTGCACTGCAAGGGTATTGGCGGCGAGTCGCCAGTCTGGCAGCACTGCGCAGTTCGATAGCAATCGGCGCGACTATCGATAGTTGCGGCGCGTCAGTTCAAATTTGATTTGCAATGCGCTAAAAGTGTTATTTCTAGCGCAAATTAACAGTAATAATACTTTTAATTTAAAAATTATTAAATATGACAACTATTGATAGTTTTAAGCGGCGTTATAAATGTATTTTATATATTTCAATATTTACTTTGCTCTAACGCAGTTGCAACTACTTTGTACTCATTATTAATTATGTACACGTTAAGCAAGTTTAAATTTGCATACGTTTCTACATTTTACTTAACTATTTATTTTGTTTAAATTGATTTATGATTTAAGCAATTTTGAATATATGAATTTTGAAAAAAATTTATTTTAACTACATATATATAATCCGTGACAGAAACAAGCATTTTATTGAAATATATTTTATTTTTCTTTTTTTTGACTAAAAATTCTACAAATTTCTACAAAATTTGTGTGTTTTCTTGCATAATTTTTCAAAGCGCATTTATTATTCATTTATTTAATAAGTAAATAATAATTTATGATTCAGTACAACTAATTAAAAATTCTACAAATTAAATTTGTGTGTGTTTTTTTTGCATACTTTTTCACAGCGCATTTATTATTCATTTATTAGAAAATAATAATTTGTGATTAAATACAATTAATGAAAAATTACTTTGTTAAAGGGCATTTATTATTCATTCATTAGTAAATAACATTTTATGATTAAGTAATAAGCCTAAAAAAGTTTAAAATAATTAAAAAATATATATAAATATTACCGTATTTTGTTTTTTAAGAATTAAATGAGTAAAGAAATGATAAATTTGTGTAGCTCTCTAGTTTATTGAATATTTAAGCAATTACCCTTTGATAATATAACCAAAAGAGTTGCAATTAATTTCAAATTAAATATATCTAAAAAAAAAAAAATTTATTGGAATCTAATATATTTCCTAACCAAAATGCGAAGTTCTCAATGGCTTGTTTTTAATCGAATCAAGTTTTTGGCGAGGTAAACAAACATGGTTTCAGTAGCGTTCATAATTTAGAACAAACATTTATAAACTATAATTGGATGCTGATGAAGTCATTATGGCAGTTTCCTTAATTCGCATATACAGCTAATTTGCCAGGCACTAGGAATACTGCGGACCATACGAAGTCTGGCAGCAAATTAATGCGTGACACTCGTACACCCAAAGAATGGAGGCCAATGCTAGTGGAGCGCACGATGCGCAGCAGAAGCATATCGATTATATATGATATTATAGTATAACGAAACTGACAAACCAGGAAATGAAGCTGCTGAGAAATAACAATGAACGATGTCGCGCGACGGCATTAGCATAAGCATTAGCCGCGGCAGAAGTTCGACCCTATGCGGAGCTATGCCAAAAAATTGCAAATAACTTCTCTATTTTGTTTTGCGTTTTGTCTGGTGCGCGGAGCGGAGGTAATGCCGGAGTAAGACGGTCAATGCCGTTTTTTGATCTAGTCTTGAGCGAATTTTCTAACATGTTTTCGACTTCCATTAAACTTGACCCAAAGATTGCGGACGAGCAGCAGCAACACAAACAACATCAATAGCGACATATTCGGTGGGTGGACGCCGCTTAATGGTGCGTTTCCAGCGAAACTGTCGAATTTTTCAAGTTCCCATGCAGAACAAGTTCACGACTCTCTGGCCGCACTCGACCGTGAAGAGCAGCGTACCTGCCTCAACTGCATATGAGTGCACTGCAGCCGCAGGGCTGCTTCCTCGCGTATCAATCAAATACACGCATACATATGCATGTATGCATGCATGCATATGCGCTGCATTCCAATGCTGCTTGCATTTCCCCAAACACACACACGCACACACACAGCTAAACGCTCGCACACGGCCACACGCGGTCACACGCACTCTGCACGCACACACGTAGCACCAATATTCGCCGCATTGGCTTCGATTCGATATCGAATTCTCGGTCAAAGTCAATGTCAATGCAAATGCGAAACTGCACAGACGCAGCAGCAGTCGCGGCAGCAGCATTAGGGAGCAGGGGGAGCGGGACGGCGGTATTTATGGAGCTGTGTGTAAATTGTTGCTGGTTTTCTTCGATTGCCTTTGTTTACACGTTTCGTTTTTCGTGCAACGGTCAAGTCGAATCAAGTAGAGCCAAGTCAAGTCTAGTGTGGCCGTTGGAAACTAGTTTCGATACCCTCGCAGAGGGTATACTCGTTTTGGCCAGTGCGTTGGGCACGCAGTGAAGGAAACTATGATATACTGTAACTGTATTAAATCTATAAAAAAAAAAAATAATAGATAATAATGTAATGTATGTATGTATATATATATATTTATAATGTAAAGTATATAATACACTGGGGAATTAATAATAATAGTACCGCTTTGGCACTTTTTCATTACTCTAAGAAATAATAATTTATTTGTGTTTTTTTTATTGAATATATTTTTTTACTTTAATGCTTGATATTCTTTATCCAAAAGGTAAATTTTAAGTATTTTATGCCATTTACAATAACATTTTTATTTTAAAGAATAAAAAATATAATATTAAAGCGGACATTTGTATAATTATATTGAAAATACAACAATACACTTTTTCATTGCTCTAAGAAATAATTATTATTAATTATTATTTTTTATTTATTGAATATTTTTTTACTATAATGCTTGATATTCTAAAAGGTACATATTTTATTCAAATTGTCCAATAAAATTTTTATTTTAAAGAACGATAAAATAATATTAACGCGTACATATGTATAGTTATACTGAAAATACAACAATGCAGATGCGTTTTTAATTTAATTTCAAGATTTGACTTTATTTTAACTAAATTTCCAAATTACACAATAACGTTTTCTATAGACAATTATCTAAAAATTTAAGTTTAAGCAATAATAATAATAAAATAAAATAAATAAATAAAAAAACGGAGTTATACAATATAGGAACAACTGTGAGAATCTGCTACAATAAGTGAATAACTGTTTATATACATAAATAGTTGTAGAAACACCAATTGCAAGAATTGCCGGCTAGGGTATGCATGCGTCGGTATGTCGAGTGTAAGCCTTTTTTTCTAGTTTTCATTTTTTTTTCTTAATTTTCGACTCTGTGCCCTGTTACAATTTGCTTTGACTGCTTTGCATTTTCTGTTTCCTGATGTATAATCAGCCAGCAGCCAATTGAATTGATGATTTCGGCTTTTAATGCTCATCTGAAGTTTCACACACACACACACACCACACGCACACATGCAAACAGGCAGCTGAAGAAGCGCTGCGAGCTGCGCATGACGCGCCTGCGTCGAGGTGAGCACCGATTTTGCGCGACTTTGGCCCCTATCGATGCTATGGCGACGGCGATGGCGATGGCTTTGTATCCATTTACATATCTTAATTATTTTCTAATGCCGCGCTGTCCTCCTTCTCCTGCTCCGCCGCTTGTCCGCTTGTCCGTCTTGTCCGCTTGAACGCTTTACAGTTACAGACCCTACGCGGAAGACAATGGCAGCGCGGAAGTCGCCGTCGCAGGCCATGACTTGTAACGATCTTGCCGATAGTATCGACATAAAAATATTGCCCAAGTTGAAGAAGTTGAATTTCCCGTTCGCTTAGAATATTTGCTATGTGGCATGTAATACCATCGTGAATCATAATTAAGAGTTCAAGCGCAGCCTGCTCGGGGGTTCACAATAGACGCTGCCGAATCCAGTCAAGGTTCACGGCAATAGCCAAAACTCGTTTTGGCCTGTACAATTCTGTGCGATTAATCAAGTGCTAAAGAATATTTATAGATTATATAAGAGACCGAAAATCGAATTTACATAGAGAGATACATATACATATATACCATACCATACATCGCTATGTATTACAGCTCGCCCTTCAATCATGCGAATATTGAAGCGTTTCTTTGCCAGATCCGACAGACCTCTGCATATTTCAGCTAAGAAGCTATAAAATCATTTAATAATAGAATTCCCGAAATAAAACCCATAGGCGCTGGCTAAGAAGTTGTTTTAAAATCCGAATCAGGTTTTCGGCCGCAGTATTCTGCTTCGATCCGTAGCTGAATTCTAAGCAGAAGCAGAAGCTGCTGCCTCGGCCTTATCGATGCTGATCATGATCGAGTTGTTAATGAAAATAGTAAAGTTGTTGAATTGGCGACAAGTTCTGGCCCAAAGCCGGGGGGCCCCAGCGGGGCGGCAGGCGCAAGGAACGCGGAAACGCGCGCGCAAAAAAAGATCCGAAAAAGAAAAAAATAAAAATACAAAACCAAAATGGAAAGCAACAAATCGAACTCAAAGCCCCAAGTGTTGGGGCCGCACTCGCAGGCACGTGAGCGATTTCTTAATTTATCCGGGCAGCTACTCCATTTCTTGCTGTTGGCATATTCAAAGGGATTATAATTCATGCAGGCATGCTGCGAATAATGCCACGAAAATGTACGAATTTACAATTGGGTTTTGTGTATCGTACCTAACCTCAAACTCGATTGTAGGCCCGACATTTACCTTAAAGTTTGTTATAACTTCGTTTGACTTCGCATAACTTCGTTTAAATTAACTTATTTTTACTGTGGCTTACTCTAATGCTACTAATTTAGGCTTATGCAGAAGCTGGAGGCTTTCTTCAGTTGTTTTACACTAACCTAACCTCACTTTCAAAGTGAATTTGCTACCGAAAATGTGTTTATATCTGCTAATTTGGCATTTATATGAGATAATTCCTTTTTTTATGTTATAAATATCATAAAAAACATTAATTTTTAAATAATAAAATTTCATTATTAATCATATACAATTTTTTCAACATTTTCAATGGTATATAAATATGCGTTTTATATGAAAAGTAGAAACTTTTTTGTGCTAAGAAAAAATAAATTAGTTCAAAAAAATTATAAATATTTTAAAAATTCAAGAAATCGTTTAATTATATAAATAATTTATTATAACACCATTAGAAATAAAACTATGCTAAAACTGAGTTTATTGTGTCAACGATCACATTTCTGTGCTTATGACCGACTTCTGTTTACACTCACCCGTCACAGTCACGCCCCCCTCATTGGGTATACAAACAAATAAAACTACACAAATAATTTGCGTAGATTTAATGGGTTCTGCGCAGTACATGGTATTTCGGTAGAGTTTAATGGGCTTTACTTGTACAGCGCCTGTCGATCGTAAAGTCGAAAAGAGGCATGTTCTATGGCATACATACGCCGTACAGCGAGATTCCGATCGTATGATAATGAGTTCGTTGATTCCACTACGGGATGTCCCTTGAGTCTCTACTTAGGCATGTTGCAGGTTTTGTTTGCTTTGCACTCGAGCGGGAGAGACATGGGGACAGCTTGACAGACGCGTGGCATTGCGTTCTTCCTGCGACAGACCCGCTGACATGCTATATACAAATACCTGCTATATAGCAAGGCATAACTGGCATTTGCATAATTATTTGGATAGAGCGCGACAGCCTTAATTAGGTTTTCACGCACTTTAGACGCTGCCATTGCCTTGTCGCATCCATCTGCCAGTTTGTACAGATATACAAATATATATATAGCGTATGCACTATATGTAATCGCTGTCGCAGTGTGCAGGGTCTGTCGCATATCAATTAACTTCAATTTCGAAACAGTTCAAGCATCACCTGAGCGCAGAGACAAAGTGAAATTTCACGCCATATGGGGCTACGGATCGGGGCTTTGACTGCCTGCACGGTGATTAACTCTAGCCCCAGCCGGGAGTTAATAGCCCAAGCTTGTGCACTGGTGTTTTCCATAATTATTTGGGTAATTGACTCTGTTCAAGAACTTGCAGTGTTCTTGACTCTCGACACTCGAGGAGACTCGACACTTCGTGCCTGGCCCAACGGCATTCTTTGTGCATCTTCTCGAAAGGTGTTTTTGTTTTTGGATATTCGTTTTCATTTTCGTTTTTAATGCTGCAAGTCATTATGTGTGTGTTTTGGCAACAAGACGGCCATTATGGTAGTTGCTAACTGCCAGCCGCTGCTGCCTATCTCAATTGTTCAGGAAGGCTAAGGCATATGTGAGGGGTTACACAGGTGAAGCTGCACATGACTGAGGCACGGCACAGTGGTGCAAGCACTATGCAGCATGCAAGCAATACAATTATTGTAATATCAGTATTATTATTAGTATTATTTCTCGAAATATTTATCATATTATTTTGCTATAAAGTTTGTATAAAAATTTAACAAAAATATTAGGAATATAACATAATATAATTATAATATAATTAAATAATATATAATATAATTAAAATATAATAATACAAATACATTTTTTCTGCTGTTTCCTTGCTGTTGGTTAATAACATAAAGGCAAAAATTTCATGGAAAACGTTTTAAGATGTGGCCCTCAATGCGCATTTTAATAAAATTCGCTAAAATTTCAAATTTCGAATAATAATAGAAACATGTTGGGCTGTGCTTGCTGTGCTATAAAACAGTGTAAGAACTGTGAGAGTTAGAAGCAGCTATAGTTAAGAATGAACAATACTTTTAACAAAAAAAAAAAACAAATTATTTAATTATTTGAAAATATTTCTAGTATTCAGTTATAGCCGAAAAACGTTAGCGCATTCCAAAGTTATGATTGTTTAAAAACTTTTGTATATACGTACGTTATATCCAGCTATGGCAATAACTTTTTAATGGTTTTTGGTTTTTTTGAATGCCACCAAAACTGCGCCCTGTTTCATTCAGCAAAATGCGGAGCATAATCGTCGATTGGGTTGCTTGCGTCGCTGCTTCCCTGTACGTTTTAAACGCCTTTTTACGCACTTTGCGATCGAATCACGTGAGCACGTGCCTGTTATAATGCCTGCTATTATATCGTTGATTACACTATTAAATTCGCACATGCGGGAACTTGTAATGGAGACCTAATTGCAAGCGAGTGCTACGCGTAGTCGCAGGCAGTTGGTGCCACTGTGCAGCGCGTTGCAAGTTGTCGCGCGCTGCCACAGTCTGACCTTCAACTCTTGCGGTTGCAAAATGGAGACGCGGTCAGGCTAATGGCCAACTCACTTTGACACCCGGACAACAATGTGTGAGGGTCTGTTTTATTTTTCTGAGTATATGTGTGTGAGTGGGTAAGTGTGTATGAGTGTGTGCAACTGCCTGGTAAACATTTTTAGTGGCCGTCACCAAACAAAATTAGACAAAACTCATTTCAACTTTGCGCTCTCTGTGCGAAAACAACAATAAAGCCTGCAAGAAAAGCCATGTACAAATACATAATTATTGGCCTAAGGCACAGCATACACACACACACACATACACACACACACACACACTCGCAGACCAGACCAGTTATTGCCCCACTGCTCTGGTATTTGTCTTCAGAACGCAGTCTTTTCCCTCTGCCTTATTTTTTGACACTTGGCGGCTTCAAATATTGACGCGGATTAAACAACAATTAAGTTTGGTCATGAAATCGCTTAGAACTCAAAATAAACTAACGCTTGGGCTTACCAAACGCTGGGAAATCTGGTTTTTGTCGAGTATTTTCTGCACACTGTAAGCTTTTTTTATGATCTTGAATTTTGTCCGGTCGCTGGCGGAGCTGCAGAAGATCACGTATTGCGCAAAGCCCTTTCAAGCTACAGCAGAGTCTTAAGTAACGTAATCTCTCTCAAAATAAACTGAAGTAGTCCGTAATGCTTGATTATGACTTGGAAATTTTTTGTAAAATTTTCCAAAAACGTAGACATAGGTTTTTCCGTTGTTTACTGCTAGCGAATGGAACTGTTAACAAGTAGCTGCGTATATAATCGATTTTGTTTTAAATTAAGGTTAGGCCTAGAACCTGATGCGCTTCTTCAACCCTTCGAAAACGAGTTTTCGAGAAAATCTTAAAGTTATTGGAAACGGGTCGGACGACAACGTGCTCAACTTGACCGACAGCAGTTGAGGCTGCATGACCTGCAGCCCCTTGAACGAGATCAAAATCGAAGTTGAAATTGAAATTGAAACCGAAACCAAAGACGAGCGACTTTCGACCCCGATTAGAAGAGCAAAAAACAAAAAAAAGACGAGCTGTTGAGTAACTCTTTTTCCGCGAGAGCGCCTACGTGAGATCGCGCAACTAGACCGATCGAGCGGGGATTTCCCTCTGGCATTTTCACGAGGAAAACTGTGTTTATTTATTTTTTTTTTTTTTTGGTTTTTTGGTGGGGGTTTGGCCAAAAAGCGGAGCAGCCACGCGCCGTACATTAAACAAAATAGACAATCAAATAAACATAAACGAGAGCTCCATGCGTCCCCAGCCCCGCGGTCACAGCCCAAGAATCGCCAACGAGCCGTAGATCAAGACGCGACAAGTCGAGACAAGACGCAGCACGACGAGACAAAACGAAACGAGCTGGCCCGAGCTGCCTTCGAGCCGAGCGCTCTTCGTACACATACAATAAAAAGCGTTTTTTCGGCGTTAGCAATTATTGGTAGGCACTGTCTGTCTAGTGCTCCCATCTAGCCGCGCTCTCAGCTCTCGGCCAGCCTCGTCTCTCCTCGCCTCTGCTCGTCTCTTCTCGTCTCGGATCGCGCTTCGTTGGGCTTCGGCTCTGTGCGAATATTTTGAAGTAGGCGCTTAAAAAGCTCTGCCACTCGATCCGTACTACCATACGCCGTGCATTCTTCGCGAATCGTGGATGTGCCGTGTGTGTATTCAACTGTCGGTTGAATAGTCCCCAAGCCTAACTATAACTCTAAAGGAATACCATATACATTCCGCCCACACCCGAACATCCTGCAAGGGATGCCAAACGAACTTTTGCCCGCGTAACTCGAATAGTTTTGTGTGTCTCGAAGTGTCTTGAAATCGAATCGAATCGAAAACGAAAGAACTTTCAACAGCAACAGCAGCAACAACAACAACAAAAAAATCAGAGAACTCTCCACATACAGGAAGAGTCTAGTGTGATCATCGTATTCCCCATATATATCTGCAGATCCTTGAGGAATTCACTGTGCAGTCAACAAGGTGAGAGAGTAAGCAAATTGCAGCATAGAAATGGGCGGGCAAAACTTCAGCTTTGCGATCAATCAAAACAAATTAAGAAAAAGTAAATAATTTTGAATATATTTGCAGTTAAAAAAGTATAGAAAAATGCTTAAGTAAATTAAATAAAAATCAAATAAAAAGAAAATAAATCAGTCTTCAATCAGGCCTCAATCAACTTACACAAGCTTAGAATTAGAAAAAAATGTAGAAATATTTCGGTAAATGAAAAATTTGAAAAATGTTTAAGAGGTTTAAAAATAAATCTAAAATTCCAATTGATTGATACAAGCTGAAGCAGCTCTTCAGTAATAGGCTTCTCTTCAATCGGTCTTTAGCCTCCACTCGAATTTCACAAGTTGAAAAAAACCCCCTCGCTCGATCTCGTTTATTTCCGGAAGTCGACGCTGTGAGACCACGTCAAGAATCTGTCGTAAAATTTGAACCATTGTTAGCAATAAATATTTATATATATATATAAAGAGATACGCAACAAATTTGAATAAGAAACAACAGTCGATTGATTCGCAAGCGTCAATAGTTGCTGTGAATCATCTGCATATAGGAAATCGGAGAGACAGAGATCGCTGATCGATCGCAACTATGGAGCGATGATCCATAGCACTTGTGTGGTCACGTAGCGCAGCACATTATGCTAGTCCCAAAAAGGCGCAACTATATGCAAATGGCATACATCTATACATCTATAGCTATAGCTATATAGCTAGATATTCATATTGATAGCTCAGCCTAGGCGTGCGATATCAATGGGGTTCTACAGGGCTCCATTTCTTTGCGCTCAATTACGAATGCCAGCAGTACGGCGCATAATGAATATGGATGCCACGCATAGTGCCCGCATCCCCCAACCCCCATTCCCGATGGAGCTCATGCATATAGAACAGTATCTCTGAGCTGCGTCACGTTCCACTCCCAGTCGCCGTCACAGTCGCCGTCACAGGCGCAGGCGCAGGCGCGTTTTGGTATGCTGGAAGCGTCGCGCGCTGCGTGCGCTGGGCGAATCGATCAATGAATACAGCAGACTTTGTATTAGATTTATTATTATTATTATTATTGGTGTTACTTTATTATACTACTACTGCTTGCGTCGGTTGCCGGGCAGAGTCGAAACCAGCGACGTCTTTCAGCGACCTGCAAACCTTCAAAACTTGTTGCCACAGCATGCATACATATAATCAAATAAATATATATATATATATTTATCGTATATATATGTATGTGGTTGAGTTCTGAACAAAAGCAGTTCTATGCATAATTTGCCGTATGCTAATAATTCCGGTAAGGATGGTCGAGAGACTCTATGCCTCATCGCTGAGACAGAGTCGAGGCTGAGTCTGAGGCAGGCATTCTATTTTGTAGTATCGAAACCCGTTTCGACTGGGGGATCTTGAGTTATGCGAACCTGCGCGTGGCAGAATCTCTAATTCGCATTTCCAGTGCTTGTCGCTTGACTAATTAATCGGCATAGAAATTTTGTATTTATATATTTTTTGTAGCTCAGCGTTTTGGCAGCGCATCAGTCTTTCCTTCAATGTCAAGGGCTTGGCCAAGCATTCGGCTCGATTCTCAAGCAATTCTCGTTGCGATTGGCCTTTGCCGCGGGCTCTTCAACTTGGCATTGAACCATGCCAAAGCGATTGATTCGAGCGGCAATAAAAGCCAAGCATGCTTAGCTTGTGTTAGGCAGGGGGCAGGGGCGCTGTGTAAGGGTATAGAACGGAGATCGGAGAACGGAGAACGGAGCACGAAAACGAGATACGTTTTCGAATCCGAATCCCCATCCGTTCAGCCAATAAGAACACTTTGTTTATACCAATAAGCAACATGCATATGTTATGAGGTCAACCGGTTCGGTTCGGTTCGCTTGAGTTCGAAGAATCACAAACTGAAGTCGAGTCTACCGAATTCTCAAACGGGTTGTTCAGCTTCTCGTTGGCCATGGCTGATTGAAATTGCACTTGCAGCTGCACAGATTGCACGGCAATTATACCCCTCAAATTGCAGAGAGGCACGCTCTGGGTGCTCGAGTGTCGATGTAACGTCGTTGCATTGTTCCAGTCCTCTCGACTGTGGCGCGATCGCATCGAACGCATGTGTAATATTATGTATACGACCCGCAGGCCAGCCCTATGTTCCCCATGGTCGGCCATGCTAATCAGCGGCCTTACGACAACATAAATTCGCTATGTAAATCGCTCGCGAAAACCTTAGACACAATTGTGTGTAATTGCAAAAAAACAGGAACAAGTCGAGTATGCCAAATTCAATGCTATAACCTACCCCAAGTGGAATTTGCGCAGGCAAACTTAAACCTTTAGATTCGCACTAGACTGCAAAAATATTTCAGAACTTTTTTCCAGGCATTAATTGCAAGCACGCGCGGCTTTCTTATATAATATAAAATCGAAATGTGAACAATGCCAAATATTAAGCAGATGCTGCGATGCCTTTATGCAGGTGTCAAGCTCAAATCTCTATTGGGATTCTCGCAGCGGGCAATAAATCTGCTTAGATTTATGTCTCGACTCAACTTTCTTATATAATACTTATGCAAAAATCTATATGAATATTAATTAAAACCAAAAAAAAAAGCAAAAATTCCGAAATGCATATTAATTTTTGTTTGTTTTGCCACCGAAAATAAACTGAAGGAAAAAAGTCTGAAGAGCTAAAATCGAAATGCTTATTAATCCATTTTTGTTTTGGTAAAAAAAAAAAAAAAAATCAAATGCTAGAAAAAAGCTTGAAAAGCGATTATCGATTGCCTTCTCGATTCTTCCATTCTGCGTTATGCTGCGCGACTTCCGCTTTGACGCGGCGCGCTCTTTTGTGTCCGCTGAAGTAGCTCAACCGCTGAAGGTCGTCGACTGCTTTGGCAACTGTTTGCCTGCCTGGTCCATAATGAGCCCCAGTGCCAGCCCCAGCCCCAGCCCCAGCTGGCATCCCATTTATGAAGAAAGCACGCGCTGTGTCCAGCATGCGAAATGAGCGCAATTAATCAGGAAACTAATCCTCTATTCCGTATGCTCTGCAGATGGCACCGAATATAATAGGCAGCACCTTCATACTGGCCGAGACGTCCATTGCCGATGCCAACAACAACAAGATGTCGCCGACGGCCGCACCTGCCCCGCCCCTGAAGCAGGCACCGCCGCCGCCGGCCAAAAAGCTGACGGCCGTGACGGCTGTGACGACAGCACCAGCAGCAGCAGCAGCTGCGCCCGTGCCCGCCCCCACGCCGGAGTCGGCCAAGGCGCAGGCAGCGGCTGCCGCGGCGATCGCAGCGGATAACTACAAAGTGGAGATCGTCTGGCACAACGTCGTGCTCTTCATCATACTGCACTCGATGGCGCTGTACGGACTCTTTCTGATCTTCGCCGAGAGCGCGTACCTGGAGATCATCTTCGGTAAGAGCTGCCCAGCTGCCAGTGATCTCTATGGCTCTACTCACCTGCTGCCTCTCTCTCTCTCTCTCTCTCCCTCTCTGCAGTGTACTTCTTCTCGTTTCTGGGCGGCTTGGGCATCACGGCCGGCGTGCATCGTCTGTGGTCGCACAAGGCGTACAAGGCGAAGCTGCCGCTGCGCATCTTCCTCATGCTGTGCCAGTCGCTCGCCTTCCAGAACAGCATCTGGGAGTGGACGCGCGATCATCGCGTGCACCACAAGTTCACGGACACACACGCCGATCCGCACAACTCGCGCCGTGGCTTCTTCTTCGCCCACATGGGCTGGCTGCTCTGCAAGAAGCATCCCGACGTCGGCTTCAAGGGCAAGCAGATCGACATGGGCGACATTGAGCAGGATCCCGTCGTCATGTTCCAGAAGAAGTGAGTAGAGTAGTGGTAGTGGTAGTAGCGTGAAATGCATCCAACTAACTGCTGCACCTTCTCCTGCAGATACTACTTTGTGGTGATGCCCATCTGCTGCTTCGTTGTGCCCATGATGCTGCCCTACTACTTCATGGGCACCTCGCTGAAGGTCTGCTTCTTCACGTGCTCCATGCTGCGCTACTGCCTGTCGCTGCACGGCACTTGGCTGGTGAACAGCGCCGCCCACTTCTACGGCATGAAGCCCTACGACATGAGCATCAGCCCGACCAACTCGAAGATCGTGTCGACCATCACCTTCGGCGAGGGCTGGCACAACTACCACCACGTCTTCCCCTGGGACTACAAGGCAGCCGAGCTGGGCACCTACAACGCCAACTGGACCACGGGATTCATCGATCTGATGGCCAAGATCGGTAGGTCCACTGAGTTTGTTCAGAGTCTTAGAGTTAACTAACTTGAACTTCTCTTCCTCTTTCCCGTACCCGTAGGACAAGCCTACGATCTGAAGTTCGTGTCGCAGGAGATGGTCTACAAGCGCGTGCTGCGCACTGGCGATGGATCGCACATTGCTGCCACGCTGGACGCCAACAACAACAACAGCGGCAGTGCGCCTACGAACGAGCTGGTCATGCATCTGGACCACGAGAAGGAGGAGCAGGCCGTGTGGGGCTGGGACGACAAGGACATCAGCGAGGAGGATCGCAAGTACGCGACGATCGTCAAGAGCGGCGCCGAGTGTAAGCAGGATTAGGCGGGATCAGCAAGAAGAAGATGATCGTGTCTCGTATGCGAATACTAAACATAACTAGCTAAGCGAACCCAACCCTACCCCTCTCCCACCTGCTCTTAAATCCGGTCAGCTAATTGGTAAACTCGATCGATTGATCGATCGAGCGGTCGGTCGGGAGGGAGGATGGTAGAGCGTCCGCTGCAAACCAAACTGTTGATACGGTTTAGCGCATCGAGGGCATCGAGATGAATGGCTTCAATTCCAAAAAGCAAAGATAAGGATAAACTGAACAAATCAATCTATATTCGAGAGATAAGTGCAGGCATGAGCATAATCAATTTGTAAAAAGCTATATCAAGATTTATTATTTTTTTAAACGCGTATCTGTATGTATTGTTAACCACCTGATCGTTCAATTCCTGAACAATTGACCCTATAATTGTACGGTAAAGCAACAACAACAACAACAAGCGAGCTTCTAGAGTTCTAGAGTTAACTGTACCTAGGCTAAGTCGTAGTTCGTAAGCCTCGATTCGTAAATGAGTGTATATTGTTTTTAGTTGTTAGGTGTGTAGGACGTTAAGCTCCATAGGTCTACTCTATATTTAATCACGCTGCAGACGACATGACTGTAGGGAAAAACATAATCAGAAAAAAATGGCTAAATTCCAAAAAATTTATGAACTTTTTTTCGTTGTGGGAAATGCAATAAAGTTTTGCCGATTAAATACAAGAGACGAGTCTATTTCAAATTATTCGAGCCGGGTTCTTGGGTATCAGCTCGAAGCAGGGGAAGTCCATTGAGCACTGCAGACAAAAGCGGAAGCAAGCTTCAAAAATATAATATTATTCATTATCATATTAAAATATGTGCCCTTAATGCGCACAGTTAATTTTTAGCACAAAATCTTCGAAATCTTCGCAAAAAGCCTGAATTTGGGGAAGTCCATTGGAAGTGCTACTCGGCAACTGCATACAATAGCGGAAATTAGCTTCAAAAATAACAGATCATATCATTATGAACTCTGTGCTGGTAATTCGAATAATCAACTTGGCAGAAGCTAAATCACAGCTAAGACCTTACTTTATGTCGATCGTTAATTGTCGCTACGTCTTCAGGTTTAACCTCTTTATTCGTGCTTTCCACCAGACTCGCTGGCAGTCGATCTCCTTGCCTGGGAAGCGTGCCGTTCTTATCGTGTCGCCACGAGAAACAAGTTGTGTCTCCGCATTTCTCGATAGAGCTCATACATTTTTAATGAGTTCGGCAAAATTATAAAGAGATACACTGAAGCGAAAAAAAACAACTCACTTCGCTCAAAAGAAAAATCTTGCGAAACCTCGTGCTGGTGTCTTTTTCGGAATTTATTTTTAGAATCGACGCAAATTTATTCCCTTGTCTTGTCATTTTAGATTTTTCTTCGGCGATAAATTTTATTCAACTAGTTTTTTATTTGATTTCCAAGTGTAAATGTTATGAAAATGTATTGAGAACTTGACTTTGTTGAGGCTATTCTTTGAAATTTATCAATTTTAGTCGAATTCTTTTTTGATCTCTTGAGAAATATTGCTAATGTATGACAAAGGATTCCTTTTAAATCTAATTTATTAACATGTTTGTAAGTATTTAAAAGCTTTTCGATTTTTTCAAATAGGTCTTCGAAGTTCTTGAAAATCAAGTTTAGGAAGATAAGCTATAATGTATAGAAAATATGGTAGGTCAAGCTCAAGTTCTTCTCTAGCCCCAAAAATGTAGAGAATTTGGCTGGAGGTAGAGACTTTGAAATAATCTTTAAAATAAATCACATTTTTTCGAATTATCTTGTGATTTTTTGAGACATGTTGTAAATTTCTAAAAAGAATTTTTTTCTAGTTTAATACTTTTTGATTTTATAAAATGGGAAAGTTCTTCAACTTTGGTAATTGAAGCTCAAGTTTCTCTGTACCCACTCAAACCCCTCTTAACTCGTAACTATTATAGAAAGACTTCAGTACATCCCTGTAAGCTTTTATTTGATATATTCGTAGGCCACTGCAGTCGAGGTCAATGGAAGCCGTCGGAGTAGCCGTAGCTGATGTGCTGCGGCTGGTTGGCAGCACTGGAGGCGGAGGCCGAGGCGTAGGCATAGAGCATGGCGGCCAGGAAGGCGCCGTTGTTCATGAAGAGCGACAGGATGGTGGCCATCTTCAGCGTGGGCAGCACGAAGGGCAGCAGGCTGCCCAGCAGGATGGCGGGCAGCACCAGTATAGGCACCGCTACCTGCAGC
Source organism: Zaprionus bogoriensis (assembly GCA_035046045.1). NCBI lineage: Eukaryota > Metazoa > Arthropoda > Insecta > Diptera > Drosophilidae > Zaprionus > Zaprionus bogoriensis. The sequence goes on from JAWNOI010000010.1 coordinate 61,316, forward strand.
ATTGTCATCTTGTAGGAGTTCTTCTTCTTGGCCTTCTTAAGGACGCCGCCACTGTCGCCGCCATGCACACCAGCGCCGGACATGATGCCCTGCTGCTTGCTGTCGCCTTCTGCCTCCGGCTCGTAGGTCTCCACGCTGGTGCTGGTGCCGCCGACGCCGCCCGTCATGGACGGCAGATTCATGAGGCTGAGCTGCATTTCCTCAGTGTCGCGTCGTCGAGCTCGACCCATGCGCGATTTGATGGCTGCAAGAGAGTGCGTTGGTTAAGTGCTGCCTTATCTGCCACTCTCCGGCTGCAGCTCACCCTTCTTCAGTGTGAACTTCAGCTTGTTTTCCTTGCTAGGCACAATCTTGACCAGCATGCCGGGCAGAAAGTGCAGCTTGATGTCGCGATGCTTGAAGAAGCGCTGAAAGCTCTGCACCAGCCGCTGATTTAGCTCCTTCTCCGACATCTGGCGATACTTCTCGCCGATCAGGCTGCCCAGCTGCGTCTCCTCGCCGAAGAACTGATCCAGGAAGTCACGTGTCAAATTCCCCGTCTGCGGCATCTGCCGGCGCTCCTCGAGCTTCTGCAGCACGAACAGCTTCGTGCAGCGCAGCATGCTGAACTCGCGCAGGCACTCGTAAATCCGTATGGGAATCGATGAGCCCAAGGGTCGTGTCACGCAGTTTGTGCTCGTGTCGTTGCACATTTTAGCGCCCCGCTGAAAAGTATGCAAGGGAAAGCGTTAAGAAATTTCAGTTGGCGGGTGTTCGAAAATAGAAAGAAATCTACTATTGTAGAAAATTGTTTTTGTATTATTATATTTATTTGTATTTGTGAGTCAACAGCTTGAAGGAAATTGTCATCATTGTTAATTGCACTTGTTTTGTATGAAATTTTATGTTGTTTCGTGGAATTATTTTTCATTCAATCGATTACGTTGCGAATGTCATTGTCTTAATTGAAATATTTCGGCATATTTCCCTGTCTAAAAATGTTAAACTTTTTAAATTCATTGTTATTTTTATTCATTTAATTTAAAACTCTTGTTTTGTCTTAAATCGTTTTAGCCAGTTAGTTGTCAATTTGTCAGTGCCTTGTCCGTATTTATATAAGAAAGATGCGATTCTTATTTGTAATATTATTTTGTTTTAGTTTTACTCTCTAAATCGTTTTTTAATCCAAATCGAATTTATTATAAAGCATTAAAATTGTTGTTATATTTTCTATGGTACCTGGTATTCAACATTTAATGATTTTCTATTTGAAAATGCAGTTTTTGTTTTTAATCGCTTTAAATTCTTTTCTACACTACTAAAGTCATATTATGATAAGCTTTATAGCTTTTGTATTTATTATTTTTATATCAGATTTGAGAGTAAATTCGAATAGTTTATGGTAATCATTTCGTTATTCTTCTTTTGTATTTTACCGTTTCCCATGCCTCGGCGAAGCAAAGCCCCAGCAAGAGCTGCACAGCGATGAGCGTAAATCGCATTATGCTTTTTGATCTGTGATCTACGAATTTTGCTTTTTATTGTATCTTCTCGATTTCTGCACGACTGCACGAGAGCAGTGCCAGCACAAAACTGAATGCAGCATCGAGATCGACGCACCGGCGATCCTGGACAGCGCTTTTCTCGACGGCGCTTTTCTTCTGCCAACTGGTTTTCCACACGCCACAGCAGCACAGACTCTGACTGTGGCCCCGCAGATTTAGTTTAGCGGGTCAAGCAGCAAGTCGGTGCTCTCGTTGTCTTTGGCCCATTTGCCATTTGCTGTACTCGCCTGACATATGGCCGACCTATATCGTAATTCATATTCATCATAGCTTGTAAAACTCAATGGGTTACTCAATGCAATGCTTCTGGACGCAGCTGGATTATCGCACAATGTTGGACGATACGCCGATAAGCGCGTTACGATTTAAGACCTGCTCTCCACTTGGCCTTATCGCGCTTTTGCTTTCCAGCCATTTCCCCCACACACACACAGACTGCTCTTATCAGGCAATTAAAGTGTACGCCTGGCAATAGCGATAGAGTACTTGCCAGTAATCGCTCGTAATATCATTGAGTAGTCAATGTCAACAGCAAGGGATCAGAAATCCAAGCTGAAACTTTGCCAATAATATGAGAACTTGCTATATAGTAACTGGTTTTTATTAGATATCGGAAGCTGCGGAAGTGTCAGAGCTAATCCGAAACTAATTATCTATATATATTATACACGAATTAGTTATATTTATTTGAGATTTTTTTCTGTCTATGATCCAAACAAATTCATTTTGATATTAGGCTGAAGTACATTGTTAATAGGCAGAGAATTAATTGGTAAATTTAATAAATATCGGAAGAGCTGGAAATTAAATTTTTAATCCATAATTAATAATGCATTTTTTTTCTAGCTACTCGTCTGACTTGTGAGTTCTACTAGCGAGTAAAAAATATGCTATATGCGTTTTTAAACACATTCTATGCCTTTACATATGAGCAAAATTACTATATAGACAGTTCTGTTGTTTTTAATGAAATTAGAAAGCGAAAAATGGGCAGTTAGAATTTTAGTTTATTTTATTTTTATTGTATTCCCATATGAAGTATTATCAACAATTACAAAAATCCAAGTTTTTAGATAAAATAATTCCTAGCTATTATTTACATATCGTATGATACGAAATTGTTAATTAATCACGCTCTGTCGAATTATACGTATTAGAACACTGTGAGAATTATAATTTGGCATATCCACAAATTGAGCTCGATCGATTGCGATTCTCAAGCGCTCACTGTATATGAATATTTATAAATATCGCAGACGCGTCACCGTCCACGCGCGGCGATTAGAAACTTTTCAAGTGCAGAAATCTTGAAATTGTCGCAAAGTGGAACATTAGAGCCGGACTTAAACTGGTTGACAGGGGAAGGGGAAATAACTCTAATTAACTGTCGGCGAATCAAGTGAGAGTTTATATTAATTAGTCATTAGCGGTAATGGCGGCTGCTTAGATAAATGCCAAATCGATGGATCGATAGAGAAATTGAACGATACTTCCCCCTCTCTGTATCTATCTCTCTCTCTCTCTCTCTCTCTGTCTGCGACCCATTTCGTGGCAGTCGGAGCAGCTATTAGACTTTCTATATGTGCGGGGGCGCAAGCACGCCCCTCCTCCGCCTCTCACGAGAGCGGAAGAGCATGAGAGCGTGCCAGAACCGTAAATCGTGAGTGCGCGGAGCTGATCGGCATACGAAATCGCCGACGAATTTCACTTTCCACACAGAAACACCATCAGAATCGCTGCATTAAATAATTTACTCGAAGTGTGCGTCAGTTAGATAAATAAATAAATAAATAGATAAATAAATAAATAATTTAAACTAGACTTAAATTATTATTTGGTTGCCCGCTCGCTGAGGTAACGTTTGGCCTGGTCCTGCTCCACCTACAGCTCCAGAGAGTGAGATAGAGAGAGAGAGAGAGTGAGTAGAGGTTCTACCACTCCTTCTCCAGCCAGACAGGCTGCTGTGTGTGCGAGTGCGAGTAGACGACGGGCACGGGAGCCGGCGCAGCAGCATAGGCAGCAGCTGCCTGCACGGGCAGCGCACGCGACAGCATCTGGCCGATGGCCAGCACCAGCAGTATGACGCCCACGCCCAGGCCCTTGATGGAGACGACGGTCAGCGCGGCGAGCAGTGTGGTGATCACGCCCACCACGAAGGCGCCAGGCACCAGCGCGAAGCTGATGCGGCGCAGGAAGTGATGGCCAAAGGTGCGGCTCTCTACGGGAAGAGGTAAAAAAAGAAGTTATATAAAATATATAATTAATTAATTAATTAATTTCGTGGTTAAATACAATTTTCAAGGATTTTTTTAATTTAATGTAAAATAGTAAATTTAATAAATAAAATTTTTTTCCATTAAGTGAGAAAGTAATTTAAGCTAGTTTTTTTTTTTGAAATATATTATTAATAATAAAATTATGTTTTTGTTTTATATTGTATTTTTCATAAATATATGTATCTTTTTTTTTAGATTTTAACTTTATATTTTTTTTATTAGTTGTTTACTTTTAGTTCATATTTTGTTTTAGTCTATTATTTAAATGAATTTCTATGGAAATTATTGCTTTTTGTGTTGAACCATTTTAGTTTTTTAGTTTTCTGTATAATTATTAATTATTTTACACTTATTTTTTTTATTTTTTTCTATATATTTCATGCACTCACCACTCAAATCGGATTCGGTTTCGGATTGGTTGTTCGCCTGCTGCTGGCACACGGCAAGCTCGCACAGCAGGCAGAGGCCGAGGGCGACGAGGGCGAATCTCTGAGAAGCGGACATTTTTGCGATTGTTTCTATTCGATTATGCGATAATCCCGAGTTTAATCCGTTCGTTGCGTTGCGCTACGCTGCTGCCAGACAATTGACTACGCTGTCCACTCGCACTTGGGTTTTTATCGAGGGCTCTGCCCCACGAGGGCTACTTGAAATTCGGCAGCCGGACACAGACGCGGTGGCACGAACGTGCGCCAAAACAAGCGAATCGTGCCGCACACGGTTCACAGTTCTTCTCGACTCGACGGCTGTCCGTCCGCGGCGGACACTGCTCTTTTTGAATATGCATCGAGTTGGTCATCACAGTTTCACCGCCGCCCGCTGGACTGCCCTTTAGGGACTGACCGACGGTTATGTTTGTTGGTTTTTGGTTTTTGGTCATGGGCATTCTTTCACGACGCGTGCCTATATCGTATATTGGGGGCAGCATTACGCCCACGCCCACCATTCGCTTTCATTTCTGTCGCACAGCCCCAAAAGTTTGATTTAACAGCTAATTAAACCGCAAGGCAATGCATTTCAATTGGTACTATGTGGCGGATACTCATTGATGAATGTGAGTGGCAGTGCGATACAAGTATTCGTTTGGGCCCATAGGCCTCTGTAGGCAGCTGACAATTCACTTTCATTGCCCACTGTAAAAGTCTCAACATTGTTGCAGGCCCTCGAGAATGGTAAAGAGAGAAGCGGAAGTTTTTGTGGATTTTTTTTTTTAATTTTTTTAGATATATTTTTGGAAATTATGCCTAAATATATAATGTGATTTTAGATTTAGAAGTCTTTTTATGAATTTAAAAATTTTCATAGATTTAGGTTTGAATTTATTGGTTATATGTATATTTAGTATGTCTATATAAAGCGATTTAAAATGAATCTGAATATATATTGCTTTATCAAGTTATATTTAAAAAATTTAAAAATCTGCTATAAGTTAAAAAAAAATATATATTGAAATTTTTGAAATTTTCTAGTCTTATTTAAAAAGGTTTTATTTTTTTTCTAGACTTAAATATAATCTCTACACTTTTTAGCTTTGATGAACATAAATATTGAGCATTTTATATTTATAAAAATATATTTTATTCCACAAATTAAATTTTAAATAATTTTACTTCAAGCATATAGCATAAAGCTATACGAAGTTCATTTGGAACCATTCAATTTTCTTGTCCGCAAACACATACTTTATTCAAGTAGTTCCCAGTGGTATCTGCGCTTCAATTGGAGCATTCTGGACTGATTTATACCGAAAGACACTCATGGATATTGCGTTGTGTTATGATGTGAAGAAGCATACATAATTCACGCGGGAATCCAATCGGAACGTGTTCGGGGCGCATATCGCAGATCGGTTGCAGTTATGTGAAAGTCGTCGGAACGCGAGAGACCAAATATGCTAGGCGGATTCAGAATTTACTTTCTAGCCTGGATTTGAAAAGCGAACAGAAGATAGAAGACAACAGCGAAGAAGCAGCAGCAGCAGAAGAGCAGGAGAAGATGAGGTGGCGATGCGGGAAGGGGGTGCTACTGTTGTTGGTAAGGAGGTGCGACTTTAGGCCAATTCTGTCAACAACTTTCGCATGCGATCGCCGTCAGCGCTAATTGCCAGCGTAGAATCGCTGCGAGTGACCGTTAATCGAGTAGAGATCAGACTACTTAGTGCTCGCCATACATTAGTGGAGTTGCCACCGGGGGCGGGGGGAGTGGCAATTACAGCTAAAAGAAATCAATGAGAAATCGCAGCCTACTCCAGATACTTCTCGGGCTGGCAATATTTTGACCGAGCGGCAGCAAACAGCAATTTAATTGAGGAGGATTCAGAACCAGGCACATGGAGGGGAGAAGCAGGGGGCTAAGAGATCGAGAATGCTGACCGCGCCAACTGGTGGCACAGTCTGGATCTGGCTGTGCCCAATTCCGTTGCAAGTCGAGACTGGCTTTCTTTGCAGCAGCTGTTGCTGCTACTGCTGCGACTGTTGCTGCTGCAGCTGCTGCAACTGTTGCTGAGTTGATAAAACGCATGTCGCACCACGAACGCGCCACACTTGGCAGCCAGACAGCAGAGAGCCAGCAGTTCCGTGACATGCAACCAAGATGAGCTGCCTATGGAGATGCCTCATGTTCAGCGCGCTCTGCGCCACACTCGCCCGCGCCCAGAGCACCAGTCAGAGTCCCAGTCCGTACCAGGAGCAGCTGCCGGAGGACAGGCAGGAGCTGAAGCAGAACTCGCACAGCATCTACCTGGGCATCTACAAGAACTACAAGAGCACCTACCTGGGCAACAAGACGACGAGTGAGTACAAGAAGCGACTGCGGGATCGCGTGAGTGCCACGCAGCTGCTGGCCGAGCAGGAGCAACAGCAGCAGCAGCAGCAGGAGGCAGAGCCAGAGCCGGAGCCGGAGCCTGCTGTGGATGATGCACTGGCGCTGGAGCTGCGCAACGAGGCGCAAGCGGAGGCGCTGCTCGAGGCGCAGACCGAGACGGAGCCCATGTACGATGACGGCGAGTCGGCGGCCGGCAAGAAGCGTCGCAAGCGCAAACGCAAAACCCACAGGGAGGAGCAATTGCAGCAGGAGCAACTGCAGCAGGAGCAGGAACAGCAGCAACAACAGTGGCCAGTGCGCAGGTACCAGGTCGGACCCGGCCTGAATGTCAGCCTGGACATGAGCAACGACATTGTGCGCGTCAAGTTGGACGGGGAGAACCTCAAGGAGATCATAGGCGCGCGTTGGCTGAGCGCGGACAACAGCGAGGAGGGTAAGCGGGGCAAGCCGGCGCTGCAACAGTAGAGCAGTTCACCATCTCTCTTTCTCTCTCTCTCACTCTGTTTCAGGTCGCGGCAAGAAGTACGACATGATCACCAAGGTGCTGCCGCTCTTCATACTGCCCTTCCTCATCCAATCGGCGATCGTGCCGTTCTTGGTGACGAAGCTGAAGCTGCTGCTGGTCAAGTCCATACTCGTCGGCAAGCTGGCCATCTTCCTGCTCATCATCTCGGCCATCAAGAACAGCAACAAGATGATGCAGTCCTACGAGGTGGCCCCCTCCTACTGGGCCGGCGAGCCGAGCCGCCGCTCCGAGCTGGCTGCAGCTGCCTCCTCGGCGGCGGCCTACAACGGTTACCGCGTGGAGGGCAAGCCCACCACATGGGTCAACTGATCGGTGGGTTGGACACACACACACACACACACAGGCCGAGTTGCAATAGGTATTCGCATTAAGCTACAGCACTTGATTATGTTACGATATGATAATGATATGATGAATAAAACACAAATCGGGAGAGTTGGACGGACTTTTCAGTGGGCAGTGGAAATATCGATGCAATGAGTGAAAATTATTAGAATGAGTGTATAAAGCTGCAGTCGATAACACTCGACTATAAGATACCATTTATCCACTGCCACAGGCAGAGAGAAACTACTTTCGCCTACATTTTCTGTGTTTATTGTCCCATCGGGCTGCAAGCTGCGAACTTTAAATATTAATTTGCGGAGGCTGTGGGCGTGGTACCCCAGGTTTGAAATAAAATATATATACGTATATAAAAGAGCTAGCTTCATGCCAAATTTTGTAGCTCTAGCTCTTGTAGCACCTAAGTTCTGCGCGTTCGCAGAGACAGAAAGGCAAACATATAGACAGACATTCGCCATGCTCAAAAATACATGGATAATGTTTGGTCTGCTACGCCTGGTAAATATACCATTTTTACGCTTTTTCTAGTCTGAAAAGTATTTTTACTCTGATTTTGCACTGTATTGTACTGGCTGGACTGAAAATAGAGCTGCTAGACCTACTTAAGAAGTTCAAGCAGTAGCAGACTGCACGAAAAATTAAATACGATTCTATAATCAGCATGAAAAGTAACTTTAAATTAAAAAAGTTACTAATATAAAGCAATAATAAAATAGTATAGAGTCTTAAAAAATGAAACTGCATTTTGATTTCCATAGAAAAACTTGGTTTAATCGAAGTCACACCATAAGAATGGATCTACTCTATACTACTTAAACTATAGTGTTATGTAAATAGCATATAGTACTGCCAACAGTTTAGCATGCTGACTGCCAGATACTCAGTATTTTCGCAACGTCTTCAAAGTTAAAGGAATCATGCTCGTGCCGATAATACTTTGATTTATGCGTCAATAAAATCAAACAATGATATCAGCTCAATTTTCATTACCAGCTCAGGCAACGCCGCCTACATTCCTGCTATTTATATAGCGTGGCTAATATGGGTGACATAAACATTTATGGATATTACGGATATTTGTTTACCACGCTAATAGCTACAGCTGATTATGATAAATCTGTGACTAATTGCCGCGAGAAGATTGCCGATTTATGTAGTTGAAAGCGATAAGATAATCTTTTATCGTACAGTGGAGGTGTCTAAAACTATTTGGGAGAAGAATGGAAATTGTGAAAATGCGAATTATTCGATTTTTTTCCATTTGTAGATTTTTCAACTGAAAACTGGTAGGACTTAATACTGCTCTGGAATATTTGCTTTATAGAGTATTCACTCTAGAATCTAAAATTTAAGCATAAGCTCAGCTCTATATAACTGAGCAGTTCAAGCCTGGCTCGTAGCCACGTCAGGGGTTTTGGAAGAATTTGCAATAAAAAATTTGTATTTTTTTTTATATTTTGAAAATTATTTTTATTGTTGTTGTCGCAATAAATTAGCAATAAATAAGCTTAGAACTAGAAGCGAATCAGCTGCTGACGCACAGCCGCTACGGAGCTCGCCCAGCGCCCCTAGGCCCGCTTCACTCAGTCTGCCACTCTCTCTCCCCTGCTCTCCCGCTTGCAATACCCCTCAGTAGCAGCTGTACTGCCGCTCGAGCTGCACGCAGACGTCGCACTGCAGCCGAAAGCCCCAGCCGAGTTTGCAGTTGCAGCGCCGCTCGCTGCGCACATGCTGCGAGCGCACGCGCAGGCCGCAGACGCGGCAGAGCTGCTGGCAGGAGAGGCGCTCCGCGGAGCTGCCGCCAATCCCCTGCAGCTTGGAGCACTGGCGTCCGCGTGTGCCCGTCCAGCGGCCGCTGGCCTCGGGCTCGCAGAAGTTGGGCGAGTCCTGCATGTAGACGAGCGAGTCGAGCGGAATGTTCTGCCACATGATCTTCAGATTGTCCGCCGTCGTGTCCAGCTGTATGGCGTCGTCGTACATCTGCAGCAGATTCTGCGCGATCGTCTCGAAGGGCTTTAGCACCTTCACGCACTGCTCGTCCAGGCAGCGGCCCTGCGCATCCGACTGCTTGCAGTGGCATTCCAGCTCCAGCGAATCCTTCAGCACGGCGCCAACCACGAGCTGATTGTGCTCGGCAGCACCAGATCCCGTGCCAAAGTGTTTCTTGTACAGCTCCAGTGCCTCGTCCGGATTGTGGGCGCAGGGTGCGTTGTGGGCTTTGGCTGTGCAGCCGCAGCCAGAGATCAGGCCGTTGGCGCAGTCCCGCGTCAGCTGATGCAGCATGGCCGCCATCGAGATGGCCGCCACGTAGACATCCTCGCGGTCGAGCTTCTGTTCCGATACCCGCTCCGTGCGGCGCTTGATGAAGTCCCGGGCGGGGCAGTTCCAGCGTTGCCACTTGAAGCTCTGCTGGCAGCTCTCCAGCGCCGCGTCCAGGCTGCTGCTCATGAGCGTCTCCCACGAGAGCGGCGCCTGGAACTGCGAGTAGCGGTAGAAGCTGATCGGTTCCGCCAGGATCGGCGCAACGATCAGTAAAATTTGCAATAAGTAGAACATGATATTGTCTCCTTAGCTCTCTTTCTTTCTCTGTGTGTATGTGTGTGTGTGTGTCCTTTCACTTTGCTGTCGTCTGATCGACTGTTGACTAATCGCAGTCTGCGATCGGCTTTTATGCGATGCTGTCGTATCGGGACGAGATCGGTTGGAAATTCGAGGACCACGACGAGGCGCAAAAAACCGGAAATTTGCCTTTTTTCCACTTCTGGCGGGAGAAACTCCCGCAGCGCCGCAAATAACCCAACACGAGGAGTAGACGCAATTGCGGAGCAGCCCAGTCTCGAGCGGTACTACCTGCACGTCCATAGATCGATGCGGGCCCGAGCAAGTTTCCCACGCTTAGGCAGGTAGAATCCCTGCGGTGCCTGTACGTGCTTCATGAATGGAACTCACCCACTTCCATTCAGTTTTTCCGGGTTTCCCCGTTTGCACAACGCGTCAATGCGCATCAATGCGCTGTCGGGTCAAACGATCGCCGATCGCCGATCGCCGGACGATCGCCGATCGCCGGACGATCGGTCAGGTCAATCGGGTGGTTCGGCTCGTTCGGGTCGTGTGTTTTGCCAACTAAACTGGCAAAGCCAATTATATAACAAAACATATGACAAATTGAGAGTACATCGTTTGGGAAATTAATTGTGCTTTGCGGTAAGCCGTCGTGAATACCCGCTCCGGCCTGGATAATTGTCCTACAGGGGTATTTCCGGCCTCGGTTGATGGTAGACATATTTACCCTATACATATTTGCTTAGCTCTTAATTTATTAATTCTCTTTATTTATATAATTTATTCCGATGTTGAAGATCTTCAAATTTAATTTTCTTAAACGCTATAAATTAATCTATCAATATTTTTTGGATTTCTTGATATATTTTACTTGACAACATGAACTGAACGAACGTAAAAAATAGATTCGATAATGATCTGATCTCACTAATAGGATTTAGTCACAGTGCTGATTATTGAGACTATCTTAATGTAGACTAAAAGTCGCTCAAGTAATAAAAACTTTTAGTTTATATTATATTATTTCTATATTAATTTTTTTGGTGATAACAAATCAATAAATTTACTCTATAAATATAAAAAAATTATTGCTAGAGGGTAAAAGACTTCAGTTATTGCTCAAAACTCTATTCACGCTAACTTTATATACAAATTCCAATAAATAAACCTTCCTACATGAAGATTTGCATATACCCAGAGGACAGACAATTTGATTGTCTTTTCGCGATTTTCTTTAAGCGTGTCACAATGCTAAAGTCAATGTATCATTTTTCCCCGACACGCATAAAAACATGCGTGGAAATTTCGTTGTTTGGGTTTTAACACAATGAAAATACCGAAACTCTCTAATTAGGCCGAGAATCCCGGCACCGGAAAAGGGTTTTTTACTGCCTACGGCGCCGGGTAATTCGTCCAAAACAGACGTACACACACACACACACACCCGTGCGCGCGAAGCTGAGATCAAGATCAGGTAGATATACTCGCGATTTGCTCAATTGGGCTGAGTGCACACACATGGGCGCCGGCGCTAGGGAAACTTGGCACACATCGAGCTGGCGCCGGGAGTTTCTGGACTTCGCGCAGATTGGTAAAAACGCGCAGATCTTCGGCATTTCATTGGGTTTTCGCGCTTAATCGATGCACGCGAATCGTAAAATACTCGCGTATAAAATATGATTTGGCTGCACATGTCGGAAGAGACGCTGGATTTGGGTCTGTCTTATCGACATGGGCGATTGTGATTAGATACGCAATCAGCAGAGCACTCTCAAATTTAGATAGATAGGCGCGAGTGGGCCAACAGCTTGATCGGAGCTCAGTTACGTGTTCTATGCCGTGCGGAGTGGATCATGATTATTAGCGCGAAACTGATCAGCATTTGCCTGGGCCTCGCCCTGACCGCGTTCACCGTGTCGACCATTGTGTTGGCCGTGCAGAAGTCCAATCTGCAGAAGGATCTGGATGAGGCGCGTGACAAGATCGATCAGCTTGAGGGCGGCTTCACGAGCAGCACGGCCTCGACGCCCAGCAGTAGTACTAGTTCCACTTCCAGTTCCACTTCGAGTTCTACCTCCAGTTCCACCTCCAGTTCTACGTCGACTGGTACCACTGCAGAGCCCGCTCCCACGGAGGAGCCCGAGAAGATCGATTATCGTCTGCCGGGCACTCTGATCCCCTCGAACTATGATCTCTACTTGAATCCCGATGTCGAGACGGGTGTGTTCACGGGCCACGAGATTGTCAATCTCACAGTGATCGAGGCTACCGACAAAATTGTGTTGCACTCGCTCTATCTGAGCATTGATAGCGTGAATGTCTTCCAGGCCGATGGCAACGCCATTCAGGTGCAATCCTTTAGCTTCGATTCGGTGCGCGAGTTTTTGATTATCAATCTGGCGGAGCAGCTGCAGGCAGACACCTACGTGCTGCTCAATCTGGAGTTCTCGGGCAATATGGCCAACAAAATCGTAGGCCTGTACAGTTCGTCATACGTGAAGGCGGACGAGACGCGTAAGTGGATCGCCACCTCGAAGTTCGAGCCGACATACGCGCGTCAGGCGTTCCCCTGCTTCGACGAGCCCGCACTGAAGGCCACCTTCGAGATCACCCTGGTGCATCCGAAAAGCGGCGGCTATCATGCATTGTCCAACATGAATCCCGATGTGAAAACCGAGCAGGACACCTACACGGAGGTGCGCTTTGCGAAGAGCGTGCCCATGAGCACCTATCTGGCCTGCTTTATTGTCTCCGACTTCGAGGCCAAGACGGTGGCCATCGATACCAAGGGCATTGGACAGTCCTTCGACATGGGCGTCTATGCCACACCCGAACAGCTCGACAAGGTTGATTTCGCTCTGGAAGTGGGCAAGGGCATTATCGAGTATTACATCGACTACTTCCAAATTGAGTACCCACTGCCCAAGCTCGATATGGCCGCCATTCCCGACTTCGTCTCGGGCGCCATGGAGCACTGGGGCCTGGTCACCTACCGCGAGACCTCGCTGCTCTACGAGGAAGCGACCAGTTCAACCGTCAACAAGCAGCGCATCGCCAGTGTCATCGCGCATGAGTTTGCCCACATGTGGTTCGGAAATCTGGGTAAGTTCAACGGGGAAACGCAAACACCTGACCTGACCCTGTCGCATTTCAGTTACCATGGACTGGTGGAACGACTTGTGGCTGAACGAGGGCTTCGCCAGCTTCATCGAGTATCTGGGCGTCGATTCCGTGTTTCCCACCTGGCAAATGGTCAGTTCAAAGATTTTGCCATAAATTTTACTTTATCTCGATGGCGATTTGTATATGCTACGCTACTTTGCAGCGCGAACAATTTATCGTCAGCACTTTGCATGCAGTCTTCACCCTGGATGGCACTCTGGGATCTCATCCCATTATTCAGACGGTGGAGAATCCCGATCAGATAACCGAAATCTTCGACACGATTACGTATTCCAAGGGCTCGTCGCTGGTTCGCATGTTGGAAGACTTTCTGGGCGAGACAACCTTCCGTACGGCCGTAACGAACTATCTGAATGAATACAAATACAAGAACGCCGTAACTGATAACTTCTTCTCGGAGATTGACAAGCTGGAACTGGACTATAATGTGACGGATATAATGCTGACATGGACTGTGCAGGTACACTGAGAAAAATTAAAATTACATTAAAAAGTATTTTAAATTGAGGCGGACTATATGACGTGTTTAGTATTTTTTTTAAATATTAGCTTAAGTTTCTAAATAGTGAATTTAATTTTTCTGTAATTCCAAGCGAATTTTGTAGGAACACAGTTTTTCTCAGTGCAAAAGTCCATACACTGAAGCTTTGCTTAGTTGTCTAACCCATTTAACGACCGTTTATTTTGTAGATGGGTCTGCCTGTGGTCACGATCGAAAAGGTCTCGGACACGGAATACAAATTGACACAAAAGCGTTTCTTGTCCAATCCCAATGACTACGATGCCGAGCATGAGGCATCAGAATTCAAGTGAGTTTTGCGCGAGATTCGCGAATCTCGCGGCGATATCTGATTGCGAATTTCCCACATTTATAATACTTAACTTCACTGCAGCTACCGTTGGTCGATCCCCATCACCTACACGACCAGCGCCAGCTCGACGGTGCAACGTGCATGGTTTTACCATGATCAGAGCGAAAGTAAGTCCAGTACTCATTGGTATGACAGGCACGTGCGACCATTCATCAACTTATCATATTCGCTTCGACAGTCACTATAACTTTGCCCAGCGCTGTCCAATGGATCAAGTTCAATCACGATCAGGTGGGCTACTATCGCGTCAACTACGCCGAGTCTCTGTGGGAGGCTCTGGCCAATCAGCTGGTCGCCAATCCTGACTCCTTCAGTGTCGGCGATCGCGCCTCGCTGCTGAATGACGCCTTCGCTCTGGCAGACTCCACGCAGCTGCCCTACGACATCGCCTTCGACATGACCAAATATCTGGCCAAGGAGGAGGATTATGTGCCCTGGAGTGTGGCTGCCTCCAAGTTGACCTCCCTGAAGCGCACGCTCTACTACACGAACAGCTTCGTCAAGTACAAGAAGTATGCCACCGCGTTGATCGAGCCCATTTACACGGCCCTCACTTGGACCGTAGGCACAGATCATCTGAACAAGTAAGTAAATCGAGAAAGAGGCTTATCGTCGTATAGGCTTTAATCTTTCCTAGGAAGTTGTCTAATTTATTTTTACCGTTCACCCAAATTTGAGATTCTCATGTCGAGAGACTGTCCATCCGTCTGACCATTTGTTTATCGAACCAAACAGAACTCAGTTATTGTAAAGGCTAAATATCTCTAATTTGGCATGAAGATTCTTGTCAGGTGTGCTTGGGTTCGACTGTATGTGTGAGATCGGCTTGTGCGTGAGAACGGCTTAAGCGTAGTTGTTGTAATGGGTATATGAAAAAGGACTATAAAAGTGAGACAAACAAAATGTTATGATGAATTTTTTAAATATAAGAATTTAATATAAGGAATTACTTTATAAGAACGAATTTTAACACTCTCTCGTTTGCCTATAGCTTCCCATGCCCGGCTATCTAATCAGCTTCACTTTATAATCCCCAATGGCCACGTTCAAGTTTAAACTTATCTATTCTTTATTATTTCGTAATTGGCTTAATCTTGATACTTTCCTTAATCGAATTAGCTGTGATATAATGCTATTAGTCAGACCGATCTTATCGATAGCCGCTAGAACACTTATTATCAGCATAATCGTTCTGCTCTCCTTACAGTCGCCTGCGCGTGACCGCTCTGGGTGCCGCCTGCTCGTTGGGCCTGGAGTCCTGCCTGACCGAGGTGGGCGAGCAGTTCAACACTTGGCTGGCCAATACCGCCAATCGTCCCAGCCCCGATGTGCGCGAGACTGTCTACTACTATGGCATGCAGTCGGTGGGCAACCAGGAGATTTGGGAAACTGTCTGGCAGTTGTTCGTGAACGAGACCGATGCCAGCGAGAAGTCGAAGCTGATGTACGGTCTGGCAGCCGTGCAAGTACCGTGGCTGCTGCAGCGCTACATTGATCTGGCGTGGAACGAGGAGTATGTGCGTGGTCAGGACTACTTCACCTGCTTGACCTACATCTCAGCGAACCCCATGGGCGAGCCTCTGGTCTGGGACTATGTGCGCGAGAACTGGCTACAGTTGGTCGAACGCTTCGGTCTGAACGAACGGTATCTGGGCAATCTGATACCCTCAATCACGGCCCGCTTCCAGTCGCAGACAAAGCTCGAGGAGATGGAACAGTTCTTTGCCAAGTATCCCGAGGCGGGAGCTGGCACGGCAGCGCGTGTTCGTGCGCTCGAGACGGTGAAGAACAACATTGTGTGGCTGGCAGAGAATCTGGAGAGTGTGGACGCCTGGCTGGACAAGCAGCAGTAGTGCTGCTAAAAACACTGTTTTCATGTAGCCCATAAAAATGTCCCAGTTTTCTGTACTCATCGAATTGCCATTATAACCTTATAAAGTTCCATAATAAAGATTACCACAAATATCATAAAAAATGTTGCATTTAAAAAATACGACAGGTAAATACTTTGTAGATGGATTATATGCATGACAATGCAAGCTGACTATAGAAAATGTCCTGGGAATTGTCTTGGTTAATTTACAGTGAAGTCAGATTTATTGTTACTTGTCTACATCGGTATTATTTTAAATGAATTAAATAATAAATTTAGGATCTCTACTCGACCAAGCCTTAGGAGAATCGATGGAAAATAATTTAATAATAATAAATAAATTCATAAATAACACTCATCCCAGCGTACGCTCCTAGCATCCTTGTACCCTATAAGTACGCACCAATAAATGAATAACAACTACAGCGCTATAAATTGGCAATAACGGTAATCGGGCCAGAACACGCTTGGTGAGTGGGCAGAGATCATAAAACTGTTTCGGGTTTGGGTGTTTCCGATTGATTTTGTCAATTCGCCACATAACTACAGCATTATCCGTCGGCTTGCCGAGTATTAGATGGACATACCTTGCTATCGCACTTGTTATAAATTGATACCGGTATCGGGTATACCCCTATCGCCAGTGACTTATTGAACATATTATGGGGCACATAGTCGCAGCGAAAGCTGCAGCCAAATTAGTTAGCCGTTGTCGCGCGAACTGCTAAGATGTTTCGACGGTTGCCATTGTTTTGGGGCGTGGCAGCATTTGCCATACTCTCCACCATAGTGGCAGTGCCGCGGAATGTGCGAAAGGTGGATGAAGGTGCTCAGCATGTACGTCGCCTGGCCGACGAAGAGGTAAGCGATGATATCGGACTTAAATCTTATCGCGCCATTTGCAATCGCACCCAATTATTGGTCAGTGTAAAGGCATAAAATGTTCCAAGGCTCTACGACTCACTACTTGATCATGATGAGGCAGCCTGGTAAAATAATAAGATATTTAAAGCATTGAAAATTAGAAAAGAAATTATCAGCTTACCAATACCTTAGACGATTTGACCAAGTCCATCTGACTGCAGGAATACATATAACTTTGTTGTATGTTGCATCAGAAAATATATACCATATATACCATTTATTTTAATAACGTTGTTTTTTTTACAGATTGATTATCGCCTGCCCACGGCGCTGGCGCCCACGCACTACGAACTATTGCTGCATCCGGAGCTAGAGACGGGCAACTTTACGGGGCAAGAAGTGATTACGATAAAAGTGATCGAAGCCACAAAGCAGATCATTCTGCATTCCAATGCATTGGTCATAACAGATGTTTACGTTTTGAATTTGGAGGTGGAAAGTTTCGAATTAGACACTGTGCGTGAATTCCTAATTGTCGACATGGTCCAAGAACTGACAGTGGGTGATGAAATCAAGCTCGGTATTTTGTTCGAGGGTCAAATGCAGAACAAGCTAGTCGGACTCTACAGCAGCAGCTATCAGACTCCAGCTGGACAGACTCGGTAAGAGTTCCTCAAACCTTGCAAAAATGGAAACCTCTTATATTTGTCTAAATTTAGTTAAATTCTTGTGCCGCCCAAAAGTATGCAATCATTACTAATAAGCATAAGTTTTTTGCAGAAATATCGCGACTACAAAGTTCGAACCCACCTATGCCCGTCAGGCATTTCCCTGCTTTGATGAGCCTGTCCTGAAGGCGACCTTCGGCATATCCGTTGTACATCCTAGCGAAGGATCCTACCACGCTTTGTCCAATATGAATGAAGAAGTTAGCCCCCTTTGATCATTAGCCTAGGTTGATATTGTAATTGCAGCATTGTCTTTGCAGGAGTCGATGCCCCTTGGTGAGAATACGATGGCTACCTTTGGCACCAGCGTGCCCATGAGCACGTACTTGGCCTGCATCATAGTCTCCGACTTCGATTCGCAGAGCAGCACAGTGAGAGCCAACGGAATCGGAAACGATTTCACAATGCGTGCCTTTGCTACTCCCCATCAGCTGAACAAAGTGCAGTTTGCTTTAGAATTCGGTGTTGCCGTCACTGAGTACTACATACAGTACTTCAAAGTGGAGTACCCCCTGCCGAAGCTCGACATGGCTGCCATCCCTGACTTTGCATCTGGTGCAATGGAGCACTGGGGATTGGTCACCTATCGGGAGACCGCTCTGCTCTACGATGAGAACTATAGTTCCACCTTGAACAAACAGTCCATTGCAGGAGTTTTGGCCCACGAGATCACCCATCAGTGGTTTGGAAATCTGGTCACCATGAAGTGGTGGAACGATCTCTGGCTGAACGAGGGATTCGCTCGCTTCATGCAGTACAAGGGCGTGAACTCTGTTCATCCCGATTGGGGAATGGTAAGTTTCTATTCGATATGATATAGATTTTTTTAGTTTAATAGTCAACCATGCCACTCATGTTCAATTCTTCCCCATAGCTGGAACAATTCCAAATAATGGCACTGCACTCAGTATTGGTTTTCGATTCAAAGCTCTCTTCACACCCGATCATACAGAAAGTGGAATCTCCAGACGAGATCACAGCTATTTTCGATACAATAAGCTATGAGAAAGCAGGTTCCATTCTTCGCATGCTGGAGAACCTCGTGGGTGAGGAGACGTTCCGAAAGGCTGTGACCAACTACTTGACCAAGTACCAATACAACAACACGGAAACCGACGACTTCCTCACCGAGGTTGCTGCTTTGGTCACTGACTTCGATGTGAAGCAGCTGATGCGCACTTGGACTGAGCAAATGGGTTATCCAGTACTGAATGTGCAGCGCTCAAGCAATGAGGGATTCACCATTACCCAGCAAAGGTTCCTTTCCAACAAGGACAGCTACGATGAGGTTGCCGAATCTAGTGAGTTCGAATACAAGTGGAGCGTACCTGTCAGCTATATCCTGGACACATCTAACTCCGGCGAAGTTGGTAAGGCCTTCTTCAACTACGATCAAGATGCGCTTGGCATTGCTGTAGCCCCCGAAGTTAAGTGGATCAAGCTGAACGTAGGACAAGTGGGCTACTACCGCGTCAACTACGAGTCTAGCATATGGGATCAGATCCTTCTCGAGCTCATCGAGGACCCAACGCGCTTCGAGATCGCCGATCGCGCACACCTTCTGAACGATGCCTTTGCCTTGGCCGATGCCAGTCAATTGTCCTACACAGTGCCCCTGGAGATGACCGCCTACCTGGCGAATGAACAAGACTTCGTACCGTGGTACGTTGCGGCCTCCAAGTTGCAGACACTGAAGAACACATTGATGTATACCGAGAGTTATGCATCCTACTTAAGCTATGCCCGCACTTTGCTGACGAAGGTCTACAACGAAGTTGGCTGGACAGTGGATTCCGATAACCATTTGAGAAAGTGAGTATTAGCGAAAAGCGAATAGTCATTTTAGAGTTCTCACCTTTCTTTTCTGCAGTCGCCTGCGTGTTTCCATACTCACAGCTGCCTGTGCCTTGGGCCTCCCCGATTGTCTAACCGAAGCGGCTGACCGCTTCAATACTTGGATACAGAATCCAACGGACGCCAACCGACCTGCTCCCGACCTTCGCGAAGTGGTTTATTTCTACGGCATGCAGCAGACGGGAAGCGAGTCCACCTGGGAGAAGTTGCTGGAGCTCTTCAAGAATGAGACTGATGCCAGTGAGAAGCTCAAGCTGATGAACGGCCTGTCAGCCGTGCTCGACGCTCAGCTGCTTTACCGCTTTTTGGAATTGGCTAGCGATGAGAGCGTTGTGCGGTCTCAGGACTATTTCACATGCGTGCAGTATATTTCCGCCAATCCTGTTGGTCAGCCTATTGTCTGGGAGTTCTACCGCGAGCAATGGCTCCAGTTGGTTGCGCGCTTCGGGCTCAATAATCGCTCTTTGGGAACGTTGATTGCCAGCATCACTAGTCGATTTGCTACTCAGATTAAATTGGAGGAAGTACAGCAGTTCTTTGCCAAGTATCCGGAGTCGGGTGCAGGTGCTAGTGCAAGGCAACAGGCGATCGAGACCATCAAGTACAACATCAACTGGTTGCAGGAGAACAGTGCTGATATCGCCAATTGGCTCAAGAGTGTCTCCACACAATAATTAGCTATTTGATCTAATCCATTGTATAGTCAAATTAAACATATATTTTTCCAAAAATATTACGCTGTGTCTAATCAGATATTACAAGCATGAGGCAAGTCGTGGCCAATCCTATGCGACAAATGATTGTTGGGAATACTATCGCCAACAATGGCCTAAGTTGGTTGCCCGTTTCGGTCTCAATAATCGCCGTTTTGGTTCGCTGATTGTCATTATTACGGAACGTTTTGACAGTTCTACAAAAAGGACCCCGATGCCAGAGCAGGTACCAGCTATCGCCGAGTGGCAAAAGAAAACATCAAGTACAAAATCAATTGGCTGCAGTGGAACAACGCAGTCATCGCCAATTGGCTTCAGCAGAAGATCGTGGGAAATGCCAATCTTTATGGGGTACAGTTATTCTAATCACATCTGGTATGGGTAAACGCATAAAAAAAAAAAAAAATAACGAAAGGTAAAATAAATGTATGGGAATATCTTGAAATTTCTTTTATCAAATTCTATAGTGTATAATTGTTGCTCCACAAATAAAAGCATGACCAATATTATTAACACATACTAGTATTTTACTTTACAACGTCCAATACTGATAAATATTGTACCTAAATATATCGTGGCAGTAAACTTGATAGTGCAAAAGTTGCAAAATTCAGATGTATAGAACCACCATAAACAAACTCGTAAAGGTACCATAATAATAATTGGGTCTTGCCATATTATTTATCAAAGAACTTGTTCAGTTTCCTGTCGACTTGCGAGCGGTAAAGATGTTCTTGACGGGATTTCGGGAACGACTAACGCTGGTCTCGGCCCTAGCGTTCTTTGCCTTAGTCAGAGGTCAAGAAGTAAGTAAAATCGTAAGACTTAGCCATAGTTGTAATTATACATATTATAATTTCTGCAGATAGATTATCGACTGCCAACAGCCTTGTCGCCATCGCACTACAACCTCGTATTACATCCTGATCTGGAGACGGGCAACTTTACGGGCCAAGAAGTGATAACAATCAAAGTGATTGAGACCACTAAGCAAATCGTTTTGCATTCCCAAGATCTGATCATTACCAGTGTTTATGTACTGGGTGCGGGAAGCGCTGTGGTAGATCAGTATGAGCTCGACGAAGTACGACACTTTTTGATCATTGACCTCACTGCGGAGTTGAGTGTGAATGCCGTCATTTCATTAGGAATTCTCTTCGAAGGACAAACGCTGAACAAGCTGACGGGTCTCTACAGTAGTACTTACCTGACCCCAGAGGGTGATCTACGGTACGCCTTCAATTTCGAGCTTTCGTTACACGCTAGGGTATAACTCTTTCATTTCTTTTTACTTAATCTATTTAGCAAGATTGCGACAACCCAATTCGAACCGACTTATGCTCGCCAGGCATATCCATGCTTCGATGAGCCTGCTCTGAAGGCTTCATATGAAATCACCGTGATACATCCCTCTGAAGGCTCCTACGACGCATTCTCCAACATGAATAAAATTGTCAGCCCTTTGTCTAATTGTAATACCAATCAGATTATTAACTGCAGTTTACTTGCAGGAATCGATGCCCCTGGGTGAAACCACGATGGCGACCTTCGCCACCAGCGTTCCCATGAGTACTTATCTGGCCTGTGTTATTGTCGCCGATTTTGACTCGCAGGCCGGTGAGGTGAATGCCCATGGAATTGGCAACAACTTCACCATGAACGCCTATGTTTCACCACATCAGCTGCACAAGGTGCAGTTTGCCTTGGACTTTGGAATTGCCGTCACAGAGTACTACATACAGTACTTCAAAATAGCCTATCCTTTACCCAAGCTCGACATGGCTGCTATTCCGGACTTTGGGTCCAATGCCATGGAGCACTGGGGATTGGTCACCTATCGGGAGACCGCTCTGCTCTACGATGAAAACTACAGTTCCACCTTGAACAAACAGTCCATTGCAGGAGTTTTGGCCCACGAGATCACCCATCAGTGGTTCGGCAATCTGGTCACCATGAAGTGGTGGAACGATCTCTGGCTGAACGAGGGATTCGCTCGCTTCATGCAGTACAAGGGCGTGAACTCTGTTCATCCCGATTGGGGAATGGTAAGTTAGTGATTGCGTCGTCTGTATTCAAAATATTGGGGTTGCTACAGTCCTCTCGAATTTTCAAATAGCTGGATCAATTCCAAATTATGGCATTACATTCT
Source organism: Zaprionus bogoriensis (assembly GCA_035046045.1). Lineage (NCBI taxonomy): Eukaryota > Metazoa > Arthropoda > Insecta > Diptera > Drosophilidae > Zaprionus > Zaprionus bogoriensis. Next base: position 83,628 of record JAWNOI010000010.1, read on the forward strand.
GTATTGGATTTTGATGCGAAACTGTCATCTCATCCCATTGTTCAAAAAGTTGAATCACCAGATGAAATTAACGCAATATTCGATACAATCAGTTATGAAAAAGCAGGCTCCATTCTTCGCATGCTGGAAAACCTCGTGGGTGAGGAGACGTTCCAAGAGGCTGTGACCAACTACTTGACCAAGTACCAATACAGCAACACCGAAACCGACGACTTCCTTACAGAAGTCGCTGCTTTGGTCACTGACTTCGATGTGAAGCAGCTGATGCGCACTTGGACTGAGCAAATGGGTTACCCAGTACTGAATGTGCAGCGTTCAAGCAATGAGAGATTCAGCATTACCCAGCAAAGGTTCCTTTCCAACAAGGACAGCTACGATGAGGTTGCCGAATCTAGTGAGTTCGAATACAAGTGGAGCGTACCTGTCACCTACATCTTGGACACCCTAAGTAACAATGAAGCGAGGAGCGTACTTTTTAATAATACTGTTGTCGAAGTTGGTGTGACAGTAGATTCCGACGTCAAGTGGATCAAGTTGAATGTAGGACAAGTGGGCTACTACCGCGTCAACTACGAGTTGAGCATATGGAATCAGATTATTCAGGAGCTTCTCACAGACCTAACGCGCTTCGAGATCGCCGATCGAGCACACCTTCTGAACGATGCCTTCGCCTTGGCTGATGCCAGTCAATTGTCCTACACAGTGCCCCTGGAGATGACCGGTTACTTGGCGGATGAACGTGACTTTGTTCCTTGGTATGTGGCTGCAGCCAAGCTGCAGAGCCTTCGGAACACCCTCATGTATACGGACAGTTACGTACCATATTTGAGCTATGCTCGAACTCTGCTGACGAACGTCTACAATGATGTAGGCTGGACGGTGGATGCCGATAACCATCTGAGAAAGTGAGTAGGCGCGAAGGAATTAAAATCCATTTGAGTTTCACATACTTTCTATTTGCAGTCGCCTGCGGGTTTCCATACTCACAGCTGCCTGTGCCTTGGGCGTCCCCGATTGTCTAGCCCAAGCAGCTGAGCGCTTCAATACGTGGATACAGAATCCCACAGACGCCAACAGACCTGCTCCCGACCTTCGTGAAGTGGTCTACTTCTACGGCATTCAGCAGACGGGAACCGAGTCTATTTGGGAGCAGATGCTGGAGCACTTCAAGAGTGAGACAGATGCCAGCGAGAAGCTGAAACTGATGTATGGGCTCACGGGGGTGCTGGACGGACAGCTACTGTACCGCTTTGTAGAACTTGCCAGCAATGAGAGCATTGTGCGCTCCCAAGACTACATGACATTCGCACAATACATAGTGGCGAACCCTGTGGGAGAACCGATCTTCTGGGAGTACTATCGTGAGCACTGGCTCCAGTTGGTTGATCGCTTTGGCCTGAACAGTCGCCAGTTTGGCAAGCTGATTGTTAGCATTACGAGTCGTTTTGCCAGCCAGGTAAAACTGGAGGAGGTACAGCACTTTTTCAACAAGTACCCCGAGGCTGGAACAGGTGCTGCCTCCCGGCAGGAGGCGATCGAGACCATTAAGTACAATATTAACTGGCTGCAGGAGAACAGTGCTGACATCGCCAGTTGGCTGAACGGAACGGCCTCTCCATTGACCGCTAAAAAACCATTGTAAAATGTTTAATATCCGATTGCAGCAATAAATATCGATAAGAATTACCTAAATTGGAATTGCATAATGATGAAATGTACTTTGTTGCGATACTATATCAATAAAAAAGGCCAGAATCAGAAATCATAAATGAAACCAGGCATTTTATTTTATACATCCGAGTGGCGATTTTTATGATCAGCGAATAGCTGCGATAAAACTATTGGTCATATGTCGAGAGTAGGTAGACTGAATTGTGGCAGATGATACAGCACAAAAGTGCAATGGATATTCGATCTTTGCTATAAACATGGTTGTAAATGTGTCATAATAATAATGATATGGATTATTGTGAACAGGCCAATTTCGATTACACTGGTCAACAAAATTTTGACAATATTTGGCCAAGTCCAATTGTTTGTCCGTTTGCTCGTATTGCTCAGCTATTACAAGAGCTAGATACACCAAATTTGGTATGAAGGCTAATGTAAAGCATAAACAGATAAAATTAAATTTAAACCTTAGGTACCACGCCCACCGCCTCCTGTTATTTGGTTTGAAATTTATATACGTATAATGTGCTTAGTGCTTGAAGCGAATCAAACTTTTGTTGCGCAGTGTAGTGGAATCAATTTATCAAGTTAAAATAATTGGTCAAATTCGGCTCTTGCGGTTAGTTCGAATCGCAACGCACTGCACGTTGGAAGTGTCGCGAAGAGTGCGTATCCCGAGAACAAGAAGAAGGACCTTAAAGCAATACAATGGTTGCCTGTAAGTCAACTAACCCTACTAACTATAAACTAGCCTGCTGATAAGCAATATCATCGATCGTCTATTAGGGCTGACGGTCAAGGCCGTGGCCATATTCCTGGGCTTGAGTACAACTGCCTTTTGCATTGCCACAATTGTGCTGGCCGTAGAGAAGGCCGATCTGGAGAATGATCTACAAGATGCATTGGATAAGATAGACGCATTGACTGGAACCACAACGACAGAGGCTCCCATTACGACGCTGTCGACCGCCTCGACGGGCAGCACGTCCGGAGGTGACACCACACCCAGCTCAAGTACACCAGGAGACGACACCACGCCCAGCTCAAGTACACCTGGAGGTGACACCACGCCCAGCAGTTCCCCGACAGACGATGGCGGCACCACGCCCAGCTCTACAACACCCAGTTCGTCCTCGACGCCCATCTACCCCACACTGCCCACGGGATTGCCCAACCCCGAAGAAGTAAGTTAACCAATATCTTTATGTGTCCAGACTGCCGTAAAAGCGGCAATTCCTCCAATTCATAAATTATCACACAATGCGGCGATTATCTTGCTCGGGGTTTTGCCACACATTAAGCATGTAGAGTCCACTTTTATCTTGACCGAGTGGTCAGTTTAGACGTAGAGCTCGTTCTATTCGGTATCTAAAATCGACGGTACAATGACAAGCATTAAGGGTGAGAGCATTTTAGGCAACGCTGAGAACTTTTCATAAGCTGAAGTCCCTTTAGAAACGATCACAGTGGAACGAGTTGCGATTTTCTTGGGGTTGCTCTCCACTTGCCTCGTTGTCGCCCTGGTTGTCGTGGTAGTGCACAGAGACAGCCTCTGGCAGCAGTTGTCGGAGTCCCGCGAGAAACTAGAAGTTCTGGAGGATTACATACAGTCCCATACGTCTTCGAGCATTTCCAAACAGTTCTGAATTGGCAATCAAAACCTTTTGTTTTCCCCATGATTAATAAAGAATCCTTGCAGCAATATAGCTTGACCATTTTATTGCCCACTTCTCAATCATCTTATCACAACTTTTATTTCCCATTCACGTGTGTCTTGAATCATGAATCAATTTCACAACTCTGAAAACAGCCTTGCCTGCTATCGTGTTATCGTGATATCGTGCTATCATTATGGATATTTTGACCAATCGTTTATGATCCTTACCAGATTGTGTGGCGCCTGCCGAGTGAACTTGAACCTGTCCGCTATCGCCTGTACATCAATCCCAATCTCGAGACTGGCGCCTGCGAGGGTACTGTCTCCATACAGTTCCAGCTGGCGGCAACAACCAATCTGATAGTGCTGCACTCGCAGGGTCTGACCGTGCACGGCATCAGCATTCTGCAGATGATGGCGCGCATGAGAATCGCCATTGACAAGTATTACCAGGACGATACGCGCCAGTTGCTCATCATCGAACTGAAGGAGGTGCTGCAGCTGAGCAGATCGTACACCCTGTCGGTCAGTTTCGAATGCAACTTGGACAGTCTTGTGGGCGCCTACAGGAGCAGCTACACCGATGCATCGGGCAATCTGAAGTGAGTACACATATTCAAATATTTCACGCAGTGAGTATCCCTAGTGTGGAGCATGTATGTTTTTTGGTTGTGCTATTTTCACAGCCAACTCATGTGGTTGAATGCTAAAATTTACTGATATACAATATAATTTAATTTATTTAATTAATTTAATTTAATTTATTAATTAATAATTTTTATCAGGCTTAAACATAATTTTTATGGATATTATGTAGGAGTCTGCTAGACATTAGTCTAGCTAAGATATATATATATATATACGTATGTATATAATATTATTATTTAAATTTATTTAAATTAATTAATTTAATTTTTATTATTTTAATTATATAATATTATCGACCCTGCGAATTCCAATTTCCCAGCGCAGGCTGTTGGCAGTTCGAATTTCGTATTCCAACTCACTGCTCAGTTCCAATTTCACCACACTCGTAAACACACCACACTCGATGAGAACTGACCATGCGGCAGAGTGCCAAAAAGCCGGTCTCAGCTGTGGAGCAAAGCTCTCTGCGCAAGCAAAGCTTGGGCGCGCGTGTCAGTTGTGCGTGGAAAGCTGAACGCGACGGTCGCTTGTCGGACGCGTGTGCTGTGATTTCTCCGATCTACGATCTCATCTCTCACCTCTCACCTCTCGCTCCTGCCGTTCATCTCCGCTCGTAGACGGCGCGCGACAAGATCGATTTGAATTTAAAGTAAAGCCGCAGCAAATAGAGCAATTAGCAGTAATAAGCGGAAAGAAGTACCAATTCTAACTGTAGATCAGCCCAAAAAGCAAGTGTGAAGCGCGAAATGCGAGTACTTGTGTGTGTGCGTGTGTGTGTGTGTGTACGAATATTGGAGTATCCAAAGCCGGACAAATACCGTTGGACAACAATAAGAGCAGGCATTTTATTAGTATTTTCAGTATTTCCAGTATTAGCCGTTGTCATTTCATTGTCATCGCCGCGGCATGTGCCGTTATGGCTGTCCGTCTGTCCGCCTGTCCGTTCTAATTGAGCGCATTGAGGCGCGAACTAATTTTAATACGCAGCAACAACAACAGCAATGAGGATAATAATAATAATAATAATACTACAATATATATATAATTTTTTTTTTTGAATTCATGTCGAAAAGTAGTGTAAATAATTGGAAACGCGGCCATTGAGTTGAATTCTATGCCAACTTTGACTTTCAGCAATAAACACAAAGATCGACTGCAGCAGCAGCGGCAGCGGCTGTGGCAGCGGCTGAAATTCACGCACGCAAAACAGGTTGCAACTGCGCATGCGTCGCCCATTGGCCTGCCCCGCCCCTCGTTCCTGCTAACGGCTAACAGGCTTCTCTCCATCTCGCTCTCCCTCTGCATCGCTCTCTCTCTCTCTCGCCCGCTCGCTCACTCGCCTCTTTCTCTCGCGCAAGCATAGTTCACTTGCCGCGCAAGTTCTTGGCCTTAAAATCGTACGGCGACTGCGACGCCGACTGCGAGTGCGAGTGCGCCTCTGGCCTGTGTTTACGTTGTTTACAGGCTTGAATAGCCGCTTCTATGAGAAATTACTTTCTTCGAGGGGCCGGGCGAAATGGGTCGAGATCGACATCGACTTCGACATCGGCTTCAATGTTGTTTCCGTTTCTTTGTCGCTGTCTTCCACCACAACCACAACTACAACCACAACAACAACAACAGCTCGAACGGGCAGTCCATTCATTCTAGTTTTTCGCCCGATGTTCTCAGGTTTTTGTTTTCTTCTCAAAAGTTCATACCTTTTTCATTTTCATTGACACTGATTTCTATTCTTTTTCTCCTCTCTTTGGCGCTTTTCGGACAACTGTCGCAGCAGTCCGAGAGTTTCTTTCATTCTTTCTTTCTCGAGACTAGATTAAAATGTTGCCACATTGTTGTTAATTAAGCGGACAAAACTTAATCTACTGGTAAAAGCTTTCAAAAAGCGTTTAAAATTTGACCGAATTCCGTTCATAATTTTAACAATTGTCCAGTAAAATTCAAGCACCTCAAATTTTGGAATTTTTGTTATGTTTTCTATCTTTTGCTTCCTCTCAAAATGAGTATAAACTGAGTATTTCTCTTCAATTTAAATTAACGACATTCAGTTCAAAAAGTTGCATATTTGTCATAATTTTAAAAAGATCTTAAATGCTTCTAAGAGCACCATATCTATTTCTGCTCTCGAAATGAGTCTTATATAATATTGAATGTGTATACGTATGAATATATATATTTATTACCTCATCTTCAGTTTTCTTGAACTTTAATTAAGAACATTTAACTTCAATTATATTTCTCATAAACCTAAGAGTTGAAATCTTCGATTTTTCTGAAAACACCTTTTTTTTGCTCGTAAAATGAGTCTTAGCTAAAGATTTGCCTTTATTAAAATATTGACTATGTATACGGAAGTATAAATATGACTTTATCCTTTGCTTCACCTGAAAATAAGAATAAGCTTAAGGTTGTCTTTAACTTGAAGATTCTGTCTTTTCAATTAAAGATAATTTAAACGCAGCAATAAGACTTCATCATAATTTTCGATAAGCCTTATTCAACTAAATTTAAAAAAGGTTTTGGAAGCTCTAAAATCAATTTTTATTAAAAATGTAAGATTGTTAAAAACACCCTTTTTAGCAAAATGAGTCCTATCCATTGTAATAGCTTGCTCTACACTATTAATTATTAATCTAATAGTATGAATACTAATTTTGAATACTAATTCTCAACTTCCCCGCCTAGTATGCATTTCCCAATAGTCCCGAATATTTCCGTATATAAATTTCTTATAAAACTGCTATAAAGATTTTGATCAAAGCAAAAAACAAGTTCACACGAAACTCAATAAGGCAATAACCTTATAACTGGGAGGCTTGATAAGACCTTCCTAAGCAATAAGCATTACATTATCAAGTTATCTAGCTGCTGTATATAAACTGCAGACAGTTGACATATCGCTATAGTTATCTAGCTATATAGATATTGTTCTTTCTGTGAAATCGCTAAATGATGTGTCGTAAATAGGAAAATATTACTTTACTATACATGTTCAGGTATGGTCGCGTCTCTACCTTAGTTTGTTTTGGTCCTTATGTAATTTGTAGCTGTTTCGTTATGGCGCACCGTGTTGCAAATACATTTATCTTTTTTGCGCTTATAAATATTTATGTACTCGCATGCCTCACGTATGGCGAGCACGTATTGGGGACCTCCGCCCTGGTCCCCCCGAGACAGCGGAGTAGTGACCCAATCAGAGACTTGGCAATGGGTCTCAGTTATCGTTATGTGTCTGCATGTGGTTTGTTTTTGTTTTTGTTTTTTTTGGTTATTTCTGGGGCGCACTTTGCATTTGGTTTTGTGAAAGTTTTGACCTTAAAAGGGAAGCGAGTGAACGTTTTTCAAATTATTCGAAATGCTCAAATTTCCCATAAACATTCATAACAATTCTGAGAGTGCATTCAACTCAAGCGGGCGTGAATTCAATTAAATTCGCTCGTAGTTGACTGAATGCCAGACTCATTAGCAACCGTTATGCTTTGACATTTCCTCAGCTCGACTTCAGAATACTAGAGACTCGCACACACACACACAGTTGCTGCAGATGCACATACAACGCGTCGCATAAGGCAGTCTCGATTGCTCCGCAGTTGCCATTGTCTCCGGCTAGTGTTGGGCTTATAAGGTAGATAGAGACATGCAACATTATGCTGCAGCTGTTGTTGGCTTTTGTCTGCACCCTAATTGAGTCAACGCCGTTGCATTGCATCATCGGAGGCGTCACAATGATGAGTTGTGATCCGAGCTGCCTCCACCTCCGCCTCCGCCTTCGCCTTCCTGCCGCACAACTAGCTCGAAATTAGCATACGAATATTCCTCGTTATTCGTCGCTGAATATAATGAATACACTCATACGCCTCTCTTATGAATCTTAATCATTTTCGCAGTTACATACACACTTGCACTACAATGCATAATATATGCAACTGTGTGTGCGTATGTGTGTGTGTGTGTGCAAACTGATTTCTAACCTCAATAAATCACGCAATGCTCGGAGATTCGCGTTAGCTTCCACTCGAAACGTGTAAACAAATTGCTAAAACACTTGCTTACACACTTGCGACATTTTTCACAAAATGTATTTTTTACAAATGCCGAAAAATACCGCTCAAGTCACGACTTCAAATCGGGTTAATCGCGTATTCGCATTTTGGCCTAAAGCCTGACTGATTCACTAAATTTAAAGCAAGTCTAAACACGGTTTTATTACTTTTACTGCTACATCTTGTTTTTGGAAAGCAATTCCAAATCTGTAAACTGGCACACTCCCGACTCTTATATACCGTGCAGCTAATATTTTTGAAAAGTTTTGTTGTAGCTTTAAAACTATTGAAATTATTGCAAATACCATTCAATAAATTGAATACAAAATAGATTTATTTCAATTGTTTTTAACTTTTGAAACCTTTTAAATGATTGAATTATTTTCAAGAAATGTAATACCATAATTTTTCATTTTTCATTTAAATGAACTTCGAATTTTAAAAATTTTCATTATTTAAATTCCCAAATCTTAAATCCCATTCAATAAAAACTTTTGAAACTATTAAAATGATTGAAAATTTTATTCAAGAAACTGAAAACACAAATTTTTAATCTTTTCATTTCAATGGATGTTCAACTTTTGAATTATTTAATTTATTTTATATTTCTACATCTCTTGAAGCTATTGAAAATTCGATGAAGGAAACTAAATACTCCAATTTTGATTTTATCTATTTATTTTTTTAAAAACATTGAATTTTCAAAAAATCAATTTTTCTGAAACTATTGAAAATTGTTATAAAAAATTAAATACACAAATTTTGAGCTGATTAATTTCATTTAAAATAGAAACTAAAGTTTTGAAAAATACTATTTTTTCGAATTTCTGAAACTATTAAAATTATTAATTATTAATACTTTTCCTGTATCAATTTAGAGTCTTAAACAAGCACAAACTAAAATTTAAAATAATATTACTTTATTTCTTGACAAAGTTATGTGACTTTGAAGTCTTTGTTTATAACTAATTGCAATTGAAGCTTGTCGCATTAGCTGCAAACTTACAGCTCGCATAATTGCCGTCAATTTCCTGTCAATTTTAATCAGTTGCGCGCTTTATGCTCGTGTCATTGGGTTTATTTGCATTTGGATGCGATGACACTTGGCTGCGACTCCTCGCAGCCAACTTATTTCCTATGCTAATTTTTTCCCATGGCATAACTCCACTGAGTTTTGTACACTCATTGCTAGGCATGGGACAAAAAGCCAACAACCTTCCTGCCAGCAGTCAATCACACACTTGACGCTCGACGTCGAGGCTGCCGTAGAAAGTGGCCTGTGGTCGTATCAGTGCAATGCTGCAATTGCTGCAGACAAACCTGGAAATTTGTAATACAACTTGCGGTTTGGATAAAAAGACTGAAAGACTGGCTACAAGTCGTTACAATTACACACACACACACACACACACACGCAGATGAAATGACCAAGTCCATTACGTGACAGAGTGCGCAGAGATTACACTTGATTGATCTGTGAATGGAGTCGAAATCGCATCAAATGCGACGGAAGTCGAGTATGTCTCTATATGTCGCTGTTTATAGGGAGTCGTTGGAGTCGATCGAGACGATCGAGTCGAGAGAGTGATAATGCCAACGTATGTAATTTGGCCTGGGCATTTCGAGCTCGAGTTACGCGCTGCGATGACACAATGCGAGCTTATTTGCTGGAGGCAGGGGTGGAGTTGTAGCTTAGTTCGTTATGGAGATGACTTGATTTACGCAGCAGCGAGGGCAGCTCCAGCAGTTTATTATGTGTGTCTATTTTTTTTTAATGATTTTTCGTTACAAAAGTCGTTGCATCTCAGCGCCCGCCAAGTCATTGCAAATGCAACCAGTTAGCGGTGCAGATGTGCCCAGTTAGCCCGCACTGAGATATCCAAAAAATATATAAAATAAATATGTACGCGACGAAAAACGTGCGGCCCCGCAGCAGCCTCTCCACAGACGACAATCATCGCATCAAGGACGCGAATCGGGCGAACAAGAAGTCGCCGAGCAACACGGTGCTCACCCTAGTCGCGTTCTGTGTGTTCCTGCTGGTGCTCTGCAGTTTCCTTCTCGGCGCCCTCGTCTACGTGGGCAAGAATATAGCCGACGAGCATCAGAAGCAGCAGGCGAGCAGCGGCAGCAGCAGCCTGAGCGCTGCAAATGAAACAGTGCGCACCGTGTATGTGGATCGTGATCAATTGCTGTCCACAAAACCGATTTTAAGTGTGCTATCAGGTTGGTGTCAAACAGTCCAGAGCAACAAATGTTTACAAATTTTACGTTTTTACTGAATTGAAATTCAAATCACGCGCCACGCCACGTTTGGCTTCAAAGCAATCAGCTTTATAATGCGCACGTTCGGCTTCTATAGCAATCAGCTTTCTCGCGCACTGCGCTCCAGGAGTGAGCTGTTTGCCTCGCTGCTATCGAAAACTCGCCAGCCCCAATTAATCGATAAATCACTGATACATTCCATACCAGATAATCGCGCAGTCACTACTTCAGTCACTACGCCGACAACAACAAAGCAAGTGCAGACAATGGCTGCAATTTCGCCCGAGATAAAAGCTGCAAGCAAAATACTGAAGAGCCTCAGCTTCCGCCTGCCCCGCGAGCTGAAGCCGCGCAAGTACAAAGTGCAACTGCGGCCGGACTTCAACGCGAAGAGCTATGTGGGCAACATCAGCATACAGCTGCAGGTGCTCAACCCCATCTCCTTCATTCCCGTGCACGTCAAGCAGCTGAACGTCAGCCACGACAAACTGCTGCGCCTGGACGACTCGGGTGCTCCGCTGACCGCCATCCAGCCGGCGCTGACGTTCGCCCATCCCGACTACCAGTACTGGATAACCGAGTTCGATCAGCCCCTGGAGGTGGGCAACTACACGTTACAGTTGAACTTTAACGGATCTCTGACCGATCGCATTACGGGCCTGTACCAGAGCTCGTATCTCGATAAGATTAAGAATCGCACCAGGTAGCACCACGTCGCCTAATCAACAACCTAATTAACAGCTGCATGCTCCAGTACTAAACTCTTATAATCTTTAGAGCGTACAGCTTGAGCTCTTATCTCTCTCTCTTTGTTTTTGTCTTTGTTTATTTTAATTAATTTTAATTTATTTTTTGTTCTGTTAATTTTATTTTAATTTTTGCATTCTATTTATTTTATTTTGTTTATTTCATTTTTATATTTATTTATTTATATTTAATTAGTTATTTTAATTTATTCTTTTTTTTTGTTTTTATTTATTTATTTTAATTGTTTTTAACTGCTTAGTACAATTGTATTACAGTTTTAATTAATTTTTATTAATTGTATATTCTTTTTTGACTTATTTCATATTAATTTTTTTTGTAATAATTTATTTTAATGTTTATTTCTAATTAATTTATTGATTGCATTTTATATAAATTTATTTTGATTTATATAACAATTTTTTTTTATAATCATTTTATATTTTTCTAATTTATTTATTGATTTTATTCTGTATGCATTAATTATAATTTATGTAATGTTAACTTTATTTTATAATAATTTATTTTATTGTTTATTTATTCTAATTTATTTATTGAGTGTATTTTATATTAATTTATTTAGAACTATTTTAAATTAATTTTATTATTATAATCACTAATTTTGTAGCATATTAATTCTAATTTATTTATTAATTTATTTTATATTAACTTTATTTTATTGTATATTAACTCTAATCTATTTTACTATATCTGCCTCTCCAGATGGATTGCCAGCACCAAGTTCGAGCCAACGTACGCGCGCCTGGCCTTCCCCTGCTTCGATGAGCCGCACCTGAAGGCGCAGTTCTCCATAACCGTGGCGAAGCCCACGGACAGCGATTACCATGTGCTCTCCAACATGCCCGTTGCCGTAAGCCTGTGTGCTGCCTCTCCCCCCTGAGTCCCTAGTAATTCTCGTATATTCGCAGAGCGAGCTCATCGACGGAGACATCACTGAGGTGAGCTTCGAGGAGACTCTGCCCATGAGCACGTATCTCGTTGCATTTGTTATCTCGGACTTTGATCACACGACGACCACGGTGGGCGGCACCTCGATTGAGTTGCGCGTCTTTGCCCCGCCCGCCCAGGTCAAAAAGACCGAGTACGCTCTGGCCACGGGCGCTGGTATCACGGAGTACTACATCAACTACTTCAACACCTCGTATCCATTGCCCAAGCTGGACATGGTCGCCATACCCGACTTTGTATCGGGCGCCATGGAGAACTGGGGCCTGGTCACGTTCCGTGAGACGGCGCTGCTCTACGACAACAGCACGAGCTCCTGCGTGAATAAGCAGCGAGTCGCCACTGTAGTTGCCCACGAGTTGGCCCACCAGTGGTTCGGCAATCTGGTCACCATGAACTGGTGGAACGATCTCTGGCTGAACGAGGGTTTCGCCACTTACATCGAGTACAAGGGAGTGCACTACATGCACAACGATTGGGATATGGTAAGACGCATCCATCCATCCGTATCTATTCTGGTCTTAACGATTATCTCAACGATAGATGAACCAATTCCTGATTGGTGACCTGCATCCAGTGCTGAAGATTGATGCCACGCTTGCCTCCCACGCCATTGTCAAGTCCATTGAGAGTCCGGATGAGATCACCGAGTACTTTGACACCATCACCTACTCGAAGGGCGGCGCCTTGGTGCGCATGCTGGAGGTACTGGTCAGCGAGGAGAAGCTGAAGAATGCCACCGCGCGCTATCTGCGCAACCACATGTACGCCACGGCCACCACCGATGACTACCTGACGGCCATTGAGGAGGAAGAGGGTCTCTCGGGTCTCTTCGATGTGAAGTGAGTGGCGGCGCTGCAATCCTGGGAAGCTAATTGTCTGTATCTAAATCCTTTCTTCCGCAGGCTCATCATGCAAACCTGGACGGAGCAGATGGGCTTCCCCGTCGTCAACGTGGTGAAGGAGGGCAATACCTACAAACTCACCCAGCGGCGCTTCCTCGCCAATCAGGATGATTATGATGCGGTTGTGGAGGCATCTTCCTTCAAGTGAGTTCCGAAGCCGCTCTTTACCTTGCTTGTGCTCAACTGTTTCCCTTCTACTTACTTGCCCCGCAGCTATCGCTGGTCCATTCCCATCACCTACACGAGCAGCGACGATAGCAGCGTGCAGGGTTTGATCTTCAACTACAACGACAATGAGGCCAGCTTCACGGTGCCCAGCACTGCCACTTGGGTGAAGCTGAACAAGGACCAGGTGGGCTTCTATCGCGTCAACTACGCCGAGGAGCAGTGGCAGGCGCTGATTGCGGCCCTCAAGAGCTCGCGCGACTCCTTCAGCACAGCTGATCGTGCGCATCTGCTGAACGATGCCAACGCTCTGGCCGAAGCTGGACAGCTGAACTACACTATCGCGCTGGAGCTGAGCACATACCTGGAGAACGAGGTGGACTATGTGCCCTGGAGCGTGGGCACCGCCACGCTGACCGCCCTGCGCAACCGCGTCTACTACACCGATCTGTACAAGAACTTCGCTGCCTACGCGCAGAAGCTGCTGACTCCGATTGTGGAGAAGCTCACCTTCACCGTGGGTGACGGGCATCTGGACAAGTGAGTCCGACTAGGAGTAGACTTAGTATGTGTTTTAGACTTGTACTCACCTACACACTCGCTTTTGCAGTTCCCTGCGCATCAAGGTGCTGACCGCTGCCTGCAGCATTGGACACGAGGCCTCGCTGCAGCAGGCTGCGACGGCGTTTGAGGCGTGGCTGGCCAGCCCGGAGACACGTCCCAGTCCCGACATACGCGACGTGATCTACTACTTTGGCCTGCAGCAGGTGAACACTGAGGCTGCCTGGAACAAGATGTACGAGCTCTACCTGGCCGAGGCCGATGCCCAGGAGAAGCTGAAGCTGATGAATGGACTGGCAGCCATTCGAGTGCCATGGATCTTGCAGCGTTACATCACGCTGGCTACCGACGAAAGCAATGTGCGCCGACAGGATTACTTCACGCTGCTCGGCTACATCTCGTGCAACCCCATTGGCCAGAGCCTCGTGTGGGACCATGTGCGCGAGCAGTGGCCTCAGCTGGTCGAGCGCTTCGGCATCAATGAGCGCAACTTGGGCAACCTGATTCCCACGATCACTGCCCGCTTCGCCAGCCAAACGAAGCTGGAGGAGATGCAGCAGTTCTTTACCAAATACCCGGAGGCTGGCGCAGGCACCGCGGCCCGTCAACGGGCTCTCGAGACGGTTAAGGCCAACATCAAGTGGCTGGAGCTGAACAAGTCGGCGGTGGGCGCGTGGCTGGACAGCTATGTCCAGGCTTCGACCAAGTCCAACCGCATCGTGTAAAATATCATTATTGTAACTTAACTGATTTTTGAATAGTATTAGCCGAGAACTTTTGCAAACTTGTGAATGAAGGAATTGTGAATATGATATTTTTTGAATAAAAATACGCATGAATTGAAGGTCAACTGAGCCGCACTAGCAGGAGCAGGAACGGAAACGGAACGGCAGGCAACTTCGGTGATTAGAGCAACCTAGAGCAGTGAAATCAGCATAAAGTTTTGGCGCTTCACTTATTTATAGGTTTATTATCTCGATCCTGACCCGCAATTGCGTTGCGTCTTGGCATTGCGGAAACGGAAATGGCCAACAATGTGCGCGCGTGTTTGTTTAATTTGAACGCTGTGCGATTTTATGTTGCGAGCAGATTTGATGTGCCCCCAAAAGGACATCATGTTTGTTTATGTCACTTGCGGACACTTTTTGGCCCTGTCAGACCCGGCCCTAACGCGCCATGTCTCCTCGCCTCAACCCACATGCCAATGGCGTCAGCAGGCCATTAAACGAAATTGTTTACGACTGAATTGAATTCACCAACTGATTATGATGTTTTCCATACATCTGGCCAGGGCCATGGCTATGGCTATGGCGATGCTGCGACATATCCTGGCCATGTCTGCTGTGGAAAGCCAATAGCTCAATGTGCGAAAATGATGACAGCATTTCAATGACAACGCAGCAAGGGAATTGCATAAATATTCGGATAGGCTACATTAAGCTACACTGCGCAGTAAAGTTGAGGTGCTCGAGAGATTGATAGTTCAGGTAAGTGTAAGTATTATTTTTATTATTATTATTAATAATTATTGTAATAATTATTATTATTGTTAATATTATTATTAATATTATAAATTTATTAATAATATTATTAATACTCTTTTTATTATAATTAATATTATCATTATTATTAATATTATTATTATTATTAATATTATTATTATTACTAATATTTTTATTATTATTATTTTTATTATAATCATTTTATTATTATATTATATTAATATTATAACTTTTTTACCAGTTTTGTGAAATAAAACTTTGGATATTGTCAGAGTGTTACATTTATAAAATTTATAGATGGTATTATATGGTATCACAGATTGTAAGTTAATAATAATAAATTCTATAAACATTTAAAAAATGTGTATACATAAAAACAAATTTTGCTCAATATTAAAATTTATTTGATACAATTTAATGAATACATAAATTTAATTATGCCTTAAAAATATTTCATAAAAAATGTATGCTCTGGTATAAAAGTCGGAGTAATATACATCTTATTCAATATATCAATCACATAGCACACATTTATAAAATGCTCTGCTTTATCAGACAAAATACTCAAATTAAAGCTTTAAAGGATTTTGGCTGAGATTTAAATACTTAAAATTCTCTATAGTTGGTTGCATAGTGTAACAGAGCAACCATGAACAATAAATAAATGGGCAATATTTTGCAGCCTCGCTTTGATAATCTGTCGCTGAAATGTGAGCGATTTATTTGATTTCGATTTTATTTGATTTTGATGTGGCCCATAAATCGCCTTTACATTCTGTTGCCACTGCCTACTGCTGTTGCCTGACATCTGAATGCACTCTTAAACTGTATTAAAGACTTGTTCGCACACACACAGGCATATACATTTCGAGCCAGCCAGACTGAAACTATTTAAAGAAAGCGCTTGGGGAACAAGCCCGACGCCCGACGCCCTATTGAGACATGATAATGTTGGACAAAACTTCTGCTCTGTAAATGTAACTGTAAATGTAACAGCTGCAAGCGTTTAAATTGCCCCAACAACAAGAGGAATTCGGGGAGTCGATTTCCCAATGCAAGTGCCTCGTTTGACTATACCCCTGTGTGCCATAAAGTGTTACTCCCCCCTCCCATCCTTGTCGTGCTTCGATTGGCCCTCGGCCAGGCGAAACTCATCTCAGCTCAGCACAGCTCAGTTCCACTCTTCTCATCTCTCTCTCAGCCTTGTCGACGGTCTCATCATTACGCATAAGGAGCCCAATTTGAAAACTCAAGGCATGCATTTCAAGCCATTGCTGTCTGCGTCGCCGTCTACGTCTGCAAATGAGAGCGTTATTTATTTATAAACATAGTGCTGTCTGCCATAAACAATGTCGGTTATTAAATATAAATGCAAAGGGAGTAATATGCCGCTCTCGCTATTGCCTTAGTTGAATAACTTACATGACTTACAGAGGGCTAAAAAGCTTGCTTAAGTATTTAAGTGACTTATTTATAACCAAAGCAATTTTCCCATTTTTTTATTATTGCATATATTTTTAGGTATTTTAAGCCATTTGCAACAATATATTATTTGCAATGAAAAGCTTTAAAAAATTTCAAATTGATATCAGACTTTATTTTAATCTTTTAATATGAAACATAGTTTCATAAATGTCATTTTTAAAATTATGCAATACGATACGGTTCCAAAATCAAATTAATTAATGTATATATACTCGAAGTGTTGTATAATATTCTTTAAAATTTGATCATATCATGGATTTTATTTAGAAGTTACTATTTTATAAATTATAAAATTACAAACAGCTCAGAGACTTGCGAAGATTGAAGATTCGATTTAATTTGATTGAATACAATGAATAACTTTATATATACTACAAGTGAAATAAACATTGATTAATTATATATTTATATAGTTCAAACTTTCAGTTTTTAGGCATCAAGTAATTTTCAGTATCCAGTTTATTTCAAGAGCAGTTGCCACAAAAACGTTTTTCCTACATTTTGATTGACGAACAGAGAGATTAAATTTTACAGCTCGAGCTTATCGCAAAAAGTCGCCAGAGACTCGCATTAAATTCTGGCACACTTTTTGCCCGTCGCAGCAAATTCTTAATCGAGTTTAAAGCCTCGAAGTGGCCAGCAACATAATGGCCAGTGTTGGCCATGCTTGGCCAAATGCTTGGCAAACTGTTTGCAAAATAGATAAATAAATAATAAAGTTTTGCTAATTTCTCCCTAATCGCTCGCAAACTTTATCAGCTTTTGACGGACTTCGCAGAGTGCCGACGCAGCAGTTAACTGTAAAGATACAGCACAGATTCAGATTCAGATACAGATAGAGATTTATGTGAATAGTAAAACTTATATAGACTTGCAGTCTGCCTATTGTCTGTTTATCAATAAAGCAAAATTTCGCACAGATGTCGGCGATTATCGCGAAACTCGTGCCGCGTCGCTCATACGCCGTGTTGTCCGCTGCGGGGCGTTGACTTAAGAAACCGAAGATGCTATCCTCGTCATCTGATAGAATATACTGGTAGAGAGGAGGCGGTGTATAATTCTTGGCTGCTGCTAATCATATGCTGTGCTGTGAGCAAATGTCAACAACTTTGCGCCTGCAGTCGCAGTTTTACGATGACGTCAAACCTGTTGAACCAAGCAACTCGAGCTTCATTAGCCCCTAATTGAATTGGCCGCATTGAAGATGGCTCGCTTCTTCGCGCCACTTGATTAATATCGAATATAATTTCTGTGGACTGTTGCCAGGCGGAATCGCAGAAGCCCGGAAGGCTGCTGCTTCAGTTTCGGCTATCCTTATTTATGTTGCGTTAATAATAGCCAGAGCTCCGGGCAGGATCCGAGCCGCGACTCTGCCGTCCTGCCCATTAATCTTAATTCCGTGTAAATATTCAATCAAGCAGAGACCGCCCGATGGCATCCACTTGTAATTAAAGACACATTAAGTGCTCGTAAAAATTAAAGTGTCAGCCAGCCGGGCGGACGGGCTGTGGGGAGAGCCATCTGCCGGGCCCACTGTGCCTAATTAGCGCCAGCCGAGCGGCACTTAAAGCGCCGTTTTGTGGCCACTGTAATTATCGATTTAAAGGGATGCGAGAAAGGCAAGCGCAGTGAATTCAATAAAGAGGATAAACGACTTGTAAAAAAGGTACATTTATTGCCTGGAGTATGAGTGCGACAACATCTAAAAAATACTTAGTCTTAAAAACTCATTAATCTGAGAGTATATTGATGTAACAGCTTAATATTATTTAGAATTCTGGGATAACTATAATTATACCATAACTAAGTATGGTATGTAACTACAGGTAGTTTATGAATTTCATGAGAATTTAAAATAAAATACTAGAGATTTTTAGGGTACTGTCGTGCAGCTATGACACCAATTTGAAGTTGTTGCAGCTATAATTTATTTTATAAATACTTATAATGAACTTAAAGCAAGTACGTACGAAACTTGATACATCATTAACTTAATTTTAAAATTTCATTGAAATTAAAGAAGAGACTCCAGAGATGCTTAGAAAACAACGGTAGGACCATTTTTCAGCGTAGTACACCTTTATGTAAAAAGTTTATAAATGATCTATGTGTCAGCTGAAGTGTTTACTATAGAGTATTCATTCAGCCAGCATAATAGTTCTATACTTTCTTTAGTTTTTTCTCTGCTGTGACTATTTTACGCCCACATATTTATTGCACTGATTGCACCACAAATTTATGTACAGCTCCAAAATGCTCGGGGTACTGTGCTTGTATACAGTCTGTATTTATTTTGTTCGTTTGTTCAATGCGCACGTGTTTTCGCTTATTGTTTATATTATGCGGGCATTTTTCAAGCAGCTCAATTTTATAAAAAAAATTGCTTGAGGTTTTGCGATGATAAATTTGCTGAAAATGTTTATCGTTAAACTAATAGATGAGGTGAGTAAACACTGGAGAACGCACTCCAGATTAACCCGCATGAGAGAGACAGAAAAATTCAAGACTTTTTTGGCAGTGGTAAATATTGAGTATTTTTATTGTAGTACTTTTAATCCTGCTGGATTAAAGTTTTTTCTGCAACAGCGTATTAAATTAGCTTTGAGCAAATCCTTGCCCGATTTTCTGCTATTTATTTAGTTATGCTTTTGCCTCGGGCATTTGCTGGACTAAATTGTTTGGCTTTTCCATGAAAAGTTTCAGTTCATCGATTTCGGAGCGAGCTCAAACAACAATCATACATATGTGTGTATGTATGTGTGTGCGTATTTGCAGTGTGGACTCTTAACTGCTGATGCGTAGTTTTATTTGGTCCTATACTATGCAGATTTATGCCCGTCTGTCGATTCTCCATGTGCATGTGTGTGCGTGTGTGGAAATGCATAAAATGGCATAAAAGGCCTGCTGCGGCGACTGGTATCTCGCTCGCTGGCAGTAAAATTCTTGCTAAAGAAGCACAATAAAAAGTCTTTAATGATGCGACTGTCTGTAATTAAAGGCCACAAAGCAGACAATACACACACACGCTCACACCCACACTTCGGCACACATGTGAGTGAACTCTAAGCCAAAAGCCAAAATGCATTTTTATCATTTTAATTGAATGCTTAAATTCGACTTCTTGTTTATCTTAAGTCCTTGCCGTCTGGACGCAGCTCAGCTTAGTTTTTCCTCTGTCCCTTCTGTTTTCAGAAGTCAAAAAATATGACAACTGATTTATGACCGTTTGTTATTCGTTATTCGTTCGACAAACAAGGCCATAAATATGGAGTTCAAGCGGCGAGGACCACATGACTGTGTGAGATGCGCAGTAGGCGGCGCGAAGTTGAACCCGCACGTGTTCTGTCACACTCGCAAATGTACCATAACTCGGCAATAACTATTTCTAACTTAATGAAATTTGGGTAATCTTTAAAAAACATATACTACTACACATGGCAGAAATTTGACTGATTTAGCTTATTAGCTATTTAAGGTATGCATGATATGAATTTAATTTCTATATTATTTTTGTACATTAATTTTTATTTTATTTTAGTTACAATATAGTGGTGTATTTAGGCTTCATAAGTAAGCATGCCAAATTTGATAAGTCTAGCTCTTATAAACTCAGAGATCTTGGCGTTCAAATACACAGAGCATATGGAACTGTACGCTTTATGAAGTTATATATTTATATAGATATTATTATATTATTGTTACATATTTTTTGTTTATTTTAAAATAGTAAAAACACCCATTTTGTCATAAGTGAAGGGTATGCAAATCGCCAAATAGTCAACGTACGTGGTAAATGGAGCAGAACTCTGCTCCATTTACAGTTGCAATTGCAGCTGTGCTGTGCAACCGCTGGTTTAAGTAAACGCAGTAAACTCTGACCCCCTAGCGATTTACAAATATGTTCCCTAATTGTGCAAGCAGCGCTGAACACAGCGTGTAGCTTGGAAATTTCCTAGTGCCTCGCACGCTGCGTATACTTAATTTTTGGCAAAGGATTCCACTCGCCGCCTGCCAATTTCCATTAACATTTTCGATTTGCCGTTTGTTTATGTCCTACCCCGTGCTGCCTTTATCAGCTGCGGATAACTCCGCAACTCCACAGCTTCCCAGTGCCAATCCCCATAGCAATTGCAATCCATTTTCATTTCCATTTCCTTTGCTAAGCCTCCTTTATTGGCAAAGTTTCGATTGGGTTTATTTAAATTTATTTCCTTGCGAAATTGTTGCTGCAGCGAGCTCGATTTGCTGCTCGGAATGCAAAGTGCAACATTGCCGCAACAATTGTGCAGCGTGCAACGTGCAACGTACACCGTGCAACGTGATCCAACTTGGCTGTAGGGCCGCACGCGCCCGCATAAATAATGGCCGTAAATTAGAGAACCGCACGGCTGACATTCGCTGGTCAGAGGACCTGTCCAGCTGTCCAAGTCCGTCCGACTGTCCGACTGTCCAAATCAACTGACAGCTGTGGTCGCCAGTTCCACGCACATTAAATTCATTAACACTCACATTCACACTTGGATTGGCACACACACTTGCACCCACAGCTCATGCTTCATTTTTAATGAACTGACAAATCTCTGCTGCCCGCCACATGTCTATAAATAAGTCTAGACGCGCACATACCACGCACTGCATTCGCATAAATCTTGCTTAAGCGCGCCGAGCATGGTGAAATAGGCGACTAAGATGTATGATATAGTATGATTTAATATATAAAAAATATATAAAATGAAACCTAACTTTTTATTTAAATGTATTTTTATTTTTTATCTTTTTTTTATTTTTATTTTATATTCCTTTAAATATCTTAAAGTAGCATTATATAAATTAATAAATGCTCTTATAATCATCCTCATCGTTATACTAAAAAATACAAATACTTCGAAATAAATTAAAACCTACAAAATATTTTATAAATATTATAAGAGAGTATTACACCTATAAAATGCAAGCACTTACGAAAAGCATTTAAATCTCGATTGAAATCATTTGCCCACCAATTAGCCAAGGTATTTAACTAATGAAGCCCACGAGTGCAATAAAAATCTGTTTCTGATTCAAAATCCGAATGAATTTTCTCCCACAAATTAAGATGTTTACAATATATTGGCTATAGCCCCCCGTTTTGATCTCGAGCAATGCGACGCCATGAATCATATTTTATTGACGAATGAGGTATTTGGCTCCGATGACGGCGACGATTTTCGCCGCTTGTTCGGAAGGGGGCGGAACATTATTCAAAACGCTCTTCCATGGCATGCGTGACAAATGTATAAATAGAAAATGCAGAAAGAGAAGAACAGAAAAGCCGGCGCAATTAAAAGAAAATAAATAAATACTATATAATGAATAATAATGTTTATGAGAGGGAAATGTGTCTGCCAGTGGGATGCAGGTCAAAGTTCATTTCGAAATGCGCTTGAAGTTGATTAATATTTGGAATATTTATAAAAAAGAAAAATAGCAAAAGAGAATATAATAGCAAGCATAGTCTGCGCGTTACAGCTATCACTGCTTTAATACGGATACTAAACTTTAAAACACTTTTAATACTATATTTTCGATTTTTCTTATGACAATCTTGAAGTTTTTTTATTAAGTTCTATCAATTTTTCTAAAATTCTTTATTTTTAAATATTTTTGCTTTACCATTTTATAATCTTAATAATTTTCTAAATACTTTTAATGTTTATTAACAGCTTCCATAATTTTCAAAAATAGAAATTAATTTTTAAATGAAAAAAAAAAACATACGTATTACTCTTTCTTTCAATTCTTATTGATTTCAAGAAAATTTGTTTTCCCTTTTTGTTATTTCTTGTTACTTATTTCGTGGAACATAAACAAGCATTCGGTCATTTGGACTGTTAGGTAAACACGAACACAGCTCTGAGATCAACTTGCAGAGTCAATGACACAGTTAATTTATTTATAATTGCTCAAAACATTTAATTATTCCAATTGTGCTCGCCGACGCGAATGATTGAAAGACCCTCCAAGTGTTGCCTTCAATCATGATGGCGCTCTGCTGCGAGACTCTACTTGACTTGACATGACAACTTGTTTTCCGTGTTGACATAAATAAAACGTCGCTTGGCACTTGCCATTGTTGTTGTGGTTGGACGAGGTGCTTACTCGTTCTGCCAGCGTCTCCGCCAGCTCGAGGAAAATTCAATCACAATATTATTGTTTGGCGTACAAATGGAAAATGTCGACAGCGCCGTCTTCTTTTTTTTTTATTCACAGCTCGGCATAAACAAGCGCCGTGCCTGATGAATGAATCAATGAATGCCTGAATGGCTGCCTGAGTATGTGAGTGGGTATCTGTGAGTGTGTGTGTACGTGTCTGTGTGTGCGAGTGTGCTCATGTGTGCCATATGCGATTTCCGCAGCGGATTTCATGGCTTGTTTACAATTAATTAGGATTGTTATGTCGCCATTCAGTTCAATCATTTGCATTTCCAGTGCGTTTTCTTTGTTTTATGCGTCTTTTTATGGCCGTGGAAGAGAGTGAAAAGCGTGCTACTGCTATATACGATAAATATTCGTCCATTGTCTTCATTAACTGCGCTCTCGATACTCGCGAAACTACATGAAAACAACTTTTCTCCCATTTTGCATAATTGGCAATTAGTCGACTTCAGTTTCCGCGCTTCTTTTCGCTATTCCGCGTTCTGCTTTTCCGTTTTCCGATTCCGCTTTAAGTCGCTTGAGAATTTAGCATTTTGCTCGTTATAAAAAGTTTATTGTGACTTACGCCAATTCTTCCTGTCGAGGCAGGGAACGGGCACATATGCGGCAGTTGTGCCTTAGCTGTAGCTCGAGTTGCTTTCAGGACTTAAGCGACTTGCTTGACACTCACTTAAATCGCCGGTTAAGAGTGCTTAAGATTTTCATTGTGCTACCATTTTCAATTTAAGTCCGTCTGGGGAAAGAGTGAGCTCCCGGAAGAAAATTAGCAAAATCTTTTTTGCAAGCAGCTGCATTTAATTTTATTCGGGGGTTTTTAAACTAGTTTCTTTCAAGTATTTAAGTCGCTGCCAAATAATAAATGCTATTAAATTCTAGATAAATTTTGTCAAAAAAAAATGCCTGTCAAATTATGAATTTCAGATTTTGGGGTGGGGCTCCATGCCAAGCCCATAGTGCAGGGGCTTTCTGTTAGTCTACCTTTAGATTTTGCAAATATTTTCTTGTCTATTTTAGCAAAAGTTTTTACAAATTTCACAGCAATCTCTCTCTCTCTCTCTCTCTCTCACCTCAAACTCCACCAACAGTTGCTGATAAATCTTATTTATTGCTTTTAAGTTAACACCAGCCAATGTATATTTTATATTTATCGGCCTTGAAGTCATAACACAATAAAATCAGCCCATAAATTCGCATCAATAGCAGTTTTATAGAGTCACAGAAAATACATAAAAAATGCTTTTGAAAAAAATCAGTTGCGTTTTGTATTATGTTGTCTGCAGCTTGATTGCCACAATACCGAACACATTTTAAACTTTAAAAAAATACAGTTTAATTGAGAGAAACTGTATCAAAAGTTTGTGGGGAAAAATAGTTGTAGAAACTCACTTGAAATTGGTTTAAAAACTTTTTCAAAATTAATTTCACTTGAGAATGTAACAGCTGAATTAAGATCCTAAATAAATATTAAGTGCTTAAAAAAGAAACTGCTCATTGTTATAATTTTTATTTAATCTTTTCTACTATTGTTATTAATATTATTATTCTACATTTATTATTGTACTATTGTTATTATTATTAAAGAATATTTTATATTTTTGTTTGAATTTTTAAACTATTTTTATACTCTGCATAAACAGTGGAACCAATTTGTAATGCTGCCCAGTTTGGCCTACGGTTGAGTCAGCACGCTGCGTATTTGGATCAAACGCAGCTCGTTTTGGGGCTCGGGTCGAAACCCGCTTGTCGCGCGCCAATTTCTCGTATATTTAGCATAAATTAAATTTTTCTAAAATAAAATAAACAATAACACGTGTAGTTAATCGACGCTGCTCGGTGCGTCTCTAAGATGTTTTGCTCTGCTCGGCGTCTAATTAAGTCAATTCAATGCGACTTCAGTTTGGGCTCAGACTGAATTCCGTAGGCTCTTTAAATTTGACGATATTTAGCGTGGAATGCCAGCATGTCAAGCAGATAATGCTACAGATAATACACTTAGCCCAATGCGTTCGCAATCGAAGAGCTTTGCTCGGGAATTTCCAGGAAACTGATGGACGGTGCCATTGACTTTCGACTGACTCCAATGCGGAAGCAAATACCCGTGTCACAGGCACAGGCTCAAACAATCGCAAGTAATCACACACAAACACACACACATGCAAACTTTGCATAAGCATTACCTAAGGGACTTTCGGCAATTTGTGGCAAAGTCTTTTGCGAATTATTCGGCAAGTTTTGCTGTCGTTCTTTTGCCTTTGCTTTCAGCTTGTCGTCGATTCAATTGCAGTTTATTTGGCATTCAGGCAATCGCTGGGTGTCACTCCAAACTCGCTCTCTCTCTCTGTCGCTCACTCTGCCCTCTCTCTCACACACTCTACACCATCAAATTCCATTTTACGAGCACTGCGAACACTCCCAGGGGCCACTAACAATGTGCAAAACGCTGCAATGAAACCGAAACGGAAAGCAATGGAAAGATCATCAGCCAGGCATAAAGTCACAAGCTGAGTGAGAGGCGGGGAAGAGAGTGGGTGTGGCAGAGTGGCAGCGAGTGAAGTCAAAAGCCAAAGATTTGATGCGTTTGCCAGGCTTAAGCATAAATCCCCAACAACAAGCACAACCACAACAATCAAACGGACGTGCCAAGCACGGTTGAACTTCGATACTTCGATACTTTGCTGCCAAGCACCCAGTGGGAACCGAACTGCTGCACAATCACTTCTAAATTAATTAATATGCATACTTGCAAGTGGCGAAATTATTATTATTTTAATTATTTTTATAAGTTTTTGAAACTATACGCTACCAAAACACATGCTTATCGAATAGCCAACAAAAGTCCCGCTGGGTTAAATAGCCTGGAAATTGTGGGCGTGTCCAAAACACACTGGCCGACATGTTTGGCATCGGAAATTCGCACTTATGCAATCATGCGAATCGGCAACAGCATCAGAATCGAACTGAAATCGAGACTTCAGAGATGTTTACCATGCAAATTGTGTGTGTGTGTGTTTGGTGTGTGTGTGTGCTGCTTGTGTAATGCCGAAAAGTTGTGTTCATTTCCGTGTGTTAATTGCAAAAACGTGAAGTCTGCAACGGTACAAAAATTTGGTATAAATAATTCCGAATGCTTACGTTTATCGCGCCGCGAAGTAGGCAACAATATAGTTGTGGCCACGCCCACAATTGAGTTGCAAACTGAATTTGGGTAGAGCAATGGCATCGGTACGCCGTCAGCCTCAGGCAGCAGTGTTCGCAGTTAATTTATGCAAGGGAAGAGAGGGAAAGAGAGAGATAGAGAGCCATATTAGTGAATTAAAAAAAATAAAATAATAGAATACGTAAAAAGTCTCGTTTTTTATTCGACCGTCAATTGAATGCGACAATTCGCATGGAGACATCGCCAATGGCATATAGTAAATTCGCCTCTTCGCTCTCGTAACCATCAAATTTATTGTGCGGTTCTGGCCCGCACCCTTCTGCACCCTTTTGTGTATGACTTGCCTTGACTTTTTGGCTGCCGCAGAAGTTCATCGCAACTATTTCACAGCCTTTGACTCGCCTGACGATAACGATAACGACGACGACGACGACGACGACAAGAACTTGCGAATTTGATGAATAGTTTTTCGCAGACTTTCTGCGGTCCCGACGAAGTCGTCGGCTCGTAAAGCATTCGATTAGCGTACTAAAGGGTTTTGGCTTCTTTTTTGCAGCTCAAGCGAATGGGTTTGTTTTCCGATGCTCAGCAGTTTGTATGGCCTTAGACTGCAAAAACAGTTTAAGTTCAGTTTTCCGTTCCGGTTCTAGTTCCAATTGAGATTTAAGTAAAAAACTTATTTAAGTTTATTCTCAAGGCACAACCAACCACATTTCTTGCTACATTTTTAGTTCAAGTTTAGTATCCAGTTCCAATTCTAGTTCCAGATGCAGTTCCAGTTCCTGTTATAATTCCAGTTGCAGCTCCAGTTCCAGTTGCAGCTCCAGTTCCAGTTGCAGTTGTAGTTGCAGTTCCAGTTGCAGTTCCAGTTCTAGTTCTATCACAGTTTCTAGTTCCTTTTCCAGTTCCAGTTCCAAATCCACTACTAGTTCCAGTTCCTCTTTCAGGTTTAGCTCCTATTCTGTTCCACTTCCAGTTGCAGCTCCAGTTCCAGTTGCAGTTGTAGTTGCAGTTCCAGTTGCAGATCCAGTTCTAGTTCTATCACTGTTACTAGTTCCTTTTCCAGTACCAGTTCCAAATCCACTCCTAGTTCCAGTTCCTCTTTCAGGTTTAGCTCCTATTCTGTTCCACTTCCAGTTGCAGCTCCAGTTCCAGTTGCAGTTGCAGTTCCAGTTCCAGTTCCAGTTGCACTTCCAGTTTTCATTCAATCATAATTTCTAGTCCAGTTTCCAGTACCAGTTCCAAATCCACTACTAGTTCCAGTTTAGTTCCTATTTTGTTCCACTTCCAGTTCTAGTTCTAGTTCCAGCTTCAGTTTCAATTTCATCTCCAGTTCATGTTCCGTTTTCAAATCCACTACAAGTTCCAGTTCAAGTTCCAGTTTCAGTTTCGGTTCCCTTTTCCAGTTCCAGCTCCTACTCCTTTTCCATTTCAAGTTTTACTTCCGATTCGAGCTACAATTTCAGCTGCATTTCCAGATACATTTTTATTTCCAGTTTCAGTTCTATTTTCATATCTAGTTCCAACCCCAGTTCTTTTCCTTTTTCATGGGAGCTGGGAAGCGAGCTAATTATTTGGAATTTCATAAAGCCAAACATTTTTCAGCCGCTTGTTATGCAACATGTTGAGTACAAGCTAAAACAACATCCGCCACATGCGTCCGCCCATTCATTTCAGCCAAATTACGTAGTGTTGCGGTCAAAGTTAGACCTGGGCCAGGTATATTCGCAGCAAGTTTTCAACACATGCTGCACTTTATGAATTCCAAACCATTTATTGTCGGCCAACACACGCGCTGCCTTTTTTCCGCACTTTTTACTCTGTCCCTTAATTAATTTGGCCGAGGCACAATTAAAACTAAAAGCGCCGAAAAGTGCACAGCTGGCGCTTCTGACACTTGCAGCAGCAGGGAGGTGCCACGCCCACCCCTGGACGAGCATATTACCCAGTCGCGGGGATTATCGAATGCATTTTGAGTGAGCAAATTAAGTTAGAGGCTTGATGGGAACTATTTTTTGCCATTTTATATTAAAAGTATTTTTTTCAGCTCTGATTTTCGTTCCAGTTCTGGTTCAGTTTGAATTCTAGTGGTCTTTTCGGTTCCAATGCTACTTTTTAGTAAGTTTCATTATTACTACTGCTTCAATTTAATTTTGTTCCAATTTCGGTTCAAAATGTGAACCCAGTTCCGGTTCCTCTGCTTGCTTTTAGTTCCAGTTTCGCTATTCGTCTTAGTCTAGTTTCAGTTTCACTGCTCTTCTTAGTCTAGGTTCTGGTTCCATTTAGAAGCTAATTAAAACTTCACTTTCAACCTCGTTCTAGTACCAATTGTGGTTTAAGTTGCGAGTCTAGTTCCGGTTCCAGTTCCAGTTTCAGCTTGGCAGGCCCTTTAAGCTAAGTTTTAGTTGTATATAGACAAGGTTCTAAGTTTAATTTTGATTCCATGTATTTGCAGGCCAGCTCTCTACTCCTGTTCTGGTTCCAGTTCCGAACCACGATCCAGTTCCTCCATTAAAAAGATTGCAGTTTCGTTCGAGTTTCTTTGCTAACTTTAGTTACAGACTTGACTTTGCTTTCGCCTATTGATACTAGTTCCAGTGCTGATGCCAACATTGGTTCCAGTTCACGTTCGGCTTGGTATTGCTTTCTATTCTGATAGCAGTACTGCCTTCATTTCTATTTATCTCCTATGGTTTTAATAATATTCTTGCTTTCAACTCTACCTTCAATTTTAGTTCCAGTTCCATTTCTGTTGCCAATTTAAGCTACCAAATCTACTCTGGTTCATTTGGCTTTAATGCCATTTTAAATCCCACTAAACTATTAAGCACCCAACCGCGACCCAATTACTCTTCTCTCTCTCTCTCTCTCTCGCTGTATAGTAATTAGTCAAGGACACACACACACATACACACAGGCATTTAAAAATGAGTGATGTGCGTTTTACAGTCGGAGGGAAAACTCGCTCCAGCTCCGGCTCCAACTCCAACTGCGAGTCGAGCTCGAGTGCGTCTAGACCAAAAGTGAATTTATGCGTCCGATAGACATCTTAATTTGCGGGGGATTATGGCTTAGGGGCTGCGCGTGCTGTGCTTAAAACTTACATGGAATTCATTAGGGCAGCGGAGCAGAAGAAGAAGAAGAAGCAGAAGCAGAGACAGAAGCAGATTTCAACTGAAATTCGCTACTTTATTGAGTACACAGAAGGTCGAGTACATGTGGAGGAGACTTATGACTACGCTACAAGTAACTATGTGTGTGTGTGTGTGTGAGTGTGTGTGTGTGTATGCTTGAGTGTATGAGTGTTCTTCTAGGAATTGAAGCGGCTGCTAATTGACCAAAACTTGGAATCGCTCGTCTTCTGCTGTTCTTATCACAGTTGTGTGTGTGTGTGTGTGCGTGTGTGTATGTGTGCTGCACCTGGAATGGAGCTCAGTAGAGAACACGCTCCGCACTCGCTGGGAGCTGCTGCTGCTGCTCTTGCTGCTGCCCGCGCTCCTGCTGCTTGTGCCTGTCGCGCCAATTCAATTTGGCCCGCAGACCCCTTAGCGCGTTTGATGTCCTCAGCGTTTTGGCCTTTGCCTTGTGCACTTTGCCCGACGTCGGCAGCGACTGCGACTGCGACTGCGGCGAGTGCGAGTGCGTTGATGTCTGCGGTTGGCGTGTGATGCGCGTGAGCTTGAGACGCGAGCGCGTGAGTGCCATGTCGAGCGGCGCACTCGACTGGCAGCTCAGCTCATCGATGGCACCCATGGCCGGCTGTGGCAGGCTCGTGGCGGCGGGGGCGTGGCGTGCCGCCAGCTCGTACTGCTCCTCGGACCACTGCAGATCCGCCTCGAGCAGCGAGTGCGCATCGCCCACCGACGACAGCTGCGATATCTGCGTTTGAAGCGTGCGATGAGCCGGCGGATGCGGATGCGGATGCGGATGTGCGACTCCAGCGCCAACTCCAATGCCAGCGGCAATTCCAGCTGCTACGCCATCAACTGCTGACGTCACTCGCGTCGCAAACAGATCCTGGCGACTGCGGCTCTGCGTGCTCAGCAGCGTGGCGTGCGAGCTGTTGAGCGAGCCGCGCTGCAGCCGCTGCGAGCTGCGTCCGCCTGCTGCGCCCACTGCTCCGCCCGCAGCGCTGCTGCCGTTTAGCGTTGTCAACGTCGTTGTGGTGCGCACGCTGTCCTGCAGAGTTCAAAGGCAAAGAGACAAAGAGAGAGAGAGAGAGAGAGAGAGAGAGAGAGAAAGAGAGAGAGAGAGAGAGAGAGGGGTGGGGGTGCCAGTAGTAAATATTTTAGTGAAGTTCTTCCGGCCTGTGCCTGACCTTCCACTTACCGTGTGCAGACGCAGCGAGCCCGTCTGGTTGCGCCGCAACGCGCTGTAGGTGTGCGGCAAGCTCTGGCCCTGATGCTTGCCCGACAGCCGGAACTGACGTGCCAGCGTGACCTGCGGAAGTAAAATAATTGAAATATCAAATTAACAAAATAATGTAGAAAAGCTGTGAGTTTAGGGCACCTGATGAGCTGAACTTATTTTGAAAGTTTTTGGTATTTAAAGCAGATATTAAAAATTGCATATACACAACTTCTAGCTATAGCAATTCGCATACCAAATTTGATAACTCTAACTATTCCAAGAGCTAAGATCTAACTACTTTTTGGGCTATTAAAAAAGATATATACATATTCTTATATATATGTTGAAATTGCAATCTACCTATTTTTATGAAATATATAAAGGATCTTTCACAACAAATGTTCCCTATCGAGACATTTTTATCCTGAAGCTCACTTCATACCGGTACACCTAGTAAGTACATTTTGAAAAGGAGGTATTTACAGGAAATTTTACATAGGTATATTGGGAGATATTTTAAATGGCAAATATACAAAATTTAACTTTTATAAAAAGCTACCTATATACAAAATTTGATAACCCAAGCACTGCTAGCTCTCAAGATTGAAAGCTAAAAGTATTTATTGCATTTTTTTATATCTAAAATTCGAATTACCCAAATTTTATTTTTATAGCAAAGAGCAAGCCACCTAACAAATTTTAAAAATCTCTACTAGTCCCCAAAACCAACGTTAGTGCCAATTATTGTTAAAGTTTAAGTAAACACCTTCTAGCTACAGTCTACAGAAATACTTATATCAAATTTGAGCAGCACCGATCTGCTAGTTTCCAAGATCTACGTACAGAAAATGCAAGAAAATATGGAAATCCAACAGATTCCTTTGAATAGCTTTTCAAATACTTGAGCGTAATTTAAATATCTTAATAATTTCAGCGAATCTTTCTCAAGAGGTCGTAAAAAGTAACCCTCGCAGAGCTGAATCCCATTAAATAATAATAATAATAACACAAGTGTCACGGACACTTGTGCGCACTCACCTTGAAGGCCTCGCGAAACTTGTGGCTCATGATGTTGTACAGCAGCGGGTTGATGCATGTGGAGAGGAAGTAGAGCACGCCGGATGTGTAGTTCAATATGTTGAAGACGTCGTTGAACCACTGCGACTCGATGCGGAAGGTCGAGCCGTAAACAGCCATCAGGCGCTGGGCATGGAACGGGGCCCAGCAGATGAAGAAGGCAACGGCGACGGCGACTGCAAAAAAGAAGCGAGCTACAGGCGCGACTTTTGGATACCTTTCACCCACAATGCCCGTTAAAAGTGAATTTTGAGAATATTCTACACAGCTGCTACTACTTTCTAAGTATTCAAGTTTGAAGTCTTCAAAATTGTTGTAAAAAATAAATATACCACTTTGGCTCATTTTCAACGCTGTATGGTATAGCTTAATGAAGAAAGCAAATCGGAAACTTTTGGTAACTTTTCTCTTGGAATAAACCCACGCCTACGCTGCGGCAACACTCACCCAACATGCGGATGACGCGCGTCTGTGCGCTGATGCCGCGATTAACGTCGTACGAACGCCTCGGCAGCGCCTGCAGCAGTCTGCTGCGCTTCAGCTTAATCCCGATGAGCACGTAGAGCACACAGATGGCCGTCATTGGTCCGCCAAAGAACAGAAATCCGGAAACGGCGAACACATGTGCGAAAAAGTCGTTATTCATCTGCAAGAAAAATATAAAAATATGAAACATGATTAACGGGAATTTAAAGCATCGAGAGAATCGATGACCTAAACGATTTGACCTTAATGAATTGACCGAAACGTAGAAATATAATGATAACAAAATAACCTAATCGAATTGACCTAAACAATTGGAGCTACGTGAGAAGAATTTATTTACAATCTAGAAAGGAAAACTAAGAAAACTAAAACTAAAACTAAACTAAGAGAACTTAATAAGTCCATGAGAATTTTAATCTAATTAGGCTATATATAATTTATTTGATTTAAATGAAACTTAATTGATTTAATGCTAATAAACAAGAGCATAAGCATTTTTTGTTAAAATTATGAAATGTTATATATCAAATTTACCACAAAGAAAGTATTTTTGGCAGACAGCCAAAATAAAAAAAAATTGTGGAATTTAATAATAGTAATACTAATGTTTAAGTAGTACATTAATATATGGCATACCATACATTTTTTTGGATATTGCCAAATATTTTGAATTGTGTTGAAGCATTTCGAATGCTCTATTAATTTATTTTGGGCAGAGGTAAAAATATATAATATTCAATATAAAGAAGAAAGTTAAATGAAATGTACATAAATATTTTCTACATAATTATTATTATTAATTTTAATTTATGTATTATATATATATTTTTATATTTAACAGACATTTTCTATTTTAATTTTTATTATTATTAATTTGCATTTTTTCCATAATTACTAAGGCACTTAGGGATCACATAGTGCTTTCTCGCAGAATATTTCTCACGAAATTATCACTAAATTGTAGCAATAAAATACAGCAAAATAATATGAAGCTAAGGCAAAAAAGTACCGTTAAAATGTCTAGAATTTCCAGGTATTTGCAAGTATTTTTTTATTTTTTTGGCAATCAAATAAAGAAACCAAATAGAATTGCAAACAGAAAAGGGTTCAGAAACTGAATTCCACTTTGCCAAAAGTTCATTCTCGATTCTCTTTTAGCTTATGGGCTAAGTGCTTTGCCCGACTGCGTCTGTGTGTGTGTGAGCAAACCGTATTTACCGTACATGATGAACCTGTTCCCTGGTTGACAACCGAGAACTGAATGGCCTGCGGCAGGGCGAGCAGCAGGGCGGCAATCCAAATGGCAAAGATGAACTTGATGGCACGCGACAGCTTCGACATGGTGTGCTGCCTGCGGGAAGGGCAGAGTAGCGTTAGAAGCATATATCAATCAGCTGTCAGCCGGCAGCTGCTGCTCCTCCTCCTGCTCCTCACTCACCTGAAGGGATGGCAGATGGCGATGTAACGCTCCACGGTGAAGGATGTGATGGTCAGCACCGTGGCATTCGCCGCCGTCTCGGACAGGACGCTCTCCAGTATGCAGACGCCCTCGGAGAAGGGATAGTTGTCCGGCTGCCAGAGATTGTACAGATCCTGTGGCATGCCTGCGAAGTAGGGGAGCACTACAGTGGGCATACTCGACCGCAGGTGCGCTACCTACCCGAGCAGAGCAGTATCAGATCCGAGATGGCCAAATTGAACAGGTAGAAATTCGTGGCGGTGTGCATGAAGTTGTTGCGCGAGATGACGATGCAGGTGATCAGGTTGCCCAGTATGCCGGCCATAAAGATGAGCGCATAGCACACGCTCAGCGTGGCCAGCAGCCCCATCGCCGGCAGCGTGGCCACTGTGGGCTGTGCCTGCTCCAGCAGATCCTGCGACTCCAGGCTCTGCAGCAGGCTGGTCAGGTTGTCCGCCGATATGTTCAGCACTTGAGTGAGATTCAGAAAGAATTTCTCGTTGTGAAACATGTGTGGCTCGGGCGTGAGGGGTGTGTCCCGGCCGACAGACATATTGGCCGCCAGCATGTGTGCAGGTGTGCGTGCGTGCGTGTCTGTGTGTGTCAGTGTGTGCGTGTGCGGCTAAACTAGCAATTGATTGTCCGTTGCGGACAGAGAGCGAGAGGCAGATATCTGCGAGTATATGGATGTATTTGATAGATTAGCTTCATCTGATTAAATTGAGTGCGATTTGTTTCTCTGCTAATGTCTACATAATACACAAAGTTTGCGCATCAATTTGGCGTTACCGCTCCAATATTCCCCCCAGTATTTTCTACTCAGATTCGTTGAGCTGCGCGGCGCCTTCCTCAGAATTCATTTGCATTGCTAAGTGGCATTTAATTGAAATTATGCTCTAGCAGCGAAAGGACGCTCAGCCAGATGAGACAGCAAGCTTCTGCAGGTGGGCGTGGCACTCCAGCTAGCAAGGTCACAAGCCGCCCGAGCTCTACTCTGGTCTCACGGTATACAAATAAAAACAGCTTCGCTCGCCGGGCGCGCGCTTTGTCACAAAAATGCTTTTCGATAATATTATTAAAATTCAAAAAGCACAAAAAAATTCACGAAAATAATACTAAACATTTTTAGAAAAAATGTCGAAAATATTATTGCCGTGTTATAAATATTTATACAAGAATGTTGTCGAATTGTGTTTTATTATGATATGAAACTGGTTTGCGGCTCGCTCCGTGTAGCGTTTTCATTAACTATTATCGCATCGCCGTGTTGGCGTCTCTCTCCCTATCTCTCTCTGCCTCCCTCTTCATTTATTTATTTATTTTATTTTTATTTAAAATTTTATTTTTTTTTTATTTTGGCTTTTTAGGCACCGCATAGAACGCATCGAAAGTTATGTATCTCCAAAGCACATAAAGTGTTGCTTTATCGCATTTTGAATTAGGAAACTTGGCCTGTTTTTGGCATATGAAATCGCTGCGGTATCACTTTTATGGCCTATGGATCGGGCCTTAAGTGGATCGCACTGCTCCCGCGCGCTGTGCTTCGTTTTGGGCTAATGAACGTGTGATTCTAGCGATGCTGCAGATAGCGTTATGCGCCGCGCTTCCGATAACATTAAGGCCAATTAATTTTCGCTTATTTTTGACAGGTTTTTTTTACCGCGAGTCGTTTGTGCAGTGGAAACACGTTTAATTTGAATTTATTCACGTCTTATGCACTTGGCATTCCCCACGCAAGCGCTCACTTCTTCTCGATTCTCGATTCTCATTCGCGATTTCTCGATGTCGCGCTTTTGTTTTGGTTTTATTGCGCTGCGTGCAATGCACTCGCTTGTGTTTTAGTAACAATTCGCCCGAACGCTAAATCTTGTATTAACAATTGTATTAACGAGCCGCACGAGGTTCTTGTTGCTGTTGCGTTCTATATGTCTTTTGTTCGAGTGCGCATATCTATAACTTTCTGATGACTTTACAAACACAAATCACAAGTTGAGCATTAGAAAATATAGTTCACAGTGCATATGAAATTTGTTATTATTTTAAATAATTTTAAAAGTTTTATTTCATAAAATTATTTTGTATATTTCATTGGAATTTTAATTATTATTATTATTATTTTCTTTTTTTATTTTAATTTGTTATTTAACTTTTTGTCAAACACTTTTATAACTTTAAATATTGCAAAAATTATATTGTAATTTATTTTTATTTATTTTGTATTTTATTGCATTTTATTTTACTTTTTTTATTTTAGAAACTGCATAACTTTATTCAAATCCCAAACTTATGGCAAATAATCGAGCACCATTATTACTTTGTTATTCGCTCGTATCGCGTTCGGCTCTCGGAATCGGCCCGACGAGCTGGAGCTGGTCGAAAGCGACAACAACTGGCCGCAGCATCCGTTTAACAGCGACTGAATTTTCGGCCAGCGAGCGGGGCGCCGCCAACGCGTTAACAGCGACGCAACAGTCGACGTCGACGGCGGCGCTGGCTTCGACGCCGAGCAAGAACTACCGGTTGCTTGCGTCGCGCAAAGATGCTGCGACGGCTCTCGCGCTACTGGCCCGAAGGCGAGCTGCCTGCTTTCTCTCTCTCTCACACACACTCCTTCTCTCTCTCTCTCTCTTCCCTACTGACTCGCATAAAAATGCAAGTACTTAATATTGTGGCTTGCACTTAATCTTATTTAGGGCATATTAGAATTGCCCCGGCTAATGATGTCCTCTGGCCTGGCTAATGCTCAGCACTTGCAGCCGGTTGACATAGGTTCAATTAGATCTGCGACAAGCAGAACAATTCAATTTAAACGCACACACACACACACACACTCACACATACACACGTTGTTAGGCCAAATCGCCCGAATGCCGCTCCGTTAAATGGTCAACAAAAATTGACGCGTGCTTCGTATACCCCTTAATTAGCACATACGTGAGTTAAGGGTATAATGGCTCAGCACGTGCATGTACAGATACTATACTATATAAATGCTAGAGGTTGTAGGGATACTTTCTTTTAAATTTTGTTTAAGAATTTTCTGTAGATACCATAAGATATTTAGTATCAACTATACAGCATTTAATTATCCTTTTCAATATTTTTAAGGAAAAATTGCGTTAATAAATTAATAATAAATAATAAAAAATTAATAATAATTAAGCAATATTTTATGTTTATTCGTATTTAAAAAGGCTTCTTATAAGCTCTGAAATTATTTACTTCACAATAAAGAAAATTTAAAATTTTGTTTTTGTTTTACAAACATTTTGTTAAAGTTATATGAATATGTTGAAGTACCCCTTAATTAGCACATACGTGAGTTAGGGGTATCATGGCTCAGCATGTACACGTACTACATAAATGCTAGAGGAAGTAGGGATATTTTGTTATAAATTATTTTCAAGAAGTTAATTATCCTTTCCTATATTTTTAAGGAAAATGTGCGCTTATCTTAAAGTTTACTTCCAGTAGATGCGTTATTTTATAGTTATAGGCATATTCTAATGTAATGAAATCATTGAACAAAATTTTTATGTTTAAGCCCTTTTTCTTTTGATTATTATTATTATTATATTTATTTATTCGTATTTAAAAAGGCTTGTTTTAAGCTCTGAAAATATTTGTTTGAAAATAAAACGATAATTACATAACGAAAAATTAAAATTTTGTTTTTGTGTCTTACAAACCTTTTTATTAAAATTATATGAATCTGTTCAAGTATGCATCAACTTTATTATACAAAGAAAAAGTGCTCAAAATTTAATAACGATCGGGTAACGAGAACAAGAGTTATGCAGCAAAGGAGTCATAAGAAGAAGTGATACAAATTCCATTACGATATGGTAAGAAGCACATAATTTATGCTTGTATTCAACTACGAAAACGAGCATTAAATTATGAGCACCTGCTCTCCAAGTGCTCATTACAGGGTATTACCTAGTCGCTGGCCCTCGCCTGCTCACTTTTTTATGGCAGTTGGTGAGATTTTATGTGCACGGTGGGCGTTTGTTAGCCGTTAGTTTTATGGCCGCTGGCGCACTGGCAAATCTATCACTGGGCTTTACGGGCCCATAAAAGCTAAGGCCTCTGTACATGGCTATATGAACTGCTGGTATATATTGTATCGCATCGCCACGTAGCGCATTGTCTAGATTGAGGAATGGCGTGCGAATGACAAGGGCAAATAAATCAAGTTCCTGGCGTGCATTCGATATTTCAATTTTTATGCAAATAATGCGAAACCATTTCTGGCACTTAATCAAAACAGCGTGCAAAGTCCTAAGCAAACAAACAATGGCCGCAGCATCCTGCAGCATGGCTCTCGAGTCCGTCTCGAGTCCGGCCAGCGACTAGGCCAGTGGCCACACGTATCCTTTTCACGGGGCACGTGCCAGAGGACACGCTCCCAGCAGTCGCAGGGCTGCTTCAACTTGATTGCCGACCGTCAGCTGTCAGTTTTCAATTTTCTAATTCTGGCGCAGTCAGCGTTGTTTTTCCTGCAATTTTCCTCAAGTTTGCGCTCTGCTTAAGTACCCTGAAATTCGCTTGTTTTCTTTATGTGGCCCGCACATGACATCAGCCGGGGGTCGCCTCGCCCGGACTTCACGTTTCCCATTGC
Source organism: Zaprionus bogoriensis (assembly GCA_035046045.1). Taxonomy (NCBI): domain Eukaryota; kingdom Metazoa; phylum Arthropoda; class Insecta; order Diptera; family Drosophilidae; genus Zaprionus; species Zaprionus bogoriensis. Next base: position 121,585 of record JAWNOI010000010.1, read on the forward strand.
CGCATTTTCGTTTTTCCTGCTCGTTTTTTTCTCGATTTTCACTTTACTGTTTTCGGTTTTCGGTTTTCTGTTTTTGTCCTCAACTTTTGTCGCAAGCTCGCTGCAAGTTTTCAATTCATTTAGTTTTATTGCCAGCCAAAAGTCATTTGCAGTTCGAGCAACCCGTTCTCGGACCACTCACTGCGCGCTCTCCTCGCGTTGCCTCGCCAAATGTTATAAATAAATAAATAAATAAAACATTTTGCAGTGAGCGCATCATGCGAAAAACCTCTTAGAGCTCATGCAAATATCTAGCTGCTCCTTTCAATTATTTATTCCTCGTTCTCCATTCCGAATGCGACGCATTTCAGTAATAATATAAATGTGTCTCTTCGCCGTTGCTTGGTTATCGGCTAAAGTAAGGCGATTTATTTCGGGCAGCGCCTTAATTAAAGTGAAAAACCTGCACATGCAAATCGCCCTTGAGATGTTTTTTGTCTGCCAATTTCCAGGAATTCGACTCAAGCCGGAAGATGAGATCGTCGAAAGCAGACGACGAGCATGGAAATTATATTGTATATATTTTATATATAATATTGAGTATTTGTAAGTTTTAATCAAATCATTTTATCATTTAAAAAATTAAAAAAAAAGTTTTGCTATATTTTTAAGCAAGAATTTCTCTTAATTTCGAAAAGGCGATTTTTGTCTGTCAATTTCCAGGAATTTGACTCAAGCAGGAGCATTATGTTATATATATATTTTATATATAATACTGAGTATATGTATGTATTAATCAAATCATTTGAACATTAAAAAATTTACTAAAGAAAATACTCGTGTTATTAAATATTAATTACGTTATATATATATATATATATTTTATATATAATACAATATAATAATACTATGTTTTAATCAAATCAGTTGATCATCTTAAAATGTACTTAAGAAAATATTAACCATATTTAAAAAAAAACTGAGGTATGCTTTATTTTTAAGCAAGAATTTCCCTTAATTTCGAAAACCTCACAATGCTCTGAGTGTTACATTAATGCACAGTTTTGACCCTTTAGTCTGTTGCTAGGACAAAAAAAAAATGGAAATCGAAGGAAACACAAGCGCACTCAACCTTCGACCCTGAATAGATTGTTTTCCCGGAAATTTGTCTGGCAATGTTTTCGTACATTTTTCTCCGGGAAGTCAAATACATTTGTAAATTAAATTCAATTTATGTATATTTTCTGTCGCTCAATTTTGCGGTCATTTAGTAAACGGACACAAGATGGCAATTTTAATTGAATTCGTTTTCGCTATCTTCTTCTCAGTTTTGGGAAATATTTTCCAGCTCTTTTGCTTCACGATTTATGCGCTTCTAGCACGCGGAGGCAACAAGTTCGTGGCTTTATTGTCGGCTAATTGCGGTCGTCAATTCGGGAGTTCCCATCGAATCGAATCGAATTCCTCGCGGACTCCTAAGGTATTTGTTCATTTGCCTAAAAGCCTGCCTGTCGGCCTGCCTGCCTGTCCGGAGTGTGCAACGCGGCGTATGAGTTATGGGGGAAGATCGAGTTCACTGCGCGCTAAATTGCAGGACTTTGACATTTAAGGCTAATTACATTCAACTAAAGCCCATTCAAATTAGTAGCCACATTCGGGAGTATTTAAAAAGCACTTGAAGAGCCCAAGCCTCACGCTCCCTGTCATCGTCATCGTTATCGTTATCGTTAAACGCATTGCACTCGTAAATCACGATAAGCGTGCGGCGGACTGTAGACCAACCACAGCGTCATTCACTTAGTGGTCGACCCTTTTCCAGTGGCTACCACTTCCCCCCGCACTGCCGCGCGACCCTCTCGACGGGGCTTCACATGTGTGTGCCCGGCTAGAATTATGCTAATCAGACGCTTTGTCCGACCAACAGCAGGTTTTGCAACGGCTCAGAGAGCACAATTGAATCGTCGGGCGTATGAACAATTAGACTGCAAATCTGTGCACAGAGATCTCCAGTGTATCTCATGAATAATCCACACTGGGAACACTGAGAACGTTAACTGATTATGGCCAGCGATTATTTGCGCCACATTAAGCCAGTATGTCCTTCTACTGCTGGAGAATGCGGACAACTTGTCGAGGCAGCTGCGATTCGCATTCACAGTTGAACTTCTCCAATTCGAATTAGCATCTGCTGTAGGACCAGGCCAGAAGCCGAACCGAACGTCGTCGGAAGTCGGCCAGGCCTGTCGAAAGTTTTAAGCGATTTTTAACAGCGGGAATTGGGGGCGATTTGGAGGATTAAATCGTTCGACTGACAAAACATTAAAGTATGCTGCTACTACAATAGAAACCTATTGACTTGGTATATACGTAGATATAGATATAAAGATATACTCGTAGAACTTTATAAAAACGAATGAGCATATGGCAATAGCAGTTATGGCTTCGAGAATATGTTACTAAGAATAAACTGAGTGGAAATAAATACTGGGAATTAATTTATAGAAAGTCAAAGTATTCTGCAAGCTTTTTTATTCTACTATGATAATAACAAAAAAAAAAAATTCTTTTAAATTTTTTAAACTTCCTCGAAAAAGTTGCTCGACCACTTGACCCATAAAACGTTTACGACAAACAGAAAATGATTTGAAATTTTTGTGTATTACGTCCGGGACTCTTATCTAAACAGCGAAAAGCGCTTAATTCTCATTTGAGATATTTATGCTTGAGCAATTTAGCGCTCTCGTAATTACAAGCTGCTGACAAACTGATGTCGCGCAACATGGCCCAGAGCCATGGTCATAAAGGAAAACAAAAGCGAAAGCGGCAGGAGGATGAAGGAAGAAGCAAAGTCGACGGCACTTGACTGTAAGATACTGCGTACACAATGTCAAGTGTATAGATTGATATAGATACCATATCTTGATCTAAATTTTTTTTTTTTTTTTTTTTTTTTATTTCTGTTTAATTTACAATCTATCTATCTGATAATAAGTAAATTATATAAGGGAGGGTATTTACAGTGAGTTTTACATATATGAGGATGATCTTGATCTAAATGTGGAAATAAGCTAACCGTCTGGAGACGTACAGCAGATTCTCTTTCCAGCTTATTCAAAACAAAGACAGAGCCAAGCAGCGCGTACAAATAAAATAATACCAGGCTCGCAGAAACAGCAGCACGTGAGTAAAGATGGAGAGAGATTGGAAAAAAACACGTCATTGTCCGATCAAAACAGAGCGAGAGCCAAGCAATCTGATTGGCTTGGCGGAAAATTCTACCAGGCGCGCAGAAACAACAGCAGGTCGCGAAAAGAAAAGGCGGGAGGACAAACTGCCACGTGCTAACTTCGATCCAAAAAAATCAACACGTGGTGCTCAATACCAAAATATCTTAAGGAATCAAAAGTATCTTGTGGATATAAAGTATCTTAACTGCAAAAAGTATCTAGTAGATACAAAAAGTATCTGGTAGATACAACAAGTATCTAAAAAATACACAAAACTATCTGATAGATACGCAAAAGTATCTGATAGATACGCAAAAGTATCTGATAGATACGCAAAAGTATCTGAAAGATACACAAAAGTATCTGATGGATACGCAAAAGTATCTGATGGATACGCAAAAGTATCTGATAGATACAAAAGTATCTGATAGATACAAAAGTATCTGATAGATACAAAAGTATCTGGTGGACACAAAAGTATCTGGTGGACACAAAAAGTATCTGAAAGATACCCAAACGTATCTGATATATACGCAAAAGTATCTAAAGATACCCAAAAGTATCTGATAGATACGCAAAAGTATCTGATAGATACAAACGTATCTGATAGATACAAAAGTATCTGATAGATACAAAAGTATCTGATAGATACAAAAGTATCTGGTGGACACAAAAAGTATCTGAAAGATACGCAAAAGTATCTGAAAGATACCGAAACGTATCTGACAGATACGCAAAAGTATCTGAAAGATACCCAAAAGTATCTGAAAGATACGCCAAAGTATCTAAAAGATACACAAAAGTATCTGATGGATACGCAAAAGTATCTGATAGATACAAAAGTATCTGATAGATACAAAAGTATCTGATAGATACAAAAGTATCTGATAGATACAATAGTACCTGATAGATACAAAAGTACCTGATAGATACAAAAGTATCTGATAGATACAAAAGAATCTGATAGATACAAAAGTATCTGATAGATACAAAAGTATCTGATGGATACGCAAAAGTATCTGATAGATACAAATGTATCTGATAGATACAAATGTATCTGATAGATAAAAAAGTATCTGATAGATACAAACGTATCTGATAGATACAAAAGTATCTGAAAGATACCCAAAAGTATCTGAAAGATACGCCAAAGTATCTAAAAGATACACAAAAGTATCTGATGGATACGCAAAAGTATCTGATAGATACAAAAGTATCTGATAGATACAAAAGTATCTGATAGATACAAAAGTATCTGATAGATACAATAGTATCTGATAGATACAAAAGTACCTGATAGATACAAAAGTATCTGATAGATACAAAAGAATCTGATAGATACAAAAGTATCTGATAGATACAAAAGTATCTGATGGATACGCAAAAGTATCTGATAGATACAAATGTATCTGATAGATACAAATGTATCTGATAGATAAAAAAGTATCTGATAGATACAAACGTATCTGATAGATACAAAAGTATCTGATAGATACAAAAGTATCTGATAGATACAAAAGTATCTGATAGATACAAAAGTATCTGAAAGATACGCAAAAGTATCTGAAAGATACCCAAGCGTATCTGATAGATACACAAAAGAATCTGATGGATACAAAAGTATCTGGTGGACACAAAAAGTATCTGAAAGATACGCAAAAGTATCTGAAAGATACACAAAAGTATCTGATGGATACAAAAGTATCTCATGGATACGCAAAAGTATCTGATAGATACAAAAGTATCTGATAGATACAAAAGAATCTGATAGATACAAAAGTATCTGATAGATACAAAAGTATCTGATAGATACAAAAGAATCTGATAGATACAAAAGTATCTGATAGATACAAAAGTATCTGATAGATACAAAAGTATCTGATAGATACAAAAGTATCTGATAGATTCAAAAAGTATCTGAAAGATACGCAAAAGTTTCTGAAAGATACCCAAACGTATCTGATAGATACGCAAAAGTATCTGAAAGATACCCAAAAGTATCTGATAGATACGCAAAAGTATCTGAAAGATACACAAAAGAATCTGATGGATACAAAAGTATCCGATGGATACAAAAGTATCTGACAGATACAAAAGTATCTGATAGATACAAACGTATCTGATAGATACCAACGTATCTGATAGATACAAAAGTATCTGATAGATACAAAAGTATCTGATAGATACAAAAGTATCTGATAGATACAAAAGTATCTGGTGGACACAAAAAGTATCTGAAAGATACGCAAAAGTATCTGAAAAATACGCAAAAGTATCTGAAAGATACGCAAAAGTATCTGAAAGATACGCAAAAGTATCTGAAAGATACGCAAAAGTATCTGAAAGATTCGCAAAAGTATCTGAAAGATACGCAAAAGTATCTGAAAGATACGCAAAAGTATCTGAAAGATACGCAAAAGTATCTGAAAGATACGCAAAAGTATCTGAAAGATACGCAAAAGTATCTGATGGATACAAAAGTATCTGGTGGACACAAAAAGTATCTGAAAGATACTCAAAAGTATCTGAAAGATACACAAAAGTATCTGATGGATACAAAAATATCTCATGGATACGCAAAAGTATCTGATAGATACAAAAGTATCTGATAGATACAAAAGTATCTGATAGATACAAAAGTATCTGATAGATACAAAAGTATCTGATAGATACAAAAGTATCTGATAGATACAAAAGTATCTGATAGATACAAAAGTATCTGATAGATACAAAAGAATCTGATAGATACAAAAGTATCTGATAGATACAAAAGTATCTGATGGATACGCAAAAGTATCTGATAGATACAAATGTATCTGATAGATACAAATGTATCTGATAGATAAAAAAGTATCTGATAGATACAAACGTATCTGATAGATACAAAAGTATCTGATAGATACAAAAGTATCTGATAGATACAAAAGTATCTGATAGATACAAAAGTATCTGAAAGATACGCAAAAGTATCTGAAAGATACCCAAGCGTATCTGATAGATACACAAAAGAATCTGATGGATACAAAAGTATCTGGTGGACACAAAAAGTATCTGAAAGATACGCAAAAGTATCTGAAAGATACACAAAAGTATCTGATGGATACAAAAGTATCTCATGGATACGCAAAAGTATCTGATAGATACAAAAGTATCTGATAGATACAAAAGAATCTGATAGATACAAAAGTATCTGATAGATACAAAAGTATCTGATAGATACAAAAGAATCTGATAGATACAAAAGTATCTGATAGATACAAAAGTATCTGATAGATACAAAAGTATCTGATAGATACAAAAGTATCTGATAGATTCAAAAAGTATCTGAAAGATACGCAAAAGTTTCTGAAAGATACCCAAACGTATCTGATAGATACGCAAAAGTATCTGAAAGATACCCAAAAGTATCTGATAGATACGCAAAAGTATCTGAAAGATACACAAAAGAATCTGATGGATACAAAAGTATCCGATGGATACAAAAGTATCTGACAGATACAAAAGTATCTGATAGATACAAACGTATCTGATAGATACCAACGTATCTGATAGATACAAAAGTATCTGATAGATACAAAAGTATCTGATAGATACAAAAGTATCTGATAGATACAAAAGTATCTGGTGGACACAAAAAGTATCTGAAAGATACGCAAAAGTATCTGAAAAATACGCAAAAGTATCTGAAAGATACGCAAAAGTATCTGAAAGATACGCAAAAGTATCTGAAAGATACGCAAAAGTATCTGAAAGATTCGCAAAAGTATCTGAAAGATACGCAAAAGTATCTGAAAGATACGCAAAAGTATCTGAAAGATACACAAAAGTATCTGATGGATACAAAAATATCTCATGGATACGCAAAAGTATCTGATAGATACAAAAGTATCTGATAGATACAAAAGTATCTGATAGATACAAAAGTATCTGATAGATACAAAAGTATCTGATAGATACAAAAGTATCTGATAGATACAAAAGTATCTGATAGATACAAAAGTATCTGATAGATACAAAAGTATCTGATAGATACAAAAGTATCTGATAGATACAAAAGTATCTGATAGATACAAAAGTATCTGATAGATACAAAAGTATCTGATAGATACAAAAGTATCTGATAGATACGCAAAAGTATCTGATAGATACGCAAAAGTATCTGAAAGATACCCAAAAGTATCTGATAGATACGCAAAAGTATCTGAAAGATACACAAAAGAATCTGATGGATACAAAAGTATCAGATGGATACAAAAGTATCTGACAGATACAAAAGTATCTGACAGATACAAAAGTATCTGATAGATACAAACGTATCTGATAGATACAAACGTATCTGATAGATACAAAAGTATCTGATAGATGCAAAAGTATCTGATAGATACAAAAGTATCTGGTGGACACAAAAAGTATCTGAAAGATACGCAAAAGTATCTGAAAAATACGCAAAAGTATCTGAAAGATACGCAAAAGTATCTGAAAGATACGCAAAAGTATCTGAAAGATATACAAAAGTATCTGATGTATACAAAAGTATCTGATGGATACGCAAATTATCTGAAAGATACACAAAAGTATCTGATGGATACAAAAGTATCTGATGGATACGCAAAAGTATCTGATAAATACAAAAGTATCTGATAGATACAAAAGTATCTGGTGGACACAAGAAGTATCTGAAAAATACGCAAACGTATCTGAAAGATACACAAAAGTATCTGATGGATACGCAAAAGTATCTGATTGATACAAAAGTATCTGATGGATACGCAAAAGTATCTGATAGATACAAAAGTATCTGATAGATACAAAAGTATTTATTAGATACAAAAGTATCTGATAGATACAAAAATATCTGATAGATACAAAAGTTTCTGATAGATATTATTCAAAGATACACAAAAGTAACTGAAAGATACAAAAAAGTATCTGATAGATACGCAAAAGTATCTGAGAGATACACAAAAGAATTTGATAGATACGCAAAAGTATCTGATAGATACGCAAAAGTATGTGAAAGATACCCAAAAGTATCTGATAGATACGCAAAAGTATCTGAATGATACACAAAAGTATCTGATAGATACAAAAGTATCTGATTGATATCATTCAAAGTTACACAAAAGTAACTGAAAGATACACAAAAGTATCTGATAGATGCGCAAAAGTATCTGAAAGATACACAAGAGTATCTGAAAGATACGCAAAAGTATCTGAAAGATACACATAAGTATCTTAAATATTCACAAAAGTATCTGATAGAGACAAAAGTATCTGATGGATACAAAAGTATCTATAGAGACAAGAATATCTGATAGATATAAAAGTATCTGATAGATATAAATGTATCTGGTGGATACAAAAAGTATCTGAAAGATACGCAAAAATATCCGAAAGATGCGCAAAAATATCTGAAAGATAAGCAAAGATATCTGAAAGTTACGCAAAAGTATCTCAAAGATACACAAGAAGTATCTGATAGATACAAAAGAATCTGGGAGACACAAAAGTATTTGAAAGATACACAAAAGTATCTGAAAAATACGAAAAAGTATCTGAAACATAAGAAAAGTATCTGAATGATATACAAAAGTATCTGAGTGATGTACAAAAGTATCTTATAGATACAAAATGAAGCTGGTACATACAACAAGGTCTGCTAGATACAAAAATACCTGGTAAATACAAAAAGTATCTGAAATATATAAAAAGTATCTGGTAGATAGAAAAAGTATCTAGTAGATTCACAAAATAATCTGGTAGATACAATATTCGACTTCAGAGCATTGACTAATATACCCTTTTCATTGATTCTTAATAGGTAGAAATGGGGTATACAAGAAGCAGAAAGTGAGGAAAAAGCCAGACCAACATGAAAATCCGCTTTAAAGCCACAAAGGCCATTCCCATTTCCACTTTCCACTTCAATCGAATGCGCGACAAAAACAACAGGCGCAAATCTGTCGCGTTGGCTGAGCCAAAGATTAATATGCGGTCGTCGTGGGGACAGCAGACTCGCCTTCATTTGCGGATAAACAAGCAGCAGGAGGGACAAACGAAAACAATCTAAACGATTTGCTGCTGGTACGCTGGTAACTGGCGCTTTGATTTCGCGTGAGTTTTGATTGTTTCGCAGCGCTCAGTCGGAAGAGGCGCCGGGACAAGGGGCGTGGAGTGGCAAACCAGTTGAGCGCCTGGATGGGCGGCGCCGCATACCATAAATATTAAAAGTAACTGTAAGTGTAAGTGCTTTGCCCCATTTGCCAGTTGAATTGGCCATAAAAATATGCTCAGGCAAGTCCATGTCCAAGTCTAAGTTTTTAATTCAATTCAATTTTATGAAGACGAACTGCCGCTTATGGCAGCGCTCTAGCCAGGCATTACTCATACGACCTGTAACACGCATACGAGCCATAGCAGAAGTCTCTGTGTGCGTGAGAGACTGCCTTGGTGTCAAAGTCAAGGTAAATGCATGAATTTATGAATGAAATTATGTCCAAAAGCTACAAGAGAAGCAGAGCGAGAGAGCGGGAGCGAGAGCGTAAGACTGTGAGAGCGTGAGAGCGCTCAACAGCGAGAGCCTAACAGGACCTAGCGCTGCTGTTAAGCGCTAACAGCTGTTAACTGTTAACAGCAAGCCACCAGGTGCTGTGCCGTTGGCTGCAAGGCAATTCAGTCTAACACTGACTGCGCTGCCCAACGGTCGTGTGCGGGCTACAAAAAGATAAAAACGACAACGAAACGCTTATCAGATCGGCGATAGAACTGTTAGCGCTTTCTCCAAAGTGATAACAATTTAAAAAAAAAATTGTAAAAAATTGTGCATACATTTAAAAATACTGTGCATGAATTTCAATAAATTCAAGCGAATAAAGGCATGAGTTCAGCTAAAAGACATGCTTAAACTTGCACAAAACTTCTAGTTGATGTGCCATAAAATCGTCGCGGAAGTTCCATTGTGATAACTCTTTTTATCACCCGCCCACACAAAGGACGCAGCGAAAGTTGTGCACAAAGCAAAGATAAAGCAGAAAAGAAACCCGTAACCCGTTACCCGCGGCCTGTTTAAACAAGCACAAAGTCAGCTGACTCTCATGGCATTTGTCATTTAGACGACAGTGTAATTCGGGTAAGAGTTTTCTCCTTTGAGTTCGTTTTCCGCATTTTCTAGGAAAAATTTCAGCTAATTTTGCAGGCAGATTTTCTTAAAAATTCACTCGGCATTTAACTTGTCTTGGCTTTGTCTCTAGCAGCCTCAGCTTAAATTCTTGCCATAGATATTTAAAGAGTTGGATGTGTTGCAGCTGTAGTCCTGACCTGCCCACACCTGTCCTTACCCTGCTTAACTTTCACACCTGAATTGGCAATTCAATTATTTCTTCAATTACCAAGCGGAACGACGCAATAGCTGAGCCTAAGCTCGACTGGCGTCTGGTCCCTTAAGAATGCCGCCCAGGGCTTTCGTAATCTCCCGGAGACTCGACATTAAATTGTTTAAAGCCATTTATCTGAGACCATTAATTAAGTCTATCGCTGCGAATGCTTTACGGCCTGTAAACCGCACGAAAGCGTACCGAAATTATGATTAATGCCTGCAAAAACGTTCCTCAAGCCAGATGAAATGTGGCCCAGAGCCTGCAGAGAAGTGCCCAGGTCGAGAGGTCCATGGGGCCACAGGTCGTCAGGTCGGCGGCCAAGTTCCAACTGGGAGACGTGCCAAATTGCGGTGTCAAAGTGTCATTTGTCGAAAGTTGTTTAAAGTGCCATATGTGGCTTAGCCCCCAGACCCAGGCAGACTCCCAGTATCCATCGATACGAAAACTTTATGAGCAGAGCCGGAGCCGGAGTCGGAGTCGGAGTCGGACTCCAGCAGGATGTTGTCTATTTATAGGCATCAAAATAACGACAACTCATTGCGTGGAGGGGGAAGTAATTACGCAGTTGTCGTTTTCAAGCCATCTGCAGTGCTACCATATCAGCCGCTTTGTAGCTAGATCTCACGATTTATAGGCAAGTTTTATAAGCTTGCAATTTTTTCTTGTAAACATTTAAATATTACAATAGTAGCGTATATTACACATAAATTTAGATTAACAATATAAGAACCAGCACTTTAATATTACTTTTTTGTTGAACATAATATGTTATGTTTTAAAAATTTAATTTTTTGCGTTTGCTAACAGTAGTTGTTAGTACTATAAATATGTATGTATATGTATTATTTCCAGAGAGTTTAGTAATTTTACAAAAAATTGCTTAGCAATTTTATGGCAAATTTCGTTCATTTTGTCGTTTCTTTAATGCCGGTAGCACTAGTTTTAAGCATAAAAAAAAAAAACTCAATACTTTTAAAGAGTGAATTCCGGAGCAGTCAGTATTCTTCTGCAGTTTTTCTTTTAATTTTTGGTGTGGAAATTCCGTCAACACTGGTTTAAAAAACAATAAATTTGGTAGGTAAGTTTGTATAGTATAATTTCAAAATATAAATATAAATTAAAGTTTAGAAATTGAACTAAAAATATTTTATGGAGCAAACAATTCTGAAAAAAAACAACAGTAATTTTAGTAATAATTTTTAGCAGGTTTTCGAGCACTTTTGAAGCAGTATTTCCAGCATTTATTGCTTCATAAATTCTATCAGCACTGGCTCTAAAAAAAGCATGATTTTCAAAATGTTCAGTAAATGAAAAGAGTGAATTGCAGAGGATTCTATTGTTACTTAATAAATTCAACAGTATATGGCATATGACAAAAGTAATATTTCTAGCTATTTTAACCAGTTTTTTTAGGATTTATTGCTTCATAAATTCTGAAAGTACATGCTCCATAAAAAAATAAAAATGTTTAAAGAGTAAACTGCAGAAGTTTCGATAAATTTTACAGCGTATGCATTTATAATAATCATCTGCAGTTTTACCAGTAGCTTTTCAGCAGTTTTTCCAGCAGTCTTTGTTTACTAAACTCTCGCAGCACTGGCCACCTGTGGCATGAGTATGGGGACAGCTTGCCAGCGACATATTATTATGCTGGGGAATCAATTGAAATTCATACTTGAGCCTAATGACTTTTAATGTTGTTTGCTTTACAGGCGGATGCACAATTTTCGTCGGCTGTCGTCTGTCGTCTGGCGCGCTTATCAGCCATGAGCACAGAATCCAGCAGGACGCACAGCAATTGGAGCACGAGCCGGTGGCAGCCCGACTATATTAATAACATTGATAAGAACGAGGCGAGGCGAGTCGAGTCGAGGCGTCGTCGATTAATTGACAACTGGCAGAGGCAGCATGTTGCAAGGCGTTGACTTGATGCCGCAAACGGGCCCCAATCAATCATTCATGCCCCACACGACTGTCAGCCCGGCTCCCAGTCTCGACTCCAATCTGCCATCGAATCCCAGCGCCAGCCCGGAGCTGCTGCTGCTGCAGAATGACAAATTCCTGGCACATTTCGCTCAACTGCTCAACATGACGAACGAGAAGCTAACCAATCTGCTTAGCCTGAACACGACAAATGGCTCGACGACCCTCTCGACGCTGACGACCAGCTCCACGTACATCGATGCGCCCGAGTCGCCCACGCTGCTCATCGTGCTGACCGTGTGCTACGCCCTCATCTTTGTCGCCGGCGTGCTGGGCAACCTGATCACCTGCATCGTCATCTCGCGCAACAACTTCATGCACACCGCCACCAACTTCTACCTGTTCAATTTGGCCGTATCCGATTTGATACTGCTCGTCTCGGGTAAGTCCAAAGTCGCCGGCTCACGTGGCGTATGCGTAATGCGAGCTTTGCTCTGCTTCCGCTTCCGCTTGCACTTCCCCCCCCCCCCAGGCATACCCCAGGAGCTGTACAATCTGTGGTGCCCCAACTCGTACCCCTTCACCGACGGCGTCTGCATACTGGAGAGTGTGCTCTCCGAAATGGCTGCCAATGCCACTGTGCTGACCATCACGGCCTTCACCGTGGAGCGTTACATCGCCATTTGTCATCCTTTTCGGTAAGAAGTGTGTGTGTGTGTGTGTGTGTGTAGTCTGGTCCTCTAATTAGCTGAAATGAAATATGCCCGTTCGATGGTATTTATGACAACATAATTAGAATAATTTCACGCCTGACGCACAACTAACTAAAACTATAACTAGCGTTAATCAATGCGTTACATAATCGCATGCGTCTGCTGTCTGGGCGGACAGTTGCCGTGTCAATAGACACGTCTGCTTGCCGCCTGCGGCCTAGTTTGGAGTGTAATGCGATATGCTCGTAGTCGGATAAGGCAGTACAATATTAATACATATAATATTTATCAGAGAATGGCTTTATTGCAGCAGCGGAGCGCCTACTAATTAAATTGGGAGTTGTGAATTGGGAGAGATTTTATTGATTTATTGAAATATTTGTGCTAGCTCTTTTGATATTATTTATATTTATATATTTAACTGAAACCTAGTTGAATTATTAAAGTCATTAATATTTATATTTACTACGATTTATTTAATTAATAAAAATATTTTGATTCTATTTATTTGTTTTTATTATTGGCACTTTTAATAAAATCTTTTATATGTTTAATAGTTATTTAAATTAATGGTACATTTAATGAAGACTTTTATATTTTTCATATTTATTTAAATTAATATTAATACGATTTTAAATACATTTCTTAATTGACTTAAATTACTTTAAATATATGCAAGCCTTTTTAACGCAATGACAACTCTTCTCTTTCAATCATATTGGCCAACGCACTTAAGGTTTTTATGCTGCTTCCCACATGAACAAATATGAAAGCCAATTAATATTGAATTAATAAAATGCACAAGTATTTTACTGATATTTTTTTAATGCAAAAAGTAACTGCATTTTACGCACTTTCCACTTGAACTGTGGCTCTTTTTATTGAGTCGCAATTGAAGCATAATTTGATTGTACAGCAAACAGAGAAACGAATGAAAAAATGCAGAAATATCTGCAATTATCAATTTTATGCACATAATTTATTTATAAAGAACTCGTTTGCGATAGCGCCAAATTAAATATGATTGTTTTTGTTGTGGCTCATGCATATTTATTGCTAGTGCGGATTTATATATTTATATATAGAACGCATATTTAAGGCATTGATATGTTTGTTTAATCTACAATGCTTTTTGTTTATCTCTAGCGATTAATTATGCGTAATTACTGCGTATTATGAAAAAAGCAAAAACTGCTTTTTAAAACAATTTGAAGAATTTTTCAATAGCAACAATAAATTATTTGCTATTTTTTTATGTGTTTACCAGCTAATTAAATCGCTTAAGCTTGTATAGTTCTATTTTTATTCCATCGCAATAATTATTAAAATAATTTTATTCAGTTTAAAAAATTATAAAAGATTTATATTGACAGATAGTTTTGTAAATAAAATTAGAATAGCAGTAATTTACTACACTAATAAATACATCCATAAAGTGAAACTAGCGTAAATAACTTCAATCAAATGAAATGACCCGAAATTCGATTCATGTCGAAGCATTCAAATGGTTTGCTTTTAAGCAAATGAATCGCATTCAATCAGAGTGTTGTTTAACCCATTGATTGCCCTCACTTTAGTGGCTCAAGCCCCCCAGGGGCGCCTTCGCATTTATAGAGCAATTGTCGTAAATCTCCATTGCTTGCAGGCAGCACACGATGTCCAAGCTATCGCGCGCCATCAAGTTCATCTTCGCCATTTGGATGGCGGCCTTTCTGCTGGCCCTGCCGCAGGCCATGCAGTTCTCTGTGGTTAACCAGGACGAGGGATACTCCTGCACGGTGCGTACACTGGCCTACCTGATGGGCCCATAAAGGTTGCACTCAGCACGTTTCCCTGTAACTCTCTCCATCTTCCCTGCCGCGTCTCTTTACTTTCTGCAGATGGAAAACGACTTCTATGCACATGTGTTCGCCGTGTCGGGATTCATCTTCTTCTGCGGCCCCATGACGGCGATCTGTGTGCTCTACGTGCTGATTGGCATGAAGCTGAAGCGCAGCAGACTGTTGCAGGCGCTGCCGCGACGCGCGTACGACGCGAATCGCGGGCTCAACGCGCAGAGTCGCGTCATCAGAATGCTGGGTAGGTGAGTTGAGTTGGGCGCCCAGAGTCGAGGCGACGCTCCACTCCATGATTGATTGATTGAAGTTGTCGGCGGCCCGCAAAGCGCTAAGCAGGCCAAACCAAAAGCGCTCAATTTAAAATTAATGTCAACAGACACACGCACACGCACAACAAACACACACACACACACACATAGACACAAACGCCCTCACACGCAATTTGAAAACTTTGCGCATTGAAGCGAAAACGCATACGCTGTGTGGGCCGCGCGCCCGTTAAATTTCTGGCGCTTGTCTATTAATCAGGCGCCTGCTTGGGCTGAGAGCTTTTCCGGAAAAAGTGAAATTCTCGATTTACTTTTTTTATGTTTGAGGTTTGCCTAAAAGTTTCTAACAATTTTCTTCTCAAAGTGTTTTCGGGTATAATACATTATTCCGGCAAACTGAACAGACAGTTTATGGATTGCGTTCGACAGCCAATTTGCTGGCAGTCTCTAGGCCTCAGCATTATGCTACCATACCATGTTTTTATACAGCATAAAAATGCACAAACCAATATATATTAAATGAGCAACCTGCAGGCCTCAGTAGATCTGGCTAGAAGCCTCCGTTTTTACACTAGATTTTTATTTATTTAATCAGAAATTATATAAAAAAAATAAATATTAATATCAATATTATATTACTATTATTATTTCTATTTTCTTGTATATATTATCATACTGTATGATTTGCTTGCACTCCCCTTCACCCCCTCTTTGCAGTAGCTGTAGCCGTTGCCTTCTTCCTCTGCTGGGCGCCCTTCCACGCCCAACGCCTGATGGCCGTCTACGGCGTATCGCTGATAAATGTGTGTCGCTGCGCGGAGTCCTTCAACGACTACTTCCGCGTACTGGACTACACGTCGGGTGTGCTGTACTTTCTCTCGACCTGCATCAATCCGCTGCTCTACAACATCATGAGTCACAAGTTCCGTGAGGCGTTCAAGGTGAGTCTGTCGCGAGAGAAGGAGACGCATTACACTGTCCACACACACTCACACATGATAAGAGCAAGCAACTGGCAGAGAAATTATAATTCCATTTCCTTGCTCAGCATTTTAGAAATTGTATCAAATTTGTTGAGCTTGATTGTTTGATTTATCGGCTAAATTTAGATATTTTTCATTTATTATTTGGCTAATTTTCTTGGAATAATACCCTCAACATTCACACCAAATTTAAACAAAATCGGTATGCTAGAAGATATATCTGCTATAGGAATAATCTATAAAAGAATGAGTTTTATTATGAAATTAATAATTATGACTTTTTTTTCTATGGCAAAGATCGGCATATTTAAATTTCCATAATATCCATGAAAAATTCAATATTATATTTGCTTAAAAAAATATTAGCCATATAAGTGGATAACTGTTTATGTTTAGTAACTGAAGGAACAATATAGAATATTCGACTTTTTTACTAGTTTTGTACAAAAGAATGTTTAAATTTTATGTATAAAATTTATGGAAAATTTAAGGTTTTTGCAAAAACACCAAAAAACTGCTGCAAAACGCTGCTAAACTTAGTTAGCTCAGAATACAGTACTGCACTGTACTTAGCTACATACTTCTAGCTACTACTGTAGCACACTAAACTTGTACAAGAATCCCTTGCAATTTGGTATGCTGAAGGCCAAACGCCAATCAACTGCAAAGAGTATTTAGTATATACCATGCCTGCCAGCTATAGCTTTATCTACTTCAACTTCATATATACTCAGCTTGCTCTCTGCCTCTCTCCGCTCTTGCAGATCACGCTGACACGGCAGTTCGGGCTGGCGCGGAGCCAGCAGCGCAGTCAGTATCACCAGCACAACTACAGCGCTCTGATGCGGCTGCAGGGCTCGATGCGGCTGCAGCCGGCTGCCAGCTGCAGCGTGACCAACAACAATGCGCTGGAGCCCTACGGATCGTATCGCGTGGTGCAGTTCCGCTGCCGCGACGCGAGCCACCAGCTGTCGCAGCAGGACAGCATCAGGACGAACACCACGACGACGACGACGACGTCGACGACGGTGAACAGCAGCAGCGGGCATGCGGGCCTGCCCGGCAGCTGCCGTGGGCGTGGTCGCAAGCAGGAGCTCTACAGCGGAGCGCTGCCAGCACTGGCGGGCACACATCGCCTGCTGGACGGCGACAGCGTTGCGAAGGGACGCGCCAAGCGGCACACGCTGCTTGCGACAAATAATGGCGCGCTGCTGCTGTCGCCGGCGGCTGAATCGACGCTTGATGGAGCTGATAGCGCGCCATCTGCGACGCGACTCAAGTTGTCGCGCGTCATCAGCCGGCGCGGAGATGAGGGCGCCGCCTCCTCGCACAGCGGCAGCTGCAGTCTGCCCGAGCAGGAGATGCGCCATGCGAGCAGCGACGCGGCGGCGGTCAATGCGGCAGAGGTGCGACGCTTTGCGTGGCGCAAGAAGCGCCAGAAGCGCAGCAGCACTGAGACGGGGGCGGTGGCCACGCCCAAATCGCTGTGATAAGAAAATGCAAATGAATGCGAATACGAATAATTGGCATTGAGATGGGAGTCTGTGTGTTGGGCAAATATCATTATTATATAGATAGAGAATTTCAGCGGAACGGAATGGAATGGAACGTACTGAAATAAAATAAATCCAAATAAAAGTAAATAAAATAAAATAAAAAAATAAATTTAAATAAAATAAAATGAAATGAAATAAAAAAAACGAACGGCATGATACCGAAATGAAATGTAAGAAAATATACTGAAATGATATAATAAGCAGATTACAGCGGAACGGAATGGAATGAAACATAGAGAATTGAAGTAAATAAATTAAAATTAAATGAAATTCCATTTTATTTGGAATAAAAAAATTACCACGAATGTAATGTAGTGGATTGGAAAGAAACGAATTGGAATAGAACGGTATAGAATAAAGTAAAGCATAAAAAACATTACCATTGGAATGAAACGAAGTGGAATGGAACAGACAAAACTATAATGAAAGATTGTAAAATAAAATAAAGCTTACAATTTATTTTCACGGCAGTAAATAAAATGGAATGGAACGAAACGAAGCAAAAGAGAACGGAATAATTGGGAATGGAACACTAAAAATATATTGAAACAGAGCAAACTGTAGTACAACTATTTGCAATGCAACAAAGTGGAAACACAGTGGAACGAAATGGAATGAAACAGCGTGAAACGTTGTGGAATGGAACACAGCTCGACACACTTTCAGAAATTGCAGAAAAACTGGCTGCAATGCAAAGAAATGTAAATTTGCTTCAGCACCGGAACGAATGGAATGAAACAGCGTGCAACGTGGCGGAATGGAACAGAGTTCGACGCACTTTCATTGAAATTTACGAGCATAAAAATGACAGTGGCTGCATTAGTGGCACCCCAGACGATTTATGCCAGGCATAAAGTCGGCCTAAGTCCCTAACAAGAGCCCCTCCCCCTCCCTCCTCCATACCCTCGAATGACGGACCGCCTTCAAGTGGCCGCCGCAGTCGAGTACATAAATTAAGTGTTAAGAGTTCCCCCAGAGCCCCGTCACTCCTGCCACTCTACTCCCCTGCAAACAAGATAATAAAACAAAGGAAACAAATAAAATTGTTGCTTACATGCACCGAAAACAAAATGTTGAAGTTTCTCTTTACGCTCTCCCCTCGGGCTGCTGGTGTCATCTGCATGTTGAGAACGGTATAAAAGTCGAATGGGAACACGTACTCGGTCTTCTCCGTGCCCTCTCTGTTCGCGCTCTTCCCCTGGCAAATGCTTTGTCTGCGCGTTGGCAGGATTTGCCGCGTCTTGCAACAGGCTTAAGCTCAGGCAATTTGCACTTGGCACCGTGACAGAGATTTGTAGAGTATTTGCCACGTCGCAAGTGCATTTGCAGACAAGGTCGAGACAGCGTTGAGTACGCAGAGAGTATTTATTTCCATTTTACGACTGCTAGAAGATGAAAGAGAAGAACTTGAGCTTAACAATGGAATTCAAATTAAGAAATATATATTATTATTTAATGTTGTCAGAAAATTACAAAATTACGGTGAATAGGTAAACTAAAATAAATTACACATTTAAGAACCGATAAACATTTTATTTGGGAAATTTAAAAGACATAAATATTCACTTCTTTATAAATACTACTTTTTCGTTTTATCTCAATTATTTTTATTTTAAATTAATAATAAAAGTTTTGAAGCTCAAATTCCTCTACATGAATTCTTTTTCCTACTCACATACACAAAATTCTACAATAAATTTAGTTTCTAAATTAAAAGATTAAAAACTAACTACTGCTTTTTATATATTTCCGTTTTTTCTAAATTACAATGTATGTTATATAAAAGTTTTCTTTTAGTATCTTTTTTATATACTTAAATATATATATTGTATATATATATTTATTTTATTTATATTTACGATGCTTCAAATATTAAAATTTATTCTTCTATTCAGTTATATTTTTCTCATGTACTCAAATTTCCATTGAGAGTATTAAAGTTTAAAAATTCTAATCTATTAGTTTTCTCCAGCTCTACTTTTTTCCATGAATTTAATATAGTGCTTCAAATATTAAAATTACATACCTCTTCTTTTCAGATATATTTTACCCAAGTTTTAATTTAAATTTCCATTGAAAGTGTTAAATATCAAACATACCTAATTTGTTAGTCTACTCCAGCTGTACTTTTCTACTTTTCTCTCCTCCTTTCAGCTTTATTTGAATGCTTAATCCTTTCATCTCTAAAATTCTACAAATCCACTCAATTCACAAAAATCTCATTTTGAATTAAAAATACTTTTGCCTACGATGCTCGTACAAAGAAGCTTAAGCGATAAGCTTCCCACCAAACAAAACATACATACAGCTATGTATGTACTTGAATGCGTATGTACAAGTATGCTTCCATTTCAATGAAGTTGAGTTTAGTTTCGAGGAAGGCTTAGAATTCATTTTGCAATTTATGGCTACATTTTCGGTTGCCTTCAAAACGCTTTAAAGTAGATTGAGCTGAGAGCACTTAAACCCTTTCAAGCAGCTTTGACTGCCAACACGCTTTGTGCATTTCCCCCGTTTTAATACTCCCCCATATGCAAATCAAGCGATGCAGAAATCCGGCATAAGTGGAGTGTTTTTTCCACGTAGCGATTTTGGTTTTGTTTACGGCTCGTCCATCAAGCGAAACAGATCAATCAAAGCGCTTGAAAGTCATAAATTTATTAGCCCGGTCAACAAGTTGAACGCCTTCACGGCGCAGATTGAAATCTCTGTGGGGGCATTATGCGCAGACATTTTCAGTTTATTATCCAGTCGACATTCCCCACTCACATGCCTCGAACTCGTGGCATTCCACGCCATTGTCGTCTGCCGGCATTCACAAATAATAAAACTATGAGATAGTTTTGTATCTCATAAGCTCGGGACGTCCATGGACTGTGGGTTTAAACCCACATCCTGCTCGTTATTTGCCTTGTCTGTGCCTAACGAGCGCATGAAAAGCTTTGAACTTTCCCAGGGACTTCATAAAGCGGCACACACCGTGGTCTATACACCCCCATCTCCACTCCAACCCCACCAACCTCTTCCCCATCGACTTAAAGTGCGCTACAAGCAAATTAAAATTGCATAAGTGCTTAAAACTCGGACAGGCAATTAAAAATGTTGTGCCCACTCACTGGCAGCCAAGTGCAAGAGGAGCGAATGCATGAATCCCGACTTATTCCGCATTTATTCCGCATTTATTTATGTATATTTATGCCTCTTGGACAAGTTTTCATGGTCTGCGGCTCCTGCCGATGGTTCCGATGAACTCGATTGATTTCTGGCGCTATTGTCAGTCATATTGATGCGAGGTCAAATCCCTTCAATATTTTCCAAAAATATGCAAGTATTAACCACATGTGTGTGTGGGCCTCCTTCTATGCCTGTGTGTATGTAGTTTTGGTTTAGGGCTGGAGTTTATGGTTACACTGCGAAAAGCCGAGTGCGAACAACCTTGACTTGGGTAAGCGCCAGCGTGGCAAATCCGTTTTGATTAGTTTCAGCCCCAACTTGGCCTGCAAGTTATGTGTGCACTGTGAGAAATGGGTGGGCAATGTGTAAATGAAACTGAAAGTTGAATTCTGTCTACCAAAGTATTTAAAAAATATTTCAAACATAAACTTAAAACATTTAAAACTAAAATTATATTTAGAAAACTAGGCACATTTTTTTCCATTTTTCTTTGTTGTTATTAAGTAGAATTTCTGCATATAAACATAATGTCAATTTTCAAATTTAACAAACTAATAAAATGTATTTGCTATTTTTCTTTGTAGTTATTTTTTAGAATCTCTGCAGCTATATAAATTTTAAAATGTAAGGTGGTATAACTTTTTTACCTCAGAGTTTTATGCGGAACTTGCAAAATTTTATTAATTTTCTACACCTAAAAAATTTACCTAATATTAAATTTAATTAAACTTTTAAATTTTTAGAAATTATATAAATGTTTTTGTGTTCAATTGTTGTGCCAGTTTTGCAGGTCTTCAAAGAATTTTTGCAGCTTAAAATACAACTTTAATGAAATAAAAAATTAAAGAAAATATTTTTAAATATTTCAGAACTTTCTAGAATATCCTAAGCTTCAATTGTGCTCTAGCTGCAATTTATTTGTCTAATTTTCGCCTAACACTCATTTTCTTGTGCGTTTAAGAAAATGACCAAAAACTCTGCTAAGAGTAAGCTATCAATTACTGAGAAAAAAACAACCTTGAACTTCTTCAAGAAAAAATATCAATTTTCAATCGTAGACCGCCCAAGACTTAATTTAGGTGTAGGAATCTGGAATATTCTGGCGACTGTCCGCAATTGCACTGTAGTTGGCAGTCAATCAAGAAGTAATCAGATCGTATACTGGCATCTTCGACCATCAATAGATATTTTTTCGCTGCGTGTAACTCCCACTCGACAATTTGTTAACAATTGCGTAGCATACTTTTCTGCACTTTTGCGAAATTCAATTAAAACCCAATCGAAGCGTCGCTCAGGCCACAAAATGCGGCTTAGTTTGCTGCTTTAGAATTGTTTATTAATTCAGACAGAGAGTGAGAGAGAGAGACAGAGTTGAATTTATTGATGCACAATTCGAATTTGCTTTAAGCCAAAATCGAGCAGAAATTTAAAACGCATCGAGACGCAGTCTCAAACTGGCAGCTGGCAGCAGCATCAAATTCGCCGTTGCGCCGCCTCAAAATTCTGTTCGGTTGGCTTTTTTTTTTTGGACAACAAATTAAACGCAGACCCGGTCACAGTTCAACAAACTAAAAGTGTTTGTTTTATGGGCCTCGAGTAGACTCACTCGCGTTGGCGTTGGCGTGCGAGAGCGACTGCGACTGCGAGTACTCGAAGCAGCAGCAGCAGCAGCAGAAGGCGAAGACGCAGACAGGCAGGCAGCAGAAGGCGAAACAAAAGGGCAGACGGCTAAAGATTAGCTGCAGCCCGGCCAAAAATAACTCGAACTCGCAGTCGCACTCGCACTCGAACTTAACTCGCATTTGGGTTTAGTCTGTGCTGCGTGTTGTACTTGTTCAATTGCAGCCAAACAATAACAGCACTCTTGGCCTTGGCCAAGCAGCCGTGAACCGTTAGCCGTCCCTTTTTGGATGCTCCTCTGCCCTGCCCCAGCTTGTTTGCCCGTCGCTACTTCTGGCCATAATTACCGCGCTTAAAGACCGACTAACTTGAGCCTCGGCTGCCACGTTTATCTGATTTAATTTTATGTAAAAATGCAGAATCAATTTACATTTCTCTGATAGAGTCTGCTGCGCTTAAAGCGCGGCTCGGGCTTTGCCTTAAAGTCTCCATGGAGCCATAGAACCTGCGTAGTAGCTGACGCTCTGCCAGAAACGTGTCCATTGTAATCCGTTCGGGCTTAAACGCTGCGCCTTCGACTCTCGGCGTATTGCTGCCTGCCATCCCTGCCCCCTGAGTGCCCCCACTCAATTGAAATTTATTAAGCAAATTTACGCAGATCCTTTTAATGGACGCAACTCGTGCGAGGCAACTGCTAATATTCCATAGGCGTGACAATTGCAGGGTATGCGGCATCTAATGCTAACGATAATTCCACGAAAATTATCCTGACACTTAATTAAGTGTATTTAGGATTTTTTAAATATTTATATTACGAATATTTTCAGTGTAATTTAGAAACATGATTTTTTAAAATACTACAAAATGTTGAAAATGTGCAAGGCATGTCCAGCTTGTCTTTGTAGTTGTGGTATATACCCTTTCATTTATTTTAGCAGCGCATCTGAGCGTCGTGTATGCCTCTCCAACTCTACCGAAGAAAAGAGTCCATTGCAGAGCAGAACTTTCGCTTCCGCGGGGATTAATTAACGCTTTCGGCAAGAGTCGAACAATTAATTAGTGTATCGAAACTTTTATTAATTAAAACTGTTTATTTGGCTCTGACAGAAGTTTGAGCTGCGTGTAGTTGCCGCCAAGTTGGCGACGGAATAGTGGCAAGGGCATAAAAGAAAAGAAATAATAAGACATAAAGAAATAATGCAGGTGCGGGACTAGGGTTAATAGTAACAATGAATTAAGTAAATAAATAAAATAAATATAATATAATAATTTTACTTAAGATTTATTTTATACATTTAAAAAAAGTTAACTGCATCAGCTTATTGCTTTCCCTTCTCTTCCCTCTACCATAACTCAACAAGAGAAACTGTTCCTACTCTAACTGTTCTCACTTGCATGTGAAATTTACCTAACAAAATGCTGCTGTACAGGCTTCTCATTTAAATAATACCTGGGCCATCGATTATTCCAATTTAATTGGCATAATTGAAACCGAACTCTTTTGTTATTGAACATATTCGATTTTAGTTAATTATTTTCCATTTTAATTGCTGTCAAATTGGTTTTAATGAGCTAAAATGACACACAAATTGCAGAACTTGCATTAAATTCAATTTAATTATTGTGTAAAAATCGAACTACATGGTGCAATGTTATTTTATTATTTACAACGCAATTGATCATTTTATGCAAAAAAATAAATAAATAGAGATAGAGCGAATACACTGTAAATATTTCAAACATAATTTTTAGAAAATTTAATTATTTTTATTGAGCCAAAAAATAATTGTGCTTAGTCTTTGATTTGTTTAATTTAACTGCAAGTGAAAATTATTGCTACTAGCATTTTCTTTACTTTCTACGAAATATTTCAATATTTCTCATCGATTTGCTGTCTATATAAAAACAGGAATTTATTAAATGGAATATCATAATTTTAAAGCTAAACAAATCGCCTCGATATTGTGAATAACTGTCAAGCTGGAAAACTCACACAAACAATTGCAGCTATTTTGCAAAGAGAATAACTATGCCAGAGGCAGCTGTAGTAAGAGACTAGGGCGGAGAGGAGTTGGCCAGCCCGAGCTGCTCGTTAAAAGCGACATGTGTCCGCATATCGCAACGCAGGACATGTGGGAAACATCCGTTTTACAAATTACACGCAGGCCAGGGCGACATGGGGCTGGGAACAGGGGGCAGGACACAGGACAGACACGCAAGGAATCCAGCGACTGCTGTTGTCCTGCCGCACGTACGAGTAGCTAACGGTCGAACGGCTCTAACGGCCCTAACGGGTCAAATAGCTGTCTGTCTGTGTGGCAGAGAACTTCAACTGGACTGCGGAAGCAGTTAGTTGCCAGGGATGCGCGACAACTAAGTCCAAGCTAATTGAAATGATTTAGGCCAACAAGCAGCAGACAAAAAAAAAAAAAAAACAGGGAGCAAATCCTGTTAAATTTATCACACAAATCTGGCAGCCAGACAATATTCAAAGTGATTTCTTTCTGCTCTGCGGTATGCAAACACAAATATCGCCGATATATCAAACTATGCGCCGGCACAGGCCAAAGTTGCCATGCGTCAAGTGACCTTTTCGTCGGCAGAGTCCGAGCCACAAATCAAGCGCAAGCAAAAAAGAAGAAGAGAAGGTGGGGAGGGCGGGGGAATATATGTCTCTTGGGGTGCTGCTGTCTGCACACCCTTTGGGAGCCGATATAGTAATTCGCTTATGATGAAATTTGAGCTATACCTAGCTTGTATGGCAATGCGGAGTCCGATAGGCCGTTTGCAGTGGCAGACATAAAGAAAAATAAGTTTAAAGCGTTTGTATTTATGATATAAATTGAAATTTAATTTTTTATTTTATTTAATTAAATTTATAATTAAATTTTTAAAAATTTTAATTTACCAGTTTATATTTTATATATATTATATTTTATATATTATATTTTATTGAAAGAACTGGCACATTTAAACTGCCTGCTTAAAGCAATCATATCCATTTACAGCTCGAGAACATATATACCTCAAGAAATACATAGACTGTCCAAGCTTTAGCTAGGGTACAACAAGTTACGCCCACATTTAAAAATACACACAATGCATAAATCAATGCAAAACAGGCTAGAAACAAATGCAAAGCGAATAAAAAGAACAACGGCAACAAGAACAAGAGCAGGCGCCTGCGAGTATGCTACACTTTCTGCACATTATGCAATATTTATCGAGGCGGCACACGGCGAATGCGAATGCGAATGGGAATGAGAATTAAAACAACTGGCAGTGCGAGACAAGCATAACTTCTGCACAAGCACAAGTGCGAAGGAGACAGCGGGACAGTGAGAACAAGTGAGCGGCAGATGGGCAAATAAACTGCGCAAATGAAAGGAAAATACTCGAGCCACTTCTGACAAATAGTCAACATCAACATTAAATCAATTGTGAACGCAAATGTTTTCACGGAATCCGGGACTAATTCACGCCGGAGGATACCCTGCCCCGGCCAGACTGCGTCTTGGCCTTCAACATGAGTCGAGAGCTACGCCAATGAAGGCTATTAGGCAATTATATATACAGATATAACTCCAGAGTAATTTATGTGTCAACAGAGAATGGTTTTAAGTCCCTTGAAAATGCTTTTTAATTTTATATTTTTCTAATGAAAATATAGAGTTATTTCTTTACCAAATATCTTGAAAATACAAAAAAAGATGCATATTATTTGGTATATAATATTTTAATTTAAATATTAATGAATTTAATTTACTTTATATATTTTAATTGCAGATAATATACAGAATTTTTTCTTTATTTAATTTTTATTGCAATTTTTTTATTTAATAAATACAAACGTTTTTTTATAAAATCATATAGATTTTATTATCTAAGCCAATGCTTAAAATATTTCTTTGTCTTCTTACATTGTTTTTTGACCATAACTTACATAACATCGAATTAGCGAAAGAAGAAACAGTTGTACCCAAAACCCAGCCCAATGCAGCTGTAATTGCAGATTCTACAAGCAGATAAGCTAACGGCGTGACAACCGCGAGATAATGAAAAGATTTAATTGCGTTCGAGGGGAAACTGCTCGAGCTGTGGCATCTGCTAGTTATGCCACTCATGTAGCGCTCTGGTACAGCCATTGTTACTCCTCACACAAACACACACACACATACAAGCCGAGACAGTAAGTCATACAAACAGAGGGAGAAACAATGCACAGTGCGTAAATTTGGCGCCTAAGTAAGCGCAGCGAGACGAGGCGAGCGCCACGGGCAAGCGAGATGCGCGTGTGCCAAGGCAATTGTGGGTAGTAGAGCAGGAAGAAGAGGGGGCTTAGAGAAAAAGGGCTGCAAATTGGGTTCCTACCATCCCTCGTAGTGAGGGTAGTGAAAGAGTGAAGTAAATTGTGAGTGAAGAATGTGGTTAAGCAGCGGAAAAGTAGGAAGAAGAGTCCTTGCCTTCTCCGCAGAGAGAGAGAAAAAGTAAGGTGAGCGTGCAGAGCGGATAAACAGCGCTGGCAAGCGGTTGGGAAGTCCCCCTTTGCAATCGTGCAATCTGATGAATGGCGACAGCATGCAACGGGCAGACAGAGACATCGCTGCTCTCCTGCATTCTGCCCTGAGGAAGGGTACTCTTCCTCCCTCTCGCCTACGCCCTCACACGACTTGCACGCGGTAAATTGGAAAGGCACGCGTCCGCTATGTGTATCTTAGCGAATTTATTGCAACTGGCGGCACTTGTGGCATGCAGCAAATTAACACTCGACCCGGCTAGCATTGTATTTACCAGCGTTTATTGGCAAACGCGATGCGCTGCGAGGGTCGCTGCTGCATTTGCTGTGGGAATGATCGAACATACAAGCTGGGAGCATTATTAGATTGCCTCAATGCAGTTTTAATTGGAAACATAATTAAAATTCCACTTTTAAAAGCATAATAAACTTTAATATCAACATTATTCTTCTATAAAATATGCTGCATACTAGGTAAAATTAAATTAATTAATTCGGTTTACACAATAAAAAAGGAAAATGAAATGAAAAAAAAATATTAATAATTGCATTATATTTTATCAACAAAATTTTATTTTTTTTTAACTGTAAGCACATACGATAGCAGTTTCCAATAATGCTGACCTTAAATTTCCAAGCATTAATCCTTCTACAAAAAGTGTTGCCTACATTTGAGCGCAAGAAAAATTCCCCTGCGTTTCAAAGAACATTTCAGCCCGTTCTTACCGAAAAGTTAAAATAAATGTTGTATTTAATTTTATTTGATTACTACAGGATCAACCCTTGTAGAAATTTGCTACTTGACACCAGCAACATTACCATACACCCACCCACACACACACACACCTAAGTAAAACTTGACTTTTTATGGGCTTAGTACTTAAACTTTGGCGTCGCCGGGCAACTCCGCTGGACTCCGCTGGGGGAAATAGAAAGGGGAAGACACTGTAGGGACGCGGACGCGCCGCAGGTCCTTGGCACCCACTCAATTTACATAATTTCGTGTTAATTGAAAAAGTTTGACGGCCAAAATATACACTAGTCGAGGAGAAAAAACACAGAAGGGCAGAGAACTGAAATAAACAAGCAGCAGGCTGCTAAAATACGACTGCAAATGCTGTGATTAATTCCATAACTGACCCACAAAACGCGCACTGCTTACGCTGCGCGTGCCTGCGGTCGGGTATGCTCGACCATGAGTTGGAAAGTCATACAATTCGGAGTAAAAAATTAAATTTTTAAAAAGACTTTTACGTTAACTACACCAAATTACAGGATATTTACATAGTCAATTTATAGTTCGATTCAATTTAAAAATATTAGAAGAGCAGATTAAATTAAATTTAAAATTAACCAAAATTAAAACATGCTTTATTAAAATTAAAAAGAAATTAAAATTAAATTATGCATTATTTAAATTCAAAATATAAATACTTTAAGGCCTCACGAATTGCACCAAAACCAACTACCTCAATTTGTAATGCATTAAAATTCTAAAATAGTATTAGGTGAAGCGGAGCTTAAATTTAAATTAAAATAAATATTAATATATTATTAATCAGCTACAGAGTATCTAAAACCTGGAAATATTAAAAATCATAGTTCCATTTAAATCAAAAAAATTTATAAAGTAAAGGGAAGTTTCAATTAAAATCTATAAATACTTTGGGTCGAGCAACACCTGCGTCAATCCAACTACAGGGTAGCTACTACCCCCTGCCAATCCATTGCTGCTGTAGGCCAGCAGCCAAATTGGAGATGAGACGACGGTCTTAGCCGGTCCAAGTAATGCCTCGCGTGTGTAGGTGTTTGTTTATGTTTGTGTTGCGATGGTGTTGGTGCTAGTGTGTGTGTGTGTGTGTTTGCACGTGCTGGTGATTGTGCTAAGGCGGCGGCTGATGGGGCGTGTCGAGTCTGTGGTTTTATGTTTCATGTGGTCTGACAGCAATAACAGCAACAACAAGTTGTTGCTCTTGTAACAACAACAACAACAACAAACACAACAACAACAAGGACAAGGACAACAAGTTGCCTCGCAGTCGCATTTTGACGGCACATTTTGTTTAATTTGATGATTTCATTAAATAAATTGTCAGCTGAGTGGCTGCGTGTGCAAGTGTGTGTGTGTGTGCGCGCGTGTGTGCGTGTGTGTGTTTGGCTCGTGTTGCCAGAGCTACTCTGACAACGCGGCCTAATGAAAACTGTTGCAAGAAATAATTAAAATTAGTCCAGGCGTCAACAGCTTGTGGCCAGCTCTCGGCTACCGCCTCCTGCCTCCGGCTGTCTTCCTCTCCCCGCGCCGACGACCCGACGACGACCTTCCTCAATAGCTGAGCTCCAATTTCGCACCTGCAACGCATACAAATTGGCAGCGCGCGCGTGAGTGATAAGAGTGTGATGCGAGTGATAAGAGAGAGAGACAGAGAGAGAGGCTTTAATCTGCTTTAATGCGTTCTATTATCAAGGCTTCGACTTGTGCTCTTCCCCTTCCCCAGGCAGATCTCATTCAGCTGAGAGTCGATTATGAAAGGAAACACTGCTGCTCTCTTCCCTGCGCTGCGCCACTTGAGCTTGGGCTGGGCGTAGGCAGAGCAACAGCTCGCGACTTCTGACAGTACATTAAGCAGTGCCTGTGTGGATGTGCTAAGTGTGTTTTTGTGTGTGTGTGTGTGGGTGTATAGGCGTATGAGTGCCTGCCTAAGTGTGTGTGTGCTGTAGAGATGTGCGCGTGTGGAGCTCTCGAATTTCACAGTCGTTTCGCTTCGCAACGCTTCATTTGCCTCGCCGTCGGCGATAAACCCGCGAAATCAAAGCTTTGCATTTATTTTGGTAAATATTTTTTATTGGTTTCTCATTTTTCAAAAACGTATTTTTAGCACTGCATTGAAATTCGATGAAGTTCCAAAAAAGTTATGTAAACATAGGCGTGCGTTAAATTCGATAGGCAAAGCTGCGAACTACTCAATACTTTTGGAAAATTTTAACGAGTTGAAAAAGGATTTTCAAGTTCAATTAAAATTGCATATTAAAGCTTTAAAATATTCAATACTTTCAGAAAAATTAAAAATCAAATTTAAATAGAGAGTTCTTTCATTTTATTTATATAATTTCTTTTTTGACGTTATATATATTATTATAAATAATAAATACATAAATAATATATATTTATCATCAATCAATATTTATGGTATTATATTACGATAAATAAGCCTTCTATAATTTTTGAAGGAAGTCTTAATAAAGATGTATTATCTACATTTTATTATAAGACTCAAAGCCATAATATGAAATTAAATATATAGCACAACTGTGATATATCAAATAGATTATATAATAGATAAGAGATAGGCACAGCTTCGAAATATTCAATATTTTCACGGAATCACATTATTACTTAAGTCTTTTTTATTTTTATTTGATCAAGAACTCAATTTCGCTAAGTAATTGAGAGCTATGTATAGTACATGTGCTTTGTAGTTCTGTTGCCCCTAAGGAACTCTGATTGTACAATCATCAGCCTCAATTTACGGCTGCCTTCGCTTTCAGTTGCTTTCGCGTGAGCAACACGAAGCGATTTGAGGTGAAGTCGTGCGTGCTCGTCTCACTCTCTCATATGCAGAGGGCGTGGGCGTGGGCGTGGGTGTGGGCGTAACGCTTCCCATTTCCCGTTGCCAGCTCACCACATGTGTTGATGTTTTGTACTGCTGTCACATTGTTGCTCCTGCCCCGGAGCAACAACTGCCAGCAACAGCGAGTGCCGCCCACATGCCACACCACCCACTCCTGCTGCCAGGGGCTCCCTCACTTCACAATTTACTGCACTGCCGAAGTTTTCAGCAGAATTACGGCTATAAACTTGGCTAGCGCTGTCAGCACAAGGCAAATTAGCGAGAGCACACACAGTGTGCGAAAGGGAGCGAGATAGAGGGAGAGACAGAGAGAGCAGATACCGACGCCGAGAAGTGTAATTAAAGGTATTAGTCGGCGCATAATTTGCACTGGGCTACCGAGCGACCATTATCAAATGCAAATGCAAATCTTTTGGGTCAGCCATAACCATTAGGGGCATTCCGTTTCGGGGTCTATCACTACTACGTGTTCGCGGTTCTGGGTTCTTCGTTCTCGGTTTGTAGAGCCTTGGACTGCAATTGACTTCGCTTTACTTTTTCTTTTGTTTAGCGGCAAGTGAAGGCGTTGAAGTGAAAGTTTTCTCACTCTTAACTCACAACATACACTCGGGTAGTCAACCAGGAAATACCCTGTAAAGCTAATTGAGTTTAACAGAAAGAAAATCTTCTCACTCTCAACGCACAACCCAGCAATAACTTATAAAGCTAAGTTCTTTACTTATTTTAGTAGCTTAAAAAATTGGCAGAACTGAATTTTCCCTCTTGAAATATTTTTTATAATTTTTTTAGTAGATAATTTCGAAGAATTTGAATTTTTCTATAATTCTAAATACTTGATACTAACTCCAATTGTAGGTCAAACGAAGAAAACTAATTAAACCTAACTACAAAAACCCTGCAAATTTTCAGTGCTTTGTGAATGTCCAAAATCTAAAGAAATGCATAAAGTTACATAAATTAAAAAAAAAAGAAAATTTAAAATAATTTAATTTAATTTAAAATAATAATATACTCAATATTTCTAACTATTTAATTAGCTATATTATTTAATTGAATTTAATATAATAATGAACATAATATAAATCACATACTGAATTTTTTTTTTTAATTTAACAAGCATATATAATAAAAAAATATATTTTTATATTTTTACACTTGATAATCAGATTACCTTTATCCAACCCAAAATTCGTAAATATTAATAGAACGAGAAAAAATCGAAGACCGAAAACAATTAACCAAAATCGAAAATAAGCACACAAAATTAAGAATCGAATAATAAACTAAAAATGAAGGGCATAAAGTCAAAAAAAGTCCAAAACTGTAAACTTAAAGCTAGGGACAATAAAATAAAATTGTCCACGTATTTACTATAATTTGTAGTGTATTGCAAGTGCTCTTCTGCCCCTTTTCTACCTATTTTCAATAGACAAAACACACATGCAGCCGAAATCCAATTACTGCTGGTCGAAGGTCGCTCTGGGCAAGCGCTACATAAGGCTGTCGAATTCATAGCTACAGCTGGCCGGGCCGAGAAGCATTCTATGCATAACACTTCACATTGCCACTTGCCACATGGCAATTGCCACATGCCACTTGCCACTTGCTGTTTGCCACTTGCCACTTGCTCTTTACTTGATGTGCTCATGTGCTGCCAATAATCAGATAAAAATATATCTGGTCAACGTTATGAGTGAGGAGCGAGGCGAAATAACAACAATAAAACGGCACTCGGGTGAAATATAGCGAAAAATAGGGAAAACAGCAGCAAAACAACATTTCAATGCAATTGCCGGAAAAACGAGCCCGAGCCTCGATTACCGAGAATATCGAGCGTCTTTATGTGGCTTGCCGAAACTGCTCGCCTATCGAGCCACGCCTATCGATATTATTCCTTCGACAAGAAGAGGCTGTGGCACACCCCGAGATTGTGACGCTATTAGATTTAAATTTCACCTAGGCCACAGGCCGACGCCTACGCCGCTGCCTGTAGGTGCGAAAAGGCAAACAACAACAAGCTTACACTGCAAAAAAATAACATGGCAATTATAGAAGCTTGCTTTAAGCCAAGTTTAAGTTTCGAACTTGTGTTAGCCTCGAGAAAGTCTCAGCTTCCGGCAAAGTCAGCGCAAATTGGCAGCTTATTAAATTTAAAGCCTCCCCAACTTTCTCTCAGTGTAGACCACAGCGGCAGCCACGATTGCGGTTATAGGAAATTGTCGAGTAAATTTGCTGGCAAAGTGTCGGAGCTCTACGCTCTGCGCTGCTCTAGAAACGCGCGCCAAATGTTGCGTATACGCAGCGTAATCAATTCTGAATGCTTTCACTTTAGCCGTTTATCAGCTGCGGTTGCCGCATTCCCGCGAATTATTTTGGCTAATGAAAAGAGATTAGTAATGTCTCCCGGCAGCGAGTGCGGGTATCTTAATGCGAGAATGGAAACATGAAATGAAAATTCCGTTTAAATGCGCTTCCACGAAACACAAAATATTTGCGCATCGCTGCGCCGACATTTTCATTTCGAGAATGGCAAACAGTTTCCCCAATTGTTTGGCCGGAACCGAGCGAGCGGAGCGAACAAAAAAAAGGCAAAAGCGACCGCAAGATGACAACCTCGAAATGCTCATTAGCTGCACTCGCTGGGCGGGGCGGGGCTGGGCGGTGAGGGGCGGGCAGAGGTACTCTTCCCCGTTGACGGTTTGCATTGCACACATTCTGCGATTCGCCTCAAAATGTTCAGGTTTCATTTGGCAACTCTTCACGCCCCTTCGATACATTTGTCTGTCGAATTTAATTAGACAAGCGAATGCAAGCGGAACGCAGCATTGAATGCGGTAAAATGTGAATACAGTGAAGCTGCGCTAAAGGCAAAACAACCTTAATATTTAAAGCACTTAAAAGGCATGCGGAATAATTAAGCTGGAGTTTCCCTTTGAACTTGCTTCGTCTGCGCTGAAAAGTATGCTACATTTTAATTTAATCACTCAAAAAGGGATTTCCGCACAAACCTTGTTTGCAGTTATTACAATAATGCCCAGCAATTTCTCCCAGTGTAAAGTTGGGAATGCATGGGAGATTGGCTTAAGCGAAACACTCAGTGTGATTAAATAGTTGTCAAAATTAACTAAAAAACATGCGAATTAAACAAGGCAGAAATTATTTTCTTTTTTTTTTTAAACACTCTTATTTTATTTATTTTTTTTTATTGAGGTAAACAGGGTTACTGAATTTAATGCTCATAATTTAATATGTGTTTTGGCTCTTATGTTGCATTTTACCGCTAAAAATCACTAATTAAATTAGTTATAAAGATAAGTAACTTCTTTTTTCCAATGTTTTTTATAATTAACTCTCAGTTTTTATCAAATTAATTAATTTCCGAAAATTTCCTAACAAAGTAGGGCACAATGCTAAGATATAAAAGTCACAAAGGAGTGTCTAGGTAACTCCGTTTACCCTAATAAAATAATATAGTATAGAAAAAACTTTTTAAGTTATGTTTGTCTTCCAGGGAAATTTCCCTGCCTGCCCTAAAAAGTATGCCACGTTTTTATTTAATTACCAACAAGCTGGATGCTGGCAGAAATTCAATTTGCAGTTATTTAAAAAATTAGTATTAATTTCTCTGAAATTTATTCCGAGCTCTCAAAAAATTCTGAAAACTTGCTCGAAAGTACAAAGGGGAAAAAAGAGGAAATATGCTCGGGCATTTGTGGCTTCTGCAGGTGGAAAGTGTGCCAGAAGTTGGCCCAAATGCGGAAATTTATTAATAAAAAAATAAGCAAAGCAAAGTGAACATGCTCGCACGCCGCTTGGCCCAAAAATAAAGTTCTTTTTTAAATTTTTTTTTATTTTTGCAAAGGTAGAAAATATCAAAGCGAAAATGCATTTCAATTTAATAAAGTTAGCGCGAAACTTCGTTGTGGAAAACTTTGCAATTGATTCTCCCCCTTTTTTTTTTGTATAACTTTTAAAATTGAGTGCTAAATTTCATTTGATTTACGTGCGCTTTTATTTTTTTGTGCACATTTCAAAATTCTCTTTAATATATTTAATATTTTCATTCTGGACTTCCTAGCGAATTCCTGCACGTCTTAAAGCCGGCGCGTGCCTAAGCGCCTGATGACTTCAAAATGAACTGGCAGCGGCAGCTTAAAGGCGTGGCACTCGCTTAGTTTGGCAAGCCGCACACGTAGCGGCGATGGGCTTTAAATCGCCCCATGCAAATCACACGATGAATATTTTATTTGCCAAACACATGTACGACATCTCTGTTTTTTTTCTAGCGGGGACAGAGTATGGCTTTATATATAAATACTAAATATATGCTTCAGTCGTTTGGAAACCCTTTTTCGACAAGACGCACAGGCACTTAAAGCCGCAAATCAAATCGAACAACGAGGCATAAAGCTGCAGAAACCTTTTAGGCGACGCGACTTTAAAGCGCGAGCGCGGCACTTAAATAAATATCGCGCATACGCCGCGTGGAACGAGCGCAGCGCCTGGCATATGTATGTCAAATATGATGCGACAGCAGAGCGATAAAAATCACAAGATATGGCAAGACTATCTGCCAGGCTGACAGGCTGCCAGGCGACAGCAAAAATGAAGCTGCCAAAATGCTGATGTGTGGGTGTGCGTGTGTGTGTGTGTGCGGCTGTGTGTGCTTAAGAGCTTCGTTTGCCTGGTCATTGTACTCGGGCCGCACTAATATGCCGTTATTATCATTGATGAAAGGGCAGCCGGGCGCGTCGAGTCGACTTTACGAGGGCCGCGTCCATTTTCGGCCTACGAATGCGAATAAATTTGCGACATGCGCTCGTTTCTTTACCCCTCCCCCTTACCCTCTCCCAGCTGCCATTTGATTTTTTGGCCTGCATGCGAATCGAGCATAAACATATTTCAGGCTGTGTGCAACGAAATTGTCCACACGCACACGAAATTGGCCCCGCAAAGACTGCCATTAACTTGGCCAAGAATCCTTCGCCTGCCACGCCTACCATTTTTTTGCAGCCCAATCAAAGTGACGTATTCATCCTGGCATTACATAAATACAGGCACGAGATTATGGCCGCAAAAAAAGACAATATTATGTGTATTAGTCTGACGACAGCCTCCCAGCCCGGCCCAGCCCAGCAGTCGGATTGACCCAGCTTCCGCTTCCTGTTTGGGCATACAACCTCAACAGCAACCTCTCTCAATCTCCGCTTGAATTGGCTCACGTTGCCGCCGTCAAGCATATTTTTTGATTATGTACAAATGGCCAGGTGCAGGCAGCAAGGCAGCAAGGCAGCATTGCTGGGGATTCGCCTTAACTTACAATTTAATCTACGGAAAAAGCTTCAGGTCAATTAATTGGAAACGCTGCTGCTGCCGCTGCCACTGCGTGGGAGCAGCGAAGCCGAAAATGCTCGCTGCATACTCGTGGGATGCGCCTTAAATTAAGCTAACAAAATGGGGAAAGTTTCCACTGGAAATACCTGTGGTCAGTAGTGCGGGGAGTTCCGAAATATGAGAAACTGTGCACAGCTGGCACTCAAAAGGGGAAATGAGAACAAATGTGCTGCATACTTTCGGGATGCGCTTAAAATCAAGGAAGGAGATGCCTTTAGTTGAGCGATAGAAGGGAATTTCCACACTGTTAAATATAATATAAAATATAAAAATATATCAGAAAAAAACATTTTTAAATAAATAAATGTAAAAAAAATAATAGAACAACTTAAATTAAAAAAAAAACAAATAAAATTTAAGAACATTCAAAAGTAATGTTTAAAAAATAACTAAAAAAAAGTAAGGCAAATAAGAATTTAAAAATAATAAAAATTATGAAGCAAAAAAACTAACTTAAAAAAAAAAACAATAAATGAAAAAATTAACACTAAAAAAACTAGAGCTAAATAAAAACTAAAACTAACAAAAAACAAAACTAAATGAACCACAAAAGAAAAAACTAAAGCTTAAAAAAAGTATATTAATATAAAACAAAAATTTAAAAAAAATAGTAAATTATATGAAATGAAGAGAAATAAAAATTTAAAAATAATAAAATATTTAAAAAAAAAAACTTATTTAAAAAAACTAAAACTAAAAAAAACTAGAGCTAAATAAAAACTAAAACTAACAAAACTAAATGAGCCTGAAAAAATATAACTAAAAAACTAACTACAAAAATATTAAAATTAAAAAAAAAAAAGTAAATTAAATTAAAAAAAAGTGCAATTGTTTTTAGTAACCTTAAATAAAACTTTAAGACTTCCGTCTACCATTAAAGATAAAAAATATAAAAGAAAAACTATTTCTTTTAAGTGTGTTTAAATAATTCGAATTACGAACAACTCAAAATTTTAAATGGTTTGAAATGTTTGTAACTTTAGTAACCAAACAATTTTTACAGCAGCAAAATGAACAAAATAAAATAGGATAAAATACCACTAGAAAATTGGCAAAATATTCAGGTATACTCTACTAAATAGTTAACCAACAATTTGAGTTAATGATGCAGCACAAGCTTCAAATTTGTAGGGAATTAACGTGTTTTATGCTGCAATATGCTTACCCCGCACTGCTCACATGATGCTCGCAAGTTCAGCTATTATAATAGCTTTAACCAACTTCTATATAGTAGTTCTCCTTGAAACTCCTAAACGCATATGTGATTTATTCATAGAAACTCAGCGCGAAAGTTTCGCCTGTGCATTATCACAGCGTCCCTTTGGAAATTAACGCTCCAGCGAGGCGTGGCAGAACTTCAGCAATTTGCGGGGCGGACTTGGGTTTAAAAATTGAGCGCAAAAAATTCAATCAATCGCCTTTTTTTTTCGTTGGCCCCGCCCCCTTCGGGCTGCATTGTGTGGACGGGCGGAGGCTTGAACTCGCCTCGGCTGTAAAGTCATGACCAGACATGGATTCATCATTATTTGTTCATCAATGTGGCCAGCTGGCGGGACGTCAGCCGAGCGGAGCAGAGGCGTGGACGGAGGCGGGGGCGGGGAGAAACAGATGCGAAGCAGGCGCAGACAACGCAATTAGAGAAAGGACGAGAAACCAACAAGACGACGGCAGATGTTGCTGGCACATGACACTGGACACTGGACGCAGGACGCAGGACATCGACAGGGGCAAAGGCTGAGGCAGAGTCCCACTTTAAGCTCTCGATGTTTACAATTTAATTTAATTTTAGTTTACAAGTACAAAAGAATGGCTTGATGGTTTGCTGCTGCTGCTGCTGCTGCTGCTGCTTGCTACGCTTGGCGCTCAGACCTTGACGCCAATCTCGCCGGGATTGAAGATCTTGACGTTGCGATCGTTGACCTTGTAGAGCACCTCCTTGCGCGTCTGCTCGCACTCGTAGCTGCCCTCGTCGTCGAGCACGCGCTCGATGAGCAGCTTGCCGTCGACCTCGCGGAAGACGCCGCTCTTGAGCCGCAGCACCTGGATGCGCACGTTGCCCAGCTTGGCCACATTGTTGTCCGTCAGCTGGTGGATGTCGCTGTTGCTCAGCTTCGTGATGACCGTCAGGTGGTCGTGCTCCTTGGCCAGGTCGGCCAGGGCCTGGCAGAACTGCTGCACCTGCAGCTTGCTGGCGCCCAAGTTAAACAGTATCGACAGGTTGTCAATGAGGATCGTGTAGCTGCTGCGATTCGCATAGTTCTGCGCCAGCTGCCCGCGTATATCCTCCACCAGTTGCTCGGTCAACGACAGCGACTGCGATGGCGACTGCGACTGCGCCTGCGCCTGCTCCCCCTGCAGCCACTTGCAGGTGAGCCCCTGGCGCGCTATGTCGCTCAGCACATCGATCACGCTGAGCGTCTTGCCCAGAAAGATGTTGGAGTTGTAGCCCAGGCGCATGCCCGCGTTGAAGTAGTGCTGGTAGTGATGCTGCAGGCAGACGAGCAGCGTGCCCGCGTTCGAGATGCGCAGCCGCTGGCCGAGAATGCAGCTGATCAGGAAGCTGCCATCGACATTGGACTCCTCGCTGATGTGCACGAATCCCGGCAGCTTCTGCTCGTTCAAGCCGCACGCGAGCAACACTGAGGTGGCCATGATGCTGCAATGGAGAAGGCAGAGAATGTTAACTCAACTCGAGTGAATGCGTTTAATCAATTAATAAATGCCATAAAGTGCTCGCAATTAATTACGAGCGCAATATTCGGGGGACGACAGCGGCGCCGGGTCACGTGCCACGGGTTCAGGCCAGTTGACAGCGTTGACCGAGGCCAGTAGGCGAGGACTAACAGACTTTCTTTATTCTTTACTCTAGCTGCTCTGCTTTCGGCCACTTTGATGCCCTCACGCAGCAGTGGGAAGATTGCGCTTTGAAAAAGGATTTTTTATACTAGTTGGAATTAAAAAAAAAATTATGGGACTCAAAAACACACAGACAATAAAATTTAATTTTTGTAATTTTTTTTAATTAAAATAAAAATAATTAAAAGTAGACGCCTTACTAGCCTCAAAGTCGTTTAATCCTGGCAAAAATGTATTTATTTATTTGCCGTACTTAATTAACCACCTAAATTACCTACGATTGCACACAAAAAAATAATAATTAAAGATTCAATTTTTAATTTAAAAAATACCAAAAAAAATAATTATAGCTTAAATTTTTAATTGAAAATATCAGCTGATAAAATAAAGTAAGGTTTTTCTTTAGCATTATTCTTATCAATTTCTCTACAAAAAAAAAATAACTTGCCTTACAAATGAGCTCGAAGAGCATACACTCTTCAGTCTAGGCTCTGGCCTTTGCCTTTGCTTTTTAATTTATTTACTTAGTCCGCTGGGAGGTCGCAGCGCACATTTTCATTTCGTTCTGTCACTTCATCATCGCTGTCAGGGCCACACGTGGCCAATAACCCAGCGGCAGCAGCAATCAATGAAAATGAAGCACTCACTGCAATTTATTATGAGAAACACAATATTTTACAAAGGAGAAATTAAAAAGAGCCAGCTAAAAAAAAAAAAAGAATGAAGCCGAAAAAAAAAAAATTTCGGCTGGCCCATGAGGGGATCGAACCCGCGACCTTCGCGTTATTAGCACGACGCTCTAACCAGCTGAGCTAATGGGCCGATGAACGCTTGCTCGCCAAACGCTCAATTGAGCAGCCAAGCAGGCAGTACAGCAGAGAGCGGGTAAAAGCTCCCGGCAAAGCTCTGCATTCGATTCGAGCAAGTGCTAATAGTTTAGTTTAATTTCGAATCCAAGTTGCTAATGAGCCTAAAACGCGTTTCATTTTTGTGCTTATTTTTAAGCAGGCAAATGCGAAACTGCTGCAAAAATAAAAACAATTTGCATTTCAAATTATACGCTTCGTATCTCCCGCACTATAATCTCTGCACTCGCTTATCGTAGTTGAAAATACCAAAAAAAATGCTGCACTGCACACACTGTGCACGCAGGGATCATTCGTATTTGCAGCCGACAAATAAGCGAAGCTAACGAAGCGAGCGACACTCTAATTGAACCTTGACTCCAGTGCTGTCAGAATTTTGCACTAAAATTTGCGCAAAAATTTTAAAATGTAAAAATTGCAAGCATTTTTTTTTTTAAATGCTTAAAAGATTTGCTGTCTTTTGAAACATATGCCTGTATATATGTATTTTATGTTTAGCCAAAAATAGCCAAGTTTCGACACCTCCACCATCTATCTCAAAAGTCTTGCACAACATGCTTTTATCATCGAAAATTTAAGCATTTTAGACAAGTAAACCTAAAATTTACAAATTAATGTTAGAGCGTTATATTGTAACTATTTTGGAATATTAACTAGTGGCTTATTAGTTTTTAATGATTTGATAAAATTTGAAAAAAATTAAAATTTTATTTAAAAAATGTAGAAATTGTCAATTTGTTAAAAACA
Source organism: Zaprionus bogoriensis (assembly GCA_035046045.1). Classification (NCBI taxonomy): domain Eukaryota; kingdom Metazoa; phylum Arthropoda; class Insecta; order Diptera; family Drosophilidae; genus Zaprionus; species Zaprionus bogoriensis. Next base: position 162,251 of record JAWNOI010000010.1, read on the forward strand.
TCAATTTTTAAAAGCCTTAAGGAGCCTTTTTATAGTTAAAGTTACATTATTTATAAAAATAACAATATTTTTAAATTATATTTAAAATTTGCTAGATACAGCGCCTAAATTTTTGAAATGGCAGCACTGCTTGACTCATTCCCTCTCTCTCTATCTCTCTCCATCTCCCTCTCTCTGCGAATTGCAGCCAAAATGGCACTTTCCGGCGAGCGCAGCTTGAATTACGAGCAAAACAAGTAATTAAAACTTATGGCGGCAATGAGCATTAATTCGAAATTGATATACAAAATACACCCAATTGTAAATAGCCCAAAACGGGGCGCCTGACCGCTGGTGATTAATAATATTATTGGGTTCTTTATGTATGCTCTGTGAGCACATGGCCCGTCGAGACAGGTGCACACACACACACACGCACACACATAATTTGCTTAATTACATAAAAGGCTTTTCAACTACGCAAACACAATTTTCGTGGGACCAGCGAAACAAGTGCTCCACTTTGCAGATACCCTGCAATTGCGTTGGGAACTTGTATCTTAAAGTCTTATTAATATTAAAAAAAAAATATTTAATACTTTAAAATTATAAGCTCAAAATACATACAATAAATATTGTCAAGCATACCCTCTAGCCGCACCCCATGCATACAGGGTACAATTATTTAACAAACTTTAGCGCCCTGATAATGAGCGGTCAGCGAAGAAGCATACCATACGATACGATATGAAAAGTTTTAGCACACACACACCCACACACACGCTGACGTATTATTTTACGCATGTGTACGACAAGTATTTTGCCGAGTGTACGCAAACGCCAGCGATTTGTACCGTTCTGGAACGATTAGAGGCGAGATAGTGTACAATACCATTACATTGTGATTGTACAATGGAAATACACACACAGCCGCAGGCAGGCGAGAGCAAACAAATAATGAAACTGTGAACGAACGCCGACCGAAGGTTACAATATAAAAGCTCTCACCAATCTATGCTTATGCACACACACAGACTCTCTCTTCCGCACTCACTCTCTCTCTCTCTCTCCGTTCTTGAATGCGCGCTCTCTGAGTCTCGCGAGAGCGGGTGCTGCTGCTGGCGGGCAAAGCGTCTGACAGCTGACTAACTGAAGCTGATCCCGACACACTTCCGTGCTCGCCTTGACCGCGCTGTCACTGCGACGGCGATAAGGCGAATTGCCAAGCCAAACATCAGACGGAGTGTGAGAGAAAGAGAAAGAGAGAGCGAAGTTAGGGTTAGACGTGTGCACAGTGCTGGCAAGTGTTTCAGAATAAAAATAGCTTTAACCAGCGACAAACAAGCTAAATTAGTTTTGTTTTAAGCGATATTTTTCAATATTATGTTCTAGAATAAGTAATATGAAATTAATTGAATTTACTAATTACGTTTGCATAAAAAAAAAAGTAAAAGTATACATTATTTAATTATAATTAATAAATATATGCGCTAATATATAATTAAAGTATTCCAGGCAACAATTAGTAATTTTTCTCATCGACAGAGCGTTCATAATATTTATGTACAACTTTCACAAGATTACTTTCATTGAGTATTTATTTTGTGTGTCAAACAAGCTAAGCTATTCTATATTAGAGTTTTCTTTTAAGCGGAATTATTCAATAATGTGTTTTAGAATAAGCAATATGCAATTAATTGAATTTACTAATTATGTTTGCATGAAAAAAGTAAAATTGTACATTACTATTTAATTATAACTAATGAATATATTCGCTAATATATAATTCAAGTATTCCAGGCAATTAGTGACCATTCTCATCGTAATATTTAAATACAACTATCAGAAGTTTAATTTCATTGAGTATTTATTTTGAGTATTTACTTATTTTGCCATATTTATGTTGTGTTTTATAAAATTCACTTAATATCCCAGAGATAGATTGTAAATTAAAAATAAATAAAAATAGAAAATTGTTTATCTTGGGTTCTAACTACTAACGGAAAAAAAGCTAACTCGACAACACTCCAGTCAAAGCTTTGCTGCGGCCGCGCCGGGCGGCTCGCTGCGTCCGTCCACTCACGCACACGCTTTGGCGGCGAACTGGCATTCAGTTCTGGCGATCAGTACGTTTCGAGTGCTCAAGCGACGACGACGACGACGTCGTGCCGGCTGCCTCCAGCAGACACACACAAGAGAGAGAGAGAGAGAGAGAGAGAGAGAAAGAGCGAGAGCGAGTAAGCAAGACCAGTTTTCCGTGCGCGCTGAAGTTGTTGTTCTCGCGTGCTGTGTGCGTGTGTGTGTGAGTCAAAGATTGCGCTGCGTGGTGTTACCAAAAATACGAGTATACAACAATATAAGGCAGCAGCTCAAAAACAATAAACAAACCAGCAGCGTTTTCCCTTTGCCAAGCTGAAATTTCAATTAGAAACGCGCGCGTGTGTGTGTGAGTCTGTTTTTTCTGCAACAATTTACAGTGGTTTGCAATTTATGCGCATGTGTTTTCCCGATTCAATTACGCTGCAACCGTTTCAGTAGCTTCAATTATATTCAGTAATTTGCACACCTCCGACTGATAGCGAGAGAAATCATGGCATTATCACGCGATGTTTCGTGATCTGCGCGCCGCAGCGCCGGCATCAGCTGTTCCGCAGCCCATATAGTCGGACTGCCACTGATATGCCTGAGATTCTAGCAGTACAACTGCATATATGTGTTGTTTTTTGGGGGCGCGACTGGTTTGATATTTTATGGGCACGCATAATCGCAATTTATAAGCATGTTTTTTTTATTTTTTTTTTGGATCATGTGATGCTTGTTTTCTAGTTTTCCTGTAGATACGCTTTATTAATCAAACTTTGAACTTGGGCAATAGCTAATTCGTTTTACGATCAGATAAAATGCAAGGCGAGCGAGATACCTGTTTAGCTGTTACCGCTTGTTTGGGCCAAAAACAAACAACGACAAATGCATTTCTGTTGCCAAGCAAGTTTCGCATATATTACATTTATTTTCCAATGATCTTTGGAAAACTTTTTCAAATTTATATAAAATATATTTAAAATGCAACAAGTATTTTCTTGTCAAGCAGCGATACACTCTCCCAGTCTACCAAAAAAATCTGATTATTTCTATTTTATCTAGCGTGCATTTTACACTGAAGCTTTTACGATCGTAGCTGTCATTCAGTAAGACATTAGGCTGAGTAGTTGCGCTCAGCTGTTCCATAACTCGTCCGGAGAGGGTATTTCAAGAACTCGGCGAACGGTAAACAGAACTCGTTGTATTTTGGCAAAAACAACCAACAAAAAACAACTGATTTATGGGCCGTTCCGGGCACGTGGCGTGGATCCCACGACATTGAATACACTATATACGAATACATATGTCACTGGGCACAGACAAAACAAAAAACATGCCCACCATAAAAGTTCTATGCTACAATTTTGATTAGCGAACATGTTATCGCAACACGAAGGGGCAACCAAATTGAATGTTGATAAGAGCGTGGGGGCAACACGGTACAACTTGGCCGATCAAATGGAAGATCATAGATACCAATAGTTCGGACTATTCAATTTGCTTGATTTCCTTATAGTACACTAGCTTTCCATTTGTTATTATGCAGCTTGTATTGGAAACATTTCGCATGCTAAAAATAGTTCGATTTGCCGATTCGAAAGCGTAAAGTCCGCAGAAATACGCACAATTAAATGTTTTCAAAATATAAGATGAACATTTATAAAGTATTTAAGCTGTAGAAATGCTATATAATATTTATTATATTTTTTTTTTTTTCAAAATATAATATAACTTTTTTCAAACTTTTGGAGCTGTAGAAATTCCGTAAAAGAAAATGGAATTTACATAGAAGAAATTCAGCGGAATCAAATGTTTTGAAAATATATAATGAACATTTTCTAGTTTGTAAATATTAAAAATGCTTTTAGCTCCAAAATAGAATTTACATACGTTTTAAAAAAAAATATGTATATATTTTCTAACTGTTGAAAGTTTAGAGATTTTGTAAAACACCAAAGGAATTTAAAATAATAAGCATATTTCCTACAGCAGCTTTAAGGATTTTGTAAAAAGACCAAAGGAATTTAAAATAATATGCATATTTTCTTCAGCAGCTTAGAAATGGTAGAGCAAAACTCAAAAAATATTATATAATAAATAATAAAAAATTTCCATATTTTGAAGCTGTTGGAAATCGGTAACAAATTTAATTCACATTGTGAAATGCTAGAACATATTCCATAAATTAGTGTTTATTTTTTTGAGTTCCATTTGCACAAGTAAAGCACACTGTAGACGAACTGATTTCCTATACGAACTCACGCACACATGCACATCGCGCCTGTCGGTGTGGTCAATGTCAATGCCGGCGCGCCACGCTTATGATGCACGCAAGTCGCAAGCAAAATAGCAACAATTGCTGCCGAATAATTAAAACCTTCTATTGCTTGCACTCACCAATAAACAGGTTTATTTTCGCAGTTAACTTTCTTTCAGCGTAGCAAAAAAAACAAACAATTCACACAACAGAACACGAAATGTACACAAGACTTGACTGCAAAGTGCAATGGGCAAACAGCTGTTCGACCAGTGTTTCCACACGACAAGAGCTGAAAAACTAGCTAATTCGGTGCATTTGCTGAGATTTAAATGAGAGCGCGCGCAGGTGTGGGGAAATTATCATTTGAAAATAACAGTTGTGTTATAAAGCTAAATTAATTATTATTATTATTAGACAACTGCAATTGGCAAAATAATGTATGGGAACAGTTTTAGTAATTATTGCTAGTGACTGGGTACAGTTAGCTTTTAACAGATAAAATCAAAAGCAAGCAAAAGCACCTCAACATAATTTCTGTTCTCAGCCAATGAGAACAGTTTAACAGCAATTGAGAACAGCTCAAGCAACAGCTGCTCCTGCCGGCATTACGACCAGGGGTGTCGTATCAGCTTTTTTCCCGTCAGATCTGGCTTTTTTTGAAGTGTGATTGCGGGAAAAATATGAAAACAGCGGGCAGCGGGAATTCTGGCTTTTTGAGCAAATTTACGCAGCTTTTTTTTTAGTTTACTTTTATTAAAATTTTATAGATGTTTAAATTGAATTTAACGCCTGAAATGTTAAAAATGTATTTCTCTCGACAAAATATCGATATTTACTTGTATCGAATAACTTCCCTCAAAAGCGTCTTGCATCACTAATATTGTGAAATTGGCTTGCGCTATATCAAGTTAACGATGCCAAAGGAAACTTATAAACAAAAAGTGAGAGATGTCTGGCTGCAGAGCACAGAATTCAAGGAGTGGATGAGGAAAGATCCTACAGACCTCACGCGGGTGTTTTGCAGCTATTGCAAGTGCAGCATAACTGCAAAATTAAGCGACTTGCGTGCACATGCTTCAGTTGCTCTGCAAATGCAGTCCCTGCCTTGGTCAAATGCCGACGTCGAGCGGGTATTCAGCCAAGTAAATTTAATAAAAACTAAAATTCGAAATAGCATGAGCGTTAAAACGTTAAACGCTATACTGAGTATAAGGTCCTTATTTTAATTTATTTGTATTTTCAAATTAGAAATTAATTTACTTAAAATTTTAGGTACGGGCTGCGTCGACACAATAAGTGCTGCTTCAATTACAAGCTACCACCCAGCTGCCTATCTACATCTAGATCTTAATTTTTGTACATATTACTTATTTTTAAAATTGTTTCAGTTGATGTTTTTTTTTCACTGTAAAGAGTATTACCCATATATTTTATGTTAAGTTAAGTGGAACTGAGGATTTATCATTTAAAAACATACATCACATTGCCTTATAAAAATCAGCTTGTTTCTTAACTTTTTTTCTCTGGTATTCAGCTTTTTTCAGCTTTTTTTTTTCATTGATTCAGCTTTTTTGGCTCAGAAAAAAATGACACCACTGATTACGACTTGTGGCGCTTTGTACAGTGTGACCTTTTGCACACACTTTGCGCCGCTAGAGGCGCCACTGTGCCAGGCGGCAACTAATAAGATTAGTCGCCAGCCGCCTGCGTCACGGCCCAGCTGTTTTCGCATGGGTATGTGTGTGTGTATCTGTGTGTGTGTACATCCTTAAGGTCCAGTTAGTTCCTGGTGCGCGTTGAACGATGACATAACAAACTTCCCGAGTGCCGCACTCAAATGCGATTGAATTGATTTTTGCAGAAAGCGCGTAATTCCCTTGTAATTGAGTTAGGCTTAGGCGGAAAATAACTAATTATAATAATTGGAATTCCCTTTGCCTTACAGCCTTACAGCATGTCCGGCGAGAAACAGGCGCGTTGGTACTTCGGGGGCCTGGGCAGCGTGGGCGCGGCCTGCGCCACGCATCCCCTCGACCTGATCAAGGTCACGCTGCAGACGCAGCAGGGCAACCTGTCGGTGGTGCGCCTGGTGCCGCAGATCATCAGCGAGCAGGGCGTGCTGGCCTTCTACAACGGCCTGTCCGCCTCGATACTGCGCCAGATGACCTACTCAACGACCAGGTTCGGCGTCTACGAGGTCGGCAAGCAGCACATCAACACGGACACATTCGCCGGCAAGATCGCCCTGGCCGGCCTGTCCGGCATGATTGGCGGCATTGTGGGCACGCCCGCGGACATGGTCAACGTGCGCATGCAGAACGATGTCAAGCTGCCCCTGGAGAAGCGCAGAAAGTGAGTGGGCATCGACCAATAGCTATAACATTTACCCATTTTCTCTGTCCGTCTGTCCGTTTGTCTGTATAAACGCACAGAACTCAGCTAGTACAAGAGCTGGCGACACCAAATTTGGCATGAATTTAAAACTTTTTGTGCCACGCCCACTGCCTTAGAAAATTAATATTTTCGATTTTTAACATAAATACTAAGCAGAAATTAAGAGCTACGAATAAGTTAATTGTTTCCGCAGTGAATTCGTACGGCTAAAATGGATAAAGGGTATCTAACTGCCGACTACAGCTTACCTAACATATCTATTCTAACTTGAAATCTTCTTCTGCCCTCTCTTCAGCTACAAGAACGGAGTGGATGGCCTGATCAAGGTCTATCGCCATGAGGGCTTCAAGAACCTCTTCTCTGGAGTGACAACGGCCACGGCGCGCGGCGTCTTCATGACCATCGGCCAAATCGCGTTCTACGACCAGATTAAGACCTATCTGCTGACCACGTCCTACTTCGAGGACAACCTCATTACGCATTTCAGCGCCTCGCTGGCGGCGGGTGCCATCGCCACTACCCTGACGCAACCCATGGATGTGCTCAAAACGCGCTCGATGAACGCCAAGCCCGGCGAGTACAGTGGTCTCTGGGACGTCGTCAGGCATACGGCGAAACTCGGACCGCTCGGCTTCTTCAAGGGCTACGTGCCGGCCTTCGTGCGCCTGGGACCCCAGACGATCCTCACGTTCGTGTTCCTCGAGCAGCTGCGTCTCAACTTTGGCTACGAGCGGGTCGCCAGCAAGTCCTAACCGTAATGCTAACATTCCATCTGCAATTCGTGTGCTACTCAGAGGCGTGAACTACGCCCATTGACTTAGGCTTAATTACCGCTAATTATTAACGAGAAATGCTTTTATTGTTGCAAATATATGTGCATACCTTGTACGGTATGCAACTAGTAGACCTGTCGTTTGCCTATTACTTGTGGATTGCATGGTAATAAACTTTTACAGCCGCCTGCAGCAAATTAAAGAGATACGTGTTATCGGAAGAGATATACGAGTCTGGGCATCATATATATTCGCTTGAGACAGGCCTTTGTGAGGAGGGTTACTCATACGAAAAGTTCATCTTATCGTGAAAAGCAAAATAAACACACAGTTTATATTAACGAATGTATATATAGTGTTTGTATATTCAAAATATGTAGAAAATGCTAAAGCTGAAGCTAAAGATTAAGAAGAGTTCACCTTATTCGGAATAAACAAATACATATAGAAGGCAGTAAAGTTCCTTTATTCAATATGTACTTGGCAAAAGTCTCAAAAAGTTAGAAATACTTAAAAAAGATACATCAATCATATCAACGATAAGACAGTTCAAGAATATACAGCTTCAGAATGCTCTTGGACTTTGAAAAATAGTGCAGTTCCTCTAAAAGTATGTATAGCTTCAGAATGCAGTTATAGACAGTCTTAAAGTAGGTTAAAAATGCTAGGGCTGAAGAAAATTTTGTCATATAATATAAAACCAAAATGAGAATAAAACAGTTGAAGAATATACAGGTTTAAAAAGCATTTGAAATGAGTCTCATAATAAGTAGAAAATACTGAGGCAGAAGAAAAGTTCAACATAGCTTGAATAAAATAATGGATAAAATAGTAGAAATTGCAAGAGCTGTAGCTCCAAAAAAAATGTATGCCATTTCAAAAAGTAAAATAAAGGAAAAACTCGTAGAATGTACAATTTTAGGATGAACTTGAAAAAAAAAGTATTAAAATAAACAGAAAATGGTAAATCTCAAATAAATAATTATCTATAAAAAGTCAGAAGACAAACTTTCTATGCAATAGTTCTATTTCTAACTGATTGCCTAGTTATTTTCTATAATTTAATTTAATTTTGCATTTAATTTAGTTTTAATTTAATTTAATTGCAATATAAATTGACTTTAAATATTAAAATACTAAGTTATGATTATTATTCGTCAAGAAGGAGAAGAGAGTAAAAAGTTGTAGTTGTATTGCATACTTCACTCACTATAAATAATTTCTTAAATTATTTAATGACATTTTTTTTTACTCAACATGCATGACAATATGTTGGTGCACTTAGTAAGTGTATAGAGCATTCGGCTTTTGCGACATAATTTCCCCCCAACTACAGAGCGCAACGCTCTGCTGCCTGACAAAACTCAAAGTCTTTTTGGAAGGGTATGGAGACACTTTTAGGGACATGGAAAGAAGTCTGGGATTGCCTGGTATTTTACTATATTTACCACTCAATATTAAATGCGCGTAAAAAGGCAATTTCAACTTGAATCTATTACAGCATTTTGCACGCCGAGAAGCCGCCGCGCTGTAGAGCTGCGGATGCCTGTGGACAAGGCTGACGCACAGCAGCTACACGCTATCAGCGTTAAATCGTTAACAAAGTCCACACAAATACTTAAAGAATGCACTCACCACAAATAACAATTTGAAACTAGTTAGAATCGTTGAGGAAATCCTTGTAATTCTGCACAAAACAACAAGACGCACGCACGAATTTAATGAGCTTGCATTAAACAGCTGTTCGACCAGCGTTGCCACACGGCCAGCAGTTGTGCTCATTGCCGGCGTTGCCACTGAGCGGCCGCAGACAGCAGTGTTGCACAACTTGAAAAGTTAGCAAAGCGCGCGGGCGCGCACACAGTTAAATTCAAATGTGAATAAACGCAATTTGGCTTGAGCGACGCATTTAAAAGCGATTTGAACGTAGCGCAAGTGTTCAAAATGCAGTATTTTATATGAAATTGACTATTTTTAAGTTATTTAATAAAATATAAATATATAAAATTTAAATATGTAGAAACAAAGCATATTATTATTAGTAAATAAATATATATAAAATAAAAAGTGCATCTAACACATTTATATTTTAAATATTTATATTGAAATATTTAGTATTTGGTGTCTTAAATAAAACTACAATTTCAGAGATATTAATAAATTAAAAAAAAATACTAATATACTATAAAAATATTTTATATTTAACTCTTATTCTCTATTTCTGGAAACATTACCTAACTGCCAGTGCAGCTCGTTTAGCCGCAAACATGCTCTGCTTCCGGCCCAAAGGCGCGATATCATCGGCTGACGTGGCGTATGCGCAACCAGAGTGTCGCAGCAGCACGCAACTCGCACCGCTTATAAGATATGCCCGGACCGCGATTGCCGTTTCATTGCCCCATCGAAATGCCAACGTATAGTTTGCAGCACGCTGTGGGCGTGGCACTAGTGCTGCTGCTCGCCGTGGGCGTGCCACAAGCCAGGGCCGACAACGAGCGCAAGCTGAAGGTAACCAAAATCGAGAAGCTGCAGGAGGATGCGGCGCAGTTCGAGAGTGCAGTGCAGCTGGGCGAACGCGACGCCGAGGATCGCGTCAAGGTCTCAGGCACGCTGCAGCAGAAGGTGGCGCTGGATAATGACTGGAAGGTGCGTAGCTGGCAGAAGCAGAAGTAGCTGAGCGCTGACCTCTGACCTCTCTCACTGTCTCTAGGTTAACATTACCTCCTATCGCGCCGAGGAGCCCGGCAAGGAGTACGCCAAGTACAAGGAGCTGCCGCTGATGGGCGTCTGCCAGCTGATGGGCTCCTACTACAAGAGCTTCTTCTACGACACGCTGAAGGACTACGCGAACGCCCCGCAGCCGGACACCTGCCCGCTGCCGCCGGAAAACTACCAGATGCGCGACTACCCCGTGGACATGGCCAAGCTGAAGCAGATGCTGCAGCCGGGCTACTACCGCGTCACGCTGCAGCTGCTCAAGGAGGGCAGCGTGCAGCTGGCGTACCTCTCCGAGTTCCAGGTGGAGTAGTGCGTCACATGCTTGGCTTGCCTTGGCTTTATTTCATACAATAAATGGTGCTTGGGCTACTCGTAGCTCAGCATCCGCTGCAGCAGCTCGTCGTAGACGTACCTCTTGGCCTCGCTGCCCCAGATGAAGTCCAGGTGCGCCCACTTCTCGAACGGCACGAGGTAGTCGAGCGCCAGATTGGGCAGCGCGTCGCGCAGGCGCCGCACATCGCTCACGGCGCACATCCAGTCGTTGGCGCCGTAGTAGAGCAGCACCGGAGCCCGGGCGTTCTGCAGCTTGTACTCCGGCGGCGTGTAGCTGCCGTACTCGTAGGGATTGCGCAGTATCGAGTAGTCGAACTTGCGGAACTTGCCCGAGTTGTGCTCCTGGCAGAAGTGCAGGTTCTGATTAACCGAGGCGCCGGCCGGCGACGTCGCCTTGATGTGCTCCAGCAGCTCCTGCCAAGCGAAAGACATACACAGATAAATACAGTTATATACAGTTATATAGTAGCTATAGCCCGATCTGCCTCACATAGTCCAGCTGCTCGGAGTCGTAGCCGCCGATGAGGAAGACTTCATTGGCGCACATCTCGGCGTAGGGCGAGTTCGCCTGGCACAGCTCGATGCCCAGGTCCTGCTTGAACCTGTTGCTGGGCATGAACTCCATGGAGCCCACCAGCTCCACCATGGCATTGGGTTGGCCCAGTATCGGCGCGAAGGCGCGCGTCAGCGGACTCTTCATGTTGCCCATGTAGGCAGCCGGGCCGAGCAGATGCGCCGACTTGATCTTGTCGTTGTAGCCGGGCTTCTCGGACATCATCACCAGGTACACGGTGGTGCCCTGCGAGTGGCCCACGTACTGCAGCTGCTGCTGCCCCGTCACGCCCAGCACGTAGTCGATCATGGCGGGCACATCATAGATGCCGATCTCGTTCCAGCTGAAGTTCCAGAACACCTGCCAGTACGTCGGGTAGTACTTGTGCGCCTTCGAGTACGTATTGCCACGCGCGTTGCCCAGCCAGACGTCGTAGCCCGCGTCGGCAAGCAGGTAGGCCAGCGACTTGCCCGGCCCCATGAGCACCCAGTCGGAGCTGGAGCTCAGCATGCCGTGCATGAGGAAGGCCACCGGACGCTTGCCCGTCGCACCGCTCTGCGGGGAGTAGGGTATACGGTGCATGGTCAGTATGTAGTGGTCCTCGGTCTCCACTGTGTGCCGCTCCATTGGATAGCCATCGTCCTCAATGCGCTCGCCCTGAGTATGCAAAGCGAGAACTTATATATATTTAATCTGGCCTAGGATTATTTTAAGTCCGACTGAGATTGATTTTTATACCATTTATGCATTAAAAAGTGTTAAAAATCGTATTGACTCGGTACAAATATTTATAACAAGCAGAAGAATGTGTATTTAGCGTCAGTAGCCGAGTAGATTTGGCGCTGTCCGTTTGTCTGTCCGTTTGACCGTTTAAACGCAGAGATCGCAGCTATTACCAGAGCCAGAGACACCAAATTTGGTCTGAACACAGATTTAATTAATTTCGAAAGTTGCGTGCCACGCCCACCGCCTTTAATAATCGATATATTACCCTTTTAACTAAAATTTTAAGCAAAATAAAATAGCGACAATATTGTCACTTGGCACACAAAACGGTTATTAAAATGTTGATATGTGCTACAAATTACAGACTGATCGGATAATACACACAGAAGTTCTACAAGCGAGAAGCTACCCATACAACAGTAGCAGCGACGCAGCTGTGAGCCGACGTCAATGCTTGCATTTGCCTGTATGTGTGAGATCGGTATGTGCGTGTGGTGACAAGAATTAATTTAAGAATTAATTAAGAATTAATTTAACTGGTTTTAAAAGTTATTGCGATTGAATTTTAAATCCAAATTCAAAAATTTCGACACTCAAATCGGTATTTAAAAGTATGGGTAATTAACTTGGTTTAAGAAATTACGAGATTATCAAAATGCTGTCAATGTTTTACATGGAATTCGTACTAAATTTGACTATTTTTTTTTTTGGTATCAAATATACTCCAATTAAATTACACTCTCTACTTAATTATAGTCCAATCAAATCACACTCTCTGCTTGCTCCTTCAACTTACACAATCCGAAATGGGTCTGGTTCTGCCAGCCAGGGCCAGGCCCAGGATGCCCAGCAAAACGAACGCACAGATAATTTGTCTCTTCATTGCAAAACTGCGAGCGCCTGCTTGAAACTCTGGGCCTTATATATATGCGCGATCTCAGATAGTACGCTGCATTATCTATCGATAGTGGTCTATCTATTGGTGCCTGATATAGGCCTGACAATGCGCGCATATACCTCCAGGTGAGTATCGTGCGTGCGTCTCTCCATACAATACTATATAGTATTTATAGCCAGATAGTCGTGGGTCTAATCAGCTCGTTGTTTTCTGATTTACGATAGCCCCTTACCTCCCACATGTCCAGCTTTATCTTAATTATTGGCTCACTTCTTTTTCAGAAATTTTCTATCTCGACGTCTATATATAAACCTATGAGTGCGATCGAATGATTGTAAGATATTGCTATAAGACCTCATAAAATTCAAATGAAAATGTTTCTATTGATTTTCCACTGTTTGATGCGTGCTAACTCAACCTATTGACCCCTTTCCACAATATCGCAAGGAGGCGTTAAAAGTATTACTTAATTGTCGCCTTGTTAGCGTAAGACTAACAAACCATGATGTCATGTTAAGGGAAACTTTGATTGGAGTTCGGAAAAACTTTGAACAGACTTTGAATTAAAACTTTTGATTTGGAGAATATTTTTAAATTACTTAAAGATATGATTTAAAATTTAATCAAAACGAAATGAATAAATAAAATATAAATGCATATATTTTTTTATTTTTACTTTACATTAAAACATTTCACTTTTTTTTAATTATTTTAAATAATATTATTTACAGAAAAAATTAAAGCTGTTGTTTTGAATAATATTTGTAAATTATTTAAAAAAACCTTTAATAGCTTTACCAAAATAAATATATAATAAATAAAATGTGTATATATTTATTTCATAAAAAAAGCCATTGACCAGGAGATTATTTTTAAACAATTTTAAAAAATTATACACATTAAAAATATATAATTAAAAATTTAAATTACATATTTAAAATTTCTGCAACTAAAATATATATTTTACTATACATAAAAATTATACATTAATTTATTATACATTACAAATTATTAAATATCAATCTTCATTAAGTAAACTCAGAACTCGCTTTGATTGACTCGTAAAAATCGACAGCTAAATCAAAACGCTTCGGGGAGTGCCCAGTAAAGCCCCTATTCCAACAAATGGTTGTCCAGTAAAACCGCCCCATTACTCCCACCCAACACGCACTTGGAGGGGTGCACATGCACCTGGACGAGTTCAATCGATTTTCACATTGTCACATTCAATTGGTCGACGTAGTGTGAATGGCTTTGGTATCTTACACGTATGTGGAAATCGGGGCCACCATGACGACCCGACCACAACACTGGCAGCTAGGGAAACCCTACACACATCACTCGCGCACTTCACACAGTTCATCGAGTACTTCGGAGTCGAGAGGAAGCAGCCAAATCGCTCCAAAATGAAGCATCAGCAAGTTGTTGTGGACTATTGGACCATGTTCAAGACGTCGGGCATGTGCCTGCTGCTGGCCATATCGGGCTTCATATTCCTCAAGTAGGTGCCAGACTGCAGTACAGTCGAACTGTCTTTTAACTCGAGGCATACTCTCAGAATGGTGCAGACGATTTTCTGGCTGCCGAGTCACCTGAAGCGGAATCAGCAGCGTCTGGAGGAGATTGCCAAGCAGTACGGCAAGGATCTGGATCCCGAGGAGCGGGCCGAGATCGAGAAGATATTCAACAGCGACGGACCCCTCACCGAGGAGCAGCTGAACAAGCTGCTCGAGAGCGCCAAGGAGGAGCCCGAGGACAAGAAGGAGAAGGAGGAGAAGGTACTGGAGCAGGAGCAGGAGCAGGAACTGGCGCTGCAGTCGGAGCCAAAGAAGCAGAAGTAGAAACCGCAGTCGAACATTTTCACTTGTACATAATTAAAGAGTTCGTTTTCGTTTTAAACAATATAGAGCATATATTTATATATATAAGTATATATTATTATTACCGTTATTTTAATAATGCATGTTCAAACACAAGTACTCGATCTAATTACACGGTTTACGATTAATTGGCAAAGAAATAATCGATTAAAACAAGCAATTAGTCATTTAATCATTCAATTATTCAGTTAGCTATCGTTATAGTTATAGTTATAGTAGGGTATATCGGGTAATTAACTCAAGAGAAAAGAAAAAGCAGTTCTAGTTGCTACTGATATATGTGGACTTAAAGCCCTTTCCTGCTTCGTCGGTTTCGAGAGCGCAAAAACAATGCGATTATATAATATGTATGTCAATTTCGATTTCAATTTCAACTTCAACTTCAATCAAAATATTATCGACGTCAACCTCAAATTGTTCCCAACTAACTCATATCAAATACAAGCAAGCGTTGCCAATTGTACTACAAATATACTACACATTTAGGTTTACTTTAGCTCCAAAGCTCAAAATAGCGCAAGTCTCTCGTTTGCCGGATAAAATTTCCCACTTTCAATATACCTTGAATATAAAAAAACTGCCCTCTCCCTACTGCCCTCTAATCTTCCTCTCTCCTGCTACACTCTTCAGCCTGGCCAAAAATATCACGAGAGTTTGCTACATCAATGAAATGATAATCATAACACTTTTCGATCCGGGAACTATCGGAACTATCAGATACTCAAGATCTTGTACTAGTCGTAATCAGTAATCAGTTTGCAATTCCGAGAGGGCGCATTAACTATATATGCTAGGCTCGCTCGCTTCTCACGTGCTGTGGTGTGTGTGTGAGAGTGTGTGTGTGAGTGTGTGTGTATAACTTAGTTAATACATATATTCAATATAGATTATGCATGTATATAGATTTATATATATTCTCTCCGCTCAGCTCTGATAACTGCCCCCAGTCAGCCTACTGGCTGGGAGTGTGCATTGGAAGCCGGAAGTACGGATTGGCCAGATTGACGCGCGCAGCGGGCAGCAGCTCGGGGTGCTCGGTCAAGGTGTCCGACAGCGCAGTGAGAAGTACCCCTGCAAGACATCGAGAAGTCGCATATTAAGCTATCATTTTCATTATTATTATTATTAATATTTTATTATATTCTTGGTACTACCTGTATTTATCTAATTTATCTAACTTATAAACAGTTATATTAATTTAAATATCTAACTATCCAGCTATCTATCGAACCATCTATTATTTTATCAATATACAATATTAATTTATCTTCTTATACATATATATCTATTCATAAAGCAATCTCTATGTAGCTTTATATGTATGTGCCTATATTTCCTTCTATCTGTTCATTTATCTACATATATGAATCTATCTATTCATCTATCTATCTATATATCTTGCTACCTATATATCTATTTATATATTTATCTATCTACATATCTGTATATTTATCTATCCATCGATATCTATCTTTCTATCAATCTATCCATATATATGTCGGTATATTTATTTATCTATCTTTCTATCTATATATCTATGTTTCCATCTATGCTTCTATCCATCTATCTATTTATTTATCTATGTATCTACCTATCTATCATTCTATATGTCCATTTATCTATCTTTCTTTCTATCCATCTTTCTGTTTATCTAACTTTTAATTCGTTTATCTATCTATGAATCTGTATATTAGTCCATGTATATTCCCACTTCTCTAGGTATCTGTCTGCCTATCTATACATTTATCTGTCTACCTACTTATATATCTATCAGTTTATTTATATTACTATTTTTCCAATATATCTTCATTTTTATCTATTAACTATCAAACATAAAAAGGTCTATTTTACTGTCTATCAATATCTGTTTATCTATCTCGCCATGTATCTCTGCATGTATCTTTTTATCTACATATTTATCTGTTAATCTATTTATACAGCTATCTCTCTACATGTGTAATTTATTCATTTATCTATAGTTATACTATTTCATGCTATACTTACTTAGCACTTTCTTCTGCAAATCAACGGGTATAACTCCCAGATTGCCCTCCCGCTCCAGGAATTCGGTTAGTTTCTGCAGCTCCTGCTGAGCCTCGTCGGAGCCATGTGCCAGAGATTGGGCGAACATTACCTGAGAGTTTGTGTGAGAAGGAGTTATCTATACTCATGGATACAGTCTTATTCTAGAGCCTTACCTTGGCCAACTTATAGAGTATTTCCTCTAAGCTGTACTCGTTGTAGAGATACTCCACAATCTTAGCGCGGCCCATGGTGTCATCGTAGTCCGTCAGATCTAACGAGATTTATTATATTATATTTCTTCCATTAATATTATAAACAGAACTCACCCTGCGGTGCCTCGCGATCGAGAGCCTTGAGCTTGTTCCAGAAGGCGAAGCTGTCCAGCGCCTTGTTGCGGCGCAACTCCGGAGTGACGCCGTCCACTTCTGCCGCCTCCAGACGCACGAAGGGCAAGGGCTTCTCCGTGGTTGTAGTTGTGGTACTTGTCGACGTGGTTGTTGTTGTTGTTGCTGCTGCAGCCGGACTGGGCGGACTGCTGCGCTTGAGATGGTTCTGCCGCAGCTCCTCGGGGAAAATGCGATTGGCATAGGAGCGCTGCAGGAACTCGATGCCCAGGCGTATGTCGCGCAGGAACTTCAGAGCGCTCTCCCGCGTGATCTGCAGAGAAGAAAAAAGATACATTTTTTTTTTTTTTTTTTTTTTTTTTGAATAATAAAGTAACTTACTAAATTCTCATCGATGAGTTCCTCGACGGCACGCGCCACGCCGGTCTCGTCGCCAGTCCAGAACACGTACTGCGCCATGTCGAAGGAAGAGTATTGCCCATTCGGATTACGCAGCAGGCTTTGCGCCGTCTGCAAGAGAAGGAGAGAGAGAGAGAGAGAAACTCAGTTAAGCAGCGCTCGCAGCAGGCGCGACTACGGCAAAGTGTGGTGTGGGAGGGGGAAGAATTGAGGGAATTTCTTTGGGTTTGCTTTGCCAATCTTTGCTTTGCCAATCGGTCGGAGTGGAGATCTGTAGAATTGAGCATAAGAACCTTGGCCGTCAGATGTGGCATGCTGGAGCGCCGCTCCGTGGTCTTGGCCACGGCCTCCAGCTGATCGATGAGTATGTCGCCAATGGTCTCCTTGTTCAGATCGTGTTCGGGCAGCTTCTTGGGCTCAGCTGGCGCCGCAGCCGCAGGCGCAGCGACTTCCTCAGCCTCCAGCTGCTCCGCCTGCTCCTCGGCAGGCAGCGATCCGGACTCGCCTGCAGTGTCTACTTCCGCTGCTGGAGCGGCAGGCGTTGTGGTTGTTGTTGTAGTGGTTGAAGTGGTGCTCGGCGTTGTTGTGGTTGTGGTCGTTGTTGTCGAGGTCGATGAGGTGGGCAACACCTCGGGATTCTGGCCGAAGGCCAGGCGAGCTGCACCGTAGAATGCCTGTTGGTTTTTGGGTGGTTTCGTGGAGATACACTTCGGTTGTTAAAAGACACACACAGTGTTTACAAGCAATACAGAAAACGGGTATACATAGAGCTATGGCTTGGCTACAGCGGGCAGCAATATCGTAGGGGCAGAATGTAAGGATATTAAGGTCATAAAGGGGTGTCTGGGTATCCCCGGCTACCTAATTAAATAAAAACTAATGACTAAAAAAGAAAATAAAAACTAATAACTAAAAAAAAAACAAAAAGAAATAAAATATGGAAATTTATAAAAACAAAATAAAAAGTAAATATAAAATATAATAAAAACTAAATAAATTACATAGCATATGTTTCAACCTATTGTTCCTTCCGTTACTATGTTATATATATTAATAGTTATTCAATATAATTATTACATATTTAATTAAACTGAAGAAAGAATTCCTTAAATTCGTTTAGTAGAATTTAATAGAATTTAAATATTTTTCGAGCACGCGTACAATTTTTAATATTGTATTGGAATTCTTGAAAAAATAATTTTTTTAATCAGTAGCATTATGGAAGCTAGAAAATATAATCATACGACTTTAAAGAAATTGCAATATGCTATTGAAAATATTGATTAATATAGCTATGGCTTCTTTGACTATAGGTATAGTTATATATAGATATAGTTATAGGTATATTAAAAAGCCAATAAATTTGTTTTTTCTTACAAAAACTCATATTTTATGCGATTGTTCCTATGGCAGCTATATGTTATAGTAGCACAATTTTAATTAAATTTGGCAGAAATATTAGGAGTACTATTAAAATAAGTTATGGCGAGTTTGGTTAGCAAATGTCTAAGAATAACAAAAATCGCCCGATAGTTGCTATGACAGCTATACGATACATTGTTGCGATCTGGCTCATTCCGTCCAATTTACAATATGCAGCAGTAAGAAGTATGTGTGCCGAATTTCAGCAAGATAGCAGCAAAGCTGAGAGACTAGTTTGAAACAGGAGGACAAACGGACAGCCAAACGGACAATCAAACGAACAGTTCAGAACGACACGACAGCTGCTGATTGATTGCTATGTTTTTTTTTAGTGTAAGCTGTTTTTAGGGTGCATTGCATAATTACTCATAAATAAAAATAATTCAAAACAAAAAAAATAAAATAAAATTTAAATTAAGCTTAGCAATTTAGAAAATTAAATAAATTTCGATTCCAGGACTTTTCGAATTCCCTTTAGATCTTACTGCCTGTGAAACTGACACTACTAACGCCTCGACGACATTACCTTGGCGTGCGCTCCCTGCTCGGGCGCCGGCTTGGCTGCCGTCTTGGGCTCCTCCAGCTGCGACCGCTCGCCGTCGTCCTTGAAGGCGCCCGTTGTTGTTGTCGCCGATGTGCTGGTCGTGGTCGTTGTAGACATGGACATTAGAGGCGTGGCCACCTCCAGCTGACGCTCGAGATCGGGCAGCAGCTGTGCGCCGCTCGCCTGCTCCTTGCTGCTGCCACTGGTCTCCGGTGCGGCAATTACTTTCTCAACGCTCTCCCTGGTGGTGGTGGTGGTGCGCACGGTGCTGCCATCGTGTTGCCGCTTATTGACCGCTGCCGGCTCGTTGCGCAGCTGATCGAGCTCGCTGACATCGTCCTCGATCTGCGGAAAGGCGACGTCGCTGCGCTTGTCCAAGCGCGCAGCGTGCGCGGGATCTGCGCAGGGAAAGCGTTAGCGGACACAAAAAAAAGTACAGCATACTTTCGCGCTGTGCGCCAAAGCAGGTCGAGTGATTTGCATGCGCCGCCCGAAAGTATGCCATGGAAATCGAACTTACTGTAGATGTACGGCAGCAGCGCCGGATAAGCCTGGGCGAGACTGCAGCTGGCCAGCAGGGCGAGGGCCACAAAGCGCTTTCCCAGCATTATTAACGTACTGTGCTGTAACTGACATTAGACGTAATATATTTGATTAGCTGCCAAAAACTCGATTACATGCAAAGCGAATTTACATAAAAGCCTGGCGCTCTGTGCGCGTGTGTGTGTGTCTGTGTCTGTGTATTACGACCCCCAATAGGGAAACACACAGCGACACGCACACACACACACACACATAAATAATGCTAAAAATAACACAAGAAATCGATAAAACAGCGGCAGTAAAGCAGAACGAACAACAAAACCAGAACCTGAAAACAACAAGGAGCCAAGGAGTATGAAGCAGAGGTCGCCCCAGGCGCAGCGCACGCCAACTTTGATGTGTGCTGAACTTTCTGGGCACTACCAAAGTTCCCAGCCACCCACAGAGCGCGCACGCACACACACACATATGTACATACGAGTGTAAATTGTGTAGATTGGCCGCAGAGGCGAATTATCGATGCTTTTGGGAGCACTTTGGCACGTTCGAGCCCTCGTCGTTAAGTGGCCCCAGCCCAAAGCTGCTGCAATTGCATTAGGCCACACGCACGCACACAAACACACACACACAAGTGCAGCTGCAAGCATGCAAATTGGCATTTTCACGCTGCGCTCAAAACTATGCTATAGTTGCACTTTCACGCTGCGCTCGAAAGTATGCTATGGTTTTTTAACTGCAGTTTCAAGCTCAACTGCAGCTCAAGCTGCATTTAAATATAATCAACTTGGATTTAAATTATTTGTTTTTTACCTGCGCACTATTGCAACTATTATTTATTATTTATTTAAATGCGTGCTCACCGCACGACAGCGCACAAGACTCTGAGCCGAGCGACAACGGGCGCACTGCTTGGCCGAGCGCCAGCCGAAAGCTCGCTCTTGCCGCTAAAGCGCTGCCAGGACGAAAGCTCGCAGCTGCGAAGCTGTATGCGAATTCAAATACACTGCCTGCAGTCGCTTAACAATTTTTTTATTTTTTTTATTTAATTAAAAAACAAGACAAGCGCTCTAGCTGCAGCCCGGGAAGGGATCCACGCGATTCTTGCGCAGCACAAACTGAATTTTGCGATTCATGTCTTCGTTGTAGATGGCTTTGCACTTCTCGAAGTTGACGCGACGGCGCACCTGACGGAGCAAAGAATATTATAATTACTAAAAATATTTACTGCAGTTACCCAGAGCTCACCTGGTAGGGCTTCTCGTAGAAGCGCGTGCGGCGGAACTGGTCGAAGATTTCCTCTTTGCCCAGCACGCGATTCAGCAGGCGACACGCCTCCTCCACATTGTTATTCTGCACCAATACCGTGCGTGCCAGAAACTGTACGTGTCGCATTTCTAATGTTTTATTTTAATTCAGCAACTTGTTTATTGCCAGCAATAATTGCAGTTAAATAATCAAAGCGGCTGCAGAGCACAGCTGACAAGTGTGACAGTGTGACCGTTGCAGCGCGCACAGGGTTGCATTGCAGGCTACAAAATACCACACGCTGTTAGACCTCTGTTAATGCACAGTTTGCCCGGCAAATGTTAACAGCCTATAAAAGCGAAGACGTAACACGCTACGTGAAATAAAATACCACACGCTGTAACGCATAAGCTGCTCGGCAAATTCAAGCAACACTATATGAGTTCAACAAAAGACTTCTAGTAGGCTGACAGTATTTACGGAACCCTGGCTTTTTCACATACCTTGTTTTTTTTCGGTATTCGTTTTTACCCTTGGACGGGATATTTTCGCATAAGTTTTTCGGTCACACTATTCTCGATCTTTCATACAACAAGCGTGGCGGATTCGTAGAGCAATAGTAAGCTGCTGAAAAGTATTCGAGACAGTTTAAAAATTTTAGTAAAGTGTAACTAATAAAGCGTACTGAAAATCGGTATACATATATATAAATATTCCAAAAAAATACTCGAATACTCGGCGAACTTCTGCTGTCAAAGGTGAGAGAGAGAGACCACTGAAAAATCTACCGACTAATTATCCCCCCAGATACCGCATTGTGTGTATGCGTGTGTTTCCTAGGCTTTAGTTGCCCACACACACAAACACAGGCACACACACACACTCTTTGTTAAGTAATCAGATGTAATTACATTTTTCTGCCATTGCAAATGGCGCAGGGAACGCAGTGCGAGTGCGACTGCATATTTAGCAAAATCGATTTACTGCCCGACGATAGCCGACTTCTTTATTTCCCTTCGTTTTCGTTTCGTCTCGTCTCTCTACCCCAATTAATATTTCTCTGACGCAGCGTCCTGCGCGACGCCAGCAGCGGCAGCGGCACATGTTTCAATCCAAAGTATGTACATGTGTACACACACAAACACATGCACACACGCATACGCATACATATGCATTTGCTTTGCAGCTTGCACAATTAAATCGCACACAAATCAATAGAAAATTCTACAGCATTTTTTTTTTTGCACGTTGCTTTTCACCTCGTCATTGTGTTGGTGCGTTTTTATTTGCTTGTTCATCGTCCGTCCGCTTTGTGCTGTCGTTCGCGCAGGGGCAACGGTTACCGCGACCAGGGCTGCGTAGCTGCTGAGCTGACGAAATTTTCTAGAAGTTTTTTGCGTGTATGTGTGCACGTGTGTGTCCGTGTGAACTGCGCGCATGTGTGTGTATATGTGTGAGCTATCGAGTAGTGGTGGGTGCTGTTGCCACTGCTGTGCGAGCGGGACGGAGGGCAGAGTCAGCTGCTTGCGTCGATACCAAAAGAAACAAAAAAAAAAAAAACGAATTTAATTCAAAATGGAAATAGAAAATTTCTAGAAAACAACGTGGTCGTCCCTGCCGACAGACGGACGGACGCTATGCCCACTGACCTTGAATCTTTGCATGCCGGAAGCGATATTCGCACACAACAGCGTAAAAGGTGTATGTGTATGTGTATCAATTGCTGTTTACACGCTGCTTTGAGCTAATGAACACCCTGTGAACTGTAGGTGTTGTTGTTGTTGTTGTTGTTTACACGGCAAATGCAACTTACGATATTGACGTACGTCTGCTATGAGTCAACAGCGAGCTTATCGACTTGCCTATCTCTCTCTCTCTCTCTCTCTACTATCGCAGTATTTTAATTTCGTATTAAATTTAGTTAATTAAATTATTTAATTGTTTAATTTTATTTAATTATTTAAATTTAATTTGCCTTGCAGTTTTAAAAGCACAACAGCCTAGAAAATGGTGAAGGAAACCGGCTACTACGATCTGCTGGGCGTGAAGCCCAACGCGACACCGGACGAGCTGAAGAAGGCGTACAGAAAACTGGCCCTCAAATACCATCCCGACAAGAATCCCAACGAGGGAGAGAAATTCAAAGCGATCTCGCAGGCATACGAGGTGCTCTCCGATGCGGACAAGCGTCAGGTGTACGACGATGGCGGCGAGGCGGCCATCAAGAAGGGCGGCGCTGACTCCGGCGACTTCCGCAATCCGATGGACTTCTTCGAGAAGTTCTTCGGCACCGGCTTCGGCGGTGGCGGCGGCCATGGACGTCGTCGCGAGCGACGCGGCAAGGACGTTGTCCACCAGATGTCCGTGCAGCTGGAGGAGCTGTACAATGGGGCGACGCGCAAGCTGCAGCTGCAGAAGAACGTCATCTGTGACAAGTGCGAGGGGCGTGGCGGCAAGAAGGGCGCCATCGAGAAGTGCCAGCAGTGTCGCGGCAGCGGTGTGGAGACACGCGTCCAACAGATTGCGCCCGGCATTGTGCAACATATCGAGCAGGTGTGCCGCAAGTGCTCCGGCAACGGCGAGATCATACAGGAGAAGGATCGCTGCAAGAACTGCAACGGACGCAAGACGGTGCGCGAGCGCAAGGTGCTGGAGGTGCACATCGAGAAGGGCATGCGAGATGGCCAGAAGATCGTATTCACAGGCGAGGGCGATCACGAGCCCGAATCTCAACCGGGTGATATCATTATACTGCTGGACGAGAAGGAGCACTCGACGTACGTGCACGCGGGCACGGATCTGATGATGAAGATGCCGCTGCAGCTGGTCGAGGCACTGTGCGGATTCCAGCGCATTGTGAAGACGCTCGACGATCGCGATCTGCTGGTGGCCACACAGCCCGGCGAGGTCATACGGCACGAGATGACCAAGTGCATTGCCGAGGAGGGCATGCCCATCTTCAAGAACCCCATGGAGAAGGGCACGCTGATCATACAGTTCGAGGTCATCTTCCCCGACGTCATCAGCCCGTCAGTGATCCCGACGCTCAAGCAGTGCTTGCCGCCAGCACCAGAGATCGACATTCCAGTTGAGGCGGAGCACACGGTGCTGGTAAGTGGCTCTAACTCTAGCAGCTACATTACTCTCGCAACTAACACGCTGTCTCTTCCTCTCTCTCTCTCTTGCAGGAGGACTTTGATCCCAAGCAGCGTCGCCAGCAACACCAGCGCATGGCGTACGACGAGGACGATGGCTGTCAGGATGGCCCACGTGTGCAGCAGTGCACCTCGAGTTAAGCGCGCGGCCCGCACTTAAAACTAACCCCCATACACACACACAAACACACACACACCCGCACCCGCACACACATGCAAGCAACAGCAAGAACAACAACAACAACAACCTTCCCCTGCCCAACAACACACAATCCAATCCAAGAAACCAATCCAGGCGATCTGTAGTGGCCCTCGCCGGGGGCAATATTTGTAACCTAAAAAAAAAAAACATGCATTCGCGGAAAAACAATAACAAGAACAAGAAAAACAACAACAGCAACAAGAGAAAAACTAAACATTGTATTATCCAAGCAGAAAGCAAAAGCAAAAACAAACACTCGCAATCCACGATAATTGATACAAATTTCAAGTTATTTGGCTTAGGCTCAGAGATTCTCTCTTCAGAGTACGAGATATGCAAACTACGATATATACATACATATATATCTATATATAGCTATAGGTATAATTATACTTATCAAAATATGCACTACATTAACGCGTGGCTCAACAGCAGCAGCAACAACAACAGCAACTACAACAACAACAGCAACAATATATTGTTTGATTCCGTTCATGTTGAGTTGAGCAACTTCACGATACGGGGGGGAACCCCCAGGAGAGAGAGATCGCAACATTTATAGCAGAGAAAAAGAGAGAGAGAGCACGGAGAGGAGTAACAGTAACAGAGAGAGAGAAAACACCTTTTTATTCAGTCGCCACTAGAACCGCCTATAAAAGAAGTCCGCGAGCGAACGCGTCTAGGAACAAGTTTAAGTTATTTAATTCCAGCATAAACAAAAGCGTTAGATTAAACGGATATAACAAATAAAATAATTAATACACAATTTCAACTATACGAAAACCTGCATGCATTTCTTTCGGTTCTGCGGGTGTGGATAAAGCCAAACTCTGTAAATAGAGCGCGATTTTATTGAGTTTTGGTACTGCCAAAGTTTATAAAATTCATGCTATAATCTGCTATACTGCCCCATTGCATTTCCCACTCTTCCGTGTTGGTATTTCGTAGTATTTGTAGTTACTAACTATCTATATTATACTATCTAAAAGATAGAGATTTCGCTGCACTATCTGCAGGTTAATCTCAGTTCCAGTCTACTTATATGTAAAGTCGATTAAACTTCTGTTTAGTCATGCAGCTGAGTCATGGGAAATCATCTTTATGGCACTATGTACTATACACGACCCTAAAGCTTGCTATATTCCCTTGCAATTAAGCTATATATGCCTATTGCAAGTGACAGTTTCAGAGCCTCACAGACTGCTCCGAATCAATTAAAATAAATTACGTTTTCGATTATCCGTACAATTGGGGGAGGGGTCAGACTATGTACGATTTATAGGAGTGTCCGCATGATCAATACAACCTAAAAAAAAAGTAATATTTTAAATTAAAATATCAACGGATTTTACAGTTTTCAAAAAATATCAAGCTCATTATTATTTGCTTGTCTCTCCAACTTGAATATATAGACCTTTTGACCAAGGGGCTAACAGCTACTCGCCCACCGATAAGACGGCATGGAAGATATCCAATGGACCTCATTAGGCGTTGGCCAAGACAACGATAAGCTGTTAGAATAGATAAAGCTATGCCCACACTAAGGCTAGGCTAAATTTCAAATTTAATGCACATTATTTCCTTTTTTATTTGAGGTACGGACTAAGAAGTGTTCGTATTAGAAAGATCGATAGGAAATCATATTGTTCGAGTTATAAGGAATATAATGAAAATCATTTAAGTGTCCTAAATAGTGGGTAGACGGAAATCCGACTGTCCGAACTATAGAGAGCTTACTATATATCTTTATCATGGTAAGGTATGTATATATAGGTTATAATATAGTATATATATATATTATATCAAGGTACATATATATTATAGCACAGTGTATATATATTATATCAAGGTACATATATATTATAGCACAGTGTATATATATTATATCAAAGTGTATATATATATTTTAGCACAGTGTACGAGGTCTGTCCGAAAAGTATCCGACCTGATTTTAAACCTTGGTACTACTGTGGGCACAAAGTAAGGTGAATATTTTTGTAAAGTCAAAATTCTTTGTTTATTCTCCTAAATCAATTTCATCCCCTTCAAAGTAATCCCCTCCCGATAAAATACACCTATGCCAATGATTTTTAAAATCCTCGAAACAGGCCAAATAGTCCCTTTCCGTTATAGCCATGAGCGCCCTCGTCGATTTTTATTTTATCTCTTCAATCAACTCGAAACGCGTTCCCCGAAGTGGTCTCTTGAGTTTTGGGAATAGCCAGAAGTCACACGGAGCCAAATCAGGGGAATTCGGTGGTTGCGGAACGTATGCTTTAAATTTTGGCGAAATGGTCACGAAGAACGAGCGCAGTGTGCGACGTTTTCGGTACCAAACGAGATTTGACTTTTCGTAGGCCCAAACGGTCCTTTAAAATGGTTTCCACAGATCCTTCTGATATTCCGATCATATCAGTGAGGTCTCTAATAGTCAACCGACGATTTTTGAGCACTAATTCCTGCACTTCATTGACGTGTTGGTCATCTGTTGACGTCGATGGTCGTCCGGAGCGCTCCAAGTCATCAACACGTTCCCGACCCTCTTTGAAGTCTTTGTAACACTCATAAACATTTTTCTGGGACATGGTAGAATCACCAAAGGCCATCCCCAAACTTCCTCAACGTTTCCGCAGCCGAAATTTCATTCCGCAAACAAAATTTGATGGCACTTCTCTGCTCAATTAAATCAGACATTGTGAAAATCGCCAAATTCACTCGATCGTTTGGTAAACAAAAGCGTAAATGTAGTACTCATACTGACATTGACATGAAATTCCCGCCAACTCGAGAAAAAAAGAACTAGTTCGCCATATTAAGCCCGCGAATTTTAAATTGAAAATTCACCTTACTTTTTGCCCACAGTAGTAATATTTCGGAGCGTATTTAAAATATCATATGTATATATTGGGATATGCTATATATATGCTGCTATAGTATGCTGTAGTATGGTATATAGGTTATATATTCCTGGTCAGGATCATGTGGAATTCGTTTGCAAGTTTATTTACAAGCTCTTTTAACTTTTAACTACAGATATAAATATAGAATTATAGAATTTATGCAATTATTCAAGGCAATCCTAACGCGCAAAGTTGCGCAGCGCGGCAACAACGCCCGTGCCGTAGATCAGCTTGCTCTCGATGCGCTCCCAGGCGGCCTGCTGCGCCACTGAGACGCTGCGCAGACCCTCGACCAGCTCGGGCGACTCCGTGAGGCTGAGGCCATGCGAGCGCAGGTAGACGCTCAGGTAGGATTGGGCGAGCTCGAAGTGCAGGTTGCTGGCCAGCATGAACTCGATGAGCTTGAGGAACTGCAGCATGGCCAGCGTGGTGCCGCCGGCATCCGGATGCAGCGACTTGATCTCGAAGTCCACCATGGAGGGCCCCAGCTGGGTGATGTGCTTGACTGCGGCGTCGAAGTCATCGTTCGTGGCTGTGGCCTCCAGCAGCTTGCCAAAGACTGTCAGATTATTGAGGTTTGTGGCGTGGAGTATGCGCGATCCGTCGTCAGGCTTGGGCGCATCGGAGACATCGAAGCGCATCTCCAGGCCCGACACGGTGGGCAGGAAGAAGGGCGCCTGCTTGGGCGTCTTGGGCGGCAGCTTGGGCTTGTTGCGCTGCTTGATCAGCTGCAGGTCGAGCAGGTTCTGCCAGCGCGACGCGGCCAGACCCGACAGCGTGATCAGGCCGGAGTCCAGCTGCTGCGGCGTCTCGTACTTGCCGCCAATCTCCTCGCCCAGCTCGGCACCATCCTCATCGTCGATCTCCAGCTCCTGGATGGCGTCCTCCAGTTCCATGGCATCGCACACATTCGTGGGCAGGCCCACATACGGCGCCGGCTCGGAGGGATCAATGGAGCGCAACGAGATCTGGTTGAACAGCGTCTTGTTGGCCCACAGGTAGATGCCCAGCAGGCCGACATGCGCGGTCGCCAGGAAGTCGCCGCTGGGCGACATGCTCAGCGAGATGCAGGGACGCTCGCCGCGGAACTGATCCACCATGTAGGATGAGGGTATGTCCCAGACCTTGATCGTGCAGTCCATGGAGGCGGAGATGACCCAGCGGCTGTCCGGGCTGAAGGTCAGGTCGTTCAGCTTCGCCGTGTGCCCCACGAACTTGCGCACCACCACGCGCGTGTTCATGTCCACCACGTAGATCTTGAAGGTCTCCAGGCCAATGGCGACCATGGCGCTCTCGCGATGATGTCGCATCAGCGTGACGCCATCGGCCAGACGCAGCGTGGCCAGCGGCTTTGAAGCTGAGCGAAGCGAACAGAGAGGATTATTAGCTTGGGATCATGCTGCTCCAATGCTGATGCCCACTCACCTTTGCCCTTGAAGTGCCAGAACTTGACCAGACCCTCGCTGCAGCCGGACACCACGTACTGGTTCAGATTGTCGCTGGCCACGCCGCGCACAGCCTTGGCGTGCGCCGGCTGCGGGGCGCCGTAGCTGCTGCGATGCAGCCCGGACTGTATGTTGAAGCGCTCGACGTGGCCGCTGCTGTAGCCGATGAGGACGAAGTTGCCGCAGTGCGACAGTATGACGCACGTCGTCTCGCTGCCGAAGTCGTCGCGGTTCTTGTTCTGGAAGCGCGCCGGGATCAGACGATGCTCGCCCATGCGGCTCTTGTCGAAGGTCCACGTGGTGGTCTGTATGATGCCCGCGTGGATGGCCGCTATGTTGTCCCACTCCTTCTCGCGCGCCACGTCCGAGGTGAACTCCAGTATGGGCGGCATGCCGTACTGGTCGAACTGGAAGCGATCTGCCGGGAAAGATGAAATCATTAGAGTTGCATCTGGAAAGGTGCTAGGTGCCAGGTGCAGGCGGGCGCACTTACTCTTCCGCTTGGTCGCCTTGGGGTTGTAGGTGGCGCGTCCCATGCTCTTGTTCAGCGACTCCGAGATGGTGGAGAAGACGCGCAGCGTGCTGTCCTCGCCGGAGGAGAGTATGGAGACGCCGTTGGCGCCATGGTAGCGTATGCAGAGCGGCGGCTTGGTGTGACCCTCGCGTATGCGCAGCTGCCGCGCCCCGCCGTCGGGCATGTCGAAGATGAAGAGCTTCATGGAGTTGTCCGGCGATGTGGTGAACACCACCGGCTCGCTGGGCAGGCACACGGTTGTGGTCACCGCCTGCTCGTGCGCCTGCAGCTGGCCGGCCAGCTTGCGCTCCTCCAGGTTCCAGAAGGCCAAGTTGCCGTTGTTGCAGGCCGAGACCAGTATGGGCGGCCCATCGGTGCGGAAGCTCAGGCCGGTGACCATGCCCCAGTCCTGCTTAAAGCTCACCAGCACCGTGTCGAACTTCAGATTGAGCACCATGACGGTGCCGTCAGCATGGCCCACGGCCACCACATCCAGTGCGGGCGCCGGCTCGATGCAGGTGACGCGACTCTGGTGCCGATTGAAGGTGCAGACGACGACGTTCTTCTTGATGTTTAGTATCTTGAGCAGGCCCTGCTGCGAGCCCAGCACGATCTTGTTGATGTACGTGGGCGGATGGGCGATCGCCGTGATCTGGAACTCGTCCGGCTGGAAGGGCACGTCCAGGTAGACGTCGTCCGTGAGAATGTTCCACACCTTCAGCACATTGGCGCCGTCGACGGCGATCAGGTTCTTGCCGAACGGCAGCAGCAGGTGCACGTCGCGCTCGTGTCCGCGATAGACATGTCGGATGTGCTTGCCGGAGCGCCACGCGTAGATGCACTTGTTGCTCGCCGTGTACGTGTGCGCGCGGTCCGTCGCCATGGCCGTAATCTCGTCCGGGTGCAGCCCGCTCACGTGCAGCAGTCGGAAGTGGCTCGCCGTGTACACCTGGAAGCTGCGCCCGATGCACGTGATCAGCAGCGTGTCTCGGCGACGCTGCACGTAGCGCGTCATGGCGGGCACCTGGTTGCTCACATAGCCGAGCGCCCGGTTGCGTCGGAATATCTTGCTGCTCTCCTTGATAATGCCGCGTGGCTCCTCATCCTCGACGACTGCAGTGCTCTCCTCGCGCTCTTGTGTCATTTTTAATTGATTTTCTGTAGTTTTTCTTCGTTATTTTCAATTAACGCTCGCGCTGCTCATGTTTACCAGCGCTACAGCAAAACACGTGTATTCGCTCTGTTGCTGTTACTGTAACTGTTATGTTAATAGTGCAGGCTGTTGTTGTCTGCAGGCTGTTGCTGTTACTGTTACTGCTATGTTAACGGGCAGTGTTTGCAACTGTAATGACGATTGGTTTGTTGTTTATGTCTCTGTTAAACTCAAATTTACACTGCACTATGTACAACTAGCACATATCTAATGCATCATAGAAAAGAAACAGAAGCTGCGCGTAGAAAATTTTACACTTAATTATTATTATTTGCATTTATTCACAAGGATCAGCTGTTATGCTCGAATAGGACTGCTGGCTTGCTGTTATGACCACCCAAAACTGTAAGCTGTTACTGTTATCTTAATAGTGCAGTGTTTGCAACTGTAACGTCGCTTGGTTTGTTGTTTATGTTGCTGTTAAACTCAAATCATATACTGCACTATGTAAAATTAGCACATATTTTATGCATAATAGAGTGAAATAGAAGTTGCGTGTAGAAAATTGTACACTTTATAATTATTATTTGCAATTATTCACAAGAATCAGCTGTTGTGCTCGAGTAGAACTGCTGACTTGCTGTTATAGCCAATGTTACTGTTAAACTTACAGTGCAGTGCGCGCAAACTGTAGCTCCGCTTTGTGTGTTTTTTTTTTTTGTTTTTATTGATGCTGTTAAACTCTAAGTTACACGCTGCTGCGCACAATAAGTACATGTATAGATATTTCATGATTATCAGAGTATGTATTTGTGATTCACCCAAACATGTACAAAATATATAATGCACTTTATTTATTCAAAATGATCAGCTGTTGTGCTCGAATAGGACTGCTAACTTGCTGTTATGATCACTGTTACTGTTAAGTTAACAGTGCAGTGCTCGCAAACTGTAGCTGCGCTTTGTGTGTTTTTTGTTTTTAATGATGTTGTTAAACTCTAATTTTGCTGCGCAAAATTAGCACACATTTCACGATTAACAGAATATGTCTTTGTGTTTCACACAAAAATGTACATATATATATCATGCACTTTATTTATTCAAAATGATCAACAGTTGTGCTCAAAAAGGACTGTTAACTTGCTGTTATGATTAATCAAGCGTAGGCGTTACTGTTACGTTAGCAGTGCAGTGACTCGATAAGTCTCAAGTTATCGATTTAGTGGCGCCAAAGTTCAAATACAAAATTGTTTCATGCAGGCAAATTATAACGACAATTAGCTGTATTAATTTTCAAAATCAAGAAGCCAGAGTAAGCCAAATTTTTGTCAATTCATTTTATTGAATAACCCACATACTCGTTAACACACATATATACAATAAAAGCTCTTGTGAACATATTTAAATTGCATTGTAAATTAAATTGCATGATTACAATAGAGTTACACGCTACATAGGTATGTAAATATGTACATATATAGTCTTACGATTTGTTTTCTATTTTATTTCGCCACACAAAACTCAAATAGTAATAGTAATAAGTTAAGAACCATAAGTTGCTGTAATTGTAGGGAGCAATAAAAAAACATTTGCCACTGCATGTTCCTTTCGATTTTATTCAAAAACCTTCGAGCGTTTCCATGTTTTCTTTTTCGTTTTTGGTTGCACTGAAATTTTTACCAGCCCTTAAAAATTTCAGTTTGCAAGCAGCCAAAAATTCCTTGCTCCATAGACACCGATGAAACGCGTTTTGTTTTTTTTTTTCGATTATTAACATTATAAATTTTTTAACTGTTGTTGTTGTTGTTGTGTTGATGTAGAGCGAAGAAAGTGATGCGTTCGATTCAGTTGATGCCGGGGAATAGTTTTTGGCTCGCTTAGTTGAGCGCATTCAACGCGACTTCGCGGTTGAAGCTCTCGCCCGAGCTCGACAGGGGATAGTCAAGCTCGGCGAGACGGGGCGAGGGTCGATGGGGCCGGTTGAACTGGTGGGAAGAAATTCAAGCAGTTAGTTGCATGCGTGCAGAGTGGAATGGACACCCGGATTGACACCTACCCAGGACTTCATTATCTTGTAGAGCACCTGACGCGACGGGTAGTCATCGAACTCAGCCTCGGGCGCTGCGGCCGCCTGCTCGTTGGGCGCCAACAGTGGCAGCAGGCCGTTGGGACGCACGTACTCCTGCTCGGAGGCGGCTGCAGCTGCGCCGTTGCCGGCGTCCAGGGAGCGTTTCCCGTGTCCGCCGTAGCAGACGTGCCCATAGGCCTGACAGCCCTCTGCAAAGTGCAAAATGCGGAATGCAAAACGAATTAACCAACGAGTGACTATGCCAAGAAATTGCAAACGCTTCTGGCCACAAAGCTGTAATCGATATTACGCACTCACACATGGACGCTATCACTCTCTCTCTCTCTCGCACACACACGTTATTAGCTGCGACTGTGAAAAGTTTCGTGTGCGTTTCCCGACGGACCTTAACTTTATGCCATTATTCGCAAAATGATGTCGACTCCTGAAGACTTTAATCGCTTGCCAATGCTCTGGAGAGACGCGACTCGATAAGCATCTGACCTGCCCGACTCTGCTTTCTATACCCTTGCAGAGGGTATGCTAATCTTAGCTAGATGTTTGCAACGCGCAGAGGAAAACATCTGCGAATCAATCTATCCGTTTGTCCGTTTGTTGCAACGTAAGTGAGCTTCTTAGTTTTGAAGCTATCTGAATGAATCTTTATACACATACTTTTTCTTCTTCATGTAAAGAAGTCATATCCAGCCAGATAATACCGATATATCATATAGCTGCTATAGTATCTATCGGACGATTTCTATTATTTTTTTTAAATATTATAATTAAACTTGCCACATCGTTTTCTCATTGTGCTCCTTTAATTCTCTCCAAATTTCAAAAAAATCTGTCGACTTTAACATATATATATGCCATAGGAGCAATCGGTTTAAGCATCAGATTTTTTTTAATATAATAAAAAAAGATTGGACAAGTCACTATAAAGTAGGCATAACTTATGAAACCAATGCTTTTAATAACTTATTGAAGTTTTCATATATTCGGATTACTATGTTCTATAGCTTCGATCGGAAAAATTACGATTTTTTTAAAAAATTTAAATATTACAATGAAATTTACATATCTGAAACCTTTTACGCCTAAGCTATGTCACAACTGGACAACCGTATATGTAGATTAGAGAAGGCACATTAAAAAACTATAAAGCTATGCTAGGGTATGCAATCTTCGACACCCCGAAGTTCACCTTTTTTTCTAGCATTTTTTGTTGCGCTAAACTCATATATTTTGTTTGTCTGCTGGCGCAGAGAAAACTGTTGACTCGATGCTGTTTTGAGCTTCCGTTTGTACATAAAATCATATTAGGATATCATAGCAGCGTCCTCTTCCCCACAGCACTCACGGGAGTTGCCCTAGTCCTAGTACTCTGGCCTCTGCCCCTGCCCCTGTTGCAATCTGTGCTGTCATTTCAACCGTTTTGCCTCATTGCCGGCGTCCGCAGGGGATGCATAAACAATGTTAACACACTTTGCCAATCTGCATGAGAATGCGAAAAGATTTAAATTGGAAAGTGGCTAAATATAAGCCTGTTTGCTCTTAAAATATATGCCTATGGGCTAAATTAGGCTCAAACGTTTGCTTTACTTTGATTGGCAAACAGAATGTAAGTGAAATTTAATTGAGAGTTTCGCTAGTGATGCAACAGCATATTTTTATGAGTGTAATCAATGTTACTATAGACATATTTGGCTTTAAAATGGCTAGAAAATGTAAGCAATTAAGTTTTTTAGTAGTAAGCTTTAAACTCTTGCTTGGCAAGCTAAAATGGCTAAATTTGCTATTATTATTGACAATTAATAAAGCCCCAATTGATGCTTATTTTATTATGCTAGTTAGTTCATCTGGTCCGAAAAGCATATATTGAAATTTTGTAAATTTAGAGAGAAAATAGCGTAGCCACTCTAAATATTAATAATCATATTTTTTTAAATGATCTATTGCTTGTCATTTAGCCACAACTTGCAGTCACGCTTGCCTATAAAGCATTAATGGCTAGATTTGAATTGAAAATAGCCAAGATTATTCAAATATTAATAATTATATTTTTTTGGTATTATCAATTACTTGTCATCTAGCTATAACTGACAGTCTTCAAAGCGCAAATAGCTAAACTTAGCATGAGAATAGCTAAGTAAATCCAAATATTAATATTGCTTGTCACCTGCCTACAAAGCTTTAATAGCTAGATTTTAATTGAAAATAGCCAAACTTAGCCAAATATTAATAATATTTTTATTTGGTATTATCAATTGCTTGCCATCTAGCTATACCATTAATAGCTACATTTAGCGTGAAATTAGCTGAGCATCACAATACTGCTAGTTCTTGCAAGTTATCGATAGCGTGTCATCTCTAGTGGGAGCAAGCCACAGGTACTGCAGCTCAACTTGGTGCTTCGCTGCCCTATTACCCGCCGCACATGTCATGCATTGTAACGGAAATTGCACGCACACCAACACGCCCCCTGCCGGCGATGTTGTAGCAGCAGCAGTAGCAACTGCAGCTGCATAAACAAAGCCACAAAGGAGCAATGTCAATGGCGCTGTCGATGCCATTGTCGCTGTCGCTGTCGCCGTCGCCGTCGACGCCGCCGCTGACGCAGAGGTCGACGTTTGTTTGTTTTTGCTTTCCTGCAACAAATGATGCTGGCAGTCATAACAGTGAGTACGAGCGCGAGTGAGTGTGTGTGTGTGCGCGCTTGAGTGTGTTACTTCCGCTTGTCAGGCATTTATGGCTTTGTTTTTTGCGCTTAAATTAAATGAATATTTCATGACGTCTTAAGTGTGGCGCGAGTGGCCAGCAAAATTATGCAATGTCTGAAAAGCAACATGTGCATTTTTCTTTTTTAACATACTAGAAATAGTCTGTGGTTTTTAGTGCATTAATATAATGAGTAATATAAGAGTTTTCGGAACAAACTAAGCAGCTAAAAATTATTTCAAGTTAAAAAGAAAGAGGCTTCTTTTTTCTAGATACGCAATATTTGTTAACTCAGTTTTTTAGACTATTTATAAAATTAACAAATATTTTATAAATAATATATTGTTTTATTTTTCAGTAAATTTAAATTAGAAAAAATGTTTTTTTTATCACGAGTTTAAAAAATTTAAAAACTTTAAAATTAGTTAAAATTTATAATTTTTGTGCATTATTATTAAAAAATAATATATAATTATAGAAAAATAAATAAATAGTATTGTTTGTAAATTGTTGTAGATTATTGAAATATTTTTTTTTAATTAGAAAAAATATTTTTTTTAACACGAGTTTAAAAAATTTCAAAACCATCAAAGAAATTATAATTTTAGTGCATTATTATCATTAATATTATTAATTAATTAATTACTATTTCTTATTCACTCGATTTAGTATTTGGCAATTTGCATACGGTACTTACTTTTGGCCTGGCTCTGTTGGGCGGCCAAGACGACGGTGCAGATGACAACCAGCAGCAGCGAAATTGTGGACTTCATCTTGACTGCAAAGAGAGCGCGGGGGCATGGCGAAGAGTAAGACAGAAAGGCAAACACAATTAGAGCACGTTCTCAAAACTAAAAGGGAAGGAAGTGTGCGAAGACAGGGGGCAGGGCGGGGGCGTGAGTGTGGAAGTGGGCGTTACAGCAGTCGCGGCACACCTGTTGAGACGATGACAATGCTCTGCCCCTGCGGGTATGCTACACTAATTAGTAAACCACACAGCGCCCTGCAAGCTCGTCCAATCACCAGTCACATGCATTTAAGGAGTTAATCCTGGGCGCACAAAACTTTTGAACTTTGATTTATGTTTCGCCCACATGGGCAGGCAATTAATGTGTGTGTGTGTGTGTGCCAAGGCAAGGCACACAACTTAAACTAATGCCCGTCTATTACGTGCTCGGAATTTAACTAATCGTTTAGCCTGCAGTCAAAGACGGATATCTTCCAGATAAAAGCTAAATTACATATGTCGAAATTATGGCAACAATATGGAGAATCCCAATGCGGGAGCACACACCTGGTCGCGTGTCGAATTGCAACTGCGGAAAACTCACCTCTGATCGGGCTGATTAGTTAATAATATTGCTCGGCTTATATAAAGGAAATCAACAAACAAAACATAACAAAATCGAACAAAAATACAAAAAAAAAATCGAAAAATATATAGAACACTTAATCAGCAGCGCAGCGTAATTATTATTGAAATTTAATTGGCTATAGTATGCAGTATAGTACGATCTGGGAACTTTGTTTCTATATACGACTTGTGCATGTATTTGTATTGTGATCACAGATAGGGTACACTCGGGATTTGTTTTGTTCGAGCAACTCAATAGAACGCAGAGTCCTCCATTAACCAAGCCAAGCCAAGCCCGCATCGAACACCGAACACCGAAAATCCCGCACACGATTTCACATTTTCAAGCGCTGCCCCGCGACTGAAACGGCACGCAGCTCGACAAGTCGCTCCCCCATGCGCCGGGACTGAAATCCGACTGGGATCGGTCTGTTGATAAGGCCGGCTTAATCGTGTCACGCGTCGTGCTCGGGCTCAGGGCTCGAACTCAGGCTCAGGCACAGGCTCGCGGTATCTCCCTGTCTCTGTCGCTGCTACTGTCTGGGGCTAAGCTGAACACTAATCAACAAAAACCTGGTTGCGAGCAGAAACTGATTGGTATAAGTTGAAGATCTTGTGCTAAGAATTTCAATTATAAAATATTTATCATAAAAATTTAAAGTATTGAAACTTTACTAGGATTCTGTCTAACACTACGCAACAAAATATCAGATTTTGTAAATGTATGTTCTGTGCGGAAACTTTATAGTACAAGTTAAGTTTTTCCCTTCTATATCTTTCTATTTCTCTATACATTTCTTCAATTTTAATACATTGAAAATATGTTACATTTTTTAAAGGAATTTGAAGTTTTCAAAATTTATTTTTCAACTTTTAAATATATGTTTAAAAAACAAGGACCTGAAACTTTTCATATTATTTTTGATTTGAGCTGAAAAGTCAAAAATAATATGAAATAATATGAAATTAAGAATAAATTAAAATGGATTGTTGATCTAAAATTGTTATGAAACTTTCCTAAGATTCAGTTCGAATTAAAAAATTATTTAAATTTCTCATTGTTAAGAAAAATAAATTAAAATACATATCTAAACACTTGTTTTCTTGTCATCAAAATGCAATGATTTGAAACTTTCCGAAAATTTAACTTTGTAATATTTTTCAATATTTAAAAATTCTCAACAAAAGAAAGAAACGATTTAATATTTTTGCAAATGATTCCCCCTACATTGCAGTCTAGTGAAATCGGAGAAGCACCGAAGCGAGCTCTTAGGCTATTTTTAATTACGAGCTGAACTAAATATATACGTGTATATAGGCGCCAGATAACTGTGCATCGACAGCTACTGCGAATCAGTGAAAATCAAGAGGGCCCACCTACACACGCTGCGAAAACAATAATATTATTGTCAATATTATAACACTGTTTATCAACGTCGAGTGGCCGCAGGAGCGATACCCTACAGCGGACAACCGAACGGGGCTTATCTATTTTCAATAGGTGTGCGTGTGCATGTAGTTCCCCCTAGGCAGCCACTATATCTTATATGTAGTATGATGATATTTATTGACAGTTAACAATGTTTTAATGAGCTGCTGTCAGCTAATACTCGTGGCTGCCTATCGTAATATCCGTTCTGTGGCCTTTGGCCCCTATATAAATCAATTGCGAAAACTTTCCACAGGTGCTGGACTTTCCTCCAGTCATCGATTTCCATCTCGCGATCAACATCTGCTCTTACAAAGTTCACGAACAGCGCAGTCTTTGTGTTTCCGTGTGAACTTTTTCTAATCTACAGCTCTAGCGATAATGAACAATACATACAAACAGCTGTATATATTATAAAGAAAACAAATCAATTTGATTAATAATCCCCAAGCAGTTCGAAAAAGCGTGCCTTTCGCATGGTGATCTACTCAGCTCGAACTACCATAATTCCCTGCTCTAATTTATATATATGCAATATAGGACGGAATAGTACTGATATCGCTGAATTGGGAGCAAACAAATCAAAGCTGATTGACTTGTGCTGCCCCGTCAACTGTGAAAAGCAAATGGTTGAATGAGAAGTTTCTCCCGCAATGCGGTCCAGACTTTTGTGGTTTTGGGGTAATAAAAATTGCTAACAAGTTTACTCTTGGACTAAATATAACTTTAAGAAATGACAGTATTTTATGAAGTTCTTGAAAGGCATTAATTGCACTTTTATTTTATCTTTGAAAAGTTTCCACAACTTTTTTCAACATAATTTTATTTTGCATAATTTATAGACGCCCTTTTCTAGTTCTTAAAAGCACAAACTTTTCCACGCCTTAGAAAAATTTTAAATTTTTTAGATTTAAGTTTTAATAGCAACATTTTTTTAAGTTTCATTTTTGGCATATTTTATAATATTCAAAGTTGTAAATGTAATATAAATGGATTATAAATTCCGCTATTCCGCTGCTGTCTTTTAAATTGCATTGCTTTGTTTAACTAAAAACGAAGTTTTTGATAACAATACAAATAGTTTTAAAATACTCATTTCAGAATTATATTTTTGTAGTTTTTTAGAAACAATATAATTTTTGTGAGCCCCTAAAACTAATATGCTGAAGTGCATCTAATTCTTAGCAAAACAAATTTCTGCGAATCCTTGAAATTCTTAATGATTATAATTCCAATAAATACAAGATATACGCAAAGATTATAGCATATAAAATATAAGCTCTAAGCAAAAGCTTCTTAGTGCAATTTCGTTAATATTTAGAGCCCTGCAGGAAAGAAATGTAAAACAATTTTCAAGTGAAATTCTTCCAAATTTGCTTTCCCAAGACTGGTAAATTATAGGGACAAAAAACGCATAGTAAGACTTTACCCAAGATCTAACAAATCGAATAATTACTTTATATATAAATATTTTTAAATAGTTGTAAATAATTAAAGAAAATAGCCTCATTAATTTATAGATAATTACTTAAGGTAAATATGCCATTATTTTATAGATTTAAGCACAATATTAAATTTATTTTAGAAAATAATTTTTTGAAAATATCTCACTATTTTTAAGTAAAACATTTAAAGAAAATATATCACTATATTGCAGTCCTTCAATTTATAATCAGATAAAGCTGCCATATAGGAAACTTTTTGAAAAAAATCTGAATTAAATTGGAAATTTTCAAGAAACAGGGAAACTCCTTTCCACTTGCACAAATTCATTAGAAATGCTCTGAATGCCCCGAATTTTCTTTGAGCAACAAGTAGCATCCTTTGAAACATCAACAAACATAGTTCTCGCTGTAATAGCATAGTGTAGTGCTCGGCGAGCGAGTACACATTAGGATGCATGATTTATACAGCTGTTGCTCTCAAGTATTGCCTGTTGGCTCTAAGTAGCTCGCAAGCAAATGCGAGCCGGGCCAAGAGTAATAGAAAGGGCAGCTGGAGGTGGAGCACTAACTCAGTTTACAAGTTTTCAAGTGCAGCCCGTGGCGGGTTATTAAAAATTAATCAAAGCAAAGCAAAGATGGAAAAGTCAAGCGCAGCTTAAGCACGATAGCAGCGGAGACTGGGCCAGAAGCACGTTAAATGGGCCGTAATCTAATTGAATGCAATTAAAGTGAACAAATAAACAAGCGGCCAAAATGGCCGCGGGCAATTGGAAAATATTTGCAGTGGAGACAGAGATGAAGTTAGGCGCAATTAATTAGTGAAACTGGACTTACCAATGCTTTAGTTAGACGCCTGGCGAGTGAGTATAACAACGTACGAGTGGCAGCACACAGCGATACACACAGTTAACTGAATTTACAGCAATATATTACGTTTGTATTAACTAGTTAGTTGCTCTTGCTTGGGACGCGCCTGTTGTTGGTGTCGCTCAACTGCAAGCCAAAATCCGTGTGATGCCGTTGGAGCCGCACTGCTCGGCTTTATACTGTGCAGGCAGGACACGACACGGCGCTCAGTGTCTGTGTGTGTGTGTGTGTGCGTCTGCCCTTGCCTGTGTGTGGGTGTCGCGTTCTCGACCAATCAGCGGCGAGCAGCGAGCCGAGCGCCGCACGAAGGCGCCTAGCGCTATGCAATGATATCGCTGTGCGTAGGCGCTGCACCCGTTCGCAGTGAAGCAACAGCCTGGCGCGCTGCCCGCTACCCCCTGCCCGCTTCCCGCTGCCCATTTCCCTTCCACCCGTTTCCGTTTCCTGCGCCTCGCACTCCCAGGGCTAAGGCATTCTCTTTGAAGCTAGCGCTAAACCAAATCCGTGCCCAGATTTATACAGTTTGGGCGCTAAGTGCGTCATCTGCTCAGATATGCCTTAATCGGCAGCTGCTGACGTATGGCTAGCAATAGATAT
The DNA here is from genome assembly GCA_035046045.1 of Zaprionus bogoriensis. Classification (NCBI taxonomy): domain Eukaryota; kingdom Metazoa; phylum Arthropoda; class Insecta; order Diptera; family Drosophilidae; genus Zaprionus; species Zaprionus bogoriensis. The sequence continues at coordinate 203,219 of JAWNOI010000010.1, forward strand.
ATAGATATATAGATGTATGTATGTGTGTGTGCTATGTACTAATTATTTAATTGACCGCTGATTGAATCGCTTAGCTCGCGCTTTGATTCCAAATTCGCAGACATCTCGTTGTCTCCGAGCGGCGAAATAAATTAAATATAATACTCAATACACACACACATACACAAGCATAATTATACCCTGGTTAATCAGCTGCAGCGACTGCAAATCGCTGTGCCGATGACTTGTTTACAACAATTACCTCAAATTGTTGCTTATCGCCGCAAGAAAAATTACGTCGATAAGCAGCTGTTGCCGCCCCGCGTCGCGAGATCACACAAATATTTGACACCCAACACCCAACAGTAGCACCCACAGGTGTGTGCGGGCGTGTGTATTGCCCTATAGCTTCAATCTATTAGCTGTCTATCCAACGACTGGGCTAATCAGCTTGTTGTGCTCTCGCCCAGGGCAGCAAAGCGCATTTTGGTTCTGAGAAAACAGAGAAATTCGAAAATTAACACTATAATATTAATAGGTCTATAATATAATATAATATTACGCACATGTAAGGCGTATATTCTTGGTCATTCCATTTGCATATATTCATATATAAATTAGTACTTGAATATGCAAAGAAATGTAGGTTTTTTAAGGCATACATTTACAAAATTCTTCAATTTTTTGTCCACTTGACACCTGAAATTTATTGAATTTTAGAAAGCATAGAAAATTGTGCATTAAATATAATTTGGAATAATTTTAAATAATTTTATGTGCACACGTAAGCCATTTTTAATAAAAGCTTTCATTTAAAAAGTCATAAATTAGTAAAATCATGAGAAATAAAAATAAACTTATTTTCATTTCAATTTCATCAAAAAAGTATTTTGCCTTTTTTCAATAAGTACATTCTAATACGCATCAAATAACTCTGCTATATCTATAATGTATAGGCATATAAAAAATAAAAAAATATAATCGAAAAATCACTTCAGATTTACTTTATAAATTTTTTCAAACCTAAGCATTCATTTGATATGTTAGAAAAACTATAAAGTAAAATTTATATAAAAATCCAATGAGACTTTTTTCCTTGAAATACAAGTTTGGTTATATTTTAAAATAGAAATCCAATATAGCTGTTTATCAAAATATTCGAAAAATATAAAAACCCAAATCTTATTATATGATATAGGAAAAATAGTTTTTGTTTTATACTTACAAGAAATCTGGTTCAGAAAATTACTTTATTTACTCTATTTTATCTACTAAAATTCTTAGCTGCAACTGTAAATTCCAGAAAACCCTGCCAAAAATGGAAATTCAATATAGCTGTAAATCTAAATATTAGAAAAATATAAAAAAAACAATTTTATATTATATTCTAATATATAAAAAATTGTGTTTTTTTTTATACTTACAAGAAATCTACTGCTGAAAATTACTTTTTTTACTCCTTTTAATCTACTTAATTTGTTAGCAGCAACTGTAAAACAGTAAATTCCAGAAAACCATGCAAATCCAATCCCTTCAATTGAGAACTCTAACTTTATTGGTAAATTCACGTATAGAATTCCTCGAAATGGACGGTTGAGTTATGCGAGACACAATGAAAACAATGTACAAATTAAAGAGATTCAAACGGGGCTGCGCGCTGCACGCCGTCGGTCCTCATGCATGTTTTAGAAGAGGAAGCGCCTGAGCAGGAAGAGACCCAGCAGGGCGCTGACCAGGGCACTGGCACCGGCACCGAGCAGACCCGGCGCGGCGTTGTGCTGGGCACAGATGCGGGGCTGCGGCGCCGAGACGAACTTGCAGAGCTGCGCCATGAAGTTGACCTGGGCGCGCTCGTTGACCTTCTTGTCGAATTGCTGTGCAGAAGAAGAAGCAACAGGTTAGGTCACAGTTAGAGGAGCTGGGAGGAGCTCTTACCTCGTTGAAGAGTATGGTCGGCACACTGGTCAGCGGCTCCTTGAGGCGCTGCGTCGTCTCGCCGGCCTTGCGCAGCAGCACGCTGCCATCGGTGGTGTTGGCGCAGGTCTTGATGTTCTCCCAGTTGTTGATGTGGTTCTCGGTGGCGCAGCGCTGGCCGGGATACACATTGTCCGGGAAGTTCTTGCCGGCCTTCATCAGGCAGTTGATGAAGTCCAGCGTCAGGGACTCGCGCGTGTACTCGATCTGGTAGGAGTTCGCCTGGATGTGCTCGATGGCGCAGGCATGCACCTTGTTGCCATAGCACTCGTTTGGCCCGTGGTGGCACATGAAGGTCACCTCAGAGCCCTGCGTGAAGAACTGCACCGGCACAGGCACAGGCAGAAAGACAGAGAGTCACACAAATGAGGCATTGGCCCGTTTGTCCACTCACCTGGGATTTGCCAAAGGGCACAAATGTGATTTCGACCTGGTCGCGCAGTTCGCTCTTCAGCGCCGGATAAAGCTGTTCCGTTATAAACTTGGCGCTGTCCGGGCACAGAGATTCGTAGTACACGGCAACGGGCACCTGGTAAATACAGCGGGTCAGTCTTTAGCACAGTTTCGAATGGAGTGCGAGTGTGTCCCCAGTTAAAGTCAAATGCATGCTTTGCCCTTTGCCCTCTGCTCTACTCCGTTGTTATTGTTGTTGTTGTTGTTGTCCTGCCCACCTGCTGCTGGCGGCAATTTGCATTTTACTGCACATGCAAATCAGTTACGCATGAGTTAACACACACACACACACCCGAAATGTGTGTGCGAATCGAAAAACGAAACAATCGAGGCTTCGTTTTGTGATTGAAATGCTATTGTCGAAAATTTTGCAAAATTGTTAAAAGTCCACAGGTTTGAAGTCACGTACAGTGCACAACTCGGACATGGTAATTAAATGAGTCGAGCAAACGGTGTTATCGCTTGGTTCACTCCGAAAGAGTGATGTATCACACAAAATTAATTTTTTTTGTTTTGTTTAAAATGATAAAAGTATATAAGAAGTCAACAATTTTGATTGAAAATCATATTTAAACTACATTTTAAATTTATATACCGAAATTTCCTACACTTTTTTGCATACTTTCTATTTTCTTTGTAAAGAGATCTACAATAATCTAATAAAGTATCATAGTTTAATTCTATTTCAATATTACAAATTGAAACTAAGTATACTTTTATTGTGTTAAGTTATAGTTAAGTTATACTTTATTTCAATTAAAAAGTTGTTTATCTTGATTGATAATCATATTTCAACTAAATTTTCAGTTTTTTTACAGACCCTTCCTACATTTTTGTAGGAATTTTTTTCCATACTTTGTATAAAGAGATAACTTATCTGAATTAAATTACTTCTTTTTTGTATCATAAAAAGATAAAGTTATACTTTAAGTAATTCAAAGAAATTTATATTGATCGATAATCATATTCAAACTAAATTTCAAGTTTCTTTACAGTCACTTTCTACATTCTCTCCATTTATTCCATTTATAAAGATACAAAATCATTTCTGAACTATATTTTGTTTTTACATATTGAAACTAATTATGCTTTTGCTATATTAGAAATCGTTACAAAACTAATATGCTTTAAAATATATCAAAAATTATATTTAATCCAAGTTCCCAGTTTATTCAAAGAAACTTCCGACATTTTTCTTCGCATATTTTCTTTTTTTATAAAAAGATCTTCAATTAGATTTAAAAAAAATTATCTAAGCTGTATTTTGGATCTAAATAAAGAATCTAGTTATGCTGTTTTCTGTAAATATGTCTAAATTTGATCAAAAATCAGTCAACAACTTCAATTTAGATGTACATACAAATACTTTTTACCTTTTACTCTGTTTGGGCATTTACTATCGCTTATCATAATTTTCTTTTTATTAGGCATGAGACGAAGTGAAGCAATATACATCCATCAATACTGCTGACTTGGTCAATTGAAGTTCAGAATACTTAAGCCTTATATATAACGCATTATAAATGTATATAAAGCTATAGCTGTAGCTTGTGACTTGATCAATTGAAGTTCAGAACTCTTAAGCTTTATATATAACGCATTATATGGTACATGTTTATAAAGCTATAGCTGTAGCTCAACAACATATACATATATTCAAATAGAATTGATTATTCATTTACGTACAATACATATCTAAATATTCATGAGTAGAATTATATACAGACGAGCGTTCTTCTAGAAGAGCGTTGCCGAAGAGTATCTCTAGCTTGCCGATTGCGAAGTCAGCTTGATTTATGATTCTTTTGAACTTGACACAACTAGTAATAGAATCATATTGTTTATTATTGTTTTTAAGCACAAACTCAGTCGAAAAATTTCTGTAATGAGTTTGCCGTAGAAAATGTAGGTATGATTAATGTGTTTTCGACACATTTTTATTTAAACACAAACAAAGTATTACCAATTCTCATGCATATACCTATATCTATATATTATACAACTGTAATCTGAGCAACAGCTAAAGCAAAGTTTCGCAGATGTTGCCAGTCTTATCTTCATATATTTTTCCCAACAGCTGGTTTTTTATTTTGACTCAGAAAATATTTATTTTTTATAGATTTATTTTAAAATGATTATTTTTAAAACAATGTAGAAGTAAAATGGAATTTTACAAAGCGTAACTATTTTATTGTGCATGAGTGTGCAGCTGTGACACGCACACACTCACAAGCACAATGCATAGAATGTTCAGACTTTTTGTGCCTCTCAAGCTCAGAGTAAATAATCGTGATAAAAATAATCATTTTCGTGACGTTGCGCAATAGATTTAAAGTTAATTCTTTAATACAAATAAAATTCAAATCATTATCTGTTTTTTTTTTAGCAATAATTATGGGCAAATAAACAAGCTCTCGGGCAAATGTTAAGTATGCATGTATGTGTGCTATAATTCAATTCTTTTCTATTTTCATCTGTAGTTCTCATAAGCGGAACAGGCACAGCTTTTGTCTGTTGATTTGATGGCGCAACAGAGAGCGTAAGAGAGAGCGAGAGAACAACAGAAGGGGCGAGCGCTGGGTTCTTGCCTGCAGGCTGCAGCGCAACAACAACAACAACAACAGGTTTTGGGCTGGAGCCACGTTCAAGCTGCTGCTTCCAGGAGTGGAAGGGGGCGTCTAACAGCGCTTTACGCATGCATCACAACACACACACACACACACGCATGCATTGCAATGCTGCGATGAAATGGAAACTGGTCGCCGTGTAAAACCGGTTTTGGGTCTCAAAACAAAAATATCGCATGCGAGAGAGAAAACTGAATTTACACAATTAATTATTCAGTTATGTGTGTTAAATACACAAAAGACTTTTCCAGCAGCGGCATTTTCCAGTTCCATTTCAGTTCGTTCAACTCTGCTTTTATTTTATTTTTTTTTTGGGTGTGCCACTTGTTGTTGGCAGGGGTGGGGGGAGGAGACGCTCGCGCGCTACTGCTTTGCCTACTTCTACGGCCCTGACCCGCACTGTACAGTGGTATGAGCTAAGCGAATTCGTGCTGTAATCGCTAATTTTGGTCACCCCCCCTTGAGCGTCTTGCATATGAAGTTGCTGTTACTTAAGCCTCTGCTGCGATTGTGCAAATCCAATCAGACTTACCTTGGCTGCGCTGCAGACGGTGGCGGCGACGAGGCACGCCAATAAGACCAATTTGTGACTCATGCTTCTGCTTACAGTCTTCGTCTTTGTATTCGATAATCTGCTGACAAGGGCGCGACACACACGTTGTGAACCTGCTGACGTCCAGACGCGAACTGTTTGTTCACATGTCTTCGCTACGGAACGGCACCAGTGGACAGCCGCTCCAGCCGCTTTCCAGTCTGAGCGCGCGTTTGAAGAGCGCACGCTGCTGCCATGCATACGTAATTTGAAAGAACACTCACACACACACTAAGATAGGTGCAGTGCATTGATCGGCTGCGACACACGCATACAGAAGTGAGCTTAAGCAGCGCGCGCTTTGTGTACACAGCTCAATGAGCGCGTGATTAGAGAGCGAGAGAGGCTGCGTTAAGTGTTGTGTGTGTGCGAGCGTATTCCCATGCAAAGAGCTTCAGCGGCAAATGCAGATGCTGTGCGTACGCAGCTCAATAAGAGCGTGAGAGAGGTTGAGTTAAACGTTGTGCGTGTGTGTGCATATTCTTATGCAAATGTTAACACATCACAAAGAGCGCCTAGGACTGTCATGCTCTGAGCGCGCTATGTTAAACACTCTCTCTGTCAGTGCTTAGAGAATATACGATGTATGGATGTGCATGTACATGCACATTCTAATGTAAAGATCTTTAACGGCAAAGGCAGGCAGCTCTCAAAGAGCGACTTGGCCTGGCATGCTCTGAGAGAGTTGCAACGCTTACAGCTCAGCCGCTCTTAATGTTTAGAGTATGTATGTGTGTAGAAGCATATTCTAATGCAACGGCAAATGCAGGCAGACCTCAAAGAGCGCATGTTAAGCAGATCCCAAAGAGCGCCTTGGTCTGGTATGCTCTGCTCTGCTTTGAGACAGTTGCAACGTTTACAGTTTAGCCGCTCTTAGTGTTTAGAATAGATATGTATGTGTGTAGAAGCATATTCTAATGCAAAGATGCATGCATATGCAGACCTCAAAGAGCGCATGTTAAGCACATGCCAAAGAGCGCCTTGGTCTGGTATGCTCTGCTCTGCTCTGAGAGTGTTGCATCGTTTACAGCTCCGCCGCTCTTATATTTTAGAGTAGATATGTATGTGTGTACAGTAATGCAATGCAGGCAGACCTCAAAGAGCGCATGTTAAGCTGATCCCAAAGAGCGCCTTGGCCTGGTTTGCTCTGGGGGAATTAACAAAATGTTTTCCCAACTTTCTCGCCCTGGGAATTGTGGGCCAATAAACATCTTACAGCTAATTGGAACAATGTTTAACACGCTTTCGCTTATCACTTTTTCTTTATCTACACAGATATAATGGAATTACAAGGTGAAATGCCCGTGCTGCGCTCTCAGTCCCGGAACTTGAAGCCCTTCGCTATGAGGTCTTTGCGCGCCTCCAAAATCTCGGCCTGCAGCTCCTTCGCTGCCTCGGGGCAATCGTTGAAGGTGAACGTGCGGTAGAGCACAGTGAACGCGGAATATGCCTATGAATGCAGTAAATGTTATTTTCCTTAGCATAATTAGAGTTTATTAATAAATATTACTTACACCAAAGAGAACCAGTAGCACCAGCGGCAGCAGCTGAATGTGCAGCGAGTACTTCGCTGTCAGCGGCGTCTGCACTGCGCCCAGCACTATGGCCAAGTAGGGCACGGCGAAGAGCGTTGCGTAGAAGAGCCAGCGCTGTAGGTTTGTCATGCTGTCCAGTGTGTCGATGTTTAAAACTAATTCAAATAAATAATATTAAATTAAAAAGCAACACGTAAACAATGAGCCGGTGGCTGGATGGCCGATAGTCGATAATCGATTGTGCTTTCGCAGCAGTCACTAGCACAGTTATCGAACGAACTAGTTCTTTGCAGAGACTGTTACGATCTTTGCTTTCCTTTGAATTGAGTTAACAGTAAATTTGAAATTAGAAAAATAAATAAAATAAAATAAAAATAATACATGAAATTAAATAAAAATTAGTCAATAAATTAAAATTGTATTCATTATTTAAAAGTGGTTGCAAAAGTAAATACCTTATGGCCAGGTTCAGTGTGCAGTTAACACAACTGCGCTTTAACAGTGGCTTAACAGCGCACGACACATAACATTTCAAAAGGATATGCAGAGTCCAAGGCTGACTAGCACATACCCATTACTTGCTTAATCAAACAATTATAAGAAATTTCGTTTTTGCATAAATGTATGTATGTATTAATCACGTTTGAAACTATTGAGAAGCAAAGTTCTATACAAACTAAATTCTTAATTTCGTAAGTGGACAAAACAGAAAAATAATGAAAACCAATAAAAAATAAGTGTACAAATAAAAATACTATTTATTATTTAAAAGCAGTTGCAAAAGTAAATACCTTATGGCCAGGTTCAGTGTGCAGTTAACACAACTGCGCTTTAACAGTGGCTTAACAGCGCACGACGCATAACATTCCAAAGGGATACCATACCAAGAGACTTCAAGGCTGAACTAGCGCATACCCATTACTTGCAAAATAATTAAAAGAACTTGCGTTTTTGCATAAATGTATGTATGTATTAATCACGTTTGAAACTGTTGAGAAACAAAGTTCTATACAAACTAAATTCTTAATTTCGAAAATGGGCAAAACAGAAAATTTCCAAAATTTAGACAGACTCAAGGCTTCACAAGTCAAAATGCTGACTGTTATACAAACATTCTCTCGTGCTCGTGTTTTATCTCTCAATATTTTATCTTCGGTATAATTATATGCTAGTTTTTATAATATTAATGAATACATAACAAAACAATTTATATTTATCAAGTTGAATTTTTAAACATGTTTTTGCGTTATTGACAATTGTTTCAGACTAACTGCGATCGGGGTTCGGAGTGGAAGGGGGCGTGGTTGGTTGGTTGGCTGGCTGGCTGGGGGCCGAGGAGGAGGAGGTGAGCAGTGTTGGCAAATACTTTTCAAGCTGTGCATGTCGCGTGGAATCTGGCGCTCCCTCGACTGTGACTGGAGACGCGGGCGCGGGCTCGGGCTCGGGCGTAGGAGCAGCGAGAGTGACTAACTGTTTATATAAACTATGTTAATTTACATACGCATATACGAGAATATATGTATATAAATATAAATATATATGTAGAGGCTATGTATAGTACTGATTGCTTACAATGTAACTCTATTCCTGATTCAGGTTCTTGATCACGTAATTAACGATGAGTGCAAATATTGCAAAACAGATAATAATCACCAGGTTCGAGTAGATCGACTGCCAATTTAAATAGGAGTTCCTTGCGCAGTTCTTCAGCGCCGCAGCGCCACTGCCCCCCACGCCGCCGACGCCGACGCCGCTGGCCAAATCCGCGCTAGCCGCAGCGCCCACCAGCAGTCCGGCTCCATCGCTGCCGGCACAGGCCTCCGTAGGCAGCGCCGCCTGCCCGTTGGCATTGCTGCTGCCACTGCTGCTGCTGGCGCTCTTGATGTGACCCTCGGCGGCACTGGCACTGCCGTTGGCCAGGCTCTTGGACTTGGCGGCGGCGCTGGCCGCCTGCGTGCCCTGCAGGCGCTGCTTGATCTCGCTGACAATGTCGGGGAAGAGCTCGCAGAAGTTGCTGTTGCGCAGGTTAAATGCAAGCGATTTCTGGGCAAACACCTGCTTGTCATAGTTCGACGACTCGATGGAGCCCAGCGTGGGCGTGCTCTCCAGCTGAAAGGCAGAGCAGATAGTGAGTGGAAGTCTACAGAGAGGGAAAGAGTGTTGCCTGCTGCTCACCATGAAACTCAGCAGCCCCGTGAGTATCGTGCCCACACACCAAGTGGGATTCCATGTGTCCGGGTGAAAATCTACAATGGCAATACAAATACAAATACAATGGGAAGAGCGGGAGGATTGGTTGCTGCTGCTTCACCTGAAATGCTCAAGCAAAGTCGCGTGTTCGTCTTGAAGCGTCCGTTCGGCGTCAGCATGTAGATCGAGGGCGGCTTGAAGGGGAACTCGCGGGGGAAGAGCAGCGTGCCGTGATAGTAGCCGCCGTAGTACGGCGAATCCTCCGGCCCCTTCACGCAGTAGTGCCACTCCAGTATGTTGTTCGGCAGCGGCTCGGCAGTTATGTACGGCAAGGGATCGCGCTTGAGGCGCATGTAGTCCTGTTTCATGCGCGACACCGCCGTGGGCTGTTTGCGGGCGCCGGATCCGGACGCCGTCGACGACGACATTTTCGCTAAATAATTGTTTGTCCTGTGGCCAGCTGCTGGAATAGAAACTGTTGCAACAAATATGTAATCAGAAATTGACAAATTTATCACACAGCCACACACACACACACACACGCACACACGCCCAGCACACTGATAACAGTAGTCGGTGCGTCTGTGTGTGTGTGTATGTGTGTGTGCGAAATCAGCCTGCCAGTCGCAGCATATACGTGGCCAATTGGCCCAGTCCTAAGCAGGCGTAGATTGCAGCACGACATGCTGCGACATGCTGGAACATGCTGCGACTTGCATGCCGCTGCACTAACCTCGAGTATGGCGTCTGCTTCCTTGTTGTTGCTGTTGTTGTGTCTGCTGGCGCTGCTGTCGCTATAGTTGTATGTATGTGTGTGTGCGTGTGCGTGTGTGTGTGTGTGGGTGCAATTTACAGCTAGGTCACAGCTGCCCAGCGAAAATGTGTGAAAACAACACAAACACAGCGAATTGACGCCAGTTGCATTCGACTTTGCTCTTTGCTCTCTGTTTGCTCGTTGCTGTTGTTGTTGTTGTTCTTGTTATTGCTGTCGCCGCTTTGAGTCCTAGTCTATTACTTAATTACCAAATATTTTCTTTGTAAATTGCTTTCAAGTGCTTTGAGACTGCAAATTGTGTTGGTGTAAAAAAAAATTTCTCTCGACGTAGTTCTAAGCGATTCAGTGCTGTGAAGCGCGCGTGCAAAGTGCTGGAAAGCACGCCAAAGCTCCCGCTGCCGATACTTATCGAGTATCGCGAGTGCAACGTTGCTGCCAACTTGTTGCAAAAGCGCAGATCAAATTTGAATTTGAGCCGCGAAGCGTACGTTACTTTTTATTATCAATGGAAAGTGCAAACGAAAAAAGTAAAACAGACTTAAGACTATGCAAAGCCAGACGGACGCTGACGCTGACTGATAAAGACCAGGGGAACACGCACACACACATACACACGCACACACAAGTGCGGACAAGCACATACATGTCTATGTATGTTCCGAATTGATAAGCCGTTATTGCGCTTAAGCAATGTCGAGCGATGTTACTGTTGTTGTTGTTGAAACATTTCAGCGTAAAGGGGTGCGGGGGTTGGTGGGGGGGATTACGTCGCAGATTGCTTATCAGGCCGATGAGTTTATTTACCAAAGCAGTCGCTCCTCGACCAGCGCAAAGTGCAGTCAAATGGGTTCTATTGGAAAAATTGGATTTCTCGGCGGCGGCAACATGGCCAAGGCCCTGGCCAAGGGCTTCATCTCGGCAGGTAAAGATTCCTCAGATACTACATGCACAAATCCTGCAAGAAAACTACAAAATATTTTTTATTTTGATTTATGCTTAACCACATACAATAATTTTTTATAGTAGCAACAATTTTTGGTTGTTTTTACACTGCAGACTAGAAAAGAAGAGCTGAATCGGTTATCTGCAGTGTTCTGTTTGACTTGAGACAATCAAAATAATATTGTAGTATATATATAAATATAATTCTATAATTTTTATAATTAATAATATTGTCCTTCTGTCCTTTTTTCATAATTTTTAATAGGTCAATACTATAGAAAACATTAATTCTCGTACCAGCAATACATGACTTAAAAATTGCTAAAAAATTGAATAAAATGTTTTTTTTAAGCTTAAAATAATACAAAAATTAAGTTAGTTTAAAACAAATTTAATATAAAATTTTTTCTCATAATTTTTAATAGGTAAATACTATAAAAACATCAATATAGAAAAACGTTCATACCAGCTGGCAAAATAGGGCTTCAAAATTGCTAAAAAATTTAAAAACCTTTTTTCAAGCTTAAAAAAATAAAAAACAAATTTAGTTAGTTTAAAATAAATTTAATGCAATTTTTTCATTATTTTTAATTAGTAAATATTGCAAAACACATCAATAGATCGTACCAGCTGGCAAAATATGGCTTTAAAATTGCTAAAAAAAATTAAAAAAAACTTTTTAATGTTTTTGTATATTTTCTTAATGTTAATTTAAATTATTTTATTATTTCTTTACTCTCTCATTAGGTCTAACAAAGCCCAGCGGCATTGTGGCGAGCGTCCACCCCGCGGACAAGGCCTCACAGCAATCCTTCCAGGCGCTGGGCATCGAGACGCTGGTGGAGAACGCGCCAATTGTCGAGCAATCGGAGATTGTGTTCGTCTCGGTGAAGCCGCAGGTGGTGCCCACTGTGCTGGCCGAGATCAAGCCGCTGAGCGCGCACAAGCTCTTCCTTTCGGTGGCCATGGGCATCACGCTGCAGAGCCTGGAGGCGGCGCTGTCGCCGCAGTCGCGTGTCATACGCGTAATGCCCAATACGCCGGCCTTCGTGCGCGCCGGCTGCTCGGTGTATGTGCGCGGCAAGCAGGCGAACGATGCGGATGCTCAGCTCGCGCAGCGCCTGCTTGAGTCGGTGGGCACGTGCGAGGCCTGCGACGAGTCGCAGCTGGACATTGTCACGGCGCTCAGCGGCAGCGGGCCGGCCTACGTCTTCGTCATGATCGAGGCGCTGGCCGATGGCGCCGTGCACATGGGCATGCCCCGCGACATGGCCTACCGCCTGGCTGCGCAGACGGTGCTCGGCTCCGGCCAGATGGTGCGCGACTGCACAACGCATCCCGGCCAGCTGAAGGACAACGTGACCAGCCCGGCCGGCTCAACGGCCGCGGCGCTCAGGCACCTCGAGCTGTCAGGTGAGCATCGTTAGCTGCTCCATCCTCGAGATGATCAGCGTGAGAATACCCTGTATTTAATTGCCCTTCCAAACTTGCAGGCTTTCGCAGCGCCGTCTCCGGCGCGGTGGAGGCGGCCACGCTGCGCTGTCGTCAGATCTCGGGCAAGCAGACTTAGCTGCAATCGGCTATACTCGACTATAAGACACCATTTATACAATTTGACCGTTACAAATTAATTCCTAATGTTAAATACTTTTGTTTTACTAATTAAAAACTCATGCAGGCAAACGCAGGCATTGAAGCGATCTTCTCTTATAATTTGCTTATTAATAAAGCTAAAAAATTAAAATATTTAATTTTTTGAGGCAGTGGGCGTGTCAGTCAAAGTGTCAAATATACTTTAATTGGGTATGGTATGCACTCATCTTTTTGTGAAATTTCATGGCTCTAGCTCTTATAGCAGTGGAGTTCTGTGTGTTCAAACACAAACAGGGAGACGGACAAGCAGAAGGACGAACGGACATAGAGGCAGTCAGATAGCCGGACCTACGGACAGACATACAGATGAATGGAATGACAGGCAAGCGGACGTACGAGCAGATAAACAAGTGAACAGACAAACTGATGGATGGACAGCGAGACTGACGGAAGGACAGAGAAACTGACGGCTAAACAGAGAGATTAATGGACGGACGAAGAATTAGAAGGGTGAACAAACGACAGAAGGATCCCATGTGGACGAACGGACAGACATATGGACGAACGGACAGACATATGGACGAACGGACAGACATATGGGCGAACGGACAGACATACGGACGAACGGACAGACATATGGACGAACGGACAGACATATGGATGAACGGACAGACATTTGGACTAACGGACAGACATATGGATGAACGGACAGACTAATGTTTGGAAGGACAAAAAGATGGATGAACGGACAGACAAATGGTTGAACGTACCGGCAGATAGAAGAAGGACGGACAGACAGAAGAACGAATAAACAGACAGAAGAACGAATAAACAGACAGATATACGAACGGACAATCATATGGATGGACAGACAGAAAGCTGTTTGGTCGGACACACGGGCATGACTAAGTCGACTCGACTTTTGAGCTTGTAGAATTTAGATACTATATACAATATATTTAGTTTTTACCTTGTATGGTCTACCACGCAGTTTTCTGTGCTTAACATGTGCACAAAACTAATCTACCTTTTTCGCATTTTCAATGGGTTTATGGCATAGTAAACTACAACAAAAACAATAATAATAAAATATGTGTATAGGATTTATATATATATGGACATATAATATCTGTATAGCTAGTGCTAGGCGTAGAGCCCGACGGGCGGCTAGAACTTCTTGCGTTTCTTGGCGCGCGCCAGCTCGTTGAGCTCGCCTTGCTGCATGGAGGCCTCCTGGTAGATGCGCTTGACCTTCTCGTGGCGCTCCTTGTCGCTGCAAGGGAAAAGCAAAAGGATTAGACTCAGGCATGAGGATCACACTCTCCTCTCTCTTACCTCTGCAGTTGCTGCTTTAGCTTGAGGTCCTGCACGAAGGCGGTGTCGCGGCGTATTTCGCGTATGGCGCCCTTCTTCTCGCGCTTGATCTTGTGCAGCAGCTTGGCACGCTCCTCCTTCTGCTTGGACATCTTGGGGCGTCGTTTGTCATCGTACACCGCCTCGAAGCGCGGCTCGAGTAGGCGCAGCGCCTTGGGCTTCTTGTCCGCTGGCGCCAGCGGCTTCATCTTCTGCGCTGCCTGCAGCTCCAGCGCGGTCTTCGCCTCGGCGTAGTGCTGCTTCAGGTGCTCGGGATATGCCGCCAGTGGCAGGCGTTCAAGCAGCGGCAGGAAGGGTGCGGCTAGGTAGCAGGCGCCCGGCTGCTGCTCCAGCGTCTGCTCCATGATCTGCTTGATCAGGCGCAGCGTGGCGTCCAGGGCGCGCACCTTGAAGTCCAGTGTCAGAGTGAGCGTGACGAGATCCGCGGCCTGCAGTTGCTGTGGCGGCAGCGCCTTGCTCTCCGGCGTCTCCGCAATGGCCAGCAGCTTGCTGAAGGGTCCGTCGCGCTCGAAGGGCGGCGCGATCTCCGACTGATCCTGCTGTCGCTTGGGCAGCGCCAGATGCAGCATACCTTGCAGGAAATTGATGACCGCCGGCAGCAGGCGCTTGGAGCGCGCGCCGAACTCCAGCGCTGTCATGCTGAGGAACAGGCCCATGGCGATGTCCTGACGCGTCCGCACGCGCGCCCTCGACAGTATGTGCTGCATGAAGATGTAGGTGGGCGTGGCTAGCGGATGACGGAAGTCGGAGGTGGAGTACAGATTCGAGACGAGCTTGAAGTAGATGAGCGTCTCCAGCGTGGGGTAGACCTTGTGGTTCTTGCGGAACTCCGCGTACTTCTCCTTGATGACGTCCAGCAGCGTGTTGGACATGCGCTCGGGATTGAGGTGGACGAGGTCGTAGAGCTGCGGCATCAGCTTGGAGGCCAGCTGGAAGTGTGGCAGTATGTCCTGCTCGCTGGCATCCTCGAACAGATCCTTGAGGTACTGCAGCAGAAAGGCGAACAGCTTGACCACATGCTCCCGGTTGACGCCCTCTAGCTTGGGGTGATTGCACTTGATGATGCGCTCCACGATGGTCACCTGCTGCGCCTGCGTATGCTTGCCCAGCAGCTCGCTGAAGCTATCGTAGGTCTTGGGCATTTTAATGGTAAAGGGAATGCTACTGTCCTCCTGCGTCGAGGGAGCAGCAGAAGACTTAGCGGGCTTGGCCTTGGCTGGGGTGACTTTAGTGGGCTTCTGTGGCTGCTCCTCCGGCTCGGACTCGCTTTCCGATTCCTTCAGATCGCTCAAATTGTCCACCTCTGATTCGCTTTCCTCCTCCTCTCCGGATTCATCTTCATCTTCATCCTCTTCGTCCTCTTCGCTTTCTGCGGCCTGCTCCGGCTCTTTGCCCGTCTTCTTCTCGTTGAGATGCGTGCCGAGATTACCGTCCAGGTCGTAGGCCAGCGTATCGTCTGCCTCGTCGTCACCGCCAGCCACGAAGTACCCATCGTCCAGGTCATCGGCCGAGCGATGCTTAGGCTGCTTTGCCGCCTCCTGCTCGTCCTCCTCGCCGTCGGCCCGCATGCGCCGCAGTCTTTCGTTCTCGAGTCTCTCCAGGCGTGCCGCCTCCTGCTTGGCCAGCTCCTCGGCATTGATCAGCTTGTCTGTGACGGTGCCGCGCGGCTCGAAGATCATCTGCTTGAGCAGCTTGTCGTACTCATCCGGCGGCGGTCGCTTGCGCTGATCGTCCTTGCTGGCCTTGCCGATCAGTCCGAGCAGCTCCTTGTAGTTGGCGTCCAGCTTCTCGGTCAGATCGTACACCTCGTCCTTGTCCTTGGCGATCTCGTTCTTGCGGCGCTTCTGCTCGCTGATCATCTCCTCGATGGCGCTCTGGCGATCCTGCGGCTTGTCGCCATCGCCGCCGAAGTGCGCGGCCGACGTGAAGTCCGCTGCAAGAGAGAAGTGAGTTCAAGAGTTCCCGGCATTTAGTGTGTGGTTCCACTCACCGTCCAGGCCCTCATCTTCGAGCTCCTCGTCGTCGGAGCGCTCGTCCCTGTACTGCTCGATCTCCTCGAGCGTCTGGCCGCGATGCGTGAGCAGCTCGTCATCGTTCAGATTGAACTTCTCCGTCTTGTTGGAGGCGCGCACCTGGGACATCTTCTCGGCCAGGTAGCGGGCGTTCATCACGGCCTCGGTCAGCTGATCCCCGCTCAGGTGTTTCCCAATGCGGTTGTCCACGAACTTGTTCGTCTTGTTCTTGACGGCGTACTGCTTGCCCAGCGTCTGGCTGCGCTTCTGCAGCGCCTTGGCGCGCGATACACCCGGCATGCCGCGGTCATGCTTGCAGATCCTGCCCAGAATCTTGAACTTCTCCTTGTTCACGTGCACATCGAAGGGATTCAGCCGCTTGGCCGTCTGCCCAATGGCTGTCTCGAAGGGATTGCTGCTCTTCACGTTTTTCTTGGCGTACACCGTGTCCGCGCTCGACTTTTTGTTCTTGGCGCCCATGCTGTGAGTTTATAAATCGCGTTTATCAATTAAGCATGAAGGAAATAAATACATGCGGCAAAGCGAAAACGAAAACAAATGCAGCACACGTGCTGCTATGCGGCTATCGATACTGCAACATAGTGAGGAGCTGAGCGTAGAAAGTATCGATATATGCAGAGAGTAGCAAGTGTTGTATTAACGCCATTTCTAATATTTGTACAGTGTAAAAATAAAAGTAAATAAAATGTATTATATTTATTTTATTATAAGCATACAATACTATGAATTTCCTTTGCAATTCGCTTATTGCTACTGCTTCTCGATATGTTTGCATAATCGATAACTGCTAAATACATCGTTTGCGGCAAGACATCGTTGAAGCGATACATGGAGCATGTATCGAGTACGTTGTACAACCCTAAGGTAATAACGTCCCTGTGTGTATGTGTAAGATTTTCGCCGAAAATCGACGTCCGCATCTTTGGTTATAGCTCTGTAAAAGTGTAAATTAAACATGAAATTTGTGAAAATACTTGAGCAAAACAAGTAGCATCGCACGGAGCGAGCATAAACAAACAATTGTCGCAACAGAGCTGCACGTACAATTCCAGCCGCTTGCCACGCATTTGCAGTGCAACTGAAGCTACATTGGTGTTAGTGTATGC
The DNA here is from genome assembly GCA_035046045.1 of Zaprionus bogoriensis. Classification (NCBI taxonomy): domain Eukaryota; kingdom Metazoa; phylum Arthropoda; class Insecta; order Diptera; family Drosophilidae; genus Zaprionus; species Zaprionus bogoriensis. The sequence continues at coordinate 220,392 of JAWNOI010000010.1, forward strand.
GTGTGTAGCCAGCGCTCCATTGCGACAGTGGTGCAAAAAGGCAATTGCCAGCGCATTTATGTAAGCCGCATAGAACTCGGCAAGTACGCGTTTTTAGTGCTATACGTAGACGGCAGCCATGAGTGCGACGCCGCCAGACACGCAGCAGCAGCTGTCCTCCGGCAAGGAGAAGGAGTCCAACGGCAGTAAGGAGCGCTCGCGCTCCCGCGATCGCGGCAGGGACAAGGACAAGGACAAGGAGCGCGAGAAGAAACGCAGGTGAGTCGATCGCTGCGGTACTATATTCACTATATACTCTAACTATATACAATATATATGTATGTATGCAGGGATCGCGATCGCAGCAGCAAGGATCGCGACAGTCGCCGCCGTGACAGCCGTGAACGTGAACGTGACCGCGAGTCGCGCTCGCATCGCAGTCGCTCGCGCAATCACGACGACTACGACAGACGCAAGAAGCGCTCACGCAGTCGGGATCGTGACCGTGACCGCAGGCGTGACCGCGATCGTGACTCGCGCTCCAGACGCAGCGGCTCACGCGGCGGTGGTGGTGGCGGCGGAGGCGGTGGCAGCAGCCGTGACGACTACGACCGCAGTCGCCGTCGTCGCTCGAGCAGTCGCGGCTACGATCGTCGCCGCAACGAACGCAACCACGACTCACAGTCACAGTCGCAGTCGCAGTCGCATCGCAACAGTCGCGAGCGCAGCAGCCGCGAGCGCAGCAGTCGGGAGCGCACGTACGTGAATCCCTTCGACACGTCGAACAATCGCAACTCGCAGCACGAGCAGCAGGAGCCGCGCATACCCTCGCTCTTCGAGCGCCACCTGCCGCCGCTCGAGTCCATACGCGAGGAGACCAGCAGCACGCGCTTCGATCTCTCGCAGACCATACAGGAGCTCATGAGCAATGTGGGGGGCAACAAGAGCTTCGCCTCGCTCTTCAGCAGCCAGAACAGCAACGATTCCATGAGCAATGGACTCTCCGAGAACTCAGGTTCGATGCCAGATATGCCAGATTTTGTTCTATATCTATAATGTTTACCATTCTCCGATCTTGCAGCAGACAGCGCAGCGGAGCGAAAACGCAAGCGTAAATCGCGCTGGGGCGGCACCGAGAAGGACAAGACCTTCATACCGGGCATGCCGACGATTCTGCCCTCGACGCTGGACCCGGCACAGCAGGAGGCCTACTTAGGTAACGTTCCGTAGTACTTTGTATTTGGCTAGTTCTAGTCGGCAACTAAGTTAGCTGTAAGCCTAGTCCTAAGTCAACTAATGACAACTAATGAGCAAACTAGAAACACAGCCACAAATAGTCGCGGGGAGGTCACAGTAACGGTTTGACTGTTTGATCCTTCACCCTTGACCCTTGACCGTTGCGTTATGCCGTTATCGAGCACGAGGTCCTGGACCTGGACAAGTGAGCCAACAACTATAACAACAACAACAACAATCATAAACCAAAACCGAGCAAACTATAATAATCTCTCGTTCTCTTTTTGAAGGGATTCCGGCGTGTGAGACAATTACGACACGAGTTCCAAGCGGCTAGAAAATAAGTTCCCCGATCAATAATCAATCTCTCAATATCTCAATCTCAACTATTTTGTAATTGTAATATGCTCACAGATTTTCAGTTAGTTTAGGCACGCGACGGCGCAACGGAAACACACACACAAATGTCTATCAGGCTCACAGATATTACAGAATCTAAAAAAAAAAAAAAAAAAAAATTACGAAAGAAATAAATGTGTTTCGGTCTTCGCACATTTAATACAAAAGAAAAAAATGCAATATATAATCATATTCTCTCTCTCTCTCCTGCCTCATTAGCATTTAACATTTACTAATGTCGACGTTGCGCTCGATTTTCTTTTTCTTCTCTAACGCCTTCTCGTTGCAGTTCAATTTCAAATCGAGGAGATCAGCCGAAAGCTCCGCACTGGCGATTTGGGCATCACGCAAACGCCGGAAGAAAGGTTTGCAAACAGTTTTTCTCTCTCTCTCTCCCCCGCTATGTCTCTTCCTCTCTCTGCCCTGCCTCCACACACGCACACACACACAGATACAATCACACAAACGCCCATGCCCACTCAGCCAACAGTCGCCAGAGTTCTACCCAGCTGCAGCGCAGGAGTTCTGAGTTCCGGATATGCAGTTGGAATGGCACAAGGATCGGTGGAGCACCTTAAAGTTGTGGGCTGTGGTTCAGTGTACAGGTTCAAGTGGAGCATGCGAAAGTCCAAGCGAAATATTATACTATATTATTTAACTGTACAGCAGAAGCATTCACATAGTTCCGTTATCAGAATTTTATATAGTACTTTGATATATTGAAAAGAGAAATAGAGTTTAAAAAAATCGTCTGAAGATTTAAAAAGTATTGCTATATATGGGTTAGATCTAGAACACTATATAGACAGTTTTCACATCTTAAATTTTATTTCAAAATTTCTCAATATTATTAAGAGCATAGGTTAACTGTAACTTATTGCTTTATAAAAGGTTACTTATTTTATATTTGAATCTTAAATTTAATTTCAATATTTCTGTCTCATTTTTTTTTTTTTTTTTTTTTTTTTGTATTTAGTACTCAATATTATTAATAGCATATATTAGCTGCGACTTATTGCTTTATAAAAGTTTACTTATTTGATATTTGTATATTTATTTAAATTTCTTTACTATTTAAAGTTTGTTAAAATAATGTTTTAAATAGTTTACAGATAAGTTGATCAGTTGTTATTGATATATTTTCGAACTGATCAAGTTATTGAACTGCTAATAGCTCGAACGATTGTGAATGCTTTTCAAATTGTATCTATATTTTATGTCATTACTATATTTACTATGTAAACTTGAATAATTTTCGGGTTAAGGTGCAAACAGGTCAAAGGTTAATCATTATCGTCGGCAATAAGGGGCACTTGGGAGCGGAGGACAACTAATCGTCATACTTTGCTTTGTTTTATTCGCTAGCCTAATGTCTAATTTGAAACTTTTTAAAGGGTATCTATCTGTCTAGCAGTGAGACAACAAATTGTAGATTCAACTCCCGGGCAAAAAGTAAGCGTGTCTGAAAAAAAAAAAAAAAAAAACAATCCAGCATCCTCCTACATTATACCCTAATAATGTGACATTTCTCTTCTCTTCCTCCAAAGCCATGAGAGAGCCTCCAAAGTTATGCCCAAAGCAGAAACAGAAACAGAGACAGAAACAGAAAAAAGACTCAAAATGAATTAATCAAAATTCTTCTCTCTTCTCAATTCACCAGCGAATCGATCTAATCAATAATAATGTTACAGCTACTGCTAATGCTAATGATAATGATACTGCTGATTAATCCAATGATGATTTGCCAATTACAGGATATCTATAGCTATGATATATATCGATCACGATAACGATTACCATTAGCATAATTAAGCTCTTTAAGTCTAGTCAATTGCAACACAGAACACAAAGCCCCCGAATGCAGCTCGAGACTGAACCTCGCGCCATTCGCGCTCTTCTCTTCTCATCCACAGATCACCCTCACCGGAGCCGATCTACAGTTCTGATGGCAAGCGGCTGAACACGCGCGAGTTCCGCTATCGCAAGCGCCTGGAGGAGCAGCGCCACCAGCTGATCGTCAAGATGCAGGCCGTGAATCCCGAGTTCAAGCCGCCGGCTGATTACAAGTGAGCAGAGGATCGCTACTCTGATCTAGGAGCTTTAGGCTAATAGCTTTACCCTCTCTCTTACTCTCTCTCTCTGTAGGCCTCCTGTCACGCGCGTCAGCGACAAGGTGCTGATTCCGCAGGAGCAGCATCCCGACATCAATTTCGTCGGCCTGCTGATCGGTCCGCGCGGCAACACGCTCAAGGCCATGGAGAAGGACACTGGGGCCAAAATCATTATACGCGGCAAGGGCTCCGTGAAGGAGGGCAAGGTCGGGCGCAAGGATGGGCAGCCGCTGCCCGGCGAGGATGAGCCGCTGCACGCGTTCATCACGGCACCCAATCCGGAGGCGGTGCGCAAGGCCGTCGACAAGATCAAGGACGTCATCCGGCAGGGCATCGAGGTGCCCGAGGGCCACAACGATCTGCGGCGCATGCAGCTGCGCGAACTCGCCCAGCTGAACGGCACGCTGCGCGAGAATGACATACAGCGCTGCACGTGCGGCTCCACGGACCACAAGTCGTGGCAGTGCCCGGACAAGCCCATCATCACCAATACCATTGTGTGCACCTCGTGCGGCGGCACCGGCCACTTGACCAAAGATTGCCGCAACAAGCGCCCAGGGTCCGGTGCACCGGGCATGGCCTGCGAGGACTCCCAGGCCAAGATCGACGAGGAGTACATGAGCCTGATGGCCGAGCTCGGCGAGGGTCCGCCTCCGTCGGCGCCCAAGCCGGAGGTGCCGGCTGCACCGCAGCTGCATCGCGCCAGCTACAGCATCTTCGACAAGAAGCCCTCGCAGATGCAGGCCATACAATCGCCGCCGGGCGCCTCGTCGCGGGATCATCAGCGTGACATGGGCGGAGGCGGTGGCTGGGGTGCTTCGGCCAACGATCATGCGTCCATGGGCATGGGTTCCGGCATGGATGCGGGCATGGGCATGGATCACGGCATGGGCATGTCTGCGTATATGCCGGCACCGCCAGTGCAGCAGGCGCCGCCACCGATGCCGCCGCCGCTGATGCCCTGGATGAGTGCTCCGCAACCGCCGCCGCCGGCCTCGGAGCCGATGAATCCGCCCATACCGGGCACCTTGCCGCCGCTGATTCCGCCGCCGCCCGGCACCAGTGCCCCGCCGATGCCGTGGGCCAATGCCTATTCGGCATGGGGCGCTGGCTACGCGCCACCACCGCCGCCGCCGTGTGCTCCGCCGCCGCCATCACTCAGTCTGGCGCAGCCGCCACCGCCGCCGCCGCCGAGTAACTGATCCGCGACATGCACACAGGCACACACATACACATACACATAAATAACTAATAGTAGACTTTGACCCCTAATCCTGGAATAACCATAACCATAACCATATAATTTGTACTCCACACGCTTCATTAAAGGATTGACGAGATAATAGCCTGCGTTTTATTTTCGAATGTTTCCCTCTCCCATGTCGATGCTAATCCGCTAATCTGGTGCAGGTGCTCAGCCGTGCTTGCTGAAGTACTGCTTGGACTCGTCCACGTCGGGCTTGATGGTGGCCGGATTCGTCTTGGGATTCCAGTTGGCCGGGCACACCTCGCCGTGCTCCTCGACGAACTGGAAGGCCTTGATCAGGCGCAGCACCTCGTCCACGGAGCGTCCGACGGGCAGGTCGTTGATCGAGTACTGGCGCAAGATGCCCTTGGGATCGATGATGAAGGTGCCGCGCAGCGAGATGCCCTCCTTGTCGAGCAGCACATCGTAGTCGGCGGATATCTTCTTGGTCAGATCGGAGAGCAGGGGATACTTGAGTTGGCCAACGCCGCCGCTCTTGCGGTCCACGTTGCACCAGGTCAAATGGCTGAAGTGCGAGTCCACGGACACGCCCACCACCTCGGCGTTGATGTCCTGGAATTCCTTGATGCGTTCGCTAAATGCAACGATTTCCGTGGGGCAGACGAAGGTGCTGCAGGAAGAGTACCGGAGAGAGATTTAGGTTAGAGTGAGGGAGCTGTCAAGTGTGGGAGGAGGGGGAGGCCTACAAGTCCAACGGGTAGAAGAACAGCACCAGGTATTTGCCTCTGTAGTCTTCGAGCTTGATCTCCTGGAAGTCGTTGCCGACCACCGCCAGGCCCTTGAAGTCGGGCGCCGGCTGCTGCACGCGCACCGCGCACAGTGGGGCAGCTGCGGGCAGATTGGCACGAAATTAAATTAGAGTTCGAGCTGCAGACACAAGATCTCACGCCTCTACTCACTCTGATGCAGCAGACGCGCCGCCGCCTGCTGTCTGTGCTGGCCAGCGAAGCCCTTGCCCTTGCTCAGCAGCGATACCTGCATTACGTAATGGGAGCGTGTTTGATCATGTTTATCGTGTGTTGTGTGCATGTGCTGCGCTTTCGCCGCACGCTCGCTATTTAATTGCACTTACGCTGCGCAGTGTGCGACCGAGGAACGACATGATTTGCCTGCGACTTTGACGATGTCAACAACAATCAGTAGAATTTCTATAGACGTTCGACTTTCTGCTGTCTCGTTAGCCCCGCACAGTTGCTATCGACAACGAACCGGCATAAAGCAAATTACAAAAAAGTCACAATACAAAAACAAAACAAACTACTCGAGGCAGTTGGCAGCGCCAGCGCTGTAATCGATAACGGCGTATCGAAGCTTTTTGCGCAGCGCCAATTTAAATCCAAAATGTTGTTTGTTTTATTTTAGTGTTACTTGTGTTTTTTGTGTCAGCAATAATTATTAGCAATGAAATAATTTAAGTTAAATATTTAACAGTAAAGTTTGCAACATCAATAAATTTCAAACTGTTATCGATTGTGGCGCTGCCAAGCTTACGCTGTAAAGCGCTTCTTCAATTCGCCGCAATGACACACATTTATTTAAATATACGCTGCATTGCTTGTTCAAATCACGGCGAATACTTAAACGAGCGCGGCTGAAGCTGAGCTGCTAAGCTCTTGCTGCAAAATGTTAGCTTAATTCGCCGCGCTGCAGCGAATACTAAACATAAGTGCGCGCCAAAAGGTTAAGCATTTAAAAATGACAAGAAACAAATTTGAAATAAGCAAATAACATTTTAGAGAAAATTTTGCATATTATTTTATTACATATTTAAATAAATATGTCAATATAAAATAACATTTTAAAGAAAACTGTTCACATCTAATCAACGAGATTTAATGCTACGTTATGAATATTATTTTATTACATATTTAAATAAATATGTCAATATAAAATAACTTTTTTAAAAAAGTTGTTCACATCAACGAGATTTAATGCTATATTATGCATATTACTTAATTATATATTTATAAATTATAAAATAGGATATTTTAAATACCGTTTCAGTTGAGTTTTTAAACTAAATGTTATTATATAATATATTTAAAAATTATATAGTAAGATACCTTAAAAATATAGCTATGCTTAATATATTATTTGTCAAAATTGCTAACTAAATTTGGAAATAGCTAAATTTGTTTTTGCTGGCATTTTTAAACAAGATTTTAAAGATTTTACTTTATTTTTTTTATTTTTTAAACTTTGAAAATTTCTAGATCCAACAAAAAAACTAAAACGTTCCGAAAACAGTTTTCCCGGCCAAAATGAGCAATGGATACGTTCAAAGTGCTCGCCGCGCGCCTTAAGAACAAGATCCGCTAGAAGATAACTGTATACAACTATCCAGGTATATAAAGACAGGCAGGGAAAGGGATCAATACTCTGCTGCAGCAGACAATGAAAACTGTAGCAAAATATTTATCACGCACTCCGCACGCCACACAATGGTAATGAGCTATAAAACGCACGCATGTGTCCATACACATGTGGATGTCTGTACACATGTATGTTAGTGTGTGTGTGTGTGCGTGTGTGTTTCGCTATTGATGCGATTGTTTTGTTTGCTAATCTAGCAAATGCTCAAAAGCGGCTCAAAGCGAACGCACAAAGCGTATAATGAAGCAGAGTTTTGGTTTTCTTTGGTTTGTGGCGATGACGCTTGCGAACAATGCCCGGCGATGCACGCCGGGACGCACTGCAGTCCCGATCTTGATTCCTCTGGGCCCAACAATGGCCCGATACTTTTGCATATGCCCGGCGGAATGTTGGCAAAACAGCGACTCGCCTGATCAGCAGCAGTTCCTCCTCAGTCTACGCCCCCGCACGGGCCAAGGGTAATAACTATGCGCTCGTTTTCAGTTTTTTTTTATCTTTCAGCGATTTGGATACGTTTTTATTTTTTTTTAATTTTACGGGTTGGAGTGAAGAAATTGAATTATTAATATTTTAAATTTAAATATTAAAAAAAAGCACAATAAATAAAGAGAGCAACCATACAAGAATCAACTTGACGCTGCGCAGTCACCCGCTTGGAGACTGTTACTCATGTATGGTCACTTCTGTATTAGCATAACTTCCGTGCTTAGTGTCCGATTGAATTGAAATTTACTGCAAATTTTAATATTGAACTAAGCTATATATGTGCCAAATAGAAATCTTGTTGCATTAAAGCTTGGCACAATATTTAGCTTTAAAAACACAAATATATATTTTGGCAGAAACTGAGCATGGCTTTCATAATTTGAAATAAACTGCATATACGCATGTTAGACAGGCTGCTGTCTACCAAATTTGGTGTCTCTGGCTTGTGTGATAACTGAGTACTATGAGTTCATAAATATAGACGGACAGACAAACGGACAAATCTACTTGACTAGTGATGCTGCTTAAGAATATATATGCTTTATACGTTAACACAAATCTTGCCTGTAAAATAATTTCCAAAACATTAATATAGCAATTTTACTAATTTTTCTAGGTTGTCCGTTGTGTCCGTTTGAAGCATTTTTATTGACTTATATTAATTTCATGCGAAATTGTGTAGTTATTTTTTTTTTTAATATGTAATAAATTGATCAATATATGAAAACAAACCGGAAAATTGTCTTGGCTTCTGCGGAAACTAACGAAATCGCCTTAGTTTTAGGATAAGCGCTGCAATTTCTCGAGCTTTTCCGGGAACTGCACGCACACGCCGCAACAAAGGCGAAACGCTGAAGCGCTGCACTAATTCCGCAGCTAAGCCGCAGCTGAGAAGCGAGCAGGAGGAGGAGGAGGTAGCGCTGTCCGGAGACTGTTGGGCTGCGTTTGTCAATTAAACGGACACGTTGCTTTGTCTGGCGCACGCCGCACTATCCGCAGATATGCACAAATATATATGTATATGTATGTATATCTTGAGGTACTCGACCCGCCCGTCGGATTTGCGCAGATTTGCATAATTTAAGCAAACAGCACTTGAAGCTGCCTCCTGCACCTCCCACTAGCCCTGCCCCTGCCCCTGCGCACAGTTCACACGCCGCCGAAGTGTCTCGCAATCTGCCTGAGGTCCGAGATCCTAGATCCGAGGTCCGAGGCGGATGCCGTCATATTAGGGCAAATCTGCTTACCTTTTCGAGTGCCCAGAGAGAGAGATCTCTTTCGAAGATTTGCGGATCTCACCTCTCGACGCGTTTGTGTGTGTGACAATTGACACAATGCGCTCGGGGTCGGGGCTTAAGTGCAATCCTGCTGCTGCTGCTTCTTCTTCTTGCTCTTACTTCTGCTCTTGCAATTGCTTCGTCGCGTAATCCTGATGCAAATCTCTGCTAATGTGCTGCGCGTATCGCGATCGTAGTGCTGTATTTGCTGTCTTGTTGTTCTTTTCAACACTTTCCCGGCTGAAACTCGAGCAGTTTTCCAGCACTTCGTTTCGATTTCGCCAATTTTTCTAGTTTCTTCACACTTTTCCCTTGGCCGTAAATGACTGTCTGCCCTCCTGACTGTCTGTCTGTCTGCCCTACTGTCTAGCAGACTGTCTCTTTCGTCTGCTTGTCTATATCCCAGCCTGTCTGTCCGTCTGTCTGTTTTCGAGAATGTATTGTATTGTATGTCTGTCTCTTTGGTCTGTCTGTCTGACTGTTTGACAGACTGCCATCACTTTATCAGACTGCCTCTTTCGTCTGTCTATAAGTCAGCTCTGTGTGTCTGTCTGTATGTCTGTCTGCTTGTCTGTTTAATATGTCTGTATGTCTGTCCGTTTCAGGTCTGTCTGTCTCTCGAGTCTGTTTGTCGATCTGTTCCATCTGCCTGTGTCACTAAAGACGGCGGTCTGCTTGTCTGTTTCCTCTGTCTGTCTGTCTGTTTGCCTGTATGTCCGCTTTGACTATTTGTCTGTTGGTCTGCCTGTTTATTGGGTTGTCTGCCTTAGTTGTCCGCTGGTCTGCTTGTCTATCTGTTCTGTCTGTTGTATTGCTTTGTCTGTCTGTTTAGTCTGTCCGTTTGCCTGTATATCTAGACTGTTTTCCGCTAGCTTGTCCGTTTGCCTGTATATCTGTCCGTCTCTCTGGTCTGTGCCTCAATATCTCTGATTTATTTGTCTCTTCTGTCTGTCTGTTAGTCTCTTTGTCCGTCTGCTCTGCTCGAGTGTCTGCCTGTTGGATCCTTACGTCGTTTCGATAAAGTGTCATTTCATCTGCAATTTATTTGATTGCAAAATGCTATTAAGCCTTGCAATTATAATTTACCTGACTGCAAATTTACGTTGGATTGACTGTGCGTGTGTGCGAAAATGTGTAAGTAGATTGAAGCATGTGCGTGTGTGTCAACAATAACTTTTTAAATGTGGGAAGCATAGATTTTCTGTAGCAATAATTGTAATTATATTTACATATTCTGACTTTTACCTAAAAGAGCGGTATACAAATTTTGAACTCAAATAAATATTATGACAGAGATAATATTATGCTAAATTAAATAAAAAGTATTTAAATAATATAAAAAGCTTTTACACCCTGAAAATCCTTTAGAAACCACGCGCTATAAAAGTGGAAAGGTGGAACCTGTCTTCACAGCATAGCGCAGCAGAAACAGCCCTTGTAATTAGGCTGTAAAAGTCGTATAGGCCTCATATCATGTACCTAACTCGTAAAATTAATGCCACACGTGCAACCTACACAACAAGAACAACAATAGCCAAATAGGCAGCACGTGCCATACCTCTGACTCCGTCATCAACCTTAACTCGCAAAGTAAACATTGTCAAGGATTTGATTTATGTCATACAAATGGCTTAATTAATATAATAATGTAATGAGTGAAAAGATTTTGGACTTTTCTATAACTTTGCTAAATCCATGACGACAAACATCAATCTTTTTTTTACATGCTAGTCTACTACTTCCAATTTTTATTTCTGAGTAAAAGAAGTAATGTTAAGCTTGTGTTTGCATATTAAATCAAACTTTACCAGTTTTTTGATCTAAGATCCGTAAAAATTAAAGGAAAAAGTAAAGAGTACGGAGAGCTTTTGATTAAACCAGTATGAAGCTACCACAGACCATCAATCAATGCACTTTAAACGGCTATTTGTTCTCTTCAAGAGTTAATTATCATCTATAACAAGGCCTCTTCAATAGCAGCACTCACTTTCGAGCATATAAATTTAACCATACATGGAACAAATACATATATGTATATAGAACCTGTTTCAGGGCATGCACATACAGGCAAATACATGCATACGCGCGTCCATTCACGGCGCCATTTTGCCGCTTTGCTGTTTGTTGTTGTCGAACATCGAAATGGCGTGAAAATTATTGCCATTGATTTTTGCCAGCCGCCCGGTAGCCTGAATAGCTTTTGTTGTTGTTGTGTGGATTGTTGTTGTACCATACACATATTGGCAATGCTTTAAAATGGTATATTAGCTTTGTACAGGCAGAAGAAGAAGCAGCAGTACACGTATATAGGGTATATTCTTGTCCGTTTGTCCGTCCGTCTGCTTAAACAAACAGATCTCAGCTATAAGAAGTGCTAATGACATCAAACTTGGCATACAGATACTTGTATAAAATACACAAATCACGATTATTTTAAAAACTAAGTATTATGTATACAAATTTAAAAAAATTGTATTTTTTTAGTATAGCATAATGTTGATTTTTGCAAAGAATTTTAATCAGTTCGGGCAATTAACTCGGAAGCTATAGTTGTACAGCATACAAAAGTATGTGTAAGCTCGTTAAATGCAAATAGTAAATATTTTTTTGAATGTAAGTGCATAGTATCCAATGACCGAGTACACTTGACTGCAGCATTCCTCGCTCGTTGTGGTTGTTGTTGTTGTGGGGCACTGCACAATTTGCGCAGCAATTTGCGTACATTTAAAAGAAAGCGCTTTCGACCATTAATAATAATTGCTCTGGTTTAAATTTTAATGGATATCGTTGGTAAACAAATGCTTTCCCAGCCTTCGACTCCGACACACACAATCACACACACACACAACCACACGCATATGTATGCGTATTGACATTTGTTTTGCGTTTGTTTGTAGATAATTTATATTTATTGCCTGGGAAAATTGTTGCGAGCAGGTGGAAATCGTGTTGGTAATGCGGAAAACACGCCTGTGCTTTTTGTCTAGTTTCTACCCATTGCTGTCGTGCAGGGTAGCGCTTGGAGTGGGAGTTGTGCATGTTTCCGGTGCATATATGTAGATTATCAAGCATATAGATTTGTAATTAAGCTAATGTAGTGCTAAAAAAACTTAATTTTGGATAAAACAAATAGATCTGAATAAGAAAAAATAGATATAATAAAAAATAGATATATAGATTAATTTATTTTTAATAACTTAATGTTATTATTATTATTTTTATTAATATTATCAATATTATTTTACAAAACTCATTATTATCATTATTACTTTTATTATTGTTATTACTTAATTTTAAATAAAATTAAATGTTATGTATCTGTTTCGAATCGAATATTTGAAATATTAAGTTTTCAATCAACAATCTATAATCTTTATATATTATATATATAAAAAACTATATACAATATTATTTACATGTATATTATATTACATTTTTAAAAAGCAAAAAGCATTATTATTAAACTAAAATTTAATTTATACCTCACCTAAAGCAGAAAACCAACTGAAACTGAAACCCAAATTTCATATATGAATAGCTCTATGACTTTTGCAGTTATATACATAAAAGTCTAGGTTTTGAAACTGTTATATATCTGCTATACGCACTCAAAATTTCATTAAAATATTGTGTCTCTCTACGAAGTTACAGCACCTTTTGTAATGCCCTCTGCAAGTTGACACGCACAAAAACAAACAGCAGCAGTACACGAATCTCAGGCATATTGTTTAACACATCGCTCACCTTTCTCTCTGTGCCTCTCTCTGTCTCTCTCGTTCTCTCTCTTTGTCGCTCTCTCTCTCTCCCTTTCTCTGACGGCAATTTTAATGTAATTCCAATTCAAATTGCTTTCAGTCGCACTTTGCGCCGTTTTTTGAAAGCAATCGCAACAATTCAATCACTTTGATGTTGATGTTTCGTCGCCCACAAAACACAGCGTGTCGCTGCGCCTGCCGCACTGCTGTGCCACGCCCCTCGCCGCCGCCCCCCTGCTACAGCCAGCGACAGTTAAGCGCAATAGTCGTCGCTTTTTTTGTGAACATCAATGCGATTGCAATGGGCCCGTGCCGCTTGAAGAGAGAGGGGAAGGGCAGGGACAAGGCGGGCAGCATGTAATTTCTTTAATGGTTTTCCACACCACGCCCACCACCGCCCTAACACACCCGCCCACCAAATGTGCCCGAAAATAGCGACTAAAAAGCAACACGGAAGCCAAATAAGGTGCAAAATGTTGTATGTGCTCAGCGGTTGAGGTGAGCTCAGGCGAGCGCGGGGGGATAGTGCCCGGGCCGGGAGCGGGGGGATAGGGTTGCAATTATATGTAAGTATTGAAGCTGCGACACTGTACGGCAAAATTGTTGTTTTTGTTGTTGTTGTTGTGAGTATTGCTGCTTTCATAACGCAAATTGTTTGGCTGCCAAAATCAACTCGATTTGAAATTGTTTCGGAAGTAAGCCGGGGAGGTGTACGGGTTAGACAACTGCATGGAGGTAGAAAAAGCTTGATCATATGGTGAATTATTTTTTTTGAATATAAACTATTGGTAGTCTATAAATTTTTTTATTATAAATGTATTTATTTATATAGTTTATATAAACTTATAATAGTTTATATAAAAGCAAAATATTTCACGTCTTAATCTTGAAATTGAAATTTATACACCTAAGTTTACTTTTCTATAGCTTCCACTCTGCCTTTACATATTTCTCTTTTAAGAGATACGTACTTTATCTTATAGATATATTATTATTCTTACCCTTTCTTGTAGCTCTTTCGATCTCTGTTTCTATCTTTCTCTATTTATCTGTGGTTTTTCACCTCTCTCTCTCTCTCTGTCTTTGCCTCTTTTAATTTTGTTCTTTATATTTTCTTGATCTATTGTGCCACTGCTTTATATTTCTCATCTATCTCTCTATATCTATATCTATTTTTTTTCTTAAGAACTAGTTAGAGTGAGAGAGAAAAATTTAGCCAGACATTGGAAAAATACAGAAAGCTGGCAATTCGAAAATTAATGTAGTAAACAATTAATTTATATATATTTTTTTAATATAAAAAAAATATCATTGCCTAAAAAAACGTAGAAGCTAAAGCTGCTCTCTACTCCTTACTCTCTCGCCTTCTCTCTCTCAAATCGCTTTGTCTCTCTGCCTTCTCTTCATCGTCCAGCATTATTCTACCATATTTCTTCACAATACCTTAATACTTTGCTCTCTCGAATTTCTTCCAGTATTTTCCTTTCACCTTTCTCGCTCTGTATAAACTTTTCATTAGCTTTATAAGATAATTTAATTAAGAACTATCGTTTTATAATTTTTGCTGTCTCCAATTACGAACTCTCGTTCTCTCTCCCTAGTTGAAAGTGATCTTCGATTTATATTTAAACTCTCCCTTCTCAGTTGTTCCCGTATTATTTTCAACTTTTACCAAATTATGCAAAACTTGAATCTGGCCAACTTTAGACTTTAATTACATTTTGCTTAACGGGTTTTTCATTGTGCAACTTTGGCAACTACTTCGACTAACGATGTTTGCCCAACTTCTTGCTCTGTATATGTGTGTGTGTGTACAGCCTAAACGCATTAAAACACTTCATTATGCCTAATCCTATGTGATAACAAAAGCCACACACACGCGCACTCACACGCACACACACGCGCGCAGAGCATATGCCCCTGATAGACACTTGAACAACTTTATAAACAGGAGTCGAGCCCCGTCGCGGAGAAGGGTGCAGAAGGCAGTACTCACTCTAATGGAAGGGGCTGCAATTTGCATTAGCCCAAGGACAGGGAGGCGGGAGGCGGGAGGCGGGGCAGACAGCGCTTGGTTTAACAAGTTTCATAGAAATCACGGCACGTCAGAAACCATAAAGTGAATAAATACCAAATACGGGAAAACTACAATTCAACCCGCTTACAAGGAGAGGGAAAGTGAGAGAGGGGGAAGAAGGGAGAGTGGAAAAGGGAGGGGGGTGGTTGGTTGCCATGGAGTCTAGTGCTTGCACGTGCTACACGTTGTTTGCCTCGAATTTTCCGCCTGATCGCGGAGAACTACGCCTGCAAATTGATAGGAATCTCACGCTGCAATATGCAACTGAACACCTTTTTTAAAATATATAATATAAGTATGTATAAATATTTATGCCGTTTATATTCCCCAATATTAAACATTCAGAAAAGTAGAGTGATAATAAATAGAACAATTTTGAAAATATGCAAATATCCAAAATATTAAAATATCTAAAACTCTTCAATTCATCCACAATTTTCTTCTTTGCAGTTAAAAAAATTGATTTAATATATAGAAAATGTTAAGCATTTCTGGGAAACATTGTATTTCAAAAATTTCTAACACTATACAAAGTTCATAAAAGAAAAATGTCTGAAACAAATCAGAAAGTACTAAACCTTTTAATACTATTTGAAAATAAAATTTAACAACAATTCTGTAATTATAGAAATATTATAACAATTTCAAATATTCAAGACAAAAACCAAAAATATTCTAAATTTTCTATTACCATTTTTCATGTAAATTAATATTTTTTAAAGATTTTAAATAAGTAAATATAAATGTAATGAGCTTAACAGTTAAAATTC
The DNA here is from genome assembly GCA_035046045.1 of Zaprionus bogoriensis. Lineage (NCBI taxonomy): Eukaryota > Metazoa > Arthropoda > Insecta > Diptera > Drosophilidae > Zaprionus > Zaprionus bogoriensis. The sequence goes on from JAWNOI010000010.1 coordinate 236,122, forward strand.
AGTAATATGCAAGAACCTAAGATGATATAAAAATTAGTTTAACTCTAGAACAAATCGGAAAATTTCAAAAAAAATATTACTGTTCCAATTTATGTTAAAAAAAACCAACAGTTAAAATTCAGATCATCAAAAATATGCAGCAATCTTAGATCATCTAAAAGATACTTTAACTCGTAACCCTGCAATTATTGAGCCTGAGCAAATTTTAAAACGCTATGGAGAGTTTTAAAGAACCTACCGGCAAGTGCACAGCGGCGGGCCTTACTTGTTGGGCCAACAGACAGATATCTATGCCATATATCTATATCTAGTTGGCATTTACCTGCCGTACGGCTAAGACCGGCGCCAGGCGACTCAGCCAAACCAGAAATTTTGCTTTTTGCCCATTTTTATGCTAATAATTTTTGGCTTTAGCAAAGGATCGGGGCCGGATTGGGCAGGGAAGGGTGCGCCGTTTCGGTAGCATCTTGGGCGTATCTTAAGCCGATCTAATGGCCGATCTGCCCGCCTGCCTGCCAGTCTGCCTGCGGGCTTGCCAGCCCGTGCGTGTTGGCAACAAATTGGATTACAATTAAATTGCATTTACATATTGTACTCTGATTTCGGGTCGACCTCGGCCTCAATTAAAAATCGCCATGTCTTTGATAAGGTATTCCGTTCGACTGCACGCTGGCGCGGGCCTCCAGCTGTGCGGGCTTCGCTTCTGCATTTGAGATTAAACAGATAATTGGAACGATGATGCGCCCGTTGGTCTACCTTCCAAAATGGTAGATATGGCAGCGGCATTGAGGCGTGTTTTCAGCCATGGGAAACGCGTCCAGCAAAGAGTTCAACAGTTTGCAAAATGGAAAAGAGTACAGTTGCTTGAAGCAAGGTTAGAAGTAAATTTTGAAGAACTGTGAAGTCAATAGAAATTTTTAGTTAATTTTAATTAATTTTTTAATTTTTCTTTTTAATGAATTTGAGTTTTTCAAGTCTTCCATAAACTCCCATAGATTTCTTTATATTCTTTATTTTAATGAGCTTAGGGCTTCACAAATTTTTCATTTCTGAGTAATTTTCTAGAAAAAATTGTGACTTTTCCAGGCATTTTCTTAAAACTCATTACATTTCTAAGTAAGTAAAGTGAAATTATGCAACTCTATCTTAAATAAATAAATAAATAAAATTAATAAATAAATTATTAAATAATTAAAAAATTTGTTGGATGCTAAATTAAACTTAGTTTTCAAGATATTTTATTGTAAACGAAATTGTTAATATTTATTGATATATTATAATTCATGACGAATCTTCAATATTATATTGAATATTAAAAATATTAAGAATGAAACTTAGAATACTTTAAATTATATAGAAAAAACGTAAAATTTTATAAAATTAAATATGTTGTCTTTGAAAATGTTATGAGCATTGAAAATCTAGGAATCTTCCAGAAACGATGACCTTTTTATGCATAAAGAAATTTCAAATTTGATATTGTAGCATATTACAAGAGATCGAAATATGTTTGAAGTACAAATATGTATAGTTGTTCGCAAGTAACATCGTAGCTCAATACGCCAGACAGGGCCAATGAACGCGGCTAAGGATCTGGCAATCACCCAGCAAATACTTCTACACATACGCGAAGTCTTCTCGTTGTCGCTCGTATATCCTGCCATAATGCATCATCATTAGCCCGCAGCACTTCAGGCTCCAGCAAGCTACCTCTCAGTCCCCCCAACGCTTCTCTTACCCCACCGTCTCTGCTGTGGTAAGGACTTTACTGTGATTGCGCTGCGTTCGCTCTGCGCTTTTAGCACTCGCCCAAAAAATAATTGAATTGTTCTTCATTATTTATTTTATTATTTTGCTTGTCTCTTATTATCGCCCAGCTTATGCTGCTCCTCGGGCTCCACTATCATCATCAGCATCGCTATCATCATCGGCCTGTGCCATTGTTTCAATAATGTTCCAACTGCTCGAACCGCTGCGCCAACTGGCTGGATATGAAGCACTTTTGCGCCATCGCCATCGCCATTGCCATCAACGTGGCGCGTCATAAAATACGCGAATTGCATTTACCATTTACGATGTGTCTTTCTTTGTTTGTCTTTTTATACCCTGTACCCCAGGCGGGCATACATGAAAGGGTGTGCTCGATTAGAAACCAAAACAATAAAATAATTATAATTTTTATTTTCTAGACAAATTTGTGGTTTAGAAAAACCCTTTTTAAAAATTATATTTAAAAATTGTTTTGTATAGTTCTCTGGAACTAGTGGAGCGAGAGTTACGCAGTATAATATAATATATAGTTTGGTTTACAGCATACGCAGTTAGCGTGTACTGCATGCTTTGAAAATATTGAATTTTACTATATTTCTTCCAGTTAAGTTACCATATCTCTGCTGGTATAACAGCTAGTGCTATTAAATTTTGAACACAGATAGTTGAATGCCATATATATATGATATGCATCACAAACTTTGCAAAAGAAATCCTTTTCCTCCAAAAAATAAAAAACAAAACATCGATATGTACTTAAAACTTTTCAAATCAATTGCAAAACTATAATACTTAAAACTTTTAAAAACAAATGCACTACAAATCTGTGTAAAAATATATGCAAGTGCATTTCAGCAGCCTATTACTGGGTATCTTGAAGTCGTTGCCAACTGCAGCTCGCTATCATTGCTTTTTTTTGCCAGCTTGGCTTTGTTATTGTGCTTCTTGGCCGGGATTTCGCTGGGTGTGGAGCTGATTCCTTTGGGGATTTTGCGCACAAAGCAGTGCCAAATTGAATGTGGGATTTGACAAGGATACACTCGCAGGGGGTGTGGCCGGCTGTGGGGCGCGGCGTTGCCGGGTGCAAGGGGAGGTAATTTTATTGCGCTGCCTTTTATGATGTGGCGACAAATTGATATTTCCTTTGCTCAGCAAAGGCAATTTAGATACACTCGCACACGCACACCAACACACACAGACACACATATGGATACACAGTGAGAGCAAAAAGTAACCGCAAATCGGCTGGACGCGCGCGCTGGGCGGTCCACGGAGCAAGTCGCCCGCTGCGCTCTTTTCCAACTTGTTGTCATTGTTCTGCCTCCTCTGCCCGCTCTGCTCCCGCTTCCAGCTTTTGTTATCCTTATAAAATAATTAAGTCTTCGCTCTGGATCTCGCCAGCCTGCCAGTCTGCCTGTCTGTCGGCTGCTTCTGTTTCTGTTTGTTGTCTTTGTAGGGACTTTAGCACGATTTTCGCAGGGTGCGTAGCAGTCTGTCTCGCTTTCCCGCTCACTCTCTCCCTCTCTCTCATGCTGCCTTTGGAAACCTTAACTACTTTGATTCCGCTAGACTGTAAGCTAATCGCATTAATCCGCGATCGTTTTTCAAGTGCATGCCGAATCGGATTCTCTGATCCTCTCACAAAGGTATCGGCCCTGGGTTAGGGGTGCGACCGAGGGGAGATTTTGCGATTGTCTACGCATCAACAGCGCAATTCTCACACACACAATGCCAGGCGGAGGACAACGCGGCGTATGCGAAGGGTTTAGATTCAGGTTAGATTTACTTAGTGATTGCCTTTAATTTTAGAATAAAATTATATTTCATTGCCAAGATTTTATTGCTCTTCCTAGGGCTATCTGTAATTACTGTGCATACAGCTTACTCAATAAATTGTTTTGTAATTGTTGCTGTCAAGTGTATTATGTTTTGTACCTGCCACACAATCGTACAATTTCAAAACTCTTTTGCTTTTTCAATGCAGAAATTGCAAATTATTGTTATTTTAACGCTGCGCTGACCACACAAACATATCCAATGTCTGCACCGGAGTTTGAATTGGCAATACCCTGTACTTGGCAGGTAGGTAAGTGGAGTATTATGTTGAGATTTTACAAAGATTTAACTGTGCAATTTTTCATTTTCTCAGATTGCAGATTAATGTTAAAACTTTTATTGAAATAATTAAAATTCAACTTTTTTCTTAAATACAGACATATACATACAGGAAAAAATAATTAAAACGAAAAATACCCAATATAACTGTACAATTTTTAGTTTTCTTATATTTCAGATTTATAATAGAGTTTTATTTGAGAATCCTATATGTTTTTTTTAAATACATGGCATGGAAAAAGTAAAAGACTTGCCATAAGACTCATATTTCAAACGAATTTTCTAATATTTATGGGAATTTATGTGAAATAACGAAAAACATTAATTTTAATTAATTTTTTACATGCCTCTGAATTATATATAAGCTTCTTTTACTTGCTCTGCTTATGTGTAAATCATATGACAACATCACTTCTTTACTTTGCAGCTCCCACAGGGTATCTACCCGCTCACCTACAACTTTCCCTTGAACCTTTCTGCTTTTTTTCTGCTGCTGACTCTTATCTCTTGTGCTCTTCGTCTCTCTTTATCTGGATTCCCGGCAAATGCGCTTCGATTTGCTCGGCAATCGTTCGCCGCTTTCTCATCCCTTTCAGCTCCCTCTTACGCTCCCCTTGCCCTCCTACACTCGCCTGCCTTATTGGTAATTGGTAATTTTATACTGTTGACGGCGTCTTTGTTGGTGGCCGACGACGGACTTTTTGCCGACGGGTTTTACCCTGCATTTCGCTGGCTCTTTTGTTGCTAATTTTTGATAATTGTTGGAAATTATAAGCGTAAGGCGCATTGTTTATTGTTTTCCAGTGCGTTTCGATTTATTGTGTTTCATTATCAGTTTCGATTTCAAATGTGCACCGATTAGTTATTGTAAGGATGTTTGGGAAAGTAAAACCCTTTAATTGTATCGGTAAACTTCATAACAATTTTATTATAGAATTTTATAGTGATTTCATTTTTCAAAACTAAGAAAAATGCATATAAATCAAGATTCAAGTCATTTTTTCTTATTTTCTAAGCAACAAAAATACAAACACACTGCAAAAATAATTTATTTTTTAATTTTCTAACATTTTTTTTTTAAACCTAAAATTGACTCATTTGCTTATAGGCTTTTCTTCAATTTCTTGAAACTTTAAAATATAACTTATATAAATTGCAATCTTAATAGCATTTGGTTTTACAAAGTTAGTTATTGCCAAATTTACAAGTCTAAGAATTAAGGTATATCATTTAGAAAATTGATATAAAAAGCCATACTTCATAGCAATAAGAATAATTATACCAAGTTAAATTTTTCAAATGTTTAGAAAGTATTCACCTAATGTTTGTTAAAAACTCTAAAGTTTTACCTAAATACCAAAAATTTGTTCAAATTTCTACAATAGATAACGGTGACTTGATCTTGTCGTTTTAAAAAGCTCATTATCTGCCAATTTCCAACTCGGAATTTTATAGCATTTCGTACATAAAAAACAACTTAAGCCATGGAGCAAAGCTCTGGCGAAATTTAAATTGAGCCGATTTCGGGCGTTAACAGTCCAGACGGCATAACGAGCCAATAACGAGGTCAAAGCCATCCGTCCGTCCGCCTCTCCGTATGTATGTGTATCTACATGTGTGTGTGTGTATGTGTGTATATGCCGGGGAATGGGGAGGACTTTTACGACGCATTGGGCATGAAATTTATGCGTCTAAAATGGCACTCAATCAGGCGGGATAGGATGTCGTTGTGCTGGCTGAAAAATGCGAATGGAATGAAAACCCCCGAAAAGAAAAGTCATTTGAAAAACGCACAGGAAAATCGACAACGAGAGTTGTGGCAGGAGGGGCAAGGGGGAGGGCAGGCGAAACTGTTGAAATGATAAAATATGAGCGTTCGTAATACAATTTATTTAAATCAAAGTCTAAAGCGTTATTTATGAGACGGGTGGCTTGCACGCGCATGGTGTAGGTGTGTGTGTGTGTGTGTGTGGAGAGAACCCACCTTAACGGGAGCTTTACATATTTCATTCATCCATTGTTCGCATTTGAATGAAGACAAAAGCCAAGCCCAAATAGCGCGTCACTAATATACCCGAAATAGACAGAACTCCATTTGCTTTTAAGCATTCATTCCGTGCAGTTTATTGTCTGGCATGCCTTTCGCCTATTATAGAAATGTTAATATTAATGCTAATGTTAATAACAAACAAAAGCCTCCGCCATTTGCCTAATGTGCAGGATGTACGAGATAAAGCCGGACAGCAAAAAGTACTGCCAGTATTGGAATTTGCATACAAAACTGCTAGATTCGAGCAAAAAAAAGTTGCAAAAGTTGCTAGATTTAGGAAAAAGTTGCATATATTTTTATAAATTTTAATTCTTACATTTTGGGCAATTTCTATACCATTATCCAGTCCATAGCGTGTCCGTGTGTATGAACGCACAGATCTCAGCCATTAAAAGAGCTAGAGACACTAGACTTGGTGGGAGTATGCATGTATTTAATACACATAACGAGTTTATTTCAAACTTGATGTGCCACGGCCACCGCTTCCGCAAATCGATAAATACGTTTTTAGATTTTTTGCAAATAATTCAATAACGAAAACAGATAAACGTACAAAATTTGGTAGAAGGGTGTTTTGCAACATTATGCAGAAGTTGGATTTTAGACTTTTGGATGCCACGCCCACTGCCCCTATAAAACGAATTTTTTGAATTATAAGGACACTATAAAAGCTAGAAGCACCAAATTTGGTATTAAGATCTCTGGTAACATTACACAGAAAGCGAATTTTCAAATATTGGATGGTATCTTACTATCAAGTGCACTCGACTGTAAAATGCAAAAAGTTGGCGAGGGAATTGTTGAATTGAATTGTTGTTAATAATAATAATTTTGTTTAATTTAAATTTAATGTATTTGTTATATTTGCGTTAATTGCAAAAAATTGCTGTACAAATGTGCAAACTGCTAAGTTTACAACTGCTAGTTGCATAAATAGCTAATACAGCTGAGAAGTGGCTAGATCTAGCGACCATATAAACTGCTGCTGTGACTGCACTGTGGAAGCCGCGCAGGAGTGAGGGAGAGCCTATGCGTTCCCTTGAAACGCTATCGAATTTATGTGCTGTCCTGCTTTTGCAACGTCAATTGCCAAATTAATTGCAGTTAAGTCGAGCAAACAAGGAGAGCCTTGGGCAAGCCTGCACACAAGCAAACGTGACTACACACACACAAAAGAGTTGAGAGGCCGATCAAAGTCAAAGTCTGCATAGTCATGCAAATGCTTCGCCCCTGCCTGCCCATTACTACTACCTCAGCTTGAACTCACCAACGGTCCAGTCAACCCAACTCCACCACCGCACTCCAGTCGCACTCTTGCTCTGCTCGGCTGCGGTCGACTTTTAGGCGCCCGTCTGCCAGCTAAAGTGGAGTCAATGAAAATTGCAACTCCCACTTTGCTCGTACGTCAATTAAGAGTTGTTTTTCTTGTTTGCCTGCACACACACACACGGACACGAACACGAACACGGACACGGACATAGGAGCCGCACACAAGCTCTCTCGCACATGCAGACAGCCATACATACACATACATACATGCTACATAGCAAAAGCTCTGAAGCTTGTCTGCATTGCTTTTGGCTTTGGTTTCACTCACTCACCCATACACACACACACACACACACACATACTCTTTTATTGCAGTGCAATTTGTTGTAGAATCGTTTTGTCCGACAGTTGAACAGTTTGTTATTTCTTTTAAATGTTCCAAGTAAAAGAGCTTTGCTCGCTTGCTTGTTTGCTCTCGGAATTTTTGTGGCTTGCCTCTGGTCAAGCATGTTGGGGGGGCGAGAGAGAGAGAGCGAGAGAAAGAGTATGAGTGTGAGTGCGTGGGAGTGTGTAAGCGCGTGAGAGTGGGAGGTGAAGTTGAGTTTCTGCTTAGTTGCTGTGTGCAAGCAACTCTCTTTTTTGTTGTTGTGATTATCTGTAGGGTAGTGGGGGGTAGTATGAGTGAGTGAGTGACTTTGACAGCGTTTCTACTGTGTTTATCAGTTTTTAGGCAAATTAATTTTGTGAAAAATTTCCCTATGTATTTAGCCAAATCTAATGCCAATTTGCCTAATGAATGGCGCTGCAAAAAAACAAAAAAAATACACAGACATTAAAGTGGGGCAGCGCCCAAGTGTCGACACCTTTTGAACTGCGCGCAAGTGTGTGGGCAGGGGTGTAGGGGAAGAGGGGAGTAGCTGACATGAAAACGAATCAAAAACAAGCAAAGCGCAGAGGGAAATTACACTGGCAAAATATATGTTACGCTGCACTGGGCATTACCACGCACACATAAGCATGGGGGGAGGTGTCTGTGTGTGTGTGTTGAACTGGCAGCACTTTGAGACGCACTTTGGCAAAGCAATCTTCTAAACAGGATAAATGTAATTGCGCATGAATTTCTACGCATTTTTTCTGCTGTGCCGCTGCCGCCGCCGCCGTCGCCGTCTTTGTGGCAAATGTTTTTGGTTATTTGCCGGCGGTGTCAGCTGAGCCGCGAACGCCTGCCATTGGCTTGCCGGCGACACGCCTACAATTGCTATGCGCTCTCTCCAGCTGCGCTCTTTCGCTCTCACTCTCTCTGTTTTTCTATGCTCGCTCGCTCTCTGGCGCTCTCTGTGCAATTGCCTCGCATAGCGGTTTTTTGTTTTGTGCAAATTGCTTGCAACACTTTTTGAATGCCTCGTGGTCGTCGTCGCAGTTGAAAGCATTTAAAATTTCAATTTGCTGCTCTCTCGCTCACGCCTGCCCCACTCGCTCGCTCTCGCGCGTGCTTTCTCTCTCTCTCTCTCTCTCGCCCACTCTGTCTCGGCTGCCGTCTGTAAAGTTTGCTCAGCTTGGGTAAAAATGGCTGCCTCTGGCTCAGTGTGTGCATGGGGGTAGTTCGGTGCGTGTGCGGGCGGAACGGCGTGGAATCGGAACAGCAAATTGCTGCGATTTGAATCTGGCGTGATAAAAAGATTAAAACGCCGCGCCAAGATTTTCGCAATTAATTTTATGGGCGATATGATAGCGAATATGATAAGTAATTGCTTTTAAAGTGGCCGATGCGAGTTTTTATTATTTTCTCATTAAATAATAATGTAAATAATATAAATAGTTATACATATAAAAAATTAAAATATATTGAAAGTAAACTATTGATTTAATATAAGAAAGCTTAAATTACCATTTAAAATAATAAAATAAAACAAAAATATTTCAAAAAGTCTGTAAATATATATTTATATTTTGGATACAAAATATTTTCTCATTAAATAATATTATAAATAATACATAAACACATACAAAAATAGTTATAAAATACAAATATTGATTTGATTTAATATAAGAAAGCTTAAATTATCATCTTAAATAATATAATAAATCTAAAATTTTTCAAAACGTATATAAATATATATTTATACTTTAGTTAAAAAATATATAAAACAAAATCAAAACAAATTTGAAAACTTAAGCATATATTCAAACATATTAAATTAATATTATTAATATAATTTATACTTTTTGCCCATTTCTTAAGCAAATATTTTTTTTTTAGTCATTTAAGCAAAACAAATCACAGACTTTCTTTAATTTGTCATGTATTATGTTTTGCAAAATTAGAATGAGTATATATATTAGCAAAACTGTTCAAAATTTCAATCTATATCCGCCAAGGGGTTTTCCCAATTAATGCTCGATTTAATCGCTCTGCAATTTACAGCTCGTTTCACCCGAAAGGAACCTCTGGGTTGCCATCAATTAAAATGTTTCGAACACTTTGGGGCCAGCAGGACAACAGGACGTCGGACTGAGCTGAGACTGAGCGCTGCACACAGGGCTCCACTTGACCCCGGTTGGGCGCCAATTGATTGATTTTATATTGGCATTTCAATGGGGCCGACACACACACACACACAGACAGACACACACTATAACAGCAAATATGTAGTTATTTGCACACACACACGCACACACGCAGGCTGCTGCTAAGCGTGCCCCCACTTAGGATTGTTCCAGTTGCCAAGTGTTTCAGGCTTGCGTTTTATGCATTTCTTTTTATTGGCACAAAATCGAAAAGAAAGAGCAAAAAAGCAGAGTGTCTGCCTGTCCATGCGGTTGCAGCACAATTGTCGAAATAAACGAGCGCAGCTCGACAGCAAATGGAATGGAAACAGAGAAACCGACACACACACAGACACACAGACACGCAGGCAGCGTGAGAGAGGGAGAGAGCGGTGCTGCTGCTGGTGTTAGTGGGGTGAGCGCTGAGCGCGCCGAGCCAACCCTGCGTAAGAGAGCGCGCACTAAGTCGCAAACACCCTGCACAGGTATCCCTCTCAGTGTATGTCTATGTGTGTGTGTGTGTGTGCAAAAGAATGCCGTCGGCCGGCCAACCAACCACCTCAGCTCAGCTCAGCGCTGCGTGTGTGTTGAGTTCAGTTGAGCTGAGTTGAATTGCGTTGAGTTGAGTTGAGAGCTGTGTGTTTAGTTTCGCGTGCACGGTGTCAGTTTCAGCTGAGTGCCGGCAGCAGCAGCGCGCTCTCCGAGGCGACTAGGGGTTAAAAACGCAGAGACTGAAACAATAAAATTACTAAACGATCGCTTACACACGCAGCCAGACGCAGTGCGAGCGAGCGAGCGAGCGAGACGCGTCAGCGAGTGCGAGTGCGAGTGCGAGAGAGCGCGAGCCTGGCAGAGTGGGAGAGCGGCAGCAGAGGCAGCGAGGCAGCGTGGCAGCGAGGCCGTCGTCGGTTACGGGCAGCGAGGACTCTGAGCCTGTTAACAGCAGGCATTTGAATTTAAATGCGAATCGTTGATCAAGCGGTGCAGACGTCTCGGCTTGCCACCTGAGCAGCACTTTGTTTACCTCGCAGCGTTGCAAGTGGCAGCAAGCAGAAAGAGTGAAAGTGCGACCGAAAGCGCAGAGCAAAACAGAACAAAAATAAACAAAAAACTAAACTAAAAGCTCAAACGAAACTTAATAAATTCGAATTATAAGAAAAGTGTGCAGTGCGTGTCTCCCTGTCTCGCTCTCTCTCTCTGTGACCCTCTGAAGTTCCTTCTCAATCAGTTTCCGTTTCCGTTGGCGCGTGCAACATGTCTTCCTCCGAGGCTGAAGTGGACATCAGTGTGGTGTCCAGTCCGGAGCCTAGTCCGCTGGGCGGCGCCACCGGCGGCGCCGCCGGGCGCGAGAGTCCGTTGGCGCGCTCCGTCGACGGCAGTTCGCCACCGGCCACGCCCACACACCGCTCCACGCCCAACACGGCCGCCGGCACACCGACATCGACGTCGGCGCTGTCGGCCGCTGCCGGGCATTATCATCACAGTCCCAACGGCGCGGTGCCGCCGGCGGTGCTGCACCATCATCTGCAGCATCATCTGAGCTCGCTGAGCGGCCATCCCGTCGCACTGCATCACGCGCTGCACAGCTTCGGGCATCATCTGCATCCGGCGCCGCATCCCGCACTGCTGCAGCATGCTGCTGTGGCGCCAGCGTTGGCCTCGCCGCCCGCTAAGTCGCCCGAGCTGGAGCGCAGCGAGGAGCTCAACAACAACAACAAGACACTCAATCACAACAACAACAACAACAGCAGCAGCAACAACAGCAGCAGCAACTGTGCAGCGGCGGCGGCAGCAGCGGCGGTCGCGGTGGCAGCAGCCGCCGCCTCCGTTGGCGGCAACAGCAACGACAGCAGCGCGAGCAGCAACGGCAACAAGGCGACCACCGGCTCCAACGGCTTCACCAGCTTCTCCATCTCCAGCATCCTCAGCCGCAGCGAGCCGGCGAAAAAGAATGGTGCCACGGCGCTGATCACGCCCATTCCGCAGCTGCCGCAGCCCGGCGCGGGCGGACCGCAGGATGCGGCAATGCTCTCCAGGTGAGTGGAGCGAGAGTGCAGCATTTGCCTGCCTCAGCACCAAGAAGTCAAGCCTTCACCCAAATTTCGGCTAATAATCCTCATGCCAGTCCCAGTCCCAGTCCCGAACCCAATCCCTTTGCCGATCCCACAACAAAAGCAGGTCGAAGGTGACGCAAATCTCTTCGCTCGAAAGACACACGAATCCTTCGAGTCCCTATCTCTCTGTGGCAGATAGCATCTAGTTAGGGTATTTGCAGGGAAAGGTACGTCAGACTGTCATAGAACACCTTGAGTAGGTGCCGAGATGCGTATCTGGCGCCTGCTACTCGTCTTTCATAGTACTGGACTGGACTACCAATTTGCCTAATTGGTCGGTCGGGGGTATATTGTGCTAGGCATAGAGTCTATATAGAGAGTTAATTATCGAAACGTTTCCGTGGTTTCGATTTTCAATGCGGACAAGAGACTTTTCCCTGGAACTGGTAAGGACAGTTTTAGAATTTGAATCTTTGTGATGAAAGATTACGCATCAGTTTCATAAGGTTCTAGATTGAAGTGCATTACGTAGAGTATATCAAAGAAAATTTTAGAATAAATTATTGATTACTTATAAATATGTTATCACTTACTAGCTGTACTAATGGAGAGCTTATAATGCAGTTATGAAAGTTTTACTCAAATTAAATTTTATTAATTTTTGTTATCATAAATCTCGAAATATCCCTTCTGTGAATATTTTCAGTATTTATTTCTTGAAAATCAAAAGAAAAGAAAGGTTTATCGCTAAAAAAGTTGAATTTTTCCAATCGATTCTGAGAAATTATGAGAATTTCTTGATATTTTGATTAAAGCATAACTTAAAACCTTTGCTTATATGTCTGAATGTTTTCATTAATATTTCCAAACTACTGAATAGTTTCGAATACATAATATTGAAAATTCAAATACTTTATTTTATGAAAATTTAAACTTTTCAAGTTTATTCATCTTTGTCTACATATTTCTTAACTTTTAAAATATACTCCCTGTAAATATTTTCAGTATATTATTATATTATGAGAATTTCTTGATATTTTGAATAATGAACCCTTTTATCTTGAAATATTGTCAACAATATTTTCAAACTAATGAAAGTGAAGAGTTTTAGATTATTATGTATCTAAAACTATTCAATCATATCATATCATCATATCATATCATATTATATCATTAATATTTTTTTTTTGTTGCAAATTATAAATTTTCTAGTTTACTCTTTATTCTCAATATAGTTTCACCGGTTAGTTCTGTTCTTTTTTCAACTATACCAAGTATTTTCTAAATATTCTAAATATTGCAATATCAACTACGATTAAAAAATCCTTTTGGACCGTTTTCTAGATTATAATTTTAAGTTTCTTACTAATTTGCTTTAAATATTTGAATTATATCTTGCGAAGTAATTTCTTTTTTCAATGCAAATAATAATTTTAACTGGAATTAAACTCCCAGTCGACCTAGCGGCATTATGTTCAAGGTTACAATATCTATTTCCGCAGTCAGAAAAAAAACTTTCGATTTTCATTTGTTAGATTCGCAGCATTCTTTGCAATTTCACTGGCAGTCAAAGGCCTGCCCGACTTCCGTTACCCTCTCCCCCCACTGCCCACTGGTCAGCTGCAGCTCCTGGCAGCGTCATATCGATTCCTGTTCGATTCGCTTATGCAATTCACATGAAGTATCGAATTTCGCAGCATTTGCTAGTGAAATACGACGAATGCGCAAGCGAATATTCATAACTGACAGCCTGACGGCAGACTGTGAATGCTAAGTGAATAAATGGCTCACCCTCGCCGGACTGACCCAGTATGGACATGTATATGCATGCACATGCATGTCCGAGAGCTCATCAATAAATTTCATAAGTACAGCAGGTATGGAGAGAGAGAGAGAGAGGGGGACAGGGAGTGCCAGTGCCGCCTTTAACCCCACTTAGCCGACATTTAAATGCAAAGTAAGGCGCGGGGGAGGGGCAGGGGTAGAGAGATCAAGTTTCGAGTCCTGCACACGATTAGGGCATGTGTTGAATTAAAAAAATGTTGCACTTTTATTTTCGGTGCCTTTTTTCAGCTCTCTGCCATGGTAAATGATGATCATTTTCATTTCGAGCGATCGATCGTGCGATAAGGAGGGTCGCGTGCGCACCAAAAGCGAGCAGGGAGCAGGAAAGAGAGGGAGAAGGAGAGCGCTAGAGCAGGGGAGATCACCCTCGCAAGTGTCGAGTCTCCTGCTGCTTGGCGCTTACAGCTGACGTGTGGCTGCCCAGCTGAGCGCTTTATCGCGTCGATCGTAGGGATCGCATTGTTGACTGATCGTTTAGCCGGGACTTTCACCTGCATGGGCTGGGAGGGAGTGAGAGGCAGAAGACTGCAGACTAAAGTCGAAGTATTTTGACAGTCGCGCTTTTTAATTAATGTCCTTTCCCTCTCTACATTTTCTTCTTTCTTTATGACTGATCGTTTAGCTAGAACTTGAATTTTAAAGCCTTGAACTTTAATAATCCTGCGTTTTAATTAAAGCTCGGCTAGTGCCCGCCTCTTCTTCTCCCTTTCTCTCGCAATTTCCAATTCTTCTCTAACTGATCGTTTAGCCAGAACTTTGAGATAAATACGGGGGAAAAAATAGAGGCCAAGAAATTTTATAAGCCTGCTTTTTAATTACAGGTCAACTAGTATCTGTATCCCTCACTCTTTTCCTTTCAGTCTTTCAATTTCTTTGGCTGACTGATCGTATAGTAAAAACTTTCCGCTTTATGCGGGAAAAAAGAAAAATTTGTTTGACGTCCAAGCATTTTGATAGTTGTGCTTTTTAATTACTGCTCAGCTCTTTTCTCTCTTTTTTTTCTCTCAATATCCAATTCTTCTGACTGATCATTTGGCCCGAACTTGCAGCTAAATAGGGGGAGAGAGAGAGAGAGAGTCAATTGAAGTCCAAGCTTTTTGACAGTCCTGCTTTTTAATTAGAGCTACTTCACTACTTTTCTCTCCCACTCTCTCTCTCTCTCTCACGCTCACTTCCAAATTCTCCCGCTGACTGATCGTTTAGCCAGAACCCTTAGCTGAATGAGGGAAAAGAGAGATACTAAGCATTTTGATAGTCTTCCCATTACGTGTCCGTTTAATTACTGCTCAGCTACTGTCCATCGCACTGCCACGCCTCCTGCCCTCCCTTCTCACTCTATCTCTCTCTCTCTCTCTCTCTCTCTCTCTCTCTCTCTTTCTCTCCCATTCTCTTGCACTGCGGTTTAATTATACGCGCGCTGTAACTGTAACTCGATATGCTTGTGAGCGCGTCCTTAAAAAAAGGGGCGGAAGGGGTGCGGCCAGGAAATGTCTGGTCATTGTGCTGCATTTTCTCTCTGCTCTCGCTGACAATACAATTACAATCAGAGTACAGTTAAAGTCTGCAGTAATTACAAGCCGATTGCAGTCCTTATCGCGACCACAAAGGGGATTAACTCGCGGGCCCTGATATCTAGATTATGTCCTTTCCATAGTTTCAATTAATGAAAACATATTCGCCGCACTGTTGCACTGATTCTTATCTTCTGCTAGCATATCCGACGGCAGGCTTGACTTTTGTGCGCTTTTCCCCGAGGCGCGTGTCATTTGTTCGACTTCCCGCTGAGTGAGAGAGACAGAGACACAGAGAGAAAAAGAGGGAAAAACTCATTTTGGGAGCTTGGCAAATGTCACGATTTTCAAGTGCGCGTCTTAGTCTAAGTCCGGATGAATATTACAAAAATATACATTGCATAGATTATATACAGCTTATACTCATATAGAGTATTCCCCCGTTATGCCTGGTAATATTTTCGCGCTAATCCCGTGCTGTGCCCAGTCAAGTGTGTGCAATATTTTGGCTACTTTGTGGCTGTTTCGAGTGCCCGCACCCCGTAACAAAAAATGTCACATATTACAATATATAATGCCGTTATGCGCGATACGGCCCAATTAGCGTGAGCAAATCTCTACATACATGAGCGGATCCTAAGCGGTTTACGCATTGTTCAATTTTCAATTTCCCAATTCTACCAATTTCAATCTATTATATATACTTAAACTCATTTGCTTGATTCGCATGGAAATTGTGCAACAATTGTCGCCTCTGTCGACCCGTTCCGATATGCTAATATAGGAAGAATGGGAGGGAAGTCGAGAGGGAAGCCTTTTAAGTGATTTCTGCCTCGTTTCTTCGAGTTCTGCGGGCACTCGAGAAAGTTAAGTTCTTAAGACATTGAGATTTTGCCTGAAGGTCTGAAAGAACGTATATTTTACTAGGCCTAAGAAATCGAGATATAAAGCGGGTAACTCTAAAAGTATGCAAGATTTCAGTAATAACGAAAATCTCAAATATTTATGAATTTCTAGAAATTACATACATATTATTTTCCTAAGCATTAAGAAACTGTGAGTCTTTTAAAGCAAATTCAATATCTGAATAGCAATAAACTTAATTTTCTTATAACAAAGAAAAGAATTTCGAAATTATATTTATTTTTAATAACTTTTTGTTATTTCAAATGTCTGCAAGATACTTTTATAAAATTTTAAAAATAGTATTTAGAGCATACTATTGCTTTCAGAAATGTATTTTATATTGAAAAACAAAGGATTTTTACTTAAAAAAAATAAATTTCTGTTTATAAAGAATTAGTAAAGCAACATTTTATTTTTCATAATTTAAAAAATCATAAAGAATAGTGCAAAAGAAAAGTATATTATATTTTGTTAAAAAGAGATGTTTCTAGTCTTAATTGAACCATTTTCTAATTTCATTAAAATTCAAGTCTTTTTCTTTTTAACTTATTTTTTAACAGACGTAGGCTATGGCTTTTTAAAGTAAATTTCGAAAAGTACTTTCAAGTTTCTCCTTCAAAAAAAAAAACCTTTGGCTAGTTTTCGTCATTCACTCTGGACTTCCTCCATTTTTTTTCCTTCTTTTCTTGGAGCAAACATCAAAGCAGCTCGAGACCCTAACGGCAAACTCGTTTTCCAATCAAAATTCCGAGTGAAATTGGTAAAGAACAAGCGTAGCGCAACCCATGTTGAATGCCATGTTGAACAACTCCATTGCAAGGGAGTCCAGTCAAGAATTATGAGGGCGCAGGGCGGTCTGAAGTGGGTGGGGCCGGGCACAAACAATTCATTAGACCCAACAGAACGAACAGCCATGCGTCAAGTCGAGTTGGGATTGGCTCGACGCTGCCCACCGTTGACTTCTGACAGCTGCAGGGGCGTGGAGCGTGGGGCGAGCGGCCACAGGCCCCCAACCCTGCACTCCCCGCACTGTGAATTTAAAACATGGTCATCCGCTTCCGCCGCAGAGTGACACCAATGCGACCGACGGGCCGCGGGCAATGGAATGCTGTATTTATTTCATTGCTCGAGCCCCTCGGACTGTCTGTGCTGCTTGGTTCTTTGATTTGGATAATTAGTAAAGCAAATAGCTACAAGCTGTTCGCAATTCATTGCCCGTTGGCCAAGGCAGGCCAGGCTAGGCCAGGCGCTGCCCCGCCCTGCTCCTCCTTCTCCTCCTCCCGCTGTTGACAGCTCGCAACGAGAAATTAGCGCAGTAATTGAGGTAATTTCTTTGCCAGGCCTGCTGCTTCTTGCTCTCTGCTCCGCCTTTTGCTCCTTTTTCTTCGCTTTTTGGCTTTTTCGCTTTCCGTTTTGGGGCCGTGTAATTCGAGCAGGCGCTGCCGCTGCCGCTGCCACTGCTGCTGCTGGCGTCATCTTGGGGCCGAAAGCGAAAAGCGGCTTTCTCTCAATTGACGCTGTAAACATGAAGCCCATTAGAAGTGATTTGAGCTGCCAGTTTGTTCGCCCCTCCCCCCTCAACCCACTGTGCTGGCCAAGTAGCCCAGCCAGGAGCGGGGGGAAACCTTTGAAGCGTCTCGCTCCGCGTGGAGTGGCTCATAATTTAACAGGGGTTCGCCGGGCGTCTCCCAGGCAAAGGGCTGCACTTAATTGAAAAGGCAGCAGTACTTAGAAACATGGGAGCCAGGGAGCAAGAGAGTAAGCAATAGAGAGAGAGAGAGAGAGGGAGAGAGAGTAGTAAAACGAGAGCGGCATAGAGAGAAATGAAAGAGAGCAACAGTCTAACTTTAATAATTCTAGAGTCTTAGGAATTTATTCATGGTGCTAATAATAGTTCCAGTTCCGATTCTTTTTCAACTCTGAAAAGTTTTTGTTTTTAAATTCTAATAAAGTGCTTAGTACAGCTCTTGCTACTTTTGGGTGTGGTTCGGTTCCAGTTCCAGCTCATAGTTTTGAACAACTTTGATTCGGTTATTGAAACTATTCAGTTTTTGTTTACGCCTAAGTAACAGCTCTAGTTCTGACGAGCAGTGGTTCAGTTCCAGTTCCAGTTCCGATTCTTGTGCAATTCTTATTTAGTTCTGGAAACTAGCTAGTTTTTGTTTTTAATTTTAAATACAGTTTTAGCTTTATGACGAGGAGTGGTTTAGTTCCAGCTCCAGTTGTACAACTTTGATTTGGTTAAATACTAGTTTATTTATGCTTTTAATTTTAAATACAGTTTTGGCTTTAGCTATAGCTCTTCTTGAGACAAAGAGTGTTTCAGTTCCAGTTCCAGTTCCGCTTGTTATGCAGCTGAAATGGATCTAGAAGCTATTCAGTTTTCAGCTGCAATTTAAATAAGCAGTTTTTGCTATATGATGACGAATGATGCAGTGCCAGTTCCGGTTCATGTCTAACTCTGATTCAGTTGTAATTACTAGGCAGTTTTAATTGCAATTTCTTATAGTATACATACTAGTTCCGGTTTGATTTACGGCTTCATTTAAGTTGAAGTTTTATTTTTAGTTCTTTCTTTGGCTGGTTCCAGTTCTGTTTCTAGTTCCGGCTTTATTTGCTTTAGATAAGTTCTTTGGCTAGTTCCAGTGTATTTATTCGTTTTAGTTTCGTTTGCTCCTTCAGCTTGCAATATTAGTTTTAGCTATAGTTCCGGTTCCAGCTGCGGTTCCGCCCAAGTTCCAAGCTGTTTTCAATTCTCTACAGCTCAAGTTCGCTTTCGACTTTTTTTGCTTCCACATACTTTTCTACATGATTTATATATATTATATATGCACTGCAAACTTCCCTGCCGAAATCATGCGTATTTCATGTGTTCCCATGCAGTTTTTCCCTGCTACACTTTGACTGGCAAACGATCGGCTTTCCACGCACGACTCCCATGACTTTTGCCCAACGAAAAGCAGCAGAAAGACACGGAGAAAGAGAGAGAGGCAGAGTGAGTGTGTGAGAGTGAGAGCAGTACTCTATTGATTTGCACACCTGGGGGCACCTTGGCCGCAGCGAAAGAGGTCAGCGAAATGTTAATGTCACACACGACTGTCTGTCGCAGCGTGGAGTGGGGCCGGGGGCGGCAGGGTAGCTGTGGGGTTGGTGCAAAGAAATCTCAGTCTGCCTGTGCACGGGTCACTGGCAAAACGGTCAAAGGGCTTAAGCCACGAAAAACAACGAAGGGGAACAAAAGCAGCAGAAGACAAAAAGCAAAACAAAAAGCGTAAAAGCAAAGCGAAATCAGCAACAAAAGCAGAAAGTGTAGCAAGTGGAAGGGAGCGTAGAGCAGAGGGGGGAAAGCATACTAGACTGGTGGGAAAGCACACAGGGCCGGTAGTTGTGGCTTTAACCCCGCTCTGCCGCTCACATCCCCACACGCCCCGCAAGTTCAGCGAGTGCGTGGGAAGCTCCAACCCAGGCTTGGGTAGACTTTTAAGCATATCAATAAATCAATCAAGGCGCAGACTGTTTGGCCAGCAGCGCTTAAGTGCCACAGCCCACTCCATAGGTCCCCCACTCCCCCCTACGAGCTAAACAAAAGCAGCTTTCTTGCAATAACCTGCCGCATTAGCCTCTGCCCCAGCGATTTGGCTGCAAAACTTTGATTTAGCACAATAGAAGAACAGCAAGAAAACATCCCCACACACACACACACACACACGCACAGTCGAAAAAGTGTTTCGTCTTGGCCAAGTTTGGCGCGCTGGCATAAATAAATAAATAAATAAATGTGTTTATAACGATGCTTTTAAGCCCGCACAGGCTAACAAGGTTACACAGACACGCCGGCACAGCTACATATATATATAAATATATATATATATATGTATATATGTGTGTGTGTGTGTGTATCATTTTTGCCTGCAGCTGTAGTCCTGGGGTTGCTTTTTTCGCTCCGATAAGCTGCGGCACTCGGCACTTACACAGACATATATCATAATATACACACATATACAGTACATATATACATATATCATATAGTATATATACATACATATACCCCTAGCCAACTGCTTTGGCAATTATCGTGCTGCATAATTTATGACAATTTATTAACCATACTCTTCCGTTTCTTCTCTGCTCCTTCAGATTGGGTTTCATCTCGCAGTGGGGCGCTCTGGCGGGTCGCTATGCCGCCCTCTGCCCACCTGGCTGGCCCTGGGCACCGCAGCGTATGCCCTTCCACAGTCCCACGCACGGTAAGTTGACTAATCTGTCCAAGAAAGTAGTAGTGCTGCGTAGACTTCAGTCGAGCTGTGCGAGAACCCGATATACATCGACATATAATGCCAAAATCCTGAATAGGCTTGAATAGGCGTGCGATTTTTACTTTGCTTCCATCAGCTATGAGTTTGTGGGGAATTTGAGAGAGGGAAACTCAAATGAGTTTTAGAAAATCGAAAAAAAAAAAATTAATTCAAAATTTTACCATACTATCAGCTCAATTTTCTGTCTAAATTTTGTCTCAAAAATGAACTGTTATAGGCTTCTTCGTCTAAGTTTTGTCTCAAATAGCTCAATAGCTCTACACTTTATAGCTAGAAACTGACGAAGCTTCAATTCTTTGTCCAAGTTTTGTCTGAAACTATAGTACTAAATAGGAACGGATTAAGCTACAAGATAATATTATGCTCTTTTCGAGTAATTAATAAAAACAACTACGAATCTTACATTAATATATGTTTCAAGCTAACGAAGCTTACTATTTTGATGCTATTAATTGTATTACATTTTATTAGTTAAATTTTCACACAAGTTTTTTTGCTAATGATAATTCGAATTTATGAAGTTTCAGTTTAGATAAGTGATAAATTACACAAGATATTTTGAAAAGGAACTTTAAATGTAAAAAAGTAGGGTTTTCCAATATGGAAACTTTAAAAAACTACAATTAAAAAACAAGTAAAGAAAGCTACAGTCGAGTGCACTCGACAGTAAGATACCATTTACCTTTCGCTGTTAAATACTAATTCTTAATATTAATTACTTTTATTCGGCGAATAACAACGCATCGGATATTTTCGACGACAAATTCACATGCATTGACGCTTATGGCACATGCCGACTGCACACTGACTACACGACGACTGTGCGTACGCAGTCGGCGTGCGCAGTCGGCGTCGGCGTCGGCGTCGGGCCTCTACTGCTGTGAGCGAAACTTCTCGTGCCTATAACTTCTGTGTTTATTGTCCGATCGGATTTAAATTTATAGGGTTGGTAGATATTATTATTATCTATAATAATACCTAAAAAAAATTTCGGAAACTTTTCTACTTTTCCTATAATTTGATTTACCAATTTACAAAATCGATTTTTGGGGGCGGTAGGCGTGGCATCCAAAAGTTGAAAATCAAACATTCTCCGTAATGTTACCAGGCACCTTACTTCCAAATTTGGTGCTTCTAGCTTTTCTAGTTTTCTTTTAAACTATAAAAATGTGTTTTTTAGAGGCGGTGGGCGTGGCATCCAAAATTCTAAAATCCAACTTCTGCATAATGTTGCAAGACACCCTCCTACCAAATTTGGTGCGTTTATCTCTTTTCGTTATTGAATTATTTGGAAAAAATCGAAATACGCATTTATCGATTTGCGGAGGCGGTGGGCGTGGCACATCAAGTTTGAAATAAACTTCTTGTGTGTATTGAATACACGCACACTCCCACCAAGTCTGGTGCCTCTAGCTCTTTTAATAGCTGAGATCTGTGTGTTCATACAGACGGACAGACGGACAGACGGACAGACGGACAGACGGACAGACGGACAGACGGACAGACGGACAGACAGACGGACATGACCAAATCGACTCGGCTATTGATGCTGATCAAGAATATATATACTTTGTATGGTCTGCCACGCCTCCTTCTGCCTGTTACATACATTTGCACAAAGTTAATATACCATTTTTTACCCATTTTCAATGGGTAAATGGTATAATAAGAATATCAACAGGGATACATTTTGAATAATAAATGATGATATCTCTTATTACAATTAAAAAAAAAAATATCAACAGGGGTACGTTTTGTATTATAGATTTATGAGCACCACTGGAAACTGTCATTTAAATTTGGCTTTCAGTGTATAATTATTAGAACAAGTAAGGAAAGCTACAGTCGAGCGCGCGCGACTGTAAGATACCATTTACCCTATTCGAAGAAATAATACAAAATAAAACAAATGGTATAAAAATAAAAAAAAAAGCAATTTACAACATTAAGAAAAAAAAATCGCCCCGCGCCAGATTCGAACCCAAAACCTCTCACGAACTTTGTAACTTACGAGTCGGACCTCTAACCACTAGACCACACAAGTTTACGCCATGCGATCGGCAAATTAGGCTTTTATTGACGCGGGCCCTCTACTGCGTCGATTTAACGTTTTGGTTAGTAATCGCTAGCGCCCATAACTTTGTATGGGGAATTCGAACTCCTATAACTTCTTTGTTATTAAAAAAAAAATTGAAGAAAGCTACAGTCGAGTGCACTCGACAGTAAGTTATAATTTACCTTTGGCTGCTAAAAATAATTCTTAATATTAATTACTTTTATTCGAAATAATAACAACGCATCGCATATTTCCGAAATTAAATACACATGCATTGACGCTAATGGCACATGCCGACTGCACGCCGATTGTGCGTGCGCAGTCGGCGCAAGCATTGAAGCCGTGCCTCTGCTCCGTCTCTGCTGCTGTATGCAAAACTTCTCGCGCCTAGGAACAGACCATGTGCTTCAGTGATTTGTTGTGAGAGTTGTCAGCTCTATAACTAAATGTCCCCGGTTCGAATCCCAGCGCAGTCTTCTTTTTTTTGTATTGCTTAGAAAAAGTTTTTGTTTTTATTTTTTTTTTTTTGCATAATATACTTTTCATATAGCGCAAAATTATTAAAAAAAAAAAAAATTGCCCAGCGCAGGATTCGAACCCGCGACCTCACGCATCAGAAACTTGCGAGCCAACCATCAAGACCACACACAGTTACGCAGTGCGATCGGCAAAAAAAAAAAAATTGCCCGTTGCTGGATTCGAACCCGCGACCACACGCACCAGAATCTTGCATGCAACCATCTAGACCACACACAGTTACGCGAAGCGATCGGCAAATGAGACTTTTATTGATGCCGGCCTTCTGCTGCGTCAGTTCAACATTCTAGTTGGAATTCTAAGCGCCCACAACTTTATATGGGAGATTCAAACTCCTATAACTTCTTTGTTTATTGTCCGATCGGATTGAAATTTATAGGGTAGATCTGTACTATGGTAAGCTACAAGAGTGTTAAAAAAAATGTTTTGTTATTTCCCTACTTTTCTTAAAATTCAATAGTTTGGGGGCGGTGGGCGTGGCATCCAAAAGTTGAAAATCAAACATTCTTCGTAATGTTACCAGGCACCTTACTTTCAAATTTGGCGCTTCTAGCTTTTCTAGTTTTCTTTTAAACTATAAAAATGTGTTTTTTAGAGGCGGTGGGCGTGGCATCCAAAATTCTAAAATCCAACTTCTGCATAATGTTGCAAGACACCCTCCTACCAAATTTGGTGCGTTTATCTCTTTTCGTTATTGAATTATTTGGAAAAAATCGAAATACGCATTTATCGATTTGCGGAGGAGGTGGGCGTGGCACATCAAGTTTGAAATAAACTTCTTGTGTGTATTGAATACACGCACACTCCCACCAAGTCTGGTGCCTCTAGCTCTTTTAATAGCTGAGATCTGTGTGTTCATACAGACGGACAGACGGACAGACGGACAGACGGACAGACGGACAGACGGACAGACGGACAGACGGACAGACAGACGGACATGACCAAATCGACTCGGCTATTGATGCTGATCAAGAATATATATACTTTGTATGGTCTGCCACGCCTCCTTCTGCCTGTTACATACATTTGCACAAAGTTAATATACCATTTTTTACCCATTTTCAATGGGTAAATGGTATAAAAACTATCTTGAACTCGATTTTTAGGCGTCTTTAAGGATAAAAGTGTTAGAAAACTAGAAAATATAGATTATCTGACATTTAAATCTGGCTCGAACTCGATTTTTAGGCGTCTTTAAAGATAAAAGTGATAGAAAACTAGAAAATATGGATTTTCTGTATTTAAATTTGTCTTTTTGTGTGTATTTTATTAGAAAAACTGTCTAGAACTTGATTTATAGGCGGCTGTCCAGATAAAAGTGATATAAAACTAGAAAATACAGATTATCTGACATTTAAATATGGCATTTTGTGTCTATTTCATTGGAAAAACTGCGTAGAACTCGATTCCCAGGCGCCTGTAAAGATAATAGTGATAAGAAACTAGAAAATACAGATTATCTGGTTATCTATAAGCATAATTCAATAAAAGTATATAGTTATTAAAAGAAATATTGTATATACAGAAGTTTAGCGCTATTTTCAAAATATTCTACTTAAGCTAATTTTTTTTGAGCCTTAAAAATAGTAGAGAGTTTTTTCTAGTAGGAAGCAAAGGAAATAGTACTATACTATTAGCCCACTCGAACTTTCGCGCAGTGTAGTCACAATTGCTGCACTTGCAGTCGGCATACCAGCGTTAAGCTGCCAGCGATAGTGTTAGGAATGCCATGGCAAGTGAAGGGGAGGCGGCTGTGGGGGGTGTGGCCAAGTAAGAATGCGCCGTGCTGGGCATTCTTGAAAGTATTTCGCATTTCGCTTAATTTGCATAAGCCACGAGTCGAGGCAAACGCGCCTAATGCCACGAAGAATTCGTGCAATGCACACACACACACACATACACATATACGAGTAAATTGCACAAATGCCCCACCTGGCGGGCGACGCTGGCGGGCATTATCGGCCTACAGCATGTACTACAAGTACCGTTAGCCACGTCACAAAACACCGTTGCTTTAATCGCCATTTTCAATTAATTGCAATTTGTAATCGAGTATCGAGTTACGACTGCGAGGGGGCGGGGCCGGGGGCGCTGAGTATGCTAAGTACACGCTACAAAGCGTTTGACATGACTACACCCCCCTCTCCCCTCTCACGCCGCCACTGCCTGCTGCACACTGCAATTGCATTTGCTCATGTAAATTGGCCTAAACTTTAGTCCATATCGTGCAGGGGTAGGGGTGGGGGTGGTGGGCGTGTGCAGTTGGGGCGTGGCAACAACAAAGTACAGCAATTTCAACTTTGGCCAACTTCGAGCTCAATAACAGTCAAAGCGTCCAGCTGACTGACAGCCATTTTAAATGGTAATTTAACGCGCACACACACACACACACACACACACACACACGCACTCACTCTCTCTTGCTCTCGCTCTGCGCGTCTGCGCTCTTAATTTTTTGTGCACAGCGCAAAAAGTCAAGCAAAAGCGACAAGACGAAGGCAAGTGTGAGGTTAAGTGCGCCAGCTTAAATCTGTGCACACACACACACACGCACACACGCACACATACACGCAGCGCTGTGCAGCAACCCTCGACTAAATCAACTAATAAAATTTGCTGCTTGCTCTCTCACTCATGCGCGCTCTCTCGCTCGCTCTCTCTCGCTTGCTCTCTTTGCAGACAGTTGCTCGACCAACAACACTGAGAATCCACCATCGCCCACGTCGCTGAGTCCGAACAACAACAACAACAACAACAACAACAACAGCACTGCCAATGCCAACAACAGCAGCAGCAGCAGCAACAGTAACAACAACAACAACAATAAGTCACCACCACCACACGGCGTGGTGGGTGTGGGCGCCAGCCTCAACTCTCACCACATCAGCGCGCATCACGCGCTCTACCAGCAGCAGCAGCAGCAGTCGCAGTCGCAGTCGGCGTCACAGGCTCAGCATCCACAACAGCATCCACAACAGCATCCACATCAGCCCAGCACACCTACAAGCAGCGCCGGCAGCCTCATCTCGCATCATGCGCATCACTTGAGCAGCGCTGCCTCTGCTGGCGTCGGCGTCGGCGTCGGCGGCGGCTACATGCTGCCCACAAGCAGCTCGAACGAGTCCGACGACGACGGCGAGGAGATCATCGAGGAGGACGACGGCACCGACGGCCCCTCGGACAGTTCGTCGCCGCATGGCGACGGCAGCGGCGGCTCCAAGCGCAAGAAGAAGACGCGCACGGTGTTCTCGCGGGCGCAGGTCTTCCAGCTGGAGTCCACGTTCGATCTGAAGCGCTACCTCAGCAGCTCGGAGCGCGCGGGGCTGGCGGCCTCGTTGCGCCTCACCGAGACGCAGGTGAAGATCTGGTTCCAGAACCGGCGCAACAAGTGGAAGCGCCAGCTGGCCGCCGAGCTGGAGGCGGCCAACATGGCCAACATGGCGCATGCGGCCCAGCGGCTGGTGCGTGTGCCCGTGCTCTACCACGATGGCAGCACGGCGGGATTTGTGCCGCCGCCGCCGCCGCATCATCATCCCATGCAGTACTACGCCGCCGCCGCTGCACGCAACACAAGTCCGCCGCGGCCGCCGCTGTCGTCGCTCGTATAGAACGTGGGCTGCCTGGCGGCACCGCTGCAGCCCCTGACGCCCATGGCGCCCATGACGCCGCTGACACCCATGACGCCCATGGCGCTGCTGAAGCAGTCGCAGTCGCAGCTGGCAGCGCCGCTGCGTCGCTGCTCGCTGGACGTCGACTCGGAGGGGGAGCAGGAGGAGGAGCCGCTGGAGGATGAGGATGACGATGCTGCCATCGATGTGGAGGCCGACGAGGAGCCCGAGCTGCACACAGCGCCACCTAGCGACAGCAAGTGCAATCACAATAGCAGCAGCGCCGGCAGTGGCAGCGGCAGCGGCAGCAGCAGCGGCAGCGGTAGCGCCAGTTGCCTGGAACGCAACGAGGGCAAATCGATAAGTTATTGAGTCCCGGCTGCATTGTAAATTTCTATTGAAAAGTTCGGCCAAAGGATCAGCGGCTAAGTGCACAGCAATTGGTTTCAATGCCAGCAGACGCAGAGAGCGGGAACGAAGAGAAACGACAAGGAGAGAAAATGGAAATGAAAAGGGGGAGGGGGGGGGTGAGAGTGCTGCGAGCGCACGCCTCATACACATAATCGATAAAAAGCTGTAAAGTTTTGCATAGTTTGTTCCTAAAGCTTTTGTACATACAACTTACTCTCTTAAGTGGGGGCGGGGCGGGGGGCGTTTGATGCGCAGCTGGTGCCAGTGGGAGCAGTTTGCTAGCTGAGCGGCAGCGTATTTAATATAATTTAATAATTATTAATAATATTATTAAACAATTATTAATCATTTCATTTAATAATTATTAATAATATAACTTAATAATTATTAATAATATAACTTAATAATTATTAATAATTTAATTGATTATTTATTTACAAAATTATTGTCAAATTCTTTGTTTTAAAGTTTTGAACAAATTTATGCTTAATTTTTTATTATTATTATTAATTTATTAATTTAACACTTAAAACAGCAACTGCCACTGCTGCTCTTCCCACGCGCTCGCTGCCTTCTCTTAAACTGCCTGACGGCTGCGCTGCCAGCTTAGCATTAACTTTAAGCAACTCTCTTCAAGCAGGCGCGCTCTCTTGCTGTCCTTGTAAATGCCTCTTGCTCAATAAATTTAAGCTCTAAACTCAACGCCGCGCGCCGCCCCGCCCCTTGCACCTTGTAAATATTTGCACTCGCTGCGTACTTAGCTTTTAGTTTGCTTTAACTTCCGATTGCTGGTCAAGTGTAGGTTAGTCCCGCCCTATAAATATATCACGACTACGTAGTACTCTATAAATTTAAAAAAAAACTCTATATATATAGTCACTTATGTATGATAATCGTAGCTATAGCTCCATGTTGGTTTCCCTAATAAAAACGAAATGAAAAAAAATATCGAATATCTTAATGTACTTTGTATGAGCCAAAGATGAACAACAAAACATATATAAATATAAAACTGGCAGCTGCACCTTCTATGGCATGTACATATAGCCATATAGGTACTGGCATATGTCAAGCAATTACCAAGTAACTAGCTAAATTATTACTTCAATGTATTAAAAGACAACGCAAACTAAATGAAAATTAAGTGGAATGAGAAGGACACCAAAAAAAAAAAAACGAATTGCTTATATGAAAACAGAATTATTATAAAAAAAAAATATGGAAAAAATAAAAAATATGTAATTATATGCAAAGTGCGTTTGTTTTGGGCAACACTTAGAGGGGTGCAATGGATTTTAAGAGAGTTAAGTATGTCAGCAACAATATGTAGAGGGTTTTATTGTTTTTTGAGATAAATGCGTTTTACGACTTTTTGCAAATAATTCAATAACAATAAGAGATAAACGCATTAAATTTGGTAGGACGATGCCTTACAACATTATGCAGAAGTTGGATTTTAGACTTTTGGATGCCACGCCCACCGCCCCTATAAAACGAATTTTTCGAATTATAAGAATACTAGAAAAGCTAGAAGAACAAAATTTGGTAGGTCCTGGTAACATTAAGATATCAAGATATGCTCTCAAACTTCTTCTAGCTAATTTAAGTTAAATTGATTAAACTGTTAATTAATTAATTAAAATTAAATAACACATAGAAGGTGTCAATTGTATAGCTTTTACATTTCTTTCTGAATTATATAGCTGCAGTATTCTACATTACGATATAATATAGCTGTTTTCTATACTTCCAGTGAATACCCTTGCTATAAATAATTGCAATATAATATATTTGCTTTCTATACTCCCAGTGAATACACTTTCGACTACTTTCGCACTTTCCCTAACAAATCTCAAACGCTTTTAGTCCGGCGCTGAAAAGTATGCTATAGAAATGTGCACTGAAAAGTGAAGCTGTGTGGGGCTGCTGCGATTGAACCTCTGCGTATCTGTGTCGACTGCACTTGCTGCTGCCACAATTTACAGTCATTTTCCAGCAGAGTGCAGTGCATATCCCTCCCACCCTCTCCCCCTCTCTCTCTCAGTCGGCACTTAGGAGGTGCTTGAAACGCTTATTAACGCTTAATTGCCAGAGCGAACATGAGCGTGGCTCTATGTAGTATATACATATATACAGATATATATATATATATATTTGTGTACATGCATATATTTTTGTATGTAGTATTAAATATGTAGTTGTATATATAGCGCAAACAATAAGAATTACTGCAGAACAAAGCGCTGGAGAGGGGCTAGGGAGGGGTCCCTGGCGGGTTTTCAGTTTCCATTTATTGTGCACTTTGTTGTTGAACGCATTCGCTCGGGTTTTTTGCCTATGCCGTGTAGATTACCCTCGTCCCTGGTGCCTTTCCCTCTCCCGCTCTCCCTGCTTCCTTCTAGCGCTACGCCGGCGTGTTAAATTGCAAAAATAAATTGCAAATTGCGCGCTGCGAATAAAATGGCAATAAAAATGGCATAAAATGCTTTCGGTTATGCACAACAAGCGCCTGCTGTTGTTAGTTAAAACAAGCAGAAAGACGCCAACACACACACACACACAGACACACACACAGACAGACAGGCAGACATGCACATGCATGTCCATAAATAATGGGCAATTGTTCGGCGTGTTGAATTTCACACGCTGCGCAATCCTTTAAATTGATTTCATTCGATTCCTTTCGATTATATCGTAATTAATACGATACTTTCAAACGATTATGCGATTAGCTGGCGGCTCGACTGGATTAGCTTACACTAAACTTAGCTCGGCTTTTGATTTTATTGTATGCTAAACTAACTGCTCAGGCATTTGCCGAAATCAGGCTTAAGCGTTGGGCTTTTTGCCTTTATAATGCAGTATGTAACACTTGTTGGTATATGTATGATTTTTCAGTACAATTTACTAAGCAGTTGTCATCGCTTGCAGTTGGGTTATATATTCCTGTTCAGTATGAAGATGTAGCTTACTTAGCAAATTGTTTCCTATGTATTAGCATGATAGACATACAGCTCGTACGGACAATTACTGAATACTGGAATTACTGGAATATCCGTATTATCAATATAAAACTAACACGTTAAAAAAATGATAACTATCCTTAAAAACTTAAAACATTTTAGTATTTTCATTATTAATATAATGAATGGGAAATGTTAGTATATTCCCATTCATTAATATTAAGCAAATATGCTATATTTTTACAGTTTTACAGTTTCTGAAGAAATATTTAGTTGCTTTATTGATTGATAGTTTTGATAGCTTAAGCCATAGAATATGGTTCCTTTTTTCGGATGTCACTATTTTGAAATTAAAATATACAATAAATTAAACGCAAGTGTCTGAATTAGGTAGCTTAAAAGAAAATCGTTTTGTTCGGATTAGAAGGATAACGCACTGCAATATATAAATATTTACATGGTTGATTATAAGTAAAGAACATGAATGTTTCCGCAGAAAAAATTTAAAGATAAATAAAATTTAAAAAGTTAATAAATTGAACAAATTGCGAATGAAATTTTATATATCCATTGACAACTCAAATGTGAAATTAACATATGTTATTATGTAGTATGTTAAGTTGAAATAAACATAGCTCTACAGTGTGTTGAAAAGATGAAAACGAGAAATTCATATATTCCTTCACAGTTTACATAGTTTTCTTAGGTATATTGCTGTCTGGTTTCGTACCCATAATATTTTATTTTCAATATTGCCCACAAATAACAAATTGTAACCATAAATTAAAATTTATTTATATATGTGTGTACTTAACAGTTCTTAATTCTACCTAAAAACCTTATTAATTGTTCAGTCAGTTCAGTCAGAGTATGTAGGCTGCACGGCCCACTCTACTCACTATAGACCCACGCACAGTATATAGAAGCCATCTGAACAAATTAGACTGTTGTGCCCTTTCGTCGCCCACCTCTTCCCGCTCTTTGAGCTGTATTTTTGCATATTTCATTTCATTTTGCAGTTCTTTTTCGTTTTTCGGCTGTGCGCAGCGCTTTTCTATGGATGCAGTCAAGTGCTTGAGCATTTTATTTAAGCGCATGAATGGATTTGATGGCTTTTCTTATTTTTTGCGCACCCAAAAAAGCAGGAAGAAGCAGCAGCAGCAGCAGCAGTAGCAGCGACAGCCGAGGGGACAGAGAGATGGGTAAAAATTTCAATTCATTTAATAAAATGCTTGAAAATTGTAGAGAAATTATGAAAATTGTCTGTCCGGACGGGGCGAGGGTGGGGCTGTAGGCTTACGACGACGGCACTTTGAATGCTTTTTTAGCCATACTTTATTTTTTGCTTTTTTCTGCTTTTGGCTTTTCATAATTTCAGTTTTGGTCGTTTTTCGCTTTTTGTGTGTTCATTTTTTGGTTTCTTTGCTCATATGTAAAGTGAGTTTGGCCTGGCAAGTGGAATGAGAATAATAGAGGCAGCTGGCGAGGGGCGGGGCAGTGGCAGTGTGTCTGCCGTTTGGATTAAACGTGCAAGGGCCTTTGTAGAAGGTATATCGGTTTGTAAATTGAGTTTACCATCGAAATGTTCAAAAAGAAAATTGTTAATCTGATTTAAAATTTTGGGAAAATATAAGAATAGTTCAGTAAGGGCTTGATTTGAGTTGAAGGTAGTTTTTGCATTAAATCTCTTATGAAAAACTTTAAATTTCAACTCGACAGAATTTTTAAAAATTCTAGCAATTTAGAAATATATTTATATATAAACTTAAATTATTTTTTGAGCATGAAAATTCTTAAACTATTGCAAAAGCTAGCTAGATTAATTATGAGCAACAGATTCCCACTGAACTTACTACAGAATTTCAACTGAAATTTAAAAGAATAAAAAAAAATATATAAATATTCAGAAATAAAATAAAAAATAAATATATAATCCCAAAAACTACAAATATTTTCGGTAGCTTTTAATATATTATTACGCTTCACTTTGTAGTGTATACTTAAGTTTTGAAAAATAAATGTATTAAATTTTGCGAATGCTCTTCCTTTCCTGCAGTGTACACAAGCTTCGACTTGAACTCATGCTGCTCAGCCTGGCGCAGCTTTTTTTGTTAATATCATTTTTGCTTCTCCTTTCTCCCTCACGAATATTGAATGGGTTTTCGGTAATGGCGCAGTCGGTAGGGTTGGGGGCAGCCAAAGGCGAGGCGGGGGTGAAGCTTGTGGGCCGTATGGGCGTTGTTTTGCCTGCAGTAATTTCTTAATTAGCTTGCGAACACAATGTGCTTATATACCGCCATATACATGTATGCATGTGCACACGTGTGTATGTGTGTGTGTGTGCACCTAACTGCCAGCTTGTTGCTGTGTATGCTAGGCTGAGAGCTTTGCTTGAGTGTGTGTGTGTTTTTTTTCGGGTGTTCTGTGTATTTAAATCTCTGCAGTCGAAAAGCAACGCCGACGCCGACGCCGACGCTGATGCCGACTTCGCCGCCGACGCTGACGACGACGATGAGGTACTTATTTTAATTGCAGCCCTTTCGGCCGTGAAGTGCAGCAGCTTAGCGCAAAGTTGGCCATTGTTATTGCTTTTGCTCTCTTTTTGCGCAGTCAGTGTATGTCTATGTGTGTGTGTAACTATTCGCTTTGCAGGCATTTTAAGAGAGTTTCGGTTAAACTAAAATTGGGCACAAATGGGATTAACAGGAAATGTTATCATAAGCAAATTATCTTGTCATAGACGAGAAACGCAATTAAGCTGTGCTCAGCAACGAGCACTTTACGCTCTCTTAAAGTAACACAGTTAGAGCGGGCGACAGTCTGCCACTTACGCATGCTTAAACGAGCACTTTACGCAACAGCAAGGCTCTCTTTGAGAGTGCTCTTTGCTTTGATCTGCGTCGCCATAATTCAACTGCGTAAATTACAACAACACATAATGCATGGCACCTCTGTTAAGGCGTAAACTAGATTAACAGTATTAGTTTCGTAACATTGCCAATTGAGCGTGTAGGTTTGCGTTGATCACAGTAAAGTTTACAACGCACCGCGGAAAATGCATAATTATGGTGAAAAGTGTGTTAAAAGAATCGAGAAAACGACTTTTATTAAAAAAATATGTAAATAAATCCTCTAAACACAAAAGGTAATTATATCGCTTTCATAAATGCATCGAGTGCAGCTCATTTAAATAGGGGCTGCTGCGCTGCTAACAGAGCAGGCGGCTGCAATAGGCGCAACAGAGACAGCAGCTACGAATAGGGGGAATGTTAGAAATGACACTTGCAATAAAAAAGGCAACAGCAACTACAACAACAAAAAAAAGAACATAAAAAACACACGCAGTGTTGTGGACTATTATGTTTATCTGTGTATTTTGGCTGACAGTTCAATTAAGTACAATGACCACACCAGTTAAATTACGCTTAAAAAAGAGAGCAGCGGCGGACAGCAACAACAACAATGCTTGTAATTTTGCGTGCATTTTTATTTGCCGGGTGTCGTGTGTGTAAGTGTGTGTGTGTGCGTGTGTGTGTCTGAGTGGCCATTATGGCTGTCGCTCTTTGTACTTTATTATCCATTTAGCACATTTATTTTATTTCGCACATTATCCTTGTGTGTGAGTGTGTATTGTGCTTGTGTTGGTCAGCCCGAAAACGTTGCCAATTTTCAGCAGTGTTTGCTTTTATGAGCTGCTCGTATTTAATGCTTTTTATCTATTTTATTTTTTAGCCACTCTTTTATGGTCCTCTGTTTTAGTGTGTACAGCTTTCTCTCTCTCACTCTCTCTCTCTTTTCGCTGCGCAGGGTTGCTTTGTCTGGGTTGAGTAGTGTCCCCCAAGTTAGCTTTTTCCCGTCAGAACTAGCTTACAAGTCTCTTTGGAGATCAGTAGTTAGCGGTAAGTCTGGCTTCTTATTTATTGCTTTGTTTGGGGTGAACAGTGTCCGCCAAGTTAGCTTTTTTTTCGTCAGAACTAGCTTTCAAGTCTCTTTGGAGATCAGTAGTCGGCGGTAAATCTGGCGTTTTATTTTTATTTGACTTCATAATGATTTTTTTTATTGAAAAATTTATTATATTTTATATTTATTATTATTTATATAATAATTTTTAATATATATGAATTCTATTATTTTAGCTATGATATCATTAATACTTTCTTTTTTATCCCTTTGTGCTATTAAATTGTTCAGCCTTTTTACGTAAACTTTCTTGCCTTCTTTTTCACTGAAGTGCTGGCAACCCTGGGGGGTGAAGATGTGCGTTTGTCCGTGTACACTACGTAGGGGCAATTGCAATCGCGTCAGTTGTGCTGTCCGTTCGCTCTTGTTTCTCCTTGTCCTCCTTCTGTTGTATTTTCTCCCTCTGCTCACTGCTGTTGTTGTTATTGCCTGTAATAGACTCATCAGCGGCGCGTTGTGGCTTGTTCATTTCGTTTTTTATTGCCCACGCTGATGCTTCTTCCCCTACATCGCCCGGTGCATTAATCAAGTTGCATTTGTTGTCCGTCTGCCACGGTCTGTTGTCTTTTTTTGTTTTTTATGGCTTGTGCGGCCGTTTAGCTGAACCTTATGGGCTTGTTATTGCTCTTGTTCTTCCTGCACGAAACTATTCCACGGATTTTAGTCTTATTTACTTTTTTATTGGTCTAACTTTGATTGAACTATCTTTATTTCGATTTTATTAAGTTTCCGGTTTAATTTTAGCAGTTTTTCAGTTTTTTTTTCGAAGTTTTTAATCATTTTTTGTAGTGATTATCAAAATTATATCATTTATCCATGAATAATTTGTAAAAATGGCATATTTATATTATGCAAATTCAGTTATTAGACAGAAAAAAAAATCCCTATCCTTTTTTCAAGATTAGTAAAAAAAATTAGATTCGGCCATGTCCGTTTGTCTGTCCGTTTCGATATTTGAACACACAGAACATAGTTAAAAAAAAGTACTAGTGTAATCTATTTTTAATAAATATCAGTAGAAAATAGATTTGGCCATGTCCGTTTGTTGTCCGTTCGGATATTTGAACACACAGAACACAGAACATAGTAAGAAAGCACTAGTGTTATCTATTGTAAGGGAGTAAGAGACACCAAATAAATCTAAAGCTGTAGACCGTTTCAACCTACCCCCCCAAATATTACGATATATCTGTGTACATCTGTTTACTTTGAGGTATTATCTTTAGAGTGCTCATTCACCGACTCGCTGCTCATTTCATTTGGGATTTCGAACTGCAGTGTTGAAATCAAGTTTTCTGCGCTCTTGTGTAACTCCAGAACGCAATTGAGGCCGTGAGAAGCGTCGATCTGTAGGTAAACCCTTTAGCCGAAGGTCGAAGAGCGACCGATTCGGCCGACTGAGGGCGCTGAATGGGTAACCCGAGCCTAAGCTGTTTAACCTACGCCCATAATTACAACTCGAATTCGAGCGCCAGTTTGAACTCGAATTCGTACACAAAGAGGCACTCAGAGTGTAGGGCTCAGGGTGCACTCGGGCAGGAGGTGCAGAACTCCGAGGACTCGAGCACGACAATGGCATAATCAAATTCAGGCTCATTACGCAGCATATTGTCGTAAATTAATGCAATAACACATGAACAATGCACAAACAACAACACTCAACTCGAATTACACAATGCGCATTTGTCACACACACACACACACACACACACACACATACACACGAACACAGCGACACTTGCCTAATGCACAAACGCAATTTGTGCGAATTACTGCAAAGAAATGCGAGACCAGGATCAAGTCGCTCTCCTTTCCACGAATTCAGCTCGCTCGCACTCTCAATAAATCTCTCTTTCGCTCTCTCTCTCTCTCTTTGCCTTATAGTGTTGACAACAATTTTTTAATCGCATTAAAAAATAGCCGAAATTATAGAAAATATTTTAGCTAAATTTGACTAAAATCCAGTTTTTTCAGTAAATTTATATTTTTTATTAAATAAGAAACCATTCAAAAATACCGTAGCAAGTCAGAGAAAAATAAAAAGCTAGATTACTCGACGTTTTTAATAATGTCCTCTCAACGGCCTTTGAAAACTTAAAACTTATAATGCAAATAAATGATTTTTTTTTTTAAATATATATATTTTTAATTTAATAATGTATTTTTTATGAAATATACATAGATTATAAGCATTTATAAATACCATGGATTGTTCGAGAAAAATAGGCAGCTTTAGTTTTAATTTTTTTTTTGTTCCATTGGCTAGTTTTGGCGAAAAAAAAAACGGCTGACTTGGCAACACTGCTTCCTTGCAGCGAGGTCAGGGCCTGCTCTGGCTAATTACGCGCTGCGCTCGAATTTCGTTGCTGATCGCGGCGCCGGAAATAGCCTGTTTGCAAGGGGAGGCGAGGCGTGGCGCGTAGAGGCGTCAATTGTCGCACCGTGTAAATTCGAATCCAATTGAATGACAATCAAAATGCACTCGCCGAACCGTCAAGGATCAGCGATGCCCCTGCCACCCCCCCCCCCTCGAGTGTTATTTGATGCAGTGGAGGCATTGTTAGGCGCCTCGACTCGGGCTACCTACAAATTACATGCCTGCTGCGGGCGCTGGCAGGAAGTCGCCAATGTTGGCAGGACGTGCACAGGATGCGCGCTGCAAAACGCTTTCAAATCGCGACTGCACTCTCGCTGCGCTGATTGTCGCCTAACCGGCGGCCCCTGCAAACCATACAACACCCTGCCCCCGTGCAGTCAACTCCCCTTGTTTGTTTTGTAATTTAATGTCATTTAGCCTGCGGCCAAGCAGACGTCGACGGCGAACCCCTTTTGTATGGTCGGACGCGTAGGTACGCTGTACGCTGTAAAGTCGTGCTGCGCAGCGTGCAATATGTTGTTGTTATTGTTTTGCCAGCTTTTGTACTTGTTGTAGTTGTTACAGCAGTTGTTGTTGTTGTTGTAGGTATTGTAGTGTATTAGTTGTTGCTGCTTCAATTTGCAGTCGCTTTGTGGGAAATCGCAGAAATACTCGCTGCTCGCATGTAACCAAAGCTGAAGCTATGCTCTACAAAAGGAAGAGCGCATTGTAGAGTTTTGAATGGTTTGGGCTTTATATTGAATGAAGAGCGGTTAGATTGGTTGTTACTTTTTTAGACCTAGCAACTGAAATCGTAGAAAAGATAATAAAATGTACTCCATTAGCCTTGGGAGCACCTTTTGCTTATCCTCATCTCTTAAAATTATCAAAAAAAATGTAAAATTCATAGATTTGATACAAATTGATAAAATTTTTGAGTTTTTAAAATTAAGCATATAAAAACTATGTTCTTATTGAAATTATATTAACAAATGTGATAAGTTTTACATGTAAATATTTTCAAAATTTTCTGAGCTAAGTCGGAGTACAAAAATATTTTAGATGTAGAAACCTTTATGAATTTTCAAGCAAAACCTTATATCACTTTAGCTTGCCTTAACCTTTAGAGATACTACATTGATAATAGCCAAGTCAGAGAATTCAAATATTTTATATACTTCAGTTAAATTTATCCCTTTAAAAGGTTTAGATTTTCTATGATTTTATGAATCTCTCAGAGCTAAATCTGCCTATGAGAATATTCTAAATCAAGATGTAATCCAAAAAAGTCAATTTTTCAAGACATTCCGATATATCGTATAAAAATACTAAACTCACTTGACCTTGCCTTCAATTATAACTTCGCTAGATATATTTTTAGCCAACCAAATTTAATTAAATAAGGATATTTATGCTACCTTAAAGCTTAGCAATTTTCTCACAAACTCACCAAATGTAATTGAATTAAACGTACAAGGGAAAGGGCAACGAGCTCATAGTTTCTTCTATATCGAGAGCTGCTCTCACACTCTGACTGTGGGTCTACAATAATATCATTATCCACGTATGTACACACAACTCTCGGACCGTACCCACGCTTCGACTGTGCTGCCTTGGCAACCGCTCAAAAGGGTTCCACGAGCAGCATGGACGGGCCAGCTGAGACCCCGTTGGGTGTCATGTGAACAAAATCATTTTAATTGCAAAAAATTGAACAAAGTTTTGTGTCGCAGCGGTTGCTCGTTTGCCTTCCGATTGAAGTGTCATGTGTTGCAAGTTTGTGTTGCCGCGCTGCAGCCGGCGCAACCTCCTTCGGTTAGCTGCAAGTGGGTATCATGGCAGTACTGCTGTACTGCTGTACTGCTGTACTGCTGTAATGGCGACCCCTTGTGGCGCGGGAACAGTTCGTATTTACGCTGGAAACCGCCGCAAGCGGACAATTCATTAAACGCCCAGTGAAAACATTGAATGGCAATGCAAATGAATAAATGACACACCCGTCAAAGCGAAAGTTTGGCCCGCAAAGTGTGAAAATTACAGGTTATGTCGACATGCCAAACCATTTTCGAAAAATTGACTTCTGTAAGGGTTGGGCTAAGGGTAGTAGCAGGGCAGTGCTCTAAAGCGTTGATACAAACGAGCCGCATGTGGTGTATAATTTTCAGTTACCAACCAACAAGTTGGAATGTCGAGATTATGGCGAAAAACCATTACACTCGTTTCTTAGAAAACTAACGTTTGGCTTAGGTATTATCAGTGATATTGGTAGACAGGTTTAATAGCTTAGTAAGCAATATGCATAGTCAATTTTAAGTTCATTTATAGTAAATTAAGGGAGAACCTGTATAATTTGTTGGGCAAATAACTATATAATTGTATATTTATAGTAAATATATGAAAAACTCGAGGCACTTATTAACAAATAATTTTCTTATTCATTTTTTAATTGTAGTAATATTTGCAGACAAATTGAATAGTTTAGTTAGCTATACACAACTTAAATTTCTACTTCTTAAATTACATTTGTTGGACAAAAACATTCTTATCCATTATAAATTTGTATATTTATAGTAAATGGAAGAAAAACTCAAAGCAGCTTTTTACAAATAACTTTCTTATTCATTCTGTAATTGTAGTAATATTTGCAGATATATTTAATAGTTTAGTTAGCTATACGCAACTTAAATTTTCAGTTTTTATATGGTAAACTAAGCTTGTCATACAATGATTTTTATTTTTCAGCTAAGTTTTTGTCTGTACTTAAAATTTAAAATATACTTCAGCTTTAGTA
The DNA here is from genome assembly GCA_035046045.1 of Zaprionus bogoriensis. Lineage (NCBI taxonomy): Eukaryota > Metazoa > Arthropoda > Insecta > Diptera > Drosophilidae > Zaprionus > Zaprionus bogoriensis. The sequence continues at coordinate 275,187 of JAWNOI010000010.1, forward strand.
ACTTTTGAGAACTCCAATCACCAAATTTTATAACAATAGCACTGATAGAACTTGGGATTCAACTGTTTTAAACACTAACTTGAACTAGTCTTGCTTGAAAAACATTGCCTACTGTCTAGTCCCATCAATCGGGTCTATAGATAAACAAAATTACCCTTTCTCACTCAAAAAGGTGCATATGGCAACGTCTGGTCGCCATTTTGTTGTTGGTAAAAAATGGAAACGCGTCCATGTGCGAAATTGAAGTGTGAATTTATCTGCAATCTTTGCACCGCTTTCAATTCAACTGACACATATTTTTTGTTGTCTGGCAGTCAAATTAGAGCTGTGCACGGGGAAAGGGAGCTAATATCATTTATTATAAAATGCAAAACACTTGAGCTGTGCCTGTCGACGAGATGCCGGCACATTTCTCCCCGCTCGTCGCGCAATCTGAAGTTGAGAATCTTTTGCGGTTTAAAATTACCAATTTTCCAAAGCATAAATTGGCATTTAAGCGCGTCCCCAAGCGCAGGCCCGAATCCGAACCCGAATCGAGGCCAAAAAGGACGCTGAGCAGAGAGTCCACTTATCATATTAAACTATACGACAACGAGCATTTAGCAAATCTAGGCCGGGCGAACAACCCTCTCTCGAGAGGGGAGGGGTGGGGTCGGTATCTGACGGCACATACAACCCAATTACAAGTACTACCCAAGAAGCAGGAGCATCAACCAAGTCAGTCAAAACAAAATCAAGATAAAAGCGAAATTCAATCTGTCAAAAATAGATTACAGACCAATTATGTGCTCTTTAAGAGCGAACCCCCCGGACGGCAGTACAGCACGTACAGCACGGGGAGGGTTGCTGCTCGAGCAGCTCGACCACCTCATCCATCTATGTATGGCCATCAGGCACGATTTTGTGTGTGTGTTTTCGCTCGGATTGTGATGCCGGGACTATTCCGGGCGCTGCCTTTACTTCCGAGTTGTTTGTGCAATGTTTTAGGGTCTGCGGCGTGTAATTGTGCCCGCTGTGCGGCGTGGTTGGGGTGATTATCTGATTGGGCTGGGTTCAGCTCGGGCAGGACTCGGACTCGAACTCGAACTGGGGTTTGGGCTTGGGCTGTTCTGGGCTGCTCTCGAGCGAGTTCATTTAATCGACACCCGAGCGGAGAGTGAGCCTGTTTCGCCGCACAAGTTTGTCATAAATGCGAAATGACAGGCTGTTAAGGAGCTGGAAAAGCAGCGCAGCCCTCTCTTTTCTCTCCGCATTCTCGCTGTGTATTTACCCTAGTGCTACTCTTCTATTAACCGGGAAATTTTATTAAGTTCGATTCCGGCAGGGATTTAAGCTCGTGTTGTTGCACTTTTGCTTGACTTGCTGCTCTCAATGAAGTCCTTAGTCCTTTATTTCCATCTCAATCTCCCTTGCCCTGCCCCCTTCCGTTGCCTTGAAGTTGAAAAATCAGCATGAAAAGTTAAACAAATATGCACAAGGCGAACTAATCTGCGAGATGTGCCATTGTGCTTGTGTTCATGTGCCTGACCACGTTTTAAATGATATCAGCATGACTGAAAAAAACGAATGCTGCAAGCGGTGCACTGAGAGAAATTTAGGTTACACTTAACAATATCGAAAAGTGTGATAAAATTAGAAAAACAATACATTTTGTTTTCAGTTTTTAAGGTTTTTTGGGTTTTTATTTTAGATATTTATTTGAGCTCTTTTGGTTAAAGTATCTTAAATTCAAGAACTTATATTAAACTATGATATTTCATTATTTTTGTATATTGTTAAAATCAATTTAGAGGGAAACTTATTTTGGAAAATTTAAAATATATTGAAATTTTAAGTTTTCTAATTATATTTCTCTTCTTTTGTATTATGCTGCAATAAGTTTTGATTTCTTTTCATTTAAAATTATTGTAACAATATTTAAGAAGAATAACTTTCTTAAAATTAATAAAAATTATTTAAGGAAAATTACTTTCCTTTTAATAATTTATTTTTAATTTTCTAAAATTCTTACTTAATTTATTATGTTTGTATATTTTTAATATTCTTTCTTTATTTCTCTACCATATTAAGGTAAAATAGCTTTTTAATATATTTTAAAATATTAAAATAAAATATAATATAAAGTAAGATATAACTAAATCCTTTACTCTTTCTTTATTTCTCTACAATTTCAAGTCTTTGCATTTATTTTTAATATTTTCTAATTTATTCTGGCATAGTTTTATTCATTCTTCCACTCCAATATATATTATTATACAATTAATAAATTTATTTGTATTCGTGATTGACCTCTTTTGCGCTCAGTGTACTGCTGCTGGTCGGGTGCTCGTACTCGTTCACTCGGGTACTCGCTACCGGCACCGGCTCTGGTACCGGTACCGGTTCGATTCCATTCAATGCAGGGCATTCTTTGTGTGTGTAAAGTACCATTTAAGGGTGATAATCGTTCGCCATTTGAGGGTGCAAAATGGAAAAATCATTGAAAGCGAACATCAAGCACGGCGACAGAGTGAGATAGCAACAAGAGTGAGCAAGGGGGGAGAGGAGTTGGCAGGCAAGATTAAAAGTGCATTTAATAATAGAGTTCAGTCAGAGGGTGGAATGCAGGGGCAAGCCGGAGGGGGGAGGCGGTGGGTGGTGCTTTAGTGCTTCGGGGAATACTCGGCACATTCATGCAACATGCAGCGGCCTGTAGCAAGCTTAGAGTGGATTATAATGAACATCAAGTTAAACTAACTGTCTCAATAGAAGCAGCAGGAGGGGCTGACAAAAAAAAAAAAAAAAAAAAAAACAGAAAATAAAATACGTAATGATTCAGAATCATTTGATTGCGTGGGCGGTTTGTTGGCTCGTTGATTCGATGTGCGCTTCGGGTAGGTCTCGGGAGGGGTTTTTGGATGGGTCTCCGGATGGGTACGGTGGATGAACGCGCCAGTTAGCGACATATGTCGCCACATCCTGGGCATGTGCTGACTTATGTCGCTGTTACGTGTAAAATTGTTATAATTCCTGTGGTTGCCACACACACACACACACACACACACACACACACACACACACACACACACACAGGTACGAGCACATCTGTGTGCCACTGTAATAAATTGAATTGCAGTTTTAAAGTGCAGGCAGGGGGCAGATCAGGGAATGGAGGATAAGAGAGCTGTGTGGGTCGTTGTGTTTTGCCAGGTTTCTGATGGCTTATCCTGTAGCTGAGTGGGAGACTCCTGTGCAGGCTTCAGTCTGAGCCTTGGCACAGGTTGCTGCTAATTTACCGAGATTGAACATTTGCCTGACAATCGGACAAGCCTGTGCTTGTTCGTTTTTGATTAGAGCTTAATTAATGCGAAATTGAGCAAGAGCTTAACTACAGTTGCACTAATGAATTTGTCCGAAGATTGTCAGGACAAAAGACGAGGCAGTCCACTACAGTAAAATCTCGCATTGTTATTGATTGGCAAATGCATTTAATACCATAGAAGTAGTTCGACATGTGAAGTGCACTGGCAAAAAAAATGTAGGCTTAAGCATCTATTAAAAATAAGCGCACTGCACATATTTGTGTAAGTGTAAGAATGATAATTTTTTTTTACTTTTTTTTAGAGTATTAAGTAGTTTGAAAAAACCTAATTATTCTGATTTTAGCAAATTAAATTAATTAATTCTCTAAAATTTGAAAACTTTTTACACAGTTAAGAGATAATTACAGTATTTATTTACAGTATTAAGTAGTTTGAAAAGACCTAGTTAGTCTGTATTTAGCAGATTAAATTTATTATTCATCTAAAATTAATAATACTATTTAAATATTATTTTTGTTAAAAATTATGGTGTTTTTTTTACACCTCGAAAGAGTTGAGTTTTTGAAAAACAATTGCTTTATCGATTTGAGTGAACATCTGAAATTTTAAAATCAAATACCTAATTAAGTAAAATTTGTATATGGTAGCATAGCAGTATTGTTATTTTACACTTTAAGAGAGTTGGCCATATTTAAAAACTATATTCAAATACTTTAAACAACTTAAAAAAAATGGCTTTATCAACTTAAGTAAAAAGCCTATAACTGAAATTTTAAAATAAAATTTATAATAAAAACTTTATTAATTCTGATAGAAGGTAAAAATAGTTTTTTCTTATATTTTAAAATATTTTTAATTTAATTTAGGAAATATTAAAAAATATTCTCTAATTTGTAAGCCAATTTTTGGAAAAAATTACATTATTTATTTAAGTTAGCATCTTAAATTTTAATTTTAAAAATACATTTCCATAGATTGGAAACTGATTAAAAATTATTTTAGTACCTAAAATTTGCTTGAGAAAATCTTATATTTGCTTAATATTAATATTAATATGTCATTCAGAAGAGTCGAATTCTAACTAATGGCAGCTTTTCTCCGAGTGTACTTAGCTTTGCACCTGCCGGCAGCTGCTTTATTCACAAATCTGCCTGCCTATTTGAACTGTCCAGCTGGGAAGCGGGTGCTCGGGGTGTGCTCCTGCTTTATCGAAGCTGGCTGAAAGAAATTCTTCCCCTGAGATCGGAACACAAAGGCGCGCCAAGCACGCGGCGAAAAGACGGACAGAGTGGAATACACACAAACACACACACACACACACACGCAAATGACATTTTGATTTTTGCGCACTTTTTGATTGATGACAGGCAGCAGCAGTAGCAGGAGTTGGAGCCGAAGCAAAAGCTGGAACCGGAGCTGGAGCAATTCGCATACCAATCATAAATAAAAGCTATCAAAAGCGCCTTTTTGTTCGATTGGAAGGGGCGTGGCAGCAGCGCGAGCAGGAATCAAAAGACATTCGAGGAGAGCGCGAGGACGCGCGCGCGTCTTTTGGAAGCGGGAACAAAAGGCGAAAGGCGCAGGAAAAAGGGCACAGCTGGGCAGGACTATGCCGGGGCGGGCTTCAATTGTGCGCGATTGAATGGCGCAGGCAAAATGCAAATTTGCTGCCTCGAAACAAAAGCTGGGCAGGCACACACGTGTGTGCGGGAGGGGTCCACGGGTGTGTGTGTGTGTGTGTGTGTGTGTGTGTGCGCATTTTAGTCTAATGAAAGTGGCGGCAGGACACTTACGCTGCCACAAGGACAACTCGATGACGAGCATGAGTAGGAGGCAGGAGCAGCAGCAGCAGGAGCAGGAGGAGGAGGAAGAGGAGCAGCTGCAGCACTTGTCAACTGGCGCTGAGGCGGAGGCCACTTTTCGCTGTCATTAAGTAAAGAGAATGCGCCGCCGCCTCCAGTTAGGAGCCAATGTAGGCGCTGCGCGTCAGGCGTCGCTGTCTAAGTGATTAAAACGCCGCACAAGTGCAATTTACCAGCCTCTGTCCCTGCCCCAGCCCCAGCCCCTGCCACGCCCCCACGTTGCAACAGCAGCAGCAGCTTCATTTTTCGCGCTCAAGCAGCTGAAAAACCACTTTGGCCAAATTGACAAACAGCCAAACAGCCTGCAGGATGTCCGGGTAACAACATTTGCAGCAGACCCCCCCTCTGACACGCCCCCTGCGCTCCCCGCGCTGCTCTGAGGCCTTCTTACGCGAGAGTGTGAATTCTTCACTTCAATGCGCCGCCGCCGCCGCCCTCTGCTCGCGCTCGTCGCTCTTTTCTTGTTTCCCGTCATCAGCATCATCATCTTGTTGTTGCTGTTGCTTCTGTTGTTGTTGTTCTTTTGCCTTTGCGCCAGCGCGTTTTTTGCATCCATTAAAAAATGTACAGGTAGCCCCGAGGTCCTGTTAACAATGCAGTCCTCGCACAAAAGCATATGCCGGGGCCAGGCCAGAAAAACAGAGCCAGCAGCGGAGCAGCACAGCAGATCGGGCCAACATAGACGAGGCGTGCATACTGCGTGCATGGTGGGGGCTGTTGAGCAGAGGCAGAGCAACCATTCGTAGAATTATAATTGATATATAAAATATAAACAATGCATAAAATATATACTGTATAAAAAATATTTAATTTATATAAAATTTATTAAATATATACTATATCTAAATATTATATTTAATGAGTGATAACTTTAATATTATTTTTTTGTATACATAGTGATATAAAATATGATATAAAAGTTGTTTAATCAAATTTCAACAGTATTATTTGAACAATCCACTTTCAGTATTACATATTTTTTAAAACATTGCAAAAGTAATGCTACAATTTATGTTTCTCATTTCTCAAAAAAAATCCAGACATAAAAAGAAATTTCGAAAGCAAATCCGATTGAATGTATGCTTTTCTGTTTAAATCTATTACAAAAAAGTTGAATTTTGAAAAATATTTATTTAAATCTTTACAATAAAACAGCATTTAAAATATATTAATTATTAATTATACCATACGTATTTAATCGCTTTTCCAGTCAACTACAAAAAATCAGTTTTTGCAGAATTACTTAAATAAAAATAATACATTTTAGCATAACTAAATTTTTATGAGCATAATTAATTATGAAATAAAATAAAGGAACCGTCAGTATTGAATCTATTTATTTTTTGTTTTCATTGATTGATAAATTTATATTTATATAATTTAAAAAATGTATTTTTCGGCCACTTCCAAGATTTTTAATTAATAAAATATTTATGTTTCTATGTATGTATGTATGTATGTTTTGTAGATATATAACTTGCTGCTTATATTCAATATATGCGACTTTTAAAATTGTGCACTTAATCCATATTATTTAGAAAAATCTAAAAAATTTGCACTTTCAAAAGTATGCAAATGTCTGAAAAGTCTCTTTGAGATATATTCGATTTATATTTTCTTTATGTACCTCGAAATCGTTTTTATTGTAGAAAATTATTTATATTTTTGTTGAATTATTTAATTAATTATACTAATATTATTTAATTAATTATAATAATATACTATCATGTGCAGCTCTAGGGTATAATCCTCAGCTCCCTCCCCCACGCCCACAATTTTTCTTTTGCCTTGTTCGCATTCTCTGTACTTTTTCTTTCTTCTGCGTTCTGAGTTCTGCTTCTACTGCGCTTTGAGGCGCATTCGCATTGTTTTATTGAGAGAGAGAATGTTTGACTAGTTTTGGATATTACGCATACGCCGCGTATATTAGCATTTATTACAGCTTTCCTCTGGCTGTCGTCCAATCCTCTGCCCCTGCCCGCCACTTGTCTCACCTCAGGCATATAGCTCAATTAATCAGCGCAAAGAGGATGCTCGACAAAAACAGAGAGAGAGGGAGAGAAAGAGAGGGAGAGAAAGAGAGGGAGGAAGAGTCGGAGAGAAACGGCGAAAAAATGCTGCGGCAAAAAATCACATACACGACTTTTCGCTTTGGGATATTGTAAGCTGACACGCTCGGCCTGCTTCCCTGCTCCCCTGTCCCTGACCGCCTGTCTCTGTGCTAGTCTCCCCCCCCCCCTGTCTCTCTCTCTCTCTGCTGCCTCTGGGTAGAGCCCTTTCGGGCTGGCCTTGCTTAGATTTACGGGGCACTGCAATGCGCCAGCATTTCGGGGGTCTCTTTTCTAGCTCGGTTTTGTAGCTGCTTTTTTGGCTCGTTTTTCTAGCTGTTTTTTAGCCGGCTTACTTTCATCAATGGCATTTTGCCATTTTTCAAAATTTTCGCTGACAGTTGGGCGCAAAAAATGGCAGCGAGAAGACCGTTAGACATAATACGTGGCACACACACACACACACGTACACACATGTGCCCGGTTTTGATTTATGTGCCTCTCCCTCTGCCAGCCCCTTCAGCACGGTGAATGCCTTTTTGATAGACGTCAAATTGAAACATGTAACAAGATGATAAAGCAGCCTCTGGCCATGCTGCGGGCGGTGGGGGAGAGGGAGTTGGAGCTGGGTTACTCGTACTGCCAGCCGCCACAAATTATTTAGTAAATTTTTTCTCGCAGTGCAGCAGCACGGCATTCCATATTCATTTGCCTGCCTGCATGCCTGCTGCCTGCCTGCCATCGGTTCGTTGACATGCATGAAAACCATATTTTCCATAGTTATTTTTTCGCCACTTTTTGCAGGTCTTTTTTGGGGTCTCTACCGGGTCCGCTTGGCCGCCTGTCCATGCGCTTGACGAACCAATAATAATTCATATTCATGCCTGATGGCCATCTCTATGCAAACCTGCCGACATGCGAACCTAATGGCATTTTCCGACAGATTTTCCATTTCTATTTCACAGTCGCATTTTTCTATTTCGCAATTTTTAGTTTTATCTTTTATATTTTGTAGCTTTTGATCAATTTTAATTAGAGCGCGTATTTGGTTACGTCTGTTCGTGGCTTAAAATCCAAATTTAAATTTTGATTTCAAGAGTTTAGTGTTTTGATAAGAATTTTAGCTTAGTTTTATAAGCTGTAGAGTTATATAAATATGGCACAGGAAGTCTTCTAGCAACCATCCCAGCAGCGCGTGTAGTTCTGCCTCTGGCAAAGGAAATATGCCCTCTCCGTGCACACCCAGTTGTTCATCTTGAAGGATCCCTCTCGTTGCCACAGGTGTACGCACTGCTCCCTGCCCGGAAAGTCTGGTTGTCCAGCTGACCAGGCGGTAAATGGCAAGGGCAGGCCGTTGGTAAGCGATGTGAACTGATGCGTTGTGACGAGATCGTTTCCAGAAATCCAGAACCAAGCGTTGGCATCATGCCCCTGGCTGCTCAGATAATCCGATATCTGCTCCATTTCCCGGGCTGATTCGATAAGCGCCAAGTCCCCGCCCACTCGTCGACAGGACTGCGCGGCGTCGAACCAGTTGATCCGTCTTAGACTTGTGAAATAGTACTTCTCTCCGAGCCGCACATATGTCTCATTGTCGCCACTAGCGCATGTTACTGTTGAGTGAGTTGATCTGTATTATATTCTCTATTCTGAGTGATCTAACAACTTTTGCTTTACCCCTGACAGACGGCTGAGTCGGCTGGTTCAAGTTCAAAGCCAGAGCACTGCACACACAAATTGCGATTGCCACAAACCTGGAGTAGAACATTATGGAACGACGATAAGGTGAAGACTGCCTGCTTGCTGGTACGTGACTTGCCATATATATAAATACATACTACACATACATATATACCATATACATATATGACATATACTCTACTGAACCACTCACATATTCACATAAATATTGATTTTCCAATATGCAGTATCTTGACACCTAATTAGTATGGCTTACTCACATGAGATACCCTGTAGCAGACAGAGTATATTCGTTATATAGCCAAATACGTGTTAGGTATACCTAACATTGACTTTCAATGACTGAGAGAGCCCGAGATTTTTAATATTGATAATACTGCCATGCAAATAATGTATGATTATGAATGTCAATAGAATGGATAAAATTGTTGACTTTGCTGACTTGTAGAAGCTCTACAAAAAATGCACAAAAAAGCTCAGCTGTTTAAACTCTGTGATTGTATTTTTGTCTGGAAGCTTACACTCAGAAAAATGCAGAAAAATTCACTCTTCAAGTCGTTTGTTTTGTTTTTGGATTATGCTTTGGCAACAAAAATATTAATTTTCGTTTTTTTATTTTATTTATTTTATTATTTTCTATTTTTAACAACTGGCATGAGAACTCACAAATAAAGATAGCCCTTTGGCTTAAAATATTCGGTGTTCTATTTTTATTAAACTTTGCTGCATATTAAGTTTTAAAAGCAAATATATATATTAGTATTTATTTTATTTACATTTTTTTTTAGTTTAGCGATAAATAATCGCAAGCTTTAAAATAATAATATTAATTGTTGCACACTTTATTAACAAGTTAAATAAGCTAAGCGAACTCTTCCAATTTTTATCTATGTGAAATATGTAGTACAATATGTATATATTTTTAAAATTAACTTTCAATTCCTAATTTTTAGCTGTGCTTTTACTTTTGTCAAATTTTTTTCGTTATTTTTATATTATTATAATTTTTTTCTTTTTTTTTTAAATATGTATATTAAGGATTACTGTACTGTTACCATAGGGCAACACAATCTAATATTTACAGACTTTTAAAAATATATTTTTGATAAAAAGGCAGTTATATTCTTAAAGAACAAATTTTCAACTAAAGTAAAAAAGTTATTGTAACTAATGCTCAAAATGCCTCTTAAAAATAATAAAAAAAATTGCTCTTTTTTCCTATGATTTATTAAGCTTATTCACTCTGAAGAGTTCTATCGACAGTTTTTACTGGCAGACGGACGGACAACCTGAAGCTGTGGAATGGAATGCTTTAGTGCGCTTCGATGAGTGCGAACTAATCCGGCACTCAGTGCTCGGTGCTCCATTCCCAGGCTGCCAGGGCAACCGGCAACTGGCAACCGGCAGCCCAGCCCAGCACAGTGGGTCATCTGAGCATCAAGTGGCCCATTAAGAGCTTAAAACCAAACAAGAACCGAAGCGTCTCGGCGCTGCAGCCTGCTCTCTATAATCAGCGGCTTTTTGACGCGTCTTCGACGCGTGCCGCTCGCATAACCATTTGTTCGCCGCTCTGTTAGCCTGTCAGCGCGGCCACGCCCACACTTCAATTTGTTCGAGGGTGAGTGTGCACGCGCCTCCCCCCGCGGCATGCAGCGTGTGATAATGACGCGACTGTTGCAGTCTCGGCCAGGCGCACGCCACGTGGCAGCAGGAAGGAAGGCGCGCAGCGACGCGCTCTGCCCACAAGTATCCATTTCCGCAGCGGGCATAATTGCAGCAAATATTTAACCAGATATCGGTGGCAATATTGTTTGTAAATATGTTATTTGCCCGCTGAAGTGCCCACTCGACTCGAGCACTCTCGACCTCAGTACCTCCCCTTGCAGCCCTCAGCCCTCTCAGCCTGTACACGCCCCTTCTGTTTTGCTTTCAGGTGAATGAGCAACTTTTCCTTGTGGCTGCTGCTGCTGCTGCTATTGTTGTTGTTGTTGTTGTTGTTGTTGCTAATTGCATTAATGTGCGTAATTTATAATCAAGTGCGCGCAGCGCGACTGTGGCAAGAACTGTGCGAACATTTTGCCCTACTTTGGGCCTAAACTCAGCGCAGGTCGAGGCTATGGCGGCAATAATGCTGAAAGTGCCAAACGGAGACTCGTAAATTGCGAGCACTCTCCCACGCTCCCGCTTTCTCTGTCTCTGTCACTCTCTCTCCAGCTCGCTCACACTTGCAGGCCTTTCGACGCCGCCATTTTCCGCAAATTGAGCTGGAGGTGAGCGCGTGAGAAAAGCTGCAAATTTATAAAAATATTCCATAGGAATAGAGATATATATAATTATGGGATATATTATGGGTATTATATTATAAATAGATAGGTATATGATTTAATTAAGATATAGGTATATATATAAAGTTTTAAGTATTATAACCATATATAAATACCAGTTTAGCATAATTGATATATAGTATTACATATAGTATATTTTTATAAGCACAATAGCTATAATGATAAGGGTTCTATATATAACTAAAAATCTATATAAATATTTGTTCCTAGATATATACAAGATTCTTTCGAAACATAATACAGTTCCTAAATACATTTATTCATTCTTGATCCGTGAGTTTAATAGTTTTAATATTCTTTTATGAAGAAAAATAATTAAATATAATCTATAATATATAAATAATATAAAAAAAAAATATATATTAAAAAATAATCATATAATCTCGATCAGCACGACAGACATATTTTAAAGATTATATTGGCTGATACAAATATACATATTGAGAAATATCCTCAACAGCTCAACCGATATTACTAATATAGCATTGATTACACTGATGTTTAGATCGGCAACTGTACATATACGTAAAATTATGTAGATATATATTCTTGAGCAGGATAAGGGACAAGCCGACTTACGCAAACTGAAGACAATTTTATACATACACATATGATTAGATAAATATATAATATAATATACATATTCTTAAATAGGAATAGGAATTTAGGTCAATATCTCTGCCTTTAGAAAAAATCTAGAAAAATAAAAAAATGCTATATCCAACTTTAGAACAAAACAATTTTAAATCTTGCTTTGAATCGAATCTATAAATTGCAATAAAAGACTTTTCGCCTTACTCTTTTGTTCGCTCTTTAACTGTGAAGACTATTAACACGTTCCTTAATATTGCTCTTATTCAAATAGACTCTCCATAGCTATAACCAGCCCTATAAACCACTCCACAGTCTGCCCAGCAGCTCGTGTCACGCGCGCATCCCCCGTCGAAGACAAAAGCGCAAGCAAAGCCAAGTCGGAGCTGCAAATGAGGCGGACCAAAAACCAAACGAATCCAATATGAAATCCAATTCCCTGCTGCAAGTTGGCTAAAGACCACGCCCCACCGACCAACTGCCCAGCCGCCCAAATGCCTAATAGCAGTTACTGACAACACCGCATTGGCCCCCGGGGAACAGACAATTTCAATAAATATTTCACTGCATTAGGTCGACGCATGAGAGAGAGATGGGCATAGGCCTCTTGCCCCCGGTGGGAGGGGCCGGGGGTGTGTGTGTGTGTGTGTGTGTTGAAATCAAAGAGGCGAAGGGTCCCGTTGTGTACTCTGAACGGAATCCAGCAGCAAATTGCTTTTTGCTCCTCGGCCGGGCAATAACGTGCATTAAATGTTCGCCCATTATCATCTCTGGCATTTTCGGGAGCGTCTCCATTTCCATTAGTGGCGTGTTTGCGTTGAAATGCCAGCGAAAGCGGAGAACAAAAACGGCATCAAGAAATGAAGGCTACAGAGGAGAGATACCAGACTAGTAGATACCAGACAAATTACAACTTTATTCTCACAATTAGATAGTTTTACGCAGCGCAAGCGTTACTGCTGGAAGCTATGCTATATGCTTCACTGCATAACTACTTCGTTCGTTGTCCGATCGAACTGAAATTTACAGCGTAGACGGACAATATAGTGAGCTACTTACATGTTGGCTAAAAATTTTGTATATCTTAAACTTTGCTAAATATTTAAAAACGAAATTGATAATGTCTATTTTTGTGTTTGATGAACGTGATATAACAATTTTGAATTAAGCTTAGCTTACGTATGGCCTACAACAATCCGTATGCTAAATTTGGTGTCTCTAACTATTTGCATAGAGCTAATATACCAGTTTTTGCCGATTTTCAATGACTGAAAGGCAAAAAAACAATGAAAATACTGTTAAAAATTGTGTTAAAGTTAAAGTTGGGCTCAGCTTAGATCTTCGCTCTATTGAGCCGCAAATCGACAGCAATTTCAATGACAATGCAGCTGCAGCAGCAGCAGCCCTGGTAGCAGCCGCAGCAATTGTTGCGGCAACTCTTTGAAGCGGACATAAGAAAACCGTCAGAGAGTAGGGCAAAGCGTAAAGGACAAGAGCAACAACAAAGCGGCAGCTCGATTGCCTCGTTGCCAGCAACAGTTGCTGCTGCAGCTCCAGCTGCAATTGTTGCTGCTGCGGCTGCTGTCGTAGCTAACTAACACTAAGCGCCGGCGAGGCTTTCCTTCATTTTCTGACAATAAATTTTCATTTTCTTGGCAAATGCTGCTGCTGCTGCTGCTGCTGCTGCTGCTGCTGGTTGCACTTGTCGATTGCCACGCCTGCTCCCATTCTCCACACACACACACACCGCATGCTTGCACCACACAACAATTTGGCAGGCTACGCTCATTGTCTGCAGCCCCCTCTTAACCGCAGTCGACGCCTCTGCCTCTCTGCGTCTCTGTCTCCGCCGACGTCACGTTGCAATTGCAATTGCTCACAAGTTTTCCCAAGTGGAAATTTTTGCCGTTGTTCTTGGTGCGCGCATTGTTGCCCGAGTCGAGCAAATCGCAATAAAACAAAAGTGATTGTCAAGTGAATACGCTTATTCTCGCTCGCACACATTCACACACACACTCACTCGCACTCACACTCCCTAATATGCAATTCATCATGTGCGCTCTTCTGCGTAATTCCGAGTGATTAAAATTGTTATTCATATTCACAATGATTGATGGCTGTGCATTTGCTGCATTCGAGTATTCGAATATGGTACTCACACATACTCGCACAGCTACTCACAAGAGTTCTGCATTCATATTCCGAGTGGATTTCGATTAGGTAAAACAAAGAAAAACGCTTGAAGCGGGTGTACGGGGGGTTGCTGGGGCAGCCTCTGAGCTTGTGTGATTGATATGCATTTTTGAGTATACATTCGATTTGATTGAAAATCGAACTTTGTTTATTTTAGTCAAATATTCGCTTTATGATTTGCTTTTAATAATAAAATTGTTTTTATTAATTTTATAATATTAATATAATTCTCAACCTAAAGGCTTCAGTTGCTCTGGCTATACATATGTTTTCTAGAATTTATTTGTTGTTACAATATATAGACTTAAGTAAATAATAAAATAAATAAAATGTATAAAATATATAAAACAATTAAAATAATAAAATAAATAAAATAAATATGTATAAAATAAATAAAATGTATGAAATAGATAGATGAAATAAATGAAATAAATAAAATAATTAAATGAATCTGTGTTCAATTACGTATGAAGCTACAGAAAAAATCACTTGCCTGGTGCTATTTCGCTGCGTGGCGGTTTACTTCACTGCGTCTCGACACGAACTAATGCCAGGCGTACAGCCATCAGCAGTACAATATGTACACAACCAAGCAGTCTGCGAGAGCGCAGGGACATGCTGAGAGAATGCCAAGTCACCTTGCTCACAGTGCAATGCTGGGAGCACAAAAGCAGCTGCTAGCAAGTGGAAGCAGTAAGTGAGCGAGGAGCATGCGAAGAATCAGACAAACTCAGCGAGTAGCAGGCGTCCAGGAGCAAGCAGCAGCAGCCAATCAGAAAACGTATAGAGCAAATGAGAGAGAAAGTGCAGGAAAAATTGCAATTAAAAGGAGAAAAATGCAACGGAGACTGGCAGAAAGTATGCGATCAATAAGTGGAACAGAGAGAAAGCGTGAGAGAGAGAGAGTTTCGCGCAGTGACAGACAGTCTCAAGCCAGCAAAGCAAAGCAATTACCAGGCGCGCAGCAACGTGCAGCAGGCAAGCGCAGGCAGCAGCAGATCCGCAATAGAAGAGTGAGAGAGAGAGAGTGAAAACAGGAGAGCGCAAACGAAATTTCACGTGCAAAGCTCGCTCAATGCAAGCAGAGCTTAATGCGTTCTGATTGGTTCTCAGTATTGATCGAGCTTAGCCGCTCTCGCTCCCCTACTCACCACTTGTCTATGGTGGGTTTACGTGCTGCCTAAGTCTGTGTGCCTGGTGAAATTACAGCCGTGGTATAGCACTGCCTGCAGTTGCAGTGAGAGCAACCGTGACAGAGTATGCAATTTCGCGAGCAAAGCTCGCTCAAAGCAAAGAGAGCTTAAAGCGCTCTGATTGGTTCTAAGTGTAAGTAGTCGATATCGCTTATCCTCTCTCGCTTATCTGCTGCCTGCTGCTGGGTTCTGTGCGCCTGCTGAGACTACAGCGGCTTGTGGTAGCATAGGCGACTCCATGCACTGCTTGCAGCTCTGCTGCAGCAGCAGATCAACCATGGAAAAGAGAGCAACAGTGCAGCGAGCGGGAGAGCTTTGAGCGTTCTGATTGGTTCTAACAAAATAGAGCGCAGCAGGTCAAGGAGCTCGCGCTTAGAACAGCTTGCAGTGCAGTGCTACTCTATGCTTTCCTTTCTCTCTCTCTCTCTCTCACACTCGCATAATTGGTATACCAAGTTGGGTTTGCAGCCGGAAAAGCCCTTGTCACGCCTATTAAATGCCTAATAAACATAATTTCGGTTTGGCAAGGCCCCCCAAAAAAAAAGGGAAAACCACAGAAAATACTAAAAAAAATATAAAAAACAACACGCAAAGCTAAGCAATTTTCAAATACAAACAACTTGGCCAGGCGACGGGCCGGACATGTTGTTGCTTAATGTGGCAACACGCACGCACGCACACACACACACACACAGGCGGACTGTCGGGCGGGCAGTTAATTAAGGGTGTGAACTGGTTGAATGTTGCGTGGAGCAGCCGCAGGACACGAGCAGCGAAATGGCCAGTAAATAATTCATTAGCGGCTTTTAACAATAAATTTTTGTGGGCGACAGGCGGATGGACTGACTAAGCGACTAACTGATAGCAGGAGCAGAGGACGGAGCAGCGCAGGGAAGGCAGCACAGGCAGCTAATTAGCCGGCGGTTTGAACTTTGAACTGCACTTCATTAGCGCAGGAATTTCGGGGCAGCCGATAAGGATAAGCGAGATGCACCAGCTGCATGTGTTGCCGCTCACACTCTCTCTCTCCCTCTCTCTCCAGCTATCTGCTTGTCTTGCTTGTTTTTTTGTTGGCCAAATTAAATGGCAATAAGTCTTCATTTGAGTGTGCGAAACTGAAACGCTGGCAGGAAATGTGCTATAATTGAAAAATGTGGTAACAAGACGCTGCGTGGCGGGCCTAATGAATGACCCGCTTTTTTCAGCCGTATTTTGCATGCCAGCACACGAGGCGACACGCCACGACACGTCGCGACACGCAAACCTAAAGAAGTTGTTCTTTTTCGCTCCGCTCGGCCCAGCGAGAGGGTGATAAATGCTCATCAGGCTTTAAGGCTGCGCTGGCAATTAACTTTTACAATGTTGTTGAAACGTAATCAACTTGTCAGCAACGTCAGCGGCGCAGTCAACGTCAGCGTCAGCGTCAACGTCAACTGCAACGTCGCACAACTGTCGTAGCGCCGAGATCTGTCGCAAATGATACTCCCTAATTACGCAAAAGTTTCAGGCGCGAAATTCCCCAGTCAGCGCCTAACTGACAACAAATGACTGCTTAAGATGCGACCCACTTACCCCAGATACCCTGTAATTGCCAAGAGTTTTGAAAGCAAGTGTTTTAAAAAATTTGCAGCATTTCACTAAAAAAATTGCAGAAAAATTAAGCAGAAATGGAAATAAAGCCAACTTATCTTAGCGAAAATCAAAGAAATCTTTGCTCCAGGTAGTATAAATTTTTTGGACAGATCCAACTCTGTCTGTCTATATATTTTTAAGATTTTTAAAAAAATGCATACGAATTGTGCGAAAAATTGCAGCGCAATTAATAAAATATTATTGAATAAGGTCAGACTTCATTTTGAGAAAATTATTAATATCTTTGCTCGAGGAAGTTGAAGTTTGTAAAACAGAAATATCTATATTTTACTAACATTTATACCAAATTTCGTAAGAATTGTGGAAAGTATAAGAAATTCTAATTTTACAAATTTCAGCAAAATTAGGAATATATTGAGATAAACCAAACTTCTTTTAGCAAAAATTACAGAAATCATTGCTCGAGGAAGTGGAAGTTTGTAGAACAGCAATATCCATATGCTAGTATTACTCACATTTATACAAAATTTCATAAGAATAGTGGGAAGTACAAGCAAGTTATATTTTTACCAAGCATCATACGAATTGTGGGAAAAATTTCAGCGCCATTAACTAATTTTTACAAATATTACAGAAAATTTTGCTCGAGGAAGTTAAAGTTTGTTGGGATGAAATGTCTATGTATTACCTAGGCTTATTAAAAATTTTATAAGAATAGTTAGAAGTACATGCAAGTTATGCCACTTAGAAATTCGGAAGAATTTTTATAATTCGCAGCAAAAAATAAGTTTAAAATGCTTGTGAAACATTATACAGCGTAACTGATAGTCCAGTATACCCACACTAACGCATCTTAGAGCTCTGTTTAAGAGGAGCTAATCCTGCGGGATCCATTTGCCTAATGCCCTGCAACAATTTCGCATCTCCTTCGCACTCACACTTTTAAAATGTCTTTCGCTTGTCATAACAAACTTGGGGCCGTCTAAAGACTGGCGGGGGAGAAGGAGGGGGGCATATTAGCCCTCGCCGCGCCTGTAAGATCTTAAGTTACCGGAGTTGAAAAAAATTGACAATAAGCGGCATAAATTTTAAAATTTCATTTTTATCGCATTACAATCTGCTCAACAGTTTTTCGCGCTGCCTGCGTCTGTGTCTTCTTCGGCTTCTGCCTTGCTCCTGCTGCAGTGCTCGCTGCTCCTTGGAGTTATGTGCTCAACTGGCATTATTGACTTCCGAGTTGATAAAGTGCCATAAATGTCACCCCATTAAAAGAGACAGAGACAGAGACTGAGAGAGAGAGAGCGAGGGGGAAAGGCCGTCGCCAAGGTAAGCGCAAGGTAAAAAGCGCGTGGCTTGCGTTAAGTAACGGTAACGTTAACGTTAACTCCTGGGGGTTGCTCGCCGGGATAATGCGCCTCAACTCAATTGGGAATTTCGGGAGTAAAGTTGAATTTCATGTTTGTCTCCGGCAATTGTCACAGATGGTTTAATTGAAGTAATTACATGCGAAATCCGTCAGGATTTGCCCCCGCTCCTTCGCCCCGGAATGATGACACTTTTTGTTTATTATTTTATTATTACTTACTAAGCAGGCACAGGGTGTGTAAGGGGGGAGGGGGCTGTGGCCGTGGGGCCTGTTTCCCCGGCAAAGGGTTAATGGCGTTGTTTGACTTTTGTTTCTGTCGCCAGAGTCCGTCCGCCTCTCCGTCCGCTCCGTCCTGCTGCCACTTCTAATGCTAATGAGCTAATGAGCCTCGACGCTGCGGCGTGTAATTAAGAACCGCTGAAAAGGTGTCATAATTATTTATTTTTATTCGCTTTTCTGCGCTGCCATCATTGCCACTCAACCAGATTTGGACCGGTTTAACGACTTTGACTGAGTTCGCAGCTATGGAAGCTGCAGAAGCTTGATCCTTGATATGATACTCAGTAATGACAATGATGAATGGATGCTCGGCATGGTTGAGGCTGCTTGGTGAGCGCAGCGAGTGGAGAAGGCCGAATAGAGGAGGAGGAGACTAAGAAAAGGAAGATATTAGGGAGAAATTGTATAGCATAAATTCGATATAGAAGAGTAGGATATGGAAGAGGAGAATTTGGAAAGTTGGGCATATGGAAGCGAAGAATAAATTGAGAAGAATATACATGAGAGTGATAAAGAATTGCAGGAAATCGAAAAACAGTTAGTAGAGAAGGAGTGGGTAGAATATAGAAGAATATAGAGATAAAGAATATAAAAAACACTAAAGAGAAGAGACAAATACCGAAAGGGTATTGAAAAACCATATAGAAGAGAAGAATGCAGGGGAGAGAATACAGAACACTATATAACCGATAAGGCAATAAAAGCGGAAAATATGAAATCATTGGAAATAGAAGAGGATAAAATATATAAAAATATAATGTAGTATCCTCTAGAAGAACACCATAGAGAAGAGAGGGTATAGATGAAATGATATAGAAGAGCACTATTAGGGGATAAATAAAGGAGAAAAATATGAAAGAATAGGAAGTAGACGAGGAAATATAAAAGTAAAAGGTAAAAATAAAAGAAGTGCTTATAAAAGAAAAAGATATAGAGGAGGAGCAGCTACGTATCTGCTGTTTAAGTCCCTCCTAATATCTTTTGAAATGTTCCTTCAATTTATTTACGACAGAACAAGTTAATGGAATGATTTATCCCAAAAAATAAAAAATAGGGTCAACAACAATAGTAACAACTTTACTTTAATTTACAGAAAAAGCAACCCAAAGAAATTTGAGCCCATTCCAAAAATGTATTTTGCTAAGCGCTGTTCATTATTCTTAATTAATGATACAAATTGTAATAAATAATTTTTTGATCATTTTTTGTTTTTTTATACATATTTTGTTTAATAATTTTCTTTTAACAACACTTGTTATATGTATAAAAATAAAAATCTAGTTATAGTATAAAATATACCTTTGTTTATATAGAGATATATTTCTTTTCAGAACTATATTCACATTTAAAGAAAACTACTGTAATTACTGTAGCTGAAATGCAAGAAATATAATTAAATTCCCTTATTTACTCAACGCACAAATCGAGACAACTGTGCTAATATTGAAATTATACTATATACATTTTATATATATTATAAATTGTACATATATAAGTCGCTATAAAAAGCCGCTATAACAGCAGTTGCAGCAGTATTTTTTGCAGCTCGTCGTAATGCTTCGCATACTTCTACACTTCTCTTCCCTCGTTTGTTTCGTCCAGGCAACTATATTGATTCTGCCCAATCCTTATACACGACCGCGGCCAAGTCCGTCTCCAAGTCCAACGCCCTGCACGGCCGTCTGCAACATCTACAATCGGGAACTGCGCTGGGCCCTGCAGGATTGCATCTGTCGTCCCTTCCAGAATCCATGCCTGATGGAGAAGGAAAACTCGCTGAGGCTCAGCAAGCGTCTCACACGTAAGTCTCTCAGAGCTACGAATTTAAGAAAGCTCTACTAGTTTTATTTTTTTTTTTTCACTTACAGCACTTGTGCCAGTTTCCGAGGAGCTGTGCAGGTACTTCATACCGAAATTTTGCCCGCCTGGAATACCCGTAGTTGCTGAGATTCCCAAGCCGCCCGCCTGTGGCTGCAAAAATAAGCCTGGTATTATTATAGTGAAGCATTTCCGGAATCTGTGCGAATTGCAGAAATATTCAGCCGAAAATAGTGAAGGTATATTCAGCTTGTCTTTGATATATAGAAGAAGTAGAGTCTAAAGCATTTCTTTCTGGCATTTCAGCTTACACTTCCTATCAATTCTATCGTGTCAAACGAAGCAAGTTTTGGAGCTGAGTTAATCTAATATTTTTGTCTAATTTTTTATAAAATAAAACATTTTGAAAGTGTATATTGTTTGTTTTTTATTGAGCAAATTAACTGAAGATTCAGTTTTGTTTAGATAGATAGTAGAAATACCTTACTCCATACAGGAACACGTCAAAGCACGTGTTTATAATTCCACATTTTTGGATATTGTAAAACAAATTTTCTTTAGTATAATAATGAGGATATTTTAATAAACTGAAGAGTTCAATATGAATTTATATAGATCTATAAAGATCTATCTATAGATCTATATCAATATATGAACTGTGCAAATAGTTGTTAGGTTAGCAGGGTCTTTCGAAATACCCAAAAGAAAAGAAAAGCTTTTATGCTAATTACTGTATACTAAATTACATAATATTATAAAAATTAAATTTCCATACGGTTTTTTGTACATACGAAAATAATATTAGTAGTATTATTGTATTATTGCAGTAATTATCATTTATTATTACTGTTGATTTATGGAAATTTTTGGTATATACATATAAAAAAAGTATATATGCCTAAGATATATTCATATAAATAAATAATTTTTAAATAATAAATGTTACTATTGTTTATGTATGGACATTTTCGGTGTATACATACTATATATCATATAAAATATAAAGATATAAAGATATACTATATAAAGATATACTCATATAAAAAATAAATAAATTAATATTCATATATAATAATTATTCATATAATAATTAATAATAATTTATATTAATTATATTTTCAGTTTGTTCATTCTGTAATACTTAAAAGTTATCACAACTCTGAAGGATAAATAAGAAAATGCAACTAGTTTTAACCAAGTATTTAGCTACAGTTAGTAGCCTCAAGAAACATTCAAAAATACGCCTATATAATTGCTGATCTGCACTGCATTGACCCCGTTAACGAAAAACAACTTTGGCTCGAAATACCTACAGCGCGACAACTGGACAAACAACTGCAAGGGGGACCACATGTTGGGGCTATAAAAAGCAGCATGCGCTGCGACAGTCTCAAGCAGTTCCCGCAGGCTTGCTCGCTGGTCATGTTCAACCCGAAGCTCTGGATACTGATCGCAGTGGTGCTCTGCATGGCGCAGGACTTCGCATTATCCGCGTGTCTTCCGTGCGCTGAGCCCGTCGAGAGTCCCGAAAATCCCTGCCACTACTGCTGCTGCTGCAGGTGTGACCGCTCCTGCCACTGCGGCTGTTGCGGCTCGTAGCAGGTGAGCAGCTACTAATATTAATTGCAATTATAAATAATTATATAGTACATTTATCTTCATATTCTTAGCGCTGAGAACTCGCTTCGATTGGATTGTTATTTGATTGTTATTCGCACTTTGGTTATCATTAAAATGTTATCAACTTTGAGTCAAGTGTTTACTTCTCTGCAGCCAGACTTACTCTATTCTTTCTGTGTTATATCCCTCTTCCTTTCTTCCCTTCTGCCTGCCTGCTGCATTACTTTGTGCGTTCAATTGTGAAGCACTCGACGCTACAATGCACAGACAATCATTTTCATTGCATTGATCATTCGTTTTTTATTCATATTCATTCACTCGTTGGCAAAGTAATTTCTTTGCTCTGCTTTGCTTTTGCCGCTGCTTCTGCTCTTTATGCTACACGCTTTCTTGACTTCACACAGCCCACAATCAGAGGGGGAGAGAGAGAAGACAAAGGCAAAAGTAATCACATCCTGCACCTTGCCCCAGACATTCGATTTCGCTTTGTTGTATCCTGTGTGCGGGCTGACATGGGGCTATATCGACTAGAATGAGCTGCAGTACAGTGGTATATATCATAGTATTTTTGTAAATTGTATTCATATCTGGAGAAAATCTAAGCATAATTTTATTTTCTTCTTTTGCCTCTTTTTTTCTAATATCAAGTTATTTGTATAGTAATTATTTTAGAACTATAAGGAAATTTAGCCAAAAAGTTAAGCAAAACATTTATGAAAATTTATTGCACTTTTTTATTTATAAGATTTTTTGCAATAAAAAAGTATTATACAAGATTTTAAAAATGTTAAATATTTCAAATTTTAAATTAAAACGGAGTCAATTTAATGACAAGCAGCCAAAAAATCGCTTGCTATTTTGTGAAGGAATGAGTCCAAAAGTTTTAAATAATTATAGTAGTATGTAGTATAGTTAGTATAATAATAGTATATAAAATATAAGTATATTGATAATTTAGTATAAAATAAAAATATAATGTAATATATTATAAAAGTATAACTTTATATATTATGTCAATACAATTTAATATATTATAATAATAGAATTTAATATAATCCAAAAATATATATAATAAAAATATTCTATTCTCTAATAGATATTTCTTCTAGAAGAGAAACGAACAGTAAAAATTTTCCAGGACATATGGTATATATGAGAAATCCTATGTAACATATTAAGTTTTTTTTACTAAATAGTATATCTAATAACTCCAGCAAATTATTTAATAACAACAGATTCTTCAGCTGCTACTAGTAGTTCCCTCTACCCTCATATCAATCTGCTGCGTGTGGCTTGCTTACCTTCTCGGAAGCCTCTCAAGTCACACACACACTTGGTAATCCTTGCGAGCGGCAGGACGTGCGACATCAGCTCGAGCTAATAACCTTAAAAGCCTTATCGAGTCATTTAGTATGAAAACAAGCAATTAAAATGATGAATATGCAATAAATGTGACTCTACATTCAAAAAGGACAATTCACTGTCCCTGCACCCCCTGCACCCCCCGCCAGGCAAGCAGCCAGTTTATATGCTAATGAGGAGCACATTTTTATCTGAAAGCCAGAGAAAAACAAGAGAGAGAGAGGAGAACGCGGACACACATTTGCCTAATGAAAATAGCGCCATTAAAATGGAAAAAAACAACTTTAGATACCGCTCACACTCGACTTTCGGAACTCGGAGTCCGGAATTCGACATTCCCCATTTCGACTTCGACTTTCGGCAATTAAGGAAGAGCGACGAGCAGAAGGTGCTGTCAAGCCCGCTCTACCCCTAGCCGCCTAGGAATTCGTATAAATATACACAAAAATATATATGGATGGTACGCGGCGGGGGCGGAGGGTTCAACTCAACGATCGTCTAGCAAATTAGAGATTAACACGCATGTGTTCCCTGCCCTTTCCCCTGCCCCTGTCCCTGCAGTTCATCGACCGTCGGCGAGTGCCAAACTCGTGGCCAGTTTTATAGCTATAGCTTCATGAATTGGAGCAATTTGATGGAAACTATAAAACTGTCGGACACATTCGAAAACCGCACACGGCAGCAGCTCAGGTAGATAATGCAGTCGCCCGACTGTGACCGTTAGAAATGCAGTTAGCTCCGTGTTGCAGGGCAGGGTGTGTTGCCAGTTGCCAGTTGCCACCACCCCCCACTCCTGGTCATTGTTGCATCTCGCTGTGGCAAACGTATTAATTAAACTGCCCACGAGCCTATGCGCCTGTCACTTCTGCTGCTGCTGCTGTCCGCCTCGAGGTCAACTTCGGTCAACAATTTAATTATATTGCAGGCAAACATACACGCAATACTCACACACACACACACTCACACACTCACGTGTGTATGTCGTTTTAATTATGTGTTTTGCATTTTTTGTTCCGTGTTTGTTTCTCGAATTGCCTCTGCTTAATTTGATAATTGCAATTACGCGTGCAGCGGGTCGCGCGAGCGCCTCCTTCTTGTTTGCCCAGTTGACGGGTTAATTGGCATTTAATTCCCCGCAAATTGGCATATTATGTGCCTAGGCAGATGCTAGTCCATGTTAGTTTGTGCCTAATGTAGACGTTTAAGCGGGACTGAGGTGCATTGTCAGCTAAGCTCTTTAAGATGTTGCACTTCAAACTTTAAAATTACATATATAATATCTATACATATTTGAAAATAGTATATACCTGTGTAATGCACAGCTGTAATAAATAAATACAACAATTATGTATATTACATTAGATTTAGATTACAATTATATTTTTAAAGAAATAAACTGAAAAAAATATTGTAATTTTAAAGGTATGAAAGGAGCTAAATTTGACTTGTAGAAACAATTTCAAATTAAATATATGAAACTTTAAATTAAAAAAATAAACTCAAGTTAAATACGTAAAATTTAATATTGTAGAAATAAACTTAAATAATATACATAAAATTTAAAACTACAGAAATAAACTTAGGTTAAGTATATAAAATTTAAAACTGTAGAAATAAGCTCAAATAAAATGTATAGAACTTAAAATTATACAAATAAACTCAAATAAAATATATAGAATTTAAAATAGTAGAAATAAACTTAAATAAAATGTATACAATTTTTGTCTGATTATGCAAATAAATGCTATTCAGATTCTCCTAATATATTTAGAATATTATGAAGGGGTCTTATAGATTAAATAGAAAAAGGTGTCATCTTGGCTTCTTAAAAATATTAAATAATGTTGTGACTAGCAAATAATTTATATTTTATTAAAAAAACTCCAACTTATTATATTATTTTTGCAAAACCAGGATATAACTGGGAATTTGATCAAAATATACATATACTACAGAAAAAGAGTCTATCGAAATGCGAATATTTATTATATAAAAATATATAAATAGAAATATTTACTGATTATACAAATATCTCAAAGGTAGTTCGGAGTTTGATATAATCTAGAAATAGTTGCAACAGTTGGAATTTATTTTTAAAGTGAACTGTTCGATTTTATTTAATAATCTGATATAATTAATTTGATATATTTATTAATATTGATGCTAAGCTATAATTCATTTCAATTATTAATTTCTTAATTAATTTAATTCAAGAGTAATGCAATGCATTGCAAGATTTACACATCATACAAGAATTTAGCTCGATCTGACAGTGCAAATATGCGATACTCTCTCTATTTGTTTTGACAATTGCAATTGGAAGTCGGAAATTAACGCTACAAGGCGGGGGGACCAAGGCAAATATGTGCCCAAGCCAATGACCGGGACAGTTAAGTGTGTTGAGTGGAAATGAATGGGAATGAAATTGATTGATGAGGTCTCGGCGCCAGAGATAAAGTCCTGCGCGCGCTTTGTAGCTAACACTTTGACAGATTGCCGGCACTCGGGCGACGGGGTGACGGACTGATAGCTGTGGTAAGTTGACGGGTTGCTGGGCAAAATCCAACAGCAGGCAAAGTGTCAAAGTAATAAAGCCAGCATTAACGTCGAACAATGCCAACAACATTATCAGGCTCAGGCTCGAGCTCAGCCTCAGCCTCAGTCTACACAGCGGGAAAGGCAGCAGAGAATCGAAATGTTTATGCTGCCACGAGTCAAGTATTGTCAGAGCAGGGCTGCGGGGTGCGGGCCTGAGGCCTACAGAGTTGCAGATACAGATACAGATACAGCCCAAGCTACAGATACAAATGTAAATGCTCGAAAATTGCTGTGTCTTGCGGCTTATTGACATTAATGTAACAATTGTCACCGGATTTATTAGGGCTTCTTGCAAAAGGGTGCAGCACTGCCTGTGTGTGTGTGTGTGAGTGTGTGTGTGTGTGCGAGTGGCGTGTGTTATCAATCATTTGATTGATATTAATGAGCAGAAATTTGCATTATTTTGTAATGAACATACAACCGCATCGCAGGCAGATACACATACAGCTGCACAAATATATACACATAGATACACATCTCTCACAGTGTGTGTGTGTAGCTTCGCAAAATGTTTGCATATATTTCAGGGGTAATTAAGCGCGTGCAACACGATTTCGCATTAGTTTGCGTGAGTTCAATTTCAATTTCGAAATTTGAACTTGACAATTGGCCAGAAAGCAATAAATAACGCAACGCCATTTGGCGAGGGTTGCTCGAGCAGCTTCGCTTTAAACTAGTTGTGAAAATCGGAAAAGGTGCATGAAATGCGAGCTGATTGCCTTGTGCGACAATAGCGCGAAAAGGCACAGGTAAAAGGTGCGCAGTCACCGAGGGTTGTACGGTTAGTTGTGGGTGCTAATTTTATAGTTTATGCTCCACACATGTTTTCATTTCTCTTATTATTTGTAAATCGAGCGGAAATAGTCTGCAAAAATGTGAGGCATGTCATAAATTAAACTGTCTGTTAAATATTGTCGATATTTCGATGTTCAATAAAATCGGAATTTAAAAACAATTAAAAATTTGACCAGCAGTTAATAATATTTTTAGTACTCTTAGAGTTGTGATATTTTTGAAAAAGTAAAGCACGTAGAAAGTTTTATTTCGGTTTTTTCCAAATTTAACTGTCAGTTAAACTACTCTACAAATTAACTTATAGTATCATAGTTCAAAAGCAGCCTTGTTACAGATTTCCTTTATCTGTCTTTATCTACTGGTACTGCTCATAATTTTAACCAACGGTTAAATATATTGTCGCGTTTTCCAAGAGCTGCGATTCTACTTTTCAGCAAAATTTTAATTTTATTGAAAACTAAATAGTTTTATTTGCATTTCTTTACATATTCACTATTTACTTGCTCATATTTACTGCTCATAATTTTAACCAAGAGTCAAATGTATTGTCGCGTTCTCTAATTGCAATACTACATTTTGAGCAACATTTTAATTGAATGGAAAAATAAATAGTTTTATTTGCATTTCTGTACATATTTACCATTTACTTGTTACACATTTCGTATAACTGTCAGTTATTGCTTTTGTGTGGTACTGCTCGTAATTTTAACTAGCAGTTAAATATATTGTCGCTTTTTTAAGGCTTATAATACTACAGAATACTATATTTTGAGCCAATTTTTAATTTACTTGAAAAATTAAACACACTATACAGTTTTTTTTAGCATTTCTTTAAAACTTAACTGTCAGTTAAACCTATTCTAGTTTTTGTTATATTAATTTGAAATTTAAGTTATTGTAAATACAAATAAAATTATAATTTTTTATTTTTTACCGATTTAACTGCAAGGTAAATATTTTGCAATTTTCTTTTCATTTCCAAGACAAGTTTCTAGACACTAATGCTATGTAGCACTTGCAAATTCCACCGGGTAATCTGAAGCAGCGTCAAACTGACCCTCGAAATCACGTACCGCTCCTCTTCGCATTTCTATATTTAAATTATAACGAATTTGTCGACGTTTTATGCATACAAAACCCAGAGATATCAAAGAGGGGAAATCAGCTCGACAAGGAGATCAACAATAAACCCACAAGAATACAAATTACCAGCGCACAGTCCCCCCACACACACACACATAAACACACTCAGACTGCACACACTCACACACACATACAGGCAGCCCATATAAACGTACAGTTTGTGGCGCATATAAAAACGGAAAGCAAATTTGAATTTTTAAATTAGTTTTTGTTAACTTTTTGCTGCTGTCGCTGGGCTTTTTGCCCTCGTTGTTGTTGTGCTGTTTGTTGCTGTTGTTGCTGTTGTTGTGCTGCTTGTGGTTGTTGTTGTCATAGCCTGGAAATGTTTAACGACTCGTAAGGAAATTGCAAAGTAAAATGTCTTCAGGAATTTCCACATTTTTATGCAGGAAGTAGCGGCGGCGGCAGCTTCAGAGGCAAATGTAATAAAAAGCAAGCAAAAGAAACCACAAGATGGCGGTTAGGGGGCGGCGGTAATGGGGGTGGGCGTTGGCTCGTTGGGGGGTGTGCGAGTTCGTGTGTGTGTGTGCGGGTGTGTGCTGGCCTGGCGGATTTGCGCACTTGGGTGGTTCGCCGTGCTGCCTCCACAAAATGGCGAATTAAATTTGAAATTGTTAGAGAGCGCGGGCAAAAGAGCAAGACGGAGTGAGAGAGACAGAGAGAGCTAGACAGAGAGAGCGAGCGAGGGAGAAGGCAAAGAAATGTCACGACAAGTTGTGGCAAAAGTTGTGCCTGCTTTTTGCCTCGACTTCAAGCTGCCTCTGTAAAATATGGAAAATGTCTTTCTGCCCATTTGGCAAGGTGTGCGACAGACGGACAGACAGACAGACGGACAGACGGACAGACAGCCAGTTGCTGCTTATGCATACCAAATACTTGTGTGCAGTCGCCTTGCTACGCTCCTCGGCAAAAGTTGATTTGTTTTGTCAGCTCGCTCTCGTGTCCTGCTTATCGAGTCGCTGCATGTCATTAGCCCATAACCCGTAGACCTGCCAGCGAGATCGAGGCGCATATTATTTTCTAATTATCTCCCTGACAGGTCAGCGAGTGCGTGACTTCAAATCGATTCGCATCTGGAATTATTGCGGTTTTTTCTGAGCAGCAGCGAAACATGCCTTGCATACTTTTTGGGGCAGCAGAAAATTGCAAATCTCGTTGATATACTGAAATTGGATTTGCTTTTCCCATATCAAAATTCAAATTAAATATAAATTACATAGATTAAAATTTATATTAAGCATTAAAGAGTCATAATAATTACAATGACTATTTTCAATAAATTTTAACGCAAAGAAAGCAAAACCATTACAATTGTTTATCATTTTAAATAGATAGATAAATGATAATACAACATTTTCCAAGCTGCGAATAAAAAAGATAAAAGATAATGTTAAATATTAAAAAAAAAAATATCAATATACTATGAAATTTTAATATTTAATCTAAAATGTTAAATTAAACTATTTAAATTTTTTCGAATTATATTTTCGTAATATTATTACTAAATAATAAAAATAAAATATTAAATAGTATATGACAAACCTTGTTAAGTCATTACCAGAATTCTCTTTAATTTGCTCAGCTTGAGTATAATCTCTAGTAGATTTTTCCAGCTTCTTCATCCTGTAGAAAAGAAAATGTTTAATTCATTTCTCAAGTCAGCGCCTTGGGTCACAAGAACGTCGGGTACTTTAGCTAAATCAGAGCAAATAAAACGCAAATTGTGGCCAATAACATGAGCTCAAAGGAAGCGCGCAGAGAAAGGGATAGAGAGAGAAGGAGACAGAGAGGGAGAGACAGGGGAGAAAGGGCACACACATGTGGGTATAATAAGCAAACAAACACATACTGAAAGAGCACAAAGCAGACAGCGGAGAAGGGCAGGGAGACAGAGAAGACAGCAAAGGGAAATGAAAGCGGCAAAAACTTTGTGCAATTTATTTGGCCAAGTAAAATTACTTGTCGCTGCGGGCGAGAAATTAGAACTGACGGCAGACTGAGTGTGTGTGTGTGGGTGTGTGTGTTTGCATAGGAATTAGACAACACAAAGCGCGCTCAAAGTGAGCCACGTCACGAGCAAAATATATGAAAATTGGCATTAACATTTTTCGTTTGTGCTGCGTTTACATGTGACATGCTGTGGCAGTGGTTGGTGGCAGCGAGGCAGGAGCAAATGAGTGGGGCATGTGGTGCTTTGGCTTTGCCTTTGCTGCGAGCGGTTGCAATCGAAAATTGGCTGCAGCTCGCCCACCAAGCTGGCCCCAAAGATAAAAGAGACAACAGCAGCACAAACAACCAAGAGTAGAGAAAGCAGCAGTAAAGCGTGTGCGACTATTAAATACCATTCACCCGCCTAAAATGTTAAATTCTTCAATGCAAGGTTTTACTGCTGCGCGGAAAATTACTTGGAACTTTAGTATTTTTTGTTCGATTGAGCTCAAATTTTCTGCAAAGGTTGCTATTATATTTAGCTACATGCGTGAAAAGTAATAATGCCATACCTAATAAACGTTGCCTAATATTTCAGTTCAAAATCGAATTTAACAATTTTTGTAGGCCTTGCGCATGCCAGCTAAAATTTTAAAAATACTAAAGCTGCTCATGCAGTACAGCAAACTGCATGCCAAATTTGGAATTGCTAGCTCTTGCAATCGCTGAGCTCTGGGTATAGATGCTGATCAAGAGCATAACTTTTATATATATACTAAAAAATTTGCATAGCTAATATACCTTTTTTAATGGGTGCATGGTATAACCAGCAACAGTTGCAGCAGTACCAGCAGCAACAACGAGTACAACTCACAGCAGTTTCTCGCTGAGCGGAAAAACTTTTGATGCTGCTCTCGCGGCGGACATTTCCTTTTTTCTTCATTTCTTTCTATAGTTTGTTTTGCCAGCTTCTCATTCAGGACATTCTGCATTCCTTTTGGCTGTTTCGTGTTTGTTTCTCCGCTCTTCTTGTTCTTGTTGTTGTTGTAGTTGATTTTGTTGTTGTTTCTGCTCAAGTTGCTGGGTTTATTCCACTTTGATTTCAGTTTCAGTTGTCCGTTCTTCACTGTGTGTGGGTGTGTTTGCGGTGAGCACATAGCTTGCTGCCTAGTGCTGGATTTTTAGCTGTTTTCATAATACGATGAATAATCAGCTGAAAATAATTTAAGAAAATCAAAGAAATATCAGATTTTTTAACTTTTTTTAAATTTAAAAAAAGTTGCCGATTTTTAAAGTTTAACTTAGTAATAGCTAACGTTTAAAAATAAATATTATTTTATATAAAACTATAATTTCTGATAAAAACCGTGAAAACAAGTTCTAAATATTTTAAACAATGATTTTTAGCTACTGAGAAAATCTTTTTTAAATTAAAATTTAATTTGCAGACTTGTTAGCTTAAATTTAATAATGGGCAAAAAAAAACATTCTATTGTAGTTACTTAAAACAATGATTTTAGCTAAAATTTAAGGGAGAATTTGAAAATTTAGTTAAGCTTCTCTTTTATAATGTAGATTTATTGCAGAACATTCTTATTTATTAATATTTATTAATTGTTGAAAAAGTATGACAATAGTAGGTAGTAATAGAATATTTTGGAATGCCTTTACCTATTTTACATGATTATCACTCATCGAAATATACATGAAAAGTTCTCAATTAGAGCAAAATCTGAAAATACAATAAAAATAATAATAATACATATAAATATTAATTCATATTATATTAAAAATAATAAAAGAAATATGTATTTATAAAAGTCTATTCATATTTATAAATAAGTAAGCCTTTTTTCTAGCTCATCACTGCTAACACAGGCAGAGCTACAGTCACTCTTTGCGCCAGTCGATTTCATCATGTTCCACTTGATAAGAACTCTGATTGGTTTGCTTCTCGAGCGCAACTTCATTTGCATATTTATGATTTTATTCTCCAGTCTCTCGTTTCAGATCATTTTTCTTTGAAAGTTTTTAATCAAAACGAGCGGGAAAGAAACAGAAAGAGACACAGAGTGAGAGAGAGAGTGGGAGTGGGGGAGAGGAGGCTAGAGAGACGAATTGCTGTTTAGCTCAAGGTTAAAACTAATTAATTCTGTCGAGTGACTCGAGCGAAGTCGGCCGAGATTCGCAGGAGCAGACGTCGGCGAGCGACAGCTTGATAAATGGACTACTCCTATATATGTATGTATGTGTGTGTGTGTGTGTCGGCAAGCTCTGATAACTTGCCAGCAATGGCGACCGATTTCGAGGTGTGGCCTAGTCAAAGCCTTGGCAGCGGGGCGGCGGGAGGGTGTTGCTCGCTTCGAACAGAAGTACAAACTAATTTCCATGCTCGTCACGCGCACAAATACAAGCGAAATCACTAGGGGGAGGCGTGGGGAGGGACTCGTATTAGAATAATTAAATGGCAAACTTAATTGGAGAGAGAGAGGAAGAGAGCGAGTCTGTCTGCGTGAGCGGGTGTGTGTGTGTGTGTGTGTGTCTGGCAATGAAATAAAAAAATGTCCTAATAAAACTTAAGTTGAATTGGCGGCCATTTTGCGGGGGAGGGCGGACAGTGCGTGCCTATTTATTTAACAAATTAGCATAATTGTTCACAAAATAAAATTCAACTTAAGTACAAATGATGTCCGGCCAAGTCCGGCAGCAAAAGCTGAACTACACTGAGAGAAATGCAGTTGCAACTTGATTGTGGAATTGTGCGAGTGAAAGAGTGGGAGAGTGGGGACAAAAAGAGGTAGTAAGATGAGTCCTGCTTAATTATATAAATATTTTAAATTTATATTTCTTTATGATATTACTTTAGAACTTCAATTAATATACACAAGAAACGATAGGTTTTAAAAATATATGAATCATTTTAAACGTAATCCCGTTTATCTAATAAAATAATAAACAAAAAAAAAGAAATTTCAAATACAAGATTAAAATTAAAACAATTTTTATATAAAATAAAAATATTGTAACTACGAGTATTTTGGACTCTGTGAAAAAATTCTAAAATTTCAATTAATGTACCCAAGATGCGAAAGACATCGATTTCGATAATATCGATTACTAAATAAAAATTGCAAATTAAACAGAAATATTAAAAAAAAATTTATTTACTACAAAAATTAAGTAGAATAAATTACTATTTTGGATTTCTTGAAAAAAAAATAATATTCTAGTATTAAATTAATGTATCCCAAAAGTGAAAGGTTCATGAAATAAAAATGTAAATAAATGTATACCATTTTTAAAACCTGTTAAATAATACTATAGAATAAAGCTAAGACTTGTAAATATGTTGAATATAATTATTAATTAAAGAATTTAAATTTAAATACCACTATCAATATTAATTTTCAAAATAAAAATCCAGCTTACTTTTTGTAGCATAAGTTTAAGAGCAATCTTGAGATTTGGTTTTGCTTCGAGTGCTTTAGTTTCTAAGCTCCTTTTAGTGCGATGTGCCTCCCGCTTTTCGCGCAGTGCAGCTGACAGACTGTTAATTAACATGTGGGTGCAGGACGCGCATCCCGCAGCGCAAATTAGTTTGTACGCCATGCTAATTGCGAAATGGCGTGTCACGCCGCAATGAAAAAAGTTCTTCCCGTTGTTGTAGCAGCGACGACTTCAGCCAGCAAAATATATGAAAATTGTTTTGACTTTAGATAAGCGAGAAACGACGCAAAGTCAAGCGTGCTGGGCGCGTCGCCTGTCGCCTGTCGCCTGTCGCCTGTCTCCCGTCTGCTGTCTGCTCTCTCTATCTGCCTCTCTCTCTCTCTATCGGCTTCTCTGTCTCGCCTGCCGTGATACGACGCGACAATAAATTTAACGAGCTGCAGTCGAAGACAGTTGAGAAACTGCCACTTTGAGCGCGGCCACTTGACAACTTTAATTACTCTTTTCTCGCAGTGCACAGCTGCTCGAGTGGCGCGCGAGCAGATCGCACTGAGATCTCGCTCTCTCTCTCCTACGCTCACAAAAAGGATTCATCTCTGCGCCTTTGTGTTTGTCCATCTGAGATAAGCTCAGAGCTCAGTGTTCAGCGCTCTATGGCCAGTCACTTGTCGAAAACACGCAGCGACAACTTGTCGACCAGAAGTTGTCATATATCCTGGCTGAGGGTATGTTTATTTTCGATAGCAGTTTGCCAGGCCCAGCAGGTACTATCCCAGGCTTTATAAAGTATATATGTACACTGCCGCTCATCTGAGTAGGTTTTAGGTTTTGTCAAATAATATGTTGATTTGAATAAATGAATTAGCTTTAATTTAATTTCAATTTTTGTCTGTATAAAAAAATTATTTACGACATTAGAACTAGTAGTTATTTAATTATATATAGCTGTATTCATTATTTTAACAGTGTATATACTCAAAAATATATAAAAGTATTGATCAGCAAAAATTTTCTAGTTAATTTTGGTCCTTTTTTTATAAGAGCAATGCTACTATACTTGATCAGTCCTTATCAACTATCCTTTTTTTTATTGCTCCAAGTTTGAGTTTTTGTAAGAAAATCTATGGCTATTATAAATAACATAGTCCAATCATGAGCTTTACATATCTCATAGAAGAATTTTTATATTTTTTAAGAATATGTATAAAGTTGTTTAAATTATTTATTATATCATTTACTTTTTAAATTTTAATGAAATTGGAGCAACTAGGTATTCTATCTTTAAACAAGAAATTAATGAATTAAAATTAAACTGGAGAGTTTTAATATTTTATTTTAACAAATAAAATGAATTAAATAAAACGAAATTAATAAATTTATCTTAAATTATTTATTATTTTATTTAATTTATCTTTATATTTATATAATATTAATTTATTTATTTTAATTAAAGAAATGAAATTAAAAATTAAATCAAATTAAAAATTGGAAATAAACTAGAGTATTAATTTATTTTAAAATGAAATCAGTCAATCAATCTAAAACTGAAACGGCCGCAAGAGTATGCAGTCTTCGTACTGAAGGCCAAAGTTCCACTCTAGTCTTTGAAGTTGCAACTCGCAGCAGTCAAGGCTCAAAACTCAGAAGTTGCGAACTGCGATTCCAATCGGGAGGAGTACCAAAGGAGTATCGAAAGCAATTTTTGCTCCGCACAACAATGACAAGTGAGTGTCATCATTGACGGGGGGTGTGGTAGCCTGGCCAACTGTCCCCTGGCCAGCTGGCAGGGTGTGGCTGGTTCTTTTATATCCCTCTAGCTTTCTGCCTTTTCCCCTTACCAGTGCCTTCCCCTCACCCCTCAGCTGAGCGTTTTCATTGCTTAAAGTGTTGGCCGGCACACAATTCGTATTGTTGTTACGACGACAAAAACGCTTGTGTTGGCCTCGGCTTATCGCGGCAGGCAATTTAACAAATGGCCAATATTATTATTGCGACTGATAGCACAAGTAACACACACACATACACAAATACACATGTGCTGTACGCTTAGTTTTAGTAATCGAAGTTGTAGTTAGCAGTTGTCAGGGATTATTAGATCAAATGCTATGGTTATGTATTTTTAAAATATTTCAATATTTCAAAATCTTTCGATTTCTGACATATTTATGTAAATATTTTTAAATTATCAACATTAAAATTATTTTGGAATTTGTATATTTAATATCCCGAAATATTAAAATAATTTAAAACTATTTTGAATGTAAAAAAGATAACAGGTATATATAAAATATAATAGGTAATATATTAAATTAATAAATATATTTACATATATTTTATAAAATAGGTAATTATATTGAATTAATTAAATATATGCTTTAGAATAATTTTATAAGAGTGTCTCTACGTCAGTTTATCTAATCCTGATTAGACCTTTGCTCAGCTTGGGTTATATGTAAACTAACTCCATTCTTAGCCTTTTTAAAATTTTAAAAAATAATTTTGCTTCTTGAATCGATGTCAAAATTGATTTAATTTTATGTACTTATGAAGATTTTTTTTATTTGTTTTATGATATTTGTCAAAAATTTGTAGACTTTGACGTACTTTATTGTTTATTCAACCAATGCAACCTATAAAAAATGTGAAGTCTTTGACGAACTATATTATTTATTCTATATTAATTATAGCAAAAATCAAATAGACCATTTTTAATGAGCTTAAAAATAATGAATATTAAGCTCAAAATAAAATCAAACAGATACGACGTAATACAATGATCAAAAAGTTATAAATTACTCTCTTGCATTTAGCAATAGCTTGATATATGCTTATTTACAATTAGTAACTATTTCTATTCGGTTTGCTGGTATAGAGAATTTATAGCTTTTTTTGCGCATTTAAATATTATTTTAAAAATTGTAAATATAGTATTAAACTAATTTAAATTACTTTCTAAACGCTTAATATGCAGCAAAATTATCGCATGCAGCATCCCAGCATGTGTGTTTGCTTAGCAGGGACACAAACCACGCGCAACTTGCAGAGCTTTCACGTATGCCCAAGGGGGCGGAATAAAAAAACACACCCCCAACAGCACGCAGCGCACGCAAACATATGATCTCAGTGTGTGTGCGTGCGTGTGTGCGTGTGTGTGTCGCATGTGTTGCGTGGGCACATTATGCTGCTCAGTGTGCGTGTATGTGTGCGGGCTGCTGCCAGCACTGCCTGCGCGCCTGTTCGAAATTCTACAACGAAAGAATGTGCGCCAATGTGTGCAAGGGCGCACGCTGCGTCAGTGTGCGCGGTTCGACACACATGAGCATAGGCACACACACACACACACACACACACGCATACGCACACACACAGTGCTGTGACCTTGCAGTGACGGCAACCCCTAAGCGCGCGCGTACAGTGTAACGACGTAGTAACGCGGCGCGGCGTCGCCGTCGCTGTGCGCCTGCTGCCCTAAGGTTGCTCCTAGTTACGACGTAACTGTTAACCGGTTTTGACTCCGCCTGCCGAGCAGGCCGAGTAGCGCCGGGCCGGGCCGGGGCTGGCCTCTGGCCTCGCTTGCGTTATGTAATAGCAAACGAGTAGCTGTGTGTGCGTGTGTGTGTGTGTTTGTGTTTGCGATTTATGTTTGTGTGTGTTTCTTACAGCATGTCCTGCTGCCTGTGTGCGTTTGTTTGAGTTTGTATTTGTGCTTGTGTGGCTTTCTCAGAGAGTGTCCTGCAGCGTGTGTGGCTTACAGCGTGTCCTTGAGTGTGTGTTCTACTTGAATTATTTTCTTTAATTGATATTATTTATTTTTTAAAATTTTTTTTATTTTATTCTTTAGCATGATTTGAGTTTGTTTGTGCGTTTGTCTTACAGAGTGTCTTACTGTGTGTTTTTACTGTTGTATTTTAATATGTATTTATTTAATTTACTTATTGATTGTATTTATTATTTTATTATTTATTTTAATTATATAATTTTTTTGCCTTTGTGTCCTTTTGTCTGCGTTTGATTCATATTCTTTTTTTTTTGTATAAATTTAAATATAATTGCATAATCTAATAAATTGTTGTATATTTCATTTTTTATTATTATTAAATTTGATTTCTTGTGTGTTATCGCGTATACTTCTGTGTGGGTATTGTACTTATTATTTTTTTTTTTAGTTTGATTTTATAAACGTTTTCTTTAATTTTAATTTTTTTTTACTTTATTTATGCTTGTGTGTATAGTTTTCTTGTGATTGTATTTTTTCACATAATTTTCTTTATATTAAATTTTATTATGTATAAAAGAAAATATTATGTTTTTGAAACTTTTTTTTTGAGTTTCATTTGTGTCCTTTAGAGTGTGCTTCTAAGTGTAGTTTAAAACATTATTTTCTTAAAATTTAATTTATTTAGTTATGTTTTTTTATATAAATTAATTTAATTTATTTCTTATTATAATATATAAATTAAATTTGCTTGTGTATGTGTATCTTACAGAACGTCCTTCTGTGTGTGATTTAATATTTTTTTATATTGAATTTAATATATTTTCTTATTTTATTTTTTTTATTTATTTTCTAATTGTTTTGTTTTATTGTTTTATTGTTTGTTTGTTTTATTTTTTTATTTTTACTTTTTGTATTTTATTTTTTAACGAATTTGTTTTATATGTGTATGTGTAAGTAAGTGAGTCCATGTATGTGTGTGTCTTTTAGGGTATAGTATAAATCTGTGTGTTTGTGCCTTTCTGCGTCTTTACAATTCTATGTGTTTGGAACGCGTGTGTGTGTGTATGTGTGTTAGCTGCGTGAATGTGTGTGCGTTTGTTGTCCGTGTGTATATGTGTGTTTGTGTGTGCTCGCGCTAACGTCAACGCCGGGCGGCGCAACGCGCGCGCTACTCCAGTGTGGCCTTTACTCCGCCCCCCCGTTGAGCACGCCCAGCGACATGCGCAGAGCAACGCGTCGTCCTGCTGCCTTTGCTGTTCGCCTGCTCAAGCTTGGGCGGGCGTTACCTTAAGAAGGGTTAAATCGTTGATGGACACGTGTCTATCTGCAGCTGCTGCTGCTGCTGCTGCCACTGCTGCTACTGCCCCTCCCCCAGCCACTGCTTTAGCTGCAGAGCTGCTCGCTCGCTTGTTGTGAAAAATCGGCGAGAGCCAGTCGCCGGCAAGTGCCACACCCCGCTGCAAGTGCTCATTATTGGATCGCCGGCAAAAGGTTGCGTGTGTCCCACCCACTGGGCGGGCAGCGGCAGCGGCAGAGGCAGAGGCGTCGCTGCCGGCATCAGCGAGCAGCGGGCAAAGACAAGCGCAGCGTACGCCGCCACTGCGCGCGACCCACCCCTAAGGAGAGCGTCGGCTCGCAGCTGAACACACCCCTCGCACACACACACACACACGCACGCACACACCCAGAGACAACCCTCACACATACAGCGCTCTTTTGCTTTCGCTTTCGTATGACGCGCATTGGAATGCGCTGCGGCAGCGCTGCTGGCGGTGCTGTGCGCCTGTTCAAAAACTTCGAGCGGAATTTCCTTTCGTTTGACTGTGGACGCGTCGCACTCGAGTGTAGGGCGTAGATGTTGCTCAAGTGCCTGCAGCAACTGTACTTGCGCATTCCAAGCGCAATTTCATTGCATACTTTTGGCGGCAAAAGCAAAAATTACAAGAAATAGCATTAGTTGCAGCTAAAAAGTATGCTACAAAAACTAAAACAAGCCGCATGCAAAAATTGCAGTGAACAGCTAAAAGTATGCAACGAAATATGTTACAGGCAATGCGCCTTAATTACTGCATAAGCGCACAAAACTATGCTACATATTTAATAGACAGTGTCATTAGCAGTGACACGCACAGAGTGGTGTGTGCACAGGCTAAGCGTAGAAAGGCCAGCAATAGATGGCGCAAGCTTTGCTGTGCGTGTGTGGAGCAGCTGCAGGCAAATACTGGTATAAGTAATTTTGGTTGGAGAACAGACTAAACACTACCAATATTATTATAATATTATAACCTTACTTAAATTAATTAATGCAAAGCTTTGATAAATTAAAAATCAGTGAAACGATTAGTTAAATTAACTGCAAATATTAAAATTACTGAACAATATAAAAACTAATACTATTATAATATAGAAGCAACAGCACCAGCTGTTGGTTTGCAACCTGACTAAATATAAGAATTAACTTGTGTTCATTAATTATTGTAAAGCTTTAATAAATTAAAAATAAATAAAAAAAAATTGAAATTAAATGCTAAAATTTAAATTGTACCATAAAAAATTACTAAACAATATAAATATCACTATAATTTAATATAATAGTAAAGCAGCACCACCAGCTATACTCATTGGTTTGCAACCTGACTAAATATAGTTAAATAGGTAATTATTGGTATGCGAGTAGTTAAACTAAGTAATTATGAGTAATTACGAGACTTAAAGCACTGCAAAAATACGAAACTATGGCACAAACAAAATACTAAAATTAATATGATATTATCCAAGCGCTTAGACTGCTAATTAGCAGCTGCAAAGCGACATGTGTACGCTACAATTAGTTATGTAGCTAGTGCGATGCATATTGCCGCCAGATCGGAAGCAATACGCACTCAACACACTCTGACAAATAATCTAATTAACCGCCAGTGCGATGAGTTTCAACTGTCAAAAGGCGAATGCGACTAATTTCGACGCCTGCCAGAAATACACACAAAAAGAGAGGGGGATGGGGATGGGGAAAAAGACAAAGTCGGACCAATATGGCGACACTATGTCAAAACGTCAAAGTGAAAGGCCATAAATTGCCTAGTCAATTGGCGGCGGAGGAGGAGCCTGAGTTCCCAGCTGCAGGAATATACACGATTTTCAATTTCCGCGCTGGCGGCATTTTTCAATACGAAATTCCTTGGAGAACGTTCGACACTCGAGCGAGGCCCGACGACATGTCGGCAATGGCAATGGCATCGTCGGGCCTGTCTCCGAATCTAATTAGCTGGATACTTCATTAACCGCGCCCGACAATCAACAAATGAGTAATTAGCCTGCGCCTGTTCGCCGCTCCCCCACCCCCACGTTCTCCCCCTTCCCCTACTGCTTGCCGTCGTGTGCAGTTAATATTTCATAATTGAGCAATTTATTTGCGCAGCTTTGACAGGATCAAAGTTAAGGCCGACATCGCGCGACGCAGCTCTACATGCAGATTTCACGCGCAGTTGATAATTCCCGGTGGTTCGACGGCAATGTGTGGCGCTTCATGTGGGGCAGCGACTGCGTCTGCCAGGGGAAGTCTTTGCCAGCTGCATGCACTGCCTCTTAATAGCTCTTTGATATCGGCTAAATATACCTGATATTAAGAAATGACTGCGCAGCGGCATCATTTTGTTGCCAAGTGCCTTGGACTATTTTCTAGTTGGGAAATGCGATATATGCTACTGTGAGTAAAAAGTAAGGTGAATTTTCAATTTAAAATTCGCGGGCTTAAGATGGCGAACTAGTTCTTTTTTTCTCGAGTTGGCAGGACTGTTGATGGCATTGGGCGGGAATTTCATGTCCATATCAGTATGAGTACTATATTTACGCTTTTGTTTACCAAACGATCAGGAGTGCATTTGGCGATTTTTACAATGTCTGATTTAATTGAGCAGAGAAGTGCCATCATATTTTGTTTGCGGAATGAAATTTCGGCTGCGGAAACGTTGAGGAAGTTTGGGGATGGCCTTTGGTGATTCTACCATGTCCCAGAAAAATGTTTATAAGTGTTACAAAGACTTCAAAGAGTAACGGGAACGTGTTGATGACTTGGAGCGCTCCGGACGACCATCGACGTCAACAGATGACCAACACGTCAATGAAGTGAAGGAATTAGTGCTCAAAAATCGTCGGTTGACTAAGTGTATTTTATCGGGAGAGGATTACTTTGAAGGAGATGAAATTGATTTAGGAGAATAAATAAAGAATTTCGACTTTACAAAAATATTCACCTTACTTTTTGCCCACAGTAGTAGGTATGGATTATAAAATTAAATAAAATTTATAGGTAGACGGAAAGGTAGACACCCAAAAACTACAAACTTTTAACTTGAACTGTAAACATTTAGGCCAGTTAAGTGCGTCTGTTGGCCAGAAAATTTTTAGCTTAGCTTTAGCTTAATTTCAGTAAAAAAAATTGTATAAAATGTTCAGATTTCACAGGTTAAACTACTACTACTACTAATATATATATTTTATTATTATATAACAAATAT
This sequence comes from Zaprionus bogoriensis, assembly GCA_035046045.1. NCBI lineage: Eukaryota > Metazoa > Arthropoda > Insecta > Diptera > Drosophilidae > Zaprionus > Zaprionus bogoriensis. Next base: position 316,607 of record JAWNOI010000010.1, read on the forward strand.
GCCAGTAGTACTTTCAATTTGTTTCCCACTCTTCTCTTTCCTTGCCTGCCCAAACCCATTTGCAATTGCACTTGAAGCGAACTGCAGTTGGTCGCATAGGCCATTCGACTCTTAGGCAAATGGCGTATAGCTACTCCGCGGCCTATAGCCACTGCCGATTCTGGCAGGGCAATTAAACGAAACGCTTTTAACACTCGTGTCGTTTGCATTTCCCAAATAATCTGTTTATTTTCGCTAGCGATTGGAGAACTTGTTCAGCACTTGCGATAAAAACCAACAACTTCCGCTCGAGGGAGCGGGTGACATGTGTGACTGCCCCTGCCCCTGCCCCAGCCCCTTGCCAGTCCCGCTGGGTACCTGTGCGATAGCTGCCTTGGGTCTTGGCCTCTTGGCATTGCGGCACGCTGAATGGCGGCCATAAAATCTAAATTACACAATCAAAGTGACATTAGAAATGTCATTGGGAGCGGAGCAGGTCGAGCTCGAGACTGGAGACTGCAGACTGTAGACTGCAGACTCGAGTGTCTGGCAGTCTGTTTGCCTGCCTGTTGACACTGTCAAAACACGCAGCGAACTCGTCATAAATTTCATTTTGATTGTCGCACAATGTCAGGAATCTCGAGTGGAAATTTATGCGACGAGGGTAGGCCCAACTGGCGGAGATCAGCGGCAAGTAGAGTCACCCTGGCAGCTGTCTATCAATAGCCCGTCGCAGTGCTCGGCACTCGGCAACCAACGAGGCGTATGAGTGATTTGTTGGCAGCGCTCGGGGAAAGTCCGCCCGAAAGTTGCGCCATTTTATGTTCGTGATAAATTAATTAAAATTAGACAATAAACGCAACGGGAAGCATACTAATTAGCTAGAGACGATCGACAGCAGTCGCTGCAGCTCCCCTCCTCTCTCCCCTCTCTCCTACAGTCAACTGCAAGCAGAACTTGTAGTCGATGTCAGCGCAACAAATTTCAATTAGTTCACGCTTCACTTATTCGACGGCGGCCGTCGAGGCGCACTCATAAAAAGCAAAAGTGCCGCCCCCGAAGTCCCACTGCGAGTTCTACCGAGTCCCAATTCGAATCCCATTCCGATTCCCATGTCGCACTCGCACTCGCTCTCACTCTCACTCTCTCTCCCTTGCTCTCGCCCGCTCTCTTCCGTTCTCCTTCCTGCGCAGTCTGTCGGCCTGTCAATGAGCCACAGCAGACACAGCGCACAGTGGGCGAGGTTATACATTTTTTAAATAAAATATTTAAAGTTTCAGTTTTTGTATTAAAATTCAAAATATTCCATACGACTTTTGCAGCATATTTTTAAGAGTTTAAGAATGTTCTTCCCTTCATTATTGTTAATTTTGTTAAATTTTAAATTGATCATTAAGTTTCTATGTTTTTTATTTAGCTAGTTGAACTATTTGTTCATTGTGCAGTCAGTTTGAAACTCAACTCGACTGGTTTTGCTTTTAAATTTAATATTTTATTTTTTTCCTTTTTTAAATTTAAATAAGTATTTACTTCTATTGTTTTTTTTAAATTAAATCTTGCACTTTGAACTGGTTAAAGCTGTTCTAAGTTTTTTTCTTTAGCCCCACGCGATTTAAAAATTTGATATTTTTTCCGGTAAGTTATTAGGTATTGGTTTATAAGATTGTTTCTGAATACTGCATTTTTACCTTAGTAAATATTTCTTAAAGAATTCACACAACTTTTATGGAATTGAAAAGGAGCATTATGATTTAATAATTTTGTTGTATTATATATTTTTCATTTTCAAATCGAATATTGAATTTTTAAAGGCTTAAAAAGAATTAAAATTAATATCGAGTATTTATTAATTATTGATTGTCTTTTTTACCCACTGTGACTATAAGTATAATTGATAAACTGTAAAATAATTGACAAACTGTAGTTTACTTGTTATTAATTTTGCAGTAAGTAATTGATAATTTTAGTTTTGCATTCAATCGGCTTGTCCCACTGTGCCCGCCGCAGCAGCATAATAAATTCGTGCTGCATTTTGTTGTAAAATGTTGATTGTGATTTTAATTAGCCACGGGGTCGCAGGGACGCACATTAAGCGCCCACCCAAAGCCCCGTATGGAGTAGGTGCATCCTTTGGGGATGCGATTCCTGCTTCGAAGCGATTCCCGACGAGCTGCGAATGAAGGCCGAGGTTTAACCCTTGAGTGGGGTTAGCGGGTAAGGGAGCTGCAGTATATCACGCTATTTTCGGGTCTCGTCGAGTGTCGCAGCTCCGATTACATGTTTTCTGTCATAGATTAGCCGCGGCACGGCCCACAACCACCGTACCTCAGTCCCTCCCTCCCTCGGGGCGTGTCACTTGCGGTAGCGCACATAATTTCACACTCCCTGCCAAGAGTGTCTCAAGTGTGTGTGTGTGTGTGTGTGTACGGGTGTGTGTGCGTGTGTGTTTGCTACTGTTGAGCATCTGTTGATTTTCGAGGCGGCATCTCCTTCTTTTCTTCGAGGCAGCGAGGGAGCGACGCCTCTGCATCTGTATCTGTATCTGTATCTTGTTGTAGCCCGACGCTGTATCTGCATCTGCACGAGGTGTATCTGTAGCTGTGGACGCCTCTAAACTGCATATTACTTATGCCACGATGATTTAGTGCGACGCGTGACAGATTTACAAGTTGCATTTACTGCATTAATTTATCATAAATGTGCTTAAATCGCCCCTCGGTGCGAGCTCGGATTATTGAGGGTGAAATTTATGGGACGAAATTATTCAATAATCGAGCGGAATGAGATATCTCAGGAAAATTTGAATTATTTATTTCGGATAGTTTGTTTGGCAATTGAGAATTTGAAAGATTAATTTCAATCGTTTTAGTCTAATTTTAAAAACTTTCAGATTATTAAGATTATATTATTGGATAAAGTAGATATAGTACAAATTTTTATTCCTTTAAATTAAATCTAACAAAATAATCAGTATAAGATTTACCAATTAAAACATATTGAGAAAAAGTCTTAGCGTGAAATTTTCATTTTTTTTAAGTTTTTTACAAATTTTTGCATGCTTTTTAATCTTCAGAAAAATTGTTTTAATATATTTCAAAATAATCAGCATAAAGTCGTCCAAAAAAATATATAAAGACATATAAAAAAAAAATTTTAACACAATATTTGCACTTTTTTTAGATTTTTACAAATTTTTCGAGTTTTTAGAATATCAGGAATTTTTGCTTCTTTTATTAAGTTTAATAATCAGACAGATAATATTTCCAGAAAAGCAATTTCCTCTCAATTTAAAATGGAGATGCACGGTTTTTTTTATTTAGTTTGTAATATTTTTAAAAAATAATATTTAGATTTTTCAAATATTCTCAACTACTTTTTAGTCAAACTAAAAGAGCTGTACATTTTTTACCTAATTTAATATTGTGCAAACTAGATTGACATTTAAAATTAACCCAAAGAAAAATCTGCTCAATTAGATAGATAAATAAAAGTGTCCCTCACCGAACCGGATATATATTCACATTCATGCTCATGTCTGTGGCCCGACTCTTGTCACCTGTTTGTCGGCACCTCGTTGACTGGCGATTGCGATATGGAGAAACAAGAGGACCGCGAGACAAGGAGACAATTACCAACTGCAGATGTTGCGGCTGTTTCCTGCCTCGTAGCTCGCTTGCCTCTAATTGTGCGGGTCCCGATATGTATGTAGTGTATAGTATATAGTGTATATACATATATAAATACGAATACGAGTTTATCGAAACACATTTTCGCCTGTTTTTCCCCATTCTCGCACGTTAATTACGCCGCGGCGTTGACACAAATATCGCTTGCAGGCCGCCGCGAGACAGAGAAAGCGAGAGACAGAAAGCAAGCGCGAGGGAGAGAGTGAGATAGGAAGAGAGACGGCGCGGAATTTGCCGGGCTAATTAGAATACAGTTGAATATAATGTTTTTATGACTTTTTAATGTGATTTTATAAATTTTACATGCATTCTGCCACAAACAACAAAGTTGCCACAGAATTTGAATCCGAATGAGAATCGAAATCAGCATCGAAATTTGACTGCAAATGCAAATTTGTTTTGGACCAACTGAGCTCACCAGATTGGCAATAAAATGTAGCTCAGATGCAAAACGAAATGCTGGAGAAAATACATCTCCATCCATTTCTCTCTCTCTCTCTCTATCTATCTGTAGCTCTTTCCGCTTCTGCTTGCTGCGCTTTTATGTGCCATGAAATTAATTTACGATTACGACAATTTAAATTTTTAAAATGACACTAAAAATATGTTAACAACTCTTCCACCACAAATGCGTCCTCGAATTTATGTCGCGTTCTTGTTGTTGTTGTTGTTGTTGTTGTTGTTCTGCGCGTTGTTCTCTCTGGCATGACACATTGTTCCCGTTCAGGCTTATTGAAGTGTTGACTTTATGTTTTCATATTTTTCCTGAAGTCATTTAATTTCTATAAAAAGGAAGCCTGCCTGGGGGGAGGCAGAGAGCAGAGGGGCAGAAGGGGGAACAAGCTTGTCATGTGACACTGACATTTATGCCGCATTGGCGGGCACAACTCATTCACATTCATATTCCCACTCAGACTCACACTCGCATTCACGGCCTATTGCCAGCACATGGGGACGAGGAAACCAGGGGGAGAGGACAACAACAAGTTTTGAGTGCCCCTGCTTGATGAACTTATTAAAGGAAGTTGTTAGACTTTATTGCCATAAAAAGTGAACCATAAATCTGATGAAAGCGGAGGAGCTGCAGGCCAAAGGGTCGCAGGTGATCGACAAGAAAGTGCACTTAACACGGCGATCGAAAGGGGAACAGCAGAATGTGTTGGAGGAGTACAAAAATAAGCCAGACTATAAAATACCTGACAGGTCTTTTTTTTAAACTAAACACATTTATTAACAAATTCAGAAAAGCTTAAAATAATAAGAAAAGCCTAAATAAATAATAATAATAAAAAATTAAACTATTATAATTATAAAACTAAAATATAAATAGTATATAAAAAATATATATTTAAAAAAAAGTTTGATTTTTACATTATGTTCTTTTATAGATTTCAAATAACAAGTAGGGACTTTACTTTTAAACCACAAAAATGATTTTTTTTTTAAACTGATAACTAAAACTATTTAAATATTTTAAATGCATTAAATTCATTGGACAAATCATAAGTAGACAGATAATTTAAAGACTTTTTATTAAGTTCTGATGGATAACAAATGTAAAAATGATCAAACATTTTTACAAACTTAGCAAACCCTTATATACTCTTTTGCAAATTTGCATGGGGTATACAAAAGCAAAAATGCGTTAAAATGTATTTTTTATGAATAACATGTTGCAAATATCTTAAAATATATTATTTAATATAAAAATTATACTAAATACATTTATAATATATAATTTAACAAATATCTACCTATAACTGATAGATCATTTTACCTATCTTCTACCTATAATTTATAATTTATAAAACGGTATAAAGGTATAAGGTATAAGGGAAATTTTGCAAATATCTTAAAATACATATTAAAAATGTATATCAGTTATTCTATGTGCCTAAATTGTATTTATTCATAAGATTCAACAAATAAATCTACCTAATATTGATTAATCATAGAGCACAATTAACTAATTTGCACAATTTCCACGCAAAGCTCGTTGTGAATTTGCAGTTAAACTCAAATTTGTGCTACAAGTTGATTTTCTTTGGGCCTCAATGGGGAATTAGTTTCGCTTAATTTGCGATTTATGCGATTTATTCTCGATTGGAGCCTCGGCCCAATTGAGCTGCTTGCAAGTCCATTTGCTGCATTCACAAATCAAGTATTCATGATATTCATGATTCATTTAACGCATTCGACAGCTCGCACAATTGCTGCAGACGGAACTAACTAACGGACAGACAAACGGACAGGCTAATCATTAATGCCAGAGAGAGAGAGAGAGAGCGTGTGTTTTGTGTCTGATTTGAAAATTATTTATTTATGAAGAGTGAGAGAGAGACACAGAGAGAGAGAGAGGGAGAATGAGACAAAGGCAATTTGGGCTTTATCTGAACTAATATTGCTTGGCCAAATGCACAAATAAACAAAGCGAAACGTGGCCAGAACATGATGGATTGACAGCCATCGAAAGTCAGCTGGGCACGCCCGAAGAGGGAGGGGAGGGGCGGTGGGTGTGGCAGCAAATCCTAAAACCCAGCGACGGCGATGACTTTTGCGCTTTTGTATGTTACATTGTAGCGAAGTACACAACAATATTTTTTACTGGCTTTTTATGCCATGCTGCCCATTGTTGTTGCTGCTGTTGCTAGTGGCTGCAGGAGTGCGGACTGGTGGCAGGGAGCAGGGCACGCCGCTTTTGTTGCCGCATTGGCTTTAAAATCGCTTTTTCTTCTTTTTTAGCGCATTTTTTTTTTGTTTTTTTTTTGTTGTTTTCTCAACACTTTTTCGTGGCGAAAAGGGAAGAGCGAGAGAGAAAAAAGCGAAGCAGAACTGGAAAACATTCATAAAATATGCATTATGCAATCTAAGCTCGTGTGAGCAGTATTAAATATTTTATGCGCATGTATTGTGCAGCTCACACACACACACACACACACACACGCATGCACACATACTGGCGCGCATACATACATACGCTATTATTTATATCGCTAGTTTATGGCTTTGTTTTGCAGCAGTCTGTGCGAGTGTGCGTGTGTGTGTGTGTGTGTGTTTGTTACTGTGTTAATCATTAATTTCACAGCCAAAAACAAATTAACAAATTTCTTTATGCCAAAAATACTGCACGCTTCAGCGAAGACAAATGGGCTGAGCTCGTAGCCCCTACCCGACCCAAAAAATTCCTCCACAATAATATTAAAAATATTAAATATGCTTTCGTATAACATGTGCCGTTTAACACATTGCGCCGCTCTTTGCTGTTGCTGTTGTTGTTGTAGCTTTGCCTTTGCATTGCTTTCGTAATGCGCTGCACATAAATTTGCTCTTAAATTGCGCGCGCAGTAAAAAATGTCGCACAAAACAACAACAACAACTGTCACTCTCTCTCTCGCTCTCTTTACTCCTCGCTCTTGCATGCGCCGCCTACTTAGCGCCAGCTCTGTGGGTGGCTCTCTGCTCTCTTTGCCTCGCGAGAGCGTACGCTTGCCCAATTAGCATGTGTGTGTGTGTGTGCGTGTGTGTGTGCGTGACTAAGCAGACGGCTTCGAAATGCATTAATTTCGGATTTCGAAACGATTAAATTATGAGCGAAATGTTTGCGCGCGTGTTAGTGTTAGTGTATGTGCTTGTGTGTATGTGTGTTTGTGCTTAGGCGCTCTTTGATCTGCTGCCAAATAACAGCGACGGGGCCAAGCTATGCGCGTGTTATGACTGTTCCCCTGTCACCCTCTCTCCTCCGCTCTTTGAAGCGTTTACGATTTTTTAATGAGCATTATGCGCGTTTAATTTATGTCTCAATTTTGCGCATATTAAAATCAGTGCGTGTGTGTGTGTGCGAGCGGGACAGCTAGCGTGCTTATTGCATGTAAATCCAAGGCAATTTCGACTCACACAAAAGCGCTCAATTAAGTTTAATATAATATCTGGGAAATACAGGCAAAAAATCAGGCAATTCCCTCGCACATATTGAATAAGTTAATAAGCTGCTAAGCCACAATTTAAATTGCTTCAGGCCGTGCGCGAGAGCTCGAAAGTTTGTTAAGCAGCTGCAGCGCACGACAGGGTTGCCAAGCACACTGTTAAAAACAGTATTATACTTTTTACTGTTGAACAAAAAATAATATTACAAAATACTGTTTTCAGCGTAAGTAGGTATATATATTTAATATTAAATATATATTTATATTTTTACTTAAAACAATTAATGACAGTGTTGCAAGCAACTCACAAAAATTCATAAATACTACTAAAATTGCAACTTTTCTACTCTGTCTTCCCGCCAGCTTTTTATTAATTGAACGATTTTTTTTACTGATGAATGCAAAGTGACGAGAAGAAAGAAATAAGTTCGCTTATTATTTATTATAAATTAAATTGTTTTTTTTTTAAATAAATTTTTATAAAATATTTATAAGTTAAAAAAAATAATGAGCTACTTATATATTTTAATTTTAATTTTAATTGTGGAGCAGCATATGATATTTTTAAAAATGATTGTAAATGAATAAATTGTGCGATAAGCTCTGAAAATATGCATATAATTTAACGAATAATAACGAATAATAATAATAATGAATTAAAATTCTTATCAGATTGAAATATACTTTTTTTCTTTTAAAAAAAATGTTGGCAACCCTAGCTCACACACACACACTCACTTACAAACACAACTAGAACTTGTCAGGCTCGTAATGTGCCGACAACAAGAGCTTTATTAGTAGGAAAAACGCACTCGCACAGCTGTCTCTCTCACTCCCTCTCCCCCTCTCTCTCTCTCTCTCTCTCTCTCTGCCTCTTACTCGCTGTCAACGCGCAGACTTAATATCTAAAGCAATTTACAGTTATGAAAATAAGAGACATATCCGCAAAACGACAAGCACAGCAGAGCAGAGCAGAGCAGAGCCCGGCGCAGCCAGCAGGCACCGCAACAACAAAGGGAACGAGGCGAGAAACTTCTGCTAACGAAGTAAGTACCCTGGAGGACACTTAAGCGTGCGACCCCAGACTCTGCCCTCCGAGCTGGGCGAGGCAGGCGGGCATAATGTCGCCAACATTTTCCGAAATTACACACAAATGGCCAAATAAAAGGTGCAAAACTCGGAAATAGTTGTTCGCACTCACACACACACACGCACGCACGTACAAACCCTCTCTCTCTCTCTCTCTCTTTGACACTCTCTCACTGAGTGAGCGCAGCTGGCGGCCATATTGGATACGAGCACTTGAGCGCTTTGCAGACGCGCTCAGTTCTGAGTGCGTTCATTGGCTGCGCGCAGCAGACGCCATTGGAGGCGTGGCCTGCACGCTGCTGTCGTTGAGTGTGTTTCGCAGGCTGAGCGCAAGTGACAGTGCGTTTGCGCTGAGAGCGTGAGCGCGAGAGCGGGAGAGAGGACACGGGGGGCGGGGTGGCCGTGTGGCCAACGAAATGAGGGTTAAATCGCGTGCATAATTTAGCAGTTCATTTCATTCATTTTGAGTGCAATGCTCAGGCGAAAAGCTCGTGTTGCGCCAGTGGCAGCTGGAGGGGGCAAGCGGGGGCAAGCCTAACTGCTGTGTGTGTGTGTCTGTGCGTGTGTGTGAGTGTGTATCTACTGTCGTTTACCGCTACAATGACAAGCATTTATGGCAATTAACACTTTAGCTGTTTATATGCTGCTGTCGCTGCTCGCTGCTGCCGCTGCCACTGCCGCTGCCTGCTGCGCTGCTGCGACACGCCGAGCGCGTCGTTGTTGTTGCTTAAGTGTGTTGGCCATTAGCGGCGCAGCTATCCACAGGCAGCAACTGCCACTACTGCAGCAACAACAGCTCGAACTGCTACTAATACTATAACAATGCCTACATCTTCTACTTATACAACAACTCCTACTCCCACTTATATTACAACAACAACTTGTACTTGAGCTGCTACTACTATAACAGCACCAGCTTCTACTCCTATTAATACTACTTATACTGCAACTCCTACTTATACAACAACAATAACTCGTATTTAAGCTGCTACTAATATAACAGCACAAGCGTCTACTCCTATTAGTACTACTTATACTGCAAATCCTACTCCTACTTATATATTAGCAATAGCTCGAACTGTAGTAGCTGTTTACTACTACTACAACTACTTCTACTTCCACTAATACTGCAATAAAAACTTACACCAACTACGACCAGTACAACAACTTCAACAACAGCAACAATTCAAACTGCTACAACAACAAGCCTTAATCCTACTCATACTAAAACAACAACTACTACAACAAGTAAAACTTATACTAGAAAAAGTACTACAACAACTACCACGCCCAAAACAACAATTACTACTACAACTGCTATTAAAACTACTATAACAACTACTACAACGACTTCTACAGTATCTTCTACAGCATCTTTTACAACTTCTGCTAAAGCAACTACTACATTAACTACTACAAAAATTATAAAACAACTACAACAACTTCTACCACAAAAAATAACTAAATAACTAAAAATAACTACTATAACAACTTCTACAAAAACGTATACCACAACTACTGCAAAGAAACTTCTAGATGGTCTACAAAAACTATCATAACTTATACTACTTCAACTTCTATAATAACTTCTTCTACAACAATTACTACAACAACTTCTACAAATACTAATACTACAAAACTTATAAAGCAACTAATAAATTTGCCTAACTACTACTACTAAAACAAAACTTATACAACATTAAAAAGAACTTATAAAACAACGACTTTTCCAACAACTTATACAACAACTACTACAACAACAACTTATACAACAACTACTACTACAACAACTTATACACCAATTACAACAACACTACTAAACCAACTACGACAACAGCTTCTAGAACAACTACTAAAATAACTACTACCTTAACTACTACAACAACTTCTACAAACTTATATAAAAACTAATACAATTTCTAGAGCATCTTTTACAACTACTATAGCAACTACTAAAAAAACTTATACAACAAAAACCATTCCAACAACTTATACAGCAGCCACTAAAACAACTTCTAGACTACTATTAGACAACTAAACAACTACTAATATAATTATAATTATAAATATAAATATATAAAAACTTCTACAATTACTTCTACAACAACTAATACAATTTCTACACCATCTTTTACAACTACTACAACTACTACAACAATTTCCACAAGAACTTATACAACAAATACTGCAAAAAAAACTTTCACAACAACTATTACAACTAATACTACGTCGACTTCTAGGACAACTTCTTCTACAACAACTACACCAACTACTACAACAACTTCTACAACAACTACCACAGCTACTACTACAACTCTATACTAAAGAAACTACTACAACTTGCCTAAGATCCTATTGCTTTTCATGCAAATCACGTCAACAAATTTTTTTTTTCTGCAGCCCGTCGGCATTTCCGGTTCCGCTTGCCACTCGCGCATTTAGTGAAAATTCAATATGTTGCATAATTAATTTGCAATTAGCACGTTTCTGCTGCTGCTGCTGCTGCTGTTGCTGCTCCTCGTTGGGCATGCAAATTTCCTAATTACAAGCTCGAAGCTGCAAACTAGTTCAGGCTAAAACCCCCCTCCCCCTACTGACCCTTCTCGCCTACACCCCCTCTTTGGCTGATGCTGATCAACTCGATTTGTAGCTGATGCCCGTTGGGCGTTTTCCGGTCGACCGACACACGCGTTCGCCGTGTCTCGCTCTCTCTCTTTCGCACTCCCTCGCTCGCTCTCTGTCGCACCCGCCGGGCATCTGCGTGAAGCGTTTGCATTTTTCGCACGTACGCGGGCAGCGCCGGCTCTCGGCCGGCTCCGACTCTGCGTTGGCATATCAAATGAGCTGCAAATTGATGGAGGAATTAGCGCAGCATATTTAATTTGCCGGTAAAAGCCACGCTGTAGGCCCCCCTACCCCTCCCCTAGCACTAACCCGACGCGGGCAGCGACAGCGACTGCGATCCTCGGGCAACGCACAGTAGATGTGCATACCTCGCGGCGGGGTTGAGAGGTCTGTGCCGTGCGAGTACTCATATTTGGCCGGCAAAGCAGTTGGGCCTATAGGCATTTGGTGGAGCTGCCTTGGTATATTACGTTTGCAGGCAAAAGGAATCGTAAAGCTATGAAAAATTCAAGATATCATCTCAACTCTATATAGTATTTAACACTCTCTTGACTTATATCTCATCAGACGCGCGAACATTTGTTTATATTTCATTAATCAATCATTAGCCACGCCAATTTGTTCTTGTCCGTTTGTCCGTTCGTCAATGTAAACATACAGAACTCAGTTATTTTAAAAGCTAAAGACAAGAAATTCGGCATGAAGGTTCTTGTATAACATACACAGACTATGCTTATTTTTAAACATCAGTGCCATGCCCATCGTCTACGAAAATCGATATTTTCGATTTTGAAGTCAAATATCAAGCAACGGTTTTAAGCTACAATATTCTATTTTGGCAAGCGGGTAACTAACTGTAATGTGGGTATTCGCAGCGAATTGCAGCTCGATTGGATAATAAGCACAGCAGTTTAACACAAATTGATAGAGCAAATAAGATATGGGACAAAACGAGAAAAAATATAAGTGGGTAAGAAAACGAAATTTTTCAAATATTTTAAATAAAGTTGGAGGGATTCCTCTTAAAATATAAAAGCGTAAGAGAGAACGAGATCAAGCAAGAGAGAAAAAGAGTAGTAAATAAATAAATACTAAAAATAAATATAACAAACAATAATAAATATAAATAATATAAATTAATAAAAATGAATAACACTTATAAAGACGAGAAAGTGGTATCAAGCTTGAGGTAGACAGTTTGATAGAAAAAGAAAAGAAAGCTAGAAAGAGGAAATTTACAATGAAACAATGGTAAACTGAGGAATAGAATACAACAGAGACAGAGAGAGACACAGAAGAAGTTAAATGATATTAAAATATAGGGAACTAATCCAAAAACGGAACTACTTTTTATAAAATAAATCTACTACTTGTACTCTCTTTCTCTCTTCTTAGTACTGCTACTAGTCTTCTCTCCTACTTTTTCTATTTACTTGATATAATGAAAGTCTAAAGCGAGACAGTGATATTACTATTAAAAAAGATAGAAAATAACGAAATAAAATATAGTGTCAGTATTAATCCCAAAAAGTAAAGCAGTAATTATGAAATAAATCTGTTTTCTCTCATTCTCTCTCTAAATACCGTGCAAATTATTTAATAGTGCTTAGTTTAGAAGCTGCATTATTAATTGAGTCGGGCAATTAATGTGTTAAACATATTATATTTGCATAAGTTCATCCATAATTCGTATTGGCCACAAAGCCTCGCGGCCAATAAATCGGAAAACCGCAATCGAAATTTTCATCATTCAATGGGCTTAGTCGGAGAACCTACTCCTACCCCCCTTCTCATTTTGCAACGACTGACTGACTGACTAATTTATGTATTAACTTTGAACGCTCATTAGTTTAATTAGTCAAACAAATTAACGTGGGGCGTGCACGGCGAGTGGAGTGCAAACAACAAAATGGCCGAATCAACACAGCGAGAGAGCGAGGCGGAATGTGAGCGAGAGAGAGTGAGAAACAGAGACAGTGTGCGAGAGAGAAAGAGAGTGAAGAGAGAGAGAGAGCGAGAGGGGCATACAAACGTATTCAAATGCTGAGCACAACGCGAATAATTGGAAAATAATTTAATTAGCGCATAATTACGCAGTTGACCGCAGTTGTAATTTTAATTGGGCGCGTCGCGAGGTCAGCGGCTTTTTCGCTTTTCCGCTTTGCCGCATTTCCGCTCTTCTGCTTTTCCGGCTGATGCCGATTATCGATTTTCCTTTTAATTAGCTGTAAATCTCCTTTGTGGGCGCGCAGGGGGCGGGGCGGGGCGTGCCTGCCTGTCATTGCATGCACTATTTATTTTAACAAGAGCTTCCCATTTAATACTTATTTTCACTAATTAAATGCGCGAGCGAGACACACAATGCACACAAGCGCGAGGGAGGGAGAGAGGTAGAGGTAGAGTGCGAGCGAGAGCGCGAACGATTTTGCTCGTTTTGCGAAAGTTTCGTGTCTGTGTAAACAGCGGCTTGTGTGTGTCTGGCGGCTTGCCCAACTGCAGGCGGGTGTATGTGTGTGTGTGAGTGTGTGACTGCCTGTGTGTATGTGTGTGTGTGTGTCTGTGTGTCCACGCACACTCGCCGGCTGTTTGGGGCGCACTTAAATAATGAATAATGACGAGACAGGCAATTAAAATAATTTGCGGTTTTACCGTGCGTATGCGCATCATTTAATTTTACATGCACAAAGGGTAAAACGCTTAATGCACTGCGCGAAAATGTCAAGTACTTTGTGTGCAAAGTCTTAAAGCATATTTTGCAGAGTTTTCTTAGTTCATTTTCTTTCGAGTGCACAAATAAGACAAGCCAAAAGCCAGCACAATTTTGCACAGTGTATTACACAGCTGCACATGGGCGTAGTTAATAATAATAAAAAATTGGGTGCTATAATATTTTATTCTAATAATATTTTGCGCTGCATAGAAGTATTTTGCGTAGTTAATAATAATAATAACAAAAAAAATTGGAGCTGCAATATTTTTTACTAGTAATATTTTGCGCTGCATAGAAGTAATTTGCATAGTTTTGAAAAATGCAGAGCATTTTTTAAATTGCATTAAAAAAATTAATTAAAAAACTATTCAACCAACATATATTTTTGGATATTTGGCTTTGTATCTTTAATAAATAAAAGTAGTTGAAGACCTCATCTCTTATTTTCGAGTATATCAAGCCTATTATGAGCAAATAGAGTTGTATTTTAAGCCATACTTTGTGCAGTATAAAAGTACGTTCGTCATTTTTTTATAATGCTTGCTTAAGCTTAAGTCATATATAGTTTTAAATACAATTTTAGTTTACCACTATTTTTTAATATTTAAAATGTTTTTTTTTAATTTTTAAATTATGCATATGTTTTCTAAGCAGAGACTTGGCAGTAATAGCAATTCTTATTAATTATGAAATTATAGAACAGCTACAATGCGCTGCCGACACAACTACACTGCAAGAAAAAGATGTTGTATGCAAAAAAAATATCTACTGCAATTTTTTAAAGAAATTTTGCACATATTTTGTTCCAATTTAATGCAAACAAAGCACTTTAAATGTAAACATACTAAACGCTGAAATACGCAAGTCATAGCTGCTACCATATTTTATCTACGCCCATGCACATCGACAGACATCAGCAGACACTCACACAGCGACATGCACACCGATACACCTATACCCTGCTGTCAGTCTCATCGATGGACCAATTACAGCGCAGCAGCTTCGACTGCTCCTCGTTCTTGCTGTTGTTGTTGTTATTGTTGGTAACAAGCATCTTAAGAGCACTCGTAATTAAAAGCGAAAATGGCATAACAAGCTGCTCATTAAGAATGCCCCATTCGCCTGCCTCCCCCGCACTCCACACGACGCTCCCGCTCCCCCCTCATTTTGCGGTTAATTATAGAGGAGCCAAGCCGAGCAGCGCTAACGAGCGCCCAGTTGCGAGTCAAAAAAAAAAACACACACACACACAGTGCAGAAGAAAAATGCGCTTAAAACTGACAAAGAGAAGGAGAGCGAGAGAGTGAGAGCGAGCGAGCGAGATAAGCGCAGGCAGGAGCAGAACTTCCGTTGAAGTTCATTAAGCAGCGTCCCTCGCCGTCCGGCGTCCACTTAACGATGTCACTTATACGCCCCATTGTGCGCTCAAACCCGACCACAGGCACGAGCCGCTGGGCGGCCATCCACTTAGCTCAGCTACAGTGCTCCTCGCTCTCTCTCTCTCTCTCTCTCTCACTCTCTCTCTGTCTCGCTCGTGGTGCTTCTCGATGCGTATAAACCGCAAATTGGATGCGATATTAAATTGTCTGTGCAAAGCGCATATAAATTTTTGTTCAATTTAAAAACATTCTGCAAACTGAGCGAACAGACTGCAGCAGAGCAGAGCGAGACGGCGTGAGTAAGAGAGAGAGAGAGACAAAAGAGCAAGCGAGAGCGAGTCAGCGCGAGTGAGCCAGAGCGAGCGGCTCTGGCAGTGTGGGCGGCTTTGAGTTGGTTTTGAGTCTTACATAGAGAAACAGCAAAAGTGTCAAGTGGAGTGAGGAGAGTCGTGGCAGCCAGGGGGGAGGTAACAACAGCAGGCCAAGGCTAAGAGCTTGCTGGCATTTACGGCGTTTAAAACGGAACTGCGAGCACGCTTCAAAGTGGCAGGAATTTTAGCTTTGCTTGGGTTCGTTACGCTTGGGTTAAGACTTGGAAGCAGACTTGGAAATTAAGATATATATGGCATAAATAACAATTTATAAATGATATAATAACATATATCATTATAAATAAAAATAATAAAACAATTGTAAGAATTATTATAATATAAAATATTTATAATTATCGTATAAAAAATAAAATAGATAATAGTTATAAATAGCATGACTTTTCTAAAAATTTATATCATACAAAAAAAAAAACATAAAAAAGGAAATAAAAAATTAGGTTAAAAGGTATTTACAAAAATAAAATTAAAAAAAAGTATATTCAAATTTTTGAGGCATAATAATAAAAAACAGAAGAACTAGAATAATCTAATAAAGCGCTATAACAAAACACAGCAATAAAAATAAGCATGCATTCATTAAAATAATATTAAAAAAAATAAATTTAAAAAAAAAGATATTAAATAATAATATGCATAATACAAATATTAAAAGCAAGAGCCACAAAACCTAATAATTTCGTAATAGGAAAAATATAAAAATAGTAATATTAAATAAATATAAAAATAAGAAAATATTTGAAAATTTAATAAAATAATAATATTAAATAAATATAAGAATAAGAAAAATATAAAAATTGAATAAAATAAAAATAATAATATTAAATAAATATAATAATAGCAAAAAAATATTAAAAAAATATTGGAATGTGAATTTTTTCGTAAGCGAACAATTATTACTATTATTATACAACTTCAAATCAAACTAGAAAAACGCCCAAAATATTTCACTGAAAGCCTCTGGCACTTACTGCTTAACGTCTGCCAATATTTACCGCCAACGTATAACCTCAGCTATATTTAGAACTCCCTAAAATAGACTAAGAAACGCGTTTGCGCTAATTAAAAATTAACAACTAATAAGAATTGTTAATGACGATTGAAAATTTGTCTGAAATTCAATTAAGCCGAATGGAAATTGGCAAGCGTAGAGGGTCCCCCCTCCCCCCTCGATGACCCACCCGCGCAGCCAGTGCCGGCCACAAGAGCAGAGCGCATTCATGCATATATGACTAAGAACAAACCAGGCATAAGCAGAGCACAGCAACAACAACAGAGGGAGTGGGAAAGAGAGAGTGAAAGAGAGTGAGAGAGAGAGAGAGGAGCACACACTTGGCACATAAAAAGCTGAGATCCATTTCGTGGCCAACGAAGCGCAAAAGCAAACAAATTTTGCGCTAAATAATTTGACAATTACTCACATCCTCGAGCGAGCGAAGAGAAAGAGTGAGATAGCTGCATGCGTGTGTGTGTGTCTGTGTGTATTTGTATGTGTGGCTAAGACCCAAGAACAGATCATTACGCTTGCTAACGAGTGCCGGGCAAATTAAATCATTAGATGCTAGTCGAGATTAGAACCGAAACCGAGAAAACACTCAAGCGCTCGAACACACTCAAAACTGACAGCTGGGGGCGTGTGCAAGGCACGCAACAGACAGAGAGAGAGAGAGAGCAGCAGTGCGAGGCATGCGAGTGTGAGTGGCGGGAGAGCGCGAGTGAAACGGAGTGAAAGCAAGCGGGAGTGGGAGAGAGCCTGTGAGTACGTCAGTGAGAGCGTGCGTGCGCTGGTGTGAGTGTGTGCGAGCCTGCAGTAAAAGCAAGCAGGAGTGGGAGAGCGCGAGTGAAACTGAGTGAAAGCAAGCGTGTGAGTGCGGCAGAGAGAGAGCGTGCGCTGGTGTGAGTCTGTGCGTGTGTGCATGTGCGCGAGCATAGGGCGAGTGCGAGCCTGCAGTTTCACTCAAAGCAACCACCAGCTGCTGCTGCTGCTGCTGCTGCTGCTGCTGCTGCTGTTGAGTTGTTCACCCCCTCGCGGATTACGCTCAGCGCGCGATAAGCAGCAGCATCCGGCGACGGCGTTGCGACAGTCGATTGGCTGCAATCAAGCTGACAACAACACGTCGCGGAAGCGCAACGAACTGAAAGCAAGGCAAAAACTCGCTGTGAACTCAACTCCAGTGTTGTGTCTGTGCGTGTGTGTGTGTATCGCGTCTGTGTGTGTGCGTGCGTGTGCAATTGGCGACATGGTGATGCTGCAGTCGCCCGTGCAGAAGCCCAGCGATAACACGGCCACAGCCGTCGGCGGCCTGATGAGCCCCAACTCGAATCCGGATTCGCCCAAGTCCAACATGTCGCCGGAGTTGGCCAACAGCAGCGACGTGGCCAGCGGCAGCAGCAGCAGCAATTGCCCGCCCGCCGCCAAAATACCAAAATTCATCATAAGCGCCAATGGCGCTGCAGCTGCAGCAGCAGCAGCGGCGGCGGCCGCCGTCAAGCAGGAGCAGGAGCTGCGCTACTCGCTCGAGCGGCTCAAGCAGATGACGGGCGAGACGGCGCTGCTGAGTCGCCTAAGTCCCGGACACCAGCAGCAGCAGCAGCAGCAGCAGCTCGAGGATGCCGACAAGGAGAAACTCAATCTCAGCAACAACAACAACAACAACTTGACCAGCAACAACAACAACAACAACAACAACAACATGAGCAACGGCTTCTCGCTGCCGGCGCAGCAGCGCAAGCTGCTCGAGCTGAACGCCGTGCGTCATCTGGCGCGACCGGAGCCACTGCAGCATCCGCACGCGGCGCTGCTGCAGCAGCATCCGCATCTGCTGCAGAATCCACAGTTTCTGGCCGTTGCCGCCGCACAGCAGCAGCAGCAGCAACACTTGCAGCATCATACACATCCGCATCCGCATTCGCATCCGCATCCGCACGCTGCTGTCTTTCAGCTGCGCAACACTACAACAACAACCACGCCGCCCTCGCCTGCCACCTCGCCGCTATCGCCGCCCAACTCACCGCCCCACGCGGCGCCACATTCCGAGGCGCACAACCTGCCGCCGCCGCCTCCGCCACCGCCGCCGCCGCCACAGCAGCAGTCACAGCCCGCGCCGCCCGCGCCCGACATGGAACTGGAGCGCATTAAGCTGGTCGCAGCAGTCGCTGCCAGCACTTCCGTTTCCGCCGCCTCCACCAGCAATGCCACCTCCACCTCCAGCTCCAGCTCCAACTCCAACTCGGAGCTGAGCGATTACGGCTTCAGAATACAGCTCGGCGGCCTGGCAGCAGCTGCAGCCGCGGCGGCCGCGACCTCACGCCAAATCGCTGCTGCGGCGAGCTACGCGCGCAGCGACACCAGCGAAGAGCTCAACGTGGACGGCAACGATGAGGACAGCAACGATGGCTCCGGCTCGCACAGCACGCCCTCGGTAAGTGTCTGCCTCTCTCTCTCTCTCCCTCGCTCTGTGTCGCTCTAACGCCTGCAACTGCCTCGCTGCAGGTCTGCCCGGTGGATCTGACGCGCTCCGTGGCCAGCGGCGTCAGCAGCGCTGCAAACTCCGCCTCTACTAGCGCTGCCAGCGACCGGGAGGCGGCCACCAAGCGCTTGGCCTTCTCTGTGGAGAACATTCTCGATCCCAACAAGTTCACCGGCAACAAGCTGCCAGCGCCGGCGCCGTCGTTCGGGCATCCGCGGCAATGGAGCTACGAGCGGGACGATGACATGCAGGAGCATCTGGACGATGAGCACAGCGAGGATATGTCCGGTGAGTGCGTCTATATATGTCTATAATATAATCTTAGACAGCTTCAACAAGTTAACAAGAATTTTGCTTTTGGCTTAAATTAAGTTCGCTTGAGCTTAATTTGAGCATGTCTGAAATATTTTTGATATTTTTTATAAATGCTAAAATATTTAAAAATGTTCTAAATTATACCAAAGAGAGTTCCAATTAAACTGAACAACAAAAAATTTAGACTATTTTAAATCATTTTAAAACTTGGAAAAAGTTCTTAAAATAAATAAAAGTAGCTTAAAAAAAGTAATGGTAATAATAGAATTAATTTCTCTGCTTAAAATCTTTGAGGATTCGAATTTATTAGGGCAAACAAAGACTAAAAAGTGAGACTTTCAGAATGCAGGAACTAGATTCGCTTTTCGAAAATTGAACATTTTTGAAATTTTAAAGAATTGAAATTGTATCTATCAGATTATTCTAGCTTTATTAAATCCTCAAAATTGTTAGACTCAAGCTAAGAGAGCTCTGTGCGATGGTAAAACTTAATTAAAAATTTTAAGCATATTACTAATTCCAGATACAATACTTATTACGTATAATATATATATATATATATAAAATAAACAAGCTTTTCTAGAAAGGAATATGTTAGCAAATTTTTAAACTGTCTTCAGTTGGAACATAATTATAAAAAAATTCTTAAAATCTCACAATTTTTAATGATTTTGCACTAACTTAAGAAAAAAAATAAGGTATTCTAGAAACAAATATGTTAGCAAATTTAAAAACTGTACTGTCTTCAGTTGGAATATAATTTGTACAGCATTTCAGAATATAGTAATTTCCAAAAATTTAAAAAATAAAAATAAAGTTACCTAGAAACAAATAGTTTAGCAAATTTAAAAGCTGTACTGCCCTCAGCATAATATCTACAGTTGGAATATAATTATACAGAAATACTAAAAAACTTACAATTTTTAAGAGTTGCATAGTAATTAACAGGAATTTAAAAAAAACCGTAATTTATAATGATAAATCAGTAATTACCATTTTTAATTAATTTTAAATGATTGAGGCTCTTTTTTAAAATAACGACAAAATAAGAAGAGACTTTTCCCACATTTTATAGACTTAAAGATATTTTCTTAGGTAGCAGGCTTACAAAATGGAGTAAAACTTTCGAAAATTTAATAATATGAAAAATATCTTTAAATGAAGATAGATTGCTTGTGACAAGTATTCTCTCTAGAAATTATGGGTATACCTCTCGATATTGGCACTGTATCTATTTGCAGTTATTTGCATTGAAATAGAGGCAGGCTGCCACAGACGCTGTTGCTTCGCTTCCCCCATTCGATTCGATATATCTGCCATTTTTTTCTAGTCTAAAGTGCATTAGTGTCTGGGGGAGGCTGTGAGTGTGTGTTCATGTGTGTGTGTGAGTGTGCTCGGGTGTGTTGTATTTAAACTGATGCCTGTAGCTTTGCGTATGTTTTGATTTTGATATTGCTTTTCTTTTGTCGATTCCCCTGCCCCCTGGCAGGCCCCACCTGCTGCAACTCGGCAGAAAGGTTGCCGTATTGAACGAGCAGAGATTTTATGTTGCCTGCTTTCAGGCGCAAGTCACGTACACACACACGCACACACGCACACATGGGCATAGAGCCGGCACACCTGTGCGCAGCTGAGGGTTGGCTATGAAAGCATTTATATTTTTGCGTTTATTCACCGGGCAAACAAATGCGGAAACAATTCGAGAGCAGTTCGAGCAAGGCATGGGGAAGGGGAAGGGGGCTCTGGCTCCACCGGAACTTGTTTAGAAACGGAAACGGAAAACTGCACTCATATTCAACAGGGATTTTCCATGGAATTTGTTTTAATTGATTGATTGATGTTTTAATTGGGAAAAGCAATTGCTCTGCGCAAGTTTACGGTATTTTCTGGCTCCCTTTCTCTGGCTCTATTCTTGTTTTTTTTTTTTTTTCTTCTTTTTTGGGATTCCCAATTTTGTTTTTTCGTGCTTCGTTGTTCGTTTTTTGACTTTTTGCTTTGGCTGCAGGCTAACATTTTGCTGGAAATTAATTGATTTTCATGCTTGGCTCGCTGCAAAGAAATTGCTCAAATAAAAATTTGCAAATTTGATTGAAGTTGTTGCGGGAAGTTGGGCGGGCATGGAAGGGGGTAGACTGCTTCTGCTGCTGCTGCTGCTAAGCTGTTGCAAAGCGTCAAAATAAACCTTGCCTGAAACAGTTGGAAATGGGGGGGCGGCAGATACCATAGAGGGGGCATGCCACACAAAAACTCAAGTTCTTTTTTTTTTGCTGTTCGTTTATGAGCGGAATTTGAATTTGGGATTTTGGCTCGTCTCAAATGAATAACGTTTAAGTGGTAATGGCTGTGGGTAAATGCATGTGTGCAGAGCTTGAGGAGAGTGGAAACAGACAAAGAAGTGAAGTAGATATGGGAGATAAGAGAGAGGGTATGGCATTGGGAGCCTCCACCATACTTCTGAAACTTCATCACATAATAATTTAAAAATAAAATTTAAAGTCAATCTTAAAGCTTGAGAGGAGCTACAATTACTATATAATTAAATAGCTAATCTTAATAAATATTCTCCTGTAATAATAATATTAAATATCATAATACATTATAAAGCTAAGAGTGCCTTGATTGGAGTCCTTGTAGTGCTATAACAATTTTTTTTTATATTTTACTATTTGACTTGATTGTGTTTTAGAACTTCAGTTTAGATTTTCTATTTTGTTGCGAGCGGTTATATTTTAAATCTTTTCGTTCTAGAATATCAATCAATCAAATTTATTAAATTATTTAACGCATGCTATTTTATTTCAATATATTTCATTTATTTTCATAATATTTTATTTCTATATATTTAATTTTAGCTTATTCCTTTTTTTATTACATAATATACTATGCCATTTTATTATTTATTTTTCCACTTCAATACTTTTTATTTTATTTCAATAAAATATGTTTTATTTCATTTAAATACCTTCTTTTTTCCTCTATTCCATTTCTCTTTATTTTATTTTGTCTATTACTATTTTATTAACTATACGCTGTCAGCAATTGCATTTTATTCCATTGCAATTCAATATTATATACACTACATTCCATTTCAATATACTTTGTTTAATTTCATTATATTCCTTTCTTTTTATTTTACTACATTTAGTTATAATCTATGATTTTTCACTATATTTAATTTAATTTAACTGTGAACAATACAATTTTGATATTTTTAATCTTTTTCTTGTTTTTCTTTTTCCATTCTATTCTTTATTTTTTATTGGTTCTCTCTTTCTCTTTCCTTTCTATTTAATTCCCTTATATTCCTTGTTCTTTCTTATTATTTCCACTCCATTCCATGGTATTCCCTGCTAGTTAACTCCACTTTTTTCCATAATTTTTCTTTCTATTCTCTCATTTCCCTCCACTTTAAGTGCTTTCTCTACAATTTTTAGCCACACATTTTAGCTTCCTCTTCACTTCGCTATTCTCTTTCTGCACTCGCCGCCATCAGTTTCTGAGTTGTGAGCAGCTTTCTAAGACTTTCAAGCTTGTTTGTCTTTAATCAATATACTGTAACGCAATCGACAAATTGTCCAACAGACCTACACACGCACGCACGCACACACACACACACACACACACTTGTGCGCCATTTGAGCTCGCTTGCACACACACTCACACACGCACACACTCCCTTTATTGGCCACTTCGGTAAGCGCTTATGTACGAAATTATAAGCACAACAACAACAACAACAACAACAGCATTGCGAGGGGCAAACAACATCATTATGAGCAACAAATTATCGGCCATTGCTGCCGCCCGTTGTCCATTTGCCCGTTTCCGGTCTGCGCGTCTGCCTGTTTCCCGTTTGCCGTGCTGCTGTTTGTGCATTTGTGTTTGTGTTAATAAAACACAATTAACTTCATCAATGGCGTCTGCTCGGGCTGCTTGTGCTGCCGCTGTCCTGCTGGGGTGTCGCAGCACTCGAACATAACTGCTAATAAAACAGACTCAATGGCGGCGCCAACGAGCCCAGCAGGACGCCAGTGCGGAAGCAGGGAAGGGCAGCAGCCTGATGTTGTTGTTGTTATTGTTTTCCCAATTGTTGTTTCGTTTGCCATTGCCCTTGTTGCTGCTGCTGCTGCCAGCCAACGCTGTTGTTATTTGCCCGCACTCGGTTCAAGTTTACAGCCCCCGCGCGCACATTGCGTATACGCACTGTGTGTGCGATTGTACAATTGTTTGACAACTTGCTACGCTCGTCCAGTGGCCCGGGCAACGGCGCAGTCATTAATTAGCAAGGTACTTAATTACCGCACATTCATTAGCCGCCCCAATAAGCCCGGCCTTAATTTTATGGCCTCGCCAGGTGCTAATGTCACGCAGCGCACGTTGCGCTTATATTAGCCTCATTATGTCGGGGGCTTTTGTCTTTGCGACTAATTAGATTTTACGATGGGCTGACAGCGGAGTCAGCGCCTGCTTCCTTCCCCCTGTCAACTGCATTTGCTGCATAATTCATAAATATTACGCATACGCCGCGTGGTCTCCAAGGCGCCAGCGCAATTTGCATTTCATTTAAATTGCAGAGCAACAACAATAACAACAATAAGGGAACCTACAACTAGCAAATGCACTAAAAGCTGCGCTGAAAGCCACAAAACAAAACACATTTACTTATACACACACAGTGGAGCAAAAACAACATGGCCAGCAGCAAAAAAATGCGCCCCAAAAGTCATATGAAAAAACATGCGATAACTAAGTGAGTAGGCAGGGGGGAGGAGGTTGCGAGGGGGAGCTTGGCTTACAAATGGGGGTTGAGTTCGTATAAAATGGTTATGTGGCAACATTTAAATGTGGGTGGAAACTCGTTATGGAGCGACGGCATAACGGCATAACGGTACAACGGGGGCGGAAACAACCCTCGACTGGCAAAAGTAAAATGGCTGGCGAGCAACTTTTATTCTTTTCAGCGCTCAATTTGCTGCTCAGTCTGCTGCGCTCTCGCTCGCACACACACACACATACATACAAATATATATACTTGTATTGGTGTCTCTCCGGGGCAACGACAGGCTGCCCGCCTGCTCCCCAAAGTTAGACGACAATTCTCTCGCAGCGACTCTCTCGCTACCTCCCACTCTACCGCTCTCTCACTCTCTCCCAGTCTTCCTCTCTTTCGCTTTTATTTCCGTCATCAGAAACTCATTTATTATTTTATGAAAATGGCAAAATGAGACGACAAATGCTCCCCGGGGTCGCATTGGCCAGGCGTATGCGATTATAATGATTGCGACAATGGAGCCGAGTTCCCTCCCCTGCCCCCCTCCCCCCACACACAGTTCCTACCCGAATTTAAAAGCTATCAGTATGTGTGTGTGTGTGTGAGGGTAAATTATGCGATGGTTGTGGTAATTAACACTCGGATTTCATAATTAAGTTTATGGCTTAAAATTGTCCTTTGTCATGCACGTACTTGACCGCTTTGTGCCGGCAGTGGGTATATTAGCACTAGGAATACCACGCAGCGCAGTTGATAAATTATTTTAAATTAAAATTTGTTTGTAGAGAAACATTCTAGAAATTAATTGGATATCTTAAGAATATTTATAGCATATTATTATAGTAGGTATATTAGCACTCCAAAAACCGCGCAAGGGCTTAAAAAAATATTTTAAATTTAAATTTGCTTGAAAAGAAAATTCTTAAGAAATATATATAGATATAGTTCAAGGTGTTTCGATATTTTAAGAATATGTTTTGAATATTTTTGCAGAAGGTGTATTAACACTAGAAAACCACGTAAGAGAGTTATGTAAATATTTTTAATTAAAATTTGCTTAAAGAAAAAATTAAAAAAAAATTAAGTTTTAAATCTTAGACATTTAGATATTGTAAGAATATTTACAGAAAATTCTTATAGTGGCTGTATTAGTCAAGCGAATATACTAAAAAAATACTTCTTGTACACTTTTCATATTTTCACAAAATATACAGGGCATGCATGCGTCGTTTCCTTTAGCATTAAGCAGACATGGCTTCCGCCTCGTCTTGTGCTTTAATTTAAATTGTTGTTCTTGCATGGGTTTGGGGCGGGCTTTTTTGGCTTTTAAATTGTAAGGGGTTTGTCTTTCTCTGTGCTTCTCCCATTTTCACTCTGCCTCTTTCACTATCTTTGTCTCTCTCTCTCTCTCTCTGTTTGCACACTTGTCTGTGTGCTGGCAAATGAGCCTTGTCTGCGCTTTATCTTCGACGTCTCGTCGTATCAACGAAATTGCTTATGAAGTGCTTCTGCCGTAATTATAATTAACTGCAGTCATTTCACAACACTGCCACATACGGAAGTGCCTGATAAGAAGCCCCATGTTGTGTGTGTGGGGGGAAGAATGGAGCATGCAAATTATGATAATGATAAGCGCAAAGTGTTTACCTCTCGAAATTACCATATGGCGAATACTGCTCGAAAAGAGTAGGCAATTATAGGGGTACTCGAGAGGGGTTAATGAACTGAGGCACTCTGTGGCTTCGTTGTAGTGTTGAGTAAAGTTTTGTTTAAACAAATGTGAAATAATTTAATAAATTGAAATTTCACCACAGTTTCGACATACTACTGTGGGCAAAAAGTAAGGTGAATATTTTTTTAAAGTGAAAATTCTTTATTTATTCTCCTAAATCAATTTCATCCCCTTCAAAGTTTTCCCCTTCCGATAAAATACACATATGCCAACGTTTTTTCAAATCCTCGAAACAGGCCAAATATATAAAAATATAAAAATATGTAAATATTATGTCATATTTTTATATATAATATATAATATAAAAATTATTTATAGCAAAAAATTATATTTTTGCCAAATTATTGATTTTCCTCCAAAGACCTGATTGGCATCGAAATATACTATAGTTTGGCTATCATAATAGTTATTGGCAAGTTCTAGTTCTTATTTTTTCATACTCCCAACATTCAGTTTAAATTTTAGCAATATTGATTTTTTTAATCTTTAATATCTCAAAATAGTGTTTCGTTTTAATTTAAATAAAATCGGATCACCCTACATTATATCTTTCGGTATAGCTTTTCCCATTCTCTTCCTATTTCTAATTTACAATTTATTCATTACATTTATGCATTGAGTTTTCTCCAACTCTGCTCCCTTCTCGCTCTGTCTGGCCAGACAATACGCATACGCCACGTTGGCTCGGTTAGTTACCCTAATTGGGCAGCCCTGCTGGCAGTTACCAGTTACCAGCTACCAGTTGTTACCCGTTCTTGCCAGCTCTGTGGTTGCAGCGCTTATTAACCAGCTGCGGTTGCGGATGCCAGAAAGCATCCCCCTTTGGCACAGCATCACGCGCCACGCCCTCCCGCTGCTGCCCCCTGCTGCTGCTCCCACAATGTCTGTGGACTTTTTCGCGCTTGTTTGCGAACGCATTAGGCGTCTGCTTTTTGGGGGGCGGTTAATTCAATGGACCCAGACCAAACTGTGGTTAGAACCTGTCGCTGGCCCACAAGCCCAGCTCTGCGTACTCCGCGGCCTGGTCAATTGGCTATTGATGAGCTGGCCCATCTAATGTGCCATTAATGCATATCAAAGTGCCTGCAAACACTCCACAGCCCATTACCAGTGACAGTAGCTGCGGCGCAGTGAGACAGAGAGAGAGAGAGGCGGGAGAGGCGGGGACAGTCGGCAAATTCGTTAAATATTAAATGAAGCGTTCATGTTAATTTTCTGTTTAATTGACGCGCAACCTTTTATGGAGGAGCTCGGCGCTCGGCGTTCGGCGCTCGGACTTCGGGCTAATTACATGCAAACAAGGCCCAATCACAATCACATGTTGGGCCAATTACCGAGCACATGCAGTCTGCATGCAAGCAGCTATACAGCAGACACGCAGAGAGGAGCAAAAAGTGAGAGAGAGACAGGGGAAGTAAGCTAGAGAGAGACAGCGAGTGTCTGCTGCCATTTTTGATGGGGGTTGACAAGGGTCTTGTGTCTCGCAGATAATTTGTAAACAAGCAACAGTTTCTGGTTGAACTTAAGCCTTTGGGGCTCAGTTGTGGGCAGCTCGCTGGCTTAAAGTTCTCTGCCAAATTCGCACTTGTTAGCGCTATCGATTACAGCGCGACGAAAGTTGCGAAAACCAAAATAAACTACTTAACGCTCCAGCTGTCTTGAGCAGTGATATATAATTACTTATTATAATAATTAAAGCAGCAGTTTTCCTGAACATATTTAATTTTTTATACATTTTGTATAACTCTATATTTATAGGTATTATTTTAATACTATTATTATCAATATTATTGCAATCAAAGCATAACTAGTTATATAACTCTTCTTAAAATTCTTAAATTATATATAAAAAACATTTGAATGTATAGAAATATTATTTTTTCTTAAGTTGTTATGCACTCAAGTAAACATATTTTATAATTTACGACATATATAAAATTTATTGCTTACCAGAAAATGTCCATAGTAATATATTTATTTAAATGCTTTGATAAAAAATCCATAGTATGCGATTCCTTAAATATTTTAATGCTGAAAGATAGTAAAAACATTTTTAGAACAGTTTTGAAAAACGTTAAACTAAATAAATATTAATAATATAAGAATTTCTCATATAATATGAACTTTATTTCAACATTATAATATAGTAAAATATATGTTAGTGCAATGAAACATGTATATAGTAGTGAGATTCCTTAGATATAATCAAAGAAACAGTAAAAAAGTAGACATTTTCATTTCAGAGCAGTTCCAAGTCGTTAAACTAAATAAGAATTAAAAAAAAAAATTACAATACCTCAGTATAGCTGAAATTTCTTCAATCATTTTATTAAATATTTTATTTATTTAAACCAAAGTATCTCTCAAATATTTTATTACTGAACTAAAGGGAAATAAAGACATGTTTTCCAGAACAGTTTAGAGTAAATAATATAAATTATTTAAAATATTAGAATATTTTTAAAAGTGTACGAAAAAACATATTGTAGGGTATCTCCCAAATATTTTATTACTGAACCAAAGGGAAATAAAGACATGTTTTCCAGAACAGTTTAGAGTAAATAAAATAAATTATTTAAAATATTAGAATATGTTTTAAAGTGTACGAAAAAACATATTGCACTTGTTTCTCGAATCAAATAAAGAACAGTTCTATTTCGTATAGCCTCTCGATGGGAAATTAAAGCTTACGATCTGTAGAAACACTATAGATAATTTAAAAACTAATGCAGTCCCTATACCATTGCAAATTCACTCTGATTGTAGACCCGCCCAACGGCCACATTGATATACCCGCCACGTACAGTGGACACATTTGCTTATTGGCAGTGGACAGTGGTGCGTCTTAATTGAATTCTGATTGCCGCATCGCTGCAATCAATCGCGAGCAAACGCCCACGCACACATGTGCCCCGAAAAATTCCAATTAATTCACAATGATGCGTGCGAAAAGTGATTGATTTCCCTCTTACAAATCTGTCGCTGAGCCCCGCTGACAGTTGTATTGTCTGCGGGTGCGACTGATTGATTGATTGATTGATTGCTGAGGTTATGCAAAGAGCAGAGAGTGAAGAACTAAACTCGATTTTCGATTTCTCTGTACTCGATTGCAGCTCAGGATCTGAACGACATGGATCAGGACGATATGTGCGACGATGGCAGCGACATCGACGATCCCAGCAGCGAGACGGACTCCAAGAAGGGCGGCAGTCGCAATGGCGACGGCAAGTCTGGCGGGGGCAGTGGCGGCGGCGGCGGCGGTGGCTCGAAGCCGCGACGCGCACGCACTGCCTTCACGTACGA
Source organism: Zaprionus bogoriensis (assembly GCA_035046045.1). NCBI lineage: Eukaryota > Metazoa > Arthropoda > Insecta > Diptera > Drosophilidae > Zaprionus > Zaprionus bogoriensis. Next base: position 345,978 of record JAWNOI010000010.1, read on the forward strand.
GCAGCTCGTCTCGCTGGAGAACAAGTTTAAGACGACGCGCTACCTGAGCGTTTGCGAGCGCCTCAATCTGGCGCTCAGTCTGAGTCTGACCGAGACGCAGGTAAGCACGCAGACAGACAGACTCTTTGTGCCAGAGCTACTATATGCTAAGACACCCAAACCCGCTTATTTGTTCCAGGTCAAGATCTGGTTCCAGAACCGTCGCACCAAGTGGAAAAAACAGAATCCCGGCATGGATGTCAACAGTCCGACGCTGCCGCCGCCAGCGGGTGGCTCCTTCGGTCCCGGCGCCTATGCGAGCAGCCTGCTCTACCCGCACGCGGTGCCGTACCCGCCGTATGGCCCCTACTTCCATCCCCTGGGCGCGCACCATTTGAGCCACTCGCACTCATAAAATTGCAAGATGCAACAGCGACTGTTGCAACTCTTCGAGAAGCGAGCTAAGGCTGTGCCGGCAGCGATTCCAGGGCAGGCTGGCACGCCCTAAGATCATGCGTCAAGACGGCAAAAAGTTCCGGTTCGGATGAACTGCAGATTTCGTTCCAAAGTGCGGGGAACTACGAAATTCCGATGGCAAATCGTAAAGGAAATCCCAAGAAAACTTTAAATGAACTACCAGTTCCGACAATGAACCAGTTCCGGTTCGTCTGAGCTGGAACTGTGTACTTTAGTTCCGATGTAGTTTCGAAATGCTCTTCATGCTGGAACTTGAATATTTTGCCATGGCTTTCTCAGCGCATTGAATGATCCGCCCGGAACTACTAGTTCCGGCTGGCGAACCGGCACGCTGAACTTGATCGAAATGCTTTAAATGTTGTCTAATCGCACTGTAAATAGATTCTTGTAAAAAAATACTCTGATAACGTAGCGCTAAACCAAAAAAAAAAAAAAACAAAACCAAAAAAAAAAACTGAACACAGCCCAAAGAATATGCCATAAATATAAATATAAAATTTAAACTATAAACTTAAACTATTATTAACTATTGTACGAGTATGTAATTAATTTTAGTGCAAGCCAAAATCAAAATCAAAAATTTGAAATAAAATAAAACCCAAAGAAAACAAGAAAACAGTCGAAAGACACGCATATTTTGGTGTTATGGAAAGGGGGGGCAAAAAACAATTTATCGCCGTGACTCACAGACAAGCGCAGGTCAAAGGTGACTGAGTGGTGATTGCAGCAGGGAGCAAGCGGCAAGGCAACGAATCAGGGAGGCGGCTCTGCTTTCGGGCGTGTGAAATGACAGGACAACAATGCCAAGTCAAGTGTAAAATTTTAAATTTGCTTCTCATTTGCCTCATGCGCACTCACACGCAACACTCACACTCATTCACACACACACTCGTGAGCTATTCAATTATGTGGCAAACGAATGCGAATACGAAATTTCTTAATCCGATTTGTGTGCTACAATGCGGGGCATATAGCGCTCGTAGAGCCCGAAAAGTCGGCCGGCAGCTTGTCAAAACAAGCACTGAAAGAGGGAAGGGGGAGGGGAAGGAAGAGAGTAAGTGAGAGAACTGGAGGGGGCATGAGCAATGGGCAAGCGAGAATGCATAAGTTCACGGGCGCACACCTCGTGCCCATTGATATTATAACAAGTAAGAAGCAGTACTTTTAGAATGCCGAACTTTGCATACCCTTTAAAAATACTGGCATTAATTTTATTCAGTTTTTGCTTCTGTTTATATTGATATAAGAATATATATATATATTATTATATATTCATGAAATTATATATAAATATATACATAGTAGCTAAAAATTAAAAAGAAAAGAAGCTAAAAATTAAAAAGAAACTTTTAAAGCGATTTGAAAAATCTTGTAAATACTTTTTAGATTTAAATTTCTTAAATCGCTTTAAAGTTTTTTTTTAAATTTTCAGCTACTATATCTATGAGAGCTATAGATTGTATATGTAGTTATAACATTTCATAACATACAAATTGTCACGACTCTAAGCTATGGCAAGCTTAGTTTTTATTTTCTGAGAAATTATTGCAATTTTCCTACATAAACTCTTATATTCAGAGATCGTTTTTGTATGTTATAGTAGTCCGATTTTTATGAAATTTTAGATGAATGCAGTTCGTATGGTAAATGTACAATGTGGCGAGTTTGATTAAAATGTCTTCAACATTAACGAAGATCTTTCAAAATATGCAAATAAGATTTGGTAATTTTAATAAAATTATTATAAAAATTAATTAATTTTACAATAAATTACTATTACAATTAATTATTATATTATTAATCATATATACGACAGAGCATCTGTTTGTTCCTATCTTGTGCACTACAAACGTAACACCAAAATAAGTATACCCTACGCAAGCGTATCATAACTATTGGGCATCCGAACGAAGGCAGGCAGGCTGGCGGGCATTGTACTCGGACCGCACCTAATTGAAACAGAAATCTACGCATGGCCAGCGCCAGACCAGGCCGGGCTCAGGCACTCTCGGATTGACTACGTTGTGGCGTTGACAGCGCGAGCTGAGCAAATAAACAAACAGGGATTCGCCGGAAATCCTTTTATATCTATTACGCCGCCACCGACGCCTGTCACTGAGCCCACAGCGCTGAGCTCTGTGTGAAAAGCCACGCGCCACGCGCCGAGCAAAAAAGTAGCGCAAATTTGATTGCAAGCTTTCCTTCTCCGCCCCCCACAGTTTTCCTCTACCGCCCTCGCTTCATCTGTGCTGCATTAAAAATTTATGAAAAATTTGCTCTTACATTTGTTTTAAGCTTTTGCTTAAGCACTTTGCAATTAGTCGCCCAAATCCCGTTTCAGGCCACGCCCATACATGCATGACATGCATGTCAGTGTGTGCATGTGTGTGTGAATACTCACACATGTGTATTACTGTGTATGCGTTAATTTCTGCAAATGTAAGTCACCAAATTATTCAGTTGCAGACACGACGAGCGAATTTCACAGAGGCGAGTGCGAGCTTCAATTTGCATAAAATTAATGCTAATTTCGGTTGGAACTAGTTCCAGTTCGCGAGTTGGCAATGCTAGCGAAATGTACTACAGATTAATTCAGCTGCGACAAGCTCTGACTGTATGCTATAGAGATTGTAAGTTCATTTGTAACAGTTAACATAATTTTCCTCTTCAACTGGAACTAGTTCCATTTCTCCTGTTGGCAATTATAAAAAGTAATGGTTATCTATATATACATTTATCTATACTAAGCAACCTTCAGGTGCATTTGTATTTTATAAAGATTTAAGTTTGATTTAGAAAAAGTTAGACACAAAATTTTAATTTCATTTTGGAACTAGTTCTAGTTCTACAAATATTTTAATCCACATTCTGAAATATTGTGTATGGTTTTCTTTTTATATATATACATCACTGTCTTGTTAAGGTGCATTTTTACTGCTGCACGGATTATACGCTTATTATAAAATAAATAAAAAACTTAAAATAATAATAATAAAACTCGAAAGTATTAGAAAATTTTAGAAAGATGTCAAATTAAAAAAAAAAAATACCAAAGGATTTTCAAATTATTATTATTGCTAGTATTGACATTGAATAAGAAGTTTTACTCTTTAAAAATTTCAACTCAGGCATAAACCGTTCTTAAAAAATATTTTCATATTTCGCTAACTTATCTACCCTTTGTTTGTCCATTTTGAAGAGCTAAAGAAACGTGTAACAAGCTATCGAGTCCATTCAACCCCCTGCACTGCAATTTATTTCCCCTAACCCTTTAAACGTCGCTGACCTGTCACCTTTTCTTTCCTTTTTCCATCCATTTTCCATTGTCTTTTGACATATTTATTTGTCAACTCGAAATGAAAGAACTGCATATTTGGGCAACCCAATCTTAAAGTTCCCAGTAAGTGCCTTCTTTAATACAGTCCCAAAACTCGGCTACGCTGATCTCTGTGACGCTCTAATGATGAGTCCACTAAACACAATTTCCACCCACAGACAAATCAGTGAAACGATAAATTAACGAGACGCCTGCCCACTTAAAGTAAAACCCTAACCCACACCCAAACAAACACACACACTTCCCCTCCCCACCGCCCTGGCGAGGGGAAGGCCTAAACGCAAATCCAAGACAATTGCTTTCCAATGCAAAGCAAATCCCATTTTAAGCATTTCGCACCACCATCAACAACAACAACAACTACAACAGAAGCAGCAGCAACAACAACAACACTAACAAGAGTTGACAGTTTTTCCAGCCCGGAAAAAAGACTTCGCTTTGTGCTTGGAGGCAAGAGAAAAAACTCAATTGTAGAATCAAAACGCGACACTCACGCAATTAAGTTGTTTCCGAGCTTCTCTCTATCTCACTCTAGCACTCTCTCTCTCTTGCTCACTCTCTCTCTCTCTCATTCGCTGAGCTCTTTTGCCTAAACTACTTTGAATTTTATTTTATGCGACGCATTTTGGATTAATATTTGTTTCCTTTTTTTAATACTCTAACGGAAGAAGATTATAGAATTTTGCAGGGAGTTTCGTAATATGCTTGACTTTTTAAATCAAAAAAATATAAATTAAAAAATTTAAAAACATATATGAATAATTAAAAAAATATTTTGATTTTGCCATTTCTTAAATGAAACTATTTTATGCATTGACTTAAAAAACTTAAATATATTTACAAGTATTATTCTTATTTATTCTTATTTCGATTCTGCAGTTGATTAAATACCATACTTATTGATATCCATAAATTTAAAAAAATATATGTATAAACATATGAAAATAAATAAATAAAAATAAAATTATATTTTCAAAATTTCTCAAATCGAAGTATTGTTTCTTTCACCTTTATTTCAAAAAATGAGTTTGAAAAGCTCAAACTTTTCTGCTTTGACAGAAAAAAAATTAATGGTTTCTTAACTTTATATTAAATTATTTGTATATTTTTAACTTACAAGAGCATATTTAGATATCACTTATTACCGATTTTTTAGAGTATTTAAGCTTCGACTTGCCTATTACTGCCCTTCCATCTTGTTGTTTTGTTGTTTACGTATTTTACGAGAACCTTTTTTTGCGCCTGAATTGCTGCAGATTACGCATACTTCATTTGGGTGTGTGTGTGTGTGTGTGTGAGCCAGTGTGTGAGTGTGTGTGGCACGCTCGGCAACATTTAATCTGCACCATTGACTTCTCTACAGTGCGACCCTCCGACGAGTTCTTCCACTGTCTCCCATTGCCCTCTAACACTCACTGACACTCGCCCCTCCCCTCCCTGCCTCTCTCCCTTGCGCTACTTGAGTGTAGTAAATTTTATGCGAATATTTAGTTTTGCGTGCTTATCAACTCGGCTTTATCGAAACTTATTGTGTTTGTTTAATTGAATTCGGATTGCCGACGCTGGCGACAATTTCGCGACTGAGTGCGCCGCTGCCAGCGCGCAGATAACTCCCAGTGGAGCATAACAAGGGGGTACGGGGTACGGGCCAGAAGGACAGACCGTGGAACTGTCTGTGAGAATGCCTCTAATTGGGAGTGGTAGATCAACTTGCGACTTAGTTTAGTTCATTTAGTTTTGCAGCGTGTGTGGGAAAAAAGAACTGAGTCTTTTTATAGGCGAAAAATTGAAAAAAGTAAAAAAAATGTAAGAACTATAAACCTAAAGCTGATTCAAATAAAAGTTTTTATTTGCATACATCAAATTTAAAATTTCAGTATTAAGTTTAAGATTGAGAAAATCCTGGAAAACATTTAAAATATAATTATCAACATTTTCAATAATTAATCAAAAATTAAATCAATTTTTTATATTAAAAATGGTCCAAACAATAAAGTTTCCTATTCAACCAGATCAACAGTTGTATAAGTCATAAAAAAAATAATATTTTCTCAATACTCTCACATTTTTCTTTGCAAAATTTAGAAATTTCAGATTTTCCTAAACAAATAAATTTTGTATTATATTAGTAATAGTTCATACAAGCTTCCTAAAATTTATTAGAAATATTACTCATATCTTTAATAAATTTTTTTCAGTTGTTAAAAAATATTAAATAAATTTCTAACTTCACTTACTTGCTTAAAATTAAATTAAATTAAAAACTAAAAAACATTTTATAAATTTTTCTAAACCATATGACTCTGGCAGCTAGTGCTTATTAAATACAAGTAGGTTAAAAATTCACTTGTTAACCTTCTTTATTATAAATAAATAAAATAATACTTTGAAACATTTTATAGATTTCTAATGCCGTAAACTGCTCACAAACTACACAAATATTTAGAATCACATTCCATGATCATATCAATTAAGCGCACCCCCGATATTTCGTCTGCGGCGTGGCAATTAAACTTTTTACCAGCCTGCCACGCCCCCCTCCAAGTACTGAAAATGCTTGCATCTGTGCGCCCATATAAATTATGGCCAGCGCTTGACATAAACAAGCTCCCAAGAGGCCTTTAGCGGAAGTTATATGACAGATTTGATGAAGAGGGAGAGAGCGCATAAGAGAGAGAGAGAGAGAGAGAGACTGAGCGAAGGCAGGACACGCTAAAGTGTCGCCAGGGAGCGCACATGTGTCTCGAGTCGCGCCGTAGCTACCCCTCCGGTTGCCCTGTTGTGTGCGTGTGTGCGTGTGTATCTGTGTGTGCGTGTTTGCAGGCGAATCACATTTTGATGATTGTCAATGTGACTTTAATGCCATTTTTCAACTTGACACGAACTGCGCGTGGGCACCAGCAGCTCAGCCGAGGGTTCAGGGGTTAACCCCTCCCCGCCGCCTACTGTGCGTGGCACGTGCATTTCGAGAGGACTTCCCAGATAAGATAAGCGGCAACAAAAAAGGGCTGCGATCGCAATGCTGACATCTGTGGATTAAATTGCGATTTGCGCTCATGTTATATTGAGCAGCGCGAGAGAACGGGACAATTGTAACACTTTCCAGCAGCTTGTTGCAAGTTGTTCTAGTTCTTGTTGCTGTTGTTGTTGTTGTTATCACACAATTGCCATTAGTATTCGGGCAATAAAATTGTAAACTGTCTTTTGTATGTCTGTTGGAAAATTACATTTGATATTTTAATGGGCGATTAACTGTAGCAGGCGGTCGGGAAAGCGACTGGAACTTGCAGGAAGGGTGAAAGTATCTATCACGCATTGATATATCATAAAAAAAAAGGTAATTCTTGTGCTTTATGTGTTTCTGTATATCGTTTGTTTATCTATATATTTTTTTTTATTATCTAGTAAAAATGACAAATCAAACTCAATATATATTATTTATATAAATTACACCAGATATACATTTAGATAAATATCATTATCAGGAATATCTAGTACACAAAAATATATAGATAAGTGATGTTTTTATGGATAATTGATATACGAAAATAGATGATAGATAAATCTATAAATATAGATAGATACATTATGTGTATATGAATAATTAATAAGTAAATTGATGATAGTAAGATAAATCTATAAATATAGATAGATACATTATGTGTATATGGATAATTGATAAATTAGTAAATTGATGATAGTTAGATAAATCTATAAATATTCTAAATATAAATATAGATACATGTTTATTCGTTACATAGAATAAAAAAGATATAGATGGAAAAATGGGCAGATAGTTGGACAGTTAAATAAAAATCCAGATAAATAAATATAAAGATATATTTTAAGTCGATACAAAGATAAAAAAATATGTATACATATATAGATGGAAAGATAGTTCGATGGACAGTTAGATAAAAATAAAGATAAAAGCAACATTAAATATAGAAATTGATAAAAATGGATCGATATTGTAAAGACAATAATAAATACAGAATAAACAATTATTATGGAAAATTTGTATAGCTGGAAAAAATAAAAATATTAGATAGATATACACATAAAATAAAAATGTATTGTTAATAAGAAGTAAAAACATAAATAATATGGATGGAAAAACAGGACAGACAAACATGGCAAGATAATAAGAAGATACATTGTACATAGACAATACATAAATTTAGATAAAGTATAAATATATATATACGATTTCCATACAACTTAAATAAAATAATTATAACAAAGTCTGAAGACAAACAAAATTTTAAAATGAATTTCAACCCGAAACCCGTAAGCTTTTTGGACCTCAGACATTTTGATAGCATACTTAGCAGGGCACCTGAAAGCACTTAGTGTATAGAGTTATAATTTCGTTGCGTAATAATTTCTGGACCCTAGAGACAAAATACAAATTAAATATGCAAATTTACCATTAAAATTATTAACTTATTGCGCAACACTGACCAAAGTACAGCTGAAATTCAAATTGTGAGAGGACAGAACACTTCCCAGCTAATCGGGAGCGCTGCTCACGTGCAAGAGGCCAATTCGATGGACATTTAGCCCCCATTAGCTTCAGGTCGTCAGCGGCACGAGGCCCAGTTGGCAGCGCATCATCCATCATGCGGTGCCACGCTGCCTCCCGTTGCCACAAGCTCGCTGTCAAGTGGAGGCCCAGGCCAACGAGCTGGCCTGAAAAGCATTGCGAATTCAACGAAATTAAACGCGTGTCCGTTTCATCTGCCCAAATAATTCGCAGTTAATTCGCCGGCAAGCGCAACGAAATGGGGCACAAAGCCAAGCCAAGGGATGGCCAGGGGAGAGCAGAGAGCGGAGAGTGTAGAGCGTAGAGCGTAATGCGAGGTTCAGGGTTGTCGCGGGGGCAGACGTTTTTATTTGGTGAGAAAACATTTACGCACTAATTTCGCCCGAGCTGCGAGGCATTCCGTGCGCATTACCCGACCAGTTGCATGCCAATTGGTTTGCAATTTGACGTGCTTAGTAGTAGCGCAGGGGTTGCCCAGCAGGGCGGAAGGGGGCGGAGAGAGTTGGGAGTAGACCGGCGTCGGCTACGGGTTGCATTCAGCCACAAATAGCGCACGCGTAGCGCCCAAACACGTGGCACAATTACGCGGTTAAATGCATTCAAATTGAGTTGTTTATACTGTGGGCGTATGCCCGAGCCAGAGCCAGAGTCAAAGCCAACACGTCGCTGCCAACGGCGAGGTGGAATCCCACTCTGAGCCACTGTCAGCTCGGCAAGCATGGGCGGTGCACAGTGGTGTCAAGTGGGCACGGAACTATCGAACAATATTATAATAATTTAATTACGAAGCATAAATTAATGGAACATTGTCTAAAACAATCATTTCTCGACTTTTATATACCCTTTACCCAAATTTAGAAAGAAAAACGTAATTTATTTTTATTTTTTAAAAAGTAAAACTACGATTCTCGACTCCTAAATACCAAGCACGCAGATTTAGAAAAAAATCGTAATTCATTGTAATTATTAAGAAACTGCAACATCTGCTCCTAAATACCCTGCACCAAAATTTAAAAAAAATTTATGTTATCGTTTTAAGAATTTAAATCTGAAATTGGAAGATTACTTAAAAAACAATACTCCTTTCCTATATACCCTGCACACAAATTTAGAAAAATAATTTAAAACTTTGTACATTTTTAGAATTTAAAATTATTACTTGATTAACAAAGTTCAACTAACAAAAACTATTTTTGATTCCTACATAAAATACACAAGAATGAAGCAATACTATTACTATTACTATTTTTTTACTATTTTTAAAAGTTCTACATTAAATTTGATTATCAATATATTTGTTTAAGCGATTGGAAAAACAATCTAAGCTTTTAATTATCTGCACAATTTTCAGCGTTTTTTTTTTTAATATATTTAAAAATATTAGCTATGTTTATGTCTTTAATTTGCACTGAATCAAACTTTATAAATACTCAAAAAATTGAAATTTGTTGCTTTGCGTTATTATTTTTGCTTTTGCTCAGTAAAAACTAGTTGCGCACCACTGTGCGACGGTCAACTAGACGCAAATCAGTTACACTTGCAGCCAAAGCTGCGCGCATTGTTGTTGTTGCTGTCGGACCCGCAGAGCGCCACGCGACCAGACATTGTTCGCAAATTTGGGAAAGTGTTGTCGTTGTTGCCTCTGCCTGTTGTTGTTGCTGCTGTTGTTGTTGTTGTTGTTGGCATATGACGCCCATTCCCCGGCAAACATAAAACTATCAGCAGCATTCGAGTGGATTGCCGATGCCACTGCTACCCCTTTGACAACACTGGCAATCCGCTTAGGCTTGTCTCATATTTAAGCCGAAATTACAAGCAAATCAAAACAAAAGGCAGCCATAATTAAAAGCCAGACACAGTGCGAAAGAGAGAGAGAGAGAGCGTGAGAGAGAGAGGGAGGGAAATACGAGTCTCTATAGATAGGAAGCTGCGTAGGAGGCACTTGTCTTTGTCGCTTGTTTTATTTGCTGCACAAAGTTTCAGTGGCAGAAACAACAAACAAGGCACAGAAGCAGACAAAGATAGAGACCAAGTGAAAGTGAGTAGGAGATAAACAGAGAGAGAGAGAGAGAGGGCAGGCAAGCAGACAGCAAACAAACTACTGTAATTATAAGGAAACCCATTTTGAAGCAATTAATACGCGCAGCTGGAGTTAAAACTGTGCAGCGGAAAAGAGACAGCTAGAGAGGAAAAGAGGGAGAGAGAACGCAGCACAATTTGCCTTTGAAGACGTTTACAAATGGATCAGCATTTGCCTCGTGGCATACGAATTGCCTGTAAGATATTGTAAGTGGTTTAACCAGATGATGTCCTGCTGCAGAGGCTGAGCACAGAGAGTGGCCAGGGGAGTAGCCTGCAGTGAGAGTCAATCAGAAAGTTTATGCTACATTTGGCAAAGACATCTTCAAGCAGTTGTCTGTCGTACACTGAGCAAAAAAAAAAAAATATTTGAATAAATCAGAAAAAAACTCGGCAAATATAGAATATTTCATGTTTATAATAATATATATTAATGTAATGTATTAATGTAATGTAAGTGCCTCATAATCATAATCAAAAATTTTATGACTAAAAAAATAAATAATAAATATTAAATAATGCAATTAAATAATATAAAATAACCAGCGTACTTATGTTAATTTAATTTATCAATATTAAGCCATGTCAATCTCGAGAACCTAATAATTATCTGTAACTATAATACTTTTAATTTTCAGTAAAATAAACGTTTTATACGATTTTTTAATTTTAATCATCTTATAGTTTAATTAATAAACTATCTACGATTCCCTCACTTACTCAGGCTATTATTTTTTAATTATATCGACAACGATTATTTTATTCTTTTACGAGTTAAATTTCCCAAAGTTGCAACTTTAGTTTTTTCTCTTGTCTAGTTAAAATAAATCTCCTTGCTTTCTCTCAGTGTAAGCTCGTTACCTTTTTTATTCATTATGGACAACGAAACCAACTCATTACAGCATGACCAGGCAACACAATTACCGTCTAACAACAGTGTCATCTGTCTGCCTGGCCAAGCCCAAGCCCAGATCCCAGCCCCAAACCCAATCCTCTATTCCGCTCTCTCTCCCTGCCTGCCCTCAGCTTGTCTCAGAGATTGCACCTTTCATGTCTCGCTCTCATTTGTTGCGCTAGATTTTTCTCAATCACACACGAATCCTCGGGGGACTCGCAACAAACAGAACTAGTTCAATTCGCATACAGCGACAGGCAATGGCAGACCCTTGCCACCAAACCACCTGCTCGCCCAGTCGAGCACTTCAAACAAACTAAGCTGGAGCCGGAATAAATCGCCTGCTGGCGCCACGGCGGACATTTTGCAAATCGTCTTCGGTTTCGTGTGCTGCGCATAATGAGCAGATTTGTTCTCATATAAACGGGACACAAACAAAGCTCCGGCCGGACAGTTCTTGGCAGGTTTTAAAATGAGCAACCCGCCCGGCAAACTACATACTTAATTATCGGCCACACCAAGAGGGCAGGGGAGGAGCAGCAGCAGCAGCGGGAGAAGCGCCAGAAACGACGGGCGGCACAGCGGGAGCAGTGGAAGTGAGTTAAGCGCTCTTACCTTGTACAAGGGCGTAGGCCAGCAAATTACAGCAGGGGGTTGAGTAGCGTCAGAGGCCTGTTATGAGTTGTCAGTGCGGTTGTAATGAACTGAATATGCAAATGAGTTCGGTTGATTTGAATGAAATAAACTGCTGAGAAAAGAGACAAAGTGACTGATAGAGAGAGAAAGACATAAAAATAACCGCGGAAGGTATAGAAAGTGAGGCATAACAAAATGAAAATAGGAATGCAATAAAATGTTAAAAACAATTTAAATATTGAAAATAATATATATTTTATAAGAGAGCAGCCATAAGTAAATATATTATTTAAAACAATACAAAAGTTTATAAAAAAAGGTAAAAAAAAGAGAGAAAAAATATATACTAATAAATATTTATTGAAAAAGTAAAAAAAAAGTATGGAAAAAGAGAGCTAAATTTTAAACGGTCTACTAATTTATATATCTTCTCATTTTCTGAGTATATTTTTATCGCTCTCTATACTTTTTGTCCCCCTTTTTATGAAATTTGTTATGAGCCCTCAAAAAATAATGTACTAAAATAAAACTTATATCAAAGTTGTGTATTAAAAAAAATATATACTTAATAGAATGATAGGAACATATTGGAATAAAAAAAGAAGAATATTCTTAGGGACAAGACTTAAGTCGAATCGAATTTTATAGACAGACAACTAAAGAGGGCAGGAGAGAGAAAAGAAGACAAAAAAAAACACAAAAAAAGAAAAAATAAATATTAATAAAGACTAACTATAGAGTAGATAAAGACAGTGAGAACTAGGATAAATAGGAAAATAAAATTCCCATTTAAAAGAAAGTACGCTGCTAACAAAAACATTTTCAACCATATTAGGGCTATCTTTAAAGTAACCCCCCTTAACCCTTAGCTACGCCTCTGTAGCACGCACTCAGTTACTCGCACTTAATATGTTCGCCAGGTTTTCCAGTCAAAAGATTGCGATTTATTGTGTCGCGGCTAATGTGCTCGTTAAAGTTTACGCTGACAGGAAAAGAGCAAAGCACACGGATAGACGAAGGAGGAGACGGAGGTAGAGCAGGTGAGGAGAAGGCTAACGCACACCTGCCAGAGCGGAATACTCGCATGTGGTCGTTATGACAATGCGACAATCCGAAACGGAAACGCACTCGCATTGGCGAAATTGCCAAATAATTGTCGTTGGCAACCCCCAGAGGGATCGGAAAAGAGCTGGAAGGAGCAGGGGGAGGAGGAGTTGGGTAGAGCCATAACTGCACAGCGTAGTGCGTGCAGTTGCCAGGACTATTATGCCGGTGTCGGGATAATGTGCAAGCCGTAGCTAATTAGTAGATTTTTGGCAATCGTTTCTATTGGTTTTTCCCGCTGCGTGGAAATGCAACCCCGCAAGGAGACTACAACGGGCAGCAGCAGCAGCAGCAGCAGGGGACTGGCACGGGCAAACGGTTAACGGCGCAGGTTCGTTTCAATTTGCAACTAACAACTTAATCCTTTATTCAATTTGAAACCCATTAAAAGGACATTGCTTATCCTTTTAAGTGAATGCAAACAGCTTTCAATGTAAATAAGAAAACGAGATCGATGCCAAGTCCCTGCGTTGCCCTGCATCTACCGATGTCTACGAGAGCCAAAAGGAAAATTAAAATGCAGCCCGCTTTTCCGATTTTCCGAGATTCCAACGCTTCCGGCCAGCAGCAGCAGTAGTACTCGGCCAATTGACATTTGCAACCGCACTTAAGAGCCCGTCCGAGGCGCCTCCACTTCAAGTAAATCGAACTGGCTGCCGGTATGTAGGTGTGTGTGTGCTACTGTGTGTGTGTGTGCATGTGTAACAGTGATGCCGGAATTTTGAAAAAAAAAAACTGCTACATTTGGCAATGCTTTATGAAAATTAAGGCACATATTGACAAATAAAGGGAGGAAAAAATGCAGATCAAATATAGATAAAGAGAGATATAAATATTTAGCGAAAAATGGCTACGAGAGCGAAATATGTACATATGATATATGTATGTAAAACATGAATATAGATATCGAATTTCAATATATATTTGCATTAAAAAAGATAGACTTAAATATAGAGAAAAATAAAAAACGATATATAGATAGAGAAAACGAGGCTATTCAAAGACAAAGAGAGATATGTGTTTAAAAAATCAGATAGCTTAAGGATTATATAAAACGTGGATTAATAAGTTCCGATACTAAATCTTTTAAAGGTTTTTACTTATTAAAAATCATACGGAAATTTTGTTGACAACGCTATATGTCGGTCCCGGGACTTAATGATCCACGTGTTAGTATGTAGTGTGGCCGACGCAAAAGAAAGAGAGAGTTGAAGCTCCGCAAAATTTAACTAAGTTCTACAAAAATTCCACCATTCGTAATTTTGCAAAAATAAAACTATAAACAAAAATCTGAGGTGCCTAAAATTATGCAGAACGAATGAGTCTAAGTTAAGTTGTTAGTTATTATATAAAATAAAATAATAATTAGTATGTAAAATAAATAATAAAATAATAACTTCATTACTATGATACCTAGATCATATAGGAAGCTTTAGATATTCCCGTCTTTACTAAAAAAAACATGCATAACAAATTGCAGAAGTGCTGCAGAAGATCGGTCTAGCTACTAAATCGCTGTTCGAGCAGCACTGTGCTGCGTGTGTGTGTGTGGGTGCGTGTGGGTGTGCAAACTGAATGCCATTTGAATATTTCATGCTGTTGTGGTGCAAAATTTTAAATCGACTCAAGTCAAGTGTGCGCTGGAAGCCGAAATCAATCTCGTTTGTGTAGCAACCAAATTAACATAGTCGGGGGCGTGGCAGCGCCAGAGCGGGTGAGGGGGAGCAAACAAGCACATCAACTGTAAGCCACTTGCCACAGAGTCAGTTGCATTTGTCGATTTCGACTACTTAGTCTTCACATCCACGTCCATGCCCTCGTCCTCGTCCACGTCCTCGTCCCTGTCCCTGCTCTTACTTAGTTACACTTGGCTTTGTCTTTGCGCTTTCTTTTCATTTTAATACCTACGAGTTTACTTTTTTAAATGTGTTTTATATCTGATTCTGGTAGCACTTCCTTCACTTCCCCCACTTCTACTCTCTCTCCCCCCTTCCTTGTGCCCCTGCCCTGATGAGGGCTAAGTAGAGTTTGGGAAATTCAGCATGTGCACTCACGTAGTATAATTTACCCTCGACACGGTGCCAGCAAGTACAATAAAAAGCGCAAACTTAGCTGCAACTTTTTGCTATGGGTTTTCTTTTTTTTCTCCTTCGGGTTTTTTTTTTATCCGGGGTATCTTTAGATACCCTGTAGAATTTAAAAAGTGGACAGTGCTCAGGTATTTATAGACAAGCTTGCTGCTTTCCTCGAAAAATATAGTATTAATAGTATAGAAATATACAGTATTTTTTTTAAATTGATATTTCTATACTTTTATGATTAATCTCTAAGATTAGCTAATAACATTTTTTATATAGACTCTCAAGCGTCTAAATAGAAAAAATTTATAACAAGCTTAAATTTTTTTAGGTTCAGCTTGATTTTTGGTATATCATAAATTAAAGGCAATATGCTGCTAGATTAAGAATTAAAGAATTAAGGAATAATAAATAAGAAAATTATATAGAAAACAAATAACGAAGCTGCAGAAAAATAGCTAAGCCTAGTAGGTACTCAAGGATATTCCAGGATATAGCTCAGTCGCTGTCTTTACCCAAAATTTGCTTCTTTTTGATTGCTTCTTGTGTCGCCTGTCGTGTCTGTCCTCCTATTTCAAGCGTTGTCGTTGTTGCTGTTGCTGTTGTTGTTCGCTGTAATGGGCTCAAAAGCCCAAAGGCATCTTGTGAATCGAGCACATTGTAGCGAATTTCGCAGATTAAAATTCTCAAGCGGGAGCAAGAGAAAGAAATTGAGAGAGGAGTGCGCTGAGACTCTCTCTCTCTCTCTCCCTACAACGATCTCATATGATCCCCTTCACAACTCATTTGATCCACGCCGACAGCTGCATAAGCATGAGCAGGAGTCGAGCACGCTTCGGGGACAGACCGGAGAAAACAAACAATATCGAGTGCTCTGCTCTGCTCTGCTCGTACACTGAGCGAAAGCGAGAGGCCACTTGAGCTGCCACTTCAGCTGGGCCGAGTTGACAGATTTTGTCACTGGGCAAACAAACGAGAGAGTTCAAAGGGTCGCAAATGTCAGCGCAAGTCAACGCTGAGCAAACAAATAAATGTAATTACAGTGAAATTACGAAAGAAGAAAATGTCAAAGGAAAATTAGTTCGCAAAGAGTGGAAAGAGAGAGTGAAAAGTGTGGAGTGAAAAGCGTAGGCGGATCCGTATCCCTTTGTGGCTTAGTTCGGTTATCCGGCTGTCGCAGCTGGCTGGAACAGGACACGGCAGACTGCGCACACTGGGACTAATAAGTGGTCAAGCGGACCTCCTTATCTATAAGTAGCCATAAAGCACTCGTCCTCCCCTGCAGCCTCTGCCTGGCTACCAGGCCCCTCGCAGGCTCGACCAAATTTCAACACATTTGCGAGCTTAATCCCTTAAGGCTCTTTAAACTTTACACACTTAACATGGCCGAAATGTGCCGGAAAAAAACGGTAGAAATAATCCTTTTTTTGTACCATTTCCATTTCTAAAAATTGAGGGAAAATGGTATATTAGCTTTGTGTACACGATAATCGGAAAAAGGCATGAAGAACGGAAATATATGTTCTTGATCAACACCAATGGTCCAGACAACTTAGTCGTGTCCGTTTAACTGTCCGTTTGTCCATTTGAGCACATATAGCAGGAGCTAAAGCGTCAAAATATATGCTTGAATATATATTCTTGATCAGCACTGATAGTCAAGACAATTTAGGTATGTCCGTTTGTCCGTATGAGCCAAAACAAGAGCTGCAGAGCCAAATTTGTCATATTATAAAATTTAATTATTTAAAAATAAATTAGATAATTTTATATTAATATTTAGTATGCATTTCAATTGGACATTGACATTAACTGGATGAATGGTATCTAACAGTCGAGTGCGTTTGCCTGCAGCTTTATTTAGTTGTTTTTTTTTTTTTTTGGTTTTTTGGTTTGCTCGGAAAAGGTTAAAACATCAGCACTAAAAGGCGCATGCATTATGAAGGCTCTTGAGTTTTAATTGAGTGTGGGCGACGAGCGAAGAAGGCGAGCAAAAAGCGGAAACAACGACAACTGCAACAACAACAGCAGCAGAAACAACTGCAAACTGTAATAAAACAATTTGGGAATCCTTTCCCAGTCCAAGTGGACCTCGTCGCGTGTGTGTTTGAGCGCAATTAGAGCGGCTGCAGCAGCGGTCACTTCAAGGACATCGGATTGCTGCGGGAGGGAGCAGAGCAGCATCCGGCAGGCAGAACTTTTGCTGGACAAAACTTTTCATTTCACGCCTCAAGTATGAGTAATTGATTCATTTATGCTGCTAATTGCAAATGCTAGACTGTTGCCACCTCCCCCCCCCCTCAACGCCCCTCTCCACACCACTTCATCCGGCAATATGCTAATTAGCAGCTTAAGCTCATTTTTCAATTAAGCTGGCAAAAGTTTCAGCCCAGAAGCCAACTAAATTAATTAATGGCAAAACAATTAAAAGTGTGCAAAGTGCAGAAGAAAAAATAAAAAAGAAAACACAGCAGTTTATGTGCTTTTAAAATTGTAAACAATGAGTAGAATGTGCGAACACGACTATAAAATACTCGGTACTGCCACATAACATAGCTAAACTTGGTCGAAATAAAAAGAAATAACATTTACATGTGCTGTTAACTGAAAATAAACGAGAAAATAAGGTAACCCGGTTTTGAAATACCTGGTATAGAGAAAAAAAAGCTAATACGGTTATAAAATACCTCGTATCTTTTTAGAGCGGATAAATTTTGAAAAAATTTGCATATTCTTACGAAAAACTATTATTTAAGTTTTATATTTTATATTTCTTATTATATTGATAAAGTGTTTTTTTTATACTATTTATTTATACTAATTACGTATAAAAATCGGATAGTCTGTATAGTCAGATTTTATTGAATTTACCATGAGGGAAAGAAGAGATATTTCTTTCATGTATGTAAATTTCCTGTTTGTTATAATTTCTCCAAAATGTTAAAACATAAAAAAATTAATTATATTTTTCATAATTGCGTTTTCAAAATTTTACACAACGAAAAACTAACAAACTGTTCAAGCAAGTAATGATAAAACCTACTCCCTTATTCCAATTCCTGGTTCAAAGATCAGTGCACAATTAGGAAGCCTTTTCCGTTTCGGCTACGCGAATCGATTTCCCAAATTACCCAAGTCGAATCCGAGCTACACAGCTTTGCAATCAATATATATTACTTAATTAACAGTAATAACTCTAATTATATTTCATACACATACCGCTCACGCTGCTACCCAAAAAGGTGACTGACTTTTCCGGCTATAATGTTTCAGGCAGCGGGGAATATATAGAGGAAATCAGAATGTAATACGAAACACGCGCAACGCAGCGTCAAAAGAGGCCGCCGAACGGTGCGTTCAGCTGACTGGCGTGACATAATTGCGTTGTCATTTGCCACGCCGCATCCGAAAATGAAATCCGCAGCGTTAGCTGAAGCCGGAGCAGGAGTCGGAGTCGGAACAGTACTCGGAGCCGGAACAGGCGCCGGCGACACTGTAATAGGAACCGCAATTTACACGCGACACGGCAAATTATGAAATTTGTTATGCACAGCGAGGAGAAAGAGGCGCATAGAGCGGAGCAGTGTTGCCAAATCAGCCTAATTCCCGTCAGAACTAGCTTTTTCTCTCTGTTTTTATGATTTTGCTATGTAATCTTTTTATATAAAATTATTGAAAATAGACTCAGCCATGCTTTTCTAAATCTATCAGATTTTCGTTTACCCCTTGCCATATAAACTAATAAAACTTATAAAAATGTATTAAAAACGAATAGAAAATATATTTATATAAAGAAAAAAAATGTATTTTTTATATAAATATATATATTCTATAAAAAAAAAACTTAGTTATTTGCTTATTACAAATTTTAAAATTTGTAATATCTAATAAAAAAATTAAATTTATTAATATTTCCTTCACTATAAAATTTGCAGCTTTTTTTTGGCTTTTCCATTAACTTTTTGGCAACACTGCAGAGGATGGAAGGGAGGTAACTGAATCGCGTTGTGATGCGCAGCTCACAAGTCAATTAAACAAACACGTCTGGCACAAGGATGTCGCCAGAGGGAAGCGCTTGCTGCTCTTCCCTCCCCCCTGCTTCTCCTCCTATTTGATTGATTTATCAGCCGACAATTTGGCGAACAAACAAGCCAAACGCCTATAAAATGATCCAGTGCAGCCGCAGGGCTACAGCTTGGAGTTTCTTCTGCTACCTCCAAGCTCACTCTACCCTCCTCTCCTGCAGACTGTGGTGCCTGGACCCGAATCTGGGGCTGGGCCTGGGCCTGGGCCTTGGCTGGCGCTTATATTGTTGACAGCTCGTCAGCTAATTACACGCCACAATAAGTTTAATAACTTTGCAACCGGCTCGACTTGTGCGTGTTGTTGTTGTTGCTGCTGTTGCTGTTGCTGTTGCCTGCGCATCAACACTTCGTTGCGATAAACATTTTAATTAACTGGCAGCCGGAGAAGGAGCTGCTTGAGGCGCTGAGCTGGCGATGACTACTTAACGCCCTCGCACTTTGGCGACATCCTGCCACGCCCCTAATCGATTTGCCCGAGTGCCAAACAATGTTTCATAATTTCAAGCGCCGGCGGCTGCGCTTCCTGTCGTCTCAGTTGCTCCTCCTGCAAGCCCCACTCTGCCTCTGCCTCTGCTGGCTTTCCACACTTTTTTCAGGCAATTTATGACGCATAAATAAACTGAATGCTGCAACTATGCAGAGAGAGCGAGAGAGAGAGGGAGAGAGCGAGTGAGAAGGAAGCGGATGGAGGGCGCTAAAAAACAACGCTTAAACTCATTAATTTAAACGAGATTTGACGTGCGCTTTGATAAAGCCGCAATTTATATTCGAGGGGGACAGGGTACGTAGGGGGAGACATAGAGACAACCTGCAATTGCCTCGTTTAGTTGCAAAACAATGGCGGGCTTAGTAAGCTATGGCGTAAAAAATATGGCAAGCGAAATTATTGCACTGCACGAAAAAGGTAGTGAAAACTCAATAATATCAAAAACCAACAACACTATAATTTTATATTATATATAAAATAATATTTTAAATAAAACTATCATTATCAACATTATAATACATATTATTAAAAAAATTTTCCTTTGTTGCATAAAGTTATTTACATGTCGTTGTTCATGATAAATTTCATTGTTTTTGTAAACGTTTTGATATATTTTTGATATATTTTATGTTTACATAAAACTTTAAATATCAATATTTTTAATACAAATTATTGAAATATTCTATTATGCATATGCATATAATTATTGACTGGTCATTTCATAACATTTCATAACATTTTTTGTAAACGTTTTGAAATAAACTAGATTTTTGGAATTTAGAGAGCTAAATAAACCTAAAATTCACATAACTAAATTTTATCCAAGTCCTAAGAGCTCAAAATAATTTAACTATTTGTATGGATAAATATAAATACATACTACTACTATATAAGCCACAAATCTGACAGATTAGTAGAATTTAAAAGTGAGTATTCCAAGATGATGCGAAAATTATTGTTTTTTCATAATTTAATATTTTTCTCCAATATTATTTCATTTACTTAATATATCTATACGCAAGCTATATATTTATATCTGTTTATTTGTTGTATTTTATATATATTTCCAAATATCAAATATCTTTTTATTTTCAGATATATACTAGAAGATATTAAGGTTTTTTTGAAAATACTATAAAATAGTAAAATTAATCTCCGGTTTCGCTCAGTGCATTTATTTGTGGAACTGGACGAACTAACAAAAGATGGCGCAAAAAACGATTACATGGCCGCAACAAAAGGCCAAGTTTGTCCTGCCGGGCTGGCAGATCGGTCAGGTTGGGCAATTCGGTGTTTTGGCGTTGCGATGTCGCAGCAAACTGCAGCGCGAACTCCATTTGCAAAAGCAATTAATTTTTTTTCGGCCAGAAAGACCAATGTGTCACATAAATTTCAACAAGTTCTCCGGCAAGCACAGAAATTGGCCAAGTGCGAAGCGAAGCAGCAATTCGCGTGCATTTAGATGGGGGAACAAAAAAGGCGGAAGGGTGGATGGATGTAAGGCAAAATGAAGGCGAAACTCGATTCCGCATGTCCAGAGAACTGTGTAAATATTTACGCGCATGTGGCCAAAATGCAAAATACAGACAGACGCGATTCACACCCAGCAACAAGCTCAAGCAGCAGAGAGAAAGCCAAAGAAAACTGTCAATTCCCAGGGCAAACACGGCGAATCGAAAGCAATCAGAGCGAATCGCTTAAAGTGCAAATCAATTTGTCAAATCGAGAAAGGATTGCGAACAAAAAAAAAGCATACAAACAAACAAACAAACAAACACACATATATGCTTTAGAAATCAAAATATTTCCCAACTGCGCGTAAACAAATCTGTTTTTCGAGTGCACAGAAGGGTTATGCGAAAGTTCTCGCTCTCCCCTCGCTCTCGCTCTCGATCCCGATCTCGCTCACTTTACAATTCGCTGCGCCAATTAGAAATTAGAATAGTCAAGAATCGCGCTGAAAAATTTGAATTCTGCCACATCATTTAATTTTAAATAATTGAACAATTGACGCCGGGTGTGGAAATTTTTAAGTTATTGCCCTGCATTGCCAGCGGGCCGACACGTCATTTAGAGGCCCCGACAAACCCGTACGAATGTCCTAGCCCAACCCAACCCAACCGAACCCGACCCGAAGCCATGCGAAACTCCACCCCGGGCAAGGCGGCGCGATCTGCCCGCGAATTTGAATAATCTTTTGTTGTTGCCCTGCAGCAAAATGATAAATTATTAAATTAGCTGTGGCGGCAGTTTTGCATGTAGCGCGAGGGGAGAACTCTCTCCCTGTCCCTTTCGCTCTCTCTCTCTCTCTCTCTGTCTCTCCATGCAGCAATCTCATACCTTCCACTGCATTTACTGAGTTCATTCATTTGCACCCTTCGCCCAGACACAGGCGCAGTCTAACACGCAGACTTTGCCTGTGGTAGTAAAATTCAATTGTCTGGGGACAAGTTTGTAATAGAGAGAAAAGAGAAAGAGAGAGAGGGAGAGGAAGCGAGATAGAGAGAAAAGGCTCGGCTCATTTTGCTTTAAATTGCCGGGATGCTTTTTGCTAATTTGCCCTTACATTAGACAAAGGAATACGAACAGAGAAATGCACGACAACTTTCAGCTCAACAGACTGGCAAGAAAAGTATCCCAACAATTGTACACTGAGAGGAACGAAGGAGCTAAAATAAAATGAAGAAATCACAGTGTGGAGAATTTAGCAAATTGAAGGAGAAGTTTCACGATAAAGTAAAAGATATATGGATAAATAATCTTGCAATATCAAATATCTTAAAATGCGAACAAAAACAAGTGAGGAAAGCTACAGTCGAGTGCACTCGACAGTAAGATACCATTTACCTTTCGCTGTTAAAAACTAATTCTTGACGCTAATGGCATATGCCGACTGCACACTGACTACACGACGACTGTGCGTGCGCAGTCGGCGTGCGCAGTCGGCGTCGGCGTCGGCGTCGGCGTCGGCGTCGGCGTCGGCGTCGGCGTCGGCGTCGGGCCTCTACTGCTGTGAGTGAAACTTCTCGTGCCTATAACTTCTGTGTTTATTGTCCGATCGGATTTAAATTTATAGGGTTGGTAGATATTATTATTATCTACAATAATACCTAAAAAAATTTCGGAAACTTTTCTACTTTTCCTATAATTTGATTTACCGATTTACAAAATCGAGTTTTGGGGGCGGTAGGCGTGGCATCCAAAAGTTGAAATTCCGCATTCTCCGTAATGTTACCAGGCACCTTACTTCCAAATTTGGTGCTTCTAGCTTTTCTAGTGTTCTTTTAAACTATAAAAATGTGTTTTTTAGAGGCGGTGGGCGTGGCATCCAAAATTCTAAAATCCAACTTCTGCATAATGTTGCAAGACAACCCCCTACCAAATTTGGTGCGTTTATCTCTTTTCGTTATTGAATTATTTGGAAAAAATCGAAATACGCATTTATCGATTTGCGGAGGCGGTGGGCGTGGCACATCAAGTTTGAAATAAACTTCTTGTGTGTATTGAATACACGCACACTCCCACCAAGTCTGGTGCCTCTAGCTCGTTTAATAGCTGAGATCTGTGTGTTCATACAGACGGACAGACAGACGGACATGACCAAATCGACTCGGCTATTGATGCTGATCAAGAATATATATACTTTGTATGGTCTGCCACGCCTCCTTCTGCCTGTTACATACATTTGCACAAAGTTAATATACCATTTTTTACCCATTTTCAATGGGTAAATGGTATAAAAACAAGATTTAAATAAAATTCTAGACTTAAGTCATAAGTAGAAAGCTCGAAAGAGAAGAATACAGAAGAAGAATATGAAAACATATTATGCAAATAGTCAAAAGATAGTTTTAAAATAAAAAATAAACACAAAGAAAAAAAAAGAAGATCAAACATTTGTTTCTTATTTTAAGAATTTTCTTATTGAAAATCAAAGAAGACTATCTTTAAATAAGAACCAAAAAATAAGAATAAAAAAAAATTTCAATTTCTCACTTTTTCAGTTCTAAGCTATTGAAATTCATACAAGTTTGAAGGTTCAATACAATAGCAAACTAACTTCCCATCGTAAACTTTTCGCTCAGTGTAGCCTACGCGAAGGATGGGCTTGTCGCACACTTGTGCCCATTTGCAATGCAAGCAGAACAATTTACAATGTGTTTTCGTTCATTATAGAACTATTTCAGTTGACCTCCCGTACAGCCCGAGGTCTTCGGTACTCGGTTCTCGGTCCTCAAGGCGCAATCCAACGCACTCGCAACCCGCCGCCGCCTGTCGCCTTCGGTGTTGAACAGGGGTAAAAACTCCGAGAGCCCCGCGGGGCTCTGGGATGCTGCCGATGCCGCAAATTTCGAACCTTTTTACAGCCATCAGACGACGGACGACAGCCACATACCCCGGAGGGTGTGAGGGGTAAGGGTAGCTAATGAATAGTTCCTGTTTGTCGAGTGCTCAAAACACATTTGTTGTGAATTACGTTGTTTGTTTGAGTGTCGACTTGATGCACTTTAATTGATGTCAATATGCAGAGATTTTTGGAGTACAAGGCACCGCATACCCTGTACGGTGATGCATATAAGCCCGCGTAATCCTTCCATATCGAAATTGAAGGAGAGTTTGGTTGAGGTGTATAAGTATCTAGATATCAGGAGCGCTCGAAACGAAATTCAGCACGGCTCTAACATACCCTATAAAAAAGTCTATATCAGCATTCCTCAAAATAAATACTACTAATATTATAAGAAGCTTGTATAAACTTGTATAACTCATAATAGAACTATTTCTTTCATTGTGTAAGTTTTAAACTCGCAGTTCTCTGGTTCTAGGAGAGAGAACGAGCTAAAATTTGAGATGCTCATTAGGTATAATGTTGCCTATTAAAAGGCATATAAATTTAAATAGATTTGCTGCTTCAAGACAGCTAATTTTCAAAACGAATTCAAATTCCCATTTTACAGACTATCTTGCTGTCGAGCATTCTCAACTCTGTCTTTCCCTACTGGTTTCGTTTGCATTTCGGTTGTTTACAAATATTTGCTTTGTTCTGATTTTTCTGCCAGTCGAGCACATGGCGCAATTGCGATAAAATGGTCGACATATCCGAGAAGATTTCCCTGCGCGTTGCGCGAAGCACTTGCGCCTTCGCCCAAAGATATGCAAAGTATTTGCGCATATTAAAAACTAATTTCAAAAGTCAACATGCCAATAAAAACAACAAAGTCTGAAGGCACACACAGAGGGTGCCCCTCGTGCAGGTACTCAAGACAAGTAGTACACACACCCCTTTCTAAGGGCAAGACCCGCCCGCCTTCGTGTCGCAAAATGAACATAATTTAGAAAATATGTTCGGACGGTTAATATTTAAGCGTATTTAAGGGTTGCGCCAAGCAACCCCCTCGGGCAGCCAACCAAAATGCGGGCAGCCTCCCCAACAGCAGGACTTCTTTCTGCGTCTGCACAAACAAAAGCCAAAAGTTATGCCGAAAATGATATTTTTCATTATTAAACGCAATAATGTGGTTATTATTTTTATGATTGCGGTTACCAGGCACACCCTCCCAACACTCTACACTCTATACTCGCACCCGCACAGTCAGTCGTATTCCCCGCGGAGGCCGTGCAGCATTCACAGTTGCATTCATTCGGTTAGTTTGTTTACGTTGGGCTGGCGGTCTTTGGGGATTTGAGCACGCTTAATTTTAAGTGCCCGTCGAAATGGCAAAAACCAGCAAAAAAAAAAAAAAACCCCCAAGAAAAGCGGAAAATAAAGAAGCGCCAGCAGCATGTAATGAAATATTATGGCTTGACCGGCAACAATACTACACTGAGAAAATCTTATTATATTATATATTTTTATATACCAGGCTGTCAAGACAGTCGGTTATTTAAAAAATATAAAAAGAAAATTTTGGTAAAGCTAACTAGATCAGAAAGAGCTAAACAAAAATTAATAAAAAGACGATTTTATTTTTTATGGTAAGATTGAAGATGGTAAAAGTAATTTAATATCCATTTGCACAAAGGAATAGCACCCTTTAACCCACTTTTTATCCATTAAAATGGGGTTTAAGGCGTGCATAGAACAATCTTATTAGTATTATGCTATGCATGAAGCTGTTTCTTACTATATAAGATTTATCAATCGAGCTAAATGCAAATTCTAATTTTATTAACTGGTATCAATTTTAATACTGCTATCTAGAAACTTCTCTCGGTGCAGCTACAGTTTTTTGTTTACGAACAAAGGAAAACATTTGTGGCAAATGGTTTTCTGGTAATTAAAGAAAGTTCGGTAAAGAAGGAAGAAGCGTCCGCGGGAGGAGAAGCAAAGAAATAGCCTGGCTATTTTAAGACAATCCCGAGCGACAATTCGTAGCACGCAGCACGCCGAGAAGAACATGATCTACACCGCAGTTCGTACTCACCCCAGTACTAAGCCCAGGAGCTGCCTAATAAGGCAATTAATCATGATAATTACCAGCGATTAATCATAAGCAGCATGATGTATAGCCGAACGCTTCCAGACTCTGTCTGTTGACAGTTGTTTTTTTTTTTTTTAAAGGAACTTTAAAAAACGAAACTACAAATGCGAGCAAATAAATCAATACGCAGCGCAGGACTGTGCTGCGAGGCGGGTAAATCGATCAAACTCCCTGCCCGCCTCCCTGAAAAATGTCAAAGCCACAAAGCGAACGCTCTGATTCCCGTAAATCCTTTCTCTTTCTGCCGAACAAGTCGAGCATCCTTTCAATGCCCTGTCATACGCTTGGCATCTCATTGACCCATGAAGGCAGAGACCCCGGGAAGGAGGGAGCCAAGGTGCCGAGCTAATCAGTTTAAACTGCCTTCCCTTGTCTTCGCACATTTTAATTTGTAATACGAGCCGGCACTCGGGTGCCGCTTCAGACACGCTCTCCTCAGTTCTCGGTGTGGATTACACACGAAACCAACTGACAGCCAAGTCGAAGTCAGCGTCAGATTTTCAATTTTAGTTGTAGCTCTGTAGAACGAAAAAAGGCACAAGCCGCAGACATAAGATATTGCATGGAAATGTGTGAAAGTGTGACTAAATCTGAGAAGTACTCAGAGAGAACATGACTTGATTTTCGGCACATGCGCACCTATATTTTTCATCCCATAATATCCATACATACGCTTAGTACTAGCATTGTATTATGTATAGTAGTATTCGAAGATCTCTAAATTAGTTTCAAGGATAAATTTATGCAGTACTTAATTCAATATAAATATGAATTTATTTATATAATTTCGTGAATTCGAGGCGAATTTCCCTACAAACAAACAAACAAAAATCAGACTTGATGGTGAAAGTATTGAAAAATCTATAAGTACTGATACAACAGCTCAAATTTTAAACCGAATCAATTTGAATCTATATTTTTGGATAAGCTACAAAACTAACAAAATTAACAAAACTTACAACAAACTAACTAGCAATTAAACAAAATAGAATGGAAAATATACTTTCGATTTCGGATGATTCGAAACTCTTTAAAAAAAAGCCCCGAAGCTCACGGTATAGCAAGAAAGAAGTTTGTAGTCTTCTGATCTAAGTCAATTTTGTTGCTGTAAAGAATAACTTGGAGGCATAGAAAAAACACTAGGAATGTTGCTGCTGGATCGAAGCCTGTTCGAAACAATAGCCAGATGACCAGCCGGATTGTGCTATAATTTTTTATAGCACAAGCCAATGGGGCACAATATTACTATTTTTAAAATAGTCGAAGAGTTGGAGAAGCATACAACTAATATTAGAACATAAGCTTTATACATCTCATACAATTATTATTATACTTTTAAAAATAATAATAGTAATAATAATAATAAAATAAATTATATTTTATAATGTGATACATGTTTCTATTATTAACACACTACTACTTCGAACGCTATTTATTTATTTATCGTTTAAAATGAAACCCAAGTTTTTTCAAAGTGCATTGTTTTAGCAATTGATTCCAAGCAGGTCAAATGGACAATGCTAATCATTTATACATAAATTTCAGTTGTGGAAATTCGCTATAAAAAGCCAGCACAATACTTTCTGTAGTTCGTTGTAATTAGTAGCACAATGAAGCTTTTACTAGTACTCTGTACTCTTGCTGTGGCACTTTCCTGTGCTGTGGCTGACTGTAGCCCCGATTCACCAACTATTCAGGGTAATAAACATACCTATATATATCCCAAGTTTTCCCACTCCATTAATAATGATTCTATACTTTTCATAAAGTAGTCACATGTCCCCTCACGTTTAATACGACATTTACGCGTATCGGTCAGAAATACTACTATATATCCGACGACAAGGCCAACTGGTTCGCTGCAGCTCATACTTGTCGGAAACTCGGAGGGGATTTGGCCCTGATAGAATCGGCAGAGGAAATGCATGCGATTTCAGCGTATCTTATTGGAAAAGCATATAACAACACGCATTTCTTCTGGATTTCGGGAAACGATCTGGAGACGATCAGTAAATTCATGTCCATTACCAACGGATTGCCACTGACCTATTTTGCCTGGTCCGCCGGACAGCCAGACGTACTGGGCCTAGAGCAGTGTATGCACATTTGGCTCCAAGAAGGGTCCTTCAAGATGAACAACTGGCTCTGCGGCCAAAGGGCTTACTTTATTTGTCAGAGACAGACACACTCGCGCTGCCATGTCAGTTGTTAAATAAAGTACTTTTTGACTTCAAAATAATCACATAAAAAAAATGTTTTTATTAAAATCTTTGATAAAAGCAAAAGCATAACCCAGAAACAAACCCAAACAAATTGAAGAAAGAATCCCAGCATTTTTCTGAGTGTAAGCTTCCAAACAATAATACAATCGCGGAGTTTAAACAGCTGAGCTTTTTTATAAATTTTTTGTGAAGCGTCTACAGCTCAGTAAAGTCAACAATCGTTTAATTTTATCAATTATGGTGTCATTCATATTTATGCATTCTTCGCAGGCGGCATTCTCAATACAAATAATAAATCTGCTGAATTTACCTATTAAAAGATACTCATTATTGTAAATATTGCGCTCTTTTGAGTTCTTGCTAAAGTCATTTAAAGTCAATTTAAGTATACCAGTTATACCAAGTTAAGTATACCAGAGATATATTTCCCTATATAACGAATATACTCTGTCTGCTACAGGGTATCTCATGTGAGTAAAGCCATGCTAATTAGGTGTTAACATAATGCATATTGGAAAATCAATATTTATATATATATAGCAAGTCACGTACCAGCAAGCAGGGAGTCTTCACCTTATCGTCGTTCCATAATGTTCTACTCCAGTTTCGTGATAATCGCAATTTGTGTGTGCAGCGCTCTGGCTTTGAACTTGAACCAACCGACTCAGCCGTCTGTCAGGGGTAAAGCATAAGTTAGATCACTCGGAATACAACACATAATACAGATCAACTCATTCCACAGTTACATGCGCTAGTGGCCACAGTGGGACATATGTGCGGATCGGAGAGAAGTACTATTTCACAGGTCTAAGACGGATCAACTGGTTCGACGCCGCGCAGTCCTGTCGACGAGTGGGCGGGGACTTGGCGCTTATCAAATCAGCCCGGGAAATGGAGCATATATCGGATTATCTGACCAGCCAGGGACATGATGCAAACGCTTGGTTCTGGATTTCAGGAAACGATCTAGTAAGAACGCATCGGTTCACATCGCTTACCAACGGCCTGCCCTTGCCATTTACCGCCTGGTCAGCTGGACAACCAGATTTTCCGGGCATTGAGCAATGTGTGCACTTGTGGCTTCGAGAGGGATCCTTCAAGATGAACAACTGGGTGTGCACGGAGAGGGCGTTTTTCCTTTGCCAGAGGCAGAACTACACGCGCTGCTGGGATGGTTGCTAGAAGATGACAATATATGTTTCAATTAATTAATTAATTTGCGTAAAATCGATCTAAATTCGATGTTTCATTTAAAAAGCCAGCGATCAGGTCAAATGAATAATGCAATACTAAATTCGACCAAAGCTATTTTATTTATTATATATATTGGGTTGAGAATATCGCTATAAAACCCACAGACCATTGGGACTAACTTTAGTAAGTCTTTGGTCTTCTTCAAGAATGAAATATCTGCTGATCTGTTTTGTGCTTGCTGCTGCACTTTTTAGTGCTCTGGCATTCAATCATGATCACCACAAGCCGACTATACAAGGTAATATCACATCTATCAGAGGATTCGTATTGAAGACTGAAATACTTGTACTTTTCCTAATGTGAAGTAGTCACATGTCCGATCAGCTTCAATACGACATTCACGAGGATCGGCCAGAAATACTACTACGTATCGCAGGAAAAGGTCAGCTGGTTCGCTGCAGCCCATTATTGTCGTCGGATTGGTGGAGATTTGGTCCTAATCGAAACGCCCGAAGAGATGAGCGCAATTTCGACGTATCTTATCGGACAAGGACATAATGAAAACAAATGGTTCTGGATATCAGGAAACGATCTTGTCACAACGCATCAGTTCACATCGCTTACCAACGGCTTGCCCTTGCCATTTACCGCCTGGTCAGGTGGACAACCAGATTTTCCTGGCAAGGAGCAATGTGTGCACCTGTGGCTCCGAGAGGGATCCTTCAAGATGAACAACTGGGTGTGCACGGAGAAGGCGTTTTTCCTTTGTCAGAGGCAGAACTACACGCGCTGCTGGGATGGTTTCTAGAAGATGACTTTATATGTACATATCTTATACAAATTCACTTCGATCTGAAATTGTATACAGGCAATCCCATTATTTTTGTGTGTTTCGAGTCTCGAATGGGAATACCCCACACTTAATGTATGTGCATTGTCAAATATGCGTGCATACCAATTACATTCGCTATTAAAAGTCATGGCCTAGCCCCAATACGCGATTCAGTGCTGTTTAGTTCTTCGTTCAGGCTGCAATACACAATGAGCTCCTACTTTGCGATTGTGCTCTTCGCTATCGTGCTATGCGGCGCTTTGGGCTCTGACTTGTCTTTGCCGAATAAGGCGGAAATCGATGGTAAAATGTTGAAGTATCATTTGAAATGATGCACGACTAACTATTTTGACATCCCATGAAAGTAGTCACCTGTCCCAATGTGTTAACCCAACGTTATGTGAGAATTGGCGAGAAATACTACTTCGTGGGAAAGACTAAGACCACTTGGTTTGAGGCTGCACATCTGTGCCGACGTCATGGCGGTGACTTAGCGCTGATTGAATCGGCCGAGGAAATGGCTGCCATTTCAAAGTACCTCAAGGATCATGGCTTCGATGCGAAGGCTTGGATCTGGTTATCTGGCAACGATTTGATCAAAGTTCATCAGTTCACGTCGATCACGAACGGAATGCCACTGCATTTCACCGACTGGTCAGCTGGACAGCCGGACTTTCCCGGCAAGGAGCGCTGCATTCACCTCTGGCTGCAGCAGGGCGCCTTCAAGATGAACAACGTGGACTGCGAGAGAAGTGCGTATTACCTCTGCCAGAAGCAGACTTACACGCATTGTCGCAGTACTTGAGAGCGAAATTAAAAATATCTTATCATGTAGAGTGACACTAAATCGTAGAAATGTGTGGATAAATAAAATACAACTTTTTCTGCTTCAAAGTTTTCTGTTCATGCAAGTTTTTAAAGCGAAATCGACTTTGAATTGCTATTATTTTGACCGTGAGTGTACTACTTTGTCATATATGTACAAACATATAACATGCACACACATCGCCAAGTGTACATCCATACATACAGTGGCTCACGGCTTGTGAGTTCTTTTTATTCGTTTTTTTTTTAATTTCAAATTAATTTAGAGTATTGTAAAATAATAAATAATTTATTTTTATATAATAAAATTAGAATTATTCATTTACGTAGCTTCTATTTTTTTGATAGTAAGTGTACAATTTTGTCATATTCATACACGCACACACACACGTAAAATAAACCTATGCATAGTAATGCACATACAGTGGCACACAGCTTGTGAGTTCTTTTTATTCGATTTTTTTTTTAGGTTAATTAATCAAGAGGTTTAAAAAATAATCAATAATAATTTATTTTTATATATTATATTAAAATTGGAATTATTCATTCACGTAGCTTCTATTATTTTGAACGTAAGTGTACTGCTTTACCATATTCAAACATGCACACATACACAATGCAAATATGCATATGCATATAACGCACATCCAGTGGCTCACAGCTTGTGTTTTCTTTTTCATCAACTTTTTGGTTATTTAAAAAAAAAAGATATTTAATATAAATAATTAATATAAATGATACTTCAGTTAAATAACTAAAACATTAGGCATTTAGTATTCACTTATATAATTTGAAGATGCCACTAACTTTTCTAAAGCTGCTGCATGAAATCAGCTGTGAACCACTGTGCTTGCATTGCATTGTGCATGCTTGTCATATGGCAAACAGTTTTTAAGAACTTTTATATCTATTTCTCTTTTACACGTGTACATAATTTATTAATTAATTTGAACTGTTAATTTATATAATTATATATTAAATATATATATTTTAAAGTGTAATTAATGACTTCTTACTTACATACGTAAATGCTCTCTGCAATTCCTTATTACTCCTACATTTTCGTCTCCCTTTCCCACGCTTCTCCCCTCTTCATTCACAAACGCTAGCTCCAGCAAGCTCCATTTTGCATTCCCCGTGAAACTTCTGCATTATTATATTATGTTATTGCATTACTAACAGTTAAATTTAGTAAAGCAATATTGTATTATAATTAATAATTAATTTTTTGCGTTTCTTATGCCTCCATTCCTCACGCTTCCAACTCCTTCGACAGTTAATTACGCACTGATCTGCGCTTTGCTTAAGGCGCCCCCTAGCGAATTTGCAACGGTCTCGCTCTCGCCTTTATTGAGCATCACTTGCGCATAGAG
The DNA here is from genome assembly GCA_035046045.1 of Zaprionus bogoriensis. Taxonomy (NCBI): domain Eukaryota; kingdom Metazoa; phylum Arthropoda; class Insecta; order Diptera; family Drosophilidae; genus Zaprionus; species Zaprionus bogoriensis. The sequence goes on from JAWNOI010000010.1 coordinate 378,609, forward strand.
AATATCATTTGGCTGCCAAGCATTCAATTAGCCTGCGCGCTTGCTCTGCATAGCAAAATTTCTAGTGGGGCTGCAGTATGCAAAAATGCGATGAGAGTGGAAAGAGAGTGAGAGTCGCTACGCAATGCATGGTGTATGCGCGCAAGGTGGCGCAATGCAGGCGCCAGCTTCCGACTGCAGTACTGAAACGCATAACTGTGACGTAGTAGTAGGGCAATTTAGTAGTGTAAGTAATCTTACGCTCACCGCATACAATCTCTCTGACTGACACCATTGAAAATGCTATAGACAATTTGAAAATAAAGAGAAAAGAAAGCAAAAAATACGGCAATAGTCAAAAATAACGTAATAAGATAATAATAAAAATAATATTAATTTTATTAGTTTTTGGTTATTCTACATTTATAGCTATTTCCCTAGATTTTATTTTATTGCAACTTAATCGACCGGAGACTGCGGTATACACATTTTCTCCCAGTAACGGACTGAATGAGTTATGGACTTGTGTGGAATACAAATCAAAGTGCGATTATCATAGTTTTTGCTCGTAATCTCTCGATTACGGTTGCAGGCGTCACGTCTAACTGCTTTAATGACAAACCCAATTTGCCGGCATCGAGCCATAAATCACTGGCAAAATGACGCTGTCAAACGCGTAGTGACAGAAGAGAACACGCGAGCGGAAACATGGGAGAATAAACGCAAAGCATAAAAAACTAAAGAAGGATTACTCGACTCTAAGATACCATGCAGCCACTTTTTGCAAAATTCAATCTAAAAAAATATCGTTCAACAAATTCAAAAAATAAATTCAAAATCTACTTTCCTCTATAATTTCTGGATTTAGTAATAATAAACAATTATAAAATGATAAAAATTTACAGAGCCGGATATTTTTAAATTCGAGCTCCTCTTTTATATAATACGTATTTTTTGAATGCACAGTTCTTGCCAATATAATTAATTTCAGATTAATCAGATAATTAATTTACCGATCCGGAGGCCAAGTCTAATCGGCTATTAATGCTGTTCAAGAAGTAAAATATTGCGTATGGCCTATCACATATCATTCTATTTTTAATATACATAACTACAAAGCAAAAATATCATTTTTATCCATTTTCAATGGGGGAGTGGTATAAAAACAAATGACACAAAACAATTTCGCAAGCAACCCCAACCGAACGCGGAACGCTGACCAAACCAACATGTCACAGCGACCACGTAATACAAGTGGACCCCAGTCAAAACAGACAAGACAAGAGCGAGCACCCGCCACAGGCACACCCATACAGCCACACACACTCACACTTGCACACCCACATACTGTTGATAAAGGTGTGGAAACGTGCGATTTTGTAATTGATACTAAAAAGCCCTTAATTGGCACCTTAACGCTGCTGATGCTCTGACAAATTTCCCCAAAGGACCTGCGAAGGGCTGCCTGGCGTTGACATGCGTCCTGCGTGGGCCGATGCTGTCCAGAGGGTGCACTGAGAGAAATGTGCGAGCGTTTCTAAGTTCAGGAAATCAAATTCTGATAATTAAATCAATATACCGGAAAATTAAATAATTTAGTTACGATATTTTCACTCAAATTGATCTTAATATACACTTATTTGTTTAATGTATGCTCGAGACACATAAAAATGTTTCCCTAATTAAAAACACATTTTTACTGACAAAAGCCAATAAAACGAACCGCTGTGGGGAGATCGGAGGTGCCTAATTTACTCTCTCACTCTCTCTCTCTTTCTTCTGCTTTGACTGACCGCGCAGCACCTCGTCTTTGCTTAGAGTATTCTACAATGGCCACGAAAATAGCCGAAGTGGCAAGATCTGCTGAGTTCATCAATACATACAAAGCTCGATGCACATGAAGGGTGCAGTTGTGTGATCGAGAGCGCAGAGCTGCTATCGCAGTCGCTCTTGCAGCAGGTTAGTATACTTGCCCATGCTCCATGCAGTCGCTCTAGTTGCCGAGCTCACGCACACATACAAAGCTCGACGTACACAAAGAGCGCAGTCGTGTGATCGAGAGCGCAGAGTTGCAGCTCTATCTCTCGCTATCGCAGTCGCTCTCGCAGCAGGTATACGAAGCCTAGCCCCATGTAACTGTGTGTATTTCGCGAGAGTCACTAAATTTGCCGAGCTCACGCACACATACAAAGCTCGATGCACACGAAGGCGTCACACGTGTGATCGAGAGCGCAGAGCTGCATCTTCGTCTCTCGCTGTCGTTGTCGCTCTCCCAAGCTCCATGCAGTTGCCGATTTCACGCGCACATGCAAAGCTCACTCGAAGGTGTGATCGTCTTCGGTCTTCTACGTTCGCTTACGCTCTCCCAGCAGCTATATAAGCTCGAGCACTACGCAGTTCGCATCAGTTGGCGCACGGCAGTCGGAGGCAGTGGAAACCTTCCGGTAAGTAGTATAAGTATTATTTCGATATAAATCTTAAAAAGTAAGATGTTTGTGTTAAAATATTTATTTTTTCTTCTTTTTTTTTATATATAATAATAAATTTTTTGAAAATTAGATTAAGAATTTTTTGTTAAATAAATTACGAGTTTATTGTTGTATAAATTTTAAAAAGTGATATTTCTTTAATTTATTTGTAAATTAAATTAAGTTTTTTTTTTTTTTTTGTTAAATAAATGAAGAGTTCATTGTTGTACAAGCACGCAATTTCTCTGAGTGCAGACCGAAGGCTTGGACTTGGATTCCGATTGCGCTCTGGCCTGAGTAATCCGATATGCTTAGGTAATCGAATCTCACAAGGGAGTACGAGCGAGGAGAGCAGGAGGGGGGAAGGAGGGGAGGTGAGAACGGAAATCGGTGCCATATAATGCCGCAGCATCGTCATTAGCATCCGTGTGGATCGGATCAGCATGTGAAGTCGTCGCAGTCGGAAAAACAAATGGGACTAATCCATAATTGTCTGGTCGAACGCTGGTCAAGTGGGACTTGAGCCAATAAATGTCATCAAACTAATTCGATACGTGTGTGCACAGCACGTTTGTGTGTGTGCCAGTGTGTGTGCGAGTGTGCGGTTCAAGGAGCGAGCCACCCTTGCGGTTGCTGCTGCTTGTTTGCCTGCCTGTTGTCATTTGTTAACATTTCATTACATTTATTTCACTCGAGACTGGACACAATTGCCAAGTGGATGAATGGATTTGCCGTTTGATGTCGCTGTCCTGCCCTCAATCTGCCAGTCTCTCTCTGTGTGTGTGTGTTTGTGTGAGTACATATTTATTTGCGCTCAAACCAATTTGTTTTATAATTGAATTTGAAATTGAAGATGACATTCGGTTTCCGATTGTTTGGCTCAGTCCCTGACCTCAGCTGTCTCCCTATGTATTTGGTAATTGTATGCACAGATTGTGCGACTGTATGTGTGTGTGTGTGTGTTTGTGTGTGGTGCGCTTGACCATAAATTCAATTATGTATAAAATTTCACAACAAATTTTTGGCTCACTTTTCGGCAAAAACGCAATTTTCTATTTAATTTGCTTTCAAGTGTCAATCTGGTTGCCTGTGGTCATACCTCATGTACACACACACACACACGCACACACGCATACACTCGTAGTCTATTCATATTGTGCACTTTGACCTTAAGGTTATTCGGCTACACAAATATTGTTCGGCTTTGATTTCATTTATGCATCATTTGATTTTAAGGTTTTTTCAATTGATTTATTCGCATTGTGCACAATTCTCGCATCGCTCGCAATTTCACGCAAATTGTATTCAATTATTTTAATGGCAATGGCAAGTGAAGAAGCTGCCACAGATTGAAGTAATTAATAGCATTAAGTATGGGTAATTAGGCTGTGTCAAGAGCTCGACCAAGAATCAAGAGTATTTTCAGTAAAACTTTAAAGAGGGAGTATTTGTTCCCTATAACTATTTATGAAATTTTCAAAAATTTATGTATGCATATATTAAATTTATTAAATTTTTGAAAAGAACTAGCTAACATTTTTTTGTTATACTGAAAATGGTATTCTTGTTTCCACGATAATTTATTAAATTTTCGAAATTTTTGAACCATTAACCATTTTTTTTTTGTTTTCCTGATTTCAATGGAAATTTGTGTTTTTTTTGAAAACTTATACTTGATACTTGAAATAATGTGCCTGATTCCACTGGGAATTTTTGTATTCTATATATAACTTTCAAAATTTTGTATGTATTCATACAATATCTAAAGATTTCAATGCATTTAATAGCTAAACTTCTTTCAAAAACGTTGCACTTCCAAGCATAATCCAATTAAATTCTTTCTCAAACAATTTTATAAAAAAATTAAAAACTCAAAAAACTAAAAATAGCATATTCTTTATGACTTTTTTCAAAATTATTTTTAACTTTTTTCAATATCTTTTTCTAAATAATTTTTTAATTTTCTTTTATATATACTATAGATTAAACAGCATAAAAAGCAATTAATTGAAAAAAAATTATATTTTATTGAGTTCAAAATGTTTTCAAGTTCTTTTACGCCTCTTTATAATTTTAACCTATGTGCAAATAGATTGTACCACCCAAATATTACTACAAGAGTCAACAATTTTCTCGCCTAATAAATAATCAAATTAATTTCTACTAAACATCCGCTCTTAATTGCCAAATTGCCAAGCATTTCTCGATTATCTATCAAGGGGCGTTATCCTGCATCGGGGCTCAACTGTAAATTAAAAGTCAATCAGGGCAAATGTAGTCGATGTGTGTAACCTCAGTACTCTTCCCGTTCGGGAGGCATATTTAGTAGACATAAAATTAGCATACATGCCATAAAGCAAATTCGATTTCTATCACAGGCCCAATGCCAGGCCCCATCCATCCATGTCGGGCTACATAATAGAGGCACTCAGCTGTGCGTCAAGCACTTAACCCGCTTTTAGCAATAAAATTAAGTTTGCGATAGACCCAGATTCGGCCGGGTGTAGGCATGGGGACTCCCCGAACGTATAGGAAATTAATGGTTTAAGGCAAAAGTGTTTAACGCAAGGGCAGAGCGAGGGGAACTCGAACATCCATACGATAGATGGAAGGCAGTAAATTCTTCGACTATCTGTGTATTTCACTTTATTGGCGCATAAAAAAAAGAAGAGAGAAGAAACCAAAAAATATATGCCAGGCAAGGAGTCGCAGTCTGTGCTCGGAGTGTCTGCCGGTTGAATTTGAAAGGAAGCTGTGCTTAAGAAGGCGTGTAATTGAAACATTCAAAAGACAATTTCCAAGTCTTAGCACAGACACACTTAATGGACGCCCAGGACATGGACGAAGTTACCGAGTGCGATGCGAGAGCGGAGAGAAATGCGAGAGAAATGGCTGTAGAGTAGCATGCGAGCTGGGGATGAGCAGTTGTCCCACTGTGCAGCAATCAAGCGTGAACGGGGGTCAAATGGATTGGCCTGGGCAGGGCAGGGCAGGCAAGGACAAGGTATAGCAATGCGATAGTGTGCGGTCCAAGGTTTGTTGGTAGATAGGTCCACGTGCTCGCCTCGCCGTTAATTAAACAAACATTCGGAAAAAGATTGATGGCACTTTGATTGAAAAACAATTGATGCAACTCAACATTAGCATCATATTGGACGCTCGGCCACAATGGCAGAAAGCGTGTCTCACGCTTATCGCCTGGCCGTCGCAAAAGTTCAATATATACGGCCAAAGTTCGCATAAATAAAACTCCAATATCAATCGGGCCCGGCCTGTTCGCTCTGTATGCATAAGCTGATTGGCAGCATTATGTGGCGCGTAGAGCATGGGGTACGGCTGCGTTTTCGTGGTGTTTTAATGGATTTTTGATTTCCGTGTGTGCTGGCCAGCTGCAGGGTGGCATACCCTGCACTCCAAGACAAAAGTAACAGGTTGAAACCGAAAAACTGAAATATAAATCGTCAGATCTTGGGCACCATATGCTCTATAATTGTTAAATTTGGTACGTAGATACCTCAATATTAAAAGTGCCTAAAGCATTTTTCAAAATTGGTGTAACTGTACTGTCGTCGAACTTATAGCCAAAATTCAGCATAATATTGCAGTAACTGGGGTATCTTTTTTGGCAATATTTCCTTTTGTTAGGGTAGCTTCCAGTCCATCAGTCAACTGCTTTTGCACACTTATTCTTTATCGCTTATGTAAACAAGTGCCATCAAACAACGGCACAGCACTTGGCACTGACACTTCTACCCAGAAGTCAACGAGACTTTCCCACAAATTGACCACACAAACTTTGATGTGAAGCTGTTAAACACACATACACACGCAGATATGGGTATATATATATATATTTCTAAGTAATCGGTGGCACATATGTACATACATATCACTACAAATTAGTTTCGGTTAAATTACGACTACACGAAACAGACATTATCATAATTGTTGCTTTTTGATTAATCCAATAATTACTGTGTAAATTCTCCACGTGTCTACAATACATCGCTGTCTCTTCAGTTTTGGTTTTTCTGGTTTTCACAAAATTATTGGTGTTGTTTCATCCTTAGTCTAGAGGGAAATCTCTTGATTTCTAGACTAATTCGTTTCGATTCCCGTGTTTCGTGTAGAAAATGGTTCAGCCTAGGCCAAAGTCTTTTGTTTGTCTTGTCTTTTCGGTAAAGTTTCGTGTGTAGATTTCGATCTCTCGCTAATCTGACATAAAGTACGTATAACTGTATTTTGCATTGTGCGGCGTAAACTCTGCCTAATCGAATATTAATAATATCATTGCCGAGTTGCAAGCAAAAGCATTTCGAACTACATATCGTAATACATGGAATCGCAATTGCAGTAACTACATATGAGTATTTAATAAGTGTTATCTGTGGCAAATCGGAAGCATCTTCGCTGAAATATGGCTGTTTCCACTGGCGTCAAGTGTCATACGCATTTGAATAGCTTTTTAATAATTTTTTTTTGTTTACCATATTTTATAGTACAGCATTTCTAATTTTAAATTGTTTGCAAAATTAATAAAAGTCTTTATAAATTGAAACAACAAATCTCAGCCGTCATATACAATTCGAGTGCCATATTCTTTTGAATTATTCAACCTACAATGTTCAAATAAATCTGACAGATTTTAATTAATGCTTATCAAATTTCATTGTATAATATTTCCAACAAAAATTATTTAAAATAGTTTGCAAATTTTAAAAAAATTAAAAAAAAACCCTTTATATATTGAGACAATAAAATTGAACTGTCATATACAATTCAAGTGACATATTCTTTTGAGTAATTCAACTCACAATGTTCAAATAAATGTGACAGTTTTTAATTAATGTTTATTAGATTTCATTCTATAAGATTTCCAAATAAAATTTCTTATTTAAAATTGTTTGTAAAATTAATAAAAGTATTTAAAAATTGAGACAACAAAATTGAGCTGTCATACAAGTGCCATATCCTTTTGAAAGTTAAACATATGATGGCTAAACATATCTGACAGACTTAAGCTTATGCTTATCAGATCATATATGACAACTTTATGACAATTTTTATTTTTAAAATTCTTTGTAAAATCAATAATAGTAAATAAAAGCTCATACGACAATAGGAAGGTGTCATATAGGTTTCAAGTGCCTAGTATATGGTATATAGTATATATATTGAAGTTTCAATTTATAAAAACCAAAAAAATGCCAGATCTTTGCAGTTTCTTAACAGATTGTATATGACATTAACTTGCAAGACTAATTACAAATAATAAAATAAAATAAAATCATAAGGAAAATAATACTACCAAACAAATACCTAGACGTATGACACCCAAGCCAGTGGAAACAAAGCTTTACCATTACCTCCGCTAAGCCCACAGTGAGTATGACATTTAACGCACTACAGTAAAACCCTAATAACAATCACAAACATGGCAAATATTGTGTACAGCTCAAAACGTGTGTGTATATCGTATAAATATAGTAGTATATAGTTTCCCTAATGCTGGAAGTGCCACGTAGAACGCCTAATCACTATGGTGTATAATAAATAATTAAGCATATCACTGTACTAATTTATTTGGGGGGCGCGCGTGTGTTGTAACAAAGCCGAAAGTGTTATCTCGCTGCAGAGCGCTTTACAGAGCGATTAGCTTGGATTTGCATTTGCCGGCGGTCCACAACTCGAGCAGCACATCGCGGTTGCCAGGGCCACGCTCCTGCGGCGAGTTGTCGGCCGATGTATTCGTTGGGGACAGCACGCCGGTCTAAAAAGAGTGAAGATATTAACGGTCTGAATATGTGGCCAAATTCCGAGCACTCACCTTGGTGGCGATCTTGCGTGGATCCAGATTCAGGCCAATGTTCTGCATGCCCTTGGCCAGCTTGGACAGCGGACTGGTCAGATGCTTCAGCTTGTTGGCCTCGACGCTGGTCGACGCCTGCTGCTGGCCCAGCGGCAGATGCAAATTCCTGTATCGAGTGTGGGGATAAATCAAGCAGCAAAACGCAACAGAAATTTCGCCATTGAGATTTATTTTGAGCGTCGATCGTGTGAGAAGAACAGGCACAAGGATTTCGCTATTTGTACAATCAATCGATAACACACATGCCTAACTATAGCTAATACAATAAAATGTACAATACTTATAGTCGCGATTTAAATAATATTATATGAGCGGAACACGAAGAAGCTCTAGTTCTAGCTTGAATAGCATTCGACTAATAATAATACACAACTTAAGAGACCGGAACACAATATGAAATAAAGCCAAGCTACAGTCTAGTTAGAATCAATCATAGAATACCGACCTGGCGAGGGGCTTTACCAACTGCTCTCCATCATACTGCTCCCTGGCCTCCTGGGCCTGCACGCATATCTGCGGATTTGGCGTTATGGGCCGCACGGGCGGCGCATTCTCGAGCAGGCCGTTGGGCAGGCTCACGTTGTCGGTGACCGTCGTTATGGAAATGGTGCACACATCCTCCGAGGTCTTGCACATGCTGTCCTTCTGCGCCAGCTGCTGCAAGCTGGACGCTGCACTGCTGGGCGTCTCCTTCTGGCTGCCCATCACAATGCCCACGGAGGGCAGGAAGGCGTTCTCATTGAATGTGGACTTGTCCATGGCGATCTCCACATCGGAGTCCACGTCGGGCTCGTATAAGCTATTGTCATGCTCCTCGGTGTCCGTGCTGCTGGTGCTGTTCGACGAGCGCTTCTTGCCGCCCACCGAAAAGACCGCCTTCTCGGCCTCCTGGCAGAGATCGAGGCCGCCGCCTGCATTGCTCCCCTCCAGCTGGCGCATCACCTGCGGATTGACCGCGGCGGTCATATTACTCGGCTGCGCGGCCGTCGCCGGCTTCTTGAAGGTCTGCCCCAGCTTGGAGAACTGCCCGGCCACGTTGGACAGCGCCTTGGAGCTGAACTGCACCAGCTGCGACTCGGAGAGATTGCGTGGCATGCCTCCCTTGGGCACGTCTAGCAGTGGCAGCTTGCTCTTGCGCCGCTGCAGCACGCCGCCGTTGATGAAGCGCACCTCCGTGTTGCCGGCATTCTCCAGCGCAATGCGAAACATTTCCACAATCGAGGTCAACGATTCGGTGAGCTCCTCGGGCGTCTTGATGGCATACGCCGCATTGTTGAAGAAGCGCAAGTTCGCCGAGCGGAACATGTGGAAGTAGCCCTCCTGCCCGTCGACGCTGTAGTTGAGGCGCAGGCAGAGATGCGCCGGCGCGGAGCCCTGAAAGAAATTCGTCTGCTGATGCATGCCCAGCTCGATGAGACGCAGCTGCGCCAGCTGCACCTTCTCGAAGCGCACGATCTTGTCCAGATGCGAGTCGTACTCGGCGACCAAATAGCATTCATCTGTGAGCAGCAGCACGGAGTCCACTTCGGTCTCGTTGGCATCGCCAGAGCTGCAGAAGAAGCAGAAATGGGATAAGTATAGCTAAAGTTAATCGAAGTACACTGCACGCACCTGGGATCCGCATCGATGAGGCCCCAAGCGCCCACGGGATACTGCTCCGAGCTTAACAATAGACGCCGACAATCCTCCACCAGCAGCTTGGCATGCTCCGCACTCTCCCCGTCGTTCTCGTCGGGCGCCGACTGTCCGCCCAGCGCGCTCAGCGATTCCGAGGAGACCTGATTGCCCAGCATCAGATCGATTGTAGCCTGACGGTAGGAGTCCTTGAATCGGGCCAGATAGTAGCTGCAAGAAGAGAATAGAACAGACTTTAGTTGGGCTGCTGTCGGGTTGAATTGGAGTCGACGCGAAAGTAAGCAGAGAAAAAGCAGAGTGCGGATGGGTGCAGGTATTTAGATTGGCGATATACCTTGAATGAAATAAACTAATACTGCAATTGTTGGAGCAACTAAAAACTGTAAATATGGCCGTAATCGAGTGACACGGCCAACGAGCTGATCTTCGGGCCGAACGGTTGGGTTTCTCGTCCGAGCTGCCCACCTGCTTGAGACAATCGATTCGAGGAGCTTCAGCTCGGCTCCCAGCACGCCCGCACTGTAATAGCCGCGCAGGGGTGCGCGTGTCTCGGGTGTCAGTATATTCACAATGGTCTCTAGCACAGCATCCTCTCGCAGTTCGGCCGCCTGCTGCAGTTCGCCCTGCATCAGATCGATAATGCACTGGCGGAACGAGTCGGCAAAGTTTTGTATGAAAAAGCTATCGGAAGAGGTTGAGGCGTCACATTAGCTCAGAGATTCAAGAGTTGTTAATCTTTATGCTGATGGCCGAAAGTGGTTAGCAATTGGGCATGGGGTGGGGGAGGCCCGCTTGGCATACCCTTCACCCAAGTACAGAGCATGGGTTTTTTTTCTAGTAGGGTGAACGCAAGTTTATAGCAATTTAATATCGAAAACAGCTGCAGAACTATCGTAAGTACCATCGGAAGCAGTGCAAATAAAACACACAGCTGCTAAACTATTGCTGCTTACAGCTTTTAGTACTAATTAATAACTATTAAAATTAATAAATAGTGTAATTAAATTTTGGCAGTAACAAATTGTGCTTTTACCGATAGTTTCTTTTTCTGTTTCTAAAACAGCTGCAGAACTGTCTTGGTTACTATCGGAAAAGGTGCAAGTAAAACTATCGCAGCTTACAGCTTTTAGTATTAATCAGTAGCTATTAAAATTAATAAATAGTCTTATTAAATTTTGGCAGTAACAAATTCTGCTTTTACCGATAGTTTCGCAGTTCTTTTTCTGTTTCTAAAACAGCTGCAGAACTGTCGTGGTTACTATCGGAAAAAGTGCAAGTAAAACTATCGCCAGCTATAAGTAAGTAGCTGTAAGCTATTATTATCAGTAGCTATTAAAATTAAAATCTTATCAAATTTTGGCAGTAATAAATTTACTAGCTATTAGCGATAGTTTCCCAGCTAAAGAACTGACCACATAGCTGAGCTGAAGAACTACCTATGTTTGTAGTAAAAATTTGCTAATGATGGTATTTTTCTAACATCGTAAAAAAAATTTAAATTTTCAAAAACATTTATGTATTTCCTTCACTTCATTTGACCGACGTTAGTCGCCTTTAAATTTTAAATTAATTTTTTTACAAATATATTTTCACTATTGTTGATTTTTAAACCAAACTATAACTTTGTAATATTTTTAAAAATTAAAAGTAACCACTTAAAATATTGCTTGTATTTTTTTTTTGCTTATATTTTGCTACGCCTATTTTCTATGTTCGAAACATTTTCAAATATTAAAAAACAACATTGTTATTTTGCTACAGCTCTACTATTTTTTACGATAGTTTTAGCCTTATCTGATAGTTTTACAGCCTTGCTAACTACACACAAGCCACATGATCTCTGGGTGAAACGTACCAAAATTGTTATAGGTTTTTTTGTACATTAAATATTTGAAAGATTAGAGAGAGAGCAAAGCATGCAGCATTAGTAGAATGAGTAAAGAGCTCTAAAATTGCTGTTATCAAAAAAATACAACTGGAAAACTTGATGGATTGCGATAGGCCGATGGTCAATTGTACACCCAAGGCAAACTATTATCGATTTAGTGATAAAAAATGAATGTGCAGCGATTGAGAAGTGCGGGCAATCAAGACAAAAACAAAACACACAAAACGAATTTTGGGGGGGACTTAACCTAAAGCTACGCACCGATTGGCCGAGTTCATGCCGTCCTTCATCATGCCGCTAATTTTGCGCTCCCCGGTGCGAGTGTAATCGCCCTGCAAAGAGCAAGAATATTATAGTTTAGTCTATGTAATACTCTTCTCTCTCGGCTCCCTCACCTTCAGCGCATTTGTGCCTGCATACTGCCGGCTTATAATGTCGCCATTGTTCGCCCAGAGCACCATGAACGGCGACTTCAGCTGCTCCGGTATGGGCGAATACGGCGGCGACAGGCCCAACTTGACCAGCTGCGACTCCAGCACGGCCTTGCCTATGGCCGTCTGCACCACATTCGTGCGGTCCAGACAGTCCATGCAGTTGACGCGAAACACCGACTTCTGGTTGCAGATCATGCCGCGCTGATCGCGCCAGTGAAAGCCCATGGCGCCCGCCTCCGGCCCGATAGCCTCGATCAAGGCCGAGACATTCTCGAAGCGCATGCCGCGACTGCAAGCAGAATATAGATTTTAGTATTTAGATTATATCTATATATATATATATATGTATCCTATATGCTACCAGTAGTCGTGGAAGTCGAATGTGACATAGATGATGTGCTCGTTGTTGTACTTTATCACATGCGCCGCATACGAGTCCCCGATGAGCTTCTCCTTGCCGCTCTGCTCGACGAGATTGACAATGCAGACGCGCTCGTAGATGGACAACTCTTTGGTGAAGTGCGCCTCGAAGGCCTGCTGTGTCTCGGCCACGCCCCGATCCAGACGCGGTGGCGGGCGATACTTGTAGCCGGGCTGACTCCAGTAAATGGGCACCGAGCCGCGCACCTGCGTGAAGGACAACTGATGATGCCGGAACGACAGTATCTGCTCCGTCTCCACGTAGTTGGCGCAGTTGCCCATCTCGTCCACGCCGCGACGCTTATAACTGCAGGGTGAAATGGGATTTAGTATATCATATAAAGGAATAATGAGTGATGCTTGCCGTGTGCCCGCACGATGACGCGAGCGCCGCGATACCAAGGCCAGGGTGAAGCAATCGTTGCCAATGACGCACGCCTCCACCTGCACAAAGCCCTGTATGATGGGCAGTATCCAGGTCTTGTCCTGCAAGAGCATAAAACTTAATAAAGATCTTTCACCACAGTTCAGCTTCGAGTACGCACATTCATCTTGAGTATATCGCGTATCATGTGCTTGTTCCAGAAGAATCTCTCGTCCGGCTGTGGCTGCGCTTCGTCCGGCTTGACCTCATGCCGCTGCAGATTGTTGGTAATGTCGCAGTCGAAGCTGAAGTAGAAGCTATCCGTGTCGTCGAAGATCTTGTGCAGCTCCTCGGTGATGCGCCGCTCGATGTGCCGCGGCTCGCGTATGCCCACCGAGTTTTTCACCTGCTTGGTGGCCAAATTGGCGGCCTGCTGTGTGGTTGCCTTGAAAACGTCCCACGTCTTGTTCATGCTCCCCAAGAATTTCGTGCTCTTCGAGCCTGCGACGGCTGCAGCTCTGCCGCTGGCATTGCTGCTGCTGTTGTTGTTGTTATTGTTGCTGCTGCTGCTCTTCGAGGCGGCGCTGTGCGTGGGCGTCGAGCTGTTGCTTCTGCAAAAGAATTGAGGTTTGAGATTAAAGAGTTCATTGTCGTTGCTGTCTGGTCATACTCACTTTGTGTGCTTGGTGCAGTTCGGCAGCTCCGAGTCGGGCTCATCGGCGCTGAGTATGCAAATCGATTTGATTTTGTACACCAAATGCGGGGGATACAACACGCCCACAGCTGTCGCCTCGCGCACGACCACCAGATGCGGTTCATAGACATTGGGCAGCGAGATGACGCCCACAATGCCATGCGTAACGCCAATGCATTCGATATCCTCCACAGAGCTGAGGTCCCAGCCTAACAGCAAGAGGGAGAGAGCGGGGGAGATTATTAGTGTTTGTATTTATATTGGGGCTATTAATCGCGTGGGCTGCCCGATCGTTAAGTGCGCCTGGCCTAATTACCAGTAGCTACGCTTGCCTAATGACAGTGCGCATTTATGGACATTTGATTAGCTGTGCTGCCTCACCAATATTACGCATACGCCCCATAAAACTTTGTAGCAATATAACGTGCTATATTTGTTAAATTAATATTGCTGCTGAGGTTTAGACTTCTGGAACCGAAGGCTTTCCCCAGCATTATTATTTTTTATTTATTATTAAAAATTATTATTCTTATTAAATTAAAAGCAATTGCCCATATGAGTTAGAAAATTAAATTATTAAAACCTAAGCACAAAATGCATTGCTTTATGAATTTGTCATATGAAATTTTATTTTTATCAAATTAATTTCTTACAAAAAAATGCTTAAAAAATCAAGACCTTTTGGTTAAAAAAAAACTGTTTTTAAATTGTACAATATTCAGCTCTCTTTACTTTTCTAAAACTCATGGCAAAATTCTCTGTTATAATCGAAAACATACTAGCTTGCTGGGGCGTCACAAAAGTTTCAAAATTATATTTTAGACAGATAAAGATAAAATAAAAAAAATTAAATAAAATCAATAAATTAAGTATTTGCTATTAAAGCAGCGAACTTAAAAAAAAAAAAAAAACAATTAAGTAACTCACGCAGTATTAATTAATATACGATATACGTTTAAGCATAGCTATAGCTATAATCACAGCTGACTGATTAAGTTAGTATTACTCTCTTGTATAAGTCAAGCGCTGACACATGAATGCATGGCTGTATTGCTATATATAGCATAAATAAAATCAATCGAGAGGCGTCTTTAAACGTGCGTTAAATTGTCAAGCGGCAGAAGTGTGGAAAATTGCAAGCTACACGCTGCATCCTTCTCTCGAGAGAAAGAGCGAGAAATACGAAAGGTTGCGACCTTTGAGCAACAACTATATATGGGAATATGGAGCAGACACACATAAAATATATTATAAAAATAGCAAAAAAAACTCTGCTCAAGCAATTTCCTGTTAATCTTATCTAATTGCGCGTTTATCGTGTCTGTGCTGACGCAGCCATAGAACTTATCAGCTTAAACAAAGTAGTACAAATAATAAATAAGTATATCAAACTTGTACAAGCTTTAGGAAATACTAAAAAAAAAAAACGCTCATAAATTTGCAAGAGAACGTAGAAAGTTTCGGGAGTTTGACGTGAAAAGCTACTGCTGCGACCTTCAGCAAGATTTATGTCAGTTCGAGAGCAAAGCAAAGCTAAAAGCTGTAGTCAGGGTCATGGCTTATGAGTCACCTCAGAATGTCGTGACTGAGGGAAAGTAGCAGGATCTGAGTACAAGCTGTGCGTGTTACCACACCAAATTGCCTACAATTGTGATGCCTGCGCAATTAACAAGCAATTAACCGAGTGAAGGACAACACTGCGGACACGCGGCCTAATTGAGCAGGCGCTCTGCTCTCTATTATTGTACAGGCGGCTATAAATAACGGTAAATGGAAGTTTGAGCTACAAAAAGCTGTCTATAAATAAATAAAACACATGTGTATGTGTACACTGTGCTGGCACTTCAATTAGCTGCGTTTTCCCTGAGTTTTGAGGGGAAAAAACTTATTAAGCAACGTCGTATTATTGTATATATTGCAGGTTCTGATGAAACACCCTTTAAACCTCATCATAATCAAGTCTCATTCAGTTTTATCAAAAGTGATAATTAAATTTAGTCAAAATAATGAAAAACATGCACATTTTTATTGATAAATTGATTTAGCAGTCATTCAACCGAACCCCTAACACAATGCACACAGTGGTCGATTTGAACAAAATATGCGTCAAAAATGTTGAAATTAAAAATATTGTATTTTTGTATATATTATTGTATATTTTCACTGTGCGTGAACAAACAGTAAACAGTCGGTAATTTAGGGAATATGAACAAAAAAAACTTAAAAATTTGCAATAAATTGCATGCAACTTAGCTTTTCTAGTGTTCTTATAATTCAAAAAATTCGTTTTATAGGGGCCGTGGGCGTGGCATCCAAAAGTCTAAAATCCAACTTCTGCATAATGTAGCAAGACACCCTTCTACTTAGTTTGATGCTTTAATCTCCAATTGTTATTGAGTTATTTGAAAAAAAATCGAAAAACCGATTTATCGATTTGCGGAGGCGGTGGGCGTGGCACACCAAGTTTGAAATAAACTTCTTATGTGTATTGAATACACGCACACTCAAACTAAGTCTGGTGCCTCTAGCTCTTTTAATAGCTGAGACCTGTGCGTTCATACAGACGGACAGACAGACGGACATGACCAAATCGACTCGGCTATTGATGCTGATCAAGAATATATTTGTAAGTAAATTTGTAAGGAACCATACCGTTTTTTAACCATTTTCAATGGGCAAATGGTATAAAAAATATAAAATATACAAACAGTTTGTACATAACTGAATAAAATCAAATAACACTGTACTCTATTTTCGAATATTGGCTTAAAATGCTAGATATAAAGTTAAATATATAACTCCTTTTCCCTGTTAAATACATTTCTACAAAGTTAATATACAAATGTATATCAACAATGCATTAAATCAATTCAAACTGTAGAATTTGGTTTAAAATGCCAAAATGCTAAATTAAATATACAAAATATTAATAATTAATCAATATTAATCAATAATTAATATCAATATTAAATATATATATATATATATAAAATATACATGTATAAATATTTATTTATATATATATTTATGTATAAATATATTTATATATAATATATTTATATATAATATAATAATATTGTATTGTGTTTTAAATGCTTCCATTTTCAACTAACCTAGACTTCAGCCCACTGTGCCAACTGCATCGCTTGGCAATCGCATGCAGACCACTGTGCGTTTTCAGAGTGAAACCAAAACAAGCGAACGCGACAATTAAACGCGCAGTAGGCAGAGGCAGGGGCAGAGGCAGAAGCAGAGGCAAAGGCAGACGCCCCCATTGAAGCTGGGCAACAGCTACAATGACAAGCGGCACGACTCCAGGTTCCAGCACAGCCTTGACATTCGGTGCGAAACTGGAGCACACTCACATGCACACACAAGCACACGCATACACACACACTAGCACACGCATACTGTATTTATAAACAGTTGAGCAGCGCTGCCTCAGACTGCAGGGCGGCCGTCGGTCCCTGCGTCCGTCCGTCCGTCCGTTCACGTTCTCGTTCTCAAGTGCAGAAACGTGAGCAAAATGCTGATAAGTCCAAATGAGACGGAAACAGCAACAACAACAACAATAAAAGCAACAACGTAATTACAACAGCTGCACTACGACAGAGACACACACACACATGCACACACACACGCACACAGTGATTCATCTGGCATTTGTACCTGGTTTTATGGCGAACTCCGACGTCTTGCGATTCCACCAGAGACTCTTGTCGCGCTTCACGAAAATGTAGTGCGTGTCGGTCTGGAACACCTCCATGCTGCTGCTGCTGCTGCTACTGTCCACTCTGCTTGTATTATTGTTTTACACTAATTGCGACATTTTCCACCTGCACTCGTAATTTTCTTCTGCTTAATTATTGTACAATCAATTGCGCCCCATTGTTACGCTGCCTGCAACTGTTTTGATACTGCTATCGAATGAGGGTCTAGCACGCGCGTGCTATCGATGACTGCAGGGTTGCACAGCTTGCCGTGCAGCCCACACACGTTACGTTGCGTTGGTCGTACCACTTGCTTGTTTGCAATAACACATAAATATTTTACTAGTTCTGCTGACTGTCTGTGCTTGCAGACTTAAAATTAAGAAATTACAACTAACTGACAGCAAAGGGCAAGGGAAATGTGTGACAAAATTTAAATATTGGCATAGACTACTCTGAGTTTGAAATTTAAATCTTTAATAAATTTGTTAATGTAATATTTATTTGTTAAGATAAAATTAAGTATGTTAAGCTTTATTTAATTATTATTTAAATTATAATAAATATTTTGCTAGTTTTGCTGACTGTAAGTGCATGCAGACTTAAAATTAAGAAAATTACAACTAACTGAAATTTAAAAGGTAAGGGCAACATTTAAGTATTAGCAGAGACAACGCTATGAGTTTGAAATCTTAAATAAATCTGTTAATGTAATATAAAATAAATTTGTTAAGCTAAAGTAAATTATGTTGAGTTTTATAAAATGATTATTTGAATAACACATAAATATTTAACTTAAAACTTAACTTGACTTAAATTAAGGAAATCACAACTAGTTGACAGCAATAGGCAAGGACAAAATTCAAAAAATTGACTGAGACTACTCTATGAGTTTAAAATTTACATTTAAGAAAAATTTGTTAATGTTATTTAATATAAATTTGTTGAGTTAAAGTAAAGTATGTTAATTATTTTTAAAATAACACATAAATATTTAACTTAAAACTTAACTTGACTTAAAATTGAGAAATTAAAAATAAGTTGACAGCAGAGGGCAAGGACAAAATTTAAGTATTGGCAGCGACTACTCTATGAGTTTGAAAATGTACATATTAAAAAAATTAGTTAATTTAATTTAACGTAAAGTTTCAAGTTTTATTATTTAAGTTTAATTTAATTTTTTTCCGTGTTTATTTGCTGATTGCAGGCATTGCTCGTGCACTGTTTCACTGTTATCGATAGTCAATAGGCCGCAGCAGTGACACAGCAAGCAGCCTGCTGTCAGCTGTCAGCTGTCAAACAGCTGTGCGCGCGTAAGTGTCACGATGAAGCAGAGCACAAATTGAATAACAATAACACAACATTTATACACACATTTCTCACACAAACCGATGGCGCTGCGCAGCATTAACAAAGTGGAATTGTTTATGAAGCGATGTAGTGCGCCCACGCTGTACTACTGCACGCACGCAGCCAGCAGCAGCAGCAGCACGAGCAGCAGCGGCAACAACAACAGCAGCAAGAGCAAAGACAGCAGCAGCAACAACAACAACCACAACAATAATAGCAACAACAACCACAACAAGAGCAACAACCACAACGATGGCAGCGGACGCAACTTCAGTTGGCGCAGCGCCATACGCTTCTTTGTGCCGTTCTCACTGGGCGCCCTGGCCAGCACGATGGTGGCCCAGCGGGACGAGCTGACGCCGCGGCTGACGGCACGCGCGATGACGGGGCGGCGGCGCGACTTCAACTTCATAGCGGACGTGGTGGCCGGCTGCGCCGACTCCGTGGTGTACATCGAGATCAAGGACACCAGGCACTTCGACTACTTCAGCGGGCAGCCGATCACGGCCTCCAATGGCAGCGGCTTTGTCATCGAGCAGAACGGCCTGATCCTGACCAATGCGCACGTGGTGATCAACAAGCCGAACACGATGGTGCAGGTGCGCCTGTCGGATGGACGCACCTTCCCGGCGACCATCGAGGATGTGGACCAGACCTCGGATCTGGCCACGCTGCGCATACAGGTGACGAATCTGCCGGTGATGAAGCTCGGCAAGAGCAGCACACTGCGCTCCGGCGAGTTCGTCGTCGCCCTGGGCAGTCCCCTGGCGCTGAGCAACACGGTGACGGCGGGCGTCATCAGCTCGACGCAGCGCGCCTCGCAGGAGCTGGGCCTGCGCAATCGGGACATCAATTACCTGCAGACCGATGCGGCCATCACGTTCGGCAACTCCGGCGGCCCGCTGGTCAATCTCGATGGCGAGGCCATCGGCGTCAACTCCATGAAGGTCACGGCGGGCATTAGCTTTGCCATACCCATCGACTATGTCAAGGTGTTCCTCGAGCGCGCCGCCGAGCGGCGCCGCAAGGGCTCCACGTACAAGACGGGGTATCCCGTCAAGCGGTACATGGGCATCACCATGCTGACGCTCACGCCGGACATACTGTTCGAGCTGAAGTCGCGCAGCCAGAACATGCCCAGCAATCTCACGCACGGCGTGCTCGTCTGGAAGGTCATCGTGGGATCCCCGGCACACAGGTAAGCAACCATGCTGGAAGCATGTTTCTCTCTCTCTAATGCTGCCTTCCTCTTCTAGTGGCGGTCTGCAACCCGGCGACATTGTGACGCACATCAACAAGAAGGAGATCAAGAACTCATCTGATGTCTACGACGCGCTGGCGGAGGGCAAGAAGGAGCTCGACATTGTCATACTGCGGGGCGTCAAGCAGATGCGCGTCTCCATAACGCCCGAGGATACCTGAGCTCGCCAACCCCGCACCCCGCACCCCGCACCGCACACCCCTCAACTCTTCGCGTCGCTTCAGTTTTGGTATAAAGCCTATAAAGCATAAATCTGTAAAATGTCTTTGATTTGCAATATAAACCCGTTAAGAATGGACAACTTGAGCTCTCTGACACGTAACTAAAGCAATTGCAATCGCGCCGTTAAATTTAAAATTAGCCCCTCCCCCCCTACCCCCACCCGGTCCATCATCATCTTAATTAATTTCACTAACTGACACAATTATAACATAATTTTGAAAATCCGGTATGCATAAATTCGAATCGATTTTTTTTTCTAACCTATCGACAATTGTTACTCAAAAGATTCTCACGTATAGTTCCTGAAAATTATATATATATATATATATTTCAAAATCTGTACAGCAGTCTCTATAATCCTGCAGATTTATACACATCATTTTTGTAATTATTAAAATGTTTTTTGTGACAGAGCAAACAAAATACGCTCAAAAATATGCTGCGATTTATTTTTGTATGATATTCTATAAAAGATATAAGATAAAAGATACACGATGCAATATACAAGATAAAAGATAAAGATATCTTGCAGTTTCTTATGGGAAAACATTTTTCTGTAAACTTTTATTTATTTTTTTGTATACATTTTAGCTTGAAAATATTTCATAATTATTTACGTTAGAAGCTCTTAGTTATCTTAAAGATCGCTATACAAAATTTCCAAGAATTTCCCTTAGGAAAAGCTTTTTTTCAATTTCTTGCAGATATTTATGAAAAAAATTGAATTTCTATAACTTTTTCTATCAGAGATACAGAAATTGGCATGGCTTACTTGCATTAAATTTTATTTATTAAAAAAAAAAATATTAATTTATTTTTTTAAATCATTAATTTATTTTTTAAACACATTATTTTCATTTTTTGAGGCGCGTAAATCCTTTAACTGATATACTCTATTTCAAACACGAAAATTAAGCCAAGTTTTTAAACTACAGAATTTAAATTTGGTACAGACGTAACTAACTATAATGTTGATAAGCGCAGCAATTTGCCAATCCGATCGAAATATAAATATAGCAATTATCGAACTATGAATTATCCTACAAAAGTAGTAGCGGCAGTGCGAAAAATAGGTATATTTACATCAATATTTTGACTAAGGGGGCAGTGACTGCGGTGCGACGACGTACTATATGTTATCTTCTGTTTGCTGTTAACATACAGACAAAATGATTAAACTCTCTGTAGAGGTATAGAAAAAATTTAAGTAAGTTAAACTCAAGCTTAATCAACTTTTAAATACCTATCACCATTTTGTTCTTAATATTAAATATGGTATTTTTATTTAGCAAATTTAAAGCCAGTATGAAATGAAATTATTTTTTTGTTTTTTTTTTATATGTATATGCATGTGTTTTTAGAATTATGCAGTTTTAGCGTAGTTAATATGTAAATTTTCAAACGGACAAAATATATACGGACAAAATACACGCTGTCATATTGCAGTTTCTTCAAAAATATTTAAATTTTATTATTTATTTTTATTATTTAATTTAATTTTTCACTCTGTTCAAGTGAGAAAGCAATAGAATAATTTTGAAAAAAAGGTTTCCAACTGAGTGAATGGTATCTAACGGTCGGGCAGTGTGGTGTTAAGCTTGCTCTAATTCTTTAAATAATTTGGAATTTAAAAATTTGACTTTAGCATAGTTTGCGATGGAATCAGGCAATTGTAACTTCTTTCACGCATCATTTGCGGCATTATCATGTCGCTGTGTCTCTCCATTGATCTGCCTGTCACACCGTCTGTCCCGCTGTCCCTCTGTCGCTTTCTCTTTGGCGACTACGCGCCAGTTTGTTCGTTCGATCGAACGACAAAAATGTATTTACGCTAATTGAAATATCTTGCGCGGCGATCAATCGATGCCATATATTTTTTTGTAGGCCAAAAACTTGGACAGCCAACAACAACAGCAACTGCAGCAGGAGCAACAACAGCAAAAACAACAACAACAAAAATAACGACAAAAGCGTCGAAATCGAAATGCAAATTTCAATAAATTTATGCAACTTCGCTTCACAGACGCTTCTCGTTTTGTGGGTGACATGCCCGACGTTGTTGCTGTTGTTGTTGTTGTTGTTGTTGTCCGTGCTGCTGTTGCTGTTGTTGTTGTTGTCGCTGCTGTCGTTGCGTGAAAAGTGAAATTCTTGTGATTATTAATTTTATTTTCGCTTTTGCCTGCTACGCTTTTTCGGCCTCTGCACATAAATTCACATATCGAACTCACTTTTGCCCTTCCCCTGGCGCTGCCCCCATTTGCCTTGGCCCCTTGCCATCGTTGTTTATGGCCCAGCGGCCTTTATGACACTGTTGGCACTAAGTTACCTTTATTGCAAATAAGCCGCACGCATAAACGCAGCTTTGCGTTCATAAATTGTGCCCAATACTCGACGGGGTTAAGCAAACAGACCTTCTTCTGCTTCTTCTTCTTCTTCTCCTGCCAATGCAGACACTGGCGCCTTCCACTTCGACTGCAGTCTTACTTTCTTCCACTGTCGCGATCCCGTTATTTCTGCTGTTCCCCTTTGCCGCTCCACCAATTACTTGGGTGCAACTAACTAACTGACTAATTGAAATATTTAATCGCACCGCAAAACTAACGCTGCAATTAACTTGCGGTCGACGCGTTTCCATTTCAAACCTGTGAGAAAACTTTTTGGCGTATCTACCAGATTTATCAGGGTCTCTACGCTATTTGATTTAGTTTGTAGATAGTTTAGAATATCTTGTAGAATTTAGAATTAGAAGAAACTGACTTACTCTTCTTTCTTGACTTTTAGGACTTCTAGATTTTCGCATAGAATCTAATAATTTTAATTAAAATTCTTACTCAATATTAATGGGAAATAATTGAGTTTTTTTGAGCTCAGATAATTTCCTTTTTTTGAGATTTACAATTTGTAAGCTAAAATTAAAAATGCAATATTTATTTTATTTTCTTAAAAATAAAAATATTTTTGACAAAAAAGCAACAATTTTAAAGCTAAAATTAAAAGCTCAATTTTGCTTTTACTTTCTTTAAAATAAAACTGTTTTTGTATGTAACTTGTTTTTATTTTTAATTTAATTTAATTTTATTATTTTATTGTTTATTATTTTATTTTAATTTTTAATTTAGTTTCAATGAAATTTTTAGGAAAATTGCGAGTTTTTAAATAATTTCAAGCGATTTTTTAAATAATATTTATATGAAAATTAAAAATTTTAATTTTTTAATAGCTAAAAATATAAAATAAATACTTAAAAAAAATTTAAAAATATTTAAAAATGTACTTGAAAATTGAAATTTTAATTTTTTAATAGTTCAAAATATAAATTAATATTAAAACAATTCTCTCTTTTCAATTAACAAAAATATATTCTCAATTACGCTGTAACTAACTGAAAGTCGTCAATTTATTTTAAGACAATTCCATAGCTAAATTCTCAAAAATTAGGAAATTTACTTCATAACGCTTGAAAATCATCCCACTCCATTTTAGAGTATTTCGCATTGCGGGGTTTCGCCTCAATTGAATTTCGATACATTATTTTGTCGTATTTTCAAATTAAGATCGTAATTAAGTCGATTTTGCGGTTGCTCTGCGAGTTGCGGCCGATCAAGTTCACATGGCCGAGCCATAGGAAAGGTACACACACACACACACTTACATACATATAGACATGTATTTATGCTAGTGTTAACATTGATTTGGCTGACTGGATACTTTCATAAATGGCGATAATTACAAAATTGTGAACTAGGTTGCTCGATTATATTGATGAGGGTCAGTTTGTCGAATGATGTTTGATTTTTTCTTCAATTCTTCTTTTTTTCGGGGACTTTCCGTTTTTTTTGTTTTTTTTTTTTTTTGGATTGAGTTATTAAGCGTACCGTTAATTGCACGGCCTGCCATCGCGATGCTCTGTCGCGTTAACCCAAAAATGTCAGACACGAGAATTCGCACGTGTAATTATGCGCCGTCGCGGCTGCCATTTGACGTCTGACGCGACCTCAGCACGTCCGCGAGCTCTGCCACCTATGTGTGTGTGTGTGTATGAGTGTGTGTGTGTATCGTGGCCCGTTCGCTCTGTGTTGGAGCCCCGGCATTAACAACACCATCAACAGCAACATCAACACCATCAGCAACAACAATAAAGAAAACTAGAAAAGAAACTAGAGTCGCAAAATGCTATACTACAAAATACCCTGCACTGTGTTAGAGAAATATTTATAGACATTTTTTTTATAAAAGAAAATTCTATAAATTGAAATTATTTTTTAAAATACTAATTATGTATTTTCTTTCTAATTTTATCTCCCTAGTATTGGCAATAACACAGCACAAGGCTTTGGGGCAGAAACAAACAGCTAATAGGGAAAGTAGCTAAACTGCTGGTAAGACACGGAAAATTACATTTTTCTAATATCTAATATATAAACTATCCTGTACACAAACCGTGTATACCCTTCCTCAGCGCATGTCCATGACTGCAGGGTGTAACAACAGCAATGACGACTTTCTCGAATGTTGCTGTTCCCATGAACTGCTCACATTTAAAGGTATCGGCAGGCGCAATGAAAACTCCAGGAAAATTGCAATAGCAACAGCAACAACAACTGCAACAGCAACAACAACAGCAACAACATCATCGACAACAACACGAAAACATGCTAAACATTAAAGTTCATGACACACAACTGTAAAATACATTTCAGAGTCAGCAACTTTTACCGCCAAATAACAAATGGCCCGGCCAACTTAGCGCCCCCAAAAGTTCAAGCCGGGCATATGGAAGAGTTCTGCGGCGCTGCCGCAATGCCGCAATGCCTCTGCCTCGGTCAGGGACAGGAAGTCAGCGATGGCAGACAGGCGAGCACGCGGGGCCGTTGGCCAATGCCGCGAGCCATAAATCATTTAAATATGCCAAAAAGAAACTTACATAATAATTCTGGGCAAGCGCAGATCATGCGAGAGCGCCCCGACATCATGATAATTGACAACTGAGCAGCTGCGGGGGAGCCAAGCAGCCGGCCACAAGTGGCACCCAGTCGGACGCAGCACGTGAGAAGGCAGCCACTCACTCATTACCACAGTGGGGATATTAAAATAAAGCTCGCAAAAGTAGTGCAAATCGTTTAAGTTCAAGATCCAAGAAAATCAGTCGAAAGTAATCGATTTGCTTGCGTTTTCTCGCTTTGAATAAAAAAATCGAGACCAAAAAATATTATTATAACATATTAGTTACCAGTGATAGTCTGTATAATTTAAATGCATGTTTATCTATTTTTATTAAATAATTAATAATCAATATAATTAGCATTACAATATTTCAAATAAAGTGCATAGACCTTTAAGGTTTATAGTTAGCCACAAATTTTATTTAAATTACATTTTCTAATTTTTTATATAATATATATTTATATATACATATTAATGCCTTTTAATATATGGCTGTTTTTCATAAAAAATGATACTGCATAAGCTTTTATAAAGAGTCTGTAAAGTCTTTTTGATAATATAAGAAATGCTTGTAGTTTATAGCATAAACCATGGTTCATATAAAATAAAGTTCCAGCAGTTCATAGAATAATAACAAAGTTATGAATTAATATATATTTAACATATTATCTCAGTAAAATAAAATTCCAGCAGCCTATAGAAAAATTAAAAAGTTATGAAAGGAACCATGACTTCAATAACATAGGCAGTATTTTGAAAATCAAGTGCATAATTTTATTTATTTATTTTAAATTAAAACAAATTTTAGTTTAATTTGATTTTCAAAATAGAATCATCCATGCTATCGTTCGCAGCATTATTACTGTCGATTGTAGCTTTACAACCAGAGAACCTATCTGTTCGATTCTCTAGTATTGCTGGTCCAACTGGGAATCCCGTCGTTTTGAGGCTAAAGCGTGATCTGTTCAAATGCGCATATATAGCGAG
Organism: Zaprionus bogoriensis; assembly: GCA_035046045.1. Taxonomy (NCBI): domain Eukaryota; kingdom Metazoa; phylum Arthropoda; class Insecta; order Diptera; family Drosophilidae; genus Zaprionus; species Zaprionus bogoriensis. Next base: position 404,834 of record JAWNOI010000010.1, read on the forward strand.
CCGACTTTGCCAATGCTCAGCCCGTCATTGGCCGGCATTAATCAAATAATCGAGAAAGCTCTTGCTGGCCCAAACGAGTTGTTTAATGAAGTCATCCACATCGTCATCCACAGCATCAGCCCCAGTCTCAACCCCTTGCCCAGCTACATCCAAATCAACATCCACTTCCACACCGTCATCGTCTGTGGAACTGTCCAAATTGAAATGTATTTAAATGCGGCATTTTATGCGGCATGCCAAATTGTATTCACCTCGTAATGGATATGGAATGGAGTCCACTAAATCAACACACACACACACACACACATATACATACACACACAGAGGCATATACACTGCGAGAAAAATCAAGAAAAATTATGATGATTACGCGGAAATGTGCGGCAACTGTTTTGGCCACTGGGCCACAGAGCTGAAAACTGAATTTATGAAATTGCACAAGCTTTTCATATTTCTAAATTATTGCAATTGTTGTAGTTGCTGTTGCTGCTGCTGCTGCTGTTGTTGTTTGTGTTGTTGTTGCTGCTGCAGGGCATGCAGCGGAGTTTTCATTTACATTTGCCAGCCATGCGCTTTTTGTGGGTCAGTTTACACATCTGGCTGGCTGGCTGGCAGGCTGGCCGGGGGTCTGGACTCTGAGGTCTGAGGCCGGCCTGGTGCTGGCCAAATATTTGCGCCAGTGTGCGCAAAAGTCATCATCATTAATAATCGTAGTGGAAATTTCACCTGCTGGAAAAGCGTCTGTCTGTCTGCAGTGGTGCGCTGCGCTTGCTTTTTCTCGATTCCAGGCGAGAATTCATCAATTATGCTCAAGTTCGTTGCCTCAGTCATTTGTTTAGGCACGCCGAGATTGTATCGGTTTCATTTGGCCAATGAGCACAAGCTGCAGCGGGCTAAGAATCTGTGGACTGAGTGCGTTTAGTACGTTTAGCCTGATTGTGCTAGAGACTGAAAATATCTAAATATATAAAAGAAATAATTCAAAACTTCGAAATATGGCCGAGTTCGTTGCCTAAGTCATTTGTTTTGGGTGGCGTAGTTTTTATGGAATTTATTGACTGAGTTGGGCATTTGCGGAGTGTCATGATGATATTTTGCATACATCTACATCATAAAATAATATACTAAATATACTAGAATTCATCTACATCATAAAACAATATACTAAATATACTAGAATTTAGGCAATAATTTTATTTACATTTTTTTGTAAACTTGGGCAAAATTACATTCAACAATTTCGCAGATTTAAGACTAAAGCTTTAATAAATGTTGACAAAACAATCATTTAAAAAAATATTAAAATAATATAATAAAAATATCTAAATATAATATATTGTAGTACAAATTTAAAAACTTATTGAAGTTTCTATTTTTATTCTGTTTTTATACCATTTACCCATTGAAAATGGGTAAAAAATGGTATATTAACTTTGTGCAAATGTATGTAACAGGCAGAAGGAGGCGTGGCAGACCATACAAAGTATATATATTCTTGATCAGCATCAATAGCCGAGTCGATTTGGTCATGTCCGTCTGTCTGTCCGTCTGTCCGTCTGTCCGTCTGTATGAACACACAGATCTCAGCTATTAAAAGAGCTAGAGGCACCAGACTTGGTGGGAGTGTGCGTGTATTCAATACACACAAGAAGTTTATTTCAAACTTGATGTGCCACGCCCACCGCCTCCGCAAATCGATAAATGCGTATTTCGATTTTTTCCAAATAATTCAATAACGAAAAGAGATAAACGCACCAAATTTGGTAGGAGGGTGTCTTGCAACATTATGCAGAAGTTGGATTTTAGAATTTTGGATGCCACGCCCACCGCCTCTAAAAAACACATTTTTATAGTTTAAAAGAAAACTAGAAAAGGTAGAAGCGCCAAATTTGAAAGTAAGGTGCCTGGTAACATTACGAAGAATGTTTGATTTTCAACTTTTGGATGCCACGCCCGCCGCCCCCAAACTATTGAATTTTAAGAAAAGTAGGGAAATAACAAAACATTTTTTTTAACACTCTTGTAGCTTACCATAGTACAGATCTACCCTATAAATTTCAATCCGATCGGACAATAAACAAAGAAGTTATAGGAGTTTGAATCTCCCATATAAAGTTGTGGGCGCTTAGAATTCCAACTAGAATGTTGAACTGACGCAGCAGAAGGCCGGCATCAATAAAAGTCTCATTTGCCGATCGCTCCGCGTAACTGTGTGTGGTCTAGATGGTTGCATGCAAGATTCTGGTGCGTGTGGTCGCGGGTTCGAATCCAGCAACGGGCAATTTTTTTTTTTTTTTGCCGATCGCACTGCGTAACTGTGTGTGGTCTTGATGGTTGGCTCGCAAGTTTTTGATACGTGAGGTCGCGGATTCGAATCCTGCGCTGGGCAATTTTTTTTTTTTTAATAATTTTGCGCTATATGAAAAGTATATTATGCAAAAAAAAAAAAATAAAAACAAAAACTTTTTCTAAGCAATACAAAAAAAAGAAGACTGCGCTGGGATTCGAACCGGGGACATTTAGTTATAGAGCTGACAACTCTCACAACAAACCACTGAAGCACATGGTCTGTTCCTAGGCGCGAAAAGTTTTGCATATAGCAGCAGAGACGGAGCAGAGGCGCGGCTTCAATACTTGCGCCGACTGCGCACGCACAATGTGTATTTAATTTCGGAAATATGCGATGCGTTGTTATTAATTCGAATAAAAGTAATTAATATTAAGAATTATTTTTAGCAGCCAAAGGTAAATTATAACTTACTGTCGAGTGCACTCGACTGTAGCTTTCTTCAATTTTTTTTTTAATAACAAAGAAGTTATAGGAGTTCGAATTCCCCATACAAAGTTATGGGCGCTAGCGATTCCTAACCAAAACGTTAAATCGACGCAGTAGAGGGCCCGCGTCAATAAAAGCCTAATTTGCCGATCGCGTGGCGTAAACTTGTGTGGTCTAGTGGTTAGAGGTCCGACTCGTAAGTTACAAAGTTCGTGAGAGTTCTTGGGTTCAAATCTGGCGCGGGGCGATTTTTTTTTTCTTAATGAAAATTGCTTTTTTTTTTATTTTTATACCATTTATTTTATTTTGTATTATTTCTTCGAATAGGGTAAATGGTATCTTACAGTCGCGCGCGCTCGACTGTAGCTTTCCTTACTTGTTTTTTTAATAACATTTAGATAAATATCTTAATAATATCACAATACAATAAAAATATCTAAATATAATTTAACTTTATGATATAAAAAAAATATATACAAAGTTGAGCTTAGCTCACGAATAAGCAAGGCTGTGATAAATCAATGCATTCCATTTATTTTCTCAACATCTGCAATCTAGCACGAGCATTATCTGTCCAGATGTCACAGACGATTGATTGATTCGTCGGCGTTGCGTTTGTGACAAACATCTAGCGATTTGTGTTCGAATTCGATTTCGATTTCGAATATATTGTGCATGTCTCTCTGACCATTTTGGACAAATTATGCAAAAGCAGACGACGATACGAAATCGATTGAATGATCGCAACGGAATGATGTCATATCGCTGTATGTGTGTGGATGACCCAATGAGCGAGCAGTGTTGGTAAGCAACTGAGCACAGAAGTCGAGCGGCAGTCGCTGCAGCCGTAGAAATCGGGCCAAACGAATCTCTTAATTGTTGCGATTTTTCACAGCAACAACAAAAAATTGAAACATCTTCCGGCATTTGGCGGGGTACCGCGCCAAGACTTACGATGTGTGCGCCGAAATTAGTTTTTCGCATGTTGCCTGGCCCGAGGCGTGAAAAGATTTTCGCATGCAAGGTGCGGCAGCAGCGACAGCAACAGCAACAACAACAACAGCAGAGACGACAACAGCAACGCGGACAACGGCAACCGCCAGCAGCAGCGGCAGCAACACTTGCTGTGTTGCTCTAATTTATAAAAGACTTTCTGCTACCAACTTGGCCAAAGTGTGGAAGACAAAAAAAAGCGGTGAGTGTGTAGCGTGATGGACTAGCAGATACGCTGTAAATTAGAGAAAAGGAGTAACGATTTTCCATTTATTATTTTCGTATTGATAATTGGAATTATTTGGCTTATAAAAACTATTTAATATTATTAAAGATAATAAATAAATATTAAAATATATTAATTAAAATATATTATATTATATTATATTATATTATAATTAAATATATATAACATATTTCACAAATAATGTTTATTTTAAAGAAATATTTTCTGAATATTTTGTATATTATTTGACTGAAGTTTCGATAATTGATTCAACTTTGTCTATGGCCTTATTATTAAATTCAAAAAATTGGTTTATCATAAATTGGTTTACATAAATATATACTATATATTTATTTTTATAAAATTTAATTTTTTTTTTTTAATATTTCCAATATATTTTAGATATTATTTTTCATTTTTATATAATACTAGAAATCCCGGCAAACTCCGTTTTGCCACCAGATGGCTATCTTTCTCCCAGTCGTTCTCCCAATCGCTCTCCCAGTCCCTCTCCCAGTCCCTCTTCCAATCCATCTCTTAGTCGCTCTCCCTGTCACTCTCCCAATCCTTCTCCCAATCCCTCTCCCAATCCCTCTCCCAGTCCCTCTCCCAATCCTTCCTCGTGTCGCTAGCTGACCCGGTTAACTTTGTTCCGCCTTAATGGCAATAAATAAGCAGTTTTTTTTGTATTTCAGTACATAGGTGGCTCTTCACTTAAGCACCTTGTGGTACACGACATTTTTTGTTTTATTTTCAGGTGCAAAAACAAACAACGCAGATGGTCTTCCGACCCGTGAACATGCCACGTATAATTGACCATGGGAAAAACATGAATGTTCTAGATTTAAACCACAAACTTGTAAGGATTGGCCTTGTGATTTGTTGATTGTCATGGCAAATGCCAGACGTATCGGAAATTGCAGTCGTTTAAATTCAAACGGCATATCGGTTGGGATCATCGGGATCCTCGGAATGAGAACCTCCTCACCTTTGAATTTTCCTATCATTATAGTAGCGGAAATTACATTGTTCATCAATTTACTAACCACCAAACGCGTACCGTTGCACAGTTTTGGTTGGTTTATGTTTCGAAGCATGATTACGACGGAGCCAACCTTTAGGCGTAAATTGTGCGGTGGTAAGCCAGGCACGTCCAAAGAGTTTAAAAATTCAATTGGATAATTGGTGGCTTCATCTTCATTTGTGACGCAGTCGATAGATTTGAATGAATGCATTCTTCCAATGATCTTATTTTGAATTATGTAGTTCAGGTCATCTACATCTTTATTCTTAGCCGCTAAAATTGCACGCTCACTCAACCATTCATTATTTTTGTAGTTCGAAATAATATTTGGAAAAACATTGTTGATAAGTTCGTCTTTTGATGAGACAATACCGGCAATTTCACTTTTCCATTAACGCAGCATAATCCAGGCGCTTCTCCGGGAAACTTTAATGCCCCACAATACTCGCAAACAACGTCCATTTGCCCAATGCAAACGCTTGGATGCAAGCTGTAATCATTGCTGCAATCGTATCGAAACGCCGCTCGATTCAAATCAGCTAAATATCTTGTTCTGCGTCGCAAATTATCTATTTGTTGCCTTCTGTTGTTCGCTCGACGATTCTGCATTGCCAACCGAGCTGTTTCGCGGGCTGCTTCTCTTTGCTCTCGTGATTGAGAAGCACGAAGTCGAGCCATACTATTGCGGGACCGTTCTCGTTCATTTTCTTGTTCTTCTTCAGTCCTTTCATTTGCTGTATTTTGTATTCTTTTTCCATTACGGCTTTGCCGGGAAAGATTCGATCGTCTTGGTAGCGGCATTATTAAATAAAATTCACTTCACTTCAATCCACTTGTTAAATATTTTTTTAATGGAAATAGTTTTAATATTGATTTCTTCTTTTGTATTAGTTTCGATGTTGTGAACTGCTTTGTACGATTTCAAGTCATATCAAAATTTTTTAAAAAAAATAGTCTGCCACCAAACAAAAGTAGACTATATTAATGTTTTTCAAAAAATGTGATATGTCTTGAAGTCATAAAAAGTGGCCAACAACACCGTAACTAATACAAAAGAAGCGACTAACCGAGCGATTTTAAAATTTTGAAATAAATAAAACTACCTTGCTGCTAGGTGAGCAAAAGTAGACTGTTTATGTATTACAAATAATGTGTTTAGGTGTGTTTTACTTTGACGTGCTCGTGAAAGGCTACTTGAAGTGGGCGGGAAAATTTGTATGGGAAAAAGAAAATGGCTATTTCTTGGGTTTATCCAGCAATAAGTCCAATTAAAACCAGAAAAAACCATCCTTGAACTTCAACGAACAATTTAAAAAAAGATTTTGCCAAATTGCTCCAGGCGTTCTTGAGTTATTAGCGGTGTAACTAACACGACTTTCTTTTATATATATAGATACTATTCTATATAAGTTTCTATTGTACCTACGCCGCTGCACACCCTTTGCTACAGGGTATTTTATACAAATTAATTGCTTTGCGGTTCTCACACACAAGAGCGCGCCGCAAAATTTCACTTCTTTTGAAATTCCTGCAGTGATGCTTCGCTGGCTTCGCGCCCGCGGCATTTCTTCTTGCCTTCACACATTTTTCTCACTTCGTTTCTATTGCGGCAGTTGTCGCGCTTGTTGTTGTTGTTGTTGCTTCCGCTGCTTGTGCCTTTGTTTATAACGCATGCAGATGGAGCTGGGATCGGGACTGGAATTGGAACTGGAATTGGGGCTGGGGCCACCCATCATAAATGCCGGCCGTCACATGTTTTAATTAAACGCCCCTTGCCACACTGCAACGCACACAAAAGAAACAACAAAAAATAGGCACAAAGCTCTAAAAAAGACGAATGCTTCTCAGTCCGTTCGTCGCGTCTTTTATGGGTCACATTAATTGAAATTACAACATGCGACGCGACGCGACGCGGCGCGATTCTCCTACTTGCAATATATAATTTTGATTTGGCCAGCAACACTTTCTCTCTCGGCCGTCACGATTTTATGTTCTATTGCGATCGTAAATGCCAAGTTCGTTGCCTAAGTCTTTTGTTTCCTATGCCCAGCTTTATGCGCTGTGACATGGCCGTGGAGGGGGAGGGAGGGGGAGTGTGGCGGAGTCGCAACAGCTGTTGCTGCCATGCATCAATCAGCTGCAAATGCAAACTGAACGCTGTTTTCATAAACAACATCGAAGTGCGCACAAAATGTCATTAATTTTTCGTCTCGCCGCGCGGGAAAAACAACTCGATTCGCGACTTGCGACTTGCGACTCGCGAGTCTCTGCGCATTTGTCTCATCGCTTAAAACATTTCAATTTCTCTCAGAGTTTTCCTTTATTTATGGCCGGTAAATTACGCGTCCCGGCAGGTGATTAATGATCTCGCCCAGGCGAGTTCCCCATGCGCAGTGTACACTGTACTCCAAACGGTAGCAACATGCACTAACATGCTGCCGCTCGCGCACGCTAATCAGGTTAATTGTCTCTCAATTTAATTTGACTAACTCGAGTAACTAGCAGACAGAGGGGGAGCTGGAGGGGGGCAGTTACGCCGCAGCTAATTCAATTTGTGCCTTGAAAACACTTTTAGGTAGCAGCAGCGGGCATTGAAATTGCAATAAAAATGAAAGTTGCGCCCGACGGCTGCGAATTACGACAATTTGAAGCCAACAATTGGCCGGCAAAGCAGCAACCCACGAAATCCTTAAAGAAAAATGCACATATTTAACTAATGATGGTCACTTAACGCAAACTTTACGACAAATCAACGCCGTCAGCTGCGCCTGCAACAACTGCAGGGAAAACGTTGGCTTTGCCATGGCGAAGGCGTCATACCCTTTCATTACACTGATAATTCTAGATTTAAGCGTTAAGGCCAACATCTAGCTCTATTTTAGTATATAAATTTAATAAAATAAATAAAATATAAAATTTAAATAAATTAAAATTAAAGATAAATAATAAATATTCAATTTGGGAAAAATGTAGAAATGTATTTAAATATAGGAATTAAACAAAATAAATAAAAATACAATTTTTGCATAAATATATGAATATATAATATGATTAAATTTGGGAACACAAATTGTATTAAGAAAATATTCTATATTTTGAGTTATTAAGCATTAATGCATATATCTAGTTTTATGTTTTTTATATAAACTGAATAATTAAATAATATATATATATATAAATATATTAAAATAAAATATAAATAATTAATACAAAATGGAAAATAATTGAAATAAAATATAAATAAATAATACCAAATGGAAAATAATGTAGGAATTTTTATAAGTAGAGCATTTTAATAAAATAAATAAAATATGGGTATATTATAAAATATAAATAATTAATATTGAATAAAATAATGAAGTTCTCAATGCTAGTTTAGCTATATGTTGTAGCAGTACTACAATATATTAGTAAATGTTGATTAAACATATAATTGTAAATGCTTAACAATAATAATAATCACAAATCGTTAAGCTTAAAAGCAGCTGATTTCTGCTGTGTATTAAAATGACTATACCCTTTGCCAGTGTAGCAACAACAGTGGGACGAGCAACGACAACAACAACAACTTTCCCAGCGAGCAACAACGTCGTGTGGGCGTTTGAGAAATTTACAAAATATATAAACACAAAAATTATTAAATGCCATTTTCTGCTGATTATGCGCTGTCCCAAAGTTTTGTTGTGCTTGTTGATGATGCTGTTGCTGCTGCTGCTGCAGTTGTTGTTGTTGTTGTTGCCGTTGCTGTTGTTGACAACAACAATAATATTGTTAATGATAATGCTTATGAGTTTTCCTTGTAACAGCTTCAGTAATAACAACAACAGCATCGGGACAGCTGCAGCAATCACAACAAATACGACAACAACAACAGCAACAGCAACAACAACACGACAGATAACAACAACAACTGCTGGCCGCCTGTTGCTCCTGCGCTGTGGATGTTGTTGTTGACAGTTGATGTTGTCCGAGTGATAAACGTTGTTCATGCGCAATTAGTAAAAATGTTTCAAAGCCACAAAAAGTGTGGGGGAAGGCGGAATGACACTGTGATACCCTTTGGCTGCAATCAAATGTGTAAAAAGCTTATAAACAAATTTAAAGTATTAAAAAAAATATGTTTTATTTTTTTAGAACTTATAAAAAGAATTTTAAGTTTCTGTGTACTTAAAATTAATAATTTTAGTAAAATGTTTAGTTTTATATTATATAATTGTGAACAAGCAATTGAATGAGTTCAGCCTTAATTATTTATTTTTGTATACTGAGAAAAAATTAAAAATGAATTTATAATATTATATTTTAGGCTGATAAATAATTTTTATTTATTTTCAATATTTTAAAAAATAATTCACATTGACTACAATTAATTTAACAGGGTATTGCAGGTGTGCATCAAACCAGCTCAAACTATGCGAGGACTGTCTAAATCTCTGCTCTGCTGCAGATGTTTGTTGTCGTTGTTGCTGGTTGCTTGTTGCTTGTGTTGTGTCTTAGGTCAGTTAGGTAGGCAGTTGCAACAGCGATTGTTGCTGTTGCTGTTGCTGTCCGGTCCGGTGACTCGGCAATTGCAGCAATCGCCGCAACTTTCCATCACAATCGCCTGACAATACGCTGGACAAACGTATTGACAGTTGAAAATCAAATTGAGCATATGCCAACATAATCTACATATAAATTACGAGCGGAAAGTATGAACTGCGAGTGTGCGAGTGAGTGTGAGTATGAGTGTGAGTATGACTATGAGTGTGAGTGTGTGTCTGAGTCTGAGTTTAAGTACTAACACAAGCCACGGCTTGTGCAGTGAATCATGGCAAGCATTTCGCGGAAATCGCTGCCAACAAGCACAGCAACAACAACAGCAACAACAACAACAATGAGAGCAACAAGTCGACTACAACAACAGCAACTACAACAACGAATCGTCTGTTTTTCGTCTGCGAATACTTTCCAAATGCCGGGATACATTTCATTGGCCGTCGCAGTTGGTTAGTCAGCGCTTTGCATGTCTCTGATTTAGCGATGCATGGGATTATTTTCTGGAACAGAGCTAGAACATCATCTGCACTGACTCACAGCACACACACACACACACAGACAGTGTGAGCATGTTGTGGCAATTCGTTTGGCTTAGTTTCGCTACAGCTTGACATATTTATGCAGCGCGTGCTGCAAGTCGCTCTATGATAGTTGAAAAAATCTATTAATTTTGCTACAATGTTGTTGAAATTTGCAGAGTATAAATGGTGGGAAGTCTGCTTAATATAGGCTGAGTTTGATAGACGCAGCTAAAGGGGAACTGAGAACAATATATTCTTTTAAGAGTGCCTAATGCAAGTTAGCTTTGAGTTGAAAAAAACGGTTTATCTTTTATTATTCAATAAATATTTCGTTTTTTGCGTGTATATATATTTTTTAATTTAGATTATATTGTATTTATAATATTTATTTTTTTTTTTTTAATTATATTTGTATTTTATTTTTTATTTCTTTAGCAATTTTAATAATTTTAGCAAAACAAAATTATAAAAATTACTTGAACTTATTATTCATTATTGTATATATAATATTTATATATTTTTTTATTTATATTTATATATTTTTTTTATTTTATTTATATTTATATTTATATTTTATTTTTTATTTTTTATTTCTTTAGCAATTTTAATAATTTTTGCAAAACATAAAATTATAAAAATTGCCTAAACTCTTTACTTATTTAAGATTATCATGATGGGATACCTAAAAGCTATAGCTATGCCACCTTGTGGCAGCCTCTACTACATCCCCATCAATTTCATCACACTCCTTTTCCGAGACAGAGACTGAGACGTCACAGAGCTATCGAAATCAAATTGAAATGCAAGGCGAGAGATTAGAGCAAACCAGACCCGAGACAGAGAGGCCTGTGTTGTTGCAACTTGTGTGGCATGCAACTTGTGTCTGCTGGCTGACTGCCTGCGCGCCTGCCGCTCGGCCTGATTGCAATCTGTGGCACAGTTTGTCTTAGTCAGCTGCAAAAATAAGTTAATTGCCGGCCGCTTGGCAGGCAAGGGACGGGAACGGGGACGGGAACGGGCAAGAGGGCAGAGCGAGTGGCAACTGTGAAGGTCGTCAACCTCGAGGCGTAGCGAGGGCGCTGTGAATGCCTTTCTTTCTTGCCATCCGATTGTCCGTCTGTCTAACTGTCTGCCTGTCGATCTGTCCAGCTGTCCAACTGTCCGTCTTTTGTGGGCCATTGAATTGCGCTTGGAAATGTCGAACAAATGTTTTAAACTGCATGAATCGGCGATTTTGAGTTTTTGGGCTTTAGCGGAGCGTCCGAGAATTCGCACGGGCAGCTTTCGAGTGCGCTGCGAACATGAGCAACAAATTGAAATTAACTTACATAAAATTGCTGTAGATGTTGCCCATGTTGTTGTCGGTGTTGTTGTTGTTGCTGTTGCTCGCAAATGCTGGCAAATTATGTTGTTCGTGGCAATTAAGTTGCAAGAGGCGGAAACAATTTCGTGGCGCGGCCCAAAGCCGCAGCCAATAAAAGACAAAAGCCAATGACTATTTTGGCTAACTACAGCAACAACAACAACAACAACATTGGGAACTACAACGTAGCGAATAATAGCAACAACTCGAAGTACGCGCCATTTCAACGCATTGCGCAACGAACATAATTGAAATTGAAATTGAACAACAACAACAACAACAGCTACAACAATAGCAACAACAGGCAACAATTTGCAAAATCGACATTAAAATGTACATTAAAGCTGTTGTTGTTGTTTGTGTTGTTGTCGTGCCTGGAAAGTGGTTTGCGATTCTGTCTAGCTCTGCGTTCCGGTCCCCAGTCCCAGTCCTGTGGCCTAAAAGTGAGAGTCATGTAGACACACTTGAGACCTAGACCCAAGCACTTTCGCAAGCAGCGCGTGCACTGAGCGAAACCTTCTGCAAAATTATGCGGTATTAATAATTGAGATCAATTATTCACAAGTCATTTTAATTTAAATTAAAAAAAATTATTATTATTTTAAGAAAAAGAACAAGGCGCAAATTACAATTATTTATAGTTATAGTTTAGTTAATAAATAATATACAAAATTAAATTAAATTAACCAGACATGGCAGTGTTTACATAAGCAATTGGTACATTTATTATTTCTATTGCGATCCAGTCCATTCTATATTCTATCCTATTTTTATCTATTTCATATAGTTATCCATTTATGTATTAAGTAATGAAAATATTAGAAGAACTAATGAATTTATTTGGACTTATAAATATGACTAAATATTAAATTCTTCCTCTTCATTCATTTTTCCATTTTTCAATTATTATATTTTAAAATGTTTTAGTCTTTAATTTCTTCACTTCTTCGATTCTTCAATTTATCCTGTTTTCTTCGATTCATTGATTCTTTCATTTTTCAATACTACAATTCATAGATTCTTTAACTTTTCAATTCATAAAATTTTCATTTCTAGAATATTTCAATTTCTGTTTTTCAAATACTTTATTTGCTTTTATTTTACTCATAACATTTTTGGTTTCTTCTATTCCTAAGTTCTTGAATTCCTGGATTTTCCAATTAACCATTTTTCTATTCTTCAATTCTTGAATTTTTAAATTTAACTTTATTTTAATTTTTTATTACTGCAATTATTTATATTATTCTTATTACTAAAATATATACCCACTAGCAATATAGTTTTAGTTCTATTAATGGATGCATATAAATCTATTCCTTTATCCTGCTGCCCATTTATCATGCAATCCATATATCCGTTAACCCATACATCCAAATCGCACTTGCTTGAACTATTTCTATTGAGGTACTACTGCTGCTAGTACTGGTACTATTGAGTTTCTCGCAGTGCAGCTGCCGCTGTCTGTGTGCTAACAACTTGGCAGGGCGCAGCCTTTTCATGACTTAATCTTATCGGACAAGCACTGGCATTAAAAATGCACTTCAAGGTTCTACAATGATTATGCTCGGATCGCCTCGGCTCGGGCGGGTTCCGTTCCGTTGCGTTCGCTTCGACTTGGGCTCGGCTTGGATTTTGGCTTGGGTTGGGCCGCGCTCAGTTTGGGGTTATGAGGCTGGGACTGGGACTGGGGCTGGGGCTGGGGCTCAGCAGTTCGTTGTTAAATGGTCGGGGCGCATAATTCATGGTTGCAGGATTACCACTGCCCTTTTGTGGAAAATCAGCAACGCTTGTTTGCGGCCAGACGAGCAGCTGGACAGGCGGACAGACAGTGGGACAGTCAGTCGGAGCAGCTGATTCTCATTATGGGCAAATTAAGTTGTTGTGCGTGGCAAGGCGAAAGACACACACGCAGAGAGAGAGAGAGAGAGAGAGGGAGGGGGAGGGGGACAGTGGGCCATCAAGGTCGCACAGTGCCTGCACTTAGTCAGTGCACCACTGCGCACATTGCCTTGACCTAAGCCAATGCGCAGCGTTTAGCCTTTCAGCTCTTTTCCAGCTGCTTTTTTTTTAGCTCTTTTCTGAGCTCTTTTCTTTGCAGCTGCCCACGACTTAATCCTGAAGTTTATGACTGCTGCGAGTGCGTTTCTCTTTTCAAAATAGAAAACTTCACACACAACAGTGCTACTGTGCGAGTGTGTGCGTGTGTGTGTTTGCCTGCGCTTAAGCTGATTTTGTTCTGATGCGATTTTAGCCATAAACTTTTGTATTAGTCGCGACAGCGCTCGTTACCCAGTGGGACGAGTTGAGCCTCTGTGCCGGGGGCGTGGCAAGGGGTAAACTCTATTTTTTTCTTACAAGTTGACAGCGAAAGCTTGTCGAGTCCCACTGGGCTACTGGCTACAGCATGGGAAGGGGGGACTAGCAGCATTTGCCAAAATCTCGCACAAATCGCATAAATTGCCGCTCAAATGCAGCGCCATATTTGGCCAAAATGCCAAACATGCGGCTAATACGCATAAGTTTATTTGCCGACAACAACAACAACAACAACAACAACTACAACAAACAATAGCAACAATCAAAGCTGACGTCAATTGACAACCATGAGAATTTTCCGCCGCCTTTTGTTTTGGTTTTTGTTTAGCTTTTTTTTTAGCTACAGCTAATTACATAAAATTACAAATAGCCAAGCGACGATGCCGCGTTCTAGCTAAAACGAAGCGATTAACTATTTCGCAAGACTCGCATTAATTATTGCGGTTCTTTTTTATTTCGTTAGCGCGCGATCGTTAAATATTTATGTCAATCCGAAAGGTCGGAAGGGGTTCGCGCTGGCGGAAAATCTTTGCGATGTGCCGCGTTGCGAATCATTCGATTCAACAATTTGCGCATTGCGATTAGGCGATGTCATCGGCTAAAATTAACTATAATTGGCGATTGCAAATGCTGATGATTGTGGGCAGAAACCCTAGAGGGGGAGGGTGATGCGGTGAGGCAAGTAGCTAGACTGGGTTTGATGGAGGGGAGTTTATTTAGTTGGTAGAACTATAAATAAAATGAGAATTGTAAAAGAGATAGAGTGTGGAAAAAGACAAAAGAAAAATGTTAAAAAAAATCAAAAGGGAGAAAGTTAAGGGAAATAAGTGAGAATGATTGAGAGAGAAAGAAAATGAGAAGGCAAATTAAATTAAGTGACAAAGAGGGAGAGATACTGTTCTGCTAGTTTGAGTAGAAAATAAAAATATTTGAGAGTCGGAAACAGAGCATGATGAAGATTTCAAAATGGAAGTAGAGGAGATGTTTTTTGTTTTTTTTTTTCAGCTATGTGGGAATACCCCCTTATGGCGTTGTTATCTTAACATTGAAATCTATTGTACTAGCGTCTAGAAAGACTCGGAGAGAATTGAATAAGCTCAGAGATACATTCTATAAATATTCAATTAATTTAATAAATATTTAATCAAATAATTAAAATTAAAAAATTAAATTAAAGTAGAAAAATCGAAGTTTGAAGCAAATGAAGCTAGAGAAAAGAAGAAAGAGTGAAAGAATCAATATTAGTAAAGAGAATTATTGAAGAAAACAGTCTTAAAATAAATACAATATTTTGTTATTAGGAACTTTACATTTTTCTTGTTTATAAAAATGTTGAAAAATAACTTCACATAAAATAAAATATAAATATAAATAAAAAGCAAACAGCTAAACTCTCTAAAGCATAAGCTTTAGCGGATAAGGAAAATAAAACACATATAAGTAAATTAAAATAAGTATTCAGATGCTTAGTAATATTTTGTAAATAAAACTCAACAACAGCTAGAAATAAAATAAAATATTTCAGCTAAAAAGTAAATGGTTAAACTCTATAAAAATTTAACATCCGCTTTAGCGGATTTATAAGGGAAATATAGAACATATAAATAAATAAAATAATCAAAGACATAGTAACATTCTGCTTCCACAATAGTTGAGCATCAGATGGAACATCAGATTTTCACTTCACATTTGGCCTACAAACTCTGGGCAACTTCCTTGACAGCCTTCATTAGTGCGCGTCCGGCTGCGGCTGCCCCTCCCCCTCGGGACATGAACATATCATTTGCAGTCATAAAGCAACGCACTCTTAACTTTCAAGCAAGTCTCAGCTGATAATCAAAGTAAAACAAGTTGCAGATTGCGTAGGACTGCAGCCGATTGTCATCTGCGAGATGGAGAAGATCTCTCGCTCTCTCTCCCTGCCAACTGTACGCACGTACCGTTAACTTGGCAATAAATTCAAAGTTAAGCGAAGCTCATTCAGAACCGTTCACACAACTTAATGAAAGTGAAACGCAGAGAGGCAGAAAAAATTTATTAACATATTACGAACAATTGTTGCAATTTGATTTGCTTTATGGCTGCAACGTGCTCGCGATGCACCGCCAGCGATAAGAGGCAGAGGCAGGGACAGCAGCAGCATCGCATCTCTGGCAGCATCTGCAGCACCTCCTTGAGATGGGATGATGCTGCTGCTGCTGCTGCTGCTGCTGCCCACGATCGAAAACAAGAAATTCGCGTTAACTTCGCATGCAGCACGCCGCACGCCGCACGCCGCACTCTGCACGCGAAAAGGGTTACACAATTCATTTCATTTGTGGCAAGACATAAATCAGGCCGGCCAACGAGGCAGCAACAACTTGCTGGCTTGCTGGGAGGTCGTCCGGCCGGAAAGCCAGCCTGCCAGCCAGCCAGCCAGCAGTAACAGCTTCAAGTGATATATGATTTCGTTAATTTTTCGGTGCATGCGAGAAACGAGTTCGTTGCCTAAGTCTTTTGTTTTGTGCAGAGTTCTCTTTGCGTAATCGAACTTGAAATGAACATTGCTTGCCGTACGAGTTGCCAGTTGGTTAATTGGAGCCAGGACTCACGTTGGACATGCCTTCACACACACACACGCACATACAGGCAGACACACGAGCGATTGACAGACAGGCGAACAGCTCTCAAGGTTGCAGTGAAAGTGTTTTTACTTTTTTGTTGCATTTGCTGCATTTCGCAGGCTTCAACTGCAACGGACTTCATGGCCAACGCCGTCGCCGTCGCCATAATATGCTTCATTTCTGCTGACGAATTACATGCTATAAAAAAAAGCTGACCAAGGCGCCGGCCAGAGGCGGCGACGTCATCGTCATCGTCTGCCAGTTGCCCGTTGCCAGTTGCAAAAACAGAAACAGAAACACGCAAAGCCAATTAATGGGCGTGAAAGTTTATTATCATTTGCTTAGCGAACTGCTGCTGCTGCTGCTGTCGTTGCAACAAAATGGGGCAGGGGAGCGACAGTGGCTACTCGGCTTTTTTGTCGGTTTCGTTTGGCTTTCTGTGAGTTATCGACAACAATGGACATATATATCCGCGCATATATATCATTTTATTTGCTCAGCCTGGCAGCGGCGATAAATATTGAAATGTGCTGAAAAATTGGCTCCACACTGAGCGACATTTTAATTAAAGTGCCGGGGCCATCTGGCTGCACTGTGAGAAAAGGGGAAGGCATGGGTAAATGAAAAAAAGGTTAAAGAAAATGTTGGGAAGTGTGTTTAAGTATATTCTAAGTACATATTACGTTAAGCAAGTACTTTAGTATTTTCGCAATATAGTAATCTATATTTTGGTAGATTTTAAATATTTCGTATTCAATTTCTTTTTTATTTTTTTATTCATTTTTCTTGTAAGTAATTTTTTTTTAAATTATTTAATTAAAGAAATATTTAGTTAATATAGTACTTAACAGCTTTTATGCTTTAAAAATTGTAAAGTAGATTTTTAATCTTTAAATATTTTAAATATTAATTTTTTGTTATTATAATTTCAGCGTTTTTATTTTAATTTTTAATTTTCGATATTGTTTTTTTTTTTTAATTCTATTGAGACACTAAATTTTTTTTTTATTTTTTGCACTTTAAATTTCACTCTACTTTTTCTCGCCGTGCAGCTTTCAACAGCGTTGCAAGCAGCGAGAGCTGAGCACTGCCAATGAGGTCTCATCACTTGTGGACTAACAGAGAAGACAAAACGGCAAACACATTTGTTGCATGACTCCGCGCTGACAGTGGCACTCAATACGTGTGTACTCTATGGCCAATTATAAGTTCATTTACCTGCCAACAACAGCATCAGCAGCAGCAACAACAACAGCAGCAACAGCAGCAGCGGCGACTGCTGCAACAATTGAGAGTTGGCATGCAAAACCAGAGGGAAGAAAAATGTTCATGCATGTGAAAAACAGCGCCACCGCATGATAATCAGATTTTTAACACTTTCCATTCGCTCGTTGTTTATTGTTGTTGTTGCTGTTCCTGCTGCTATTTTTGTTGTTGTTGTTGTTATTGCTGTTGCGCCTATTACATTACCCGACAGCATAGTCGGCCTGTGCTTTATACCCTGTGATTAGTTTGGGTATAGCAAAGTATTGCACGAAAAGGCATACAGCTTGAAAATTAATGAATTTATTACCTTTAAAACTGCCAGTCTGTTATTCTGTCTAAATTTCAGTCTGTGATTTCTTTAATCTCTGGTTATGCTTCCTGAATTAAAACTTTGCTTACGCCTATTAAAAATAATATTTTCTTTATACTCTTGCAGCTCTTAAGCTCTGCTGTCTTCGCAGGAAAATAAAATATATAAATATTTGTTTTTATATTTTTCAAAAAAAAAAAATTATTTTTAATTTAAAATAATGTTTTAAAGTTTATATAAATTCACACAGATTAAATATAATGATTTTTAGTAACAGTTTAAAATAAATAAAGAATAAAGAGAGCATGGGTAAAATAATTTTGTTATTTGTATTATATTATTTATTATTATTATTTATTAATTTATTATTATTTTATTTTGAATTGCTTATTTTATTATGTCTATGCATTTAGGGTAACTGCCCCGTCGAGCACACTCGCCTAGAGCACGCTTACATTGTTGTTGCATTTGATTTGATTAAAAACCGCAGTTATCTGCTTCATTTTGTCGCTGGCTCAATGTTAACATCGACACTTTGTTGACGTTGTTGTTGTCCACTCGGAGTTGCAGTCGCAGCCGTTGTCTTTGCTGCACACACACACACACACACACACACACACATACACACACTCCCGGTGTAAGCCGCAATGTTGGCAGGCTTGTAATCAGGCTGCATTATCCGACTCGTTTCCCCCAGCAAGGCCAACGCCAAAAGGTCAGTGGAGTCGGGGCTTATGACAGCGGCAAAAAGGCAGCACTTTAACTAGCATACTCGATAATGCAAATCAATAACAATCGAGCAAATTGAATTATTTTTATTGTCATTCGAAATCACTGTGTGCGAACAATTTCGACGTCGAATCTGCGCAAAATAATCTGCCAGCCTCGCGGACTCATTTAAATCCCAATCCAAATTGGCAGCCGAGTCGTGAGTCAGTCGGCAATTTATTTTCGCCGAATTAAATGCAAATTGACAGTTCCAATTGCATTCTAAAATCAGGCAGGAGATTTGGGTTAGGCTTGGCTGATAGACTTTGGGATACCTCGTAGGTTTGAAGTACATTAAATTAAATAGCTTGAGAGTTCCTTGACAAAGCTTTGCCTTATACAAACTAAAATATTAGAAACAAACATAAAAAACAAACAAATTAAAAAAAAATAATAATAAAAAAAATTAATTAAAGAGTTAATTAAATATTATTAAAAAAAAGAAAACACAATTTATATTTTATAAATTTTTCGCTTTGAAATTTTTGCAAAATTAAAATTTTTGTTTTAGTTTAATGTTAAAAATCAATTTGAAAACTTATTTTATTTATTTAAGCTACATATACCCATTGCACACAACTCATAGGATATTCAAAACACCGCATTCACATTCACATTCGGAATCGAAATCAAAAAATCCAAATGCAAATCGTGTTGCGTCGTTGTTTTGCAATTAATCAATTAGGCGCAGGCCCCCAGCTTCGTCAGTGTCAGTCTGTGCGGCTGTCTGACAGTCTGTCAGACGCTGCGACGGCCCGAGGCCTGCAAGAACCCAAGCGAACTAAACTTGAAGTGGCACTCCCTTCGGCATCCCATAGCCAGAGACTCCCTGCACTCCGTTCCGCTCGTATGCAAATTTCGATTTTGAGCAATTCTCGAGCCGTTCTCGACGCTATGACGCCGCATGCATAATGAGCCGTTATTCAAATCGGGGCTTTGCTTTGTTTTATTGCCTTCAAATTGCATTTAGTGTCAAATGTCTCGCGCGAGATGAAGTCTGCCCTGCCCGCCCTGCTCCTGGCTGTCTATGCTGCGAACGATTCGCCACAAATAAATAAATCTTCGAGCGACAAATCATTCAGCGCGCACAGCTGACTCATACGCTATAAATACCCGATTCGATATAGTATTTTATGTTGATATTTCTAGACGTGCCCAAAATGAATTTGACAATTTTGGGGGCATTTCGCGAGGTGCGAGCTGCGAGCTGCATATGCATTTCTATTTTTGCAGTGACCTTCGCCGGGGCAGGCACCGAAATAGATCAAAGTTTATTGACGAAATTACTTCGTTTTATTTTTAAGACGCACTTAAAAAAGATGTTTATGGACAAAGCCGTTAAACGGAATGGGGTTCATCACTTTTGGCAGTTAGTTTTCGATTACATGAATTCATAACTTTTATTTTAAGTGGTTTTTTTTAGGAGCTACTAAAGTGTCTACAGGTTTTTTGATGACTGCGCGCTGCTCTACAAGTCGCGCGAAAAATCGACTTTGTTATAGCTTGAGTGACAGGAGCAATATGCGAGGGGAGTATTGAAAGATTATATTCGCTTTGAGTGTCAGGTTGAGTTGGAAATATTTGAAACTATCTATGAAACTAAATGTTTATTATACTTAATAAGGAAAATTGCATAGTTTTAATTTTCTGATAATTTTGTCAGCATGAACTAATTATAATAATAATAATAATGAAAATAGTTATAAGAAAAATGAAAACAATAAGAATAATAATACAAATAATAGTAATACTTTTAATAACAAAAAATAGTAATAGTAATAATAATAAAAAAATAATAATAGCAACAAGTGCTTTTAAAAATAATTTTCAGTTCGAAAATAGTGTTCCAAACCTATAAATAATCGCAAAATTGAAAAGCTCACGTATCATAGCCTCATAAAAATATCTTAAACAAATGCATACACTATACGATCTGTTTGTTTACCTATGTATCTGGCTGGCTCTTAAGCATTGGGATTTTCGCACTTGTTCGCTATATTTGGGAGCCTCTGCTGCAGCGCACACATCGTACAATAAATTCAGGCATCGGATGCGAACAGATCATAATAAAATAGAAAATTATGGTTAATTTGCGCAGCGGGCGCGTTAATTGGATTACAAAATTGACGCCCCCCAAAAAGAAATGCGGCGGCACGTGAGAGTCGAGCACACACACACATACACACACACAGATACACAGAGAAGGCAGCAGAGATGCAGATGCAGTAAAAGATACTACTATATAGCTGCAGTAAGAGCTGCAGATGCAGCCACAGGTACGAGACACTGTGTTGAATCATGCAATTCAATCGACACGAACGAGAAACGAGAAATCATCATTAATATATCAACACAATGTGTATCTGGCAGATACTCACACTCACACACACACATATACACAGACGTGCGTTGCGG
The DNA here is from genome assembly GCA_035046045.1 of Zaprionus bogoriensis. Classification (NCBI taxonomy): domain Eukaryota; kingdom Metazoa; phylum Arthropoda; class Insecta; order Diptera; family Drosophilidae; genus Zaprionus; species Zaprionus bogoriensis. Next base: position 425,954 of record JAWNOI010000010.1, read on the forward strand.
CGCGTGCAGTTGAAAAACGTTTGAATGGCTTTGATGATTGGGAAAGTGTTTTCACGGCAGCAACGGGCTGCCACATGCTAATTGCCGCATTTTCGCACATTGCCAGCTTTTTGTTGCAACAATTTGTTATATCTCGTGTTGCAGTTTGCTGTTGTTGCCGCGGATAATGACTCATGCGTGCTGAAAAATCGACAAGGTTTTGCCGTATCTCAATGGCCCGCTTAATACATAATTTATTACAGTAATGATTTAATTAATAATTTCCGAAGCAACTGACCTTGTGCAGCTGCCCGCAAATGTTAATGTTGTTAACCGTTTTTGTGCTCTGTGATTGAGCGGCGGACAGGGTATATTGAACTGTGACCAGCATATGTATATATAAAGTAAGAAAAGCTGTTCTGAAAACTGAATATTTATTTATCTTCCCAGTGGAACCGACAAATCTTCGCTATTTTTAAAGCTAAAGCTTACCTACAAATTTATTTATGTCGTATTTCGCTAAATAATGTGACTATATCAGTGCGAAAATCAAATATTACCATAACTAGTTGACTTATTTTAATTAAATTTGGAGCAAACGGAGCTCTATGGCTAAGCTAACAACTCAGCAAGTTTCATCAAAATCTAAAAGCTGATAGCTGAGTTATAGCCAAAACACTACGAATCGACAAGCCAAGTATTTGGGGTATTGGGTATCTGCGCATCGCACGCGTTCATCTCGAACTACCCAAACTTGCTTTTTATCGTTCAATCTTGCAGTTACTTGGGTTCATTAATTTGTACTTCGAACAGGGGTCACTCTGATAATGGTCTTTAAAAGGCTTTAAAAGGTATGTGGTATAGGCCCCTCGGATCAGTTGGTAATTTGATATGCCGCTGCACAATCTGTATACACAGTTGTTGAAAAAACGCACAGCACGTTTTGCTATGCTGCCCCAGATGACCCCTCCTCCCCGGTCATCCCCCTCTCAGAAAAAATGACCCAGTAAATTGCATAAGCTCGAGAAGAAAATGAAAAAAATGTCGAAGAAACAAATTGAGGCGGTGAAAATGTTTTGATATTATCGGACGATAATTGACAAGTATTGAATTTCGTGTACGCCGCACAATTTGTCTCTCAATCTCTTACTCCCTCTCTCTCTCGATATCGATCGATCGATCGATTCTTTTTAACGCAAATAACTGTACATTTTGCTTGAAATTCGAATTAATGTAAATCGAAAGTGAAGTATGTCGAATTCTGCGCAAGAATGCGATAGCTCAACGTGAGTTTGCGGCAGCGCGGCAAATTTGAATTTAGTCACGAATTAATTTTATATGCGCTGCGAAGGTGGGCTGAGAAGTATGAATAGAGCAATAAAAATAAAGAAATTAATATTTCATTAATTATTTTTAAAATTATTAATCATCGCAATATAAATTTTGTGCAAGCTTTAATGTGCTGCAAGGCTGTCTGAAAAAGTGATATATAAATATAAAAAAATAGATTTACTTGAGTCAAATTTGTGAAGCTATATAATTTTTAATTCTCTCACAAAAATAATAAATATTATATTTATTATTTTATTTATTTATATTTTATTTATTATTTTATTTTATTATTTTTTATCATCGATATTTTTTTCCTCTGAACTTTCCTGGATCATCGCGCAGCATTTTTTTACAGTAAAACAAAAATATGTGCTCCCTTTTTCTCACTCAGAACGCGCATGAATATGCATGAGCAACATATGCATAAATATACATAAGCAATTTCGGCAATACCCCTAATGTAATATGGCAAGGGAGTTCCCTTGCCAAGCGCAGCCTTCCCTACTCAGCTTGAGTAGCAATCAAGCCAAAACCAATTTATTTATTTTTTTTGGCTTTTTTACAGGCGAACCTTACCTGACTTTCAGTTCGATGCATTTGGGAGCTGCGGCAGGAGCATAATTAAAAACGTTGCGCCATCAGCAGCAGCAGCGGCAACAGTAACAACAACAACAGCAACAACAACATGCGGCAACTGCAACAGCAGCAACAACAAGCGGCAGCAGCATTTGGCAGCGACACCCAAAAATATACTTCGACCCACCCATAAATGACGTGCTGCAGTCGCATTATTTGCCTTTCTTTTGGCTTTTTAGCTCTTAGCTGTTTTTTTCTTTTTTGGCTCTTTTACGGCTGCATACAGCAGCAATCCGGGCATGTCGTTAATATTATTTGGCTTGATAAACTTCTGCCACAAGACAATCGAAATTACTCAATCACGCTGAGAGAGTTGAGACTTGTAGGGGGCGTGGCAGTCGCTGAGGTTGAGCAGAGCGAAGGGGGCGAAGGCGGCGAAGAAGTTAGCGCTGGGAAAGGCACTTTGAAATGGACGCGCGTCAAATGCAACCCGAAAAGTCGTCAGGCGCCGCGCCTGACTCGCTCCAGGCGAGGGTCTCCCGGCCTGCAGGGGCCGCAGCAGTCCCGGTAACAGGAGTCGCTTTTCGTGTAATTGATGTCAATTTGTTGTTGTTGTTGTTGTTGCTATTGCTGTTGCATTGGCGTTGTTGTTTGGCGGAGCACCCACGCGGCTACGTTAAATGCCAAATATAATTTAATAGGAAGTGAAAACAAGCAAAGGGTACAAATTACGCCTGCCTCGAAGTATAATGATTGATTTGTATCGACTGTGAAAGAGTTCCCCCTCTCCCTCTCTCTCTCTTTCCACCCCTTCAATTTAAAGTTTCGCCATTTATTATTAAACACTTGAGGAGGTTAGAGAGATTGTCCCACTGTGTATGGTATATGGTTATGCGTATTTTTGTACATTAATAGAAGCGAAAAAATTTTTTATATTGCACAAATATTATATATAAAATCTTATATAATTAATTATTATTTTATATTTATTTATTTTTTTTTCAGAAATAATACGATTCACCCATCAAATGCTCCAAACAATTAAAATAGAGGCAAAGACAGCAAGAGAGAAGTATCGATTTAATGATGTTTTTAAATTGTATGAAAATTTTTTTATTTTTTTAAATAATTAATTAAGCATTACGAATTTTATGTAATTTAAAATAAGGGTATCCAGCGTGCTCTCCCCACAGACTTTGAAGCAACAACATAAAATTCTCTTCTGCGACATTTATTCACGCTTTCAATAATAAAGCTTAAGCTGCAAATTATAATATCTGTTTTTTTTTTTTTTTTAATATTCAACTATAACAGAAGTTACTATTACCTGTGAAAATTTAGTGAGTTAGGCAGAAAGAGCAGGCGATTGCCAATTTGTTGCGTCCAATTTCGCAAGCGTTTGAATTTCGCGGATTTTCTCTGTTTTTTTTTTCTTATTTTTTTTTGGCTGCCAATTTGTTGTGAGGCGGAAATAATAACAATAATTTGGCGCACTGTTTGCCCAAATCGAGTTAACGTAATCGGAGCCCATTATCCGCCAGAAATGGCCAGAAACAAATCACCCAAGTCGAATTTTCGTTTTTTGTCTGTGTATTTTGTTTGTTTTCGCCAGCGATTTTATTTGCTCAGGCGTCACTCAGGACGATTTGCACCGAGCGAAATTGCTAGGGTTTTAATAAAAGAAATAATATTAATAATTGAAATTGTTGCGCAAGATTAAAATATTCTAAAAATTCAAAATTAAATTAATAGTAGAAGAACAACATTTTTCCAGCTCTTAAATAAAATAAATTATGCTAAGAATTTATGCTTATACAATTTGGTAATTAGACGGATATAACTAGATCAGCTCGAATCCTTTTACTGAACAGGAATATATATATATATATATATAACTTATTTAACTTGTATATATACTACTGGTGTTTATTACTGTTAACATGCAAAATAAAGGCATTACTAAACTCATCAAATTGTATATAAATTTAGCAACTTTGTCACTTGATCATTTCTCTCAGTGTACAGCCATACAGCTACAAGCGCCCAATTGGAATTGCTATTATTTACAGTTAATTTGGGGCTCGCATTGCATCATCATCATTACCAGCATCATCATCGTCAGCAACAGTAACAGCAACATCATCATCCCAGAGTGATCGTCAGCAGGAGTCGCAGTTGCAGTTGGTCAATTTGCATTATTATGGCCGACATTTGGTAGCGCGCGCGGGGCTGATTAGCTGAGATTCGCATAACTGCACTCGACAACGATTCGGAGGTTTAGAAAGCACACGAAAAGGCTGTCCTTACTGCCATTATTGTTGCAATAACTGCAACAGTTGCTGCTGCTGCCGCAGTTGCAGTTGCAGCTGATATGCCTGACTAACTTGCAACTATGTGCCAGCAGCGAAAGGTGGAAAGGTGTTGTCTCTCTGCGATTCGAATTGCATGCCAGGCAACGAAAGTTGTTTGAAGGTTGTTGGGTCAGCTACCACTTCCTACTTGCTTCGCAGTGTACAAAAAAAAAACCCAAACATATAGAATTCCACATGCTGCCCGTATGTCCAATGCCTCGCGATCGCTCGACCTGGGCCAACTTTCCGCATTAGCTTAACTGCTTTTAAATGAGGGCGGCGTAATGAGCATATTTTTCCCCCTCTTTCAATTGCGGCCCACTTCGAGCTCATTTCGAAAATTCAGCTCGATTGCAGCACTCCGTTTTTGGGGCGTTGTCCACGCCCTGCACCGCTGCCTACGGTGGCACACATGAGTTTCTAATTGAAATAAATTACTCTGCTTTGCAGCTGTAAAATTGTGTTGGCTGCTAAGAAAGTTGCACTTTAGCTAGAAAATTTAGCTTTTTTTAAATTTTTATAGGATTTATTATATTTATTTTATTTGTATTGTTTTATTTATTGTATGTTTTGTATTTATTGTATTTAATGTATTCATTGTATTTATTGTATTTATTGATTTTATTGTATTTGTTGTATTTATTTTATATATTATATTTATTTTATTTACTGTACCTATTTTATTTTCTTTATTTATTTTACTTTCTTTATAAATATATATTTTTTTTAATTATATTTATTTTGTTTAATTAATTTTTTACGTTTATATATTGTATTTATTACATTTTTTTGTTTATTGAAAGAACTTTAAAAATTTGTTGCTAAAAAACTTTGCAAAATTTGAAGATTTCCTATGATATAATTAAATTAACTTTCAGTTTAATTATACATTTTCTTTGTAATTCTATCTATTTTATGCTGAAATTAGCCTGAAGCAGAAGAAAGTCTGTTTTGCTTGCGACATTTCAGCTATTTTCAACCTTTTTCTGACCAACTTAGAAATACATAAAATTTTAAAATATTTTTCTTTATTTTTTTCCCCAGTAAAAACTAGCCATTTTCCGGCCACGCCGTCAACACGGTTGAGAAACAGCAGCTGCCCTTGAATTAGCTGCGAACTTAGCTTAAATTCATATAAATTGGTTCATTTGTGCAATGCTGGCCCAGTCCCGCCGCCCCGACCGCCCCCGCCCGCCCACGGCTGTGACAGGCGCACAAAAGCTGCGCGTCATGGCAGCGCTTTGGGGACTTCAAACTGACCTTGAGCTGCTGTGCGGGCAGCCAAGCATGCGCTTAGCTGGGCTGCACAGCAAACGGCAATCCATCTCGACTGCAACTCGATTCGAATGTGTGTCAAATGCAACATGCAGTCGCAGCAGTAGGAGGCAGAGACGCAGAAGCAGAGGCACATAGAGACGGGGAGACAGAGACGGGAGACGACGTGGCTGCAGACGTGACTAACCGACTTTCATGTCATAACTTAGTGCGCTCTTTGAAGTTCAAGTTGCTGTTGATCCCCCTGCCATGTGGATCCCTCGCTGCCTGCATCGCTCCCCTTGCTCTATCCTCACTCCGGCAGCCGGTTCAATTAAGGCGCATAAATTATGCGCTGGCCGCCAAATTGAAATCGTAAATTAACATTTGCCAGACGACGACGACGACGACGACGACGACGACGACGACGACGACGACGACGCTGGCGCACTGCAATAACTTTTACATTTTGACCAAATATTTTTGCAAATTTTCACTAAGCGCGGCCCACGCAGTCGACGCCCGTGCGGTGAATGCAGCGCAAAGCAAGCGAGAATGCAGCGCACTGCGGCAAGTCGAAATCGGCATACGCTTCCGGATATGCGAATGTATAGACAAATTAATTTAACTTAGTTAAGTTGACCAGCATATATTAATTTTTTATAAAGCATCTGTGCAGAATTTTTTCACGTAGTTGATCAGTATTGATCAATTATCTATAACTTCCTTTTTTTTGGCATATTTAATGTTAGCTTTCTATAGTACCTGGTACTAATAAATACCTAATACTATAAAGTTGAGCTCAAGCTAAAAATTGTAATATTGAATTCTGCCTTTTATGTAAAAAAAAATATTTTTGGAGATTTGTTTTGGCTGCTCGAAAAAATAATTATCATTATTTTAATAAGCCTCAAAATTTTATTTAGAGAAAAAATAGTCTTTTTTTAGGTAATTAGTTGCTTAACTAAAATGTTATTTTCTACAGAATAAATTCAATTAAATATATAAGCTAACTACAAAAGCCACTTAGTATTATGACAAGTAAAAAGATATGGTAGTTTAAAAAATTAAAATACCAATTAAAAAATTAATTAGACAAGTACATTCAAATTATAAGCTAACTGCTAGCACTACAAAAAAGAAAATAATAGTTAAAAAATGCATTTTTGATGGTACTGTTTAAAATTCTCGTGTTGTCTGTGAAACATCTTCAGCTTCATCTACGATTAAATTAATTAACTTAATTTATTTTTACAGAAAAACATGCTAATTTATGGATCTTTCTTGGCTGCTTTTTTTATAGACCCAGTTAAGATGAGCTGCAAATAGTCCAAACTTTTTTTTTATAAAATTCAGTAGTTAGTAAACTGTATTTAGATATATTTATAATTGAAATTGCTAAGATCAATCACTTGATGTCTGCATGAAAAATAATTGCAGGCTGCATGCAGCTTTCTACTTCACAAATGCGAAATACCCCCCTGGGAGAGTATTGAAATTGTCAACGAAATGAAATGAAAATGGTAGCAATTGGCGCGGACATGCGACCATGCGACTTGGCCAAAAAGTGACAGTTGCAAGTCAGTCAACGGTTCGGACTGCTGCAGAAATTCCAGTTGCAGTTGCTGTTGCTGTTGGCCTGCTGCTGCGTCGCTTGATTTCTTTATGTGTGACAGTTGCTTTATGTTACAATTTTCAGCATTAGTTTTTATTTCAAGTGCAAAATTTATTGCCATTTGCCAAGGTGCGCGGCAGGTTTGCAGCTCGAGTTGGCTGCCCTCCTCACCTGGCCAATTCGCGCCGTGCAGCGCGGGGCCAATCCGGCTACCGGCTAATCAGTGGCAGTTGTTCAGTTGTTCGTTGTTCAGTTGTTCAGTTGTTTAGTTGTTCATTTCTGCAGCATGTTGTTGTTGTTGTTGCTGTTGCTGTTGCTGCTGTTGTTACTGTTGCTGCGATTGTGCTGCCTCAATGGCTTTCACTAGAAGCAGCGAAACGTGCAGATTTCGTGGCCGTTCGAAATGCCTTTAAATTAGCACCATATTTCCGAGACTGTCTCTGCCGGCCCAGAAAAACTGGGACACACAATTACTTTATCAAGCCAAGAAGGAAATGCTAGCGCGATTCTGGTTGGATGTTACGACTCTGACTTAAAGAAAACTCGTGTATTACTTCTTAGAACTGACTTCTTCGGGAAACTATATTTTATTTAATTATTATTTTATACTATACTATACTTTATTTATTTTAAATTATTAATATTATACTAAAAGACTATGGCTTTTATATACTTTTACAGAGTTTAAAAATTGGTGTATGAATTAAAAATATTTTTAATGCACTAAATATGCTTTATTTATGCTTTGTGTTAAGTTTATGTCTTAACGTATTTCATATATAGTATATTAAAAAATTTGTTACCGTTTTTATTTTCTTTTTTTTATATTCTTAAAACTTAAGCTTAGAATTAATTAGAATTAACACATACCCAAAAAATAATCTTTATGTGTATTAATATATATTTATCATTTTATTTTTTTATTATAAATATATTCTAATATACATTTATTTATTTATATTTATATTATTATTTATTTGATTATATACCTGTGTATAGCTTTATGTATATACCAAAAAATGTATTAATCTATTTTATATTGATTGTGCAAAAGTTTTTTATTTTTTAATATTTTTAAAAGCAAGCTTAAGGAATTCCAAGTTCCAAATTCTCAACTCAAGTCTCACTCTGCGAACTTGCAGCAATTTGCCAGCCAAAAAAAAAAATGCCCAGGACTGTTTCTATTTTTTCTAAATTCGACTCATTTTTCAGCTGCTCTGCAGCTCGAGATACCATTAATAATCAAAGCTGGGGCTACACCTTCCTGCGACAGTTCCAGCCCCAAGGAAAACTCGAGAAAAACAATGTCGCCGATTGCATAACGCATAAATTTTCTGCTTGCATTGCGAGACGCTTTTCTAGAGCCGAAAACCAGAGAGTGGGAGAGAGGGAGAGGGGCAGGGAGGGAGGGACAGGGAGTCCCCTCCCTCGGGGTAAGCAAGAAACAAAACGAAGCGAAAACTTTTCCTGTAACGAGCCGCCAACTCGCATTGAGCTTCGGTAATATGAGCCTGGGACAGGCTCAGGCCGCTGCTGGAGGTTGTTGCCTGTGTGCCTGTTTGCCTGCTTGGTTGTTCGCCTGTTGCCTGTTTGCCTGGTAATAATGACAGTATGTGTCACATTGCAACCCACACGCATTCAATTTTACTGCCAGCAACAACAAGCTTGCGATTTTATGAGGCATTTGAAAAGCGCTTCCCCTCGGGCCTGCCGCGGCAACTGTTGCCGTTGCTGCTGCAACTGTTGCTGGTTCGTTTGGTATTTTCGGCTTCGCTCTTGGCGCAAATTTGATCCAATTGCGCACTCATTTAATCGTGATCTTTATGCGATTGTACAGTTGGATGTGTTTAGTCTTTTATGTCGAGCCCGTTCGTCCGTCCGTCCGCCTGTCCTTTGTGACCTACATAGCTTGTGCAGTTGCAACTGTTGCTGTTGCTGTTGCCGTTGCTGTTGCTGTTGCTGTCTTTGTTTCATTTAATTTGCCTGCGCCTGCAATAATTATGTAAAGAGCGCTTGTCGAGGAAGTTAATTAAGTGGAAAATAAATGTGTTTTCCAGCGAACTCGAGCCCGATTCGGCCTTAATTGGCGATTGTCTGTCTGTCTGTCTGCCTGGGAGCTTGAGCTTGTGTGGGAGGTAGACAACATCCAGGATTCTTTGTTTGATGAACTGGCAGACAATACGCTTGCGTTTTCGCGCAGTGTAGCTAATCAAACGGTTTCCGCATCGCTGAGAAAACCCATTTATGGCCCCGGTATTATGCAGCACAATTTTTCTCAATGCATTTGCAGTTATTGCTTCCTGCAACTTTTTTATTCATACGATTAATTTTCCTCGATTTGTGGCTTTACGACTGTAGCTATTCAAGAAAATGTACTCTTTTTATAGACTTTATAGCTGGAGTTTTATGGCTTGAATTATGTTTGACGAAAGGTTGGCGGTAATTGCGATTTGGGTGGTCATTTCCGGATTAGTAATAATTTCTATTGGGTATTGGATGTGCCAGAGCTATGAAATTGAGTATATAGAACAGATCTATTGAAAAATAATAATACTGAAAAGTTGCAGATATATATATATATATAAGTTTAATTCGATTTTTAAATCAAGTAATTTCATTAGTATATATAAATTTTGTAATTACAAAATTTCATAAGTATATAAATTAAATTAAAATTTTTAAATAAGAAATTTCATTGGTATATAAATTGAATTACATTTTTTAATTAAAAAATTTCATAAGTATATAAATTAAATTAAAATTTTATTTAAGAAATTTCATTAGAATATAAATTAAAATTACATTTTTAAATTAAGAAGTTTCATTAGTATCAAGCTTTACCTTTAACCTTTGCCCACTTCCACTCAGGCATTTTCCACCTAACTCCACTGAGCTCGTACTTCCCTCCGATGATGCCATATTCCATGAATGAAATTCCGATTCGTTTGCCGATTGGCAAAATCGTGAAGATTGCCACGGCGATTATGGCTTGAAGCTTGGCTTGAGTCTCCTCTCAAGACTACGTCATAATCCGTTTGCCTCATCTCAGCGAAGCTGTCTAAATTTAGCCAGTCGAAGTCTCTGCGCTTCGGGTCTCTGTCTACGCGTATTTGATATGCCTCTCGAAAATCGGATTTGACATTAAGGCGTACTTCAGTTTAATGCCAGACCAAAAACAAAAACAGACAACAACAGCAGAAATCGTATGATGTTTTGGTGAGACGCCTCGCCTCGCCTTGGTTATGTAATTAAGCCAGTTGCCATGGCAATAATTACCATAAAAGATACTCGGTAATTTGGCCTATTGAGCTGCGTGTAATTAAGATGCGGCCGGATATGAAAATTGACATGATTAGACGAAACTCTGCGCTGGTGGCATATAATTTTGAGTCTGACTGAGGAGGTGCTGCAGGTGCGGCGTGTTGGGAACTCTAAGAAACACTGGAAAAAATTAATTTTGTTTAAAACAAAATTGTTAAAACGGTAAAAAGGTAAATGTGACTATTTTGTGAATTTACACATAGTTAGGAATAATTATTTCTGAAACTATTTAGCACAGTTAAGAGATAGTACTGACATTAAATTAATTTTTTTTCCTTTAGTTAGTCTAACAATTTTATTATTTTCAATACTAAAAATCTGACAATTGAAATTTGCAAATATTTCAAATTTTTTTTTGCGGGATATTAAAAATTATCGTGAGCTTGTCGAGTTCTAATGAATTTTTTCATTTTGATTTTAGATATATATATGCAACTGATAAATTAAATTATAAATTTATAAATTTATTGAAAATTGTTTTAAAATTTTTCTCACTAAAAAATTTGAAATTAAAAAAAAAATGAATTTAATATCAATAATATAAAATAATGTTGAATAGTTTTTTAATAATAAAATTGTAAATTGTCAACATTTACAGAATAGAATTTTATTGCAAGAACAACAAATCATTTTTTAAATTCATTAACATAAATTAAAAAAAAAAATATTAGAGGGTATACAACAGTCAGCAAATAAGCACATGATTTTGCGAATAGAAACATTTTATTAATTCGCACCGCAATAAATACAATTTTAGTGGACTTTTTCGCCGCGTGTATGCGAAGAGTGTCAAGGGCACGCTTGGGCCGCAGTTCGAAATTGGCAGACGATATGAAATTGGCTTTTTCCAAAAGGCTTTTCGCGCGCTCTGGCGAAAGCCCGTCGAATGTTGCGCTCCTCTTGAACGCAGCACAGCTGTGGCAGCAACTGTTGCTGCTGCTGTTGTTGCTGGCATGAATAAAACATTACGAAGGCGTGTTGCATGCGGCAAAAGAAACAATAACTAAAGGCGTTGCTGCTACCTTGTGCCGGTCCAAAGCCGGCCAAGCGGTAATACGTCAATAACCGTTTAGCGTACAAATTGAAATTTTTATTAGTTACGGGCAACAGCAACAGTTGCAGCCAGAGCAGCAGCAGCAACAGCAGCAGCAGCAGCAGCAGTAAAAAGCAAAGCAAAGCAAAGCATTGGCCCGCCGGCGCTTCAATGAAAAGGCAGCGCTGCTTAGACAGTTGCTGAGGGGAGCAGCAGCAACTGTTGCTGTCGTCCGTTGCCCGTTGCAGTTGCACGTTGCACGTTGCTCGTTGCAAGGAAGCCACACGAATGCCGTCGCTGAGATATCGCCAGAGATTATGTTTTGTGGCGGTAGCAGCTGCCACCATTGTTTTTGTTTGCTGCTGTTGTTGTTGTTGTTGTCGCTGGCCTTTGGCTTGTATCGCGGCGCTGGCATCTGTGCGATGTGCAACACTTGCAGACAACTTGGCGCTCGTTTCAGCTGCCGCGCACACTCCCCGCTCTCTCTCTCTCTCTCTCTCTCTCTCTGTGCAGGGCGCTATGAAATTTGTTTATAGAAATTAGCCAGGCAGTTGCCACGCCCCTGTACGTCTGTCGGGCTGTCCGTCTGTCCGGCTGGTCGCTCTGTCTATCCGTTTATCAGCCCGCAGGTGATTAAGCCGTCGTCTTGGCGCTTTCCATGTGTGTTGCAGTGTGTGTGTGTGTGGCAGCAGCTGTGACGTCTCTGACGGCCGTGTTGCATCCTGCTGTCACTCGGCTACCGCGCTTATGCCCCTGCCCCTCCCTCTTCCGCTCAGCTCAGCTCAGCTGATAATGTCGCTGATAGCTCTGTTGATTTCTGCAAACAAATGTGGCTTCTTCCTCTGCTGCTGCTGCTGCTACTGCTTTGTCCGCTGTTATTCACTTTCCTGTTTTCTTCACTTCAGCCTTAACGGGGGTTTTTCTGGGGGTTTTCGGTTTCGGTTTGGGTTTATGGTACTTTTGAACTCGAGTTGCTGCTGTTGCTGCTTAATAAAATCGTAATTTTATTTTTATGCCCTTGCAGACGAAGGCGACGCCGTTGCACCCATAAAAACTATCGAAGACAAAATATTTTAATGTATTTATCAGGTTAATGCACTGCTGCTGATATGACCTGCTTTATTTTACCGATGAACTGTGAGTTCTTTGGCTGGCGCGATATTTTATAGTCCTTCATATTAATGCTACAATATCTTGAGACACAATAAAAACAAACAAATAAGCCTAGTAACTGGATACAAAAATGTAATTCTAGATACTGCTGCTCTTATGGCTACAACTGCTGGTTAAGTAGTTTTAGATACAGATGCGCAAAACGCTATAGATACTTATTGTATCAATGCAGCTGCTGTAGATACATATGAAAACATTTAGTTGCATAAGCGCATACGCTTTCATATGAAATTATAGAAACAGCTAGGGAAACAAATGCACATGCAGATAAATTTCCAGCAATAGATACAGATATGAATATGCCATAGATACATGGCAAAGATAAAGAGATACATGTTGATATAGAAGTCAGAGAAGCAGCTGTATATACAGGTATATATAATACAATTGCTTTAAATAAAATATAATAATTTAAGAAATAATAAAAGTATATAAATATAATAATAGTAAATTAATAATTTATTATAAAAATGTTAAATAAATTAATAAGTATTTAATCAAAAAGTAGGTCCAAAAGCAAAAGTATACAGCTACGGTTCAGCTCTCAGTAAAGATACATATGTATACAATAAGTAGAACGGGAAAGATATACAGATACTTGCATCTTAGGTATAGATAAATATATTATTATATATAGATAAATACATATATAGATAAAATTATAGCTAAAGTTTTAAAGTATTACAGATACAGGCGCAGCTACAGAGGCAAAGATACAATTTAAATGGTTTTACAGTAGCATTTCTAATAAAGATATTATTTTAACTGAGGCTACATATATTACAGATATTAGGCATATATATGGTAATTAAAAATATAAAAAAAATATATATACAAAAATTTATACTAAAAATGTTAATTTAAATACAGCTCTATATTAATACTTCTATAAACTATCGAAAAAGATGCAGATACAGTTATATATGTTTATATGATTTATATACTTATATAATAAATATATAGATACAGTTAAAAATTCAGATGTACAGATACAGCTACTTTAAGTTGTATTGCATATAGTAGAGATAAAGATACAGTTATAGCTCATAAGTACACACACCGCAACAGCATCATGCAGAGATACGGCTGCAGTTGCTGCCAGGAAAGCTTCACTACTGCTAAAATTTTGCACACAAATACATGCATATCTATATAGATACATGCATAGATACAGCTACAGCCACATCTACCGCTGCAGATACATCTCGAGCGGCAATTCGACACGCCACGGAACACAATCAGGCGAGCGAGCGAGTCGCCACAGAGTCTGCCGCCTGTGAGCATGGGTATATGTGTGTATGTATGCTTGTATGTATGCTATATGTGGGTATATCGCAGGCGATATGACTACGACTCTGACTGGGACTATGACTACTATAATTATAGAGAACGCTCGATGCCGCCGCCGCCGCTGCCGTGTCACAGTTGCCACATAAATCAAAGCAAGGCGGAAAACTCAGTCAGGCGGACGGACGAACGGACAGACGGACAAGCGGTGGGGCAGGCCAAAGTTGCCGCTTGCCACGCGCGATTTTTTTCTCGCTCTGAAATCATAATTCTGTGCTGCCGGCGAAACTATTGCGTCGGCCCTCGTCAGCCCCGTTCAACCAGTTTACTGCAGGCGAATCCCATGCAGCACTTGGCGAATTTTTCGTCTCTGGCGCGGCATCCGTCTACGTAATTAGGCGCTGGTAATTAGCGCCAGCGCTGGCTTTAGAAAGTCAGCGAATTAGCTGATTATTAGCGCGATAAGATTTAATTAGATTTCGGCCAGAGTGAGAGAGAGAGAGGGACAGACGACCTGGCGTTGTGAAAGGCCCCACAGTGCGAGGAAGCGGCGAGCTGGCGTTGGGCACGGCTCATTAAGTTGCAGCTCCAACTGTGAGCGGGTGGCGGGTCAGTCAATTTGCATATGACCATTTCCGTTTTGCAAAAATACATATATATATACATACTCGATATCGCAAAGCACATATTCAACTTGTAATTTATCGTACTTAAGTCGGACCTGAACGACGGCCTTGATCGCACGCGGCGAAGCGTGGCCGATCGCGGCTGTGGCTGTTGCAACGTTTGTTCTGCTGATTGTATTTGTTCGTATACGCTTGCAAAGGGTATATTGGTTTTTATATAGTATACATAGAATTATATATTTTTTATTTGATTTGTTATGCTTCATTTAAATTTGTAGCGATATTTTCTTCTTCTGCACTCGGTGAAAAATGCGCAGTCTGTCTGATCATATTGTCGCAATAGTACAAAGTGCTAGAATTTTTTTAGTTTTCGATATTTTGTAACCAAATTTGCTGGATACTATTTTAACTAGACTATCAACATTCTCATTAAAATTTTATTTAAGTCGAACTAATATAACCATATAGTTTTAATAATAGAAATAATGTGACAACATTTTTGTATGATGTTCCCAGAAGAGAGCACAATTTTTATTTTTTGTTCCAATTAATTAAACTAAATTGCTGTATATTAAAATAGATAAACAAACTATTTGATAAAAAAAACTTCACTTTTATTATTTTATTTATTTTATTTTATTTTATTTTATTTAAAATTTAATTTTTGAAAATATTAAAATTTTAAGCTTAACTAAAAAATTAAAAAAAATTTCAGAGCTTCTATACATTTGCCATCGATACTATATAAATATATGCTATATAGTTAAAGCTAGAACGATCAGATAAAACTCGTACAAGCAACTGCAAAGGGTATGCTGACGTCGGCATGCCGTACACAATTTTTTCTCCCAGTTTTTCTTTCAGTTTTCCTCTTTGTTTTGTGTTTCCCTGCGCTTGTTTATTTGTCCGCTTTGTTTGTTTGCTTCTTTCTTGTTAGAGGCACAACAAAATCGTAAAGCTGTAAACACGAAAAGCATAAATTGCACGTCGACCGCCGTCGAGTCGTACTTAACCCACTTTGCCAGCGAGCAGCGCAGTTGCGGCAGCTGCCGCATCTGTTGCATGCTGCAGCGCAGTTCGCAGTAGACAAACAAACTCGACCAGTTGTGGGCTGGCTGCGTTGACAGACTGCAATTAGACGTCCTTGCCCCGGCCAAGCCCCAAAATGCTGCTGCAGGTGTTGCCAGCGAAGCCAGCGACGGCTTTGGGCCGCTATTGATGGCTGCGGGCCCAAAGATTAAGCGGCGCTGAGAATGTTGCAACAGAGGGAGCTGGGCCTAGCGAGATGATGCCCTGCACTGTGAGTGGTAGGCCAAGTGAACTGAGTGAGGGTCTGGCTGTTAAAGCGCTTAGCTAAATGATAAATATTGTAAATATATTTGAGTATAATTAATTAGGAAATGTATAAGCTGATTACTAGCAGACTTTCTCAGTTTTCAAATACCCTGCATTGGACTTTAATAATTAATTAATTAATTACATATGCAATTTTTGTCAGTTTTAAAAAATTTAAGTTCTTCTCAATAAATTTTTAATTTTTTTTAAAACGTTTAGTTTATTATTTTGCAAAATGTAGAAAATTCCATAAACATATTTATGTTGAACAAAAAGGTATTCTCAAAAATTGAAACATTTTATACAGAACAAGAATATATATTATATATTTTGAGTTGCACTCCCAAGTAATCCGAATTTGATTTTTCTAGCTATACCCTGTATAATGCGCTCTCTGCTACTCTACATAAATTTCCTATGATTACGTAAGCTGACCAGTCTATTCTCAGCATGTTCTGTCCAGACATTTTTCCATACAAATATACCCTGTAAAATTCAATAAACAATTAAGCATTGACACATACATTTCCTATAATTACTGTAAGCCTACTAATCTATTTTTAATAGATAGAATTTAAATATATATTTTTTTCACCAATATACCCTGTTAAATACTTGTGAAAAGTAAGCAGTTGTGACTCCGCTCGAGTTTCCCTAGAGTTTTCGTACTTTCATTGCCCGCATCGCGCCGCCAATGAGTTCTCCAGAGTTGCGATATATATGATATGTATAGTAGGATGTGTACGACTTCATCTGCTGTTGATTAACGCGTGCGTGCTGCCCCCGCGGTCTACGGGCTCAGCCTACTGTGCAGCATCTGCGGCGGCTGTCAGCGCGCTGACACATTGGAATTGGCCACGCCGTCGCCGCCGCCGCCTGCTGTCAACGGCGGATGCAGCTACCCTTGCCACAGCTCTCTCCCTTCTCCAGCTGTTGTTGTTGTTGTAGATGTTGTTGCTGTTGTTAATGTTGTCAGCGGCGCATTTGCAACAGGCCATCGAACGATTCGCACTGCGTAAAGTTGCTGGAAATACGAGCTTCCTGGAATGTTGAGCAGCCGAAGACTATGATAGACTGCAGCGACGGGGAGGGGAGGGGGAGGCGTTGATAGCCCTTACAAGCCGCGAGTCGGCGTCAAAACGCAGCGGCAAATAACAAGCCATAAATTAAAATCAAACAAGCCGGAGAGCGAGCGGTGTGTGGGTGTGGGAAGAATGCTGCAGCTGAAGACAAAGCGAACTTTTGGTGCAGCGCGATCGATGCGAGGTGCGCTCGAATTGTTCGAGCGGGCGTAACAAGTACACAAAGGCTGCAACAATAAAGAGAGCAACAACAACAACAACAACAGCAGCGGCTCAGCTGACCCATTTATGCAGATTTCGTTGGTCGCAAACAATGGCGCGTACAGTAAGCCCCAACAACAACGACGGGAGCCATGCGCAGCAGCAAGTACAGTAAGCGTGCTGCAATACCCTGTAAGTGAAGCAAAGCGGGTAGGTATAATGTATGCTTAAGCTTAAAAATGTTACATTTTTTTTTTTTATAAAAATATATTATAAAAATATATATTTTTTAATTACAGGGTATACATTAGTTCAACAGCTTTTAACGCTGTATATTTCTGTACTTCAAATAAATAAATTAAATAATTATAGTGTTTTCATAAGCTTAACAGCTATAAGCACTGCCTCTGCGTATGCTCAAAATAAAAATTTTAAATAATTACAGGGTATACATCAGTTTTACAGCATTGAGCGCAATGTTTTCTGGTGCTGCTCGTAATGTTTTGAAAGTAGGAGGTTTTTTTTAGCTAAACGTTAACTGAATTATTTTTACAGGGTAACTGCTAGTTAATTCGCTGCGCTTATTTTCGACCTTAATTTATGCCTCGATTAAAGTCTGATATCTAATTGTTTTATTTATTTTAATATTATATAATTAATTTATATTATTATTATTATATTTGTATTTACTGGGTATCCCATAGTCAGTCAGCTGCGCTTGCATTGATGCTGTCGGCACACAGAATATTTAGTCATTTGTCATGTTGATTTATGCTCGTATTTACTTATTGGCGTTTAATGTTGAACAAGATTTTCACACGGCGCTGACTCCGACTCCGACTCCGATTCCCGCTTCGACTGCAGTTACAGCTTTAACCCCAACTCCAACCTCAGCTCCGGCTCCAACTGCGACTTCGATGCCGACTGACCCAATGCTGGCGGCAGCCTTGAGCCCGGCCCAGGGGCTTGCTTAAGCCGCCGTGGACCGCTGCGGATA
The DNA here is from genome assembly GCA_035046045.1 of Zaprionus bogoriensis. Classification (NCBI taxonomy): domain Eukaryota; kingdom Metazoa; phylum Arthropoda; class Insecta; order Diptera; family Drosophilidae; genus Zaprionus; species Zaprionus bogoriensis. Next base: position 444,116 of record JAWNOI010000010.1, read on the forward strand.
ACGGCAGCTGTCCGCATTATGTTTTTGGATCTTGTTTGCCGTTGGGCTCTCTCGACTTTGGTGCGACAAATGTGTAGTATGCCCCCCACACATAGCACAGTTTCCAGAGCTACACTGAAAAAAATTAGAGAGCTCTGGGAAAAGCAATAGAAATGAGAATAAAATAGCTGACTAAATTCCTGGAGTTTTTCTTTTACCCTTCAGACAATTTTTCTCAGTCTGGGAAGTGCTCTAGCATATCTTAGATATTTTCTTGTGGCTCTACTTTTTATTTTCCTTACTATTTAGACCATATTCCTTCATTATTCCAAGTTTTTTATAAAAAAAAAACTTTTAATTTTATTCATTTTCATTCATTTATTTAATTTTTAGAAATTGTCTATATTTTTTTGCAGTTTTGTAGTATAGCTGAAAATTCCCACTCTGAATAACATTCCTTTTTCTCGCAGTGCAACAAGCTGCGTTCTATAGTTATTGACCCTGCCCTCCGACTCTGTCTACTGTTTGCCGAGTCATGTGTCTTCCGCCTGATCGTGAGCCAGCCAGCCGGGCCAGAGGTGTCATTGTTTGCCTGTCTGGCATTTATAATTGAAGGATCTGCTTTTTATGGCTTATCTGCTAACCAAATAGCACTTAAGATTTTCAGTCTTCTATTTGCCCGGCCCAAGTAACAAGTGACCGCCAAGCGGAAGTCCAGCAAAAGGACTTTAAGCAAACAGTTAAGAGTGCGGGAATCTACCTGCCACATAGAGTCATATTAATTGGGATTTACAAGTCGTGTGGGTGAAAAATAACCTAGACAGAGAAAAGGCGTAGTATCATAAATAAAGAAATAATAATAATTATTAAATAAATAATTAATTATGTAATTAATAATTAAGACTCCAGGAAAAAACTTTTTATCTAAAAATAATAATAATAATAATCAATTTTTCTATTTTAATTATTAAACTAAAATATTTTTTTGAACTGCTTAAATATTGGTAAAAATTTAACTTTTCATAGTTAATTTGAGCTCAATATTTGTTAAATATTATATTAATTGTAATTATAAATATTATATTAAAATTATATAAATTTTTTAAATATTACTTTAAAAATATAGAATTTTTCTTTTTCTTAATTAATTTTTACTTCTTATATTATTATTAAAAATTTCCATAAATAAATCTTTTCATGATTTCTGTCAAGAAAACTTTTTATTTTGATTGAGTAAATTAACGCAATATATTTATCTATAATATAGGTAATTTTATATGAAAGAGCAATGAAAAAAAATCGTTGTATAATTTTTTAAAATTCTTAAAATAAATGTAAAGCTTTCAACTAGTTTCTGGCAAGAACTTTCCCATAGTGCTCCACTGTGGCGCACCCCAAACAGCACATTAATCAAGTATTCTTTGTGTTGTTGTTATTATTGTTGTTGTCGTTGCTGCTGGTGCCGCTGCTCGCTACCAAGTCAAGTCCGGCAGCGGCAGCTAACAGCAGCTCATCAATAAAACACGCGGGCAATAGAAACGCAATTCGCGAATCCTGCAGCAGCAGCTGGAGCGCCGCTGAGCTGCTGCGTGGGGTTGCCTAGGCTTGGCTTTGGCGTTAGCTGCGGCTGCGGCTGCGGCGTGGCGCCTGGATTAATGAGCACGCCACGATTAGAATCAATTTGAATTAATGAACAGACGAGGCGACTTTGATTTTGTTGAGCAACAACAAACACGCGCAGCGGGCCGTCGCAATTGGGCAAAAAACGAAGCAAACAAAACAAAAGACTTAGGCAACGAACTTGACTTCATGCGTCTGTCCATTTGCGCGTCCGTTCGCTTGTCCGTCTGTCCGGCATATTAATTTCACATGCCCGATCCATAATGAAAAGCGATTTTATATTGCTCGGCCGCCCGCGGTCGTTTATAATCAAGTTAAGGCTATAAAAACGCGACTTATCAGCCAAACGCGCCGCCAAATGCGTCTCTTTCCCCAGGACTGAGGATCTCACTGCAGCAAGGCAGCAGGCAGCAGGCAGAGGGGAGCAGGCAGGGGAGTCGAGGAGGAAAGAGAGTGGCAGATAGCGAGTGCGAGCATTAGCAGAACAGGCAATGTCGCGGCCATTGCCTTCTTTTTATGGCAATTTTCACTTGGCCGGGGAAAAGCCCCGCTAAAAATCGCCGCGGACGGACGACTTTATTGCTCGCTCGCTCGCTCGCCCGCTGTGCGCGCAGTGTATGAAACTATCGTTTATCGTCTTTTATTTGCATTATTTATGCAAAACACAGTTGTGGCACAGGGAAGGGGCAGGCGGGGCAGCAAAGTGCGTTGCCAACTGCCGTGAAATGTGCGCCACACTCAAGAGCATTTCGCGCGCTGCAAATAATCGTGGACATAAATATTGAAAGCCTGCAGTATTACTATAAAGTCCGATAGCAAGAAGTTCTGGAAAGCGAACGAGCTACTTTTACTTTTCTTTAAGGCGAGGCGGATTTTTTATATATCAAATATTATATTTAATTCTGAACTTTCACTTTTTACTTTACTGAACAAAAAAGTTTTAATTTATTTATTTTCGAAAATGGCACATCATATTTAATTCTTAAATTTCAATTTTTACTTTAGTGAGTTTTATTTTATACACTTTTAATTTTAATTAATTTTATTTCAAATTTTCTAAATAACTTTGAAACTTGTATAATGAAATTTCTCTCTATATTATTTTTTTCTTTAAGAAATTTTAAACTTGATATCTACTTAAGATCGATTAGCAAATTTTTAGATTTTTCTAGTAAACTTTCGATTACCTTGCTCAAAAAATATATTTAATTTAAACTGAAGAAGCTGAAGAAACTTTTATTTTATACCTTTTTAATCTGATTTTAGTGCTTATAATTCTGCGAACTATTTTAGATATTCATACCGAACTTTTTTTGAAGCATAGAATTTTTTCTAAAACCTTAAATATTTTTTTTATATCATAATAGTCGAAAATCAAATCTAACTGAATATAATAATTCCATATATTGTAATAGTATTGTAGTAGTTCTCTCAAGCTGAACTCACGTTTCACTCGTAAAAAGAAGAATGAATTCTCTTGCATAATTTGAACGGACAGCCGACTAGAAGAAAGAGAGACGGAAGAACAGAGGCAAGGGGTTGCCTCACTTGAAGAGGGGAGCTGGGACGGGAAAAGGGTAGTGTGCGGTTGCCCAGGCGAATGTGCGTTGGCATTGAAAACTATTCAAAATATGCTCGAATCTATCTGCTTGGCATCTTCTCGTTTTTTTGGTTTTTGTTTTCGTCGTTTTCTTCTTTCTTCTCTGCATTTCGTTGGAAATCAAAAAAACGCGCAGCGGCAGCGGCAGAGGCAGCAATAGCAACAGGGACTGGGCAGACGCTATCGATCAACATGCAACACGCGGGGATCGCTTAGATTTCAACACAATGGATCGTCGGGGGTTTCGATTTCAAAGCCAGATCGTAGCAGGCACGTAGCGCGGCACAGGCATGGGGATTTCTGTGACGTTGATGCGCACCTTTGATAAGGACGCCGACGCTGACGTCGTGGCATACCACACCTCAGAAAGTTATGAAAGAGGAAGAGAAGAGCAGGGGGAAAAGAAGAGCGAGGAGAAGAAAGTAAATAAAACTAATTCGGAGAGGAGACACGGCTAATCCTTATGAATTGGTGTTCTATTTGTTTCCTGCCGGAATGAAGCGATCTGCCTGTCAGACATAAACATGCAGTTTATTTTAAATGGATTAATTTTATTTCAGTTTCTTCAGTTTTACCTGAAAGTTGATTTGAGCTAAGCATTTTAACTTCAGGTCAATAATTAGCATTGAGCTTATCTGCAAGTTAGAGCGCTTTATATCAACATTAAAATTATCATACACATATTTATAAAAATTGTTTAACATAATTATGAAAGTAACTTTAAAATAAATATGATATTAACACAAAAATATAGTATTTTTATATAAATAAAATATTAATTAAAAATAAATTCAATTTTTTTATATAATTTCCAGCAAGAAAAACGCTGTATATTTTACTATCTTATTCAAGCTACAAACAAGTTTTGGAATGAAACTAGAATTTAACTCTCAGCTATATTTACCATATCTTATGGTTAGCGTATATATAGTATTTAAGTCAATCTTTTATATTTTTATAAATTTGTGCTTTAACAATACATTTATTAATTGATAATTAAATCAATATATATCTAAATAAAATGACTCCAAATTATTATGAAGTTTGAGGAATTTTTAACTGGAATTTGAATGTAATTCCTAGACAAATTTATATTGTTTTTAAGGTAAAATTCTAAATGTGTACTTTAAATTGAATTATCAAGTCTCATTAACTGAAATTATAATTTAATAATTTTATTAATTTTAATTAATTTTATCTCAATTTGTCGTTGTTATTGAATGAAAGTTTTTTCGTTTTTTCTCGTTGAATGTGACATTTTTTTAAATAAATAAATCTAATAATGCATTTATTACAAAAAAATAATAATATTTTTATTATGTGTATATTATTCATTAATTTTTATTATAGGAAAATATTTTTGATTAGAAATAGAATTTAGTTTCTAGCTAAATTAATCTTGAAGTTGGAGAAAATCTTTAACTTGAAATATTTCTTACGTATATCTGTAAACCAAGCAATAAATTTTTTAATAAAAATTGTTTCATATACAAAATATTATTTCTTCGTTTTTAATTATTTAATGGAAATATTATAAGTAGTACTACAATTAAACTGCAAGCACAAATGTTCAATTTTAAGTTTACTTCAAAATCGCAAGCCAAAATTGTATCTTAAGCTTGAATTTATTTACCGAAATATAAATACGAGGTGTGTTCAAAAAGTAAGGTGACTTTGTATTTTCAAGAAAAACTATTAATTTATTTATCAATATTTATGTTGTCCCCTTCAAAGTAATCCCCCTCAGATACAATACACTTATGCCAACGGTTTTTCCAATCCTCAAAGCACTTCCCATAAGCACTTTTCGGTATAGCCTTGAGCTTTGTTTACCGAAATTTATATATATATAAATTTAAAATTAATCTTGTAAAAATTAAATTAAATTAAATTAATCTTGATTAAAAATTAAATTAAATTATTTAATTAATTGAAATCGCTGATCTTCATTTACCAAACATGAATCTTAACATTGAATTTATTAACTGAAACATCCAACCGAAGATGCAACGGAATCGTTCAGATACAGACATGGATACAGATGCGAACGAACACAATAAAATTTGAAACTGGCCTAAAGTAATCCTGGGCATCGAATCCCTAGCGCTGCTCACTTTTGCGCTTCGCTCCGCTTACGGCGCTTCTGCGCGCGCTCGCCGTCCACATCCTCCTCCTTGATCGTCGCCTCGCGGATGATGTAGTTCATCAGCAGATCCGGCTGCAGGAAGATGTTGCCATCGGTGCGCATTGTGCGGGGGCGCGACTGACGCTTTCTGCTTGCCCCCGGCTGCCCGTCCGAGCAGCTCGTCTCGGCATTGGGCTCCGGCTGGGATTGGGAATCGGCAGGGGAGGCGGAACGGGAACGTGCACCGGAGCCGGCAGGGGAGGGGGAACGGGAACCGGAAGCAGAATCGGATTCGGAACGGGAATGAGAATGCGTAGGCGAATGAGAACGTGCAGGGGACTGGGAACGGGAACGCTCCGCGAGTGCATGGAGCGCAGCTTTAGTCTGCGTCTCCGACGACTGCTCCTGCATCGCATGCTCGGGCTGCGCCTCGGGCTCACTGCTGCAGTCCATATCTATTATAGGCGGCAGCTCCTGGTCGACTTGAGCTCTGCGCTTGTACCTTCTGGTGCGGACGCGCCGCGCTTGCAGCTGTTGCTCAGCCTGGTTATGGTTATGCTCATCCCCATCAAGTTCGATGGTCGCGTAGGGCTGCGGCTGGTCCGGGAAGTCGGGATTGGACTTGCGCTTGTTCCGCTTGGCCTTGAGGCGCTGCGAGCGCCTCACGCGCGGACTCTTGCCACGCGGACTCTTGCTGCCGCCGCGTCGCTTCAGCTTGGACCTGCCGCCCCTGTACCTGGCCTCATCCATGTCATCATAGTTCTCCGGCACCTGCAGCTCGGCCAGCTCCGGCTCCGTGGTGGTGGTGGTGCCCGCTATTGTCGGGTAGTAGATATTCCCGTCCATCAGCCGCTCGAGCGGCAGGCAGGTCTCCTCCGCGTTGGCCGCCAGCGTGCGGTACTTGACCTTGTCGCGCTCATTGAGCTTGGACCAGCGCCGCTTCGCCGACTTGCGGATCATCGCGGACTCGCGCAGCGGCATGTGGCTGCGCCCGGTGTCGTCCAGCGCCTGCAGCCGCAGCTCGTTCAGATAGTTCTGGAAGGGCACGGGGGAGGCGAGATTCCTCAGCATGCGATCCCGCTCCGCCGCGATGGTGTCCGACGAGAAGCTCACGTGTCGATTGCGCACTGCCGGCGCACGCGAGTAGGTGAAGCAGCGCCGCAGGGTGCGACACAGCCAGCTCATTGTCGGAGTAACTGATATGTATATATATATAATATATATAAGATATATGTGTATATATATGTGTATATATATTATAAATATATATATGTTTGTGGAAAAGTGTTGTATATGGAAGTGTTTGCAGCTCTCCGTTTGAGAGAATTGTGACTGGGCTCCTGCCCCGGGGGCATCACAGCCGCAGGCACAGTCTGACACTAGTTCCAGCTGCTGCTGCTTTTTGGGGCAGGCTTTTACCCAAAATAAAATATTAATATTAATAATATGTTATAACAAAAATAGTCTTAGTCTTTTTAGTTTAATTCGACCTAAAAATATAATTATTAAAAATATTATTATTATTAAAATGTTTAATTTTATACAAAAAAAAAAAAAAAAATAATAATAAGTTATTACAAAAATAGTCCTAGTCTTATTAGTTTAATTAGACCTAAAAATATCATTATTTAAAATAAAAAAATATTATTCTTGTTTGTTGTACAGATTCTACACTCAATAAATAATCTAAAAAATAACTATAATAATAATTCCATACCTATAAACCTAATAATCAATTAGCCAATGTGCATACTAGCCATAATATTCAACCCAACTGATTGTTCCTATGGCGGCTATATGTTATAGTGTAACGATTTTGATTAAATTTTGAGGAAATGTTAAGAGCACTATAAGAATAAGCTGTGGCTAGTTTGGTTTAGATATCTTAAAAGATAACAAAATTAGGCCGATAGCTTCTATGTTACCTATACGATATATTGGTCGAATGTGGCTCGTTACGACATATTTACAGCGTGCAGGAAACAAGATGTATGTTATACCAAGTTTCATAAATATAGCTTTAAAACTGAGAGCCTAGTTTGCGTTGCAATAGACCTAATGATGGATCAACGGACAGACGGACAAACAGACGGACATGGCTAGATCCACTCAACTGTTGAAACTGATAACTAAAATAATATAACTTAACTTGCAAACATATGGGTAAACTTATTATATTCCTTTAAAAAAGAGCAAATTTAAAAAAAAAAGTGGAAAAAAAAGTTTTTATGCATTTTTTAAAATTTATTTTCTGTCAATTTGTTTTATATTCAAAACAAAAAGCTTTAAAACTTTGCTATAATTTCGGCCTCCCTTAATTCTTATTTTCCCCTTAACAATACTACACCTGATTATACAAGACTTTATATAACTATAATTACTACATATAGACATAGTAGGCCATAAAAACTTGGCAAGAAAAAGAGAGAGGCGCTAATCCAATTAAGACGTGGAAAGTGTTAAGCCTCGTCTTCCTGGAAATCGACACAGAAGATCCCAAAGACACCGAAGATTATGCCGGGAGACATATAGACAAACAGTCTGATAAGAACTCGAGTGATTTAAGATGAGGCTGCTGCAGTCGCCCCGCTGCGTCTGCCATAAAACCCTCGAGCCAAGGGCCTTCGCTGCTTCACGGTGTTTTATCGCCTCGTCTTAACTGTTAACTGTGGAAAGTGTGTAAATTTACACACCACATCGCCGCAGGTGCAGATGCCCCTCATTCGGTTTTACTTTCAACCAGGGAAAAAACATTCTGGATGCCCGATGCCCCATTCTTGAGACCCCGTGCACTCCCCCGCGCGATCACACGATCCGAGCGCAGAGCCAACAAGTTTGCGCCGTGAAGCAGTCACGGTTTGTTCGCTCTGTTAGCTACGCTTCTGTTAGTTAACAGAGGCAGACAGCTGGGCGCTAATTAACTTAATAAAATTTGCTGTGCATATAAGCATTAAATATTATGCGAAATAAATTTAATTCGATAACCATTTGTCAGCCTTGTTTTAATTGCAATTATTTAGAATTCTTGTTTAATTATTATTATATAAATTAATAATTATGAATTGCTCAATGTATTAAATGTGGCGATAAGACTCATTGCTGATAAGAGCCCGATTATCGCTCAGTAATTTCCAAACACTGTTTGCCATTGCAAGTTGTGCACAATTATTTAGCTGCGCTGCCCACTGTACACCTGGAGTCTGTAACTCTGCGCGCAACTCCCAACATGTTAAGGCGCACTGTTAACGCTGCATGCAACGGCGCTCGACTCGCTCGCTCGCTCGCCGCTCGAACATGTTCGACAGCGGCCAGCGGCGATCGCAGCCGTTCGTTGGACTGCGCGTCAGTCGGCAATCGAATGCCAAGCTGAGCAGACGTGTGCACGGGTCGAGCGAGTAGTTTTGCCGAGACGCGACGACGACGGCGGTTCCAAAGATTTATGAATGAGCGTCGCGCGCAGCGTGAGACTGACATTAATTCCCATACAAGCACAGGCGAGAACGCAACGCGAACGCGAACGTGAACGAAATTACAAAACAAAATCGTGGAAAATACATAAAATACGATAAACAAGAAACACGCACACACACAGGCAGACACAAGACACAGACACACACTCACACTTACACACAGCGTAAAAGTTTACCAAGAAAGAAAACGTTTGTTTTGCTCCAACAACAACAACAACAGCAACGAAATTGCAAACAAAACAAACGCTTCGATTGTCGCCCGCGCGCGTGTGTGTGTGTGCGCGCGTTTTTCGGGCTTCGCACTCACTCCCACTAACGGCACAGCCCGCCGCCCGCTGCCACTGGCAGGAAAGGGACAGAGCGAAGAATTACAGCTACGGAGCGAAAAAGTGCGTAAAGCTCTGCTGTGGGAGTGCGCGTGTGTGCGTGCGTACGTGTGAGAGAGCGCAGCGCGTGTGTGTAAAATAAAAAAAAAAAAACATTTCGAAATTGTGAATTGAAATTGAAATCGAAATTGAAGTTGAAATTGAAATTGAAAGCAAAATTGAAAAGTGTTGAAAAGTGCTTGGAAAATTGAAAAATTCTGAAAATTAGCAGCAAAATTGAAAAAAAAAAGTGCCGCTCTCTCTCCCTCTCTCTCCATTACTCTCTCTGCATCAGTGTCTCCCTGCGGCTCTCTTCTGCGTCAACAAGGTAAAGCAGCAGTTATTATCAGCGGCGTGCAAACATGAGCTTATCTCTGCAGCAGCAACAACAACAACAACAACAGCAACTGCAGCTGAGGCAATTCCTAGAACGAGGGGCGACGTCACAGTTTCGGTTTCAGTGTTAGAAAACATTTAGTTGCTGTCGCTATGTTTGCACGTACTTTCACTACAAAAACAAAAACAAAACTTAAGCTCAAGCCATAGAAAAAAATAAACAACGACTACACAATACTCTGTACTAGGAAAGTCCATGGGCAGAAATAAAAAATCGTATTATTTATTTATTTTTTTTTTTTTCAAAAGAAAGACAATTTTTTTTTTTTTTTTTATTTCGGCTTGTTAAACAGCCTTGTCGTTCTGACTACACAATACTCTGTACTAGGCTGTTTTTAAAACTCCACGACCAAACATAAAAATCTTATTATTTATTATTTTATTTTTTTTTTTCAAAAGAACACGTAAAAATTGTTTTTTTTGTGCTAGGCTTTTCAAACAGCCTCGTAGTTCCAGTATCGCAAAGCTGTGCGTAATCAAGTCTAGAATTTCTTAAGTGCTTGCTTGTATTGCTCATGCCTCCGATAAGTTCCTAAGTTCTTGCCAATTCTTTACTGCGACTGTTTCTGCTATAACTTTTGCATGCGTTGTGCGTTCCCGAGCAAACTTTGGAATTCTCTTCGAATACTATAGAGCAATGTGTGTGTGGAGTTTTAGAAATATAGAGCGCAAAGCAGGCATGCTAGAGGACCACCAAGTGTTGGGTATATTACGAATTGTTTATCAATGGGAAAGTAAATTCTTTTGTTGATTAATTTAAATTGTTTAGGCTTTGTGTATTGCTATGAGAAAAATGTTCGAACTGCACGCGTTGCCTAGCATATCCAGCGCTTGTGTATAGGGTATAGCAAGAACTAAATAAAAAATAGAAAATGTGAATAAGATTGATTAGGTCTTTGTATTGCTTAGTAATCTATTAGCAACATTTTTATTGCTAGCCAGAACGAAGCAGCCTAGCATACCCAGCGCTTGCGAGTACAGGGTATAGCAAGAAAGGAATAAAAAACAGAAACGCTGATAATGTTTTGACTAGGCTTGTGTATTGCTAGAGAATTATGTACGATAAGAATTTGCATTGCGCTTCGCTCTGCCTAGCATGCCCAGCGCTTGCGTTTATAGGGTATGGAAAAATATATAAAAAATATAGAAACACTGATTTTGATTGATTAGGTCTCTTTATTGCTTTATAATCTACAAGAAAAAGTTTTTAATGTGCTTCGCTCCACCTAGCATACCCAGCGCTTGCGTCTACAGGGTATAACAAGAAATAAATGAAAACAGAAACAGAGAAACAGAAACTCTACTCAAACCGGCATATGCCACACACACAGCGTACTTGAACGCACACACACACACACACTCATACATACACACACACACACACACACTCATACATACACACACACACACACACACACTCATACATACACACATACACACACACACTCACATACTCATACACTTGCGCTATCACTATCGCAATTGCCTGTTGTGCCTGCGCCTGTCTGCCAGTCTGCCCGGCTCTGGGGTCTCCGCTTTGGGTTTGGGTTTGGGTCTGGGACTGGGTCTGGGCTCGGGTCTTCGGGGTCTCGGTCTGGGTCCGGTGGTTGTCTCTCCTTTTTGGTGGTGCGACTAGAGCGCTTTATCTTGTCAGCGCGCTGAGTGGTGGCTCCAAAATGATATGCTGATAACCTATATAATGCGAGAGCGAGAGAGGGAGAGTGGAAGAGAGAGGGGGAGAGAGAGAGAGGGAGTACAGTTAGTTAGTCGCACGCATTATCGGCCTGCGAGTGGGGTCTGTGGTCGGTGTCTCTGCTCACAGTTTCATCACATCGCATCGGTTGGGATCGTGCGGCTTTATCGCACTTTCGACATTTCCGTCGATTACGCGTGTCAGCGTGTCTGATTCATAAATCAAAACAGCATCGCATATTGGCTTATTGTCCGGATTTGTTTATTTGCATATATGCACATGTATACAGCGAACATATATTGACTGGATTCGGGAGAATTCCTCGCTTCTTTCATCGATGCAATAATAAACACAATACATTAATGAGTTGCGTTTCTGCGATTCGCATCGCGAGATTTCCGGTTTCACTGTGCATGCGTCATGCCCTCCCACGCCTACGCCCCGCCATCACGCCCATAAGGGCGGCATGCTCCCTGCATATTCCTTCCTGAATACCACATACCGTATATAGTGCATGTGGAATATACTGAGCCAGAGATATGAGGGCATTTATTCGCTGGTGTTCGGTGTGGTTTGTCCGCTTTACAGCATAAACTGCGCTATAAACTGGTTACTCGAGTTTTATTTCCCATTTCTGTTTATATTCCACATATGTTTGTGTATAAATAGAGCCTATAAAGAAACACTTGTGCGTGCGAGGTGTTTAATATAACGGCAAACTCGGGTAAATACCACTGAGAAAACACGAATTGTGCTCGCTAAGGGAACGGAGTTCTTTTTGCCCTGTTTCGCTTGAGTGCGAGCGAAGCGATAGTAGGCGATAGTTGTCGATACTTCGAAAGGCCTGCAGCAAGGCCATTCAAAGTGTTTACAAAGGAAAAATCTATGTACATTGCTTTGCGATAGTAAATGGAGTTCTTTTTGCCTTGTTCCGTGTGAGTACGAGCAAAGCGATAGTTATCGATAGTTTGTAAGGCCTGAAGCAAGGCTTTACTAGCTAGTATATATATATGGGAAAATTTATGTATTTCTCTGCGATAGTAAACGGAGTTCTTTTTGCTTTATTTCTTTTCATTGCGAAGCGATAGTAGACGATAGTTCCAGTGGCCTGAAGCAAGGCCATTAAAAATGTATATATAGGAAAGATATATGTGCATTTTTTAGCGACAGTAAATTTATCTTTATTTTGTTGACAGCGTTTAATTTAAATTTACATTCTATAGACCACATAAATTCTATATACTTTTACATTGCTTAGTAAACTATCGCTAGTCAATAAATTTTTGCGAGCTTATTAATTAGACTATTGTTCTAAGTTAAACATTTATGTATGCCAAAATCGTATAAACAGCTGAGGAAACACAAAAGCCAGAAAGTAGGCGATAGTTCGAAAAGAAGAAGTTTATTTAAAAATCCATATAGAAATATACATGTAAATAGTAAATTACTAAAGTTACCGCTAGTCAAATAATTTTTCCGATAGCTACAGCCACCAAAACTTGTGACCTATATATATATGGCGCAAACTCATATTAAGAGTGAAGAAAACAAATTCTATCTTTGTTAAAGGCGTAAAGTAGCGATAGTGGGCGATAGTATGAAAATCCGAAGACAATAGCAGTATATTTGGCACATTCAAACATCTATCAATCGAACAATTAAATATTATTATTTCATAATATAATATTATAATAATAATATTATTTCAATTTGCATACATACACAACGAATCAAGCAGTCTTTTAAATAGTTACTATCGCTAAAAGTATCGCCCCCGAGAACAGCAAGCGCTTACAACTTCCTTAATCAGTCGCTGCCATATCTGGCCGCTAATTACATTTAGGGGCATCTGTAGAATTCCTCTCGTTCGGCATAGCACAGCATAATGCGGCCATATATCACCGACAGGTTCATCATCAATTTCGTGCGTGATAAATGTCGTACAAGAATTTACATAAATACCTTCTAGAGCTGCCGAACAAGTTGAGTTGACAAACTGACAAACTGACAGCATGATTTGTATGCCGTCTACGGGGGATTCTGAATCTCTCTGGCTCTGACACTGAGCGCCACCCTGAACTTACAAGCAGGCACAGCTACACAATCATATATAAAGATATAGATACAGATACAGATACAGATACGGAGTCAGATACGGATACACAGAGAGCGCGCTGCAGCGAGATTCTATCCAAAAACAGCAACTAATTCCAAACAATGTAAAGTATTATTTATTTTTAACTGAGGTCATCAGCTACGTCGCTGGCCCCGCTGCTCTGCTGCCGCTGTCTCCCCTTTCCCCTTTCCCGCGGCCTCTGCCTCTGCCTCTGCCTCTCTCGATCCGCTCGTGTTGTTCTTATTTCAAGTTAATGTGCTCGTGTTTCTGTTGTTGTGCCTGTTTTTCAGCTGTTGAACTCGAACTCTCACCAAATTATGCCACACAACGTTGAACGCTGCCTGCAGACGCAGACCCAGACCCAGACTCGGCTATGGCCAGAGCTGCGAGCTATAGCTATAGCTATAGCTGTAGCTAGAGCGATTGCCCAGTGGCGTTGTGGGGCCCCATCCCAGCCCTGGTCGGGGCCAACAAACACTATTTGAAATACTATTTATGCTTGACTTTTGCGCCTCAATGACTTTTGAATTGCCTTGCCTTTGGCTGCCAGTTTTTACACACACGCACACACTCGCACACACATGTTTGTTTGTGTATGTTGTGCTCGCTGTGCGCACACATGTTGCCTCAAATTGCAAGCAGATGCATTTCAATATAGGGATTTTTCTCTATATCCGACGTTGAGTTGCTGCGCTGCGACTTTGTCAACATCTGTTCTCGAGTTAAAGAAAACACAGGCGATTTTAAAAAAAAAAATTAAAATTACAAGAATTTGACTTCAAAGCATCACATTGAAGGAGATTTTTGATCAGCTTAGAAAATTAATTTTACAAATTTAAATTAAAATCTTATTTGAAGCTTACAATTTTATTACACAAAAAAAAAAATCGAATTTGAATTGTTTTTTTATTTATATAATTTGAGTATTTAATGTTTCTTCGATTTTGCAGCAGTTTTGAATTCTATTTAATAATTATGTAACTACATATGTGTAAAGTTAAATAGAATTTCCAGTACTATGAAAAACATATTGATTGCTTTTTCTTTGCAAATATTGTTGTAGAATTTTGAGAATTATTAACATGTTATAAAAGTATTAAAAAGATGTAGAAATTTCAGCATTGAAGTACAATAAAGAAAATATATTTAACCTATTTGCAAGAATATTGAAATAATTTAAATTATACATTATTCTATTTGCATTTATTGGAAGAAAATGAAAAATATTTTCAAAAATAAGAAAAAAAATAATCACATTATCCCAAATCACATAAGTCAATTTTAAAGAATGTAAAATTTTTTTTAACTTAAATTACTTGTGAAAATGTTTAACAGAATTTTGGAAATATGAAACAAATTAAGAGTCGCATAAATCTTTTTTGAGATGCCTCAAAGTTGCCTCCGATAGTGTATTATATTCCAGTCTCGTTGAAATCTGATTAGTTTTGACTTTTCCGCCTTATGCTAAAAAAAAAATGCTCAATTAGATTGTGTTTTTCTCACAATTTTCAAAGTATTCTCCCTGGAAACTCATTAAAGTTAATCACCCAACCCGAGATTATATAGAGACATGTTCTTAGTTTTATTAGTCTAATGTGAGTTTCTCTGTGTTTTCCTCTGCCGGCATTTTTTATGGTTTGCCCGTCAAGTGAGTGGAGTGGAGTGGAGTGGAGAGGCGAAACCAATCACATAACCGCACACATTAAACACACATTAGCCTGAATTTAATTTGTCAATATTAGCCCGACTGTCGCGCTGTCTCCCCTGCAGCTTCCCTCTTCGCTCTACTGTCACCCGGAGACCTGTTGATTTAGCTGAAAGAAATGCCTCGAGATCGTTAGGTTCTCAGGCCGCACTTTTCTTTTCTTTCGGGCTGAAAACCATTGGAAAGTGAGGCAAGTAACAACAACAACAACAACAACAAGCTGAGCAATAACTCTGCACGACACACGACAGGCAGACAGACAGACAGACGGACAGACATACGGACACAGCATGGCTAAATGCCCGGGTCTGTGTGTTGACCTTTTCACAGCTGGAATCATCTTTCACAGCGGACAGCATACGGTTCTGCTTACGGTCTGCGGACTGAGCTCTGTCGATCTGTCGATCCGACAGTCCCCCCTCTTCCAGCTCCCCCTTTGCAGTGTGTGTGTGTGTGCTCGCCATACATTTGGCGGTCCATTGCTCGTGCGCTTGTCAATTTCTGTCAGTTGCTTGTCAAAAAATTTGTTTGGCTGTAAAAATGCAGTGAAAATGTGCAGCAGAAAAAAAGAATAGCGCGGGCTTGGGAGGGGGGGAAAACAAAACAGAAAATCGTAGAAAAAACAGAAAAACAGAAAACTACAAACACGATTTTCATGTACGAGCACAACCACACACACATACACACACACAGCGTGATTGACGGACGAAAGAAAATTGTATTGTAATACAAGCTCAGGTCGGGGGAATTGTCCGGCGTTGGGGGTAGCCCCCTGCATAATTAACCTTTTGCAATGCAATGTGCATATTTGCCAGAGCTACTCACCTGTCCGTCCCACTGTACGATTGGTTTACCTTTGTTTACAGCGTAATTTGTTTACTCGCCTGTGAAAACGCAAACAAATCACAACAACCGCGCTACGCAATCTAACCCAAATGCTGACTAATGTGCCCGACCCTCGCTCTAGCTACCACCTGCAGCCCCGTCACTCATTTGGGGCTGTGCTACACGCACACGTAGTGCCCTACGATCTTTCCACATTCCCTATATGGGCAGCGTGCTCTTTGCCAATTTTGTCTGCAACTGACACGTCTGGCTTGATCCATTTGAAGGGCGTCGGCGCGTTGGCGCCAACTTTTTCAATTAGCATTTTAAACGAGCTGCGGGCTCATGCGACTCAATAATAGTTCACAAAATTTGTCGTTATTATTTATCGCTTTTGTATAAATTTTTATTATATTTTTGAAAATTTTGAAAACCAGATTTTAAGCTAAAAAATAAATATTGACAGAAACGTGTTAAATTAAGCTGCAATAATTGCGAAATTATGGAAAATGTTCACTACTATTTATTTTATCTGAGAATCCATAAACGTTTTTTTAAAATAAAAATAAACATGTATAATTTCAAGATATTAATTTAATAGAGCTTATGCAAACTATACCAAGCTAACTATAGCAACCTTTTAATTTTTGAAATATTTGAAAAAATAAGATAAAGGAAAATATTTTTAATTTTGAGATTTTAAATTATTAGAACTTTTAAATATAAAAGTCTTATAACTATTGACATATTCAAAAAAAAAAAATAAGATGTAGCGAAAAAAATATAATATTCAATGATATTATCTTTTTAGAACTTATAACTCTAAAAAACGTATATCTATTTAAATATTCTGGAAAATTAGATAAAGCCAAAAAAATATAATTTAAAGAACTTTTTTTTCCTAAAACTTTAGATTTTTGTACAATTAATAAAGCATCGAAAATCCGTCAAGCCTTTCTGAAAAATCACCCAAACTTTTGCCTAACTTGTCTATAGTTTATAGTTCGCTAGTTTCCAAAACTTCCCTTTCAATTTTCTGATAATTAGCATTTTTAACGAGCTTTATTGTGCGACTTTATATGACCGCAAAATTTGTCATTATAATTTATGTTTTCTCTACATATTTGTCGTTTTTTTCAGTATTTTTTTGCTGAACATTTTTCATTTGCGAGTTTTTTAGCCTTTTTTGCTCGCATTCTGCTCTTCACGCTTGACAGTCGCGGCGAGGTGAGCTAATCGCCAGCGTCAGGCGTTCAATTGCCGCCAATTTTCGTTCATAATTAAGTGCAATTAATTTTGCATAAAAGCGGAAATGGAAAAGCGCTCCGAGAGCATTCATTGATAATGGTCCCGGCGAAAAAAAGAAAAAAGAGGTGAAAAATACAGAAAAAACAGAGACAAAAACGAAAACGAGCATTTCTTAATGATAGACATTCACTTTTTATGGGTGCGCGAGGTGTGTGTCTTAATGGAGTGAAATTTCTCGTAATTGAGCGCGACGAGCTTTGACTTTGGGGGGAGGTGAGCACGAGCCGCTGATGAATCTTGAGTGCATTTTGCAACACTGTTTTTTGGTTTTTGGCAAGCAATATTTTAGCTTGTTTTTCTTTTGGCTCGGCCGCTGTCGCTGCTGTTGCATTTGTTATGCAAATCAAGTGCCGCCATAGCATAGCTAAAACATACAGACTATATGCATATATATATATATTTATATATATGTATATAGTATGTGGATATATGTGAACTAACCGCCTGTCGGTGGAGCCGGTCGCGGCTCAAGCCCAAGCTCACAAAATTGAAATCAACTGAAAACTGCGAACTGGTTGTGTAGGCAGCCCACGTACAAGGTCTTCAAATATGGCTCTTTTCCAGCTGTTGTTGTAGCTGCTGCTGCTGCTTTGGTCTTTTCTAAGCATATTTCTTACACACACACACACACACACACATACTCGTAGAGCCAGAGCGTATTTTAGACGCTATAATAGCATTAATTTACCATACGATTTCATATTTATGGCCATTGTGCGCCGAAGTGCGACTCGTTCGTATCGGTTTGTTTGTTTGTTTCTCTGTTTGTTTTGTTGTTGTTGTTTTTGTCATTTTCAATTTGTGCAGTTGCGCTTCGTACCACTGTGCAGGGGGCGCGTGGGTGGTTTGTTGACTTGTGCACCACATTTTTGATTTCTTTTAATTAAATATTTTTTTTGTCATACTTTTCTTACATTGTATACCCTGTATAGGCTGTTATGCAGGAAAATTCGCAATAGAAAAAAGCTTCAATACTTAAAAATAAATTACAGGGTGTTTCATTGCTTACCCCTTTTCACTTTCCTGCTCTTCGGCTTTGTACTTTTCCTAGCACTCGTGTTGCGAGCGTGTGAATCAGCTTGGCCGATTGCTGCCAATATATAGAATATATAACTAATATATAATACACCCATAGGTAAGGTGTATGCGTTAATATGTATAGGTATATATATATATATAAGTTCGTCACGGTCGCGTCCGTTTCGCTTGTGGCGTGTCTATCTGACGCCTGAGCGAATGATTAATGCGCTTCGATGGCGCCTTCGTGAAATTCGATTGGCCCCAAACGCGAACGCGAAACAAAAATATGATGATCTATCAGTTTCGATTAGAAAACCATATATGCGATTATATATCGCCTGTTTACAAGGCTGCGAATTCGATTGGGGCAATTTCAGCTTAACCAGAGTCGATTAACAAAATTTCTGACGAAGATTATGTAAGAGACGAAAGTTTCTGAGCAGAACTACAATGCAAGTTGTATGGTATTTTATGGAAAACTCTATTGGAAAGTTTTAAAAAGAAATAATATATTAATTTGTTTTTTTTTTTATAGTTTTTAGTTTTTTGCAAGTGTTTAAAAAACTGCAACTAAGTCTTGTGAAAATAATTTAAAATAACTTGCAATAATTGCGAAATTATGGAAATTGTCCATAAAAATCATGATGGCAGTTTTGCAGGAATATTTGATGTTTTTTAAGTGTGATAATAACATTTTCTCTAATGTATTTTAGTATTTTCTGTATTTTTAAAGTTCTAAGTTCTAAGTATTAAATTAAGCAATCTTGGAAATTGCCAATGGGAATTATTGTGGAAGTCTTAGAAGACTTTAATAATGTAATAAGCAGGTTTTGAAAATAAATTATAATATTTTCTGTTAGTTTTATAGTTTTTAGTGTTATGTTAATATTTAAAAAGTTGCGACAGAAATTAGATAATGTGACAAACAATTTAAAATAACTTGCAATAATTGCGAAATTATGTAAAGTGGTCATGCGAATTATTGTAGCCGTTTTACGGGAATTTGTGGATTTCTTTTGGTCTGATAAGAAGGTTTTTTATATTAATACACAAGTATTTTCTTTATTTTCAAAGTGCAATAAATTAATATATTTTTCTTTCTTTCTCTTTGCAGGTACGTTAAATCGCCATGATATATATGCATTATATAT
The DNA here is from genome assembly GCA_035046045.1 of Zaprionus bogoriensis. Taxonomy (NCBI): domain Eukaryota; kingdom Metazoa; phylum Arthropoda; class Insecta; order Diptera; family Drosophilidae; genus Zaprionus; species Zaprionus bogoriensis. Next base: position 463,489 of record JAWNOI010000010.1, read on the forward strand.
ATTATATATATATCGGCGTATGTATATATACCTTCCTTTAGCCATGCATTAACACATGTCACTCAGCGGCGTCGTCGTCGCGTTTATTTGTTTTTGTTTTGACTCGAAAAATGTCGAGAAAAAAAAATGCACTAAACGTGCAGTTTGCGCGAATTTTGCTATCGACAGCGCGTTGCAATGGGGCAGAGGCTAAACACAGTCGGACAGTCCGACTGTCAGTTCGCCAGTCTGTCTGTCTGTCCGCCTGTCTGTTTAGTTTGTGAAGCGCCAGAGAACCGATTGAGTCAGATTGGCATTGTTTCGACTGTCTGCCAAAGTGAAGGCGAAATTTCGCCAAGATGCAAGCGATGACGTAATTGTCTAGCTCAGCATATATCTAGCCATATATATAGCTAGATATATAGATACTTTGCATATTAATTAGCGTTTGATGTTTACACATTTCAATCTGGCGAATTACTCATTGTGTAAGACTGCGCATGCCGCCGCACTTTGATGTCGCTTAGGTTCCTGCTGCAGTTCCTGCCAAAAGTCCATTAGCCATGTTAAGTCGGGCCCCCCTCGACTTGCGGGGTGCGTTCGGCGGAATGAGTTCATCGCTTTTGCCAGCTTTGCCGGCTGTGTTTTGTTTAACCAAATAATAAAACATGCAGTCGCCGGTCTGCGCGTGGGGTGTCCGACGGCCAAGTTAGTCATCAGCACACGATCATCATGATCATGGTCAACATAATGATCGCGGCCAGCAGCAACAGCATTATGAGCGTCTCTTCAGCTTGGGCTGTGGCTTGGCTCGCGTTTACGAGGAAACGCAGTTGCAGAGTTGATTGCACTTTGTCAGCGTTCAGCGTTGATAAGCCCACTGTTTAGTTTCTTCAGCAGCTGCAGACAGGCGGACGGACAGACAGACAGACAGACAGACATGCGGACAGATGGCAGATAAGAGAGCTGTGCTCTCATCTCGACTGCAGCGTGGAAGAAAAACATTTTCAATTTGATTTATGGCATGGAAATTTATGGAAATTTACTGAGCCAAGCTCATGACTTGATAAACTCAAAAGCAAGTCAATAGTTTGTTGTGCGTGTCTGTGTGTGTGTGTTTGTATGTGTGTGACCAATTGCAGCACATTCCAATTTTATTATATCATGTGCTCGCAACATTATCGCATATGGTGCGGCTACACATTATCGCCTGCCTGCCTGGCTGCCTGGCTGCCACCTGCCTCTCTCCACGCCCCCTTGTGCCCCTCCCCTGCCAAGATTTGCGATTCTAGTTCGAGTGTGTGGAAAACAAGTTGTAGAACAAGTTTCGCGCTCAGTCTCAGACTCGGCTCCCATGTAATGTCTCGACAGAGGGAGAGAGAGATAGAGAGAGAGACTACAAGTCTTAATTACCCAACATTTATTTGTTTATTTTTGATTATTTAAAAATTGTTGTAGTCTTGTTGTTGCTATTGTTGCTCCCTTTGCCTACCCCGCGGCGCTAATGAACTCGCCGTCTTGTTAATAATTATTAACATTTTTTCTGCCTTTTTTCTCGTGTGTGTTTGCTGTGGCTGCTTTTAACGCGTTCGCCGGGCATTTGAATTGATTTCGGCAATTAAAGGCCTCTAAATGAAATTGAAAACCAAAAGCAAAAAAAAAAAAATCTAAAAATTCAACAGCTTCGGCTACTCATGCGAAATTCAAAGTTATTATAAATATTTTTGTGAGACACTCGAGCGCTTTGATTGATGGGCGGGCGTTCAAGCAGCGTCAGCAATTGTTGTACAACAACAGAGTCCAAAGAAAGGAAATAACAAAATTGAACAACAGCAACAACAACAACACAATTTGGTTGAATGTTGAGTAGAAAAATTCAGGTATTTGGCCAGAGAGATATGCTGTAATTAGTTTGGCGTGCAGCATTAATTGATTTTTAATTAGTAATTAAATTCTTATGAAGTAGCGAATTAAATTTAATAACAATTTTGTTAGAATTTTTGAAAGTTGTGGATGGTAATATGGTAATTATTTCTTTCAAAATGTTTAATGAAATTTTAAAATATTTAAAAAAAAAAAAAAAAGAAATAAATAAACTTGAATTAAATCTACATTGTACATTGTAACATTGTAAAAACTTGCTTTAATACAAATTTTATTAAAAAGTTAACATATCAAATGTGCTAAGAAAAATTGAAAAAATCATAAAAAATATTTTGTTTGAGTATAAAATTTATAACAAAACTGTTTTACATTCAAAAAATCTTTAAATAATACAAAATTCAATTAAGAATATTCTGTTCGTTTTTATTACATTTATAAAAAAATTATATGTACTAAAGTCAGTTTTTAAATACAAAATTAATTTAAGAATAATCTATTCGTATTTTTAAATTTATAAAAGCAATAAGTAGTTAAAAAGCGGAATTTTTTAATAATACTAAATTAATTTATGAAAAATCTACTCGAATTTAAGCAACTTTCCAAGCACATACGCGTTTCCTCTCCGTAACACATAGGGTATGCTCTTAGTGTTGTTACACACACACACACACACACCTATGAATATCGGTATGAATATATATATCTTTATACTCTTTGTTGTTGTTGTGCGCACACGTGCGTAGCTTAAACCTCTTGTGCTCTTATCACGAGCTCCATTCATTAGGGGCTGATAAACAGTTTTTCGGTTCTCTCATGTCGATTATCTACAGTAATGCAAGTGTGTGTGTCAGTATCTGTGTGTGTGTGTATTCGTTTTTCATAGAGTAGATAGCGAGGGCACCGTTTCATATGGAATATGCCTTAGTTTCGGCGTTTTCTGTCTTTGTTTTTGCTCTTTTGCCTTTCTGTTTCTGTTTCTTTTATTATGTTTTCTGGTATTTTTTTCTGTATTTCTTCTGTATTTTTCTATTTTTTGTTTTATTTTATTTTATCGCTCTGATAAAAGCTGGCGTTATGTATACGCGACTTAATTAGTTTACTATGCCTACGTGGGCAGCCTCGACCGGATCTCTTGGGGCTATCGACAGCGGGAGAAAAGCCAAAGAAAAATTAATTAGAGACGCCGCGACATTGATAAGCGAATAAATATACAAAAACAGAGAGCGAGAGAGGAGAAACCGAGAGAGAAACACATGTCTTCAGGTAGAACTTTCTTCTGATTAGCTTATGAGTCGGCATATGCAACTGGGTCGATAAAGAAAACTCACAGTACCTCCGTCTCTCTCTCTCTCTCTCTAGAGATTTATCGCGCTCTGTCGGTGGAAATTAGTTTCAACTTTGAAACTTTTTATTTATCTCGAAATTTGTACACAATTTGTGCGCCGACTTTTCCCGCACCAACACACAACCTTGAACAGTTGCCAAAATCTAGTCAGATTATTGCCGGGGGAAAATTTATAGACGTCGCGCAACGTTTTGTGGGCTCGATCCGCGGGAGAGCAGCATCTCGTAAAAAGCCGATTGAGTCCAAAAGGCTACTAAAGTCGACACTTATAAATACCTCAATAAATTGGTTAAGGTCAAATCGGACATAAATTGAACAACTGTGCAAGACTGAGTGATTGACTAACTGAATGATTAGCTGATAGACACAGGGCGAGAAGGAGACAGAAGAAAAATGATAAATAGTTTAAAAAAATTCTTAAAATATTTTTGATAAATTTATGGCACAAGCTAAAGCGTTTATTTTCGTAGATTTTCGTACCTAGCGAGTGTCTACTGTGGCATATCAATTATATATCCAAACGATCGTGCGTGGTTGTGTCTGTTGTGGCTTTAACGACTTCTTATTTTGCACAATTCTTTTATGAATGTAATCAGGAGTTTATTGAGGCTTTTTACGCACTCGCAACCTGTCGCAACAGCCCGGCCAACTCGCTGCTGAGATTAGCATTCCTGGTAAGCAGCCGTGACGTCAGCACGTGTCATTCAATGTTGTTGCTTTTGTCTAGCCATAAATGATGTGAGTTTTATTTATAAGAAAAATATGATTTACAGCGCAAGTGCGAAGGGCGTACGATATGTGCGCCAGTGTGTGTGTGTGTGTGTGTGTGTGTGTGTGTAAACATATTTGCATGCCAACAAGTCAATCACCAGACTGACGCTGATTAATTTAATCGCCGACGGGGCCTGCAAGAGATTGCATGGAAATTTATTTGCGTCTCATTATAGAATTTATAATTAAATGCAATTTACCCATGGGCGGACACAGACCGAGCGAGCACTGACCAAGGCACAAGCTAAGCGAAGCGATTGACTGCACACACACACAGACATACAGAGACACACACTACACAAATAACCGCAATTGTAATTATTTTTTACAAAATGCGCTCGATACGCTCTGTTTGAAATAAACAACGAAAACAAATGATTAGATGCGAAAGCCTCATAGAAATGGGTAAACAACATACAGCAACAACAACAACAACAATGAGCGGACAGTGGCGTAGGCAGTGTGGTAGTTTAGGGGATATAGGCCTCATATAAAATGTTTATGGATTGATTAATATTGTATTTTCAATAATTTTGGTGTTTCCTATAATATATGCTCATATAGATTTTTTAATATTTGTTAATTTAATATTAATATTTATTGCTAGATTTATTTGACATTTATAGATTTATTAAGATTGCTGATATTAAATATTTATGCATATTGCTAAATTTATTTTGGCATTATATGTATTTATATTGCTATTCGAATGTATATTTCATTAGATAAATAAAACTCTATTGTAAGCGATACTACGAATAATTCTAGAATTATATAAACAATTTTTAAACAAATATCACTCTCAGACTCGGAAGACATTTAATTTCATATTTTATGCGTTTTTCTAATGTCAAAAAACTATGCTACAAGGCTTTAATATTTTAACAAAGGTTTACTTAACTAAAATATTATTTGATTTGTTTTCTAAATTTCAAAAAGCTTCAAATACAATTTAAACTAATTTAAAAAAAATGTATACCAAATGCATAATACTACAAAAACGTTCTTTCTACGTTTTATTTTCTAAGTCCGTGTGGACTTTTCCTAAGTTTTTTTATTTTCTATTAAATTTCCTTATTTCTGAAAATTTAATTGAAGTTGAATTGAAAAATCGCATTCTCAATAATTTTTAAAGCATTTTAATTATTGTTTCGAGTGCCACCCCTTAAGCAGCTTGGCTGCCCGCTGCCTACGTCACTGTCGCATAGACAGTGTAACAAACGCGTTTGCTGATAGACGCCGTCGTCGCCATCGCTGCTGCAGCCCGCAGTCGACGTCGCTGCTGCTGCCGCCGCCGCCACCGCCGCCGCCGCCGCCGCCGCCTGACTGACCATTACAAATGTTCACTTAGCCGGGGCAGAGATATGACCGACCGAGCGAGCACTAAACCAAGCCGTCGTCGACTCCTCCAGAAAGAGAGATATTCAGCGGAAATTCCGCATCGTCTGCCGCCGTTGCAAGTTGCCAGTGGCCTGTGGCAAGCTGCAAGCTGCAGTTTGCCAGTTTTTGGTGTCGTTGTTGATTATTTCTACAAAAGCCACTAATGGATTTTGATATGCACAACACAGCAGCGCACACACACACACACACACACACACACACACATACACACACGCATATTTCTATTAAGATGATGGCAGTTGCCACTCTCCACGCTGCACTCTCCAGTGGCAGTTGCCACTTTTTATGTGGCATGCAGCGTGCCAGATAAAGTTCTTGCGCTCCGCGAGAAAGTGCAATCGTTAGAATGCGGACTATGAGACAGAGAGATAGAGAGAGATGGAGAGAGGGGGTGAGGAGGCGCAGCGACTGCTCGCTTAATTATCTAAGAGAGAGAGAGAAAGAGAGAGAGCGGGGCGCAGTTGGAGAGGGAAGCAGCTGCTCGCCTGTGGCCCGCTTAATTATCAAAGACATTTTTTTCTGAACGGGCCTGGTCAGCTGATACGACGACAGCCGCCAAGTGGGGAGCGGCCGCGAGGTCCGGTTCGATGTGTTTAAGGCGAGGTCAAGTCGTCGAGTCTTCTCCGAGTGCCGCCTGTCACCGCATGATCTAATGTGCGATGCAGGAAGCGCTGCGTTTGCCACTGGGCAGCAGGGCACAGGCGCGCGGCGTGGGTGTGGCAGCAGGGTATAGAGAGCGGCATGAGTGGCAGAGTCTAGGGTAGAGAGGGACAGCAAAGGGATAGTGCTGCGCGTAGCGAACGCAAAACTAATGGCAAACCGCGCCGGCGTAGCACGGTTCAATGAATTACTTCATTAGTGGCAGCAGGCGTGGTGTGTGTGTGTGTGTGTGTGTGTATTCCGTGTGGCATGCCGCATGCGTTGCTCGTCGCGCAGATCCGCGCCAAAACGTAGCAGCCCAACGACGCGGCCAGTCAGCCCTGCCAGCGCGTCTGAGACAGCGGGACAGACAGTGGCATGGTGACAGCACAGTGGGGCAAATCAACCAAATTTCTAATGGTGCAAGAACAAAAACTTAGAACAAGTAAGAGCATTTTTTTAAAGTGTGCTAAAAAGCAAGTTCAGAAAAAATGAAATAAGCTGAAAAATAAACTATTGTCATAGGCTTTGCTTGTAATGTAAACACATTTTAGATAAGCTGAGCTTATTTATAATTTTATATGCTGAAAACAATGTTAGAGAATAAAATTATGATGAGCTGCTGAAACGCTTTACTAAAATGAATGAAATAAATAATTTTACTTTTGTTTTTAGTCAAAAAGTAATTTTTAAATTAAAAGAGAACTGTGATCGGAAGAATATAATTTCTAAATAATTTGAATGCATACAGCAGCGCAAAATATGATGTTATGATGAAAATTATTTAATATGTTAGGTACAGCAAAGGTAATTTTCAATGCAGAAAAACGTCCCTAATTCGAAATTTTTCTGCTTACAAAAATATATATAGTAAAAATTTAAAAGAAAACTAAAAACTGAAGATTAAGATTTCTAAATGATCTCAAACTCAGTTTTGCTACTTCCAATGAATGCTTAATAGAATCTCTATATTAAATGCTGTTTTTCTTTGCTATATCATATTAGAGCACTTTTTTGCATACGCAGACCACTGTTTGTGCCGTCTGTCAAGGCAAGTCGCCCATTGCCAGTTGCCAGTTGCGAGTGGCAAGTTGTGTTCTCTTCTCGGGCCGCACTGGCAGCACTTTGCTGGAGTGCACACACGAGTTGCACACACGCCTGCCGCAGATCGCGTCAACTGTGCGTGGAAATTAGCTGCTGTTGCCGACTCCTGTTGGCTGTGCCATAGGCGGGTTGGTGGGGGAAGAGGGGGGCAGTTAGGACTCCGTCTGCAGTCTCGAGTCTATCAGCCTTAATTGCGGAAGTTATGAGCATGGAATTTTAATTATTTCACTCAACTGAGCTGCCTGCCTGCCTCTGCCTCTGTTCCTGCCTGTGCCTCTGCCTCTGCTGCGCCACGCCCCTCTGTGCTACGCCTGCGTTTGTTGGTTGCATTGTTAGTTCGTTTACAGTTAGCTCGAGGTTTTCGGCTGCCTTCAGCTGGAAGACAAACATCCGCCGAACCTTTCTGTGGCCAGTCTCCGGCTCGGTCTGTCCGTCTGTCCGTTTGTCCGTCTGTTTGCATTCTTCATTCGTGCGGCGGCAGCAGCGGCGGCGTCGTCTGGCTTAGAAAGTGTCAAGTCAAATGATTGCGCTGCACTGCAGCCAGAGCCATAGCACAAGCCCGAGACCGAGCGCGAGCCCTAGCTGTACCCAATTTTCTCCATATTTAGTTCTAGACTTTTCACCAAACGTGACACTTTCAAGCGCTTTCAAATGTCGTCGGCCATGACGATTTCCCAAATGTAGTTTAACCCACCACCGCCGACGCCGACAGCAGCAGCAGCAACAACAACAACAACAACAACAATTCTGGATACTGCCTGATCCATGTGGATGCCTAGTTCTTCGGACTTTCTGTGCCAAGCTAATTTGTTATAAGTGCGCGCTGTTTGCTTATTTGTTGTATGTGTCGCAGCAGCAGCAGCGACAGAGGCAGCAGCAGCCGTTGTCTTCTAAAGGCCAAGTGGCCCCGCGTCTACACAGTCAGAAAAAAATGTGGAAGTATCATTATCAATACCACTCTTAATGCTTGCCGTTAATTATTCTTGGTAATCGAAAAAAATCGATTTTTAGAGGCGGTAGGCGTCTTAGCCAAAATTTGAAAATATGCATTCTGCCAAATATCAATAGCAAGCTTCCTACCAAATTTTGTGTCTCTAGCTATAATAGTAGCTGAGTTATATGTCTTTATATATTAGACGGTCATGGAAAAATCGACTCGACTATTGATTTGAAAATCATGTAAATATATTTTAGAAAATGTTCCATATTAAATATCAAATTTTAAGCTAATTTTGAAAATATAATGATTTGAAAAATATGTTAAAATATTCGAAGGATAAAAAAAGAGCTCATGTTAAAGAAATTTCAAATTAAGTTTGAGAATTTGACTGGGAATGTCTCCACAGCGCACAAGCTGCCCGACTCTTTTGCGACGTGTAGGGTCGTCTGTTTAACGCACTCGCGCCGTCAATTCTTCAGTCTGTCAGTTTGGCAGTAAACTTCCTTGCTTGTTTTCAAATGCAAGCAAACAAAAGCAGCAGCAGCAGCAGCAGCAACAGAAACTGGCTAAGAGCAGCCACTGCCCAGCTGATGTCGATGTTGATGTCGATGCTGATGCTGATGCTGCTGATGCTGCTGCTGAGGCAGAGGCTGAGGCTGAGGCAACGACTGAGGCTGCCTTCTGCGATGGATGGAGACGTCGTTTAAGATTAAGACGACTTCTTTTTACAGCTGCATTGGCTACAGCGACAACCATGTTGTACTTGGAGCAGCAGTTGCTGTTGCTCTTGCTGTTGCTGTTGTTATTATTGTTGCTGCAGCAGCAGTGTGCGTGTTGCTGCCTCTGCCGCTGCCGCTGCCGCTGCAGAGGTGAGTGATGATGATGAATGTGTTACAACGAAGGTTAACGACTTTCAGCTTTGGTAACAACAAAGAGCGGCCAAACAACAATGCAACAGCCAGAGCCACAGCGCAGAGCAGGCAACAGCTGATCTGGCAAAAAAGACAGCTCTAGTCTATTGTGAATGAGGAGGCTTTATGCACTGCCAGTGGCTAATTAAGCCACCAAATGTGCTCGAGTGGCTTAGATACAATTTAAGCCAATGCGACAGGCACTCGAACAGGTTTGCCATCGATTTGAAGTTTCAATTTGCCGAAAGTTCTCGCTGTCTCTCACTCTCTTTATCCCGCTCTTCCGCTCTCTCTCTCTCTTGCAGTCTTCTAACAACTAAATTACACTTGTCTGCATGTTAACAATTTACTCACACACACATACACGCATACACAGAGACACGTGCAAAATGTGAGCAATAAATGTACAAGTGATATGCAGCCAAACGGCAACTGCAGCTCCACTCGCTTGGCCAAGTTAGTCAAGTTGCGAGCTGCAAGTGCGCCTTGGCTTTGCTTTGGGCCAGGCTTGCAATGGGGTTAGCAGCGCAATCTGCTCAAATATAGATAGCTAGTTAGGCGCATGGCAAGCAAACACAGACCAAACCAAACCAAACCGAACCGAAGCGAACGACAACGACAACCAAAACCGAAAGCCAGGCAACATGTGTTGCCATGTTGCAACAACAGCAACTGCTGCTGCTGCAACTGGTGGCCGGCCGGCTGCTTGGCTATTCTAATTGCGCACAAGCTTAGCAGCTTTTAGTTACTTTGTAGACGTTTTTTAGCTGCCATCAAGCTGGCGTCTCGTCTTGGCCACTTTACGACTCCTGCATGCAGATGCACAGTGCAAACTCGCTAGGGTAAACAACTTGCTTGCAACACGCTGCCGACGAGGCAATAGACAAAAGATACTTTTTCTTGCAGTTTATGGGGCAATCGCTGAAAGCGACTTTGCTGAGACTTTGTGCACAACTGGCTGAAGATTTCTTTAATTCTGCAATTGAAACTATCTTTACGTTTGATAGTTTAATAGATAAAAGATACTTTTTTCAATATTGCATTGGCAAAAGATACTTCTGCTTTACAGCCAGACAGGCAATAGCTGAGGTAAAATCTGCCTAGAGTCTCTTGACTTGTATTTCGACTTATTGAAATTATAAATAATTCTAAAATTATTTTGCGACTTTGCTTAGAAATTTTAGAAAATTTAAAGCTATATTTCAAAGCCTAGAAAATATACTTGATTTCTAAAAATTGTAATTCCACTTATTCTGAAAAGACTTGCTCTCAGATTCTAATGAAAATTTTATTTAATTTCAATACTTTAATTTTTAGAGAAAACAAGTTTTTGATTTTTTTTAAGGAATATTATGTGTTTATTATAAAAAAAATATTTTATATGCTCTGAAGGGAAAACCTTTCTTTGCGACTTTATTTAGAAATTTTAGAAGATATAAGGATATTTTTTAAGCTTAGAAAATATTTTAAAATACTGGTAATTTGAATACTTATAGGCATGAAAGGCATAAAATTACTTTTACTTTTATTTGTAATCCATATTTCAATATACTTCCAACACTGATAATAAAAATTAATTAATAATAACAATTTAATACTTTTTAATAAGCTCAAATAAATATTCAATATATTTACCCAATTAAGAGCTGAATTTCCACAGCAATTTGCTTATCTAAAAATTGAATACAATTTAGTTTTAATTCGAATTGCTCGAATTTTTTGCATACAAAATTAAGAACGCAGCAAACTTGTTTTTGCGCTGCCGCTTTTCGCGCTGTGTACATGTGTAAGAGACACCTATATACACATATATAGATGCCAGATAGCAGAGGAAACTGCGGACTGTGTGTGTGTGTGTGTGTTTGTTGCACTCATTTATGCAACAGACGCGGCGACGGCGGCAACTGTTGCTGCTGCTGCTGCTGCCGTCGAGATGTCGTTACTATAAATTGCCTGCCAAGTGTTGGCCAATAAATGTTCTATTGAATTTTGCAACACCTTGTCGGGGCAATGGCGGACTGACTAACTGACTAACTGTTCTGTCAAAATGTTGCGCCTGCCCACGTTGCGCGTTTGCCCTGGCAACATTAACGGCAACAGCAGCAACAACAACGGCTCTAAGGTTCCCCCATGAAATTCAGCTGAAAATAATGACACACCCGTTTCAATTTATAGTGTTGTGTGTGCAGACAGACACACACGCACACGCAGATACACATCTCTTTGGGAAAACAAAATGAAAATTACCGAACTGTAACCATATGTGCCTCAACTGCTTGCCAGCTGCTCCGCCCGAGCTCGGCTGTAGTTGAACTCTGCCGAGATACCCTGGAATGGCCCCCCCTAGAAATCAGTTCATTAAACTCGCTCGTAAAAAGTGCTGTATGCAAAATTATTGTATTACTATTGAGGGAAATTAAAGTATTTTTGTCGCTATTTTTTATGGCACATTAACGGTACTCCCGAACTGTTTTTAATGCTCATTTTCGCCTGCGGGCAACGCGCGCAGACCGCCCGCAATTGCTGTAGAAAAAGGTCAATTACAACTTATTGGCAGCGACTGTTACGCTCACTTGGCAGACAGTCGAGTGGGGGTAGGCAGTTGGGGGGGGGGGGGGGTGTTAGGGGTACCGCTCCTGTGATCGTACAATTTTGATTAGCGGCCAACGACAGGCGACGTCAACAATTTAATTGCACATTTGCATTACGAGTGGAAAGCGTGGAGCAGGGGCACAGTTAAGAGTGCAGAGGGGCAGGGTAGACTGCCAACTGCCAACTGCCGACTCGGTCTGTCAGCGGGAAATTGAGCAAAAAGCTACTGGCAGCTCCTGGCTGGCAGGCAGGCAGGCAGGCGGCCAGGCCACCAGGCAGGCAGGCAGCTCTCTGGCCTGAGCCCAGGTTTGATTTCTTAATTGTCGCTAAATGCGGGACAGTCGAACATTGTTGTGGCTCCCTTCGTCCCGCATTATCGTCGATCGTTTTGTGCACGAACTAAACGAATTTGTGTTCAGGAATTGTCATCGAGCATGGTGGTAGTATTTCCCCTTACTGTCCCCCCCCTCCAAAACTCGAGTGCTCGCATTTTAATTGCCTTCCACTCTACCCTCATTGAGTAATTGAGGTACCTGCATAATGCGCACAGTTCCAATTCCCTAACCTCGCTCAACTTAATGCCAGGCGCTGCGACTCCCTCGACTTTCACTGCCTAAGACACTGGAAAATAACTTATATTTCTCTCTTTTTGGGCTCACTTTATTTGCATTTAAATAAATAAAAATTCGATATATGATTTCGATTAGTCGCACAGTCGGACAGTTAGACAGTCGGATGGACGGACGGTTTCTCTAATCGCTTTCAAAACGAGCCTGTTGACATCAAAACGCGCTTTGCTGCGCTTTTGTTTTTTAATCGTTTAACTGTCACATAAACTCAGCATTTTATTTGACAAGCAGCCGAAAAAAAATACCAAAAAAGAAGAAGAAACTCTACGAAATTTCTTTTTGATAACATACGCAATGTCGTGGCAATGGGTCGTGGGGGAGTACGCGGGGCGTACGCGTATGGTCGTCAGGGGTTGCGCTCTCATGCCACATTAGCTGAAATTATGACAATTTTCCTAATACAATAATTCAAAAAATTATGTATGTCTGTCCCGTTTTGGGTATTTTTATTTATTTTTTTTGGTTTTTTATTAATTCAATTTGCTTTCGATTAACGCGCAGCTCAGTCGCAGATTTCACGTTGGCTTTTGAGATGCTAATGCGGCAGATCGAGTGAGCTAATCGCATTGATCGGAAGCGAACTATTGTTTATTACGATTATACGATTATGGCTGCAATTATCATTATTTTTATGCAGATTTCAGTTGGGAGAAACCGCGTGGCGTAACTTGAGTATGCATATAGTATAGAGTGTAGTATAACGTATGATGTATGGCATGATATAAATTAGAAAAATAATATGATATAAATTACAGTGCAGTATTGTGTAGGAGACTGTAGATAGATATGGTAAAAAGTATTTCATGTGGTATGGAAAAAAAGAAAATGTATTACAATATGAATATAGTACAGAATATAATATGGAGTATATTTAAAAATAAATAAAATAAACTCTTAGTACAAAGTTTATTATAATAAATTATATTTATATATATTATATATATATTATTATAATAAATAAAATAAACTAGTATTGCACATATTATTATTTCGTATACAGACTGTAGTATATCATAAGATATAAGTACAGTTTTTTTTTCTATATATATTCTATATATACATATATTTATCTCAACTTTTCTAAGCCTGAGTGCAACAGGAAACGGCGTGCCAAAATCTCCAAATCCAAATCTCCACACGGATATGGAAAGCTATAACTCATGCGCCCGCAGGGCGGCAACAACAGCAATTTGATATCAAAGGGGATCGGTGATCGGGCAGCGGGCGGCAGCGGGGATCGTATCGGGCTGTCGAGGTGTTAGAACCTTTTTGGTCTTTTGGCTTTTGAGAATTTATGGCGCCGCCGTTGCGGACAGACGGACAGACAGACAGGTCCATTAGTGATTTATTGTGGGACAACAAACGATTGTTGTCTACATATACATATATAAATATATATATATAAAGCTATATATATGTCTAGCTCTCTCTGTCGCTTGACATTGAAACAAAGCGAGTAAATGGGTTGCTGCCACAAGCGTGTGAATTCTGTTTTCGTTGCAACTTTCAAAGCAAAAAGAGACGCTGCAAATGAAGTCAAGGCTGGCGGCGCATCGAATTACTCATTAACTCTGGCATGGGGCATATTGCATTTCACATAGACACACGGACGAATATTTCAATAACTCTGTAACTTTCTATAGCATGAATGACATTTCATTGATAAGCATTGAGGGCAGACATTGCTATGTATATATATATATATGCATGCCTTTATATGAACAGGAAACGTAATCGGGCGATAAGATAAGCAGCAGCTGAATGAAAGTCATTGAGAAATTATTTGGCGATTTTCGAGTATTTATTGTACGGCAATAAAAGGATATTTAAATATTTTTTTATTATATATATACATTTATATATTTTATATATATATATATATTTATATATATTATATTTTTTATATTTATTTAATTTGTAGTTCTAAAACTAAAGTTTGGTTCGCTAAAGAAGCAATCCACTGTTTGCTCCAGCCTGTATTCGTTGCTAACGCAATTCAATTGGCAATCCGCATCGAAAGTTCCGTTTTCCGCCTGCTCCTCGAGGTACTCGTTCCACGCATCGACTACGGCTAAGGCAACCAGATAGTCCTCCATTTCGAAGAGCAACCTATTGCCTTGCAGGAGTGCGGCCTGCTTTAGCTTGTACTGGAACATGCCCAAGTTGAGTTTTATGAGCAAGCTGCGGGCCCACGCTACGGGATCTCGGTTTGTATTGAAATTGGTGCCGTCACTTCTTTTGTACACTAGTCGAGGACTTAGCAGTTGCTGCTGCACAATGTCTGATATGGGTAGAACTGCACTACTCAGCGCCTCTCCCATTAGCAGCATGACAATTATAAGGCCAGTAGCACGCATTTCCCGCTTGTCGTTCGGAAGCTCTCGACAGATCAGCCTCTGGAATACAACTGAAGCTTTTTCGACATGATAACCCAAGCTCAAGTCGTTATCAGCCTATTTTCTTATAAAGTAACTATACAAAAAAAATGCTGTGCTATAGCTAAGAATTATTTCATGCTGGAAATTCTATAATTGTATACACAGTTTACATTGACTTAGCGTTAAGCTATATCAAGGACTTTTGCCTTACGAAATCTTTATACAGTTCTCTAGGTCTACTCAAAATTTCAACAAGATCGAAGAATAAAAAACGATGCTAATTTCGATTTCTTTCGAGCACGTGCTGAAGCAGGCCTTCGAGCGACCAAAGGAACACTGTCAAGCCACTTTCAATAATACCCTAGCAAAGGGTTTAATCGGATGCTATAGCTTCTATAGCCAATTAGATGGAAATAAAAATATATGAAAATAAATGCAAGCGTATGTGCTCTTCGGTACGGAGTTTGCATTTCTTTTTATTTTTTTTATAGCGCCCGAATGATTTCAGAGTTGGGAAGTTCCCCTAAAGCTACAAAACAAATTCCAAATATTTTCGTGCTCTTCCCTTGCTCCGACAACAAATTTCGCTGTTTGCTATGTCTAAACAAACCAAGAAGCTTCCAGCTGTGCGCGTTGATTGCCCAACGATGCATTTTTTTCACATTGCAACAATTGGGCAATCATTTTTGGGGGGCTACATTGAAAACACGCTGAATTTACACTTGATTTTCAATGGGTTTTGATGAAACAAAAAAAAAAATAATAATAATAATAATAGTAAAGAAAGTGAAATCGAAATTCGACTTTTGATTTTCGATGCGTGTGATGGAGGAACCTTGACCCCAGGCGACGAGAATCACACATTCGATTGATAAGCCAAGCGAGAGCCGCACTCGTCGTTCTACCAACTGCGCACTCTGCTGAACGCCGTGTCTGTCGATTGGGCTAAAAATAAACTATTACTGCATATAGTATAGAGCGATATGATATCATGCTTCGCTTGCCAATAAAAAAACCAGAAAGTATCTCTCACTTAAATTATGACTAGCTATAATCGTGCGCGTAGATTTGTTTTTTATTTTTTTATTTTATTTATTTATTTTTTTTTGATTTTGTTTTGGTTTCGTTTGGGGTTTGCTTTGGTCTAGTAATTAGCTGGCAGTGTGGAGCCTCCACTTGCCTAGCGTCGCATGCGTAGCTCAAATTTCAGAAACTACATGCACTTGGCGCACTTACAAGTGGAAGAGAGAGAGAGTGAGAGAGAGAGCGAGAGCAGGAGAGGGAACAGGAGCTGCAGAAGACTTTGCTTGGGTGTGAAAAGATTTATGTGCCTGGCGGAGAGCATCTCTTCTGGCTGCCGCTGCCGCTGCGAGTTATCAATGCGTTGGCCACAGGCGCGCCAACGTCGGGCTGCAGCCTCAGTCGCAGCCACAGTACCGACTCCTCACACCCTGCACCGTACCCCTCGCTCTGCAGTCTGTCGGTTGTGCCATTCACCCGAAGCGATTCCAGTTTGGCTGGCATTGCGGCCTGCTGGTGGCATCTTGGGACACTTCATTGTATTGCGGCCGCTTATTTATGGCCTGCTCAGAGTTTTTATAACTCTTCGATTTATATTGATTTGTAATGCACATAAAAACAACAACAACAACAACAACAACGACGACGACGACTGCAGTTGACCTTGTCCCTGGTCTTTGGGGCCAGGATAGCGTCTGCGCTTTGTCTTCTTGCTGCTGTTGTTGTTGTTGTTGCTGTTGCTGCTGCAGTTTTTCTTGCCATGTAAATTATCATAGTTACAAAATACCGAAGGTCAGCCAAAGCGAGTCTCCATCTCGCTCGCTCTCTCTGTCAGTCTCTCTATGCAAAAATGCAGCATTCAAGCAGGTTGCAAGTTGCAACGTCTCGTATTACCACAGCCTCAACAACAAGTGCAACATGGCATTGTTGTCGCTGTTGTTGTTGTTGTTGCTTGGCTTTTTTTCCATCATGTCTGCAGCACGTCAAGAGCGACGCCCAGCTCCAGGTGCACTGTGCGACCAGGTGACATAACTCGAACTCGAACTCGGACAGCAAATGCACATGTGCGCATTTTTGCATACCCTGTACAACAGCAGTGGGGTATATTGCTTATGGCAGCGCATTGTAAATTGGTTCAAATTGAAAGCAAACTTGTAAACGGCGCGCACATGCATAAATTTGCATAGTTACATACCCTGTAATGACCTAAGTGGGGTATATAAGTTGCCTAATTGAATTCAGTGGAGTAATTCAATTTAATTTTTTTTAAATTCTAACAGCAAATGTGTGTTCTATTTTTATTTTATACTCAGCATAAGCTTAAGTAGGGTATATCGGTTGACAAGATATTTTTAAAATTTATATGCATATTTTTTTTTAATTATTTATTAAATTTTGTATAAACTTTTAATTAAAACTATACGCCCAGAAAAAGATAACCTAAACATACCCTGTAGCACTACAAAACGGGTATATTGCTTGACGAATATGGAAATTGCTAGCGAAGTCGCATACGGACAGCTAATGCACATGACTGTGTACCCTGTCGGGGTATGCAGGTGGGGTATATCGATTGGCAAATTTTTTAAATATTGCTTCAAATCGATAAAAATAAAAATAAAAATTTCATTGGTATGTGGCTCTTATCAAAGGCTGTGGCATGCCACACGCTGCACGTACACCGCCCGCAGACACACACACACACACACAGAGTCATACACACGCACACACTTGTTGTGTGCATGCAAATATTTCGCACAGAATTTGTTAGAAAATTGCGAAAACTGAAACGTTGAAAAAAACAAAGGCGAAACCTGCGCGCGCACATGACAAAGTGTAAATTCACGACATTGTTGTGGCTGTTGTTGTTGTTGCATTTTTATTGTTGTTGCTGCTGGGTGCATGTGTGTTGCATAAGCCGCTGTCGCTCTTATGCGCGCAGCAAATAGCAAAATATTTGCTTTATTAATTAAGCGAAGGCGCATTTGGCAATGCGTTTGCGATCAAAATTCATGCACTTAGTCGAGCGTCAACAAAGCCGGGCAAACAGTTCGAAAAAGGCAAAGGGCGGCCAAAGGGGGAGGCAGCCAGCGAGCGGTAGAGCGGTAGAGAGCGAGGGCAGGCAGTAGGAAGTCGCAGTCGGAGCGGGTCGCAATGATTAATGGAATTCAATGCGGAAGCCGATCGACTGAAAGGGTTGGGATGAGTTTGCCGCGGCGATTGCGTAAGGTAAACAAAACGAGAGAAAGACGCAGGGAAAAAAACAGAGACAGAAAAAAAAAGAGAGAGAGAGAGAGACAGATGGAGAGAGGAAGTAAGCGACTGGGAAAAAGGAATGAGAAACAAGTGTGGTTCCGGTATGTAGAAATAACAAGATTGCGCATTACTTCCGAGAATGCAATGAAGAAACTCAAAGGGGGAAATACGCTGTAACTTGAGTGATTGACATGGTATATTGTTGAAATTTGGAGCAAGCAAAAACAGCATATAGAACTATAGCTCTAGCAAGAATCATGCAGATATGGCTAGAGCTGCGCAAGTTATGCGCAAAACAAATGTAGAAATTATATCAACTTGATTTAGTGCGAAATTGACTTTTTTAATGGGTTTAACTGCATGCCAAAGACTTATTTATAAGACTTTGAAAAATTTATAGTCATGCTAAAGATTTTTCTATAATTTTACTATATGCTTGGTCTTTAATTCCATGTCAAGATCCAGCGCTAGAAATGTGTCAGCTCGTCGCTGTAGTCTCTTGATTGGGGCAACAAATTAAGTTTCAATTAAAATAACCATGTCGTATGCCAGTTGCTGCTGTGTGTAGGTGTAGATTAAACATGCACACATATAGTCACACACACTCACACACACACACACACACACACACACATAAATTTATGGGTCAGAGTTAGTTATTAGCGTTCGACTTCTGCCATGACCGTGCACTTTGCAGCATTTTTCAATGAAAATTTAGTTTGCTGCTTTTGCTTTTGCTGATTAAAGGCGCGCATTTTTTGTTGGATTTTTTTTTTTTTTTTTGGTTTTTTGATTTGTATTTTTTTTTTTCTTTCTTGTCGGTTAATTCCGAGGCTTTCACCGGCGCGGCATGTGGGTCACCTTTCGCCACCGAGTAATGGCTGAAAGAATCGCCGCCGTCGCCTAATGAACTTGTTCTCGAGCCTCTACGACTTGTTGCCGGGTCTCAGTCTCTGGCTCTGCTTTTTGTCCGCTTGTAGGTGTTTGACCCTGCAGAGGCTTATGTAAATTTCAGCTCCGCATTCGAATCGAATTCTAATTCGGTGCGCACACATTAATCAATTGCCAAAATCGAGTGAGCGGCAGAGCGAGAGCAAAGCAGCGACAATTTAATTATAACAACAAAACAGAGGCAGAAACAACGACGTCTACACGACGCCGTATCTGAAATTGATATCGTGACTTTGTGTAATTTGTAATTTACGATGAGATCACTTCCTCTCCGAGGCGAGCATCATCGAGTCGAGTCGGCGATCTTCCATTCCATTTCTATGCCAAAACATACATCAATTCGTCGCCTGAGCGGGAGAGAGACAGAAAGAGAGAGAGAGCAGTGTGACAAGATCTGCTCACTCTCTCCCTCTATCTCTCTCTTTCTCTTCCCCTCCTGCTCAGCACACACATGACTGACAGCGCATCCTTCCTATGCGCTTGCCTGTGCCTCGATCTCGTCTACAGCCTCGATCTTTGCTCTTCTGTCTTCAAATTTGCATTCGCATTCGTATGCGGAATCAAAATCACTTTGCCATCGCCGACTATAGCCGTGTCTAAGTCCGATTCCAGCTCGCAATGCGACTTTGTTTTGCTTCGCATAAATTAGATCTGGCATTCGTTTGCCTCTCTGGCTTCTCGCACTAATAAATTCAGAATTCGCAATTGAAATGAAAGCAGCAGGCACAAAAAAAAAAAAAAAATAAAAAAAAAAAAATAAAAAAATAAAAAATAAATAAAGTAAAAAAAGAAATAAGATATAACATAAAATGTAAATCATTTAAGATCCGTTGATTTCTGCGGATTTTCCACTCATTTTTTGCATTTCCCGCTGATTGCATTTAAAATCGCGCGCAGAACTAAGCGAAACTGCAGCTTCAATTGCATTTGCAATCAAACGAAATTATGTGGGCTATCGCAAGCGCTTCTCCTTTCTCTCCCTCTCTCTCTATATTTTTGCCTGTCTCTCTCTAGTTTCTAATGCGGCCAATTATATTGCAGCTTATAAGGCTAGAAGCTGGCATGCGCGTTTAGCAAGCTATCGTAAATTTACTTTTTTAGAGGGGCTTGATTGAAAATGATTTTATGATGTAGTACTTTATATGATGTTGTATAGATTAGTAATTTATAGTATTATAAAGCTTTTATTTTCAGCAGATTATTATTCTAATGCAATAGAAATAAGTTTAAAATTGTCTACATATTTCTTTTAATATTAAATGATCCTTTGCGCTACATATTTACCTAAAAAACTTAATTTTTTAACTGGCAAAAATATAAAAATATAATATATATATAATAATAAAATAATACAAAAGTTTAAAAATGTCTACACATTCTCTCAAGATTTTATGTTCCTTTGCGCTTTATATTTAGCTAAAAAACTGTATTTTTTAACTGGTAAAAATATACAAATTTAATATATATAATAATATAATAATAAAAAAAAGTTTAAAATTGTCTTCATTTTTTTCTCAAGATTTTATGTTCCTTTTCGCTTTATATTTCGCTAAAAAAAACTTTATTTTTCAACTAGAAATAAAAATATAAAATTTCTGTTTAATGTTATTTCTTATGATTTCAATTTATTTTGTATCTTAGCTTGTCTTTATACATTTTCTTTCCCAAAAAAAATTTCTATGTATTCAAGTTTCCTTAAATGCTTTATCACTCCATGTAAATATATAATAATACATTTATTTACTTTTCTTTAAAATTACAATGCCGCATAAGTATATGAAATTAAAACTATATAATGTATATATAATTTACAAAAACGCTATGAAGCTCTTTCTAGGAATTCTATTCCGCTTTATAGCTCATTTTCTACCACTCTCTAGATCTCCCCTACCAGCTCACTGCCTAGATAATCAAGCCGCCTCGAATTAAAAGCAGCTTATAACTTCATTTGCTCCATTCCTAGGCAACAATTCCAAGCTGAAGCTGACCCATTTCCGCTCTGACTTTGGTCTTCGAATCGTAGATCAGTCTCAATTTGAATCTGAGGCTGAGTCTCTGTCTCCATCTGCGGCTCAGTCCTTGACCTTTGCATTGGCTATTGCATGTTGGTCTCACTCACGTACCGCCTTTTTATGGCTACCGCTCTTAAAATGTATTATTATATATTGTAGTTATAGTTAGCTGGCCCCAGAGATCGGGGCTCTCATTAAGTTGTAACCGGGCGGTAGCGAGCGGCGAGTGTCTTTTATCTTTCGGCTGCGGTTTATGGGGCGGTTTCGCTGAACTCATCAAAGTTGAACGCAATGCGCGGCAAGCGTTTATCGTCTATCGTTTATCGTTTATCGCTCTTGTCTATTTTTGGCCACGTTGAGCTTAATTAAATGAAGTTGCAATCCCACGCAGCGCAATTCTCGATCGAATGTTGCAACTGCTCCTGACTCTGGCCAGAAGTGTCGCCAATACATATCTATAGCTGTAGCTGTATCTATAGCTGTAGCTGTATCTGTATCTATATCTATATATATATCGCGATATGTCGCCTTTAATGCCTACACTTGATCGGCCTACGTGCTGCAGACTATTGATTTGTCCGTCTTGCCGGATGACACTCTCATGTGCAGCGAAGCGTGTGGGCAAATGTCTGACAGCGGACAAGTCTGGACGCAAGCGGACAAGTCGAGAATGCCGCCAAGATGCTGAAATATTGTCGCGTAGGTCGAGGCAATCAGATGCCAACAGAACAAGATAGCAGAGCGTGAACAGACAGAGAGAGAGAGAGGGGAGGGAGATAGCGAATGGAAGCGATACCTGTTTTTAATTACACAACCGCCAGTTCGATTGGTAATTAAAGAGTTTGGGTGGCCCACTGACCGGCAGGAGGAAAACGCAATTGGGAACTCGCTTGCATAAGCGCGAGAGACAAACAGAGATGCGATTGCAGAGCGAGAAGATAGAGAGAAAGAGAGAGAGAGAGATGGGAGAGTGGGACAGGCGTGGGCTAGGGTAGACAGACGAGGCTTGGCTGTGTGGTCCAGACGCCGGCCAAGCCCAGGCCCAGGTTGCAACTGCGGCTGCTGCTGCTGCTGCTGCAGGCAACTTGCCGCAGAAACAGAAACAGTGAAATAACCTAAAATTACCGCCGCCAATTTAATAGTCACACTTGCAAGTTGCAACAGACGCAGAGGCTGAAATTACGAAAAACAACAGCAACAACAACCTGCAACAACAACAACTTGCAACATGCAGCGACACGCATGCGCCCCGCCTGCCTGGCGTCGGCGTCGACGCTGGCGTGTGAGGGCATTCGAAATGCTTCTTAGAAATGTTAAGATACCCGTCGCACTCCTGCTGCTGCTGCCTTCCCTCCCCTACTTCCTTCTCTCTCCCAGGCAAACACTCGAGCCGTAGCCGTAGGTGGGTGGAGCGTACGCTTCCCCGGGCAGAGCAGGGCAGGGCAGGGCATCGCTCTCGCTTCTCTCCAGCAGACATTGTATAATTTTGTTTAGTTTCTGTAATCGTTCTCGAGAAAATGTGCAGCCTCATCGTAATGATGTTGGTAAATACACTTACGCTCCAAAGACAACAACAACAACAACAACAACAACAGCATGAGAGTCTCTATGGCAGCCCGCCCCTCCCTCTCTTCCCCAGCACCTCCTTCTCGCTGGCTCGGCGATCGGGCGGCCGCCAAAAAAGGTTTCTAAGCAGGCGCTAATGGCTTTTTGATTGTCTTGCGGTTTCAAGGTTGTCCAGCAGGCGGCTCGAGAGCAGAGGTTAAGGGTTACCGTTGGGTTGAGGCCAATGAATACACTGCAAGAAATTGCTTTTGTATGAAACAATTTTTTTTTCAAATACTTGCGAAGCTTTTGAATTGGAAAATAAGTTTATTTGGAGAAATATTTAAAAATGCTGCACATACGCTGAAAAAAATAATCAGAATATGTAAGCTATTTCAAAGTATTCATTGCGCAGCTGCAGTCAAAATTTAAATATACATGCACTGAGAAAAATAATAAGATATTTAAAAAAAATTTTAATTTAAACTAAAAATTTAAATACACATAATTTTTCATACACAAATATTATGTTTAGAGAAATAACTAAAAATGCTGCACATACACTGAGAAAAATAATCAGAATATGTAAGCTATTTCATTTCATTCACTGCTCAGCTGCAGTAAAAAAATTTAAATACACATAACTATATTTTATCCAGTGTAATTTTCTCTCTGATAAATTATTTTAATAATAGTATCTAAAAATAATTGAACTATATAAAGGCTGTCCTATATATTTCTTTTAAAGTAGCATTAGTATATATTTCTTGCAGTGTAGTGGACACTTTTTACTCCAATAATAATGAGATTTTTCTACTATAAAACGGAATATTATACATATCTTTTTTTTGTGTAGTTTAACTTTTATTTTTCAAATAATTAAAATAGTTTCAGATTTTCCTTTAGAAAATACAAAATCACTTGCAATACGATCCGCTTGTTATCTCCCCCACTGCATTTCTTGCAGTGTAGTTAGGCGTGGCGCGGCAGCTGCATTCTCACATTTTCGAAAAACAAATAAAGCAGTAATTGAGACTTTTTTCGGCGTGTGTGTGAATCCCAAATTTCCTCGGGCAAATATGATTTTCAACAGCGATCGATCAAATGCGAATGGCATTGCAGACAGACAACGCACACGCATACGCACACACACACACACAAACACACACAGCTACAGATAGATACACACACTAAGCTACAGCGGGCTGTGGCATGAGGCATATCGTATGTCAAGCGATGCATTCGCATCAGACGGACAGGCGGACGGGCGGACGGACGAGGCGACAGGCAACCCGGTTAGATAAACAAACCAAGAGACAAACAAACGGGCGGACAGACAAGCAGGCGGACAGACGGACAGACAAGCGCACAGCAAGCGCCATATGTGCGTACGCACACATTTCTTTCTCTTCATACATAAAAACATGTGTGCCACAGCACTGTGTGTAGTCTCTGTGAGTGTGTGTGTGTGAGTGTGTGTGTAAAACTACCGTTTGATCGATCGTTTTGATTAAAAATGCAACACATTTCTATATGATCTGTCACAGACTGTCAGACAGATCTGGCTGAAAGCCGCAAAAGCGACAGAAGCAGAGGAAGACCGAGAGGCAGAGAGAGGGAGAGGCAGAACGAGATGGAGGAGAGTCGGCGGAGACAAGCGAAATGTTTGTTAAAGTGAAATTAACGTCGTCAGTTAACAGGCTACCAATCAACAATGCCACAACACTGTGCAACTGCAACTGCAACTGCAACTGTATCTGTATCTGAATCTGTATCTGCAGCCTTAGCTGCATCTGTATCTGTGTCTGTGGCCAACAACACGCATGTCTATGGCAATTGCAGACAGGCAACAGCCTTTCATTGGCATGCAGTCGTCGCGTCGCGTCGCGTTGCCAACTTACCAACTTTTCCGCATGATTGTTGTCTACGCTTCCTCAAGATATAAGCCAAACCGAACCAAGCCAAACCGAACCCAGGCAAACCGAACCAAACCAAACCAAAACCCAGCCGATCCGTAGCTAACCAAAGCGAAGCCAACTGCCAACAGCCCGCAGCTCATCTGGTTTCCAGTTTATTTTACAATTAATGAAATTCAATCGATTTATTAACTCTCTTGTATGCGATACGAAACGATACGATATGCGTTATGCTATGCACATATTTGCATTACTCACCGAGCACCCCTCGCGCCGGCTGCACTTGGCTGTCCATTAACCTTCATTAGGCTTAGCGCTGCACTCGCTTTATGCTTGCCTGTTGACAATTTCGTTCGTCGACGATTTCACAATTAAAACTTTATTTATTTATTTGTTTGCCGTAATGAAGTGTGTGAAACAAATTCCTTTTAGTTTCGGGCTTTGTGCAATTGCCACCCACCCAAATAGGCCCGATCAGCAGGCCCGAGAGAGTGAGAGTGTTTGCAGTGTTGTGTGGGTAAAAGTGTGGAGACTATGAGATGCCCTGTAGAAAAGTTGCGGAAGAAGAGCATTCGATATTTATTATTTTTTATTTTTGGTGTTGTATGCATGATTAATCTAGATAATTTTATTTTGTATTATTTTAAATATTATTATTATTTAATAATAAATCATTTTTTTATTCTTTTTAATTTTGTGTAGATAATTTTCTTTCTCATATTTTCTTAGTTACACCTGTAATAAGGTTCAGGAATATATAGCTTATAAATTCATTAAGCTAATTCTTACCAACGATAAATACTTTTAATGAATTATTTTTTTATACTTTTTTATTTTTTGTTGATGATTTTATTTATAATATTAGCTTAGTTATACATCTACTAAGGCTCCCGATTATATAGCTTATAAATTAACTAAATATATTTTTTTTCCGGCGATAAATACTTTCAATAAATAATTTGTTTTTTTTCAATTTTGTGCCTATTTTCAAAACGTTGCTGTAGAATAATGCATACAATTCTTGTTTTTCTCACGCAGCATTAAGAAAAGCTTAGGCTGTAAGACATTTCTATATGCTACATAAACTCAGTTCTATATATACAAAATTTCATATTTTTAGCACTCATATTTCCAGAGATCTACACGTTTTATGCCTAAATCAATGTTGCTGAAAGTCGATATTTGCAAAATTAAATCATTAGTTATTCTCACTTAATCCCTTTTCAGTTTGCAGCTGCAAAACAAGGCGAAAACTGCTAGGAAATGTGAGAAAAGCTTAACTAGCTGCAGAGCTATTTTTACACACAAGACACTATATAATTTCTACGCGGAAAAGCTGTTAAAAGTCTTACGTACACGCAACGTTGTGTGTTGTCTAATGCCGCTTCGCTAATTACAGGGTATTAAAAGCTGTCCGCCTGCCTGGTCAGGCCAACTGCCTGTTGCAGTCACTTTGTTTGGCTCGTTATTGTTGCTGTTGTTGCTCTTGTCGCATTTTTGTGCAGCTCAAATTGTTATTGCACAATTTTCGTTTTTGGGGAATTCAATGCAATCGCCACAAAACTGGCCATGGGTGGGTAGAGCCAAGTCGGAAGCGGGCAGAGGGAGAGGGGCATGCGGCTCTGCCGAGTGTCGACAACAAAATGCGCCTAATTGTCAACGGCAATTGACGCCGCATAACACTTTGTTTGTTGTCCGTTGTTGTTGTTGTTGTTGCAGTTGTTGTTGCCGTTGCTAATTTTATGACGCGAATAAATTTCGAATGCGTTTGTTTTTGAAAGTCCATAAAAAAGCGAGCGAACTGCGCTCAAGTTCAGCTCGCAACACTGCAGTTTTGGCTACTGCGACGATTATCGACAACACATTAGCAGCTATCTCGCTTGCACTGCCTGACAGGTCGGGCAACCCGTTAAAATTGCATGCCTTGGCATTGGCCATTATCGAAACTGAGGCATCAATCCGTTGGGGCAGGCAAACAGGCAGGCAGGCGGACAATACGGGGCAACACCGGGCAACACAATTGCAAATTGCAATTGGCGATTGGCAATTGGCCCGGCCAATTACCAGGGGGAGAAAATGGAGCAGGCCCCGAACTCGATAACACCCAAACTCGTTTTACTGCCGGACAACGAGCGGACAGCGAGAACGGTGTCTTACCCAGCGCTCTCGAATGCAGCCAGCCGATCGGTCCAGTTGCCCAGTGATTATGCAATTTACATGATGTTTTCTCTCTC
Organism: Zaprionus bogoriensis; assembly: GCA_035046045.1. Classification (NCBI taxonomy): domain Eukaryota; kingdom Metazoa; phylum Arthropoda; class Insecta; order Diptera; family Drosophilidae; genus Zaprionus; species Zaprionus bogoriensis. Next base: position 489,996 of record JAWNOI010000010.1, read on the forward strand.
GGGGATCGCCGGGGCTGGCACTGAGTTCGTTTTCCGTTCGATTGCTTGTTGAGAGAGATATCTATTACTATCTACATCTATTGTTCTATTTTCTCTAGTTTCAATTTCAGCTAGTATAGTATTCAAACTCGTTTGTTGACCTAACTAAGTTCCCCGGAGATTCTCTTTATTGTATTTAGACACACTTTGAAATTTGAAAAGTGATTTTTTTGATAAATAAAATATAATATATTGAAATAAAATAAGATTTAATATAATAATAATATTAATAATAATAATATGATATAATATAGTATTATTTAAATTAATATAATATTAAATGATGTATGATACAATTGAATTTAATAGAATATAATTAAGTATAATATAATATGATAATATAATCTATTATATAAAAATGAATCGCAAAATGTGTTGGTAAGCGCATAACTCAACAACGCCTGAACCAATTTGGCCAAATTTTTTTTTAAATTGTTCGTTGAAGTTCAAGGTTTGTGGGCACGGCAAGAAAAATTAGAATTATTGCTGGGAAAACCGTTAAAATGGCCATTTTCTTTTTCCCATACAAATTTTCCGGGCCACTTCAAGTAACCTTTCACGAACACGTCAAAGTAAAACACACCTAAACACATTATTTGTAATACATAAACAGTCTACTTTTGCACGCCTAGCAGCAAGGTAGTTTTATTTATTTTAAAAATTTAAAATCCCTCGGCCACTAACCTGCGCGTTTCTTTTTATGACTTCAAGTCATATCAAAATTAAAAAAAAAATGCCTGCCACCAAATCAACTGAGCTTGCTTTTGTCATGGATGGTTTTTTTATGTTTTTAAATTATAATTATTTCTGGATAAACCCTAAAAATAGCCATTCTCTTTTTCCCATACAAATTTTCCCGGCCACTTCAAGGAACCTTTGACGAACACGTCAAAGTAAAACACACCTATACACAGTTTACATAATAAATAGTTAGTCTAATTTTGTTCACCGAGCAACAAGGAACTTTAATTTATTTTAAAATAAATAAAAGTACCTTGCTGCTTGGTGAACAAAAGTAGACTGTTTATGTATTACAAATAATGTGTTTAGGTGTGTTATACTTTGACGTGTTCGTCAAAGGTACCTTGAAAATAAAAATAAATAAATAAAATATTATAAGCAATAAATTTGATTATAAAATCTCTTAAAAAAATTATCAAAAAATTCTTTTCAAAAATGTTATATACGGGAGAGGGATTGGGAAAAGTATTGGGAGATGGACTGGCAAAGCGACTGGGAAGACTGGGAGAGGGACTGGGAGAAGAACTTTGAGAGCGACTGGGAGAGGGACTGGGAGTGCGACTGGGAAAAGAATTCGGAGAGGGACTGGGAAAAGAATTCGGAGAGTTACTAGGAGAGGGAGAAGGATTGGGAGAGGGACTGGGAGAGGGACTGGGAGAGGGACTGGGAAAAGAATTGGGAGAGGGACTGGGAGAGCGACTGGGAAAAGAATTGGGAGAGGGACTAGGGAGAGGAACTGGGGAGAGCGACTGTAAGAGCGACTTTACAGCTACAGGGGAGGGACTGGGAAAGGGACTAGAAGAGGGACTGGGAGAACGACTGGGAGAAATATAGCCATCTGGTGGCGAAACGGAGTTCGCCGGGTTTGCTAGTTCAATATAATATAATAGAATCTAATAGAATATAATATAATGTAATATAATATAAAATATATATAAATGAATTAGAGAATTTTTTAGAACTTAGGAAAATAATAGAAACCAAATCAGACGTCATTAATTCTATTATTTTCTTAAGTTCTCCAAAATAGAAGCATAATTTTTTTTTTATTATTATATCATAATTAAGTTGAATTTAAAGCGCTTTTGATCTTTTTGAATTTCTCAATAATTTCATAATTAGAATCGTGTAAAGCATAAGTAGGTTATTATGCTGCACGTATATGCCGTACAGCAATACTATAAGTTCTTTGCTGATCTTAAGCTCATTTGATCTACACGAACTTCAAAGAGGTCTGCAGAGCTACGGTGCTGTAGATGTTCACATTCTCCTCAAGAATCATAAATAACTGGGTTAATTTGTAACGCTTGCCTGCATGCGTAATGAAGCGTTCAGCCCGATTACGAACTGAACTAGATGCGATTGGGTACTCCAGAGCAGCCTTCGATCGCCGTCGATCGTTGTAGGGAAAAGCCGAAAAATCAATTAACGCTGTCATAGCGAGGGGCAACCAAACAGTTTGCGAGCGACGTGCAGAGTTTAACCAATAAGAGACTGGAATGCGCTGCATATATAAGCGATATATATTTATATATATTTGTTTGTATTTCCTGCATTCGAAAGCCTCCATGAAGAATTCTTCTGTCGACGCTGTATCAATTGCCTTTCAAATTGCAATTTTGCATTTGAAGTGCAGTGCAGCAAATCGTGTGGACAGCGCGCAGTTCAGGCAGTTGTGGCAGTTGCACGCTGATTGGCAGGCTTTCAAAAAAAAAAAAAAAAAACAAAAAAAAAGCGTGGAGCGAGCGCAGGTGGCGGCGGCAGCTCCCACACAATGTCCGAGTTGCAGTCGCAGTTGCAGTTGCAGTTGCATTCGCTCATTATTGCAACAGTCGCGTCGCTAGGTGTGTCAGTAGTTGCAACACTTGCTGCTGCTGCTGCTGCTGATTCGATCACGTGGCGCTGCTGCTGATCAATAAGCTGCAGGCACGCAAGCCTCTCTTTCTGCCTCTCACTTGCCTGGGCAAAAAAAAAATGGGTTAATGCGCAGCCAGCGATTATTTGTTTTCATTGTTGATTGTATTTACATTCGTGTTTGCTTAGCTGCTCCTCCCGCTGCTCCCGCTGCTCCCGCTGCTCCTTCTCTTGCTGTTTAAACAATTTCTTTACTCTTACTTTTGATTAGGCCGTGACTCGACAGTTTCGCGGATTAATTCTTGAAAAGTAAATCTGCTGATGATTTGTCAACCGTGTCGCCCTCTCTCTATATACATGCCTTATATACATTTATGTAGATCTTCCAACTGGGTTACAATAATAAACGCTGTCGCTTTCCATTTCAGTTTCTTCTCATCTTCTTTCAAATTGAATTCTTGCACGCCAGCGGCAGCATTTGTCGCCCGTGTTGCATGTCATTGCCACTTTGCCCCCCCACCGCAATTACGCCAAATTAACAGGCTGCCCGGCTGTCAGTCTATCGAGCTGTCTGTCTATCTGCCTGTCTGCCCATCTGTCCAGCTGTCTGCTCGTCTTCTCTTGCACTGTAAATTATGACGGGCCATACATAATTAATCAAAGCGTTAGGGCCGCAGCTGGCCGTCTGTCCGTCCGTCCGTCCGTCCATCCAGCTGCCATTTAGTCTCAATTAACACACGCAAATTAACCAGAGCTGCCGATGAACGCCACTGCCACTGCAGCCACTGCACCACCTTGCCCACTGTGGTGCAGTGGTGCAGCTGAACGCTTGAACGCTTGAGCTGTGAAATATGCGCGGCATTCGAAAGTAGAAACAGCGCAGCACCTACTGGAATTTGTGTGCCTGCATTTAGTATAGAGTGCATGCTGCACAGTGGTGTAGGCAGAAAAGGAATTTAATAAAAATAACAATGGAAAGCAAAAATTCAACTATGGTTGAGTATGTAGAACTTGTAGAAGTGTTTTTGAAAATAATAAAATAGTAATTAAAATTAAGAAGAGAAATGTATAGGAAATAAAAATGGAAAAACTATAAATTTATCTAATGAAAAATGTGTTCTTTGAATTCAATAATTTATTCAATAAAATATCGAAAAAATTAAAATAAAAATGGAAAATGCTATAATTTTTATATGCTTAAAACTAATGTTTAATTAATTAGTATAGCCATTAAAATTCAGTTCAGTCGGAAAACCCAAAATAAGCATGAAGAAGCTTCAAGAAATATATTTTCTGTTAAGCGGGCTAAATTTGAAAAAACTATAAGCCTTTAAAAAAGAAATCCATATTAAATATATTTTTTACTTTATAATTAAAGCTATTTTCTGCTCAAAATTATTTTGCTGCAAATAACTTTTGATTACTAAGAAAATTTAACAAAATTCAATATATTTTGTACAATATAGTTAGAATTTCTTTTGAACTGTACAAAATTTTTTGAATACTTGCTGCAAATCTTTGCTAAAATTAATTCAATATTATAAAGCGTAGTGTTATAAAAATAAAAAAATTAGCATTCAGAAATCTTCTACAATTTTTAGAGTTGTACTCCCATTTCGGACTGCATTTCTTTTCAAAACGTGCCCCCTTGCACAGGCGCCACTGTTGGCGGCCAGCGATACCCAAGCGTAACCGTGAATTGCGGCCTTTTGCATCTGTTTCGCTCGCTCTCCTTCCTCTTGTTCTCTCTCTCTCTCGCTCAACCAGTTTGGAAATTCTACTGCTGGACAGGCGGACAAACAGACTGACCATGGGCGAAACCTGATGTGCCTGACGCGCCTGACGTGTAGTCGATTTGTATTTCAAATGACGTCTGGTTCCGTTGACTGATTCCAATGTCAGCTGATTGAATTGCAAAATCTGAGCCAGCTCGCCAGATACATTTGGCAATCATCTCGCAGCAGCACACGGCACAGCACAGCACAGCACAGCAGAGCCCAGAGCTGGTAGCTGTTCTATCAATCTAGCTAATGAATTACCTGGAAACTTGTCGTCGATCGCGTCGCGCATGCTAATTCCGCGAATACGCTGAATATAGATTCGCGCATCTGGTAGTTCGTGCGAGTGTTGACTCGCGATTTATTGCCAAATATTTATCAATAGTCTTTTGGCCATTGACTTGAGATTTCTGGCTAGCGACAATGCGCACAAAGTGTGAACTAATTTGTTACGCTATTACGAACTTTTTTTTGCCAGTGTATTGATTTATGCTTACAAATTTACTAATTTTTGTTCTCTCTTTTTATATTTACAGCGAGCAGTTGGTTGATTTGCTTTGAGGGAATTACAGCCACGGAAAAAGGTAGGTAAGCTTATATTAAAAATTTAAGAGAAAGCTAGGAAAAATTAAATGAAGATATGTTAAGCATATTGTAGAGAAATACTGCAATATTTTGTGGAAAATTAATTAATTAATAACTTTTGATATTTACAATTATTGATCCGAATTTTTTGCGAGAAGTAGTTTTTTATTTAAATTATTGAAGAATTAATTTAAGCTGCAAGCAAATTAATTTATTATTTTAGAATTAATAAATAATGAAATAATAAATTAATAATACAATAATAAACGTATTGCTTATAGAAAATTTGATAAAAAAAATATAGAACACTTAAGAAGATTTGCTTTTGCACTTTTTAAATGTTAACAATAATTAATAATGTTTTTAATATAATTCGGATGAGATTTATTTTAAATTTAAATATTTTTAAGAACTTCCATTACATAGAATTTTTTTGAATAGTGTTAGAACCTCACTGATTTCAAGGCCCGCCGATAGTTGGAGTTCAGTTCCCCGCGTTGCTTCTTGTTTCCGCAAATAATTAACAACGCGGCGGGGCAAAAACTTTCGCAACTTGTCGCTGCTGGCACCAAATGCAAATTGCAGTGCGATGAACAAATATGCCAATTAAATCCATAAATATTTGCCAGCTGCCGATGTCAAGCCCGAGCGATTCGCGTTTTGACACCCAAAAACCAATAAAGATTTCCAAAAATATTTCTTACAAATAGCTGCGACAGCCGCCGCGGCGGCAGATGACAACAGCAGCAGCAGCGGCAGCAGCAGCAGCCCGTACAACAACAACAATAGCAACAACAACAACGTGCTGTGAGGCAGACAGAAATCATTTATGTTAATCAACACATGTTTTCGAAGTCATTGGCCAGAGCAGACCAGACCAGACCAGACCCGATCGGGCCAGAGCAGCGCGGGGGGGACTCACGCGAGATCGGGCGGGCTAATGTAAAGTTGTCTGTCGTTTCTGGAGGAGCTGCTGCCTCCGTTGTTGTTGTTGTTGTTGTTGTTGTTGTTGTGGTTTGGCTTCTTCTGTCTATCTGCATGCATATTAAAATGCCCAAAAAACCGAAACAAAATAAATATATACAAGAAACGTGTTTGCCCCTGCCCTGCAGCGCCAGCTCTAACTTCACCCCCTGCGACTCGACGAGCTCAAATCAAATTCAAATTGTGCGCGCCGTTGAAATTTGCGCTAATGTTGCCATTTGTGTTGTTGTTCGGGTTGTTGTTGTTGTTGTTGTTGTTGCTGCTGCCCCCTGGCGGCGTTGATGGGCCAGTTTGTTGCTTCGTGTGGTAGGTGTAGACACAAGACACCAGAGACCAGCGACGAGAGTTATTTTTGGTCTGGCGACTCTATATGGCCGCCCCATGCCGGACAAGATTTCTGGCCGCGTCGCACTGCGGCTTTTTCGTCTAATTCTTATGCAAATCTTGCAGTGCCAATGCCAAAGTCTTGTTGTTGTTACGCTCTGCCATTGCAGCGAGGCATGACTGTGGCAGATTCTTGCGAAATGTTTTGTGACTCAAGCGAGCTCGTCAAACAGATTTCAAAAATCGAATTCGCATTAATTTCTAAACGAGTTGAGCGTAAAAGGTGAAAACAGCTTTTGGCTCGAGAAATCCCAGAAAACAACAGCAACAACAACAACAAGCATAACAACTAAAGCAGAGCGCACAACAATGATAACTAACACTTTTTCAACAACCATAAATGACAGCGCAGAGATAAAGGCGGCCCATAAAGTCACAACGCGCTCAGTTCGCGAGAAGATACAGAATCAGCTCGACAGGCAGCAAGGGAAAGAGTCACAGATAGACAGAGAGTGTGAGTGAGAGAGAGAGAGAGAGAGAGAGAGAGGGGAGCCGCTGCGACGGCGACAACTGTAAAAGCAGACAGTGAACAGCGCGCACAGTGCTCGATATAACATTACGCATACGCCCCGCAGGCCGTGACTCATCCCGTTCGCACCGAGTGGTGATATATGTGACAGATAAAAAACTCGGGGGTGCGTTCGCATTTATCGATTGCAGTTCGTTTTAATTTTTTTTGTGTGTTTTGTGTTTGCTCTCGCGCTGTTGAATGCCAATTTTCGCAATCGCCTGACAGGCACTTCCGTTCTTTTTGTTGCTCTAGTGTGCATTTCTGGGAGATTCTGCAGTGCAGCAGGGTGCGACTGCGGTAGATTTTTCTTACGTGGAACTGGTGAGTTGGCAGAGACTATATCTAATCTTGATTTTTATGTTATTATTGAGAAAATTACCTTAGAACATTTTTGAAATTCAATTCTTATGCAAATTTTGAGTCGTCTAATCGATTTCAGTTGAAACTTGATGATATTAAAACATGCGTATGAAATAAAATTAAAAATTTTTATATTTTTAAATTTATAAAATTTAATTCTTTGTCAATTTTTATGTATATATATATAATATTTTATAGTATGTCGATATTATATAGCTATGTTTACAGAATGACTCTTTTTCATAAAAATTGGCTTTTTTTATTATTTAAAGAACGAAAGTCTCTCGAAAGTGTGACTATCTTTGTCTTTTTGTTAAAGTATATTTTGAGCATTTTAAATTTACCTTTATTTAGTATACTATTCCAAAAAAATGTTGGATATTTTGAGGGTATAAAGTAAGTTTTTTTTTAATGCATTTTTTTAAACATTTTGAAATGAATTTTTATGCAAATTTCGAAACAAAAGTTTTTTAATAGAACAAATATTACAAAATGTTATAAATAATTTAATTTGATTGTCAAAAAAATTAAGAAGCTGATATAGTAATAATAAGTAGTAGTAATAATAATAATATAAATAATTAATAAGTTTTCAAATTTGAAATAATAATATAATATTTCCATCAAGTGATAAGTTTAACCGATAAGAGAGAAGGAGAGACAGAACAGTCCACTCAACTCACGCCTGTAGCCATTGATAAGGCACTGCTTCGATCATCGATTATAATAAGTTAGAGAATAAATATTTCTGGAAACTTTAGCCGCTTTTGATGTTCTGTTCGTAAGTTTTCGGCTTGTTTGCCGCATTCGCCATGGCAATTCCTCACAGTGTGTGAGCGCACGAATCCGTGTCCGAGCTGCAGCAGTCCAAATATGTCGCTCTTGTGGCACGGCATTAAGCAGAACTCGTCTAAATACTATGCCCGCCCGTTGCTTGATTTGCGTTAATCTTGACGCCGCTTTTGTTATGCTGATCTGCCGTTTACCCCTCGCTCACCTCCCCGATTGCGCCTTGCCAGCAACTGAAGCGCGTTCCCATTACCGAGCACAGCTTGACTCCCACTGCAGGCCACGTACACCCAGCTGCAGTTAATTGTGTGCGCTGCTTATGAACTTGACATGCAGAACGAATGCGATGCGTTGCATGCAGCTTGCAGCATGGGGTGTGGGGCGTGTGGCATGCTGCATGCTGCATGCTGCAATCGGAGTCCATCGGCGCGGGCAGCACATAAACTCACACTTAAAATCAATAAACGTAAACTGCGCCCACCTACGAAACTTGGTCCTGACCGCGGCCCGACGCCCGACGCTATAACCCTATAAAATAGCGCAAACTTATGCTCACAATAAACATAAACAAGACCATAGACTATGCGGATCGGGACCCTAAAAAGCATAAGCTGATAGAGCCCGAGTGGGAGAGGGAGATCGACTGAGCTGGGAGTTCCTTTGTCATTGTTATGAAGTTGTTGCTACACGGGTAAACATGTATTTTTATTGCCACGCCACGCATAAAAGGATGTCCCGGGGCTGTGGACCAGGCTCCGACTACTACCCCCATAAATACACTTAATTGCCATTTTATTACTGTAACTATTAGCCTGGCTGTGGCCATTTCCATTGGCGTCGCAGTCACAGTCACGGTCGCAGTCGCAGTCACAGTCTGTCCTTCATTAGAAGCGCGAGGAGCTGCAGTCAGCTCATGTCTTGTGCTTCATTTACTCATCAGAAACTAGTCGAGTCGAGTGGCCTGTGTAGGCAGCAGTATGGCACCGTGACTACACTGCGCGAAAAGGTGGGCTCAAATTTTATTATACTCTAAATTTTAATTTTTTGCTTTTCTCATATTATAAAATAAATAAACAAATACATTAAAAATAATTTCATAATTTTGCTACAGACTCTTTTCGCTCAGTGCACATGCAAAGTGGCTGCGCGCTCCGTTGGGCCCTTCGTCTTCTGCTGCTGCAGTTCCCAGTCGCGATATCTTTAATGAAATCTGCATGTTTTGTGCTTTAACAAGCATTTTGCTTGTCTACTCATGTCTCTCCATCTCTCTCTCTCTCTCTCTGCTGCTCTGTCTATCTCTATCCTTTTGTGTGTGGGTTTCCTTGAAGGCGCAGACGATCAGCGGCCTTTTGTGCCTGGCATTGTGGGGCACAGGCGAATCTTGTTAGCGCAAATATTAACTTGTAAATATGATGATGCCCCATGGAAATGGTATAAATCGCTGATAAATATCATTAGGTCTTCCAGCTCTCTCATTTGTATCTGTATCTGTATCTATAGCTGTAGCTATAGCTGTGGCTGCAGCTCGAGCTTCACTTGCAGCTGTGTGCGAGTTTTTGTTTGCAATTCTATTAAGATTTTTATCTTAAGTGCTTGTACAGCCTATTTGCAGCACGGCCGGAGAGTGGATCTGTGTACAGACAGAGCATACACATACTTATACATATATATCGCATTCGCACTCGCACTCGCACTCGACTCGTAATTGTTTAGCAAATCAGTCGAGTGGGTTCTGGAGCAGCTCTCTACGTCAACTCTGGCATTGCATCGAGTGCTGTTGCTGTGCTGTGATTACACAGCAGTAGCTGACAATTTGCCATAGCACTCGACCATTAGGCAGGAAGTGTAGTGAGGCATATCAATCGATAGTTGGCAAGGCGGGGCAAAAGCTAGCGATACTATCGATTAGAAACAAATTGGTAAAGCGATTTTTTTGTAACAGACATAATCACTTTTCAGTCTGCCATTTGCGGATTTCTTCAGTGACTGACATCATACGATAGTTGCCATACTATCGTCAACAGGCAAGTTTGGCGCTACGATTTTGCGATAGTTTAAAGCGTGTTGCTCTGCTTGCAAAAACTACAGCTATGAGAGTTATTTCAGAAAAGTTAGTTAGATACTATCGGTAGCAACAACACAAAAAGTAATATCTATGCGATAGTTTCAATACTTCTGCTCTACTAAAAAAAAAAACTTTAATAAACTCACTACCCAAAAAGTCTAAAAAATCTTGGGATTAAGTAGAAAAAAATATAATTCAATGTCCGCTTTTACACCATAGTTTTTTAATAATATCGTAAGTCTTCAATAAGTATCGATTGACTCATCGATTGCTTAAGCTTTCTCTAGTGGTTGCTTATCATAAAATTATTCCCTCTTCAGCTCTCATTGCTATAAAGTTTTCTATTATACAGTATTAATATCGATACTATCATAAACAACAAGAAAATATATGTATGCGATAGTTTTGCTCGACTGTAAATATACCATAAAATAAAAACCATATACCATATAATAAATAAGAAAAAAAAAAACTACTTAATATAATTATAAATTATTATTCTATGAAGTTGTGTAATACTATCGTTACTTTTTTTTTTAATATCGAGTGATTCATCGTTTGCTTGCGCTTTCTCTAGTCATAGCTTATCACTGAATTAACGCTCTCATTCCCCCATGAACTCCCTCAACGCTTGGCCACTCCCCATGGAAAAGCTTTCTACTGCAGCTCCTGGTGCAATACCAGCATCATAATTCCGAGCCAGTCTCAACACGCTTCGCACTCGTAAATAACCCACAACCTACAACCACAACAGCAACAACAACAACAACAGCAACAAGTAGAGACGTGACAAATGCACTAAACGAGCTACTTTATAGCGTGGGAGTAAGTCGCATTCTGGTTCTTCACCAAGAAGTTCATGGGAAGCATCGCACTATGCACTATGGCGCCAGCCAGCGAGAGTCCCCAGCTCCAGCTCTAGCTCCAGCTGGAGCCCTATCTCTGCTGCAGTCGGCCAGTATCTGTCGCAATATAGCCACCATATAGTCGTTTAACTGCTCATATTTCAACGGAACGTGCACATAAACTTCCTACTCTCATGCCATATGCATTTCTTGCAGACACTTGCTCGAGCTTGTGGCTCGCTCGCCCGCTCCGGCCTAATCAAAGTCGCCCTGTGGGGGGTTCCTCATCCGCTGCGATTTGGCTCGAGCTTTGCATTCGTTTGCCCGTAATTTGGAGCACTCAACGCGAGCAGCGGGCCAGCGGTGCGACACAGTGGGAACTGCACCACTGTGCTGCTGGCGATGGGCAGTGACGACGGCAGCAGCGGCGTCGCAGTTAAACAAACTATGCACCGTGGGCTGAAGTCTAAGAACAGTGGTTGAAGCGGGCTAGTGCGAGTTTTAGATAATTTTAAATTAGTTGCCAATATATTCTGAATTTAATTTATGGAAATGGAGTATTGTTTTCTAGTCAGCGATTTCAAAAAAGTTCAACAAATATTTATAATTAATAATATAATATTCTTATGTTTTAAAATATTTTATCAAAGTCGAAAATTTGAAATTTCTGTTTTTATTTAATATTTCTTTGATGCATTTTCAAAGCTGCAAAAAAAAATTTAAATAAATATTAAAATAATATTAAGACAGAAGCTAATTATTTGCTTTAATTTCAACAACATATTTTTGTTAAGGATATTTCAATTATAATATTATCCTCCAAACTGTGACTATCTTATTTATTATTTATTTGATAATATTAAAATTGAAGTTGATAATAAGCTTCGTTTTTGAAGTCAAATATTTGTTAATTCTAAGTTCTATATTCAATCAATTTTACTTTCAATATTTTGCATATATTAATACATAATTTACGTCACATGTTTCACGCTTTTAGTACTACTGTGCGACACGCTGCATGGTGCACGTTGCGTATGCGCATTATTTTCAGACGAGTTCAATAAACGATTAGCTGACCGCCCAGTTCTAACAGACATTGTTGTAGCTGCTGTTGTTGTTGTTGTTATTGTTGCTGCTGTTGTCGTTGTTGTTGTTGTTGTTGCTGTTGCTGGCGACAAGCAGCGCGCGCGTTGCGTGTGCGTCTGCCAAAGTTATCGCGGCTTTTTACACTAAGACGAAGGCTAATATGTCATTTGGTCATTGATACGAGGGAATGGGGATAGAGAGAGAGACAGAGAGTGAGAGAGAGAGAAAAAGAGGGAAAGAGAGAAAGAGAGAGAGAAGACGGTGCCGACCAAAGCAAAACGCTTACTGTCAATGTGAGGCGCGTATAATTAATTGCGCCTATCAATATCGCGAGTTGTTGTTGCTACGGCTACACGCATGGCTATATGGTTAAAACCAAAAGCTGGATGCGTGCTTGGCCAAGGCCTCCGTCGGCAGCGGCAGTGGCAGCAGTGGCAGCGGCAGCGGCAGCAGCTCATTGAGATAAGCCTGTCCGCTTGTAGGCATTTGGATTTTGCATAAATCATGCGGTTTTAGCCACGCGAAATGTTATGTCAGCAACAGCGGCAGCAGCGATTTTTTTCCGCCGCTTTTGGCCTTCTGCGAACCGTCGAAACAACAAGAAAAGGCTCTTCGATGCGCCCGAAGAATGCATCGACTCGTTTGTGACGTCTGCCTGAGCTGCAGGAAAACACTTGCATTCATTCACAATATTATCATATCATTTACATAGCTAAGCAGAGAGGGGGAGGCTGGATGGAGGCGTGACTATAGTTAGTCACTTAGTTGCTTAGACGCAAATACCCTGCACTCGTGGCTGACGCTGTTGCTATTGCTGCTGCTTTATCTCTCTTTCAATTAGGCAAACAAGAACAAGCAGTACGACATGTACGTGCATGTCTAGCTGCTTATCTGGCGAGAAAGTGATAAGAAATAACTGTAGAAGTAAAAGTTGTAGATAATTCTGGTAGCTCAAGAAATTGAATTGAGTTTGGCTCAAAATTGGCAGCTCGAGTGCGCGGAATGAGGCAGAACTTTAAGCGGAATTAATGCAACGAAATTAAAATTCGTAGAGCAGGAGAATTTGATGGTTAATAAAAATTAATATATTACATTAAAATGGATTAATCCAGGTTTTTATAAGGCAGAGCTTTCTGTAGTAAAATCGTTTATAATTTTAGAAATATTTCAAAATTTTTCTAGCTATAAAATTAATTTCTAGAGAAGCAAATAAAAGATTCTGTTTTAAACCCGAATTTGATGACAGAGATGACGGATTAATGGAGAGTTTATATAAGGCAGATCATTCAGTAGTAAAATGATTTAAATCTTTTAAAATATTTACACATTTTTTTCATTCCCAGGGAATCCAAAACATTCTAAAATTTGTCTTTAAAAAAAAAACAAATTTTATAATGAATAAAATAAATGTGTAAAATTGAGACGGATTAAAGAGGACCTTATAAAAATCAGATCTTTCAATATTAAAACTGTTTGAAAATAGTTAAAAATTTGTTCGCTATTTTTATAAATTTCTTAAAGCATTTGCAAATTTCTCTTTTAGCAAAACCGAAAAAAAAACCTGTCGAAAGAAAGTTCTTTTTGTGCATCTTCTAGGCCTTGACCTCCATAAAAGCGTTTATGGCAATTTTGTTTTTCGACGCTATTGCCAAATGCAGAATGTGAATATGAATGTGAATGCGAATGCGAATGCAAATTTATTCGCTACCCACAACACTCGACTCGAATGACTCACATGGAGCGTCGACTGAGCGGATGTGGTCAATAGGCTTGTCGTAAAACCGAGTGTAGGTGAGTGTAAGCTGCAAGTGTGACTGTGAGAGTGTGTGTGAGTGTAAGAGTGTATGTGAGTGTGGAGTAGAGGAAAACACCTTAAACGCTCGAGCGAATATGACGAGCAGGCTAATGTCAAACGGGAGGTGAGTCATGCGGCAAGTTGGCCATAAAAAATGTACCCCAGACGCGAGACTTCTTCAGGCTTATGTACATACATATATGTATGTTTATGTATATGTTTATGTTTACTCTAGGCAGGTGGCTTCAGCCGTTGTTTACCAGTTCACAATAGACGCTCGTGCAGCACTTTCCACCCCTGGTGCGGCAAGTGCAACACACACCCTGCGGCCAGAAAACATGCCTCATTCCAAGCTGCTGCCGCTGCTACTGTCTGCTGCAAATGCAAAATGATTGATGTTGCCACGTTTTGTGAGCTTCTTGGAAGCAGCGACGGGGGTAGCAGACTACACGGAAAACAAACAACTCGAAAAATTCTCTTTGTGCAAAATGTTGGCATTTTGAAGTGCGAGTAATTGCAGCTGCAATAGTTTTTCATGTTTCTCGACTTGATTTTTGGCTGCTGCTCCCGCTGCTGCTGCTGCTGCTGTTGCTGCTGTTGTCCGCCATCAACTTCCTTTCACAAAGACAACAGGCCAGACCAACCAGACTAGACCTGGCCGGAGAGCAAGAAAAATGGCTCTGGCTATGATGGCATAAAATTATAGAGCGCTGCTCGCTGTCGGATACATTTCACAGATGTCGCTCCACAAGACTCAAAAACCTCCAAATGCCATGGGAAGCGCAAGCCAAGCAAGAAAACACCAGCATACAGTTATACTATATATATATAAATTGGATACATATTCCAGCTAATACATTCGGTTCAATTGCAAGACAACGAAAAACAGGCATTTGCCATATTTGAAGTTATTTATGGACGTGTTTGGTGTATTCATTAGCGTCTGAGCTGACTTCATTTGTGAAGTGAGAAAAACCTAGATTTTATACAGAAAGATATAAGTCAGCCAATGACTCATAAGCCAAGTCTGGGCTTAAACTCAAGCTAAGCTAATAATGCAGTTAAAGTATGACTAAATGCGGTAACATCATGCTGGAATCTCTATGATTTTTCGAAATCTGCTAAATAATATTTTGAAATAATTGAATAAATTACCAAATTGCTTATATTTATATTTAAATTAAGAAATATTAAATATTTCTGCAAAATTTAATATAAAATAATATTTTTATGAGCTTAAATGATTTACGAATTTTCATAAATGCATACTCGTTTTTGATTTTTTTTGTACTTAAAAAATATTAAATAAACTAAGTAAAAAAAATATTTTAAAAAGTTTCTATGATTTGACGAATTGTATAAATGCATAATTGATTTTTATTGCGATTTTTAAATTTCTAGCAAATTTAATTTTCAACATTTTCAATTTCAAATTTTATTTAAAAAATCTTAAAATTTAATAATTTGATTTCTTGCAAAATTGTTATAAGCATAATTTATATTAATTATTATATATTAAAATAAATTCGAACACGTTTAAGCTTTCATTAAAAATATTTTAAATAGTGTATAGGTATTTTTTTAAACTCTTTAGATTTCTTAAAATATTCGAGCTAAAAATATGTAAGGAATTCCCAAATATTTAGAATACTGTAGCAACATTTCAAGCTGCCTGCTGGGCGCCAATCGCACAGAAATATGATATAATCAGCTTGTAAACTCGTTCGGGGATTACATGTGTGTTTCGAGAGTTTCTAACGACGCGCCTCACCTTGACAGTCAAAACTCTATAAAAACTGCCCAGCGACAACAGCAGCAACCGCAACAGCAACAGCAACAGCAACAGGGACAGCAGCAACAATCACAGCAGCAGAAATATTATGCAAACAACATGTTTTTATTAACAAAATACTTGTACCTTGAGACACAAGGGCCTTCATTGCGGGCCAACAACAAGTAGGTGGGAAGGGAGGGGGAGGCATAAAAATGCGGCTAATTACGCGATGGCGAGTCTCCCAGAGAGCGGACAAAAACACTCACGAATGCACTCACTGGGGCGAGTGAGTGCGTGTAGCCCAAAGGTAATTACAGGCCGAGCACATGCCACATTATTCTTTTGTGCAATGAGCACGATCTGCCGCCCGTTGTACTGCTCCTCCCCCTCTCTCCCCCTTCTGTCTCTATCTCTTGCCTGGCCCTGCACCCATGCGAGTAGCCGCTTAGCGGTTTTGCCCCTCGCTCCCACTTCACCCCTCGCTCGTGTAAGTAGCTAGAGCAGTTGGCAATGCGGACGCAGACGCCAACACCGACGACACTTGTGCGCATGTGCAGCCTCACACACACGGCCACGCGCATACACACACCCGCTTACAGCCAGATTTTTGTTGGCATATAAAAGGCTAAAAACTGCCGCTAGCTATAAACGTCAGTCAGACTCGCCGAAAAACCGGTTGGAGTTATGAAAAATTATGATTGTCACTCAGTCGCTTGCTGCTCGCTGCAACAACAAACAACGACAACAACAGCAGCAACAACAGCAGCAGCAACAACAACAGCAGCAACAACAACAGCAACAACAAGAATGTGTAACAATTTCAAGTTAAACATGCGCTTTGTTTGCCGCTCGCCTCGTTATTGTTGTTGTTTTGCATTTACGCTAAAAGCCAACACCAAATAGACAACAATTACAGTAACTACAACAATAACAACAACAGTAACAACAGCGACAACAACAACAACAACAGACGTGCAATGCCAAGTGGGTCTCTATAATTATTTGCCCACGTTTCGCATGTTTTGCCAGACTGACTGTCGTCAAGAAGTCGCTCTAAGGTGTGTCTGCGCCCAGATTGCTGCCCATATACGTAGACCATACAAACGCACATGTATGTATGCATGCATATGTACACGCTATACCCTGTATGCAGACTCATGCTTTGAAGGCGGGTTCGATGTTTGGTTTCTAGCGTTTCTCTTTCAATTTGAGAGCAATTTTGTGTATCTTTTCTCTTGGCTCAATTTATATGCTATGCCTGAGCTTGGAGCATAAGAATCTAGTCATAACTTTGAAATAAAATTCTAAAATAATAATCAACTGAAAACAGCTATTGTTTCAATAGTTGCTAATATAACACTATACTATCGATACATATCTATATTATGAAAATACTTGCACATTTAGCTGAAGTTTTTTAACTTAAAGAATGATAATATTTAAATATGTCGATAGTTTCTCCAGTCTATGATAAAAGTGGATAGTTTCTTCTATCAATAATTTCTTCTCTTCTTCTATTTCTTAAATGTCTCAAGAACTTTAAAAATAAGTATTATCTGGCTTCCACTTTTCTGTGTTTATAGCATACGCAAATATGTCAAAAGTTTCTGTTATTTTTCTATCATACATAACCATTCTAACTTTCTTTTGAATATTTATCATATATAAATATATCGATAGTTTCTACAATATATTTATCATATACAAGTACGCCAATAGTCTTTTCTGTCTATTTATCATACGCAAATATATTATAGTTTCTGCTGCTTATTTATCATATATAAATATGATAAGTTTCTTTTGTATATTTATCATATATAAATATATCGATAGTATATACTCTAGATTTATCATAGACAAATATGTCAATAGTTTCATCCGTCTATGTATTAAAAAATAGATAGGTTCTGATATTTATTTATCATAAAAAATGTCAAGTTTTCTTTGCTTATGTACCACATATAACTATATATCGATAGTTTCTACTGTATATTTTAGATATAAAAATATGTCAATAGGTTTTTCAGTCTATTGTCTATTATTGAAAGTACATTTATTGATAGTTTATATTGTCTTATTAATCATATTCAAATATTTCGATAGCTTCTTGTGTCTTTTAGTCATATATAAATATATCGATAGTTTCTAATGTCTGTTTATAATATATACTTTTAGAGGTTTTTTTTCGATAGTTTTCTGGCAGTCTGCCATAGCGGAATCCCCACGTATAAAGCTCTTGTATGCTCTGCTCCACTCACATCTATTCATCAAATGTTCCGGCTCAGCGCAATGTGTGCAGCATGTGCCGCCAGCAACAGCTGCTGGCAACATGTTGCCAATGCGCGAATTGCTGCTGGGGCCGGCAACCGCTGGCAACACGAACACAACACACATCGATTTGTATGCCTCGCACAGTTGCAGCTAATTTAGCTGATCGCCCCTTGAATTGCATTTCTATTTGAATTCGTCGCCAGCTCCGCGACGCTTTGAAGTTGCAGCTGAAGTTGCTGTTGCATGTCGCCTCTGCTGCTGCTGTTGCTGTTGTTGTTGTTATTTTCTCCTTCATTTCTGCAATTACGCGTGCAACATTTCAATTGAACAAATGCAGCGACATTTATTATGAGGACTTGCGGGGAGGGCATGCCAGCTCTGGCCCAGACTTCATAAATTCTTGGGGAGAAACTGTCAGGCGCAGCTTAGCTCCAATCTGTCCGTCTGCCCGTCCAGCCAAGTCCCTTTGCAGCTGCGTAAATTGTCATCAGCTGTCAGTGTCAGTTTTAATTAGTTTGTTTACAGCAGCAGCAGCAGCAGCAACAAAACAAAAACAACAGTCTAGCAGACGCAGACAAAGACAACAATCATTCCAATTTGATCTTAAATAACTTTAAATTGTGTGTGCGTTGCCAAGCGTATTGCGCGTAACGGTCAATAATGCACTGGGTTAATTACTCTCTGCCTCTGTCTGGGCGGCCAACTGGGCGTGGCCGGCAGACTGATTACGCAGCGCAAATGGACTCTGCAACCAGTTGGAGCTTATCAGCAACTAAAAAAAAAGAGCTTAGTATGAAGCGAGAGACTATATTATGCTATTCTCTATGTGATTAAAAATAAATAATAAATAATCAAAAAATAATAAAATAATTAAATTAAATCTAATATATTTTTCTAGCAAATAGATTTCATATAGCAAATTTTAAAATACTGCAAATAATACTTCATAGAGAGTGAGACTAAGATTATTGGTTAATCGATTTTTTATCATAACATATTTATCATAACATATATTAATGACTGAAAATTATGTAAATATATTTTAAAAGCTATCAGTCTTAAAAGATCAGTATTAATGTATTTTCTTAGCATCCAAAGCTATCGATAGTTGCGATACCTTCATTATCGACAATGCGATGACAAGCTTTGGTATAGATTTTATAAGCTACATACTAGATGCCTACTGGTAGTAATCGAAATTTAGTAAACGATACTATCGATAGTGCTGAAACAAAGCTGTAGAAAGATCTCTAACTACTCTGTCTAAAAGAAAAGATAAAATATGTCATATTAGACAAGTAATATGATATGATATAATATGATATACAAATAGCGTATGATAAAAATAATGTACAATTCCATTATAAAACAGCGGAACTATCCTTTTCTAAAATCGCATACCATCACTAATTTTTTATCGATAAAAATGCAAAACCCACCATTTATTTGCCCAACTGCACTCTGCGATCTTGGGCCCATAACAGGCTCATTAAAAAGTGATTTATGCACATATGGGTCGAGCTTGTTTCCGATCCCCCAAGGATTTCGCCATATCAAGTGCTCAATTAAAATATTTTCGAACTGTTCGTACACATTTTTTATTTAAGCAAACGCGAAAAATTGCGAACTCATAAAATTTTATGACAAACAAATTGAATTCCAATTTAATGGGCACAAGACATTGTTTTATATCTGGTTGTAGTTGTTGTTGTTGTTGCGCTATCAGCAAACAATAAATGTTAATTAGAAAAATTTATGCGCCGTGGCCTATTGACACTTTTGTGTTTTACTTCTTCTTTTTTGCGCCATAAAAAATAAAAGCAGGCGAAGGAATGTGGCTATCAATGTTGTTATTAAGCGAATTTCGCTGTATGGCAAATAAAACTTTTATACGATTCGTTATAAACAAAGGCAAAGTGGAAAAACACACGCTGCGTGCTGTGAACCTGTTTCGGAGCCGGTCTTACAGGGTATTCCAGAGCGCACAAAGGCAGCCAGAATTTTGCCTAAATAGCGTAATTTATGTAGAAGTTTATTTAAATGATCTTTTGATTGAGACAAACGTGCAGTGCCCAAAAAGTGCATATTCTGGCGGTCAATTTAAGGAAAAATGATGCGAAAATTATGGCAGAAATTTGCAAGTGGAGCTTAAGCAGAGCCGAACAGACAGAGGAAGAGTCGGCGTCGATCCAGCGATATACTATACTATATACACACATTTCTCATTGCAAATTGAGTCATTAAATTTATTTATACGCGACGACAGGCCGCTGCTGCTGCGGCTGGGCTTCTGCGAACTTCCGCGATATGTGGGTCAAAGCGCAGACCGTAGGACTCCCGGCCCGACTGCATATAAGTATCATTTTTTATGGCTTTTCATTTTATAATGCCTGCACAAGAAAGTTTCGCCTGCGAGTCGCGCATAAAGTATTATATTTTAATAGGCCACGGCAGATATTATAAATATGCAAGAGCAGTATTTTTTTTTCGGGTCAGCTACAGCTGGGATAACATGCGGATATATAGTTATATTTGCTCTCTCCTGCTCTGCTCCACTTGAGCATACTCCACACAAAATAGCATAATTCGGGCGAGTTCGTCGAGTTGATTATGATGTTGGGCTCCTGCAATGGTGGCTGTGGCTATGCCTGCGCTTCAAGTGGGGAGTGCTCGACGCGCTTTCAACGCCAACGCTGAAATGGAAACGAGACGCAACGCAACGCCTAATGAGGCTTTTGTCTGCGTCTGTGTGAGTCACAATGATTTTCACTTGCCTCCACTGGGGATTGGGACTGGGATTGAGTCTGGAGTGTGCAGTCTGGAGTATGCAGTTGGGATTGAAGTTGCGGCTCGAGTTGGCACTGGGCGTGCGTTGGTTATTTGCGTGCCGGCGTTCCAATCGCTGCCAGCATCTGCAGCAACAGCAATCACAACAACAACAACAACAACAACAACTGTAGGCTTGATAAGCTGCAGTTGTAGCTGAGTTTGAGTTTGAAAAGCGCCGCTTACATGCACAAAAAGCATGCGCGCTCGGCTTGCAGCTGCTTTTAATTGCATTTGCAGCAGACAGAGACAGCAGTAGAGTGAGCGAGAGCGAGAGAACGCTAGAACGCAACTCGCAATGCCACGCACATTCGCACATCGATCGCCTGGGCCCACAGATTGCCATTCCGCAATCCGCAATCCGATTGCGATTCCCATTCCCAATCGCCTCGCGCCATATCAAACGTCGACATCTCGGCGCACCGCCAACCACTTCAGACATCATCGAAGTGCGAACACCTTAGAATTATTGGCGCTAGACATGCAAATCCTCCAGCCAGTTCTTGCTCGGCTCAGCCCCCCTATCCTCTCTCAGTGCCTTAGGCTGTTTCGTAATCATGGCATCCGCTGGCGGCGCGCAGCATAAATCAAAATAACTTTATTTATGCGGCGACAGTTGTTACAATTCCATCGCCGCTCTCAAACCTCAAAGACTTGCAACGATCCACAAAAAAAAAAAAAAAAAAAATAGATGAAAAACCAAATAATAATAATGAAAACAAACATGAAACGAGACCAAACAAAGAAATTGGGTTTGTTTTTTGGTCTCGTTGCGTCCCCAATTTGCAGTTCACGCCAAATGGTTTTTCCAGCTTCCCAAACGATCGTTTATTGATGCGTCCGCACTGCGAGAATTTCGGGAAACTTTAGGGTTGTCATGTATTTCTAATATTACTTTTATATTAATATTTTATTTTAAAATTTCATAATATATGTTATAATCGGGAATGATAGAATTTAATGATAAAACTTTGTTATGCTTGTATTATTATTATTTTCAATAATATTTATATTATTATCGAGATTCTGTGAATTTTAATGATCAAAGTTTAATTTTTTTAAATATTTATTTCAATTTTGCATATTTTTATTTTGAAAATTCAAAATCTCAGTCTGCATTTAATCTTTAAATATATTATTTTAATAATTAATATTACTAAGTGTAATCAAGTTCAGAAGAATGTAAATGATAACAACTTTTTTATAATTTATTGATATATATTTCTTAACAATTTTCAATAATATTTTAATCGAACTTAGAAGAATTTTTTTATAAATTATTATTTTTCAATATTTTTTTTAAGAAATGTCTTCTTAGTTTTTTTTTCTGAAAATTCAAAATCTCTGCATTACATTTTTTTCTGTTTATATTTATATATGTAATTCTTACGTAGTATTATTTTTTTTAATTTAATCTCAGCATTTGGTTGGTTGAAGTTTTCTTGCCACACTCCACACTATTATATTCCTAAAGCCGCTTCAGAACTCTTCACTCATTTTGCGCAGTGCACGTAAATGTCTTGTTTTTCTCGCTTTTTTTTTGAGGCCAACAATTTCTAAACAATTGCCAGCTCCAATGACCGCAGCAGCTGCGTGTGTGGCGTGCATGGGAAAGAGTTGCCGAAGTTCCGGACCCACAGAAACTCTAATCGAATCGAAATTGTAATTAAAGAGAATTCAGACGAGTCTTCGTATCGGGCTAAAAATAAATAAATGAATTACAAAAAGCATAAAAATTAAATGACATGCCGAGCAAATACCCTGCTCTGAGCGCAGCCTTATCATATCTTGTCTATAACAATATACCCGCTGGCAGCACACCTGGCCACAGGGTATAAGCCAGCGTCTGCCATGCCCTAAGTCTAATTACCAAAACATGCGCGTCTTTTGAGATTTACAAAAGCTCATTAAAGAACGCGCCAGCGTGGAGAGGGGCGACCGAGAAGTTGAGACTGTTGGAAAATGCGTTCGAACCGACATACAATATTTATGTCTGTCCGACTGTCTGTCTGTCTGTCTGGCTGTCTGTCCGGCTGCCAGTGCGTGCGTGCAGATGCAGCTCGTATTTACCTTTGGCACCTCATTATGACGACCCGAAAGCCACATGGCGTAACCGCAGACGGGCGCGACGACAAGGCCTCGCCCCGATCGTTTAGAGAACAATTACGGAGCGCTCTTCTCGACTGGAATGAGATGCAATGGCATGGGCTGCGATCTGGCTGCATTCATTAGTAAACAAAATAGGGAAATACAAATGCGAGTGCATTCACCTGCAATGCGTAGATCGATCGATCGGTCGGTCGATCGATCGCTGGATCTCAGCCGATTTAAGCTGATCTGAACTGATCTGATTTGGGTCAAGTGGGCAGATTAGCGATGAAGCGTTGAGTCGCTTTCAGTTTTCAATTGATCGCATCATTTACAGGCTGATTGATTGCGCCCAATTATCGGTTCAGTCGGATCGACTACTAACGGGCTTATATAATAAATTTCCAGCGACTTTGATCAGTGCACAACAACAACAACAACAGCAACGAAAAGCCAAACAAAACTGTAGCAAGTTATATCGATTTCGATGTTGAGATTTTGATGCGGCTCTTGTTTATCTTGTAAACATCCGGAACGTGCAGCAAAATGTTGCAGGAAGTGCGACTGCGATCAGCGTGCAATGAGCTGCTGCCCAGAGGCAAAAATGAATACAAATTTTCCCCCAATTTATTTGTCAATGAAACTGCCGGCAGTGCACACGTCTTCCCAGTCAGAGTCGCGAGTGTTTTACATACAGTTGAACGAGTGCTTCAATTTTTTCTCTAAGTGCATTAATTATCATGTGCGCCACTTGCGAAATGTTCGCAACAACAATTTATTGCACAAGGTGTGGCTATAGCTTAACTGCAAACATATAAAAATACACATATACTTTATGCGATATATATGCGATATATACACGATTTATACAGTACTCAAATAATTTATTAGCTTTTTTGCGAGCCCAAAAGTAATTGAAATCTCTCCTCTGCTTGTCTCTTTACAGGTAAATTACGCCAAACTTTGCTCCGCACTCTGATCGAGTGCGCAGATTACGTGTGTGCTGGTGTGTGAAGGTGTGAGTATCTGTGAGTTAGAAGTCGAAGTATAAGTCAAGTGAGGAATGTGCTGAAAAAAGGGGGAAGTTCAGTTAATGCGTAGTTGGTAGTAGAAAAAAATGTAAAGAGTAGACTGTAGCTGGGATAGTGTTAAAAAACGTGAGAGATCTGCATAAAGAAAATGTGCTTGAGATTATTACTAAGTATTTGCTTCTGCTCAAACTTCTAAAGAATACTAAATAGCGAGTGCAGGATTTATAGATATAAATACAATTTTATTTATAAAGGAAATAAAATATAAAATAAAATAAATTTTAATGAAATAATCATTAAAATAATATAATAATTAAATAATATGAAATCCAATAATAATATATCATTGAAATAAAAACATCTCTATATCTATAATTAATATAATATAATTATTAAATAATTTATTATAGATATAAATACAGCTCTATATCTATATAAATATAATATAATAATTCAATAATATAAAATAAAATAATAAAATATAATAGATATAATACTTGTACATCTCTCATTATTATAATATAATAAATAAATAATTAAAGCTATAAATAGCTCATAATTTTCATAAAATATATATGGCTCCAGTTTGAGAAAATTTCAAATATTATTTATAATTATTATGGTATAATTTAAACTAAACTGTTTGAATATTTACTATGATTATTAGCTTTTCTTTTACTTACAAACAAAATCAATTATCACAACGAACCTACTTCTTTGTAGTAATCAAGAAAATACTAGCACAAGTAACTGCCACGCCCTGAGCAACTCCTTTCACGAATAACACAAGAACATGCTCAACATTGCGCATACGCCCCGTGCATGCCAAAGCATGCCACACTTTGTTGCAGCACTCTGTCAGGCCTGAGCGCACGCATACAAACATATGCTAATTACCCGCATACACGTGCGAACTGTAGCAAGAGGCCAACATCGAAATTGAAATTGAAATTGAAATTCACCTGCCGTCGCAAGTCCTTGACACCTTTTACTCCCTCTCTCTGCCTGTTTCTTTCCCCGCTCTATTTGAAGTGCCTTCGAACAGTTTGTGGCAATTTGTCATCCTGACAGACAGGCATTTGGGAGCATTGTCTCTGCCTGCTTATGCATGTCTGTGCATGTTTCATTACGAATTCACTAAAACTGTCGCATTTGTCAGATTGACAGCTGCAAAGCGCTGCGCGCGGCCTGCGAATTTCGCCGAGATTCCGGCGTGAATAACGCGCGCTTAGCACGCAGCGCGCGGCAACAAGCCCGGCTCGCAACGCTGGTGGGTCCAGTGTGTACACACCCTCAGAAGTGCTCATATTTCACGCAGAGTCAATAAACCGAGTGGGAGCAGCAGGCAGGCAGGCAGGCGTAGACAAAAGACGGCAATTTATCTGCTCTGCGCTCGGCTCCGGCTCCGGCTCCGGCTCCAGCTCTGGGCTGATATTTTCATTAACTTGGCCTTTGGCACACTACGACCACGCACAGTGCGAACAATTGAAACTCTCGATTGAAAACAGCTGCAGGTGAGGCACTCACTCGTCTCCCTGTCTCTCCGTCTCCCTGTCTCTCCGTCTCTCTGTCTGCTCCACTAATCGCGCGTCGTCGAGTGGCTATCGAAGCGCGTCAAAGAGCCGGCACTAATGCCGTCAATTGTGCCAGTCGAGTATCGAGTACCGAGTACCGAAGTATCGAGTATTTGCACAGCGCGTCCTTGTCCTTGTAACTGAGTGTGTAGCAGAAGTAGCTGCAAGTGTGTGTGTTTGTGTGTATGTATAACTTCCAGGCAGACAAATTGCCAAAGATATCCGATGGTATGACAATAGCTATAGTTAAGGGCAACTTGAGGCTATACTAATTATGTAGTATTGTGTAGATATCACAGCTTTGACAATCAGTTCCGATTTAATCAAGGCAAATATCAGATATATATTACAATTATGTCATATTGTACCAGAGCAGCAGTCAAATTTGCCTGAACAAAGATTTTCTTATATTGAAAATTCAACTTTAATCTGTATAATTAATTTTAAGTTTACAAAAAGTGTTTCAAAAAATAATCATAATATTTAAAAGTTATTAAATTAACTAGGTATATTGTTAATAAATATATATATATTTTTTTTGTCTAAAAGAGATCATTAATAATAATTGTGTTAATTTATTTCTTAATAATTGTGTTTGATTATTAACTATTCTCTAATATTGAAAATTATTTTGCGAATTTTGCGAAAAGAGTTTCAAGTAAGAATCTTAATATTTAAAATTATAAATTAAAATAAATTAACTAGTGTATATATTTTTCATAAATATATATATATTATTTCGTAATTTTTAATATTATTTTATTTCATAATTAGTGATGGCAGATTGTCTTGGATTATTTATTATTTTTGAATATTCAAAAACTAATATTAAATATGCGTAATTGATCTAAAGTTTTGCAAAAATATCTTCAAAAAATAATCATATTATTCAAAATTATATTATATATTTTAAATAAATATATATACATTTTTTTCGTCTACATTGCATAATTTACTTATAGTGACAGATTGTCTTTTATTTATTATTAATCAAATCAACTCCGAGTTACATCATTAAATATGAACATTTCATTGCTAAAGCTCAAACTATGCATATCTAAAACCTTTTTAGACCACAAAAGTCACATGTACTGCTGATCATAAATCTCTAATCGATTATATAGACTAATCCCAGCTAACATATTGATATAAACCACACACACACGCAGCTTGAGAGTTTCCAAAACTTTCATCGTGCTTAACTTTTAATTACAGTCCGCTAGATTATAAGTTGTAAAGCGAAAATAAATCATAGTTAGGCAGTTCCCGCTGACTATATCATTTCTAATACTAGTCCCCCCTACACCTTTCTCTATATATCTCTTTCTCTCTGCCCCGCGAGTAACTGCTTATTATAACCAATTTGGGCTTATAAATAGGCAGGCAAAAGTTAATTTCAATAAATAGCCGAACGCTGTCTGTGGCCTTTGGCATTGGCCAGCAAAGAAAGAGAAAGATAGCGAGGGGCATAGAGAGAGAGTGAAAGGGAGGGGAAGACAGATAGAGTGGGGAAATGACGCCAGCGGAAGAGCCAGTTGAATGTTACCGTTGTGCGCGCACATTGGGCTGACTCATGACGCGGATCGGGCCGCTGTCATTTTGGCCATTTGCCCTGTCAGTTGCTGCAGTTGTTGTTGCTGTTGTTGTTGTTGATGGCCATATACGCTAGCTGGCAGGGAAAATGCATACAAAGGATTTGTCTGCTGGCCCAAGGCGCTTTGATTAATTGCCGACTTAGAGCCTGGCCAAATTCTCGTTAGGCCTGACAATGACGTGCAGAGTTGCCAAAGAAAGAGAGAGAGAGTGAGAAGAGAGGGGGGGAGAAAGAGGGGAATATGGCGGACAGATCGGAAGACTGTCGACTGGCGTTGGCGTGAATCACTTGAGCCAAAAGGTCAGACAACAAGGTTGAAGAAATGCAAACAGCTGGAAATTAATTGCCAACTTCGTCTGGGAAATGCGGAAATTAATTGGGCGAGCGGAAAGCAACAGCAACAACAACAGCAAATTGGACAACAAATTCGAGGCTTGCGCACAGTGGGCCAAAAGCATGTTATAAATGGCAAAGCGTTTGGCTTCTGCGCATTTTTGCGTGAAGCGAGAGAGCGATGGAGACAGGTAGCGTGTGTAAGCGAGAGAGCAGCAGAGCAGGCGAGAGTCATTAGCAGCTGCGCGGCCACGCAATGCAGCAGCAGCAGCAGCGGCGGCAGCAGTCAATTCCCAGGGGTCAACAGGTTAATGGGCAGCATTAACAGCCGGACTCCAACTTCGACTCCAACTGCAACTTCGACATCGACATCGACTTTGAATCCAGCTTGGTCGTCGTCGTCGTCGTCGTTGTATTTGATTGCCAATGTGGCCCGTGGCTGGAAAACTTTTTCCAGCGCTGCGTTTATAAATCTATTGAATATATTCGTACTCATGCTCATACTCACGCTCATACTCACGCTCATACTCGCACTCGCACTCATACTTTTTACTTGAGTTTCCTTTTCCATTTTTTACCATGCACACAAGGAAAATGCTTGTAAATGGCATATTAGCTTTGTGTAAATGTATATAACGGGCAGAGGGGGGCGTGGTAAATTAGATATACGCCGGGATAGTATCAATAACTAATGAATTAAATATTTATTTTATTTATTTTTTATTTTGGCGCTATATTACGTGCTTGCGCTCTATCTGTTAGCTTAAAAACGTAGAGCTCAGCTATTAAAAGAGCTAGAAACATAAAATTTTGTATAAATGTTCTTGTATAGCATGCGCAGCTATAGTTAAATTCAAATTTTGCTTGCCACGCCCACTGCCTTTGTAAATTTAAAACGAAATTTTTAAGGTATAATATTCTTAATGGGTATTTGTATAGCTAACTCAAATATAGCAGCACGCTGTAATTTTTAAATTTATTTGAGAGTAACTTCGAAGTTCCTCCTTATTAGACTACATATCTAAGGTGTGCATGGTATCTAATAGTCGAGTGCGCTTGAGTGCAGCGCGCTTTACTTGTTTTTTTGTTTTCTCGCTCTTTTTTCCCAGCTGAAAATGCACTTATAAAAGCCGCAATTTGTATGCGCCTGCTCATATGATTGACTTATTGATTGCCTGATTGATTGATCGATGGCTGACATTAAGCGCAGGCAGCAGCTCAGCCCTGCTCACGCTTTCCCCTCCCCACACTCTGTACCATTCTCTGTCCTCAATTAGCCGGCTGAGTTCATAGAACTCGACTCCCGTTAGAGGGTCGTGGATCGTGAGTCGTGAGGGGAGTTATGTGTCTATATATATATTCTATATGCTAATTGCACGTATGCCAAATCGGGTGTCTAGACTTCATAAATAACCCCATCGGGCTGCGGGCTACGTGCCACGCATGCGCCCCGTCAGAACGTATAGCTATATAAATATATATCTGTATATAGTATATATATTCAGCTATTTTTATACGCGACTTGACAAATATGTATTTACGATGTCGAACGCGTTGAAATGCATTGCGAAATGTGTTTTTGCCAGCCATAAATAACGCGTTAAGCAGCCGAGAAGGGT
This sequence comes from Zaprionus bogoriensis, assembly GCA_035046045.1. Lineage (NCBI taxonomy): Eukaryota > Metazoa > Arthropoda > Insecta > Diptera > Drosophilidae > Zaprionus > Zaprionus bogoriensis. The sequence goes on from JAWNOI010000010.1 coordinate 518,922, forward strand.
GCTCGCTGCAGTTGTTGTCATTGTTGTCACTGTTGCTGTCGATGTTGTTGCTGCTATTTTGTAACAACAACAACTTTACAATATGTATGTCCAACTCTGGCAACCTACTTAAGTTTTAATTTATGCGTAAGTCTGGATTCGGCTTGTTTCTCAATATTAATTGTCTGCTCCTTATGACAACAACAACAACAACAATAACAACGAGAGCAGCAACAACAAGCAGAGCAACAACGACAACGACAACAACAGCAACATCGGCCATAAATCACAATATCATGCATAAGCACACGATTATATGCCGCATTTGGATTTATTGAATAATAAAAGCATATGAAAAAGGAGGCAACAGCTAAAAATTTGGTCAACTCTTGCGGAAGAAGGGGTATATGCATTTCGGCATGCAAGTGCTGACAGAGCAGCGAGCAGAGACAAAGTCTATATATTTTAGCTGAATTTATAATTTATTTTAAATGCATAATTTTCTTTCGAGATAAATCATAGTTGAAAATCAGATATTAATATTATTCTTCTGTTTCAAAATATTCTGATAAAATGTATTCAAAATCTTTTGACTATGCTTAAAGTATGCAATGATTTATTGCTTAGAAAACTTGCAAGTTTTTCGAATTGCTTAAACAATTATTTCAAACTCATTTTTTTCGAATCGAACAAACAAATTATAAATAAGATTTATTGCTTAAACAAATTTGCAAGTTTTTAGAATAGCTTAAAAAAATTATTTCAAAATCGTTTATAGTTTTTCAGAATAGTTTTCAAAATTATTTCAAACTAATTTTTTCGTATAGGACAAACAATTTATTAATACGATTTATTGTTTAAAAACTTGCAAGTTTTTAGAGTAGCTTAAGAAACTATTTCTAACTTAGTTAAAGCTTAAAAACTTTTCAGAATAGTTAAAAAAATTATTTCAAACTCTTTTTTTTTAAATAGGACAACAATTTATTTTAATTTATTTGATCATATTAATTTATTAATTTCTATTACTTTCCTGTTCCTATTCCTATTATTGTAATTTTTTTATCATATTAATTTATTAATTTATATTAAATCCATTGAAATTAGCGCAAAGTTTCGAGCTAAATCTGGCAGAGTATTTGATACTCTTCTCTGATGCCGCTCAGCCTTTGCTGCATTTTGTGGTTTCAGCTGTGGCACATATTCAACTTTTCAGCATTTTCAGCCTTTTCAAGTTTTCAGCTTTTCATTTTTATGCGTTTTGTGTGTTTGTTTTACGATGTTGCGCCTTAACGTGTGCGCCACGCCTGCCATTAAGGCGCAGCTTACAGCCTCGAGTTGCGAATCAATAAAAGTTATATAGAAGACACACTTCGATCTGCCGAGTGCATAAAGATCTATAACAAATTTCCAAACATTATAAAAACTTTGTTTATGGTTCTCTCTCTCTCTCTTCCCCTCTTTTATCACTGATTTCCCCTCCGTCCCTGCCATTGACAAATCGCCTGAATTGCGGGGTGTAATTTGAGACGCCAAACGAGTAGAGCCATAGGCGAATCACACTGTAGGCTTATGGAGGAGCTTAAAGCTTGCCCGCTCGAAATCCTATTAGAGCTGTCCCAGCTGAAAGCCTTGGCAAAAATTTATTAAATAAAACGGGGGAAATAACCAACAAAAAAAAAATAGAAATAAAAAATAATAATAATAAATAAATACAAAGAGCGCGCGCTGCAGCTGTGCCACAGCGAGTTCGAGTCGCAGTTGTTGCTGTTGTTGTTGCTCTTGTTGTTGCTGCTGCTGGTGGCAAAGATCGCAGCGCATGGCTTTCGCCTGGTCGCGTGGGTGTGTGTAATTTGACATCTTCATGAAATAATTAAAATTATTTATTGTTAATTTATTTTCACTGTCGATCAATCGGGCCAGATAAGCGCAGCGCCGGCGAGCGCATTAAACAATTGAAATTAATTTGTCATCGATTTGACAAGAGGCGTGGCCGGCCGCCTTTTGTGTGTGTTTGGCGGTGAAAGGAATTTCGTAAGTGCTTTCACAAGACAAAGAAGCCAAGAGGGAGGCCAACCCTCTATGGCTAGGGAAGAGAGTTGAAAGGCGGTTGATAGGTAGGTGGGCGTGGCCCCAGCTACCTGCTGCAATTTCGAGTGGTCGCCGGCCGCCGTTAATCATGCCCCATCGACATGTGGCAAGTGGCATGTGGCAAGTCGCGCTCGGGCTCGAACTCGCTTTTGGCGGTCACTTCTAAGCCCCGTTCGAAAGTGTTGCGCAAAAAGCAGTTTGCAATTAAAACACGTTGGCAGCAGCAGCAGCAACTGTTGCTGGTGCTGCCGTCTAGACCATGACGCACAGATGGCGCTGATGTGCGGCGCGAATTGGCTTGCAGTGCGCCGGCGCAGGAATGAGGAAAAACTTTGGGTGAAAAGCTGAGATGCGTTGAAAAATGTGGTTAATTGATTTTCCTCCGACTTGCTCCACCTGCTTCGCTGGGACTCAGTTTCGCGCTCTTGCAATAGCTCTGCGTGCACTGAGAGAAAAGATAGATACAATAGAAAAAATAGAAAATTAGTAAAAATGTGCAAAAAATATATAAAATAATTATAAATTAATTTTTTGAAAAAAAAAAAAAAATATATATATATATATAGTATCTGAATAATAAATATATATATATATATTTTTTTTTGATAATCGAAAATGGTAAAAATAAATAAATAATGACATAAATAGTAGTAGTTAGAAAACTGAAACCAAAACGAATTTTCAGGAAGTTCAAAAATACTTATGAATTCTTTGAAAACTCTTTTCTTACGATATAAAATAATATGCTAGCGTTATAGACAAAATTTGATCAAATATTAATCGTAATAAATATGTAAAATTCGAACCATAATCAATTAAAATAAAAAATTAAAATTATGTTGAATTTTGCAACAGCTGAAAAATACAACTTTTTAAATATTATTAAAATTGAAACATTTTTATATATCAATTATTTGAAATTATTTAATTTATAATTTTTTTAATACACCTCCATATGAAATTTACTATAATTTTCCCAATTATTTCTCCATGTGCAATTGCAATTAATTAAAATGGTTTTCGCTCTGGTCTCTCTCTCTCCACAGATTCACACTCCATGGCCATACGACAATGTCAAATGCTCGCGAGCTGGCATTGATCGAGAAATGGGCTGACATTGCCACGCCGGCGACGCCGACGCTGCCAACTTCGCTATCACCGACATCGCCGCGAGCGATCATCAAGTTCTGCTGTTGTCCGCAGCGCAGCAGGCGCTACACGCTCAAGCAGCCCAAGTGCAACACGCTGCACGCTCGCAACATATTCGTTGATAACGATTTTACATATATTGATGATGTGCCACGCGCCTACACGAGCAGCAGCAACAGCAACAGCAGCAGCAACAGCAACAGCAACAAGAAGAAGCGACGCCAAGATTGCAGCAAAGATTACGAGGATGATCATGATCATGACGATGCTGCTGACAATGACAATGATGATCGCGCCGATGATGATGATGAGGCAAATGATATCGCAGCGATCTCTGAGCACGACGGAAATGTGGCGCTGATATTAATGAATCAACGAAATGTGCCTGAACAATGGCGGCAGGACAACAAAGGCAACAGCAGCAGCAACAGCAACAACAGCAACATCAAGCGTAACAGCGAACTAGCAGCAGCAGCAGCAGCAACAGCAGCAGCAACAACAACTCAAAGTAAAACTTGCGCTGTCACAAAGAGCCAGCCGAGTGGCAATGAGCAGCAGCAGCAGCAGCAGCAGCAGCAACAACCAATCCAAAGACTTAGCAATAGCTTGCAACAACAGCAACTGCAACTGCAACAGCAACAACTGCAACATAGCAATAAGGAAAATACACTAGGCAACAGCAACAGCAGCAACTCCGACAACAGCAACAACTACAATAAGCCGCGCTGTAATTATTGTAAATTACCCGACGACGCCGAGCCCCAAACGAAGAGCAACAACTGCAACAACAACAACAACTCGAAAATTGATTCACCGAACTCGTCGTTGTCGTCGCAGAATAAAATGACAATTACGACAGCAGCAGCAGCAGCAACAGCGAACATCGCCGCGACGGCCACAGCCAGCGAGTGTGGGTTGACACTGGCAACAACGGCAACAACACCGACGGCCACAACGACGGCAACAACAACACGTGCAGAGCAACAGCAACAGCAACAGCAACAGCTTGTGGGTGCTGCCACAGAAGTGCTGTGCAGCGATAAACCAACATTGACAGCAACAGCAACAGCAACAGCGACGCCAGCAACATCGACGCCGGCAACAACACCTAAGCCCAGCATTGCGGCACGTCCGACCACGCCCAGCCGCCTTAAGACTGTGATCAAAACGACAATGGTGAAGCGTAGTCCTAGCCATGACTCAACTGCGACGCAGTTGCTGCAACCGAACAGCTGCAACGACAGCAACAACAACAACAACAGCAGCAGCAGCAGCAGCAACAGCGACGAGCCCAGACGCTCGGTTAGGGAGCGCATCGCCGCCTTTGCGGCAGGAAATGGTAAGTTTTTCTCTGTGTTGTTGTTTTTTCCCCGTTTTTTTTTTTTTTTGTTGCTTTTCCCTTTTTGTCTCCTTTTTTTCATATTGTTGTTGTGCCTCCTTTTTCATTTTTTAATCAGCTTTGTCGCCAATGTTTGGGCGGAAATGTTGTTTTTATTGTTGTTGTGGCTGTTGCCTGTGGGAAAATCGACCACGAGTCGGGCCCACAATCATTAGGCTAGTTAATAGCCGACAATAAGTTATTAATTGATACGGGAAAAGCGTCGGCAGATCGCCACAGATGGCGCTGCAGAGTGGGAACTGTGCGGGGACAGAGGGATATAGAGATATATTGAGTGTGGCATAAAGAAATAACTGGAGTATGGCAGCGAGTATACAGAAATATAGGAAAATATTCAGAGTAATATAAAAAATACATATATATAGTTAATAGTATATAGTGCTGAGAGTGTGGTAGTAGAGTATAGTATAGCATATAAAATATATATTTAATTTATGTAGAATATAATATAATAATTTGAGTTGTTAATCTTCTATATTTATTAAGAGAAATTTACGATGTTATAGATTTATATTTATTTGATAGATTTTATTTGAAAGGTATTATATTCTTGAGACTTAAATAAATATTAAATATATGTAGAATATAATATATTAATTTTAAGTGTTAATCTTATATATTTATTTGAGAAGATTTACGATTTTATTTATTCATATTTATTTGATATGAACGGAATAATATAGAGCTGACTTGAGACTGTGAAAAATTTAATTAAAATTTGGAAAATGTATTTTTAAAGTTTTCGAAATTATTAAAAATGTAAATAGCAGCAGAATTAACTGTTCTTAAAAGCATTAACTGCTTAAATTGAGACTGGAGATATTTACAAGAACTTAAATTGCTACTTTTATTTCTAGTTCTCCCTTTTAATATTTGCAATATTATTAAATTGGAAATAGAGTAAATAGAGAGCGGGAATATATAAAAAACAATTATTACACATAATAATATTTATTTTTTGGCAAATTTTTTATTTTAGTTTATTTTTAAAACAAATATGAAAAATTGTTATCGAGTATACGAAAGACCCCACTACTATTTTAGTAAGCGTATGACATGACGATCACTTGGAGCAACATGCCTGTATCATGTATCATAATTGGACTAATTGCTTTCCCAGAACCCTTCACTCTGCGAGTTTAGTCACTGCTGAGGCACGACACAGACGCTGCACTGAGAACTCGGAACTCGTACAGCCATTGCCTCCCCTCTGCCTGCTCTCCTGTTCTCACTCGCCTCGTCATCCCTTGCGAAGGTCGCCGAGCTGATGGTGCAGTCATTTCCTGGTTTTATTGAATGCAAACAGAAAGCAGTTTTAATTAAAGATCAGCTACGGAATCGGATTTGATCGCACTGAGATCGCACTGGAATTCCCGAGCTAAACGCTCTGCGGTCAATTAACGGCATTGTTAGTCCCCGATTAAATACAATAACTAAGTAAATGAATGAATATTTATAGGGGGAGCGGGGCTACGATCGATTACGATCGGTTAGGGCAGGGCGCGCACATATCGTTTCGAAAACGTTTACGATATTTCCCTTTTATAAAGAAATCAAAAGAAATTGACTGCAATTTCTGTACTCGCTTCGCTTTTTGTTCATAAATTATGCATGACGTTGAGCTTTGGATTTCCGTTAGCCTGACACACACACACATGCACACAGAGGGTCAGACACACCTTTTGCATAACTCACACACACACACAGTTGCGGCTCTATTACGAATCAATTAAATGCCGCAATGCTTAATAAAAATCCACTTAAGGCCCCATAAGAAACTTTTCACCACAAAAAATCTCACTTGAAAATTGTGGAAAAATATTTTTCTTTTCTTTTCTTTTCTTTATTGCCATTATCATTATTATTGCTGTTATTACTGCTATGGCTTTTATTGCCATTATCAATTGAAAATGTCGTAAAAGTGTGCAGTTGCATAAAGAGAGAGAGAGAAAACTGTGCCCCTTGCCAGCTCTTTGTCACTGCAGCTGCCACGCCTCACTGGCTTGCAACTCTCTACACCCAACTCTGTGCCTCTGCTTCCTTTGCAGTCGATCGACACGTCATGAACGCATATTATATCACTTTATGATAGGCAAACGAGGCCTGAAAGCCGCTCTCCACTCCAGTTCAGTCCAGTCGAGTCCAGCTCTAGTTGCAGTTCCCATTGCCTGCACTGATCCCTTTTAACCCTGACGGCTGACGGGCTTAAGGCGCCAGTTGAATCTGCTCAAGCATCGCTTATCATCGTCATCATAATGGACAGCTTAGCCCCCTTCTATATTGCGGCGAGTTGGCAGCTTCTGCTGCATCTGCTTCTGACCAGCTCACGCTTGTTTACTCGGCTCGGCTCTTTCTTATTAACTCTTTGTCTTTGCCTGCCTTCTGACGCTGAGCGGCTGCCAAGTGCATTGAGGTAGGCTTTAGCAGGCAGGAAGAGCCAAGGTATTGAAGTTGAAATTAGCTCATTTAGTTGTCAGTTGTCAGTGGAGATTCTGTTCTTTAATGTTAGCAACTCGTTTTGAACTCGAAATATATAGTATTGGGAGTGAAGTCAGTGTAACTCTGGCAACTCATAGATTTTAATATATTTGAATTAATTATTATTATATATTTGAATGAATTACTATAATCACTCTACACCATTTAAATGTTAAAAAGTAGACTTCAACAGTTCAAAATTTTAAAGTCAAAATTAAGTTGAATTTTTAGGAATCAATACTTTATTTATACTATTATTTATATCTTACTATATACTATATTTTTACTGAAAATACAAAAATGCTTTTCGTTTTTATTTTGAAATATTTGTCTAAGTTTTTGAACTTTATACAGCTGCTAATCACTATAAAATACTAAAAAAGAGTATGTTTTCAAATTTCTCAAATATCATAGCATTATGCCATTGTAGGAGTATCATACGATATTTGTATTTAAATATATATATTAAATTATATTTTTTTTTTGAATATATTTAAAATGATATTTACCCCACAAAATGTTGATGATATGTGCTATGATATAGTATATAATATAGTGTAATTGATTTAATTTTTGTATATGTTTTATATAATTTATTTTAAATAATATGTACCGCATGTTAATAAGTAGATAACCTTATTTTTGTCAAAAAAAAACTTCATAAACAACAAATAATATGTTTTATATAATTTATTTTAAATAATATGTCTTTTTTAAATTTAATTGTTTGTTTTGTTTAATTAATATTTGATGTAGCATATAGTTTATTTTAAATAATAGTAACGTATGTTTCTATATAGAAAAATTTATTTTTGTTAAAAGAAAAACTCCCTGGAAAAAAATCATGTAGAAAGAAACAAAACCAGGAAGTGCTGCTAGTCATATCCCACCTTTAAACTTTACTATTTACGATCGCTGACAACGTTTGTGACGCCCCTCGCGGCAGTCGTGCGCAATAAGCAATTAATCACGTTCAGGTGACCTCAGTCGCAGAATCAATCAACAGCAGCAACAACAACAACAACAACAATGTCAACCACACACACACACACACACGCGCGCGCGCCCTCTCAAATGAACAAAGCAATGCGTGTGCGTCTGCGTGTGTGTACAATGGGTGCCGTAGATGACGGACAGTGGCCATTTAGCAGACACACCCAGCAAACAGTTTTATTTTTATTCCGCCGTCAATTCGCGGCAAATAAGTACAAATATTTCGTTTGCTTGCGCTTCGCGCGCTTTGCTGTTTGCGCTGCGCATTCTCGTATTTTGCTAGTATTTTTTTTCTGTTGTTGTTTTTGGTATTTTTGTTGTCAAATAGAACAAAAGCCAAACAAAAGAGAGTTACGATATTTCCGTTAGCTTTTGTTTGCTGTGCTAATTAAAAGCGCACATGTGACGTCTGAGGGCAGGCAGCAGCAGGCGCTGTGGGCGCTGTGTGCCTCCCATGAACTTGTGACGCGCCTCCCACACACACACACACACACAGACAGCATATACCGTTAGCGCGTTGCACAATTGAAATATTGCCAAAAAGGCAGATGAAGGCAGCGCGCAGGCCTGGTCTTGGGTTTGGGCTCCGACTGCAGCTTGGCTGGCGGCCTGCCAATCGCCGCAAGACAATCAATTGGCAACAGCGCAGGCCCCCAAGGAGAGACTGAGCGAGTGAGAGAGAACGAGGGATCCCGTGAGGCCCCCATAAAACGGGGCTGTCTTCGGGCCTCGAGCCTCGGGCTGACTGACTCGTTGGGCCTTTGATTTACGAGCTCGCCACGGGTCTCCATCGGCGTCGCGTTGTCGTTGTCGTTGTCGTTGTGTAACGCATGCGATTCAGAATTCTTAAATGCCAAATGCTGACCAGCAGCAGCCTGGCCAGATAGAGCTGGCGCGACTCGACGGTGGCGGCGACATTTTAATCAAGAAACTCAATCGAACGCACGCATGCGCAATAAAAACAAAACTAAAATCGAGCCTATAAAATCAACAACAACAAACTGCCAGGCAGGCAGGCAGACAGACAGACAGACAGTGGGACAGCTAGACAGGCAGAAATGCTTAACCGTTTCACTCACACACACACACACACACACACACACACACACACTCGCAGTGGAGTTCACTTGATCTTGCCCCTATGCGAATTTTAATGCGATTTATGGCGATAGCTTCGCGCATTTGCCCATTTGCCCATTTGCATATCCATGTGGGCAGGCGAAGCGCGAGAAGCAGAATTGAAATTGGAATTGGATTCGGAATCGGAATCGGAATACCTAAGCGTATCTAAGCATGACCTGCACACACACACACGCAAACACAGAGGCAACTCCTAATGGGATTGTTTGCAAATACTCAGCAAATTTCTTGCGGCGATTTACGTTGGCAGCAGCATGGCAAAGTGTTTTGCTAGTAGTAGCATGAGTAATGTCTTTATACACACATATAGTACGCACGATCTGTGGCTGACAGCTTGGGAAATAAGGCAGATGCTGCAGTTGCTGGGTAATTCAAATGAATCGAGAAAAAAGTATGCAACTATTAGGCTTCCTTTTTGTGGCCATGAAAAATGTTTTATAAATTTGGAGTGTTTTTTAACGCATATAAAATTTTAAAAATTCTTAAAGAATATTTTAAACATATTTAAAATTATTTCTTAGTGAAAAATGAATAGAAATTTATTATTTCTGTCTACTCATATTGTACAAAAATTCGCTCAAAAATTAATTATTTATTACTATAAACATAAATAGTTTTGGACAAGTGATCAGCAATTTCTGAAAACTTTTTCAGCGTTTTTCGATTCTAAATAGAATGCAAATTTAATTTGAATTTTATGGTATAAACATATTTTTTTTCGAGTTCAATTTCAGATTAATTTATCGCATATAATTATTTTATAGAAATTTTCGTTAATTTCTTGCTTTCTGTAATTTCTGAAAATATTTCTAAATATTTTGCGAGTCTAAATATAATTAATTTTTAGCTTTATTGTAATTTTATAATATATATAACTCTACATAATAAAAATTTATTCTGCTTCGAGTTGAATTTCATAGATTGATTTATTAAATTCAATTACTTTTTTGAAAATTATCGCCCATTTCTTGTTTTCAGTAAACTCTGAAAAATTTGCTTAAAGCTTTTCGATTTTAAATAAATTTAATATTTCATTCGATTTAATTTTAATGGCATAATATAAATTTATTCTGCTTCGCGTTAAATTTAATAGATTAATTTATGCTATTAATTTGCTTTATAGAAATGATCGCTTATTTCGTGCTTCATTTTCCGATCGGATTCCGATAAATTCTTGCCTAATATCTCAGCCGAAAATAATGGATAATGAAATACGACTAAATTACAATAATTCCACTGGGCACTCAGCAAATAATGAGCTTAATAATTTTCGAAAATAATAAACAGATTCGAAATGAAATGCGCACAAGTTTATTCTGTGGGAACTCGACAGATCGCGTCGTATTTCACAGCGCCAGAATCGCCAGTCCGAGGGGGCATAAATCGCGCGACCGACAATCGGCAGTCCAGGGCGTGGCACGGACAGTAAACAGATAAATAATGCGAACAATTGGGGGCAGGGTAAAAGGAATGAGAGTGCAAAAGGAATACGTGATAAATGGCGCGAGAGCAACATAATCAAATATGTAAATAATTGCTTGCCATTTCTGCGCTGGCCGCAAATTAATTAAAAATAATACGAAACGAAGTGCTGCATGGTGGAGGGGGAGGGAGGGGAAGGGAGCACATGCCACATGTGTGCGCGGCATGTTGCACAATTTATGACAATTTAAATGGCACACATTCGGCGCACAATTTGAGGCGATTAGCGCGAAAATGTTCGCGCATTTGGCTTAAGCACAAGCACGCCTTGCCACATGCGGCACATGGCTGTGCCCCGCCAGCCGCCCCAACTGCAACGTGCAATTTTTCATTTGCCATAAAAGAGATTATGAAAATGTGTGTCTTTTTGGGGCGCGCCGTGTGTGCAACATTTGGTGGCAGCAACGGCAACAACAGCAACCATAATTGCCGCAATTGCCGGCAATGACAACTTTATGCGCAGAGCAATATGGCTAATATAGATAGATCTGACTCCATCTCACTCTCACTCTCTCTCTCTCTCTCTCTCTCTCTTGCAGAGCAACAGCAGCAGCTGCAACAAAGCGGCGCCGGCAAAAGATTTGCCAAAGTTCAGAGCAATGCGAATCAAAACAACATGACAAGCGATGTGAAAAGTGCAATTAGCAGTGGCAGCAACACCCAGCAGCAGCAGCAACAGTTGTTTATCAACGGCAACTGCAACGCAACGTTGCCTGCGGCAACAACAGCAGTGGTAGCATCAGCAACATGCAACACGTCAGTCTCGAGTGCGACTATCGCCGCTGACACGACGCGCTACAAATCGGGATTAAGTGATGTTGCAGCAGCAGCAACAACAGCAGCAGCAACAGGCAAGGAGGACGTTGATGCAACTTCATCTGCCACTCCTGCCACAACGCCGCCGCCAGCTGCAAGCGTTTTCAGCACCGGTTGTGCAACTGTGCCGCGCACTCGCCAATACGGAAGCAGCAGCAACAGCAGCAGCAGCAGTTGCAACGCGGCAGCAACTGTTGCTCTGACAGCTGATAAGAGATTCTCAAGCCTTGCACCCGCCGCACAGCAACAACAGTTGCAGCAGCAGCAGCAGCAACACGCGCATCATAAGCTGCAATTAGCCGATAAGAGCGACTCCAAATTGGCCGCACTCGACAATCTCGACTTGGCGCACAGCCGCGACCTGATCGATGACGACGGCGAGGATCCATACGGCGCACTCGAGGATTATCTGGAGCGCGTTAAGGTGAGTGCCAGGAGCTCAGCTCGAAGATCGTAGATACGTGTAGAAGCAGAGCGGCTGCAGTTAATTGAAATTGTGTTGCTAGTAAAGCTACAGTTAGTTGGGTTGAGGGGTACAAAAATAGAAATTAATTAAATTTAGAATTCAGCTGGTAAAATTTGAGAAATCCGGAAAAGGCCTGAAATTTTAGATACATTTTATTTAAAAATAACTTAAACGAAATTAAATTCTCTTGATGATTGACTGCATGTATCCAATTTAGTTATATTTTATTTATTATTATTTAGGCGGAATCTAGCTTTTTGAGAATTAACTATAGGTTTTACTTCAATAGAAAATCGTACATATTTAATTAATTAACATTGGTAGATGGAAGCAGATCAGCTTTTTCATCTAGCATAAGGAAACCATTTTTAATGCTCGGCTGCAGTACCTATTTTTTAAGTATTTGCCACTCAGCATATATAAATAAAAACTAACTTCGCTATACATTTTTACTTACTAGGAAAACTAATATTAATTTAGGCCTAAAAATTACCCGAACTTGAAATATTTATTTCTTGCCAATATTTATGCAATATTTAGCCAAGTTGCATTTTCCTATGCAATTTTATTTTTTTTAAATTTATTATAATTGACTAATAATTACTAAATAATAAGGACTACATTATTTATTTATCCAATGCCAAGAATCGAACTGAAAATGCACTTAAGCGTCTGCAGTTATTAGATTAAATTGATGATGTGATCATAAAAATGGCAGTATAATGGTAGATATATAAAATATATATATAGAAAAAAATGTATTTTCTATTAACATTAACAAAAATGCAAAAAATAAAACTAGTCTATATATTAAATTAAGCTGCTTTGCTGCTAGTTATAGTGCTCCATTTAGCTAATATACGTAATATACATATACAGCTATATACATATATACATCAACGGGTATGCATATATCTTCTGGACTCCACAGTTAGTTATGGTTTCCGATTGCCTGCGCTCCACTTGTTGCCACGCAGCAGCAGAGACAATTTCATAAATTTGTTTTCACATGATGATAAGCGACAGTTTCTGTCGCCACACACACGCACACACTCACACACACACACACGTACGCACACTAATTTCACTCTGCCACAGCCTAAGCTGCCACACCAGCCCCGCCCTGCCGCCTGCCCAGCGCCAAGTTGTGCCGCTCGACTGTCAACACGGCGTGATTTTGCAAATGATTATTTTGCGTGACAGAAAAATGTGTTAAAGCAAACACAACGAGCGGGCAGCGCTGCGCTGCCGACAGAGACGCCAGCAGCGCCGCCGACTGCGGCGTATTCGTAATGTGTAACGCATACGACGCGTTGCACGCTTCGTCTATTTGCTGCTGCTGCTGCTGTTGCTGTTGCTGTTGTCGTTAGCGCTGTCAGCGTCGTGTACATTAAATTTTATGTTTCTGTACCGGAAAGCACAATATTACACACACACACACACACAGACAGACACGCACACTCGTCGGCACGCACACCCAAAGAGACACATCAACTGCGACGTCAGCGTCGGCCTCAGCTTTTTAGTTATTTCTATAACTGTTTCGCATGACATTTGTGCAGAGCCGCCGCTGCTGGCTCTACTGCTGCTGCTGCTGCTTCATAGCGGAAGCAGCGCACGCACACAGCCAGCATTTGATTAGCATTGCGTTTACGATTCTGCGCAACTTGACCATGACGCTGGGGCGGCATTAAACGCGCAAAAGTCGCATGCGATTTTTTTGGCTGTAATTTGCATTTATTTGTTGAATATTTAAAAATTGTGTTGAAAAAAACTTAATATATGTATGATATATGTATTTTTTAAGATATAATAATATATTCTCTATACATATTTTCTATATTATTATATAATTATTAAATTATATGCAAAAAAGTAATATAAATATATATGCTGTGATATTTTGATCAAAATGATCTTTGTTGGGAAAAAATTAATAATTTTATAAAATATTATTTATGAGGATATACAAATAATGATTTATAAAATTATTTATTTTTATTTAATAATTTTCTTAATTATTATTTATGAGGATATATAAATTGTGATTTAAAAAATTATTTTTTTTTCCAACCTATTTATATCTACAATAGAAATCTGATCATAAATTATTTTTTTATTAAATTTAACAAAAGATATTTTTCCTGTTGTTGGGAAAACATTAATAAATTTATAAATCTTTTTTTTTAATGTAATATTTTTTTTTTAAATTAACTGCAGGGTATGCAACAGTCTACCCCACTCCACTCACAGTCTCTTAGCTCTTTCCTAGCACTTATATTGTTAGCCATAACTCGCAGACAATTAACCTTTTTCAGTGGCAGCTCCAGTTTTGCCACCTCTCTGCCATATAGCGGATAAATCTGGTACGCTGCAAACGGCATGCATTTCTTTATGGCTTTTCAATTAATAATCCTCAATTTGAATGCTAATCGTGTCGGGCGAGTCTGCGGTCTCGTTTTTGTGTCTCAAGCGCTCATAAATCGCTGGCGTTTTTATTTTCTCCCATCTCTCCCTCTCCTAACTCTATTTCTCTTAGTCTCCCCTCACTCGCTGCTGGGGGCTTTCATTAGGGGGGAAAACAACAACAACTGCCACGGCATCTCTGCACATTTTATAATCAGTGTCATCGCCTCAACACCCAACAAGTTGGGCAGGGGCAGGGGGCACGCCCCCTGCCAGCCTGCTGCTTTGGCGTGGGCTGTCGGCTTAAGGCTGTCGGCCATGGCGTGTACTAGCCGGCGGTGTAAGGGGGTTATTAACGCCTTTTCTTCGCCCAAATGCAGCTAATTTTTTGGCTAAATTGAAATTATTAGCCGGCAACTGTGGCTAATGATGACAAAATGTGTCACACACACACAGGCACACTCACTGCTGCCCACGCTGCGGAACAAGCGCTTTCTTTTGCTCTCCCGCACTACGCCCCTGGCGCGGTCTCATTTGTGTGTGGCGTTTATTATGACAAATAGTGCAGCACTTTAGCTCCAAATTGCCGTTACTCCTAAGACCCATAAGACGCGCCTCGTTGTTGTTGTTGTTGTTGCTGCAGTGGCTGTTGTTGTTGTTGTTGTCTTGGCCTTAGGCTTAATTTGCCTAGTTATGAAATGCGTTTCGCGTAGGCGGCGCTGGCGTTTGCCGTTGTCGCTGAGTTTGACTTTGTTGTTGTTGTTGTTGTTTTTGCTGTTGTTGTTGTTGCTGCTGCCGTTCCTCCCGGTGTTGTTGCCTGTCGCGTCTGACCCATTTCGTTGCAACGTTTCTCGTGGGCAGGCGCTCAGGCCAGGCCTTTGAGACAGATGCAACATGACAAGCGCTCGCAACTCGTTTTTGCTTTCGCGCTTCCTGCATCAATTAGCGCGTCTATTGCACTTTTGGCACACACACACACACACACACACACGCACACTCACAGACATTTACCTACAGCCCGTTAGCTGCATGCATAATCCATGATAATAACATCGGCAATCTTCGGCATCGTAATTGGCCGACGAGTCCATCAGCTCAATCAAGCCTTCATCGTCTAACGTTTTTAGTCATTCAGCGAGCCAAATCTGATAACGACAACAACGGCAACAACAACAACAACAACAACAATAGCTACAGCAATAATAATAACAACAAGCAACAGGGTTTGCGTGTGTTCTCGAACGATTTTAATTATAGATATTGATAGATCTTGACAATGTGCCGATGCGAAATTGAGACGTAAAACTCAACAGGAGACGCACAGGCGGCTGCACTGAGAGAAAGGGAATTTTATAGAATAAAATAAAATGAAAAGAGAATAAAATAAAAACAAAAATAAAATAAAATAAAATGAATGAAATAAAATGTAAGAAAATAAATAATACTCCACTTTATTTAATTCTCTGCCATTTAATTTTATTTTCTTTCACTTTATTTACTTTCACAAGAATATTTAATACAATAATAAGAAATATAAAGTAAAATAAAATAATAAAACAATATAATATATATACAATATATAATAAAACAAAAAAAAAAGTAAAAATAAATACATTAAAGTAGTACAATTTTAGAAATATTTGAAGTAATTTATTTAATAAGAGAAAGTGTAGCTTAACGTTATAGGAAAAGAGTGTATATAGAATAAAGTAATTACCCAATATTACTATAATCTATATATATTTATTGTTATACTAATTTGATTTAAATGTGGATTAAACATATTTCTCAATACATAAAAGTATGATGAGAGGCTTGATAAATGCTTTAATATTTGCTTTCGAAGCAGAACACTCTACGCTATTTTTCTCAGTGCATACTACTGTTTTAATAGAACTGAGAGGAAGGCAGGCACCCAGGCAAAGTTGTGAAGTAGTAAATAGAAATTGTTATATGGTACTTAATTTAATACAGGCTTAAAATTGTCTAGAATAGCAGCCCAATGCAGCTAGATTACACTGAGAGAAAAATATAGAGACATGGGCTAACAAAGTTAAATAGTGTAGACAATTTTACTCTATAAAAAAATAAAAGTATAAAAATTAATAATAAATAAAATTAATAAAATTGTAAAATACTTTAAGTTTGTCTAGCTTGCAAGAACCCCCGTAGTTTTTCTCTCAGTGCTGCACGGCAGCTTAGGGATTGTCTTAGCACAGCAGGGGAAGTAAGTAAGCAGTAAGAGGGGGGGCGGGGTTGGTTCAGTAACCCCCACGAGATATCAGCCAATTATGCGAGTGCTGTTAATGAATGTGGGCGACGCTTCGGTTTGGCTGCTCGGCTGCCTCAGACTTATCTATCAGAGTCTATAACTTTATGCAACTTCAGGCTCCAGTTGAGCCGAGCACTGTGTGAAGTGTATTTGTGTGAGTGTGTGTGTGTGTGTGCGAGCTGGGTAATTTGCGCCTGCGCCTGCGTCAGCAGTCGGCGCGCAGCTGCCTAGAGAAAGTTGTCTTTGCCCAATTTGCAAATGACGTTTTTTTGTCAACGTCAAACGGCGAACGGTAAACTGAGAAAAGCTGAGAAAACTGCGAGAAGAAAACAAAAACAAAAATACAAAAACAAAAAAAAAAATCGAGAAAAACTGAGAAAATCGCTAGCTGCAAATGGCAAATGGCAAACAAATGGCAATAAAAGGCAGTGCCTGGCCTGGCCTGGCCTAAGCCTGGCCCGTGCACGTTACCAATTTTGTCAACCCCGAGGAGGACGGCGGCGTTGCCGTCGCTGCCGTCGCTGCTGCTCTCCAGCTCTCCCACAGACGACAATAAACCAGAAATCGCAGTCGAGCGCCAAATGAAGCCAAAAAATCAAGAGTCAACAATCAGCGGCAACATGTGGCAGCAACAGCGGTGGCTGCTGCTGCTGCTGTCATTGCAACAAATCAAATGAAAGTGAAGCGCCTCTACAGCTGTCCAGCTGCATGTCTGTCTGTCTGCCTGCCTGTCTGTCCTTCTGTCTGCCTGTCTGTCTGCCTGTCCTGTGCAGCTTCTACAATTTCACCGGGGGCAATCATAATTGCAGACGGCAATTAAGCTGCTGTCAAATGTTGCCACGGCTCGTGTTACAGTTGCAGTTAGCCGTGTTGCATGTGGCATGCTGCCTGCCTGCTGCGTGCCTCACCCCCACTCCGCTAAGCTTGCAGCTTGGCGTGTTGTCAACAACATTTGGCTGCGCGCTGACAATGCGTTGATATTTTCCGACAAGCAAATCAGCTGCCACAAAAAAAGCTGCAGACTTGCCACAAAAATTGCGCCAATTTGCTGTCTCTCTCTCTCTCTCTCTCTCTCTCTTTCGCTCTTCCCACTCTCCAGCTGGCACTTTCTTTTCGCTTCTGGCCCTGACTGACACAAAGTAGTCAAAGTTTCGCACTGCGCGAAATCAATTTTGATTTCCATTTCAATTTCGGTTTGAGTTCCAATTTGATTTTTGCACAATCTTCACTTCTGCGGACACTTTTGGACACTCCACAGCCGTGGGTGTCCGTTTGCCACTTTTGTTTTCGCGCCGAGCAGACGAGACGGAAGTGCGCACCGCGGCCGAAAAAAAAACGCTGCAAAAAGTAGAGTCGAGTGGCAAATATTGCATGCGATTTGATTCTGCGAAATTGTAGCATGCAATAATTTTTTTTTAGTGAAAAATAAATATTATAAGTATAAAAATATATTTTATCCAATTATGTCCTTCTTTATCTATCCAGATTTATCTATACATCCAGCTAATTAAATCTATACCCGAAGATGTTCATTTTATTTCTTTTTTTTCGACTATTTGCAACTATATACAAAGTTATTAATTTAAAAAATCTTCGTATTCATATTTATTTAAATCTAATAAAATCGATAGATGCATAAATCTATAATATATACATATATATTTTTTTTATCCATCTATCTATGTGTATTCCCTGTCCATATACATATGTACATGCAGTCGAATCCAAGCTGCTATAGAAAAATATTAATATTACTAAAGTATAAAATATTATAAATTAATATTAAGTTATTTATTCTTCATAAGATTATAATTTCTGTCATGGCTCAAATCTTTGAGAGATGCATAAATCTATAAGATATATATATATTTTTATCTATCTAACTTTATTCCCTGTCCATCTAAATACAATCGAATTCCAGCTTCTTTAGGAAAATATTAATACTACTAAAATATTAAATATTATAGATAAAAAGTACATTATATATTTCTTCATAAGATTATAATTCCTGTCATGGCTCAAAACTTCGATTAACCTTCATCAAATCGCAGACATTGATTTCCCTATCGTTTAGTTCTACGATCTGCCGCTCGATCGACATTTATGCGCTACAATTGGTAATTCCAATCCAAAAAATCCGAATCAATCAATCATTGTGGCATATCGCATGCATCCTCTGGTTCATCTCACAGCTGACACTAAGCCCTCGATCCCAATATCCATGGCAGATACCATATAGGCCCAACTCCTAACTGTCCCTATGCATACGTCAGAGACTGCGATCCGATCGATTTGACTCGCTTGACCACTTCGGCCAAGTGTCATTGCCCAGTTGAGTGCCCCACAGCAACTGCTGCACTCATTCGATAGCACTGTGTTTGTGTGTGTATGTGTGGAGTGTGTCTGTGTGCGCAGTTCAAGCTGAAGTGCCATTGAAATTACAATGATCTTCATGTGTTTTTGGACCGATCGCAGACGTCAAGCTACCAGAAACCCGAAAACAGACGACGCATCTGCTTAGCGTTTCAACGTGTGTGTGTTTGTGTGTGTGTGTGTGTGTGTATTATTTAACCAATTTGTTGTTGTAGTTTCTGTTGACCTTCAATGGTCATTTATTTTTTTTTTTTTGTGTACAGAAAACAAAGAGCCCAAAAGCGCCTCTGACCAGCATCATCTCTCCAAATATTTTGACGGAGTTTCGTTGCCAGACTTCGTCTGTCCGACTATTGTGCCAGACAACTCTGGTCAATGTCAATGTCAGAGATTTTGTTCGAGTGGAAAATTTCAGTTGCAGGCCAACAGCTTAGGCAACTCTACAGTTTTTCTTCTTGGCTAATGAGCTCAAGCTGAAGCTGAAGCCGAAGCTCTTGATTGATGTGCGTTTCGGGGATTACAAGCCTGACCTTATAGCTTTAGCTGTAACTATTGTTGTTGTATTGCTTGTTGTTGTTTTTGTTGTTGTTGTTGTCACTGCTCTGTCTGCAGTTGTTCTATCTATGCCTTGGCATCGGCAACGGCAACGGCAACTGCGTGCCACGCCCGCATCGCGCCGCCTGCTGCAGCTGTGCAAAGTCTGCAGCTGAGATCAGTTGAGAGCGAGCGTGGCGGGGGGATCGACTGGCTGCGAAGGAAGTCTAAAGTTGAATTGCTGGCACAATGCTGATTACATTTAGCGATAAATTAGCCAATGAATACAATTAAAAAATGCTGCTGCCGCCAGGGCAAAGACCTTCACGGCACAATTCTAGAAAGGCCTCAAGGGCGAACTGCGAGTACATACTTCGTTTTTTGTTGTTGTTTTTATGTTTTCGATTTACCTACTGTGAAATCAATTTGAAAGCCTAATCTGACATGGTTTTCATGAGGGCATTACGAGAAAAACATGAAGTCCCCAATGGGCTATGCTGCATGTTCAAGATCAAGACCGAAATGCTGGCGACAAACGTCAAAGAAATATAAAATAATAATAATAATAATAATAATAATAATAATAATAATAATAATAATAATAATAATAATAATAATAATAATAATAATAATAATAATAATAATAATAATAATAATAATAATAATAATAATAATAATAATAATAATAACAATAATAATAATTATTATAATAATATAAATATATGTATAATAATAAGTTTAATTATAATAATAACAATAATTACAATATTAATAATAAATATTAATTTAAACTTATAGTTAGGCAACATATTTAGATACATTCACAGCAATTTCTGGAAAACTGCATATGACTTTTTGAAATATATTTCAAAGCTTGATCATGTATAACTTTGTTAGTATCCTAGTAATCTCAGCTAAACTATGGAATAATTAACTTTTATATAAGCTTAACGTGTCTACCAAACTTTAGAATAATATCACAGCTTATAACAAAGTTATGCCCACTTCAAAAATACCTATTCCATACTCAAAATATATAATTTGATTTAAAACATATAATAATATATTAAATAATAGTTATGCATAGTTGAATAAATTCTCTGAAACTTTAACAAGCTTGCATGAGGGACATATATATTTAAAAATATATTTTCTGGCTTGATCACGCAGAACTTCTTTGATTGCACAGCGACATCAATCAAACTCGAGTAGCATAATTATCAAAATAAACTTAATGCTGCTATCAAATTTCATGATAATATCATAGCATATACCAAAGTTATGCCAAGTTTTGAGCATGCCACGTTAAAAAAAATATATATCGTATAATACTGCTGATTCCTTGACGATTTCTTCAAAATCCCTTGCATATAGAACTTTATTTGGTACGTATTTCATTTGTTAGCATTGTTTTTTTTTTTTACATTGTTGTTGACCCTTGCGTGCACTGAAAGAAAATAAGAATGGGGTGGGAGCGAAAGACAGGAAAAGCCCCTTCGGGGGGCTGCCAGAAGAAAAGCGTTCGCCATTTACATGTCCAATTGGCCGTAATCAGTGTCAGTGTCAACGGGTCTCCGCGTTAATTGTGTCTCGCGGGCATCTTCGGGTTGGCTTTTCACCTGCCTCTGGCTCTGGGTTTGGGCCTGAGTCTGGCCTGTTCCCGCTGACATTGATCTTGTCGAGTGTAATCTATTAGCAGGCGGTTGCAGTTGCTGTTGCAGTTGCAGTTGCAGTCGCTGCCAGCGTGTGCCTCCAGCTGCATCCTCCTGCTGGCCGACTGACATTGATGGCTTGACTGATTGATCGCCCCTATTAATTTCATGCGTTGACATTGTCCTGCCGCCTGCCCGCTTGCCGCGATTCGGAAAGAACGGATCGTCGACGTTGTAGAGATCACGTAGCTGCAGCTTTTTGCCGCGATGCGGATAGAACGGATCGTCCAGCTTGAAGATGTCGCGATGCTTTTTGCCGCGATTCGGAAAGAATAGATCGTCGTACTTGAAGAGATCTTTGACTTTGTCCCGCCTGCCGCGATTCGGCACGAACGTCTCGTAGCGATTGAGCAGCGCATCGAGATCGGGCACATTATGTTTGCGTCCGCGCGGCGGTATGAAGGGATCGTCCGGCAGCTTGAAGTCGTCTAGCGTGAGCATAAGGGGGGAGTGCAGAAGCGGAACTGTGATCACAATAGATTTCGAACTGGCTGCTGTGTGCTGTGCGCTGTGTGGAGACCTACCTTCCAGCTTGTAGCCATCCTTGGTATTCTGTTCGCGTCGCACGAGCACATAGCGCGGCTCCTCCACGATCAGCGGCGGCTCCAGGTTGCCCGAGAAGTTCAGTTTCTTCCAGAGGAACATGCCCGGATGATAGAAATCAGCTCCATTGGGCCCGCCACGCTGCGCGTGCGGATAGAGCAGCTGCATGGCCCAGTGGAGGAACTTCACCAGATCCTGTTCCCCCGTGAGCAGCATGAAGACCTCGTTGTTGCTGCTCTTCACGCGTATATCTTCATTGGAATCGCCCGCATCCACCAAGTCACCATCCGTCACGCCGTCCCCATAGTCCGTGTCCAGGTGATCCTGTATGTTGTGCAGCTGCTGCTGCAGACGGGCGAGTGCTTCTCTGTTTCTAGCCGCAAAAAGAGAGGGAGAGAGTGAGAGAGAAAGAGAAAGAGTTATATACATGACTCGCTCTCTCAAAAGATTAATGATGCGTCGTTTGTAACAGACGCTGTCGGTTTAAGGATCGTCCCCAGACATTTTTCTTTTGATGTGCGTGGGTTGTGCTTGTCTTTCGATTCACTCCATTGATGAACACGTCTCTTGCTCCCCTGCCGCTCCTCGCACTACGTGGGCAGCCTGACCCAGAATCGGCGACGCGTTAATCTCGCGCTGTCAAGCCGTCCCCCTGCTCATCCAATCAAACTAGACAATTTAAATTTTACTCTCGAGCGAAGTTCTGTCTCCACTTCTCCCTCTGCCTCTCCTTCTCCCTCTCAGCCTGCTAAATTGCTGTGTAAAATTACAAATTAAAAGCGGAAAAACAACTGAAACTGAAAGTTATGCGGGCCCCGGCCAAAGCTTAAGGCCAATTAATCGACGCATTTAACAAATCAACAAGCAACAGACAACAGTGTCGATAGAGAGAGAGAGAGAGAGAGACACAGAGAGAGTGAGATAAATGCGGAGAGCGAAAGATGATTAATTGAAATTTAATAGCCCAAGCTCAATAGTATTTTCATCGGGGTGCCCTTAGTAAATGCTTAGTTGTGAATAGTTCTGCTGCATTGTGGCATACCCTGTAGTGGGGCAAGACTCTGCGCATTGAAATGATGTAAATGTATTAGTTATTCATAGCAAAAATAATTGTTTTTAAATACTCCTGATTTTTGGATACTCTACAAAAAATATGCTACTTGCTGTTATTATTATAATTTATATAAAATTCATTAGTGCGCTATTGCTGAGTTTTCTACTTTATAGCTACGACTACAGTAAATGTATAGGGTATTGAATTTTTCTATTCAATATTTGTATTTTTAAAAACATTTTGATTTTTATGCAATTTAGCTACGCTGCAGGCGGCAAATTAAGAAGTAGCACTCAAATTTAGCCTCTTTTTTATTATAATTGTTTTTGAAATTATTATTAATATATTTATTATTAATATTACTGCTTTTATTATTAATATAATTATTATTATTATTATTATTATTATTATAATTATTATTATTATTATTATTATTATTATTATTATTATTATTATTATTATTATTATTATTATTATTATTATTATTTTTATTTTTATTACCATTACTATTATTAATATTATTTTTTTATTATTATTATTATTTATTAGAAATCATTTGATGTGATGATTAAATATCTTTTTATTAAAAAGAGAGTAATATAAACTGAATAAGAATAAAATTAAATAAAAGGGTATGCAATATGGTAGTTAATAGCAAATATAAATTGAATGAACTTAAATATTCGCTGCACAGCTTCAACCGAAATTCAGCTATAATAATAAACCAAATAATTTTTGTTTAATATTTTTTTCAAAGAACTATAATTATTTTTTCTGCTATAAATTGCATTTTGCTGCACCGCCTGTCATAACTGCAGGGTATATAAATTCAAGCTAATTATTATTGAGTCGCAATAAAATATTTCTCACTTCTCTGAGTCTCTGTCTCAGCTCGGCAGAGAGAGACGTGGAGTCTACCGTCTCGCGCGACTTTTTTAATCTAAATGAAAAGTGAAACTCTCCAGCGCTTCGGGCCAATGAATTTGCTGACAGTTGGTATTTTGCGAAATAAATCAACATGTGTACCAACACATATGCATATAGTATATCTGTATATCTGTATATATATCTGTTTATATAGCATATGTTTCAAGCGGACTTGAGACAAAAGTGCAATCGCTTTTTTCACGCCCATTAATTGGTTTTGCGTGTTTTTAGCTGGCCGACAGCCCCGAAATTGTCGACGATTTGTTTTGGCCACAATGTTGATTTTGGCAAAGGGAGTGAAGCAGCAGCAGCAGCCTGCTGGCGCCCTCAGAGCAGGCGAGGAAGCAGCCAGGTCAGCGCGAGCCTTAACGCGATTGATAAATTGCGGGCCGCCTTTAATTGGCTTAACATGTGAACTCGGCCGAGGCGAGAAAGTTGCTTGGACTTGGCTTGGACTCGGACTAGGGCTCTACCTTGAACTCCAGCTGCCTGGAACAATGCCAGGCGGCAGGTCTGTAGATTTAACCCAAGCGATTGCCACCCAGAGGCGCAGAGTACTACGGGTAAACTCTACTCCCCCCTCACCGCACCAACCCGCCCCGCCCCGCCCTACATTACCCGCTCAGCTCACTCACCTGGCGGCCAACATGGCGCGATTGTATTCACGCGCGCAATTGCCGTCTGCCGCCTGACTGCAGCGGCTGGCCCAGTGCGGCGTGGGCGTGGCATACTTGACTCCGCCAGCAACGACAGCTCCTCCTCCTCCTCGCTGTCCGCTGCGCTGTGCAATTTCCTGCGGCGCTGATGGCTGTCGTGCCACTAAATCATAAGACGACGCGCTCGCAGCTTTTCGATTAAACTCCCTCGGCTGCTCCACTTCCAGCTCAACGATGTCAGCGGCAGCCTCGCCATCGCCTTCATCCTCTGCTGCTGCTGCAGCTGCTTTGCTGTACTCCTTGCCAGACTCCTTGCTGTGCAGCGTCGTCATATCGCGCAGCGCATCGCCGCTGCTGCCGGCGTGCAGGACGCGTGCATCCTTCTTCCAGCGCAGCGGCTGGTCGTGTCTCAAGGCCGCGATAAGCGATGGTGGCAAAGATAAAGCCACATTGCCCTGGCCATTGTTGGCCAATCCGCCGCCGCCATAAATCGCCAGGCAGACCAGCAGCCAGGCGAGCGTGAGCCTCATGCCGGCAACCGAGGGCAGCGCTGCGAGAAGGTCTGCCAGGTCTCGATCGGAATGCGTCTGTGCCAGTTCGCGTCGGCTGCTTTTGATGCTGTTGCTCTCGCTGCTGCTCCTGCTGCTGCTCCTGCTGCTGCTGCTGCGGCGCAGCGTTCTGGCTGGCTCCGCGCTTAGAAACTGAAAGTGCCCGTCGAGCAGCTTCACTTTTTATAGCCGCCATCAGTCCGGCAGTGCGGAGTTTGGGGAATACGTCCTGGTCCGCTGGACCAGTGTCCAGCAGGTACACACACACACGCACACACACACAACGTGTGGGAGTCTGCCTGCAATTGTTTGGCCAGCGCATTGTAGCATGAAATTAAATATGAATTTCCATTGTGCTCGCGTGATGCGAACTGGGAAATACGCAGGCGGCCACAGGAGAACTGAGTCTAAAAACAAATATTACTAGACATATGCCAGCGCTATTTGTGACTTCAATTCATTAGCTTGGGAGAGACTTGGCAAAGTCACTAGGGCGTCAATACACTTGCAGAAATTGAAGAAGGGAAGCTGGAAGTTGAGAGGAGAAGAAATAATAGTTAAATCAATTAATGTGTATTAGTAAATATATACTAGTTTGGTATATACTAGTTTGCTATTTAATCATAAATATATTTTTCTACCACATTAAATTAATTTATCAAACTTTTACCATAAATAAGTGTATGTGTATATTAATTCGGTAGAAAGACATATGCATGAATTTATACTTAATTAATTATACTCATATTTAATTAATATTTTAAATCGAACGTTAGAGAATGATATATGCATATATTAAATATGGTACATCTCATAGAAAATATTAATATATATATTTTATTTAAACCGATAAATTGATAGATCGATCATAATATACATTAAATTCAATAAATAAATATAAATAATATTAAGTCGTCTTAAATTGCTCTACTGAAATATTTATATAATATATAATATTAAAGTAAAAATATATTTAAATTTCGTTATGTCAACGCGGAACTCTTTTTAATCACGCTTTTCTTATTACAATATATAATATTATTATTAAATTATTATCATGATATTTAAATATAAAATAGTACAAATATCTTATTATATCGAAATAAGTAGAATGATAAAAACCTCTTTTAAATTTAAGAACAATTTTAGCTTACTAGAATAAGCCTACAACTCTACACAAAATTTCCCTCAGTGCTCTAAGCAATCCCTTAGGTTTGCACAGGCGAACCTTTAGCCATTTGGCCGTGCAGAATTTTCTATTGCCCACTGTGTGCTTTATTTGCTGGGAAAGAGTTGATAGCTAAGAGGCAAGTACTTGTACTCCTTCGATACCCACTCGATTGGGCTCGTTGTGCTGCACAAATTAGCCGACAACTTCTCACACGGCAGGACAAATGAGGCTGCGGCGCTCTGCCAAAACATTCGCAGCGATAAAATCATGCACAGGGCAAGAGCCAGAGAACAGAGAGGGCAGTGTGAGGGAAGAGCGGGAGCAGACCAAGCGGTCTTTCTTTTCAAGAAACGCTCGATCGTTCGTTCTGCTGCGCTCTGCAGTCGCTGGCGCTGGCAATAGATGGCGGCGGCGGCGGCTACCTATGAGAATTTATTACTCGCTAATGCTCGATCGCATTTGTCTGCTGCAAGGGCTCCAGCCACAACAACAACAACAGGCACAATTGCTGAGTAATGAGCTCGGCACGTTATTAATGTCATTGGAACTGAAACTGGAACTGGAACTGGCTTCGTTCTGCTGCTGCGATCTCGTTCTCTTGTTTCTGCTGCTGCTGCGGCTGCTGCTTCTTCTTGTGCAGGGCCACGATTTTTAATTAAGTAATTCGTTGACTCTGTTAGCCCTCTGGCAGGGTCTGGCTGCAGCTCCGGTTCTGGCCTTTTTTTCTTTTGTTTAATCCGGCTAACAAATTGCTTCATTTCAATTTATTTGCATTTGTTTGGCGCTGCACGAAGCGATCCTCTTGCTCGTGTTCTAATTTATTTGTCTTTGATTGTGGCCATGTCGGATCGTGTCTCTCGGTCCCGGCCAAATTAAGCAGGCATACATCATCTCTATCTCTCTCTTTCGCTCTCTCCTCTCACTCTTTCACTGTGTCTTTCTAATCGCCAATCGCTTTTCGTCTTCTAATTGCAGCTGGAGATCAACCAAGTCTTCGAGTCGCGCAAGGCGCTGCGACTGCAGCAGCAGCTGGAGGCCATGCAACAGGCGGCGGCAGCGGCAGCAGAGGCGGCGCAGCTTGATGAATTGCCGCTCTCGACGGAATCTGATAGCGGCTTTGACAGCAGCAGCACAACGGCAACAGCAACAGGCAACAATAGCAGCAACTGCAACAACAACAACAACAACAACAACAACAACAGCAAACCAGTGACAACTAAACTAAGAGCGCTGCCTCCGCCGCCGCTCAGCCCAACTGCCACTCCCCCTGCTGCGGATGACGTCAACACTTGGGCAAACAAATTCCTACGTGATTTGGACAATCTTCTGGCCGGCGACAAGTTGCCGCCACATCTGGCCGCGCTCTCGGGCTCCGCCACCGCCTGCAGCTCGCCCACATCCAGAGCGGCGCCCATGCTACTCTCTGCAGCAGCCAGCGCCGCCATCCACAGTCGCTACGGCAAGCAGCCGAACAGCAGCAGCAGCAACATTGCAGTTGCCACCGAACAGCAGCAGCAGCAGCAGCAGCAGCAGAACGGACTCGTCTTGAAACCGGAGAAGCATGTAAGTCAAAGGGGCAGCTATAAATTCTCGCCGCGAGATGTCATAATCAGAAAGGGAACTTAGGCAGTTTCCTGCAACTACTGCAATCGCTGCGGATCTCGCGAGTCGCCCATAACTATCGCAATCAGTGGGATCTAAAGAGTTCTTCCCCAAACTATCGCATGTTCTAAGCGAGTTCAAAAGGTCGAGCTGTTGCAGTAGACTCTGCTGATTAGCATGCTGTAATGCTAAGTACCATATCCTATGCTATCCTATATACTATGGTATACATATATCATAATACATATCTAAAATATTTATTGTGAGATTTATTTACGATTTTTGAATACCACAAAATTGTTAGTTTTTCCACATAAAATATCAAGCAAATTTCTTTAATTCGATTGCATTTCTTTCGGATACAGAAATTATGTTTTCCTAAGATATCAACATTGTCCATTCTGTGATCCTTCAAAGCCGAAAAAAATACCTAAACTTTTTTATTAATTTCTATAATTTTTTAATTTATCGTGAAAAATGGTTTTAAAAAATTCCACATATAACTTCAATATTTTTCCCTATAATCCAATTGAAATTCTTGTCTGACACAGAAATCGCTGTCTGTTCTGAGATCTTTTTCAATTTTCATTTCTATATTATTCTTATTTATCCAGAAAAATAGTTTAGGAATTCCAAAAAAATGTTTCAAGTGTCAAGCAAATGCATTTTAATTCCAATGAAATTCGTTTCTGATACCGAAATCTCTGTCTCTCTCGCACTCTCACA
The DNA here is from genome assembly GCA_035046045.1 of Zaprionus bogoriensis. Lineage (NCBI taxonomy): Eukaryota > Metazoa > Arthropoda > Insecta > Diptera > Drosophilidae > Zaprionus > Zaprionus bogoriensis. Next base: position 547,436 of record JAWNOI010000010.1, read on the forward strand.
ACCTTTTCAAAAGAATTGAAAATGTCAGATCTAAGATCTATATTTTTATTAATTTCTATCTTCTTATAAATTATCTCAGAAAATCTAAAATCTATATTTCTTATTAATTTCTATCTTCTCATAATTTATCTAAAAAAAATTATTTAAAAGTTTCAATTAAAATTCTAAAATTCCATTTTGATCCAATTGAAATTTTTTCCTGACAGAAACATTTCTGATATTATCTGGCTTAAGACATTTGTAATCGTAAAGAACTTGCTGTAAATTTCTGTCAGATTTTTAAACTTCTTATTTGGCTGAAGTCTACTTCGAAATCTTTAAAATCAGATAAATGAATTAGTCAATTTAATTCTGTAGTCTTCCTGCTGCTCCTTTTTTTTTTAATTCCAAAAATATGTCCACAGATTTAGGCAGTTTCCTTACTATATAATCCCTATTTTATTTAAGAACTTCACTTTGACATCGTAAATATTTTCCACAAGATTTCAAATTAAATTTACGTCAAGTTCTTTATGCGGTTGCCCCCAAAAGTCTTATGAGATTGCCCCGAGACGCCGCGACACAACTACTAACTGAGGTTTCATAATTTACACGCATATGAAATCGCTGGGATTCTTAGCTGTAATCTCACAGTCTCCTCTCTCTCTCTCTCTCTCTCTCTCTTTGTCTTTCGCTGTCTGTCTAGAAAGATTTCGAAATGCTGCATATTTTATGTAGGCTAGATAAAAAGCGCTTAAAACAAAGGCATTTAATCTGAAGCCAAACAATGTTGTCCACACACAGAGCCCCACTTCTCTTCTCACACGCCCCGTCTCTCTTTTCTGCCCCGCACTCCGCCCCTGGCACAAAATTCAGGAATGTTGCGTCTGTGCGCTCAAGAACTGCCGCCATATGTTGCATGTGCCGGGCCGGATACGCACAAGTGAAGCGCGTGAAATTTATGTGCAACAAAGCTGTGGGGGCAGGCAGCAGCCTGTGGCAGCGCCAGTCGGCGAAGGGGGAGAGGCTGGTGTGGCTGGAGCAAAGGGCGCTGATAGACAGTCACTGCTGGCACTTCAACTCTGAACTGTTGAATAGCTGCAGTTAGAGCAGAGTGCGAGAGAGAGATAGAGAGAGAGAGAGAGAGAGAAAGACTGCAGACTGCAGCCCGTTTTATGACCACCAGTTGCATTTCGAGCCTATAAAACGAAGCTAATTGATGAGCTCGAAGTGTGCGTAGTGTGTGTGTGTGTGAGAGTGTGTGTCTGCACTGTATTGATAGGCAATTGATTTATGATTGCCCCAAACTGCAGCTCTGCGAGCATTTCAACATGCAACTGCAACTGCAACTGCAGCTCGGCGTTGACTCAATGACCCACTTAAGCCAGACACCAGACCATAAAGCGAAGCAACTTGTTGGCAGTAACTCCCCCCCCCTACACTCCCCCCTATCACTCTCTCTTTCCCACTCTCTCCTACTCCCTGTCTGTCTCTGGCTTATCATATCAAATAGATCTAATTAAAACATTTATAAGCCAGAGCGCAGCTCATAAACGGCACCAACTTTGTGGTCTCTTGTTCAACCCAAGTTGTTGCTGTTGCTGCAGTTGTTGTTGTTGTTGTTGCTCGTGTCTGCTTGCTTTTTGAGGTTTTTCCACTGATAATCTCGGCGCGCTGAGCGAAATGTATGCTAAGCATATGCAACAGCAACAGCAACAGCAACAAAGCAAATATTAATTTTCAAAACGCGTGCCAGTCGCAAGAAAAACAACACCGAAATACCACAGAGAAAACACCAAAAAAAAAAAAAAAAAAATACTGTATAACAAAAATGTGGCTAAAGTGAAATAGACACGATTTATCAGCTAACATTACAGCAGTTTTGTTGCTGTTGTTGTTGTGCACACACACTCATACACACACACACACACACACACTGCTTTGACGGCAACAAAAGACAACTAATCGTTAACAAATTTAAACCAGGAATATCAATCAATTTTCGTTGCAGCTGGCATGGGTTAGTTTCGAGTTTTTGGGGTGACCCCAACTTAATCTAATCTCTTAGCCCGAAGTTATCAATTTTTCTTCCAATGGAAATGTTTTCGAGTGCACAATTTGTTTAATGGGTGTGAAGTTTTCACTTCAGCTATGGTGTCGCTTGCCAAATCACCAGTAGATAGAAGTACAAATGCATTAGGGTGACCATGCCATGGTGGTTAAGCATTGCAAAAAATTGTAGTGCTATTTTTTTCAATGTATTATAGCACATTCTATAAATATAGTGCTCAAATTTGGTCTTCCTTTTTATTAGGGTGACCATTTCATTAGAAAGTAAATAGAAAATCAACTGAATAATAATAATATATTACTTTAATTCTTAAATGCGCAGAATACTCATTTAATCCTACAGCATTTAAGCTTGTACATTTTGGGGTGACCATATTTTAAGCAATAACTAGCTATGTAGCTGTAGACAACAAGCAATACACGTCACTTTCAGTAACTGTCCATGTGCTCCGCCTTTTTCCACTCCTTTGCACATCAGATTAGCAATATCTCTTTAGGGTGACCATCTGTGCCGTTTACATTAACCCAGCGCCTGGGGCAAAGCGCAGGAACCCATGCATCACAACATGTTTAAGTACGACCAAACTGATGCTAATGATATGCTTACGACTACACGCTCTCCCTTTCTGTCATTGTTCCCCCCTCTCTCTTCCTCTTTCTCTCTTTTGCTCTTCCTCTTCCTCTGTCAGCTTAGTGGCATTTCGGGGCTGACAGGAAACTCATGTCGACTTGCTCCGTTTGTTAAATATTCCATGACATGCATGACAAATATTTGGCGCAATTTCTGTGCATGATTCCGAGCTAAAAGCAAAATCTGTTGCTCCGGCTGTTGCCTCGGCTTCGTTTTCCTTTTCTGGGCGGCAAATGTGGGCGCTGCGCCTGTGCCCCGCCCACAGCCGTAGAGCTGTCATATTTTCGAGTAAAAGTGCCAATTAAAAGCGCTTAAGCAACGCACACTGCGGTGCAATAATTAACACCGAGAATGCGGCACAGTTGCAGCGACTCTCTGTCTGTCTGTCTGCCCGTCTGTCTGTCTGCCAGTCTCTCTTGCAGTTAGTCGGGCAGTCGGTTAGTCAATCAGTGGCAATGATTTATGTGCAGCAGCGCATATCGAGGACACAAGTGCGTGCCTCGTTTGCCAAAATGCAGACCCAAAAAAAAACAAAAAAAAAAAAAAAAAAAAAAAAAACTGTCAACGCAAGCACGAAGAAAGGAAAGAAGAAGTTGAGTAGGAAGGAGAAAAACAGATGTTTCTTTCTGCCTTGTCTTGCGAAAGGTGGGCCAAGCGAATTGGGTCAAAATGCCGCCCTGCAGCACAAACTCGAGCGCAGCTGTCAGCGAGTGGAGCTGAAGCCGAAGCTGGAGAGCGAAGAGCCTGACGCCCCAATTTAGTTGCCACGAAAGTGAATCTGGCAGACGCGCTTAATGATGACGAGAACCAGGCAGATGAAGGCACTAAAGCCGCAGCATGCAACGTGCAACATGCCACATGCAACAGAACTTGCAAATCACTGCACTTGGGCTGAAGGCGTCGCTCGCTCGCTTTGATTTGATAAGTATTATCAGCCTGCATGTCCAATCGATTAGCGATAGTCCGATAGGCCCCCCTTACAGCGCATTTCTGGGTCATTCGTCAATAAACGATCGGCAGACACATTTACGATCAATTAGCGGCATTTACAGTTGCTTTCGAGATATCCCTGGGCCCTAACCCTTGCTTTTGCCCATATTCCCGACTTGATTGTGTCATTTTATGGCGCTTTTCATTAACTAAGCGCAGGAAAAACATTTCGTTTTCATTTCATTTTCATTTTTCCACAACTTTGAGTTCACTTGTCTGTGAGAAATCTTGCCCGATTTTATGGCATTTAAATTGGGCTTTTGCCAGCGATTCGGATATCGAATTCCCCACATCAAATTTCAGTTTATTGCTTTTATTTCTCACCAGAGAAAAAAGGGAACAAAATAAATACAATCGTAAAATAAGAATAAAGATTGAAGTTTTCCATTCGAGAGAGAGAGGGAAAAACGTCAGGCGAGAGCTGAGAGATATCATCGCTAAATGAATAGAATAGCCGTAAAACCAAAGAGTTTTATTACTCTGATTTCTGTTCTATATGCAGGGAGCAGGAGTACAATTCTGGCCCGGCGCCCGCCTGACTATATGCAGTCTGCTCGCATGACCATAAAAGTGCGCCCAATTAATGCGACGCGTCGCCGCGGCGAGAGTTGGCGGCTCATTAACACGCAGTTGACCATTTCGAGTATTCCAGCCAGCATCGAGCATCGATGCTGCCCGAAGTATCGATATCGCTATCGCTCGATCGATCGATCCGGCTTTATTAATAATTCATAGAAAGCGACGGCGGCAGCAGCTACTCCATAATGCATTACAAATGCGCTGGCAGCAACTGTTGCTGCTGCTGTTGCTGCTGTAACAACAGTTGCTGCTGCCAGTTGCCAGTTGCTATTCCCCCAGGATATGTCTGGACGCAGCGCATCCTGTAAATAATTACATTACGATAGTACCTTATTTGGGCAGACAGAACAAGGGCAAAGTACAGCGAGGAAATCGAGAATTGAAAACTGGAGTAATTTCAAAGAACCTAAGAGACTATACAGAGTTTTGACCGACATACAATTTAATAAAAAAAAATAAAATTAATGGAGAAAAAATATATTTATATATGTTTCAGAATTAATTTTATATACCTTGAGCTGATATTATATACTTAATATTTACTGAAAATATTCTCGTTTTTCGATGCATTCGGTAAACTCTTTTAGGCAAAGTTTATTAAAGCAAAATATAGTTTGAAAGGGAATTAAGAAATCAGCATTCCAGGAAGTCCATCGGGTTTAGACTGCGAGATAATATATATTTTATATTATTTACATAAAAATATAATTTTTTGTGTTATTTTACAAAGAAGTAGTTTAATTTTTTTAAGAACTTAGTCATTTTTGTAATTCTAAAAACTCAAAAGACTTGTAAGCTATGTAGGGTTTTTGCCAAAGAATATATAAAATTTAATCATAACATACCAAGATACTTGTAAAGCAATGTTTTAAGAATATTCTCCAATATTTCCTTTTTTTAATAATTTTCTTAAAATATTTTTTTAATCCTCTGGTAGCTCTGTAGACCTGCAGTTCAGCCTCAACCGAATTGGCTATCGTCTTTCTCTCTCTCTTCAGCCACTACTCGCACTCCTTGCTTCCTCTTTCTGTTACAGTTTCGCCTTCGCTTCGCTGTCCATTTTCGCCGGTTGCCTCTTGCCTGTTGCAGGCAACAAAAACAACCTGCTGAGCAGAGTTTTTTTTAATCATGCACCGTCGCTTTGGGGCATACTCGCACACAGACAGAGGCATTCACACACACACTCACACACAGGCGTGCATACACTGTGCTTTTTTTTCTGTGCCAATAAATCATTTAAATCAATTTCCGCCTGTTGCAACGTTTTTGAAATTTCTCGCTGTGGCAGCGGCAACCAAATTGTCAATCGCTCGCCAAAAGGCTTTTAAAATCGAATTGACATAACGAACTTAACGAACGCGCGCGCATGCACTTAACGAACTTAACGACGAGCAGACAACAGGCAGCAGGCATGCAGGCAGGCAGGCAGCAACCATTTTCGGTGGTCAACTGCAGCGACAGCCGGCGACAGCGACAGGTAGCAGCATATTCAGCAGCAGCGTATGCTGATTCTTCGTGGAAGTCCGCGCTCCTCACGCCCCCTCCTCACTCTACAGCCTGCCCCACAGATCTGCCATAAAAATCATATGACAACAAACAATAGCAAATTTTTCTATATAAAAATGAAAGAGCGCTGCAGTCGCTTAACTCGACTGTGCGCTACCATGCACATTCTCTATCTGTTGATAACTTATATGTTTATCATGCGATTAAACTGAAATTTGCAGCAAAGAATCAGAGTACATATAGCTACAACTGTGCTAAGAGACAATATTGTTTCTTGCATACTTTCATTAGTATTTGACTTCAAAGTAAAAAACTTGAATTTGTTGTTGTTGTCAGCGTATCACCAAAAGTTTGAAATAAATTTCAGCTACGTATGCCATACAGTTATCTTCATAGCAAATTTGGTGTCTCCAGTTTTTATAATAGCTGAGAACTGTCGGTTTAGATGGACTAATGGACATGATCAGCATGCATTTTCTTTTCCACGTCTTTACGCGCATTTTCACAAAGCTAATCTACCATTTGAAGCCATTTTCAGTGCTTGCAAGGTATATTAGCATCGAGAGAGAGGGCATTTTTTCTCTTCTTGAAATGTAGCTTGTAGTTTTTTCTTTCTTTTTGTTTTGTGGAGAGATTCCGCTGAAAACTAACTCGCCCATTTGCATAAAATACAAATTCTGATTGTACTGCTGCAGCTCCTTTGGCATGCTGCCTCTTACTCAGCAGCTCTTCACGCTCCACCACCACCTGCTCCCCGCTCTGGACTCCAGAGCCACTTGACAACGCTCAAAAATGCCATTGATATTTCCTTTTGGCATTGTTTCTGTGCGCGGCTGTCTTCGGGTAGGCTGGAGAAAAAGAACGTGAAAACGCGTCGCTGCAGCCACCCAGTGGGACTCTGCGAGCAGCAATAGTTGAGAGCACTGTTGAGTAGCTTTGGAGCTGGGAATAAAGCTGGAAGTTTGGTGTTGAGGCATGTGATTGTTGAGGGGATATTTTTGTTTGCTGTGTTTAAGCAGAGCTTATAGAATTGGAGATCAAAAAATCAAATCGAATTCGTATCTACATTTTCTTTGCCAAGTTATTATTAAAAATCTTAAGTCATCAATAGATACTTTATTAGTAATATATTTTTAGATTAATAGAAGGTTTTATTTCGATAAATAACTTTTGAAAACACAGAAAATGTTAACTCGATCGAAAGAATATTTTTATAGACAAAGCTTTCTACAAGCCTATTTTAGAAATTTCGTTTTAAAAACCACTTTTAAAATATATTAAATATATATTTTTTTATATATTTATATATTTTATATATTTTTTAGAAATTAGGCAAACGCAAATTTGAAGATTGGTAGAAGGTTTACTATAGATAACAGACATTCCAAGATCTATAGAAGAATTTTTATAGGAAAAAGGCTTTTACTCGTTAAATAAAGCGTTTTTAATTTAAAGATCGATTGAAGAATTTTCAAATCACTAGAACATTTTTAAGTTCAATTTATAATTAGTATAAATTATGCTAATATTTTAATTAAACATATTAAATTTTTAATATTTATTTAATAATATAGATAAAATATTTACAGCATTGCAAAGAACATTTTTTCGATCAATAAAAAATGTCTCAAATGTCCTTTTTTCTAGTTCTAGAAAAAAATTAAATTAAACACACAAAGCTAGAACATATTCCAGTTATACAGTTTAGTGATTCCCATGAGGTGTAGTAAGCTCAGCTCTTCAGACTGCGCACAGTCCCACTATGCCCTGGTGCAGTCTGCCAGTCGCAGCAGCAGCTCATTATGCATTCAAGGTCCTTTGCCTAAAGGTTGAGGTTGTGGCCCTCGAATCTGTCAGCGACTTTTCCCTCTATATTAAGCCTGACGCTGACATATAGCCAAACTCGTATGCGATATATGTAGTAGTATTTTAAACTGACTCCCCCTCTCACTCACTCTATCTCGCTCTCTCTCTCTCTCTACAGGCAACCATTCCGCTGCAATCGTTTAACCTTGATTGCGGACGCAGCGAGACGACGCCCGCCAAGCCGAGTGTTGCCTACTTGCGCACGCTCTCGGCGCCGGGCGGACAGACTGCAACATCAGCAGCAGCAGCAGCAGCGGCAGCGACGTCGGCAGCGAAGGGGCAGCGCAAGAGTCTGGCGTTGTGCGTCTTCAGCAATGAGGCGAAGCTGACAAATTTGCAAGGCGCACTGAAGATCGAAGAGGTCGCCGCCGTTTCGGCGGAGGAGCAGCTCAAGTCACGGCGGGAACAGACGCCAAAACGGGTGGGCCTCAATCTTGGCTCGCCGATGCTGACGAGTCGCAATGTCATAACGCCGCCGCCGCCGCCATCATCAGCGAGCGGCAAGGCGGCGGCGACAGCTGGGAAAGCAGGTGGCGGCGCTACGCCTGGCTATCTGGTGGATGTGACCAAAAAAGGATCCACCTCAACGATCTGGACCTCCGAGGAGTCCATACTGCGCAGCGTCGGCGCCGTCGATGAAGACAACAAGTGAGTGCACCATGTGAAACCATGCTGTATAGTTTCTATATCTCTCTCTCTCTCTCTCTCTCTCTCTTTCGCTCCCTGTGCAGCTCCACTTCGTCGTCTTCGGCCTGTGAGGAGGCCGCCGGCGTGCTGAGCTCCGGCAAGTCGGGCATCTCGCTGGACTCGTCGGGCCTGGACAACGACAACAACGAGAGCGGCATTGGCACTGCCACGCCGCCCAAGGACATGTCCTACTGGAAGCTGCACCAGCTGCAACACCACCACCACCACCACCTGCCGCACCACCATCATCATCATCATCATCGCAGCGCTGGGCAGCACGTGGCAGACAACGAGTCGGTGAGCAGCCTGGAGGCGCTGCGCAAGAGCTCCAAGTTCCAGAAGAGCGGCTCGGTGGCCTCCTCCGACGATCCCGATCTGCTCGAGGTGCTCAGCCTGTGCGGCAGCGGCGGCGACGCGGCCAACGAGTCGCAGGACGACATGCTCGACGAGCAGCCGTCCAAGCTGGCGTCCACAAAGGCAGCTGACCGGGGCGTGGGCGTGGCTGGCAACGACTATGACGAGTGTCAGGATGAGTTTGAGCTGGGACCACATTACTGCGAATGCGACTGCACCGACGGCGATGCGAGCAGCGCCAGCGGAGGCGGAGGCACTGCATCGACGACCACGCCCATTGTGCTGCGTCGCAAGTACAGCGTAGCGCCACCACTGCTGCTGCCGGGCTCCACAGCGATGCGTCGCAATCAGCGCAGTCTCTCGCTGGACCATCAGCAACAGGCGCCGCAGCAGCAGTGGCTGCAGAGCCCAGCGCTGAAGCTCTGGTCGCGCAACAAGCAGCAGGAGCGCGCGCAGCTCTCGCTCGCCCTGCGCCAGGAGCCCTTCCAGTCGCTTCTGTCGCCTGGCGCCAACGCCGCACTCAACGCCCAGCAGCAGCTGCACCACTTCGTCGAGCTGCCCTCGCCGAGCAGCGCCTCACTGCACAGCGATGCGGGCGGCATGCAGGAGCTCACCACCAAGTCCAACTCGGCGCCGCTGCTGCTCAAGGAACGCGAGCGGAATCGACGCTGTGATGATTTCGCAGCGCAGCATTTGGTGAGTAGCTACATATACAGATACAGATACAGATACAGATACAGATACAGATACAGATACAGATACAGATACAGATACAGATACAGATACAGATACAGATACAGATACAGATACAGATACAGATACAGATACAGATACAGATACAGATACAGATACAGATACAGATACAGATACAGATACAGATACAGATACAGATACAGATACAGATACAGATACAGATACAGATACAGATACAGATACAGATACAGATACAGATACAGATACAGATACAGATACAGATACAGATACAGATACAGATACAGATACAGATACAGATACAGATACAGATACAGATACAGATACAGATACAGATACAGATACAGATACAGATACAGATACAGATACAGATACAGATACAGATACGAGAGTCTCTAAGAAAAATAGTTTGAAATAGAAAGAGATGAATAAAGATCGGCAAGAGTTAAAGAAATACAGCGAGGGACTAAAGCAGAGGAAAGCCAGTAAAATACTGGAGATATAGTGGACAGAAAAGGAAAGAGAAAGAAAGAAAGAAAAAAAGAAAAAAAGTGTGATAGAATATTGAGAAATATATTGGGAAAAAATATTGAAAAATATTAATTCAATTCCTTTATCCTCTTTCTAATAGGAAAATCAATAAAAAATATTTTTAATATGAGAAGTTTTTAGATGAGAGAAAAAGATAAAAAATATTTTGAATTGAGAACAGACATTAAAAAAAAATAACGCGATGACATTAATAGAGAAAGGCATAAAGAGAAATATTGAGAAAATAACAAAAATAATAAAAATATGAAAGAGATAGAAGATGTAAAGAATGGTGACTGAGTAAGGACTACAGAAGTTTGAAAAGAAATAGAATAAAATAAATTGTGAGAAAATAAAAGATAAGAAAGAGGTACAAAAAAGTAGTAATAGTTGTGAATTGTGAGAAGATAATAGTGTAAAAGAAATTAAAATTTGTGGTAATAATTTGTAAGAAAATCAAGGAGACAAAATATAGACAGAGAATTCTCTTTACTGATAATAACAAACATTATGATCATTACAAAGTTGTAAGCCCGCAGCGCTGCGCATCTCGCGCACAGTGCAACATAGTAGACTGCATGCAATATGAGCCGAGCGACCCTCGCTGGCAAAAAAGGAAAAAAAGACAGAATATGCCTCATCAGACTCAGACATTAATATCGCGCTCTTCCTCTTCTTCTTCTTCTATTTTTCTCCCCACACAGACGCTGCGCTATTCTCGTTCGCAGAGCGATCGCTATTTAGCAGGTGAGTCGAGTCGAGTGTCCCGTCGCAACGGGTTTGCCCCTGTAGCCTGTAAGACTAGCCGTAGTAGCCGTAAGATCGAGGCTCAGATGTGCGCTAAATGAGTTATTTAAATGGCCCCGACTGCGATGGGATGCAGCGGCGGCCTCCGACAGAGACCGCGAGAGAGAGAGAGACTGCGGCCAGATCGGGGCTCGTTTCTGATTTGATATGCTGGTGGTCCTGCCATCCAATTAGCGGTCTGTTATTAAGCGTGAGTGGTTTATAATAACAGTGTGGAGCGCAGTCGACTGCGTTTCATAATATCTATAATTTAACGACGCGAACGAGCTATATATATATATATATATATATGTATAGAGAGCTGGCCCTGCCTCTGTAATCAGCCCCACTACCCATATATAGCTATAAGCTAGCCTCATATTGGTCCACAGAACTTTCGTTTTCATGCCGATTTGAGACGAGCACGGGAGAAAAATATATTTCTAGTGCTGCCTCGACTGCTTTCCCTCGTAGGTTAGCCCCATGCCTGTTACCAAGCCAACTTTCGTTTTCATTTAACTGTTGCTTAATTTGATTTGGCCGCAAACAATTGCAGGCAATCAGAGCCTGCTCGAGCGAGCGAGCGCGCTGTCATTTAAATTACTTTCATGTTCTCTTGCCAACAACAACAACGACAGCTACACAAAAGCAACAGCAACAACAACAACTTTGATGCCACATGCTCTTTTGCCAATTTCCAACACTTCCGTCAACACTTCAGCACTGAGAATGAGCCAGGCCAAAAATGACTGTCAATCTGTCACTGTGCACATACTCAACCACACAGCGACATCTGGCACACTCACACATAACTTACACACACACACACACTCACACTCACACATCCTTTCGATTTTGCCATGCATTGTCCAGTGTTGGACAAGGCAGGCAGGGGGCAACTTCCGCTTTGTGTGGCAAGCCACAGCAGCAGTTGAGAGGCAGGCGCACTCGTGCTTGCTTCACTTCAGTGACGTCAGCAGCGCCATACATCTATATCTATATATATCTATATATTTATATGTGTTATGTATGTACATAGTATAGCATAGCGCGTGTGACGTCATTGCTGTGACGTCGCCAAAGGTCAGGCGCGTTGGCCCGCTGACCCGCTGCCTGCGGCGGAATGTCGTGTGGCCTTTAGCATTATTTCTGCGTGTATTTATATGGCCAATTTGGCATTATGGCCCGCTTTACGTGCCCGCCATTTATCAACACAGTGCGCACTCGCTAAGGTCAACAGTGTGTGGGAAGCTGTGGAAATAAATACTATAATTAGTTATAATTAGTTTTTAAACTAAATTTAGGTATTTCTTTAAATTTTTAATGAAAAGCAAAATGTAGTGAAATATTTAAATTTATATTTTCATTATTTTCTATAAAAAAATTACAACTCGAAATTTTTCAAAATATTTTTCTAGTGTTATAGTATATTTCACTTAGTCTTTTTACATTTTCAATTCAAAGAGAAAATCAAAAATTGTTTGTTCAAATTTAAGGAACACTTTTCTTCTAGTTCTGCCAATTTCTACAGAGTATATATATATTATAATTTTTATTCGAGTGCATATTTTATTAGTACATACATAGTTTGTTAATATTTATTTAAACAATTTTATTCTTAATTTTTGTGCACTTTTTAAAACTTTTCAAATTTATAAAATAGATAGCAAGGGAGTTGTTTAATAATTTAGTAATTAACAATTTAATAATTTAGTAATATCTTTATTATATTATCAATATATATATCAATTAGGTAATTTTTATATATATATAATTTTTTTACTCAATTAAGTTATTTCCAAAAAAATATATATATTTTACATTGACTTAATTAAGTAATTGCCAAATATATATATTTTTTGTTTACTTATATATTTTCTAAATATATGTATTTTTTGGTTACTTAATTACATTATTAATCAATTGCTTAAATAATTGCTAAGCAATTTTATTCACAAGTTCTCCTTTACTTTGAGGTCATACAGGGAAAGTCTGTTTGTAGTATTTTCATTTCCAATGAAATGCCATTAGTTACTTCATAAATTCATACTGATTGTTCAGCCAAGCGATTGTCATCTGTTCAAGGAGTACTCTAAGAATGGGAACTGGGTCTGAGGTGGGGCTTGAGGTGGGGTCTGGCTCTACACGAATGCGGACTGGGTCAGCTTTTGTGGCTGCTTGTGCGTTTCATAACGGAAGCCCGGACATGGCCTTTGTTTTTGTTTTGCTGCTGCTACACTTTGTTGTTGTTGCTGTTGTTGTTGTTATTGTTTATTCTGTAAGATTAACACGCAGTATTTCATGATTTATATGCGATTATTGCACAAATAAAAATTACCAGCATTTATTTTACTTTTATTTATTTTGCTCATCGCGCGAGCAAATACTTCGATAAATAAATAGCAGGGCGAATGTATGCGTAGATATGTTTATGATTCTTTGCTGCTCGGCTTTAATTTGCTGTTTAAATTAGCTCAAGATTGTGTAGAATGCAGCTATGATAATGCCAACAAGTCGGCGTCGGCTCAAGGCTGCTGCAGCAAATGCTGCATAAATCAGACTACAGAACAAAAGTTCAGCCTTCGACTGTGCCACACACACACACAGACAAGCAACAGGTGTGGCTTGCAACAAAGACAAACAATAGTTACACATACTGTCTGTATGTGTGTGTGTGTGTGTGTGTGTGTGTGAGTCCTTTACAATTGAAATAAACAAGCTTCATTTATTTATTTATTTGCTCGGTCCAAAAAAAACCACAGAGAACACAAAACACAACAAAATCAAATAAAGTAATAACAATAAACGATTGTGTGAAGCTGCAAGTAGTGGTAGAAGCAGCAGCAGCAGCAACAGCAGCCGCAGCAGCCGTCCAGACAGACAACTCGCTGCACGAGCGCAACATTGCTCATACGCCCCGTTGGACGTCGGCATATGCTTCGGCATGGGGCGTGCGCTCGGCACGGACTCGTCGTATCGTCGTCGCGTTGCGCTGCGCTGCGAAAATTCATTAGTGCTCTTACAGGCGCCGTGCACGGTAGACGCGCAGCTCGTGACGCACAGCGCACAACTCGCAGCTCGAGTCAGGTGTAACGGTAAACGACGCGTCGACGCCAGCGACTCAACAGCGCAGCGCAGTGTAGAGCGCCCTGTAGTGTTAGTGTAGTGTTGCAAAGTGCTTTCTGGTGCAGTGTAGTGTCGCTTGTGCAGCATGTGAACCCAAATCGAGGCTGCCGCTTCAGTTTCCATACAATAACACAGACTTGACAGCTTGGAGCTGTCGCAACTTCTCGTCGTTTCGTCGCGAGCCGCAGCTGAACAGGGCCAAGACGGCGCTGCCAACGCTAGCCAGAATGCAGCGCCGCATGTCTGTTACCATACGGGAGTACAAGTTCTTCAGGAGCTTCTCCCAGAAGTTCGAGAATTGGCCCAAGCGCAAGGCCGAGGCGCTGTGGCGTAAGATGCGCGAGCGCAAGATCGCAGGTGAGCGGCGCAGGGAGCAGGGAGCAGGGTGCAGGCAGCAAGATCAAATTGAAAATTCGTATGGAAATTGGAAAAAGTTTTCCACTCGTCCAAGGGCGAAAATTATTAAATTTCAATTTGTTGCGGCTGTAAACAAACAATAAACACGAATGCTAATTCGAGCAGGAGCTGTGCAGCTCGAACGGCGACGGCGGGGGGGCGAGCGGTTGCCGGCTGGCAGGGGCTATGGGGGGTCTGCTGACTGGACGCGTGCCGCTGTCTGTTTGTTGTTTTTCCACACCCCATTAGCGGTGATCGCGGGGATCGCGGGGCGGAGCTGTCGAACTATTTTTGGCAGGCACTGTGGCTATTTTCAGCCGAAGCACAGACTGCTCAATTGGAATTGGAATTGAAATTGAAATCGAAATTGAATTATTCAACTCGCAACAAGTTGCTGCGAACTGCGATCTGCGGCTGACTAACTGGCACACGAGCTGCCATATTTCACGTGCCATATACAAATCTGTATATGTTACAGCCCGTCCAATCTGTCAGCCAATGTCCGACTGTCTGTTGTCTGTCCGTCTGCCCGTCTGTCCGTCTGCAAACCCCATCATCATTTGCGCTACGATTTCGCTTTTTATTTCGCTGCCCAGAGAGAAATTGCGTGTCAGTCAAGCGTGGCGATTCATTTAAATAAAGAAAATTGTTTGCATGTAGCAATAAATGGGAAAAATTATTATACAATTAATATGTATATAGCAGGTATATATACACGACTGAAAATGAGCAGCAGCAGCAACAGGAGAAGAAACAGCAACAAGCACCTGCCTGCGCTCAGACGTTGTCTGGCCAAAACATTCCAATATCAAGTTGGGTTTAATTGGCTATGACGGCAGAAAATAATTTGTTATAGAAAATTAAGTAGAGAAGAAAATTTAATTAAAGTTACAGCCATATAAACTATGATACCATATCTTAAAATATTTTTCTGAAGGTCTCAAAAAGGATTAAAGGCATGATATTAATTATTTATAGATAATAAAAATATTTCTTGATAATATTTATGCATAATAATTCCTATGAAAACCACAAAGAACACAGCAGTCTGCCTACTATAAGTGGTTTAATATCATATGTATATGTTAGGTAATACAATATTTATTTATAAAATACCGCAAAGCGCGTTATAAATATGCTAAGTAGATTTTTTTCCGCATTCGTATTGGGTGTATCAAAATAGCATGTTATAAAAAAAATTAATTAATTAATAATATATTTTTTTTTAATTTTGAGCTACAGAATTATGCAAATATGAGCTTAGTTTTTGATTATAAAATCGATTAGACTAATTAAAAGTCTTTCAGAATTATGCCACTGCTTTCATTTCAACAGCTTCAAAGTGCTCAAGTTATTTCTGGATTAAGCTTCAAAAAAACAACAAAAATAACTCTTACCTGCAAGACACCACTGCCCCGCCCACTTAAAAAAATGAGGCTAACCCTTATTTGAGGATTAACTCGATTTCCATCAAGCGGCTGTAAAATGCACTTGAAAAAATTTTGTTGTGAATTTATTTTGTGTTTTTTTTTTTTATTTTTTTTTAATTATAAAATTACCATCACCCTTGCAGACCGAATTTTTGCACGGCATTATGCAAATTAGGCATAACGTTTTATTCTTCGTTTCGGAGTCAGATTCGAATTGTTTGCCATTATTTTGTGCACAATTTTATAACGGCTTTTCCGTAACCCATTTCGTGCCTTAACAATAAAACGCATAAATTTTCCGCCTGTTGACCACGTTGTACCCGCTGCTCCCCCCTAGGCGCTTTTCGTTTTGTGTTTTGCGTTTTCTGCTTTTTGTTTTCCTTTCAAATGTAATTATTTTTATATGCGAAATTATTATTGCTGTTGTTGTTGTTGTTGTTATTTTTGTCTCTGGCGCTTTTGTGTTTTTGTTTTCGCTTTCGCGTTTTTCGGTTTTATTTTTATTATTAAACGCGAGCTGAAGAGGTGGGAGAGAGGTGGGCAGGCGAGCAGGCAACTCAGCAGGAAATATGCGGCTGACATTAAAAACGCATTAAAAGCTCAATGATCTGTTATTTCTTCTGCTGCCGGCACATGTACGTAATATCAAAGCAAAGCAGGTGGATAAAGAGAGAGAGGAAGAAAGAAGCGGGCAGGGGCTGCTACTGTAGCCAAGGATAACACTGTTGTACGCTTTGAGCTAATTTCCAGTCAAGTATTTACGAGCTCATCGTCAAGTTTACGGCAAATTGAACTGACAACCTGCCACTTGTTGCACACGCAGTCGCCGGACGCAATGCGCTGGCACGCGCAGCACTCGGCTGCACTGCGAGAAAAATTTTAGTATAGAAAATTACAAAAAAAAAAATATTTTATTAGCTAAAAAATGTGTTGCATAATTTTAAATATTTTTTTGTTATATATAAACATATTATTTATTTTTAATTTTTAAAATTTTAAATGTATTTTGCGCAGTGTAGCCCGCAGGACTAGCTTATCTCACCTTGTGCTATTGAGGTTTATAAATAGCTTGATCCTTTGCCAGGCCCTGCTCAGTGAAGAGGAAATGCGTGCCAAACAGCCCGCAAGTGGAAGCGCCTGACAGAGAGAGAGAGAAAGAGTGAGATAGAGAGAGAGAGACAGGGGGGTACAGGTAGTCACTTGCTCTTTTCATACGCAAGCTCTCACTCTACTGCTATATAAAGCCAGCTGCTATTTTGGCTGCTGCCTAATTTCTTCGTGCCTGCAACAAGGAAGCGCGCTTTGTTCTTCTATATTTATATGGCAATATATAAATATATATATATAAATTCATCTATCTGGATTTTCATAATTAATTGCAAAATTGCAGAGCTCGCTCGCTAGCTTCCTCCCACTCTCCACCTCTCGCTCTCCTTGCCACAAGCAGTGAAATGTTGCATGCGTCAGACGTGAGATTTATGTTGCAAATGACATTTAAATGTTTTCCGACAAAGATCTTAGCTGGATATATATGTCTGTGTGTGTGTGTCTTGCCCAGGGTCATGTATGAAGCAATTAATTAATGGCAAAACACCTACAACAACAAAGCAATCGCATTGGATTATTCTACATGCACTCAAGGCAGCAGCTAGAGGAAGTCTGAGCCATAAATCGAATAAATATATATATATTTATTTTTATATATACTGTTGCATATACTATATAGTGCCTGCCTTGCGCAAATCATGCACAACTGCCGCCAGCTCCTGCGGCCATACAATTAGCTCTAAAATGGCTGGCAATTTAGCGGGAAAACAAAAAACCGCACGCGGATCGTAATCATATACGACTTAAACGTATTGGACACGCTCGCGGGGCTCAGCGTTTAACTGAATTAGCTTGCAATTAGCTGAGGGGCAGGGGAGAGGCGGAGGGAATTAACAGGGGCACATTACAAAATCGCCAAATCGCAATTGCAGTTTTATGCCATGAAAAGGTCAATATTATTATCGAAAGCTTTTAGTGCAGCGTGTTAAAAATACCATTAATTAAGTTAGCTAAACTTTGCACACACACACAGCCACTATACACACACCTGTGCAAGTTATGCAGGCATTTGTAGCGTGTTCGAGCTGCAGAATCCAATGAAAATTCCCCGAGTTCGAGCAGAGTTTCATGTCAGCTCACAGAGTCGGAAGTGTGTGTGTGTGTGTCATTTGCATGCAGTGCGAGCGAGTGTGTTGCGTATTGTTGTGCCTTGTGTGTGTGTGTGCGTTCACTTTTTGTGGAGCACGCGCTAAGACAAAGCATGTCACTTGCACAGACAGCAGCACAACACACCCACACACACACACACACACACACCCACACACACATGCTCAGGTTGTCAGCCAGCAACAGACTGCACTCACATCCTTTTGGCCCGCCTTGAGTTGCCTGCTCGCACGCAATTGTGTTAGTGATGCTCGTTTTCAATGGCATTTTCACGCCCCACTTTTGTGGGCGTCGGGTTGGGTTTGGTAGGGAGGGAGGGAGGAGCAGAAAACACGCTTAGCTACAACGTGGTTTCCCTTTCAAAACTCAATTTGAATTTTAAATGAAGCTCAAAATGCCATAAATCTGCAGCAAATAGAATAATATTTGATTAACACAACTAAAAGAAATAAAATTCAGTTTTCGAAATTAATCAAAAATTAAAAATTTATTTTAAATAAAAAATACAATTTTGATAAATTTACTGCGCTCATTGGTAATAAAACAAAACTCGAAAATCTTAAGCAAATGGAAATTATTGTATAATAATATAATATTTAAAAACGTTAATATGAATAAATTTAAAATTGGAAAATTAACTTAATTAAATGGAATAATAATATAATATATAATAGCATTAAAATGAATAAAATGCAGTTTTGGAAATTAACATATTTAAATGGAATTGAATATAATATTTAATAACATTTAAATGAATAAAATGTAAATGCATTTGGAAATCAACTTAATTAAGTGGAAATAATATAATATTTATGTACAAGTGAAAATAATATAAAAATTAAATTTCTGCGTACGGCTATAAAAAATATAAATAAATAAAAAATAAAACTTATATATTAAAAAATATTAATTTAAAATGTAAACTTTAACTTAAACTAATGCTGCCTTTCAGCTTAAATTAGTTCGATATTCATAATTAATTTCAATTAAATTTTCTGCGCTTATTAAAAATTACGCATAACGTAAATTCTAGAATTTCATTGTGTAAATTATGTGCCAAATGCAAATTTAAAATTTAGCTAAAACTTAAGCTGCACATCATTTAAAAATTGCATGCATAATTGGCTTTAAATTTGCTCGCGCGCACAAAATGCCGTGCAATCCATCAAATTAAACGACTGGGAACAGTTTGCGCATCGTTTGGGAACAGTTTCATTTCAGCGCGCGAATCGATTTAATTTATAGCGCCGTCATTTATATTTTTAATTAGGCGATCACAAAGTCCATTTTAGCTTTGCGCACACAGACACACATACAAACACACGCACACAGGATAATAATTATGGGAAAGGGAACTACGTGAATTTGCGCGTGGCTGACTTTATAATGACCAAAATGAATTGAGGAACAACAATGGGAAGTGCGGGAAGAGCTCACGCAGAACAACAAAGAGAGTTTACACACACACACGCACACACTGACGCCCTTTACATACATACAATGACAGCGCGAAGGCGCAGTGTTTGGTCTGTGGGCGACACCAACAACGTAACAACAACAACAGCAACTGGCGCTGGCAACAAATATTGACATTGGCGCAATAAACTGCGAGTTGAGGGCGTGGCACAACGCCTACACGCCTGCTCCTGCCCCGTGTGCGGCGGACAAGCGTCCATAAGAATTGCTTTTCAATGAGCAAATGGCGCGCGGGCGAACGCGGCGTATGCGCAATTTTAATAACGCTCAAGTGGCATTTCGCATTCGCAGTGTTGTACGAGTTGCTGTCGTTGTTGTTGTTGCTGTACGAGCTGAGGTGGATAATTAATGAGCTGTTGTTCAGCTATTTTTAGTCAACTGCGAGCCTGAGTTCGAGTCCGAGTACGAGTCCTGCCAGCACTCAGTGTAATTATGGGCACAGTAGGGCCAATTATTTCAGAGAGCGAGAGGGGAAAAGAGAGAGAGGGCAAGGCAGATAGTTCATCTCGTAGTGCAGGTCAGTTTGCACACGTCAATCACAGTTCGATTTCCAGTGAATCGACGCTATTTAAAAACAAAACCAAAGCAGTATCCTTGGCACAGGAAACGAGATGGGACTGACAGGCAGCCGGACAGACAGACAGACGGACAGACAGGCTGTCCGTCGGACATGCTGGCCCGGCTTGCCATCTGTCCTGGGCATCATCAGCATCGTCGTGCAAGTTAATCGCTTGCAAAACTCAATAATAATTCATCCCCCCAGCCGGAAAGTGTTTCATGTTGTCGTCGCATGCCACACAAAGTTGATTAAAAATCGATAGAACCGCCGTCCGAGCTCGCCACCTCGAGTCGCTGTTCCCCAGCCACACGATGGCTTTCATTCCTGCAGTAAACCCAGTTGCAGTCCGACTCCCCTTCACCCTCTCTGCTCGAGCTTCCCGCACTCAGTTCCCTTCACTCAAATTGAATTCGTTCGTTGCTGAACAGCGTGGAGAACAGCAAACAGATTAGCATTTAAAATAACCCTCAAGTGGCAGCTTAAGCCGCAGATAAACCATAGATAAACGCAGATAACTGTAGCCAACTCTGTCTCTGGGTCTCCTTCAATTGATACACCAGACGCTGACGACAGCGAAGGCCCCTTGAAAAAGCCCTCCACACGCGTTAGCGTTGAAAATGTTGCCTATTTTTGAGCTGTCGCTGGGGCGGGGGAAAAAACTCGACGTGGAATTACATTAATATTAAACAGAAACAGATTTTCAGCGAAAAGCTGGCAGTGGTTGTCTAGTATAGCATGTAGCAGGCAGTTAGATACCCTGTGAGCAGCTTAAATATATACTGAAGAAGTGAAGAGCAACTAAAAACATTTAAATATTTAAAATTTAGTTACGAGATATATTAAACAAGAAAATATTAGACATATCTTTTAAAGAAAATAATATTATATAAGTATAAATAAAAGAATATTATATTTTATTTATATATTATATTTTTTTTAATATTTTAAAATACATTCCTTTGACTGAAAAAAATAAAATCAATTTAGAGGTATTATTTTTTTAATAGTATTAATTTAATGTCTAAATATAGTTTTTATTTGTATATCTTGCTTTATTCTCTTGCTATATATACTTTAAAATAAACACACTTACTAATTAATATTTATATTCATATAAAATTAAATATTTTATATTCTTTTACAAATACTTTTTGACTTAAAAATCGATTTTCTTAGTTTCTAAAAATGTTAAGCATACCATTTTTATTTTTATCTCTTGCATTATTTTTTTGTTATATATACTCAAAAATATGCACAACTAAATGCACGAATTTATTTATTTATGCAAACTCCATTAAGTAATTTTCCAAATAGCTACACAACCTAAAGACTTGAGTCTCTGAGTCTCTTGAATATGCTAAATATAAACCTGCTACAAAAATTACCTAAGCTCTCAAGAAAATCCTAATGAAATTGTATGCCTGCTAAGCACTTCCAAACACATACTGAGTATCACGAGATGACACAAATTAGACGCTTATTTGCGGTTCAATGATAGTCGTAGAGGCCGCAAGGGAAAGCACAGGAATACAGCCACACAATGAACGGAGAACAAGGTCTCTTGTTATGCCCGACACAAATACAGACAGACAGACAGACAGACGGACATACTTAAGCATGTCTGATATCTGGCCGAGAGCGATGACTCTCGCTAGCTTCAACTCAATATTATTCGCAGTGAAGCATCATCGAGAGATTCTTGAGAAACTTTTACTTTCAGCGAGCAGAAACAACGTTGCTGTGCGATTGTTGTTGTTTTGCTGTTGCCAAAGCACATTTTAAAAGGCCGTCAGTGGCAAACATAATTTCGCATGTCGACATCATTTGGACAGTTTACAACGTAATCCATCAACTGACCAGAGCGACCCTGCCCTACCCTACCCTGCCCTGCCCTGCCCTGCCCTACGCCTTCGAAAATTGCTTTCGGGCGAAGCGGATTGCACTTTGTCAGGCGCAGAAATTCGCACAGCGATTTAATTAGCAGTCCGCCTTGATTTACAGCACATGCACTATACTGATACCCTTTCTTTTCTTTTGCTCTGCTTGCAGAAATCGAAGCCGTTGAGGCCTGCAAATGGCTGCGGGCAGCGGGTTTCCCGCAGTACGCGCAGATGTACGAAGGTGAGTTCAATGCCAGCAGAGACGCACTTCCGCCTCTCGCGCTTGTATCCTGTCATGTTCGTGGGGCGGGGGCGTGGCCGCGTAATTGATGGTTACGCTTGACGCGCTCGTCGACGTCATCAGCAGCAGTTTTAGTTTTATAAGTACACGTATTTTACCGTCGTTTATTATTAATTCCATGGGCCGCATGCAGCGGCGCACTTTCACTTTGTGCCCCATCCCCAAAGCCCATCGCAAAGGCCCAGTTATGTTGCGGGTTATGACGTGGCAACTTTGTGCTTTGTGCAGAACACAACGCGCTGTTTAGTGCCAGATCACGCGCACAGCGCATTGTTCGCAGTTGCTCAAATCGGAGTCACGTTGTGCCACAGACTGACAGATATCCTATGCGAAGATGTTTGAAAACTCTAGGCTTGTTTATTACTTCATCTTTTGAAATGGGAGAAAGAGCTGATTGACTGCTTCCATATATGTATTAAATTTCAAAGTAATTCAGCTTGCTCCATAACAAATTTCAGCTCGCTAGCTGCCATAATTCCAGAGATATACACTTTGATACAATAGCATGTCATTTCTGATATATATATAAACTGTCTATAAAAGCAGCACAATTTAGGAAGCTACTTACCAAATTTCAGCCTCCTAGCTTCTACAGCTCCAGAGATCTAAGCTTTAATGTACCACAAATATTTTTTATATTGGAAGCATAGTCTGTTTATTACTTAATATTTCGAAAAGCGGGAGGGATATAAATGATTTCACATATTTATTACATTCAAAAGCCATATAGCCGGCTTTATGCCAAATTTCAGCTCTGCACCTCCAGAGATCTAGGCTTTAATGCAAACAAAATACTTTTATATTGAAAGAAAAGCTTGTTTAAGACTTAGTATTTCGAAAAGCGGGAAAGATATAAATGGTTTTATATATGCATCAAATTTAAATGGCATAAAAGTAGCTCCATGCGAAATTTCACCTCACTAGCTTCTATAACCCCAGAGATCTCAGCATTAATGTAAGCTAACAATATTTTTCTGAGAAGGAAAATACCTTAAAAGCATAGCTAATGCTTCCCTCAGTCTGCTGCTGGCATTCCTTGAGCGAATGCCATCATACCCCTTCGCACTCAACTTCAAAGTGTAGTCCATATTAAAATACCATGATATGATAGCTGCAGCGCAAAGTGAATCTGATATCCCAGGCACGACAGCGACGTTGGCGCGACAAACAATTAGCAGCGCGAACCACGCAGATCTTCGCTCAAATCCTTTCAAGCGAAAACGAAAGCCAAGCAACGCCCCAAGATCGTGCACTACCAAAAAAACAAGAAGAAAAAGAAAACACAAGCAGGTAACAAAAGCTGCAGCAAAGTAAGCAGAAGAAAAAAACGCACAGCTAAAGGACACAAAAACTTATGAAGACCACCGCTGGATGAGGCCGGGATGAGACTGAAAGAATTCCACGCGAAGCGAGAACCAAAATTAAAATTCGTTTCATTATTTTTTTTTTTTATTCTTTTTTTTTTGTATTTTTGCGAAGATTCGCTGAGGGCAGCGCCCCCTGCGCAGCCACTAGCCAAAATGTTAGTGCGAGTTCAACGAACCCAAAGAGCTGCATATTTATTTGGGCCTCTTAATCGGCCCGAGATCCCCCGACTTGGACGCTTACTGCGGCTTTATTGTCGCGCCGTCGGTTTGCATTTAACGCCCGAGGGCTGCGCAGATTGATGACGCCGCCAAATCTGCAGAATTCAAATAAATAAAGGCCCAGAAGACCGGGAAGCCCGCAGCTGAATTATGCGTCGGGCCAAGAACACAGCGAAGAGGGGAAAAAAGTGAATCTGAAATTGAGAACCCGCTGTTAGGCCATTTATATTCCCAACTGCACTGCGTCGTATATATCGCATATATATATATATATATATATGTGTATATGTATGTGCTTCGACCTTGAAATATGCTCGAGCGGATTGCATAAATTTGTAGCTTGCGAAATACTTTGGGCCCAACCCAGCGCCGTCTTTGCGCCGTCTGCTCCCCTTTGGGACACATGATAAATGCGTATTTTAATGAGTTTCGTGTAAACAAGATCGCCTCGCATTTCCGCAAGGATTTCGGGATTCTTTGGGCTGGGCTTAAGCCCCTGCCGTCTTTGTAGATTGCGCTGTCATTGCGAGCCCAATGACTGCGTACGCAGGCACGCTGAAAGGAGGTGTAGCAGCTGTAAGCGACTGTTAATTTGCCAGCAGAGCGGACAAGGAAGGAGTCCGAGACAGAAACTGAAAGAAAGAAATGCAGCCGAAGAAACTGTGTAATTTCTGTTTGTTTTCTGTTCTCTTCATCGTCTTCGTCTTTGGCTTCGTCTCGGTCGTCTTGGTCGTGCCACCAACATTATTCACCAAAAGTGGCAGCCTTAATTCGAGGGTGTGACTCCGCGCACTGGGGGCAAGTTCAAGTCCCAGGCGTATGCTTATGGGAGTGTGCCGGCACCCAAGCCAAGCCAACAGCAAAGATTCGTACGTAAATCGATTTATAATCACACGAGTTTAGACTCTTTTTGCCAGCCAAATGACAACTGATTGCAGTATTTGAACTTGCTGCCAACCTTCAGACTGCAATCAATCCCCAGCGCAAAGTGACAGCCTGCCAAATTGAGTGGAAATCGCGCGAAAATAACTCAAGTCGAATTATGTTGAAAATAGTTGATTGGCGACATTTTTTCGGTATTTGTAAAATATTTAAAAATGTAGGAATTTTTGAAATAATTTCAAAAAAGTTGGAACATTTTTGAAAATTTGTAGAAATTTTAGAAACAATTTAAAAAATATATGTAGTGAAATTTTATCGTTTTTTGTAGAATTTTGAGAAATAATTTTAAAATTTACAAGTGCTAAATTTTTTAGTTATTTATAGCAATTCTAGTAACAGTTTTTAAATTTATTATTGCTTAATTAAAAGTTGTAGAAATTTTAGGAAATAATTGAAAGAACCAAAAAAGGATTAAATGATGTTTTTATCGATAATATAAGACATTTAGAAACAAATTAAAATTTGTTTATGTCACATAATTTTTTTTTTAATATTTGTAGAATTTGTAGAAATAGCTTAAAAAATGTTGGGCTTGGCAAAATGTAAGATCAGTCTATAACTTACCAGTTATGAGGATGAGGTACTTTAAGGTACTCTGCAAATAAATGAAGACAGATTAGATACAAAAATATAAAAATTAAATATATATTGTTTAATAATTGCATAAATTGCTTAAAAAATATAGAAACACCCACAAAGCATTCAATGATTTCGTAGTTCCAGCAGATTTTGCGCATTCCCCAATGCGTAGTTGAATAAGTTTTAAGAATAGCAACATCGTGTCATATGCAGATACTATATCTATATATATATATAGATATATACCGTAAAGCTGTCGGCATCTGCGCGATTAATCATAGTTTATTCTATATAGTGCGGTCAGGTGTAATTATAGGAATAATATTACCCCATTAATGACGTCCCTCGGCAAAGATGTTTCGACTTTATTACACAAAGTCGAAAATGGGAAAATTGAAAATTGAGAAAAATCGAATATTTTGTGTGCAGACTGCGTCATGCGCGCAGCTTCCCAATGCAAACAAATATAGTTGTAGAGCATTGTTCTGCGGCATTTCCCATTTCCCCCGGCAAAGAAAAATTAATCATACGATTGGCCCAATAAACTGAACTCAAATCCAAAACTGAACTCAATGGAAAATCTTGCTTGCTCTGACGTCAGAGCCAGTAGCGTGGTCGAAGAAGGGGGAAGGGTAGGGTATGCTGTATGCTGATGTATCTGGGAGTCGCCCCCTTGGGTTGCCATTAAGTGGCACACACTCTCGGAATTGGGTCTCCAGTGTGTTGTGCGCAATTTTGTTTATTTCGTTAGCATCAAAGTGCATTCGATTAGAAACTAAACACAGGCATTTACTAAAACATTTAAATGAAATTATAAATAACCAGACGGGCAGGCGGGTGGCAAGGGGGCAGGGTATGCCAAGCGTGTAAACAGAACTATTAAAAGCTGCCCAAAAGGGAAGAAAAGGGATGCCTGGCGATTGGGTGCGAAATGCGATTCGGATTTCGATACACTTCAGCGGGTTCAATAAACTGTGAACGCTTCTCCGAGATTCCGATTGTTGTTTTAGTTGCTGTTGTTGTTGTTGTTCTCTTCTTCTTCTTCTTGTTATTCTGCTAACAATATTTGTACAAGCAGAGTGTGAGCCCAGCCCGACGGGCAGCTTTTCCAGGCAGCAGCATCCTACGGAACTGCACAGCTGCGCGTATCTCACGGCGTAGCTGTAAATGTATCTGTGTCTGTGAGTGCAACTGCACAAGTATCTGCAGCTTTGGCTATGGCGCGACATGTGTAAACGTCTGGCGTATCTGTTTTATGTGGTCGGCTGCTCGTCTAGCCGTCCGTCTGTCTCGATCCTCGACTGTCCTCAGTCCAACTTGATTTCCTACGTGCAAATTGGCCACGCAAAAAATATGTGGAAAAACTCTGTGAAAATTCTGCGGCGTCACTTTTTATTGCTCCGTATTCCCTCTTAAGCCAAAGGGAGTAAAGGTATGCTGTACTAATATGAATAAAGAAAAACTCAACATAAAAGCAATATATTAATATTAAAGAGAATTTTTGGGCTTCGCTTTTTCTCACTGAAAAAATAAGACAAATCTTGTTATACATTTTCATTTGATTATTATATATATATATAATATTATATATTATATAATATTATATAATAATATATTGTATTATTTAAAAAAGAATAAATAATATTTCTTTTTCAAATAAATTCCACAAAACTTTTAATACTTTAAGCCTTTATAAATCCAATATATAGATTTATATGTTTGGCGAATATTTTTTTTTCACTCGAGATATCTGCGTTTTTTGAGCATGTAAATAATACAAGGAGTATCTCTAAAACTTCCCTGAAAATACCTCAGTTAGCTGAGACCATAAGCCACTCAAAGAGTATCTCTTAGTGGATCATTTTCAACCCAGCAACTTCTCACTTGTCTCTCTTTGCATGCGCCAATGTCTTCGACTCGGCTATACGCAAACGAATATGAGTGCGAATGTGAATGTGAATCTGAATGCGAATGAGTGTGAGTGTGAGTGTGAGTACTCGTACGAATAGCGTTTAATAGGCGCCTCGTCGTGCCCGTCTGTGGGCGCAAAAAGGCGTCTCGATTTTTCTCGTTTTCCCAATTAGAATTTCACGCGTCGTCGAGGCGAACAGTCGCTGTCGCAGTCGCAGTCGCAACTGTCCGCCGATCAGTCGCGACACACACACACAAACACACGAATTAATCGAAGTGACTAACTGGAAGCTAATCTATATAATATATATATTGCAGATCATCAGTTCCCGATCGAACTGAACAATGTAGCCAAAGATCACACCAATCTCGAGAACGATCAGTTGCAGTCGCTCTACCGGCGCCTGTGCGTGCTCAATCGCTGCGCCAACATGCGACTGGATCAATCGCACAAGCCGCAAACGCCACAGGTGAGTTGAGTGCACACTCGATAGGGTGTACCATGGAGTAGAGAGGAGAGAGAGATTTGAAGAGTGAATTACTGCTAGAAATAACTCTGTTTAAGTTTTAACTTATTTTTATAAATAAATTCTTTCTTTTATACGATTTTTCTCTGCTCTCATAAGAATTATATCTTTCTGATTCGAACCATATAATAATATAATAATGAAAAGTTCATAGAAATAACATTGATAAAAAAATATATATAAAGATCAATTTGATAAAAAAAACATTAGCATATTTGATATATTTTTACCCACTGTAGTCCAATCCGCTGAACTTCAATAATTTAAATCCATATAATTTTGTAATCCTAACCAAAATTTTTCAATTTCTTCAATATATCCAATTTTTTAATGTCTCTAAGTCTTTTAGTTAAATTCTAAAAATACAAATAACAGCTTTCTATATGATTCTAACATTAAATTATATATATCCATTTATTTTTTCTATTTCAATCCGTTTTTATTCGATTAAATTAAAATTTAATAATTTTTTAATCAACTTCAATATTTATCAATATTTATTTGAAAGTTTTTGGATTGTTTAAGACTAAATCAGATGTTGTTGGATTTAAGATTATATCCAATCCAAAAACTTTTAAATAAATATTGATAAATATTGAAGTGTATTAAAAAATTATTATATATTTTCCTAGTCCTATTTATCAATATTCAATAATTTTTAAAGGTTTATACTAAAAATGCAATTAGTAATAAATATTCAGTATTATCATGACTTTATATTTCGCAATTTTTCCCAATTTTAAAATATAATATAATATAAAAATATTAATATATTATATTATATTATTATATTATTTTAACATAATAAAATATATATAATATAATAATAATTAATAATAATTTAATCTTTCTTATATCTTCTCCCATCTGCAGCAAAAGGAGGAATCGGACGATGAGAACTTTGCGCTGAGCGGGAACTGGACATTCCAACCGCACATCCGACGCTGGTCGCGCATCGGCGAAATGGGCCTGGAGCTGCCGCCGCCAGGCCACCTCAATCTGGAGAAGACGGAGAGCTCGTCGAAGGAGTCGAGTCCGGATCGCTTCGAGGACGAGGATGGCTACGATGTGCGCGGCGCGGGCATCACCCTGATGATACCCGGCTGCAGCGGCAAGTCCGGCGATCCCGGTGATCCCAGCTCGCAGCTGCTGCACCACGACGGCTCGCTGGATGCGGGCGCGGCGGGACGCTTGCGTCGCACTGGCAGCGAACGTTTCAAGGACGGCGCCAAGGCCTTTCTGCGGCGCGTCGAGTCGATCAAGTCGCGCCGGCGCAAGCGACAGAATCGCGGCAATGTGGTCATCAGTGGGCCGCAGGTGCTC
This sequence comes from Zaprionus bogoriensis, assembly GCA_035046045.1. Taxonomy (NCBI): domain Eukaryota; kingdom Metazoa; phylum Arthropoda; class Insecta; order Diptera; family Drosophilidae; genus Zaprionus; species Zaprionus bogoriensis. The sequence goes on from JAWNOI010000010.1 coordinate 576,376, forward strand.
GACCTGGAGCAGCTGGGGCCACGCAGCAGTCTGCGCAAACCGGACGCGGTCTACTCGACGCCGCCGTCGCCCTCGGCGCTGAGTCCCATCCACACATTCCCCAAGGTGCCGTTCTTCGGCAACGAGCTGAAGGTGCCCAGTCACAGCGAGAACTTCCTCTCGCCGAATCGCGCCAGCCCCAAGCGCACGCCCACCACGCCCCGCTCGATGCGCACCAGCCCGCTGCACTTCTTCTCCAGCCCCATGGGCCAGCTGAAGGAGGGCAAGTCGGACGACTCCTCGTCCTACTACAGCGACAGCCAGGAGTCCTCGGCAGGGGGCAAGCTCTCGCTCTCGCTGCGCAAACCCTCGAAGGCGCGCCGCTTCCTGCAGCGCTCGGGCAAGGTGGACGACATTGGCGCCCACTCGGACAGCGAGTGCCATCAGGGACGCAAGCTGCTCATCAAGGACGCCAACTCGAACACCACCGAGGTGAAGATCAAGAAGCTCACACGCGGCGGCTCGCTGAATCTCGGCAAGGATGCCAAGAAGCGCGACGGCTTCCGCTCCGCCTCGTTCCGCTCGCGCAGCACATCGCGCAAGGAGCCCAAGGCGGAGCACGACACCGAGCACGGCATGGGCACGGGCTCCGGCTCCGGCTCGAAGCGGCAGCCCGTGATGCGCTGGCACAGCTTCCAGATGGAGGAGCGTCCCAACATGATATTCCGCAAGTGCTTCTCGCAGAAGATCGAGCCACGCACCCAGGACCAGCAACAGCAGCTGCAGGAGGAGGAGGACCTAGGCATTCCGTTTGCAGCCATGTCCGCCGGACAATTGCAGATCATACGCAAGCTGGCGCTGGTCACACTCACCGGCTACATGGAGCGCTACTGCCCGACGCATCGCTCCGGCTGGAACTGGGAGCTGCCCAAGTTCATCAAGAAGATCAAGATGCCCGACTACAAGGACAAGAAGGTCTTTGGAGTGCCGCTCATCCTCAATCTGCAGCGCAGCGGCCAGACGCTGCCGCTGACAGTGCGTGCAGCGTTCCGCTGGCTGCAGCTCAACGCCCTGGACCAGGTGGGACTATTCCGCAAGAGTGGCGGCAAGTCGCGCATCACCAAGCTGCGCGAACAGATCGAACTGATCGACTCGACGGCCGAGTGTATGGACATCTATGATCTGCAGCAGGCCTACGATGTTGCGGACATGCTCAAGCAGTACTTCCGCGAGCTGCCCGAGTCCCTGCTGACCACCAAGATGTCCGAGACCTTTGTGGCCATCTTTCAACGTAAGTTCTATGACCGTACAATGCCAAAAACGTATAAATGCTTGTCCGTTTGTCCGTTAAGACTGTAAAAACAGACACTAGTCGCTCAGTTTTGAAGCTAGCTTAATGAAACTGGGTACACATAGTTGTTACCTCTGCACGCTGTATATAAGTCGGTATGAGCCGGCTTGCAGCGATATATCGCATATATATTCTCGTCCGTTTGTCCGTTATGACTGTTGAAACGCGGCCTAGACGCTCCGTTTTGAAGCTAGCTTAATGCAACTTGGTACACATAGTTTTTACCTCTACACGCTGTACATAAGTTGCTATGAACCGGCTTGCAGCAATATATCGCATAGCTGCCATAGCAACTATCGGCTGATTTTGCTTGTTTTTCAAGCTATTGTAGCCAAACTCGGCACAGCTTATTTTACTAGTGCTACTAACATACCCTACAAATTTCAATAAAATCGAGATACTATAACATATAGCTGCCATAGCAACAATCAGTTTGCACCTGAATTTTCCTCTAAAAATATTTAGTTTTTTTTTAAATTTTTTCAATCGAGCTCAAATATTAATCTGCAGCCTTTTATACTCTCTTCCTGCAGATCTGCCTGCCGAGGTGCGCCTGGATGCTGTGCAGTGCGCCGTACTGCTGCTGCCAGATGAGAATCGCGAGATACTGTACGTGCTGCTCGAGTTCCTTACCATTGTCGCGGCCAATTCGCAGCAGAATCAAATGACCAGCAACAACCTGGGCGTCTGCCTGGCACAGTCAATCTTCCACTCGTCCATTTCCACGGGCTCCGCTTCGGTGTCGGCATCGCCACGTCGCAAGGGCAAGGGCTCCGGCATGCCGGACATGAAGGAGCTGGCCGAGGCGAAGGCCTCGCACGAATGCCTCTCCTTCATGATCGAGCACTACAAGCCCATCTATACCGCTTCCAAGGAGAAACTGGGCAAGTGCAACTTTGGCTACATGGAGGAGTCGAAGCCGGTGCCGCTAGAGGCGCTCGGCGAGGGCATGCAGTTCCACAATTGGCGTGGTTATCTCTACGAGTGCACCAGCGCCACCATCAAGGAGGGGCGTGAGAAGTAAGTAGTTTGTGTGTGGAGGTGGAGGACTTGAGGTCAAGATCAAGTTGGAAAACAAATCCTTTTCAGCTGAAGGTTACATTTCTGAGCGCTGATCTGTAAGCTTGAACTAGCTCTAAAGTCTGTCTTAGTCTTAGTCTTAGTCGCTAGCCAGTTGAGTTGAGGATCAGTTTAAACATGTCATCATATAGCTGTCGATAAACTTAGAACTGATTATATCGCTTCTGGTATTTTTTTTTTAAGTTAATTGTAATATTAACCTATATCTATTAACCTATTATCTGGCATACTTGAGGATCAATTTTGCTTCATGATCAAAAAGTACTACAGAAGATCAGTTTCATTTAAGGATTCAATAAGAAAAAGCAATAAGAGTTCTTAAAAGTCCTAACCCAAATCAGCAGGTAGTCAATCTTTGGCTTAATCTTTTATCTGGCAACCTTGAGGATCAATTTTAATTCATGTTCATGAAATACAACAGAAGATCACTTTCATTTAAAGTTTCTATGAGAAAATGCAATAAGAGTTCCTAAAAGTCCTAACCCAAATCAGCAGGCAATCAATCTTGGTCTTACTCTAGCCTTGATGCTCAGACTCAGTGTTTGCTTTAAGGATCAGTTTAAGCTCATGCTATAACTGCAAAGATCTATTACCTATTACAGCTTAGTTTCCACTCAGTTTCAACCTTCATCTTATACTAACTCTACTTAATCCCCTAACAGAACTCGCGGCTGGGAGACGATCAATTCGCTGAACGACAGCAATGTGGAGATCGCGCACAAGAAAGTCGGCGATGGGCATCCGCTGCGTCTCTGGCGCTGCTCCACGGAGATCGAGGGACCGCCACGCGAGGTGCTCGAGTACATAATCAAGCAGCGCGCCTCGTGGGATCCCAATCTGTTGCAGTGTCAGACCGTCAAGAAGCTCGACGATCGCACCGAGATCTATCAGTATGCGCTCGATGGCCAAATGACCACGGACTTTTGTGTGCTGCGGTGAGTGCAAGAGAGAGAGAGAGAGAAACTAGATACTAAATAGACTTGCTAAAATTACTCTAACCTATACCTGCCCCTGTAGTTCCTGGCAAACGGACTTGCCGCGCGGCGCCTGCGTCATTGTGGAGACCTCGATCGATCACAACAAGGCGAAGCCGATGTTCTGTGCCGTGCGCGGCGTTGTGCTCGCCTCGCGCTACCTCATCGAGCCCTGCGGCAGTGGCAGATCACGTGTCATGCACTTGGCCCGCGTGGATGTCAAGTAAGTGTAGCCAGAGAGAGAGAGAGGGAGATCAGCGAACTAATGCCCATGCTATTGCCTATTTACAGGGGCAAGAAACCGGAGTGGTACAACAAGAACTACGGCCACATCTGCTCGCACTACTTGTCCCGCATACGTCTGGCCTTCAAGCACGTGGCCGATGGGCCCGAGAGCAAGGTCTAAAAACATCGTAATCGTAACTGCCCGCCAAGCCAACCCGCCCCCAGCCCAACGAGTATACAAAATATTTATATAGATATTTTTGGACCACGACAAACTTGAGTTGCACTACTCGAAGCAAACGGAAAGTTAAGCGATATACTATATGCATATATGTATATACTATATATAATATATATTATATACATATATATTTTACGATATTTTTTTTTGTAAATATTTAACACGCGGTAATTCCAGAACGTCTCCATTGCGTTTTCAAATTAACTGTATTATATATTTATAGTTGCAAATGTGGTCTTAATTTATGCATACCTATACTTTTACACTAACTGTAACTGTAAACTGTAACTGTAATTCTAACTGTAACTGTAACTGTAGCTCTACAGAACGAAATCTAACATCCAAAATACTCAATACACAAATATCACAAATATACTTTTACGCCCCATAAATATGGCATAAATATCTTTATCTATATATCTTTAACTATAACTGTATCTGTATCTGTATCTTAAACTGTAATGTTAATTAGTTCGTAGGCTTCTCAGTGTGCGTGTGAAAAGCAGTCGAGAGAAACGCAACCCTTTAATGTGTAAAGCAAATTCAACTAGTCAAATTCTATGTAATTAAGTTAAACTACTAACCCCAAATACACTCAACTATATATATATATATAATATATTATATGCTATATATATATACAATATGGTCTAACAAGTGACGCGCAGCAAGCGTAGCACATTTCTCGCTAAGAAATTGAAGTACATATATACAAATGTAACTGTATTTGTAACTGTATCGATAACTGTACCGATAACTGCGTCTATGTGAAAGTTATCGCTAGTTTTAGACACTGCATATGCAAGTGTATGGTTGATGTATGTACGTGCGTGTAGTGTAGTGTTAATGCCCATTTTGGCAATATTTAGTTGTACGCTATGCGATGTGCGATATATCGATATATATCTGTAACTGTATTGTATTATGTGTACGAGTTATCGAACCACTCCAGACATCCACTCCGCAATGCAAACTAAAACTAACCAATGGCAGGCCAAGTGCATATGCTGCTTGTGTGTATTACGTATACAAATATCAGCAAATCAGCAAATATATATATATATATATACATAAATATGAAGAGCAAAGAAACGCAACACAATAAAATTACGTTTAAATGTGGAAAAATATTTGAAGTGCCTAAGAGTTTTTATTTTAAAATGGTATGGAAAAATACTGGGATTTTCTGTTCTGTTTAACAATCGAAATAAAAAATAATTTAATTACTAAAGATTTAAAAATTGCAAATTAATAAATAAAAGCTGCGCTGTGCAGCTGTTGCTAGCGCCATCTATCGGCAGGTAGGCAAAAATCACTGCTTGCTGTTGTACCACAGTACAATAAAGCGGAACAAGCAGTGTTAAGTGCAGCCAATTTCCCTGCCAAGCAGTGCGTCGCTGTTAACTGACAAGCAAAGCAGTGTACGTACTAGACAGGCAAGCAGCTCAAATGACTAGGCGCTTCATGCTGCAAGCAGTGCAACGTGTTTTAAATTCAATTTAAAAGAAACAATTAAATAAATAATTTAAAAAAAATTAAAAATAACTTTAAAAAAATTTAAAAAAGAAAAATAAATTAATTCTTTAATAAGTTTGCCCAACTACAATTAACAAAGCGTGTAGTTAGTCACGCAGTGCTGTTGACACAGCTGACACCTTCGATTACGCATACGCACTGTCTACCCTCGCTAATGACGTCATAACATTAGGCAACTCAGCATTGCAGAGCGTGAAAATTGCTAGAAAAATGCACACAACTCAGCAAAAAAAAGGCTAACGCAATTTTATCGATATAGTACAAGCAATTACGCATAATCAGCAGCAGGCAGGCTAATCTACTGCGTATTTAAACGCACTTTGCCCACTTACTGGTGCATATGCCCCCACACCGCACACTCAGCCCTCGACCAGCCGGCGACCAGCATTTGCTTTATAGCGCAAAAGCCTGCGGAAAACCCACCTATGTCTGTATGTAGCTTACACATGTTAAGTACAAGCGTTCGCTAATTGAGCCCAGGCAAACCAAGTTGACCCCAAAAAGCGCACGCGACACACACACACACACACTCACACAGACATATACGAAGAGAGGGAAATGCATGGAAGAAACATTAAAAGTCCATTAAAAAATTATGTACGCGACGTCGTCGTGTTGGGCTACTGTTTAGGTGTTGCCTTACGAGTGTACGTGTGTGTGTGTCGAACTAGTTGACCATATTGAGCGTTATATATGGTACATAAAGTGAATACTCTCATAAGCGGACAGCGAACGTTGAAGCTTAAAATTGCAACTATAGTTTATTTAAATTTTTAATATTTGAGCGGTTTTATTTTTAGTTAAGAAAAAAATTTTTTTGTTCATTTTAATTTATATATATCATATAAAAACTTAAAAAACTACAATTTATTTTTTTTAGTTTTTTTGCGTATTATTTTTAAGGTATTTCGTTTGATTTTAATTTCCATAGATTTTTTACGCGCTTTTACTTTTCATTTATATACAGTTTTTTTCGTATTTCAATTTAGATTTATTATATAAAAACTTAAAACATCCACAATTAATTAATATTAATTAATTTCGTTTTTTTTTGCGTATTATTTTAAAGGTATTTTAGTGCTAGGTCTCTAGGGATTTTGAGGCTTAGCAGATTTACTACTCATAGTTTCTTGTTGCTTTCAAAAATATTTTCTCTGCATGCATGACTTTGAAAAAATGTTAAATTTGATAATGTAGAAAAAACTGTACTTTTAGAAAAGTTAACTGTTCTCATTTATTGTTGTCCGTTGGAGAGAGTCTACAATATTCGAAGTAATACAAAAATCCATTAATAGTAAAGAGAAAAAATGCATTAAAAAGTAGCTGTCCGCTTAAGAGAACTGTCCGCTTGTGAGAGCTGCCAGAGAGTTGCCACTGTAGCACAATGTACTATAATATACCATATACCAGCTGCCAGATGCCTGCTATATCTAGAAACTTGGGCTGGCCGCGGCGCGAGTTGCGAACGCGAATGCGAATGCGAAATGCAAATGTCGCACGTATTGATTGCATTAATTAATTAATTTGTGACTTAATTTCATGCGCTTGCGGCAATCAGCGCACGCACGACTGCCAAAATGTATTAATATTGCAGCAGCAGCAGCAGCAGCAGCAGCGACAGCAGCAGCAGCAACAGTTGCTGATGCGTTGCGCGTGTGTGTGTTTGCGTTGTTATTAATTGAAATTTAATGGCGAAATGCAATTTTTTCTCTTCTCTTTTTGCTTTTTCTTTTATTTATTTATTCGACTGCAACTGCATTTATGCGCACTTCCGTCGCCCTCACCAGCCTGAGCCCGAGTCCCTGCCCCTGCCCCGCCCACTTACACTTGCCGTTATCTGCCCACTCAACATCAAAAGCCTGGCAGCGGCGTGGGCGGAGGCAACGAGTTTGTAATTGATTTCACTTAAAAATTAAATAATGCATGCGGTTTTTACTGCAAAATGCATTTCGCAAATGTTGTTATTGTTGTTGCTGTTGTTGCTGTTGTTGTTGTTGTTGCTGCTGCTGCATTCGTCGACAGTTCACGCATCGTCCGTGTCCTCTTTGCACTGTGCTTGCACTGCTTGCCCTGCTTACGCCCCTCTGCTGCTTCATTTCTCTCTGTCTCTCTCTCCTTCTCACTCGCCCAGCCTCCCCTCCTACGCGCTCGGTCAGTCGTGTTGCCATTTTATTTTCGCGTTAAATTAAATATGAAAATTAATATCAACATAATTGAAATGGTAGGATGAAAGAGTCAGAGCGAGCGAGAAGGGAGAGTGGGGGGAGTGGAGAGGCGTAGGCATGCCACGCCCACGTACGCGCTTTACAGCTGAGCACCATAATTGATGAAATTATTTAAGAATTATTTCCCAAATGCACCGTGACAATTATGCGGGCCGCTCGCAATGTGCGAAAAGAGCGCGAATTGCACTGTGCGAAAAAGTCGAGTTCAATGTGTAAAAGTTGAAAAAATATGTAAATTATGATAATTAAAAAATATAGTATTATATTAAAATTAAATACATATAATATGAAAATATATCAAGATATAAAAGTATATAAAATAAAAATATAAAATAAGAATATAAAAAATCAAAATATATATACATATACATAACATACATTATAAAGAATATATATAAAATTGAGTAGACATTAAAAAAAAAAGAAGACGATTTTCTATAAAAACTCGAGCTACAATTTCGCAAGAGGAAATATCAATACTATTTGCTCAAAAGCTTTAATTAAATTTAATTGCAAATTATTTGCACAACAAATTTAATAAAATTTAAATTTACAAATATTGAAATTGTTTTAATAATTTCATAAATTAATTTAATGATTTTTATTATTTGACATTATTTCAGCGCTGAACTGATATTAAATTTTAATATTTCAAAAATTTAAGCAAAATAGAAAAATTAATTGTTTACCGTAATCAATTTTTTTTTAAGGAAAATTGTTAAATATTGTTGAAAATAGGCAATTCGATCATTCAAATAAAATAAAATTAAAAAACCAGAGCCAGTGCATTTTTTTTAACAGATAGACAGACTTGTAAGGCCAAATCACGACTAATATAAATGCTGTACAAGAACATATATAATAATTACATTATCTGCTTTGACTGCTGTTGCCTGTTACGCATTTGACACCAACTACATTGTATGCCCTAATTAAATATCATATACAGTTTGCACTAATTTGAAATTTAAACTTTCTACTGCACTTTTTCTCGCAGTACACGAGTGCTGTGCGTCGCAACGCGTATCGGGCACATTATAAAGCAGAAATAGTATTTAAACAACGGCCTGCAATTAATTATGTTCATGCACACCAGGGCGAACCCGCTTGCCGGACAGGCAGCTACACCACACACACACTCGCACATACTCGCACACATACGCACACTCATGCAGATCAAGTGGCAAACAGTGCTCGCAATTATTTAATGAACCAAAAACAATAATCGCCAGCAGAAAACGCGCCTGATTGACATGTTTCATGTTTGAATTCGCAACGAGTTTGCCATGAACTGGATTTGCATATGGAAATTATGAAACAAGAGCAAGTGCGAGGGGGGGGGGGGGGGGCGAAGCGGGAGACGGGGGTAGCGAGGCAGATAATAACAATTAATTGGCAGCGATATTAATTAAAACGAGTCGCCGGCACGACAGTCGCAGTCGATGCTCTTTATTTCGGGGCAGCTGCCTAAACGCTTGCTCGATCCACTGTCGGTCATTAGCTTGCAGCACGAAAGTGCCGAGTCAATAGGGCAGTGTACACTCTACACTCTAGACTGCACTCTACACTGCAATTTGTTTGCGATTCCTATTAATTTTGCACTTAACAATAATTTCAAAATTCTGCTGACGGCCAAAAGCGCGCGAAATTCGTGCGAATTCGTCGAGAAGGCCACAAAAGGGTCTTGATTAATTGAAACACACACACACACACACATGCACACTTTTGTCACATACTTCTACTTATCTGCTGCACTTGGGTTGACGAATTTCCACGAAGTGGAAATACATTTCCCAGGCCAATTCGCTTGTTCAAGCAGTTTGCGATAATATTTGGCATTCGATACGATTAACCCCGCCATATATCATAGCTGGCCAACAGATTTGGCAATCAAGTGGGCCGCGCTGAGAGTGGAGAGTGCAAACTGGGGCGGGGTGGAGCGTGAAGCAACTGCTCGGCTAATCAGGCAGGCAGCGGGGCACACACCTACGCGAGAATGTGCGAACAAGTGCGAGAAATGCGAATGAAATGTAAGCGAGAGGCGATCGAATAACAGCTGGCAGACGTGCAAATACCCTGCAGTTGGGCGAGAAAAAATAAATCAGGCTGAGCTTGCTTTCAGTATTGTGAAATTAAGTTAGTGTGGGAATTTTCAAACAATTATAAACATTTCATATTTAGTATTTCAAAAAAATCAAAGGGTATTTGTAAAATTCTTTTAATGAAGGAATTTCTAAATATATGAAAACTGCTGCATTTTATGAGGAGTTTTTATAAGATTCCTAGCGATGCTTGAAAAAACCTCTAACTGGAAGCTTTAGACAATCATAGATAAAATGTTGAATATATTTATATTATTATTAATATTAAATTATTATATATATTTATGAAATATAATATATTCTATATATTACATATTTTTGTAGTTTTTATTAATTAAATAAACTATATAAAAAACGCTACAGGATATTTAAGATTCAACGAGATACTTGAAAGACTTGAAGCTTTAGCAAATTAAAAATAAGATATTGAAAAACTTTGTATACATACTATATAAATATTAAAACATGGTACGATATCTATTATATTATATCTTTTAATTCTTTCAAATATTTAAGCTTAAGCTAAGAGAGTAAAAAGGAAAAACTACATGTTAGTAAAGACTCACAGCCATACCTAAAAAAAGAACTCTTAAATAAAGGTATCAAAGATTTAAATAAAATGCAGAAATATTATTTATAACAATAAAATTATCTACACACGCAAGTATGCAGCTTAAAAGACCTAGTAACAAATAAGAAGTTCTAAATAATATACTCCTTTGTCATACCAATACAGGGTATAGCATAACATTCATCGGCCTCGCGTAACTCGCAGCAAAATGTTGGCGATGCGACAAATTTCTGCAATGCGCCCTACGCGGCCCCAAACCAATGTGCGTCTGCTTGTCTATCTGTCTGCCCGTCTGTCTGTCTGCCTGTCTGTCCGCCACACTGTGCGTCTGTCCAAGTGTCCCCATTGGCGCTGCCTTTACGCTTTGTTTGTCGTTTGGCCGTTTTGCGTGCGCACTTTTAATTGCAATTGAATTTTAATTACTGCGTTGTCAGCAAAGAATGTTGCAGGCGCTCGTTTAGCAGACAGCCAGAGACAGAGACAGAGAGAGAGAGAGACAGACAGCAGGCAGGCAGAGGAGACAATGAACCATGGCAATCGGCAGCAGCAGCAGCAACAGTTATGAGCAACAGCAACAGTTGCTGCTGCCATCGGAAATTGAAGATTGAGTCGGGGGGCACGTCTGCTCTCCTGCACGGCATTTCTTCCTCTCTCTCTCTACCTTCCGCCTACCCCGCTCTCTCCCGCTCTTCTTGTACAGTTTCAGTTTCATTTTGCGTCTTCTTTCGCCGTCGGAGCAATTAAATGGGCTCCCAGCTTCGCTTGACTTCATTAATCAGCGGCTATAAAAGTGATGGGCTGATAACGTTTATCGCCACTCTCTCTCTCTTTCTCTCCTTCTCCCTCTCTCTCTGCCGCCTGCAATTAGCAAACTCTGCGCTGATTGTGCGACCCTCCAGGCTCACATTGTGCTCTGACTTTGGGGCCCACTCGAGCTATCTTAACTAATTGATAAGTCATGTTTAACTTGGGGGATCCGAGCCCCAAAACAATATCGAATATAATCCCAAAAAAGTTTCGGCTACTGCGCAAACACATAACCTATAATTAGCTATAAACGTAATCTGATGCAAGTCGAGCAGGTGCAGGCTTCGGGGTTGCCGACTTTACGACCAACTTGATGAATAGGCATAAATTATTGGGTATTTAGTCGGGGAATAAGCACAGGCTTTACTACATGTATTTATGCTGAGTTGCAGAGATTAGTCTAATCGCAAAGGTATTTAGTTTTCGATGGGAAACTGTCGTGGAGTTTATTGCTGAAAATCTTTCTATATCTCATTACGGAATTTTTATTCTGTGAACCTTTGAACTTTAATGTGGTCTTTCTTCTGACCAGTATGAAATGAGCGACTGGAATGTACCATACTGAAATTGATAAGATATTTATACTCATGTTAAAAAAAGTTCTTAAATTAATCAAAATAGTTCTTAAATTAATCAAGTATTTCATTCATGGGATTAACTATCTTTTATTGTTTTTTATGCTTATTTTTAAACACCTTAATGTATCTTCGAAATCCTAAAAAATACCTATTTTAAAGTAAAAATTAAATAAAAAAATTAAAAAAAGAAAATCCAAAAAAATTATTAATCGTTTTAAAAAATACATTCTTTTATCTATTGAAAAAAAAGTATTTACTTAAAAAAATATATTCTTCAAAATATTTAAAAACAATTATTTCTTTATCATACATATTAAAAAAACAGTTAAGGAAAGTTTTTAAAAGATTTTTAAATATATAGAATTTTGTCTTCTAAGTTCTTATACTATTCTTAAAAATAAAAGTTCTCTGATATTTTCCCTTAAATCTCTCAAAAATATTAACGTTGCTTCCGCCTATTTTCGTATTGTTTTATAGCACCATTTAGGCATCAACATACGCATTATAAAACCAGAAATTTGAAGAGAATTTCCTCTGCACATTCGTCTATTTCCATATAGCGTCAACATCAAGGGAAAAATAATATTTATTAATTTCTTAACCTTTTGGTGCGGCAATTAAGCGCGCTGCGCGTTGAGCGCGTTGCCCCACCAAATGGCTTTATTAATGCATTTTCAAATTTTTCGAGTGCCCCGCCGCGGTACAGAAGGCTGTGGGGTTGCTAGATTTATGCGTTGGGAGTGCGGCAATTTATCTAAAATTATGCCACAGAAAAGCGATAGAGGGGAGAGCGTGGGCGTGGGTGTGGGCGCAGCAGCCGCTGCAGGTGCAAGCAGAAAGGGTGTGAGATGTGGCAAGGGAGAGGAGTGGAGGGGATAGCAGGGCGCCAAAATGCATAGGCTGACATGTGTAGAGTGTGAAGTGGAAGCTAGTGTATAGAGCCACTAGAAGGGGGAACCGAAAATTTGGGGAGTCTTCACCAATCAACGGCGAACATAACGAAATGTCAAACAGAAGGGCGGGCGGCAATTTATTTAAATACCTCGGGCTCATCAAATTTAAGTTAGCACACACACACAGATACACCTCACACGCACACACACCACGAAAATGAAAACTGGCCACGCAAATGAAAATGAAAATTCAATTTTCCACCTAAACGCAGACACCGCATCAATTCTGAAGACGTCGAGTTGCGCCTGTTGTTGTTGCTGCTGTTGTCAAGAGTGCCACATCGTGTTGTCGATGTTAAAGAGATGTTGCAGGCGGTTGCCTCACACACACACACACATATGTGTGTGTATGCGTGTGTGCCCCATGGCACAATTGAGGTCGTTTTCGTTGCGCCTTTTTGGTGCGCTGTCAACGACAACAATCGCAGCGCAGCAAAGCGCCTCCTAGACGGGGCCAAGCGTATTGTTGAGCATACAGACATACAGACATATATGTATAGTATATATATATGCATGCACGCAGATTTGATTGCTACTAAACTTAGTGCAGACTCAGACAAAAAGGGCTGCATAGCCAGCGTGTTGCGAGCTGAGAATAGACATACTCCATATCAAATTGAACCAGCAGAGAGATTTGATATAGAATATATATATAGGATATATATATTTTGAATACTATAAATTTTAAAATTAATCGATATTTCTGAATTCCCACACAAATTTTATATTTTACCTCAAATTAAAAATTAATGAAGCTGTTACCATATAAACATATTTCGTCCATTACTACTTCAGTCTAGTCTAATAAGAGTTTCTTTCAGTTTGATCAAGCAAAATTGTAATATTCCAATATTTATTTAATTCTAAGAAAAACATTGCCAGCTCGATCAATTTTATCATAAAATTATTAAGCCCTAAACGTTTTTGTTATTTATAAGCTTAATTGCAAGCAATATAAAGTTAATGTTGCCATATTATACTACAAATCAAGCGCTTACTGTAAGATATAGTTACCTGATCTTGTCCAAATTTTGTGAGCAGTTACAGAAGACCTTAACACATATTGTATGTGAGTTTGCGGCCAATAACTGTAAAAACAGAAAAGTTATTTATATATGAAAACAATTATATAATTTTATATAATTTTAATATAAGAACAAGAGTTATATTAATATCAAATCAAGCATTATATAGAAAAATCAGACAGTTTTAAATAAGCCACAAAAAAATAAATAATTTTAATGTGGGAACAGACGAATTTATATACATATCAAGCATTATATAGTAAAATCTTACAGTTCTAAATTAGCAGCAAAAAATATATAATTTTAATGTAAGAGCAGAAAATGTATATTAATATACATATCAAGGTTTATATAGAAAAATCTAAGTTTTAAATTAGCAAAAAACTATAAATTTTATATATTTTATATTTATATATATTTTTATATTTTTATTATATATTCATATGCATTTTAAGCATTATAAAGTAAAATTTTGAGGTTCTAAATTGTCTGCATAATTACGCATTTTTTTTAAGTTTAAAAAGAGCTGCGGGAAAACGTATCTACATATTGTCTATCTCAACTCATCTAGGGCCTTCAACTGCAACCAAAATCGAGTAATTCCATTTCGAAACTGATTTACGCGCCACTGTTCCAATGTTTGACTTTGCAGCGAATAGTTCGAAGATATCTAATTAGTTTTACGGCTGCCATTAAGATGCCGATCGTGATACAGTAGCGTTATAGCTATAGCTATAGCTATAGCTATAGCTTTGCTACTACTTATTGGCGAAGTGGCGCGCAACACCCACTTTCAGCATTTTAATATCGGAATACTTAAAATACTCGGCGGGTTTTTATGGGCCTGGTTCTCTGCCCCTCTCTCCCCCTCTCTCTGACTCTCTGGCAAGCGAACTGGGCCCCGTTCGAAGTATTTATGATATTCACAACAAAAGACGAGGAGAACGAACAATTTTTACTCAAATCGAAATAAAAACATACAAATTAATTAAAGACCATAAAATGGGCGAGCAGGGCAGGAGAGAAAAGAGCGGGACATTTGGTAGGCCTGCTGGCCACGCCCAGCTGCAGCAGCAACAACAACAACAACAACAACATTAATTGGGGCGCCCTACGCATTGCTGAGTTTACGACTTTGGCCGAGACGATGAAGACGATGGCAGGCCGCCAGTCCGGGGGCAAGCAGGCAGGCAGGCAGTCAGTTGTTGCCTCTCGTTGAGTGATCATGCCAGATCAGACTGCAGATCGCACAGAAAGAGAGCAAGCGAGAGGGTGAGAGAGAGAGAGCAGGAGAGTGAGCGCAGGCGGGGGCACTTCGCTGGCAATTTAATGGCGTTTTTACAACTTGAAAGATTCGTGCCTGCCACGCCGTTTTGAGCGATGATGTCTCGGCCTGGCCCCCTACCCTACCCTGCCCTCCCCTCGCTGTGCTGCACACGAAATGCAGCGCAACGAATGTCATTAGAACATAAAACTGATATTAATTGCATGCGAGAGTGCTCCACGGAGACCTGACCCTCTCCCCGACCTCCCTCCCTGCCTGCTGCCTGCTCCGCGACTGCAATAGAAACGTCAGCGTTTCGATGATGGAATTGTGCGATCCACTTAAATGTCAGACCGGAGAGCAGATCGCATGGCGCAGATAAATAATAAAAATTAAAAATAAATTAACACCTAGTAAAGAGCAGGCTAGAGGCTAGAGACAACTGGCTAGAGGCCTCCGCCTCCCAAAATAGCGCAAAAGTAATTAAAAACCGAAAACGAAAAATCCGAAAGCGAAATGCACACACGCACACGCACACATGGGTGTCTCTGCCTCCTTCCTGCAGCTATAAAAAATATCTCGCTCTTTATTGAATGCAACAAGCGCAACGTTGCCGCGACAGATCAAAGGCCCAAAGGCTGCAGCAGTGATGCCAACAAAACGATGATAGAACAAGCAAAAACACTAAATTCACACGCTCTCGACTGCTGAATACCATGCACCGATTTTGACCATGTATTTGGCAATTTGATTGTCAAATAAGAATGTATTAACCTTGACAGTTTGCCTAGTATTTCGAGTTTGTAATTTAAAATATTTTTTTTTTTATACAAAACAATAAAAGGTATAAGGTATTATCATCTGAAGCTTGGCAGCTGTAGCTCTTCTAGCTGCCAGGCTCGACAAAAAAAAAAACATTAACTGGGCTATTGAAACTGATTGAGAATATATATTATCTGCTCATCCACACTTCCTTCTGCCTGTCACATACATCTCCACAAAGATAATATACCATTTTTAACAATTTATATAATGTCAATAAAAGCAAAATAACTGAACTACTTAATCATTTTTATAAAAAAATATATAATATTGTTTAAAAAACGAGAAAATAACTAAACAAATACCTATATCTACACCTACCTATAACATTTTATATTATTTAATTATATAAAAATGAATAAGCAACTTAAGCATTTAAAATATAATTTGATTTATTATTACTTTATAATATATATTGTATTTTATAATATTATATTGTCTATAAATTAATAAGCAATCTATGAATTTAAAATACAATTTCATTTATTTTATATTATTTGATATTATAGTAAAATAATACTTATATTATTATAATCTAAAAAACTTATGAATATAAAACATGGTTTCATTATAATAATTCGCTGATACAATTTGCCTTTGAAAAAAGCTAATTCTGGCGAGAAAGTGCTGACTGCACAACACTAGCCTGCACAGAGAGGCATAAACAAAGAGACACAGAGAGAGCGAGAGAGCGAGCCTGCGGCCTGCTGGAACCCGAACCTGATCCCGAACCGGAACTGCGACAATCCAGCCTCGAGAATCGTCGGCTTGTCGGCGCCCTGTTCGGGGACCCGCGCGATAATTAAATGCAATAATATTTCAATTTAATTAGCTGGCAGCTGGCAAATACCGCACCATATACCAAAGACCCCGGCAAAGTCCCCGCCAAAGACCCCGCCATATTACACACAAATTACGGGGCACCCCGAAGGGGCCGCACAATCTGTGTGCGACTCCCTGCCTGCCCGATTCATTAGCATAATATTTGGGTTATGTTAATGCGTGCTGCGTTTATCTGTAATGATAATATCGCGCTTTATGGCGACAATTATTCATAAGCGAATTGTGAAAAAATTATTAAATATCCATCCACATATCGGAAATAAACAAACATATACGAGTGTGTACTTAATGTGTGTGTATGTGTGTTTGTGTGTGTATAAGTGTTTGTTCATTGCGGTCCGGTTTTAATAATTCGTCCCACTCTTACATCGATTTATTGGCCGTTTATCCAAACATCTGCGGGCTTCTCATATTAGCATGCCATGCAAGTCGAGTGTGGGGTATGCACTACGCGCCCATCGAAATTAAATCGTATTTATCAGTTTTTTAATGATTGTACAAATGTTTTTCATTGCTTCGAGTCGAGTAAGTATGAGTTAAGGCTTATGAGTATGCTCCATTTTCATTAATTATTCATTACTTTATTTTGCAAAATCACAATAATTTTTATGTAAATTTTACTTCTTGATAAACTACAATTTGATCCAGCTCTTAAGCAAACCCATTAAAAACATTTTTAAAATAAGCATTCTTATAACTTGAAAGCTTGAAATAAGCTAAAACTAAATTTTATCATTTCATAAAAAGTACTATAATTATATAAGCTTAATAATTTAAAATTCGCTAAAATAACAATTTTTTATAGTTTACAAATTTTTAAAATTCATAACGTTATCAAATAATTCCCTTGAAAATATCAATAGCGCTCGAAAAATAAAAAGTACTATAATTATATAAGCTTAATAATTTATAATTCGCCAAAACAACATTTTTCTATAATTTATAAATTAAAAAAAAAATTCATATCAATTTCATACTTGTCAAAAAAGTCTTGCGGCATTTTCGCTAACTGTCGCAGGAAGCGCTTAGTTCTAGTTTTACTGTAACCAGTTTTAAGAGCAATTGAAAATGCAATAAAAATACCGCAGGACTTCTTTGACAAACTAATATATATAATATTTAGTAAATATACCCCATTTAATTATTTTTAATATTATTTATTACAAGAAAATTAAATTTTCAATAAAATAAATAATTCTAAATTATGTATAGGGTATCTGCAAGTCGCCTACAAGTGAGCCTAGCGTCTTCGAACTGTCTGCAATTGCATTTGCATTACGAATTGACTGCCAATTGGCAGCTTAACTGCAATCGATCGCATTCGTTGGGGGGGATACAAGTGCACAACTCAGTAACGCCCCTCGCAAAAGTCGTCGTCGACGCCTCGGGAACAATGGGGTACTATGGAAACTTGTCGCCTACGGAGCAACTGCATGCAACGCTTCGCCGTGTTATTAGTTGACAATATTTAATTGTCATGCAGCCATTTAGCACACACACACGCACACAGAGGCAGTGTGAATGCAATAACGAAACTGAGACACACACACACACGCGCGCATTTCATTGAATCCAATTATCGCTGGACATGGCATAATAATTACTGTCTGCTACACACGCACACGACAGCACACACAAACACACACACAGTCACACATGCACCCACGCACGCACGCACACTCACACGTGCACAAACAAGGTCGACATTGAGCGCCGCCAACAGGCTGTACCCGCGCGCGCGCCTCTGCTCCTGCTGCGGCATATCCTGGCCTTGTTGCTTAACTAAGTCGAGAGAGAGAGAGAGAGAGCGAGAGCGAGACAGACTGAAGGATGCTGCCAGGCCGCCAGCAATAAAACAAAATTGCCACATATAAAAGCAAAATAATGAAGTGAAAATGGCAACAATGTGATTACACACACAAGCAAACACACAAACACACAGAGAGCGGCAGCGAGAGAGAGAAAGAGCGAGTCAGGATGTGCCTTAATAAATTGCAGTCGCGTGAGAGAGCGCAAATTGTTGCGAGCGACTGCGTCGGCGCAGTGTGCGCATGTTGCCAGCTACATGTTGCCAGCAACATGTTGCCAGCGGCTAACTTGTTGGATGCGCGCTGCCACGCGCTTAAGCGCCTGCAATTAAGCGCAGCAGCGCCGCAGCAGCGCTGCCTGTAAAGCTGCGATTGCAGTTCGTAAATATAATTATAATGAATACGTTATAATAACAATAAGCTAGATTATTAATTAGCATCGTTTACAGCACATTATGAGCAGCAACAAAAACAACAACAATAGCAACAACAACAACAGCAACAACAACATCAAGCGCTGGCAGCAGCTGCGGCGTGCGCAACATTACAACGAATTAAATTGCTTGTAATGATGATGGTGGCATAAACACGCACACACACACACGTACACACACACACACACTGACTGGCACTCACTCCCCCACAAAAGTGAGTCGCCGCTGGGTTAAAGAGGGCTAAATGCGTGCAATCATTGTGGGTGGGTTTATTATGTGTGCCTGTGTGTGTGTGTGTGTGAGTGTGCTCTGTTGTTTGGCTGCAGAGCATAGAGCAGCGGGGCAGGGCAGAGCAGGCAGGCGGGCACTGGTAAATGTCAGACAGCATTTATCCATTTGTAGCTGGACGCTGGGGAGCAGCAGCAGCGGCAGCAGTTGCCCCTGGGCGTGCAGGCAGACAGTTCTCTGTGTGTGTGCGTGTATGTGTGTGTGTGTGTGTGTGTACTCAATGGATACACAGTTGTATCTTATAGCATATGAAATGGCTTTTTGATCCCGTTTATAGTTCTGATCGGAAAGTTTGCGGCAAACATTCGGGCCAAGTCCGAAGCTGCAATTGGCCAAAAAGTTGACAGCAGCAACAGAAAACTTTTTTGTTTATGCTACGAAGAACATTTTGTGCTCGCAATTCCGTACTTAGCACAGTAACAGTTGGCTAGGAGGAGGGGTAGAAGGGAGAGGGGGGGGGTTGATTCATGACAGGCAGCACCGTAGCTGAAGTTCTGCAATTTTAATTAACCTTTTTGTGACTTCAGCGTAAACGTAAGCTCAGTTGGTTCTTTGGATCTGGTTCCGAGACTAGTCCCTTCAATTTAAACATAAGTACTACTTCAAGGTTTTCCTGGGAAATTAATGTATAAAAGAAAAACTAGTTCGTTCATATGAACTAGTTCACACGAGAGACAAACCAGTTGGCTCATATGAATAAGTTCACAGATTTTAAATTAAACGCAAATATATGAAAGACAAACTAGTTCGCTCATATGAACTAGTTCACAGATTTTAAATTAATTGCAAATAAATAAAAGACAAACTATTTCGCTCATATGAACTAGTTCACAAATCTTTAATTAAAGCGTATCTATTCGTACAATACTCTTGCTGCAAAAAATATATGTAAATAAAACTAGTTCATTTTTATAAACTAGTTCACAAGTTTTAAATCTATTCATTCAAGTTCCAGCGCCAGAGCCTTAAAGTAACCAGCTCGCTTCGTGCATTCGAGTTCTTATGAACTAACTCATTTAAAGAGAAAACTTCAGTTCCGCAAAAGGAACTAGATTAACTTATTCGCTCATATGAACTAGTTCATAAATTTCAAATGACAGCGCTGCTATTCGTACAACACGTTCCAGCTCACGAGCCTCAAAATAACTAGCTCGCTTCATACGTTTTTGTTCCTATGAACTAACTCATTTGAGCTGAAAACTTCAGTTCAGCAAAAGGAATTGTAAAGCTTTACTGCTATGAAATAACAACATTTTCAAGTTAATTTGCTAAAAGAACTAGTTCACGTCAGTAGCCAGCCGTCTCAGCTCTTATGAACTGAATCATTAATTGAAAATGACAGCTTGCGCTTATGAACTGGTTCATGACAATCACTTTCGCTCACTCATGAACTGGTTCAAAACAAAGATGAAATCGCACGGAAATCACAGAACCTTAGACAGCCGGGAATAAGTAGTCGAATAATTAAAAATCCCTCACGAACCAGTTAGTTATATAGTTCAACGCACCCCAACACAAAGCTGGTAATATATACTGCTACTATAATATACTATATGTGAACTAAAATCAAACACACTTATTTTACGACCATAGCAGACCTTTTTTTCGAAATACTGCCGTATTTTACTAGTTAATTCCCATTTTGGTTTCACGAGGAGGAAGACACACGAGACAAGAACCGAGAGAGAACAACAACGAGGAGAACAGGACGTAGAGGAACCAGAACGATACCAGGCCGACGGTCAGATGGAACGCAGATTAGTCGAGGAGATAATGCACTTGCAGTTGCCCGACATCGAGGTCGCCAACGTCGTCAATGTGCCCGACGATGCCCCACGGAATGGGATGGGAAACGAAAACGGGAATGGGAACGGGAATGGGAACTGGAATGGGAACGGAGGGGATGGGGATGGGGATGGCGACGGCGATGGCGATGGCGACGGCGAAGGGGCCGATGGCGATGGCGAGGAGGCGTGGCAACGGCAACTGGACGAGGTGCAGATGGAGGCGATGCGCCTGGAGAATCCCCAAGTCGCCATGCTGCTGGATGCACCGCACGAGCCACCCATCGAACTGCACCACATGCTGGAGCCTGTGAACGTACCTCAACGACCGCGCAAGAAACGCAGCTTTTGGACCATCTCCAAGCCATTTCCTGTGCCGCCGGAGAGGTGTGCTCTCATCGCGAGTGGCTGGCGGGCGGTGCAGTGCGCCCAGCCGGAGCAGCGGCCCGAATACTTCGCCAACTATCTGTTCGAGCATCTCAACAGCGACAACTATCCGAACGGCGAGGGGCTGCCCAGTCGCTGGGGTCAGTTCTGAGGCTCTGAGGTTCTGAGTGCCCCCGAGTTCTCGCCTCGCGCCTCGCTGACCAAATTAGCAGATACTTTGTTGTCCCTGCGATCGAGCAAAGAGCGAGTAATACGACAGGGAATAAAGCCGAACGAAACGAGGATTAATACTCGGGTAAATCAATTGCTGCAGCAGTTTTATCTGGCTCCGGTTCCGCTTTTGGTTCCGTTTCTATTACAACATTTCTAGTTTTTGTCATGTTCTTCGTTCTTCTTAGAATCGCAGTTACCAAACAGACATGTTGATGTGCCAAATGGGAAATTGTTTGCAATTATAAATCCAATGGCAAGCTTTTGCTGGTTCCGAAAAAGGAACCAGTATAAAATATGCCTTCTAAAAATATGTTAAGATCTTCAGTTCTATCGATTTAGTTTCTGCTTTGAGAGCTTGTATTAAGTTCCAGTTATGGTTCTAAAAGCTTCTCTGGAAGCTTGTATTTATTTTTTTTTTATTTTAGTTCCAGTTCCACATAGTATTTCAGTTCTGGCTCTGGTTCCATTATTTTTTTAAATTTATATAAGTTTCTAATGCAAAACCATGCCGTTTACGACAAGAAACTTCTATAAAATTATCTATACCCAAAGATAATATTCAGTTCCAGTTCTGGTTCCGCTTCCAGTTCTTACACTGGTTCCAGTTCCGATTTAAAAAAATAGTTTTCTCGCATTTTAATAAAAATTCAAATGTCAATGGGTCCAGATATTTTGTTGTACCGCTTTCGGAACTAGTTCCTTTTTTTAGGTACTCTAGCAAATAATGGAACTACGAAAATTTTAAAAGCTTCCCACAAAAATCTCTTTACAGTTAGATGCTCGTACAGACTGCAATCGCATTGGAAACTTTCTGCTTGCCAGCAATTTCCTCTACGAATTTTCCAAACGAAATGCCGGGGATTTTCTTGGAAAAGTCATTTGATTGCTGAGAGCTGCAGGGCTCCGTTGCATGAATTGCCAATTAATAAACGATAAATTGCAAAATTGAAAACTGACAAAGGTACGCACCCACACACACACAGGCACACCTGATAGCTGGTTGTAAACAAAGAGCTGCAGCTTGCATGCGTGCATGGTGGCATGTGGCATGTGGCAACAAATGACAATGACAATACAAAAGCCGCTCAACGAACTGTGGAACAATTGGGCAAAGTGTAGCAAATAAATACAAAATTCAGAAGATAATTGCAATCAAAGCCACAAAATGTAGCCAAAAGGCTTATAAATTGTGGACGTGTGTGTGTGTGTGTGTGTGGCGATGGGGTGTGTGTAGGTGGGTGTCGGGTGCAGGATGTAACCGCACACACAAACACTCGCACACAGCGGGGGATGCTCGCACACACACGCACTGAACTCGAAACAGAAGCCGAAATGTTGCACAATTGCGCTCTGGCAATTGCAACAGATCACACAACAACAACAACAATGGCAACAACAACAAAAACTGTACAGGGACAATAACAATGACAAGGGCAGCTTACGGTGGCAGCAATAACCACAGCTGCAGCTACACAGCTCCTTGACTGACTGCCCAATGCACTGTATAAATAATATTTATTATTCCAATCGAAAATATAAGAATTATTATTATTAATATTAATTGTTATTAAAAAATAAATATAAAATATTTCTACACCTTTTTTCGTTATTTCAGAACTTTTAAAAAATTTAAAGAAATTTGCAAAATTAGGCAAAAAAATTGTTTTCAAAATATATCATGCTATTAAAATTACTTTAAACTTAGAACAATACTTTTTACTTAATACAAATAATAATAACTGTTTATAAATAATTTATAAACTAAGCAAGTAATTCGAAAATTTTTGTTTTTAATTTGTACACAATTTTTAAAAAATATACAAAAAATATGTACAATACAATTCTGAATATATATATTTATTTAGAAGTATTTACTATATGGCACAGAATATAGATATGCCTTAGTTATTAATAAGTTAAGCAAGGATATCAAAAATACTTTTTTCTTAATATCTACACAGTTTTTAAAGAATTTATTTCTTATTTAAAATAAATAAAAAATATATATTCATTTATAATTATTTATTATTGACACACGCTATAAAGTATTCTATAATTATTGATATTTCTATATAATATATTTATTTTAAAGTATTCTATAATTATTGATATTTCTATATAATATATTTATTTTTTTACTTAATTATTTAATATTCCGCCTTAGTTTTTTTTTAACATCATTAGACTTTTGCTTTAAAATAACAAAAAAAAACTGCATTATTTATATGCAAAAACCAAAAGTTCTGAAAGGAATTTTTAAACGTTTCAGCAAACCCCCTGAAGGTAACTCTGTGCGGCAAGCTTTGTTTGCACTGCCGACATGAAGCATATGGGGAGAAATGCCATAATTTGTTTAAGAATTTGCACATCCCCGAAAGTTGTAAAGCTAAGCGAATACTTCAAATATTTTGGACGAAACTCTTAAGCAGTTTTATCAAACTGCAAAAGGGAGCAAAGTATGAGAGCCTGTCTATGGCGAAGTTTCAGCTACACAAACTGAAGTGAAGTGACAGATAATCGCTCTATATAGGGAATAATACCTATGGACCTGCAGTATGTATTTTTGTGGCATTTGCTGTTGGCGACGCGCCTCTAATTGAATTTCATGCAATTGATTTTCGATTGCAACTCGGGGAAAAAGAGTTGCCAACGAGAGCGGGAGACAGAGAGAGCGAGTGAGGCGGAGAGAAAGAGCGCGGTAGACAGACAAATCGAGGGCTGCATTTAAAACGTAATTATGGCTTGTCACCCCGTGGACATATTGGGCTCCATCATCCAGACTCGCTCTCCAGCCCCTTCCACACACTGACTGCAGCAAGGGTTGATTAATTTACCAAATGCAGCAGCAATCTGCTCGTGGCAGTGGTGTTTTTGGCCACCCCCCTCCCTCCCTCCCTCCCACACTCTCCATTGTCATTTGGCAATGCACAGAATGAAACTGCGTGTGGGAGAGGGGGGAGGGGGTAAGGTCAAAGCAGGGGACTACGGCTTGCGTATGGGAATTGCGTCCGGGGTTGTTAGAGCGACGGGCCGAGTGAAATGCACGAAATGTGATTGCTTCAGCCTCGACGCTCGCCTGTCCGCCTGTCCGTCTGTCCCTTTGATGGCTTTGATCTATGGCCCAGGCCCACGTCTCTGCCTGGTTCCAAGTTCGATTATACTTCCCCCACCGCTGCTATTCACAGTCCATTGTACCTGACTTTTATTGAGTAATTGATGCTGCGTTGCACAATGCAAATGCTGCTGCTGTTAATGAGCTCAGGCAACCCTCGCACACGCCCCCCTTAATTCCCCCTCATTAATGCCATTTATCAATTAGCGCAAATTCAATGTCAACTTCCAAAATATTCTGTATAATTCTTTGCACATAATTTCTGCAGAAAGTGTCGAGCACGGCAGAAGTTACTTTCTGTTAACTCGAACTCGATGCTCTACAAAACAACATTCTCCATGTTGAGTTGAGGCTTTGGACATGCAGTACTTGCTACTTGGTTATAAAGTAATATATTTAAAAATATATACTTAATAATATTTTATATTTCATAATATATTTAAAAATATTCCAAATAATTCAAACACTAGTTTTATTTTAATATTTTATATTTGATAATATATTTAAAAAATATTCCAAATAATTCAAACACTAGTTTTATTTTAATAATTTAATTTTTATTTGTTGGCTTTTTTTTATATCTACAATATTTTTTAGAGCAATTTTTTTATTTAAAAAGAGAAGACATTTTAAGTTAATTTCCTTTCATATTTTTAATATCATAAAAAAACTTTAAAAATATTTCTAAAATCTCCAAAGAATTTAGACTAGTTTTAAATATACCTATTTTCTTTCTTCTTGATTACTAATTTCTTTTTTTTAACTATTTCCTTTCGTTTACACAATTCTAGCTAAATTGACCTCCACACTATCTTTGACTTTTATAGCGCATTTCATAGTCGTTCTGGGAAATTCCGTAGTTACTTCCGGCGCATTTATGGCGAAACGTGCGCAGAAACTTTTCCACTTAGAAAAAACTTCACAAGTAAAATTTTTACCTTGACTCTTATGCCCGAGGGAGGAGTGTGGGCGTGGACCCAGTACACAGAACATATTGCATACTCATACATACATACACGAGCAAATTGCTGGAACAACAACTGCAGTTAAGACTCAAGCTGAGCTGGAGACTGAGACTGAGACGAAGGCCAAAACCAGCGACAAAGGGCAAACAAAGTAAGCAGCATTTAAACATGCTTCATGCTTTTCAGCGTAAGCAGAGGCGTGGGTGGTCTGCTCTGCCCCCTCCCACCTCTTCCCAACCTCTTCCGTTTTCCCTTATCCCTTTCGCAGTTAACTGTCTGAGAGAACGAGAATCGTCAGAGTTGCAATCGCATCCTCGGACGATGCAACAGCTGCTAAAATTCCTTCAGTTGTTGCTGCTACTGCACTTCTTATACAATTCATACAGTGACTAGAAGGAGTATATAAGTTTTGTGCAGGTGTATATAACAGGCAAAGGCATGTGGGGCTGTCTATACAATGTATATAGTATAGCAAAGCAGCGTTAAAATAAATATAAATAAATAAATAAAATATCTGTCTGTATAAACACACAGATCTCTGCTATTAAAAAAGCCACAGAGACAAAATTTGCCATGAAGTTTTATGCATAATAGAAGTACACAATATCTATTTCAGACCTTGTGTGCCACGCCCACTGCCTACAGAAAACAACATTAATTTTGGTACTCATATTTCAAGCATATTCTACTAATTACAATATTGCAATTTGGCACATCTCAACCTAACTATAATTAAGATTCATCTAAAAAATTTTAAAACCATCGCATAAATAATATTTAATATTTCGAACTGTGAATGGTATCTAATGGTCGAGTTAGCTCGACTGTAACGTGCCACATTTGTTTTTGTTGTCCTGTTGCTGCTGCAACTGCTGCTTCTTCTAGCTGGCCCTATGTGAACGTCTGAGTTCCTTTTAAATCTCCGACTTTTGTTGACTCTCGCATTGTGCTACTTGCTCGCCTGCCTTCCCCTCCCCCGAGCTGGACAGATGCTTGCGCGTTTGTCTGCAGTGCAATATGGTCAAAGCGTCGCCTTGACAACAACTTGCAGCTTACACGTGCAAGTCAACAGCTCATCCCCACTTCCCCCTAGCCTCCATCAGCTCTCATATATAACTGCCACCGCCTGCGGACAGTGCACAATCAGGTGCAAGCGTCGAAATATGCAGAACAAATCAAATTAACGAAATCCCCCGAGGGTAGAGTTAAGTTGAATGGAAGTGCAATTTGAATAAGTCAAAGTTATGCCAAGATATGATGAAAATACTGGCAACAGATTCATAAAACTACACTTATATAATAAAACTTCAATAACACCAGATACTACTCAATTGTAACTATAGATTTTAACGAGATACTTCGATGAATGGTATCTTATCATCGAATTCGCTCATCAGTAACTTTCTATATTTATTCTCTATAAACTAAATACTTAAAAATATATTAAATATATATTTTTTTCAATAAATTCAATCCACAATTGCATTAAATCTCTGAATTCTGACTTTAAAATAAAAAAAATAATATTTAAAAAAATGTCGGCGGATAGCATAGAAAACAAACAAAAATTTTATTAATTTAAAAAAGTTTATCCTTAATCAATTTATATTCAAAATCTTAAGCAATATGTCACGGAGAAAACGTCTTTTATGGAAAATGTATAAATATATGTAAATTTATAAGATTTGTTTTTTATATATTCTTTATTTTTATATTTTGTCTATGGAATCTTTGGATGTTTTCAAATTTTTTTTTTGATTTTCAAGAAAACTGAATATTAAAATATTTGAAAGATATTGAATCTTGAGAAATTCTTAAAATTTGGAAGAATTTGTTAAAACCATGAATAAACTGACATTTTAAGCGAAAGCAATTGATATACGTCAAAGTTATGAGTTTAGGAATTCTTAAAAATGTTATTACAAAAACTTTAAAAATAAATATAAGAAAATTTCTAACTGAACTTGTAGATTATCTAATATAAAGTATAAAGTTAATCCAATATACAACATCCATATAGATATACAGACATATAGTCAGATAGAAAAAAAAAGATTATTTCAATTTATTAAAAATTTTAAAAAGCTTAAATGAAATAAAAAACCTCTATGAAAACGCACTACTGTAACAGATTTAGAAAAGGCGCATGAAAACAAACAAATTTGATATCAACAAAGCAATTAACAGTAAAATACAAAATAAATACTGAATAATATGCGAATAGCAGCTGAGTGCACTGTGCACTATTACGAATTCATTGTGTTGTCAATTAAGATTCCAAGAGTTTAGCTTGAACAGGAAAATGATTCGACTTGGGCGCCGACGACTTGCTGGAATTCAGGCAAGTCGAGAAGCAGGACGAGGCCGAGAACAGGAAAGAGAACGAGGGCGAGGAGGAGTACGACTTCCTGACCAGAAAGCAAACAGCAACTGTGCTGCAGGTAAACAGACAAACGACGAAGGAGTTGCAGCAGGGCGAAACCATGGGCAATTCTGGCTGGCAAAATGCTTATAAATATTTGAGAAAATATGCGAAATGCTTTAATGTGGAAGCACAAAATGCCAGACTGCGCATCTTATTGAGAGGAGAGCATGAGCAGGGCAAGACAGGCAAATCCGCATTTGATTTGCATATTAAATTCAAAATTGATGTCTGCTCTCGCTCTCTCTCTCTCTCTCACTTTATATCTCCCTCTCTCTCTCTCGCAGATATGTGAGTTTAGTGTGCAATACAATTGCCTTTTGTAATTTTAATTGATGCCAATTTGCTCCCTGAAGTGCCTCGCATGTGTGTCTGAGCAGAAGAAGCAGAAAGAGAGAGAGAGAAAGAGGAGGGAAGGAGAGAGAGAGAGAGAGAGGCAGGCCATTAACACATTTTAATCTGCCGTCGAGCTGATGGCCCTCATCGCCATTGGGGTTTGTGTGGTCTGCAGCAGGCGCTCTTAATCATCGCCATAAGCAATAATGGGAAACAATTGCCGACTGTCAGAGCGAGTCGCAGGCGGAGGCAGACTGGGAGGGGCTGAGGCAGCCTTTTGCAGTTGCAAGTTGCAACTGAACGGGGCAAACTTTTATTGCATTGCCATGTCAACAGCAATCGCAATCTGTGTGCAGTTGCACTTAAAATGCGAATTGTGGTGCAAAATGAAGCTACTCCGACACGCACACAGCTGCAGCAGCACTTGCAGATACGCAGATACAGATACAGATAGAGATACACAGCTACAGCTACAGCTACAGCTAGAGCAACGCATGCAGCTGAAGCGAGCGACAGGCTCAACTTGCTGTCTGTCCGTCTGTCTGCCGCACGCCTGCCACATTCAATTAGTGCAACAACATATCCTGCCAGCCAGTTGCACGTTGCACACTGCACGTTGCACGCTGCTGTTGCTCTTTCGCACGCTGCAACAGCAACAACAGTCAGAGCTACACTTAATTTTATTCATTTGACAGTTGCAACACACACACACACGCACAGCCTGACTGCCACACACAGCCTGGCACACACACACACACGCACACGCTGGCAATTAAGGTCACACACGCGCCGCAACTTCAACAGCAACTGCAACTGCCACAATTTCTGCAAGCGAGCGAAATTATTTTTTAATTATGACATTTTATTGAGTGAGCATTAACGAGCGAATGCGAAAAGAACGAAAAGAACCAAAACAGAGAGAGAGAGAGAGAGAGAGAACCAGAAGCGGAACGAACAGCAACAATGCGCAGGGTTGTCGCCACGCGCTTGCATAATGAGCAAGTTAACAGGGTTGTCCGACTCTTGTTGTAACTCCCATCGGGGAGTCTGCAAAACGGAAACAATTACGGAAAATCATTGTGAGCAGAAACAGAATTCGGGCTGTTCATTCGCCGCGAAAGGCGCTTGACTTGAAAGCAGACCTTCAGCTCGCATCACAAAAGCACAATACAACTTCATTTGTATTAAGCATCTTAAATATTTCTTGGCAATTTTCCACTTAGCTACATATCTGTCTCTTTGAACTCTTCAGCAAACCGAGTGGTTTATTTTATAAATCTTTTTTTCAATTAAGCCTTTGTCCGCATTTAATGCTAATCTATAAATAATCTTTTTATCACTTTGTGTATGATAAGGTACAGAAGTTTTAGACTATTATGTACTTTTTTTTTGGCGAATTAGCTATCGAAAGATTCATGAAATATTCATAGACTTCCACTTTTATTTGACTGGGATTTCTTTAAAAGGTTTTCAAAGCGTCATATCAGTTTTATGTACCATTTACCCATTGAAAATGGGTAAAAATGGTATCTTAACTTTAACAATAAGAGATAAACGCATCAAATTTGGTAGAAGGGTGTCTTGCAACATTATGCTGAAGTTGGATTTTAGGCTTTTGGATACCACGCCCACCGCTCCTATAAAACGATTTTTTTGAATTGTGAGAACACTAGAAAAGCTAGCAACACAAAATTTGGTACAAAGATCCCTGGTAGTATTACACAGAATGCGGATTTTCAAATTATGGATGACACGCCCACCGTTCCCAGAAATCGATTTTGTATATCGATAAATCGAATTATAGGAAAAGTGGAAAAGTTACAGAAATTGTTTTTATATATTATTGTAGCTTCCAATGATATTGAACAAACCCTATAAATTCAATCTGATCGAACAATAAACACTGAAGTTATAGACGCGAGCAGTTTCCCATACAGCAGCCCAACTATGGAACACTTGAATCATCCTCAAGTATTAATTAACACTCAACTGCAATTCAAAGTTTTTATTTGTCTACATGAATTGTTTTTATCGGTTTAAATGATATGTTAAAAATATTTCTTGTATTTACCATATTTTGTATGCGCTAAAAGACACAAATAAGTCCCAAAAAATATAGTGCAGACTGGACACACCTCTATGTATCTTAAGCCCGATCTAAACGTAGTAAACCCAACAATATATGCATATATCCTGTAAATTCATTCGATAAACAAGTACATATAACTTCATGGCATTCATTAGGCAAACAAAACGAGAAGTAGAGCGATATTCGCCTGTAACAATGCAAATCTCTGGAGCGCGCGAACTGCTCTGTGCCACTGTATGTATGTATGTGTGCATGTATCTCGTCTATTTGGGGGTATTCAAGGAATTCAATTTGGAAAATTGTCATTTAGTTATCGTTTGATGAATGCTTCACACGAATGCTTCGAGCGTTGCGGGGAGTGGCGCAAACAAATTCCATAAATACGCTAATAAAACACATGGCCGGAACACGAGCGCACACACACACACACACACAGAGAGACTGCCATATGACTTTGAATAAAAAGGATTCGCTTGGCCTCGACTTGTAAAATTTGATTTCATTTCATACGTACGGCAGCTGCACTCACACACACGCACAGCGAGAGAGGGAGAGAGAGAGAGAGAGAGAGAAGCGCATTTTGTTCTCTTTGCTGCTGCTGCTGCTGCTGGGCGCCTGTGACTCTCGCGCTGTGTGTGCGAGTGTGCGCTGGCCTGCGTGTGTGTGTGTGTGCGTATTTGTGTGTGTGTGCCAGTGCACTTTTGGCCATTTATGAATGCGTTCAACAAACACATCATAAAATTCCAATTCGATGCTGTGTTTATGTCTCCCTCTCTCTCCGTCTCTGTCGCACTGCCTGATATTGCTTTTTAATTGCGGACACAAGCGGAAATTGCTTTCACAACACACACACACACGCGTAAATGCAGCTCAGTGTATGTAGCGGAAGTGCGTCGATTGGCAGCCTGAGTGCAAAGTTGGCTAAGAAACTGCATTGGCCTCGGGCCGCAGCAACGCCGCGTGACCTTTCAACTTTTCTTTTGCGCTGTTTTTTTTTTTCTTCTTTTTTTTGCCTTTCATGCGCTTTAATTACGTCATTTGCGCACTGCAATTTCTAATTGGAAGCAGCTACAGCTAGCAGCAAGCACACCGACAGGCATACACACTAACACTCACACACACTCACACGCTCTCAGCGGCGCGCGCGCGCTCTCATTTAATATGAAAGTCACAGAATTGCGAGCTAATTGAAAACACTTGCAATATTTATGAGCAGCGCAACATGTTGCCAAGGCACTTGACGCTGCGCTGGCAACATTGTTGCTCAACTAATAAAACAACAAAATGATTTTATTATAATGGATTTATAACGCAAGCCAAGAGCAAACACACACACACACACGCAAGCGAGCGCAACACACACGCACACAGACAAACAAGCAGCAGGAGTGCGAGCGAGCGAGCAGGCAAAACGAACAGCCGCACGAACACAAACGAACACTGAGAGAGCGAGAGCCATAGCGAGAGCGAGCGAGAGAGAGAGAGACACGAATGCAGTTTGAATTGAGACGCGAACAGTCCATTAAGCGCAATGTTGTTGTCATCATTTAATGCTTTTGTTGCTTACTGCGACTTGACAGCCACTCGTAGGGGAGCGAGAGGGGGGGGGGGACCAGGCAGCCGCCTGTCGGGACACTCTCTGTGTGTAATGTGTGTGTGTGTGTCGCTGTATGCTGGTGTGAGTGAACGAGAGCACATTTAGCTTTGCGTGTGCGCATTTGTTTCTTATTGCTGCTTCGCTGCTCGTTGGGATTTGTCTGCAGTGGCAGTGGCAGCGGCAGCGACGGCAGCGACGGCAGCGAAGGCAGCAGCATAAACGGGGCCCCCACAGCGACGCCGGCAGCAGCAGAGACGCCGCTGCCACTGCCACTGCCGCTGCCGTCGCTTGGCTTAAGTGGAGATATTTATAATAAGTTTATTTGCTTGTACTTTTCATTGCGCCGCCGGTTGAGTTGTTGTTGTCAGGGCTGCCCAGTCAGCTGGTATCCCGACGGAAATAGCTGGTTTTTTTGAAATGGCGGACAGCTTTATTTTTTGCCTGATTTCTTCTAGTTTCTATGGTTCTGTTTAGGATTTCAGTGCAGTGACAGTATTTTTGTTGGCTTATTCTATAAATGTGTATTAATCTATCCCACAGTGCAATTAATTCTCAATAATTCGGACAATTGAAAAGCCAACCAGTATTTTATTTAAGCATTTTTTTGTATATTATTACTTCGATCTCTTGCTTTTTTCATATATCAAAAAATAAAATAAAAATAAATATAAATATATATAAATATAGAAAGTGTTTTTATTAAACGTTTTAAATGAAGCGGACAAATGAAGGACTTTCATTCTAAGTTATAGGTAGGAAAATAAATATTCTATATATTTTATTGTAGTACTTATAAGCTGGATTTTCCTTTCCTTTTTCCTTTGTTTTCATATATAAATATAAATATATATATTATATATAAATATAAATATAGAAAGTATTTTTATTAAACATTTTACACGTATCGAACAAATGAAGGACTTCATTTCAAAGTTATAGATAGGAAAAGAAATAATAAAAAAATGTACATGTTTTCAGCAAAAATCAATGCATAATATTTCTTTGAAAACTTTATTATTATTTACACACGGGCTTAAAATTGGATTCAAAAAAAATGTTATTATTTCAACAAAGAACAAATTGTTATATTTTTGGAAAAAAAATTAAATTGTTGAATACTAAATGAATTTTATGATAGGCCATAAATTAAAATTTTTAAGTAACTGATTTCTTGCAAGACTTTTTTTTAATCAAGCGCAGCTTAAAAATGATAACTAGTTAAACAATTGATCAGGCCTAAGGTATAGAAAACTTGAGTTGACGTCAAATATTATTAATTTATAAACAAGCTATAATAATAATAATAATAATTGTTAAAAATTAAATGAATTGTCTGTTAAGCGAAAAATTAAAATTTTTAAGTAATTGAATTCTTGCAAATTCGAATCAAGGGCAATTTAAAAATTATAAATAAACAAATTATCAGGTCTAACGTATAGGATATCTGGGTTGACTTATAAATTTAATAATAAAGTAGTAATTTAAAAGAAAGACTAAAAGTAAAACTGCTCCAAAAACAAACACAGAAGCAAATACATTCTCGAAACAAATTGCTCGAGCTAACAACTTAACAGCTGACACGGCTGCACTGCTTTGCTTATGCTCATGCTGGCATGTTGCAAAGCCATCCTTGACACGCAACATGTTGCCATGTTGCCAGCGCAGCGCAGAGCAGCGCTGATGTTGCCCGGCTCGTTTGCCGTTCTGCCGCCGCTGTTGGGCCTTCGCATTCACAATTCCATTCGCAGTTGTAAATTGACGTTTTGCGTTAACGACCGTCGAGCGTCGGCCGTGGAGCTCGTTCCTCTTTCAACTCGTCTGCGCGTCTTCGCGTTGTCTCGCTGCCAGCGTGTGCGGCGTGTTAAACGCAGTGTTGCCAACAAATAAACAACTAAATTGCATAAGAAACAAGCTAAAAAAAAAGGCTAACAATTTGTATAAAATATGCAAAAAGTGTTGACGTTTGCAATATTCTTAATCGCTCAATTGAACTTCGAAAAAAGCTAGTTCTGACGGGAAAAAAGCTGACTCGGCAGCCATTAAGTCATTAAGTAAGGCAATCCAATAAAGCATGCTCCACTCGAGCGCTGCTTTGCATGCAGTCGCCGTCGCCGTCGCCGTCGCCGTCGCGAGTTCTGAGTTCTCAAGTGCAGCGGAATTGCTGCGTCTTCATCTTCAGCCTCATCTTTATCTACGCCGTCATCTGCCGCTCTAAGTACTTGCATATTCCATCTAGTTATTTTTAAACCTACCCCCCCGTATACCCTACCCCCTACCCTAGACCACCATCACACTCTGCCAAATGAGAGATCGCAGGGCATTGTTGTTGCTTTTTGTGGATTTCGCTAATGATGTTTTCAATGTTGTTTTCGTTTCTCGCTTTGTTTTTGTTTTCCTTGCTGTTCCTCTTGCTGCTGCTCTCCTGCGCCGCCTGCATCTTCCGCTCTGCCCACTTTACATGGGGTCATTGAGTTCGCGGGCCCCGACTGGGGCCCCATACATCCATCCATCATTAATAAGGCGAAGATTCGAGCGGTGTTTCGCATCGGGTTACACGCGCCAAATGGACTGCGTGTTTCGCATCGTTCTCTTTCGATTTAATTGAGAGTTTCGTAATCAATTAACAGATTTTTAATAGTGCTTAATTAAGGCTGAAACGACTGGGAACCCAATACTTTTACCTGACTTTACAGACTGTTTACAGCTCGTGTAAAGACTGAGAAAACGTGCATCACGATAAATCTATAATTTCAAGTATTTTATGTATATAATTTTCAAGTCGATTGCAACAGTAAAATCTAACGATTTGAATAAATCGAATAAGAAATTGAAAAACTAACTTTATCAGTTTATCGATAGTATTTATCGATTATTAATAGTATGGGTGTAAGACATAACTAAATTTTCAAGCAATATCTAAAGTCATAGAGTCATTGTGAACTTGTCAATCGATTTAATATCGATAGCTAAACGAGTTCATAAAGTTAATTTAAATATTCTTGGCATGCCACACACACAAGAGACTTTCCAATTAAGAGGGCATTGCGATCAATCGATGTTATTTGTTATTCGCCTTACTTAAAAGTGCTTATTAGCTGCTGTCAATATAATTTATCACCGCAACAACCCATCGATTGAGCCGCTTATCGCTAATTTCGTACAAGCACAAGCATTTAAATAGCGTTTATCCGTTATGCGCACCAGACTATCTATAATTGCGCGCGCCGTCGCAGTTGTCGCCCCTTCGGTCGGTTATAGTTTAATTTACGATGACTAATCACTCTTATCGATAGCATAACGCCTATTAATAAACGCAGCGCGCCCTTATGGTAGTCAAAGTATATGTATGTTTTGCTAGAGGTACATGCTACAGTGAAAACTCTTATTGCGGACACCTCTCATGAGCAGATATCTCTTTTAAACGGACACATTATTGTAAATCATTTTTCAAATGATTAATTGATAACGGACAGCAAATTTTTGCAAAATTCCACAAATACCTCTCTTAAGCGGACAAAAGCGTTTGAAAAACTCGTGTAAATACTCAAATACTTTATGAATAATTCAAAGGGACTTAAAAAAAGTAATTACAAATTAATTGGAATATAATTATTGCCATTTGTATTTAAAGATTGCAATTTTTTATAACTTAGTGTAGAAAAAAAAACAAAAATTGCTGAAATACAAAAACACACATTTTTTTTAAATATTTTCTATATATTTCGATAAAACGGACGTTTGTCCGTTATTACTGAGCCCTAAATTCGCTGTCCGTTTACGAGAGCTAACACTTCTGAAGCATAATAACTGAAAACTGCTAAAAATACAAAATATCTATTGAAAACACATGCTTTTTCAAATATTTTAAAAATTATTTCGATTAATCGGATGTTTGAGCCCAAATTCGCTGTCCGCTTATGAGAGCTAACACTTCTGAAGCATAATAACTGAAAACTGCTAAAAATACAAAATATCTATTGAAAACACACGCTTTTTCAAATATTTTAAAAATTATTTCGATTAATCGGATGTTTGTCCGTGTTTACTGAGCCCAAATTCGCTGTCCGCTTATGAGAGCTAACACTTCTGAAGCATAATAACTGGAAACTGCCAAAAAATATAAAATTTTTATTGAAAATACACGCTTTTTTTTAATTTCTTAAATATTATTTCGATATTGTGGACGTTTGTCCGTGTTTATAAGAGTCTACAGCCGCTGTCCGCTTACGAGAGTTAGCACTGTATATCGGAATATCGCTTAGCTGACTAATTGATGGGCGACATGCAGAAAACACGAGCACAAAGCACGCTTTCTGTTGGCCCCGCGGCTGTTGCGCGACCCGGCGCAGAGTTCTCAGGAAATGAAATCGTACACCGATTATTATATGACACAATGCGAGCGCAATTATAGCGCTTATGGCAAGTACTTGCCATAATTCAGCGAAGATCGGGACACACATGCAGAATCTGAATCGAAAACAAAACTGAAATCGAAATCGCAATCGCCATCGCAATCGCAATTATTTATCAAATGCGAGTGAGACAGAGACATAGAGAGAGAGAGTGAGAGAGAGAGAGGGGGGGGCCAAGTTGTTGGCTCAGCATTAATTAGCGCTAAACGTCGCGACAACAACAACAACAACAACAACAAAGTGAATGGCACCAAGCAGCATCCGCCGGCAATTTATTAAAGTACTCGCATATAACTCAATTCAAAACGAACTCGCCGGCAATTCGCAGTGCAAAAGATACATGGGAGCAACAACAACAACAGCAACAACAACAATCAGCGCAATAAAACACATTCAGCATTTAATAAACGCCTGGCAACATGTTGCGGGCAACAAAAGCAATCAGCGCCGTAATAAATGCTGCGCAACATGTTGCCAAGGGCCACAAGCGCCAGTCAGCAGCATGTTGCCAGCAACAACAATCAATTTATGATGCACGCACACAGCTACACTTAAGCGAGCATTCGTATCCGTATCTGCAGCTGTAGCTGTAGCTGTATCTGTATCTGTGACTGTGAGAGCGCAGCATAATTGTAATTATAGTAATATGTTTTATGATGGTTGCCGCGTTTAGCAACCCCCACACAAACACAGACAGCCGGACAGGCAGACGCAGCGCGCGCGTCGCTGCTGGCGCTGGCCAAAATGTATCTAGATACATAATTGCCACATTCAGTCGTCGTTAAATAGTTGCACGGCGCAGTTCACAGCAGAGCAGCAGCGGCAGCAGCAGCAGCAGCAACAGTCGCAGCAACAGTTTCCAATCGTCGTCGTCGTCGTTTGTTGTTGTTGTTGTTGTCTGCGTCTACGTCGACGTCGTCGTCGTCGTTGCGTCGCGTCGCGTCGTCGTTTTCGTGCTTTATAGCGCTCACTCAGAAGTCGTTTAGAATCGCTGGCAACGTTGTCGTGTTCGGGCACTCGGAACGCGCGGCGGCAACTCGAGCCATACGAGCAATACGCGCTACACGGCCTGACACTCGTCCCGCGCCGTCTGTGTGTGTGTGTGTGCAGATACAAGTATCTGTAAGTTATATATCCGCGATATCGCAGCAGATATCTTTATAAATTTAACAGTACGGGCGACCCCCTCGGCTCGTGTGTAGCGCTCTAATTAGGTGTGTGTGTGTGTGTGTAGCAGCAACAGCAACAGCAACAGTCACGCATGTGTAGTAGTATCTCTCTGTGTGTGTGCGAGTGTGCGTGTGGCCGCTTTTGTATCCATTAGTCACACATGAAACTAATTAGCATTTCGGCTGTTTGTTATTGTCGCATTTGCTGGCCAAAAGAATTAGCGCGACAAGCGACGTCAGCGCGAGATACTTAGGCACGCAGACAGGCGCAAGTATCTTACAGATACAAATATAGCTAGCGATGTAGATGGTCTGGCTGGCCCGACGGCAAGCGGCAATGAAATTTATAAGACGGCGACAGCGATTGCTCTGCTCAATTATCATCATCATCAATGCGCAGCGATGGCAACAAAAGATACAACAACAACAACAAAAGATACAACAACAAGAGATACAACAACAAGAGATACAACAACAACAACAACAATAGCAAACACTTGTGCTGGCGGCGCTAATTGCTGCCGTGTGCTGGCCTGTATCTCTCTCTCTATGTGTGTATCTGCCAGATACAAGTATCTTGCCCACTTACAGTTCGGTTCACACGCTCCGACGGCGATCAATTTGTCAATTGGCGCGCTGACAGCTTACGCAGTCGCACCACCGCCACGCCCCCCGCCGTTTGCCGCCCATCCAATTGCTTTTCAAAGTTTCCAAAATGGAAATTTTAATTCTTATTGACCAAAATATTTCAATTACCCAATTAAATTCCGCTTTTTTTGGCCGAGGTGTTATATATAAATCTCAGTGTGTGTGTGCGTGTGTGTGTGTGTGTGTGTGTATATGTCGCAAATTGAAGTCAACTTTATGGGCCGACGTGTGTTCGTTTCCCATTAATTACCCGACGTTGTTGTTGTTCTTGCTGTTATTATTGCTGTATGCGCATGTTAATAACAACTTAAAAATAAATAACTATATGTATGTGTCTGCGTGTGTGTGTGTGTGAAAATGCAGAAATTGCTTTTTATCCGAAAAGTTCAAGTTTTAATTGTCGGAACGTGCACAACGTTAACAAAAGTAAACAACAAACAATTAAATAAACGTAATTAATTTTAAATTGCCAATGCGAAGCCAGTTAAACACAGCGCAGCACAATTTTTCCCAGTGTATGCGTGTGTCATGTGTCTGTGTGTGTGTGTGTGAAATTGACCTGCATAATAAGCACCTGCAACTTTCTCGCATATCGAATAAACGGGAATATTTCTCGGCTCTTTTTAACTGAAATTCCCGCATTCATTGAAATTGTATACAGAATAAGAAAATCGAAGCGGATTCGTTTGATTGCGTTTATAATGTTTATAATATTCTGTAGAATTTACACCGCAAATTACATAAGACGATTATAAAAACTTACACATCGTTGCTATAAACTTCAATTAAAAAAAATTAAGCTACTACTCTAGTATAAGCTCTAAAGTTCTCAAGGAGTTAATTGTTAAGAGCAAGTAAAGTGTTCTGCTATAAACTACTCTAAAAATTAATATATAACTTCAAAAAATAAAAAGAAAATTATATGGAAACTAAAATAAATTTTCTGCTATAAGCTTTTATAAGAATTAACAATATATATCATTAAATAAAAAATAATAATAGAGCGAATAAAATATATTTCAAAGTATGCAGAAAAACTACTATAAAATAAAATATATATCATAAAATAACTACAAAAAATATAATATAGCAACTGAAATTAATTAAAAAATGAGCTGCAGAAACTACTATAAAATGTAATATATAAATAAATAAAAATAAACAACATAGCAACTAAAATAAGTTAGCTGCAAAAACTACTATAAATTTAATAAATATTATGAAATAGAAAAAATACATAATATATGATAGCAACTAAAATAAGTTCCAAAATTCGCAGCGAAGATTCACTATAAAATTAAATAACTACAAAAAATGATATAACAACTAAAATAAATTTGAAAAATAGCTGCAACACAATTTTTCATATAGTCATTCAAATGTGTACCTTAAGCTGCTATAATCTGCATATATCTAGAAATGATCGAACAAGCAGTTATTCAACTACAAATTTCCTCAGCTTGTAAACAAAACTTCAAAGCAAATACAGCTTAACATTCGCTGCTATAATATCAGCTTTGATATTATTCAATTGATCCATTCACACATTGTGACTAAAACTAAAAGTATTGAGCTGCTAAAAATAAGACAAAGCTTTAAATTTATAGCAGCGGCTATATATATTATGTACTTCTTTATAACGTTCTTCTGTCAAAACAATTTCAAGTCGATAAATAATTATCATTCACATATGCAGATTGAACGCTTAGCAAATTTATGCAAGCTGTATCCAAATATATATATATATATATCTATATCTATATATATTTATTGCAATGAATTAATGGAATTCTGGCTAATTATTCGACTGAGAATACAAACTAATTGTGTACAACGAAATTTACCGCAATTGCAAATTTTCTACAGCATAGCAAGCGAAATTACTCAATTCTATATTTATACCCCCCTTTCCACTCCCGTTCTCTATCGAACCGGAAGCTATTTGCATGCTGCCATAATTTTTATAGCACGCTCGCTCGAGTTTCTAATTGAAATTTGCGACAAAACAAAGCGAATTTCGCACAACAATTTCGATGCGATGCGATTCGAATCGTGCTGCTGGCGTTTTGCTTCTTGACTAATTGCGAAACATAAATATAATAATAATACTACATAATATAAACGCTAAGTGCCTGCCAAAATGCGAACACGAGCGCATTTAAATGCACTTGACAGTTTAATTGAAAACCAGGCCGAAAACCAAACACAATCCGAGTTCGAATTCATTTCAATTTCAATGCGGTCAATTGATTCAGGGCAGTTTATGACGGCAACAACAGCAGGCCAGATACAGACACACGGGGGGGGCAAGGGGTGTAGATAAATTAATTAAAAGTTAAACAAATTAGCAACAAATTGTGTAACTAATGCTGAAATGCTGCAAGCGCAGCTGCTAAAGGCGTAGCGAACAATAATCAATAATTGTCAACTGGCAGGCGGCAAATGAATTAATTACATCTCTCTCTACCTCTCTCTCTCTCTACCTCTCTCTCTCTGTCACTCTCTCTCTCTCTTAGTATCCCTCTCTCATTTTGTCAATTTTTTAATTACAATGCGCAGATATTCACGTCGCTCGCGCTGTGAATTTAATTAGGCAAAGTGGATTAATTTGCGACTCGTTAGACTAATTAAGGATTATCGCCCCAGTGAAAGGCCCGCTCAAGCGCGCTTAAGGATATGTGAAGCAACAACAACAACAACAAGTGAAACAACAACAACAACATCAACAAACGGTGTGACCTTTAGCCAGTGCTATAAATAGCGTGAAAAAAGAACATTTAATTGGATTCCTGTTCCTGCCTCGACGTCAATTCTCCGCACTCTGCACTGAGGTAAGTGGCGGCACGCGCATACTTATACCCTAGCTATAAAGTATAAACCATATACAGCATATAGTTATAATATTGTATTAGTCGAGGGGATTTTTTCTTAACCCTTTGGCAAAGAGGGTCGCCCTGTGCACTGATAGTCATCGAATCAACATGTTTTTCTGGGAATTCCATTGATTACACTGCCCAACGTAGGGCCAGAGCGAAGTGCAAATCGATTCTCCGAATAACTGACCAGATTAGCGGGTTATATAGATCAAGACTCGAAAACAACTGGAATCAAATGTGACAAGCAATAGAGGTTTAATGCAATCGAAATGTACGCATGTATTTTTGAAGTCAAAATTATTAAAAAAAAATAAGTAAAATAAAATAAAATAGTCACGAATAATATAAAAAACTGAAATATGTATAACAAAATTGAGTAAATCATGATTTTCTTTATATATACTCATCTTTGAAATTTATAATATAAAATTAAAAAAAAATATATAAGTAAAACTTATTTACAAAAAACATTTAAATATATTAATGGAAGAAAAATTCAATTTTTTGAAATGAAAAACAAACTATAAAATACACAAAGTACAATATTTATTAAAATACAACAGAAGAAAAAAAAGAACAATCAAATACAACAACAACTAAATTCCAAAATCAATATGCAATCAACCACATTTTTGCAGAAATTGCATTTTTTTAACACTTCAAAATTACATGCAAAAGTCCCATAAAAATGTCACTCAAAAACCTATCATTAGATTTGACTGTCATATTTTTCCCAATAAAATCTGCAGAAATTAAACATAAACTGCAGAATGCTATACAAATTCTGCAAAATTTTTATTATAATTTTTGTTTAATATTTTCATTATCACACATTTAGTTGTCGATTAATTTTAATTACCCTGCCGCTAGGTAATTACGCCTTACATCAGCGGCATGACACATTCCAATTGCCGATACACCCGCACGTACACACACACATACACACACACTTGCAAGAATTATTAATCAGAAGCGCAGCAAAAATTGCAACAAAAAAAAAAAAAAAAAAAAAAACAATTGAAAACTGCAGTTATTTCAATAGCAAAGAAACAAAACAATTGACGCTTGTCAATTAACAATTGACAGCTGCCATTGACGCAGACATAAGTGTCCTTGTGTAGTGCAGTGTAGCTGCAAAGGGTGAAGGCAGGTAGTTCCTAATTGCAGTCGGGCTAGATGTGAGAAAGAAACGCCGTGACATTCGACGGCAAATTGAGTGCGCTTCGATAACTACAAGTAGATAACAAACTATAGATTGCCTACTATGAAACTCACCCCTTCCCCGCCTCCCATGACTCCGATCTAAAGTTTACTATATCCATATCAAGATATGGTACGTAACTTTGCTGCGCTCTAAATAGAACACTTTGCGCATTATTCACAATTAAAAGGTGGGACACTCGTTCGTGGGCAGGCCATTATTCATGCATATTCACATGCATATTCACAGCTGTATTCGGTATTGAGAGTTGCCCCCTCCCTCCCTGGCACACACACACACACATATACCCCTATAACTGGCTCGCATTACACTCTCTTAATTAAATTGTTACTCAAACTGCTTGCTGATTGATGAACAGCACAGATGATTGACTGCTTGACTGATTGATCGATTGAGTCATTGACAAACAGCCGGATAGCCCGTTAGCCGGATAGACCGATAGCCTGGTTAGCTATGCGCCTGAGTAAACAAACTCTGGCGGCAATTGAAATTCCGCCGGCGATTACGCAAAATGCAATGGCAAAAGCATTTGCGACTCGTATTACCCCTTAATCGCACTGCGTTCTTCCCGCTAATAGTGCGATACTCAAATCGAAACAATAATAATAGTAAGAATAATAAACAATTGTCGGCACATCGAATCACTTCAATTCGCATCCGAACCGATTGGCATCGAGTAATGAAAACAAAAACAAGTAAAGAAATGTACAGTCGAGTGCACTCAACAGCAATATACCATTTACCTAATAATTCGTATTTTTCAATTCGTCCATGAAAAAGAAAAAATCTATTTAACTGTTCTCGCGATTGATCAGTATTATAGTAAGCTATGTCTTATAATTCGATTTATGGGGGCTGTGGGCGTGGCGTCCAAAAGTTGAAAATACGCATTCTACATAATGTTACCAGAGACCATCCTGCCAAATTTGGTGATTCTAGGTCTTTTACTTTTCTTATAATTCATTTTCTAGAGGCGGTGGGCATAGCCACCAAAAGTTGAAAATCCGCATTCTTCGTAGTGTAACTAGGGACCTTTCTACCAAATTTGATGCATTCAGCTCTAATTTTAATTGCATTATTTGCATATAAATTAAATGGCAATTAGAGTTTAAAACAGAAGGACAGGCATGACTAAATCGACTCGGCTATAGATATTGCTTAACAAGATATATATATTGTTTGTGATCTGCCACTCTTTTTCTGCCTGTTACATACATTTTCACAAAGCTAATATACCATTTTTACTCAAAAATGGTATAAAAATATGTTTATAACGACAGCAACAGGAAAAACGCATGCGACGCTCGAAATTGTTAACTGCTGACAAAGAGGGGGGCGTGGCAGCGTCTCAATCGGTAAATTGGCACAAAGCGCCGTTGACAGCAAATGCAAAGCAAATAGAAACAAGAAAGAGCAACATCAACAACAACAACAAACGGCGGAATGCCGACAACCTGATACCCTCCCCCAACACAGTGCTATGCGATATGCAGAAATATTCTTGCCGTTTTCTTTAGATTAGCTCAGGTGATTTCGCAATGTCGGAGAACTATCATTATCGCACGATAAAAGTATTTCCGTTAAAGGCTTGATGAAAGAACCATCATTACCAAACAATAAAAGTATTTCCGTTAAAGGCTAAAGGTTTCTTATTAATTTCAATCTCTATTCACTAATATAAATAATAATAATAAATTGAACATGCTGTAATTATGCGAAAAACTGGGCAAAAAACTTCCAACTCCACAAGAAAACAAATGTAGAAGGCTATCTATAGAGAGAAACACTTTTGATTTTACCTGCTAAGAAATGTCACAAATGAATTCTTAAATTATGCACAAATCCGAAAGCAATACGCAGACCTTGTTTTGTTTCAGCGAATTCGCAATTATTTTGAAGTTCTGCAACTGCTGTGCGCGCCCTCATGCGGGTCGAGTGTTTTTGTTTTTCTCTATTTAGTAGTATTTTCTCGAACGAATTAAGAGGGCAATTAGCGAATGGCCAGAGAATGGCAAAGCTGGCGATTGAGCCTTTTGATTAGTCACGCAATCGAAAGACGAACGAAATTATAGCGAGATGACAGCAATTAGCTGTGCGGGCCAGACGACTACAAATAAACTGCTATACAAATAAAAATACTATAATCGGGTACTACACGCTCAATGGGAGTGCTTTAAAGACTTGTAGAGTGTAAATAAACTAACTTTGCAGTGCAAATTGATGTACTCCCTCAGGAATTGTCAACAAAGTTCGACAATTAAAGTAATAAACACAACATTTGTTAAATTCCAAAAATATTTTGGAAATGAATCATTGAATTTTTCCTGCTATCACAATGTGTTTATCAAAATCAGGCAAGCACTTCTCTAATCCATATTATAAACATTCCAATTTTATATATAGAGAAAAGTTTTCTAAATATATACACGAAAAAGCTATAAAAACTAGACAACACTTTTGCCTAGTATATGCACTATGCTTGTCAATCTCGTGTCAATTTCTAAATTCCTAAGAATTTATATTGTATGCTATATATTTAAACCACAAAGATAAATTTTCTTGAAGAGTTTTCGAAGAAAAAACATTCTTTCTTGTTGGTTGGAACTCTCATAAAGATTTGATGTTTATTTCAATGCCATATTGTTACCACC
Organism: Zaprionus bogoriensis; assembly: GCA_035046045.1. Lineage (NCBI taxonomy): Eukaryota > Metazoa > Arthropoda > Insecta > Diptera > Drosophilidae > Zaprionus > Zaprionus bogoriensis. The sequence goes on from JAWNOI010000010.1 coordinate 621,365, forward strand.
AAAATACTCTACTCCTCGTAGCCTTTATTAATTTAATATGATTTGGCTTAAAATGTCTTTACTGACATGCTTAAAATATACTCTCTCTACTTTTTGGAACTCTTAAAATTATATTTATTACTTATGCTGAATTTTTGACTGACTTTTTTCAAAATATTTATGAGTAAAAAAAAAAACCTATTTTATTTAGCACTTTTTAATATATTCTTTTGGTCTATAACTTCATTTAATTTCTCGCTGACAAATTTTGAAATATTTGCTCTAATCTTGAAAGACCCTAAGACTAAATTATATGGAACCGTCAAGCACCCACTATATAGCCTATATAATTTAACTGAGAACTCATTATTCACTTGTAGCAGTTTTTATTTTTATGGCCGTCGTTCTGCTTAAAAAGAGGCTGTTGCACTACTGCTCGAACTTCGATACGGAATGTGCAGATGAGGGCCCCAGCCCCATTAGGCTGTGCTCCTAATCAAAATGGATTCCGGGAAATCACAAACACACACACACACACACAGGAGGAGAGAGGGAAAGAGACATAGAGTCGACACTCAGCATAAAGACAGATGTACTTAGAGCAGTTTGATGGGTCCGTGGCTCGGGTCCATCAGTTGATTGCTGCCGTCAGCCATTCATGCAGTTCGTCCATCATTCAGTTTGTCAATGCGTCCATCTATCCAGCTGTCCGTCTGTCATTCACTGACTCAGTCACTTAAGCAGTCAATCGTCGTGCAGTTGTTGCCCGCTTGAAAAATGAAACTAATTAGCGGCCGCATTGCCACTCGCTGCCAGCGTCGCTGTCGCTGTCGACGTCGCCGTCGCCGTCGCTGTCGCCGTTCGTTTCCATTCCAATCAATTGGAAAATTTGCATTTAGCCAGGCGGCGGCTCTGGCTCTGACTCTGGCTACACTGGCAGCTGCTAACAAGTCCATTTCGGAGTCGCTAAAAACAAATTAGAGCGCAGCATGACAAAAAGCAATCGCGTATCCAGTGTCGAGTATCGAGCACCGAGTAGCTGTATCTGCGAGTACGTGTATCTGTGAGTGCCAGCTCTCTGGCCGTGTGCGTATAATTATGACTGGCAGTGTGAGTGCAATCGCTTTTGGACTTATCATAAGTGCAAACAAGTTTGCCAAGCGGCCGAAATGCAGTCGTGCGGCTTCCGTGCTGCGCGACCAAAATGTTATTTTAATTGAATCATTTTAACCAGAAAATCACACACACACCGACACACACATACACGCACACCTGAGCAGCATACATCATAGTCGTATATGGCATATAGTCTGTGTGATTGCTTTCGAATTGCAGCCACATAAAAATATGCAAAAATGCATCTAGCTACACTGATAAAAATTACAAGCTGCTTAAGTAGTTTTCGCAATTATTTAGCTACCATATATTATAATCTAGTTGGAAGTGTGCTCTGATTATGTTGGAAATATCTATAGCTGGCGTATATTTGTCTAAATCAGATTATTGAGCATTCAAATGGCTCTGGTATCTGTGAGATACTTTTATATCTGCTTGTTGCTGTTGCAAAAACAACAAGTTGCTGTGCTAGTATTTTTGGAGCATCATCTAATAATACTTATTAGAACTATTACAGCTCGAATTTATTTAGTTAAATAAGATTTTTCTGTTGGCATCTGTGAGATACATTTTTATCTAAAAATTATACATTTTTATGGAACAAGCTCTTTTTATTTAAATGCAATTAGTGCATACTATATTTATAGCTACTAAAAATTAAATACAAAACAAATAAGGTAAATAAAATATGCTAAATAAATAAATAATAAATGCTACAAAATATTATAATAATTAATAATCATAAGCAATTGACAATAAATAATAATAAACAAAAAATAGTACACAGAAAAAAATTTTATAAACAAATACTAAATAACTAAATACCAACTAAATAAATATTTAATAAATAAAAAATAATAACAAATTACACAAATTATTAGAAAAACTTTAAGACACTTTCCCAGCTGTAACTATAGTGAAACATTTTCATAGCTTGAAAATCGCAGAAAATCCCCGACATATTTTGAATTTAAAAAAAATATATATAAAATTAAATTCTGTTAATATAAATTTAATTTGCGCTGCCACAATACATTTTATATATAGCAATTTTCAGACAGCAGCTAATTACTGCCTCACTTTTTTATCAGTGCAAATTTATTGAATGCTTCGGACACTTATATAGACACCATATATGTATATGTATATGTATATTGGCGTTTAGACGTATTGCCGTATTGCCGCATTGCCCGCCTGCCAGTCAGACATCAAATCGAATTGAATAAGCGCGGTCCATTACTCTCCCAGTGATTTTGCCAAATGACTTCATTTCATATCAATTAAGTTTATTGGGCCGGTGTAGCTGTATCTGTGCCGGTACGTTTGTATCTGTATCTGTAGCTGTAGCTCTGCCTCTGCCTCTGCTTCTGCCTGTGGTTGTGGCTGTGTATTGGCTCGAGTTTTTATTAAAGCGGCACGGACATATAAAAAACGCACACCACACACACACACACACGGGCACTGGCAGTGGCCCGCCTTTTGCCCGTGGAACGAACCTGAACCTGATTCATGCGCTTAATTGCTTTGGAGCGTGCGGCGCTGCCGCTGCCGGCGTCGCTGCTGGCGTTGACACAAAGCAACAAAAAGCGAGGTATGAAATCGAATTGTGCACAACACGCACACACACACACAATGGCACAACAAAAGTTATAAATGTTGCCGGGCTCCAACAAGCGCTCAGCAACTTGGCCATGTGCAACGCGCGGCGACAACAAAAAGAGACAGAGAGAAAGAGCGAGACAGAGAGAGGGAGAGCGAGTAAAAAGCCTCAATAAAATATGCTGGATAGCTGCAAATGGGCCAAACGAATTGGCAGAAGCGAAAATTGAAAAATGCCGCAAGGGTATCAGATTATTTCGAACGAGCAGCGAGAGAACAAATGAGCCGTAGATACATACGTAGATGGAGATACAGATAGAGTCGCAGCAGTTGTAGCGACAGCCAGGCCATAAAAAAAATACTAACTGCTCTTTTGACTACTGTTGTCTCTATGCAAATATATTAGCCAATTTCCAGGTATATTGTTTTCGAAAGCGTCGACTCCCACGCAACTCGCTTTACACTCGTTTAATGGCCTCTTAACTTAACTTAACTCTTGATGTCTCCATTAACCAACAGACCCCCCCCCCCCACTTCCTCCTGCCACTCTACAAGCTTTTCAGCCCAGTTATTATCTACTTACATATGAATAGTGGCCCGTACGGACCTACGCCCAGCCCATTTTTGCTTTTATAACCCAATTTAGTGACCCCAAAATGCAATTAAGTTTCGCTCGATAAAAATAGGCATTTTATGTGATTTTTTTATCAGGAAGTCGAACGCCCACCCGCCCACAAAACCAAAAAAAAAAAAAAAACACACAGCTGTATATATATAGAGCTCCGGCAATCAATCTTAGATATTGTCGCGCTCGTTCGTTAGTTGCTTTGGCTGATAAGAAACGACACCGCAATTAGATAGCTGCATCGCAGATAAGCGAGCCGCTTTTAATGAGTCCACCGGGGCCGCAGCTCATAAAAGACAGCGCGGCACACACACACACACACCCGCACACACACATGTGCACGCTGAAACGTATGCTGGTCGGAGTTTCCAGTGAAATTTCATTTATGACTTGTTAATTAGTTGAGCAAACAATAAAGCAACAACAACAACAACAGCACAAGGCAAACAAAACGTTTTGAAAATTGCGCCCAAAATCTCGTTTGCCAACACTGGCGCTGCAAATTGGCAACATACCGCTTTAAGCTGCGCTTGAAGGGCCTGCAACACTTTGCTTTGGTTGGCAACGCAGCACGTTTATTAATTACAATAACAATTGCTGCTGAGAGCATGCTTTTCAAAATGGCGTCAGTCGCATAGTTGGCAACACTGACAAATTACATAGCGATCAGGCATAAAGTCGACGAATTTTGTGAATGGTTGCATGTTGGCAAAAATTGTAAAAGGCATATAATTTAAAGTAGTTGCTTTAAAAACACACATTTTAAATTGTTAAGCATAGTAACTGCAGTTATAATTACTGCTTAAATAAATCAAAGCAAGCACTCAATGCGCTGCATAAGCTAAGCCTGCCGAGAGCACGCATTTCAAACTGGCGTCAATCACTCTCTCTCTCTCTCTCTCTCTCAGTATTGACATATAGCGAAGCGATTTAGATGAGACAACAGACACGATATTCCATTGTTGACAACAAATTTATAAGGACTTTTAGCTAGGATTGCCAACTTTTTTTTTACTAGAAAAAAATATATTTCGATCTAATAAGAATTTTAAAGAGTATTTTAGGAAAATAAACAGTATTTAATTTCCCCGTTAATTTCAATTAAATTTCAAAAAATTACAAATAATTTTTAGAGCTTTTCGCACAATTTATTAATTTTTAATTCTTATTAAAAATATCATATACTTCTCCATACTTAAAATTTAAATTCAAATATATTAGGAGCTTATTTTTTTATTAATTTATAGTCGGCTTATTTCTTTCTTCTTTCTTCTTTACATTCATCACTTCAAAAACTCGTTCAATAAAGGCAGAGGTGGCGGGAACAGAGAGTAGTAAATCTACAATATTTCAATATCCTACAACAATGTCATTAATGAACTTTCTTAAGTAAAAATATATACATTCTTATTGTGTTAAGAATTCTTACGCTGAAACAGTAAATACCAGGTGTACCGGTATGAAATGCGCGTTTTTTTGTGAACATAAAACACTAATTATTAATGGGGAAGTAAAAAACATTTTATTAAAAACATATTTAAAAAAAAAAAAAAATAAATAAAGGCTCGTTCACAACAAATGTTCCTTATCAAGACATTCGTATCTGGACGCTCACTTCATACCGGTACAACTAGTATAATGCACTCAAAAACAGTATAATACTGTTTTTAACAGTTTTTAACACCATACTTGTAGCAGAGTGTTGTTAATCACTTGGCAACATTATGCTTTTAGCACAGCGTTGCCAACGCAAGCGATAATAATATTAAGCACTAAATTCGCTTTAACCCCATTCAAAACTGCCGCTCAACACGCGCGTTGGCAACACTATTTCGCAGCGTTGGCAACTCCGCCGCAAACAGCTGTTCGCACGCTCAGCAGCTGATCGTGGCTTTGGTGTGTTTGGCGTGTTTTGCCGGCAAAACGCGTGCGTCGCTATAAACAATGTGAAATTATTATTTTTATTTGTTCGATTTTGGTGTAACGTAGCAACCTGCGGGCTGCCTACGCTGCCTTTTGACGCTCTCGTTTTACGTTTTGCAGCACAACTCGAACGAAATTGCGGCGCGCAACAGCAGCAACAGCAAAGCAAAAATAAAAAAAAAACCTCGACAAATAAAACTCGAATTTTCCAACGAAATTTTTGACGCGCGCTCGCTGAAAATGACTTTCGAGCTGGACACGAAAGCCATCTGCGCCGATCTGGAGAGCGGCGAGCATCGCAGACGCAGCGCAACGCTGCTGCAGCTGCGTGAAGAGTGCGAGCAGGCGCCGGCGACTGTAGGCAGCGACGCCATCGCCGCGGAGTTCGACGAGCTTTACCTGCACCTGCTCAAGTGCTACGGCGATCGCTTCGAGAGCGTGCGCGATGGTGCGGTGCGGGCGGTGAGCGCGTTCCTCGGCCGCCTGCCGCCCATGGACTTTCATCTGCTCAATGTGGTGGCGACGCTGGCCGAGCGCATGGGCCAAACGGAGACGGTGGAGTCCAGCGAGGAGATACGCCTGCTCTACGTGGAGCAACTGCATCTGATGCTGCGCAAGTACGCCAAAATGGGCAACGTCGGCGTCTTCCGCGAGTGCTACCCGCAGGTGGTCAAGGTGCTAATCAAGTCCATCAAGGATGACTATGCTGCAGTGCAGCGTGAGGGTTGCGCCACGCTCGTGACGCTGGCGCGTGTCGCCGACACGCAGCAGCTGCGCCCGTACACCGAATCCCTGGCACTGGCGCTGTACACCATGCTGAATCATCGCCACAGTGCGGCGCGCATCTCGGCCATCGAGGCGCTGGCCAGGATCAGTCTGCATCTGGACGCCAGCGGCGAGGGCCTGCGGCGTCTGATCTCGGAGGTGTCGCCACTGCTGATGGACTCCATGCCGCTGGTGCGTCTCGAGTGCGGCAAAATGGGTGTGCTGATGCTGCTCGAGCTGCTCGATCGCTACTCCTACTTCGAGCGCATACTGCCGCTGGTGCTGTGCTGCCTCAAGGACGACTCGCCCGAGGTGCTGGCCTACATACGGCCGCAGTGGGTCAAGTGCGGCGAGCTGTACTACCAGGAGAACGAGGCGGAGCTCTCGCAGCAGGAGATCTGCGATCCGCAGGTGGAGAACTATCCCGCCGGCGTGGAGCGTCCCAGCATCGGCTGCCGCGGCCTGGTGCAGCGCTCGCTGCGCCTGCTCCAGCTGATCACGCGCGAGACGAGCGACTGGAAGGAGAACGTGCGCCTGCACTCGCTCAAGCTGCTCTACCAGTTCGTCCTGCACGCCGAGGCCGCCATGACGGCCAAGTTCTTTGAGATCTACCCGCAGGTGGCGCAAGCCTGCTGCGATCCCGAGCCGGCGGTCAGCGCCGAGGCCAAGAAGGTGGCCGATCTGCTGGGCAGGCTGCTCTGCTTTGGCGCCTGGATCGAGCACGGCTTCGACGGCCTCGAGCGCAATGCGCGCGAATCCTTCCTCGCGTGCTTCTACCACATGTTGACGGCGGCACGCGGCGGCTCCTACGATCATCTGCTGCGGCTCTGCAGGCTGCTGCGCAGCTGCGACTATGCGCACACGCTGAAGCCCGGATTCCAGCTGTACATACTCAAGACACTGGACACGGTGCTGGACAAGGCGGCGGACCTGACGGCCGGCATGGAGCAACTGCAGCAGCTCTACGAGCACATCTATGTCAGCTCCATGAAGGTCATGGCACTGGCCTACGCGCTGGACAGCGAGCAGCGGGAACTGCTCGATCGCGGCCAGGCAATCCTCAAGCGCATCGTGCAGCTGGAGGCGACGACGCTGGGCGCACTGCACGAGCGTTGGTTCGCTCTGGGTCTGGCGGATGTGGAGAATCTGGACGCGGCGCTGGACGAGAATGCCGAGCCGCTGCTGATGCTCTACGGCCTCATACACCTGGCACAGCTGCGCGCCAGCTACCTGGCGCAGCTCATCGAGAAGATCAGGCTCGTCTTCGCGCACTGCAGCGACGGCGCACAGGTGCGTATCTTCAGCATGCTGTCGCTGGCGGCGCTCACCTGGTCGGACACCATGCGCGTGGAGCGGGAGCAGAGCACGCAGCTGCTGGGCAGCTTCATCGAGGCCATTGTGGAGCCGCATCTGGTGTGGAAGGCGGGCGCTAGCGGCGATGCCATGCGCTCTATGGCGATGGCCACGCTCTGCGCGCTCGCCCAGAGCGCGGGCGCAGAGGCGCGCGAAGTGCTGCCGGCGCTGGCCAAGCATATGCCCAGCCTGCTGGAGGATCGCAATGTGAGCACACGGCACTATGCCATCAAGGCCATGTGCCACTTCCAGGGCATGTCCGTGGAGCAGCTCAAGCCGCTGGCCTATGCCACAATGCAGCGCATGGACGATCCCTCGGCGGGCATACGCGTCATAGCGGCGAATGTGCTGCCCAAACTGCGTCCCGTCTTCAAGGATGAGGGCGAGCAGGAGCTGCAGCAGCATGAGCACGAGGTCTGGGAGGCGTTCATCAAGCGCGCCATGGACATGCTGCTGCTCTACCACGAAAGTCCCGAGAAGGAGATGCAGGCCGCCGCGCACAAATCCCTCGTAGAGCTGGCCAAACTCTATCCCGTCAGCTGGGAGGAGCGCTACAATCGTGCGCTCTCCACGGCACGTCGCCAGGCGGAGCTCGTCGATCTCTATGACAAAATGGAAATCGAAAGGGACGTGGAGGAAAAGCAGCAGGAAGAGCAACTAAAGCAGCAGCAGGAGCAGAAGCAGCAAGAGGAGCCAAAGGAGGAGCCAAAGGAGCAGCTGTCGGAGCTTTAATTTCAATCAATATTTTCCCCCAGAAATCCAGCGCAATTTTTGATTTATTCGCCGCTGCACTAATTGCTCGATCTGTCGGCCAAAAATAATGTAAACACACGCGAATTCCGGGGAAATTGCAGCGCGAGCGGCATTAAAGCATTTTCCCAAATCGCGCGAAAATTTGTTTATTTTGCTCGCCTTTTTGGCCAATTCGTTTGATGGCCGAAACACACAAGTTAATGCCGGCGGCGCGACGCGTTATTTCATCTGCTGCAAGTGCAAATAAATCTAGCGGAACGCAAGATCCAAAAGTTCAAGAAACTATATACATATATATACCTATAATTTGAGAAAATTGGTGGAAAAAAAATTAATTTTTCTCATACTTTTTGAAATTTTAGCGGGCTTGAAATATTTGTATTGTAGATTTTGTAATTTTTCACCAATTTTGGCATAGTCTTAAATCATATGTTTCTCTAGATGTATTTTATAATATATAATCTTGGATTCAAAAAATTTATCCTTATTTTACAAACTCGAGCAGAAAAGTATTTTTAAAAATATTACTATAATTGTCTTTAGATAACTTTACAATGATATCAAATTATTTTGCTGCTTTGATATTCAAATAGGTTTATGAATATGTTAAAAAAAAAAAACTCCATGAATCCATACACTCAACGATTTACTGGCATTTCAAACAATTTTTTCATATGAAAAAGCCGGAAAAAAAATAAGTAGAGAAATGCTCAAATGAATGTAATTGGCTACGAAATACCCTGCACTCTGTTTCAAACGAAAAAATTCATATTTTTCCTTTTAAACGGTTAATATACAAATTGAAAACAGTTTTAAGCTAAATTTTTCTACCGAAAAAAAATCAAATAATGTGCAAAAAAGTAAAAAATTAAAATTAACTATTATATACCATGCCTTTTAAATTGATACAGCTACGCTGCGATGATAAAGATCAAGTATTTTGTTTTGAGTCGTGTCTGCTTAGCCTTGTTCTCTTACATAAGCCTAAAATGCCCATTTACAATGAGTGCCGGGTATGAGAACCATTAGCAAAAACGCATGTACTACTGTGGGCAAAAAGTAAGGTGAATATTTTTGTGAATTCAAAATTCTTTATTCTCCTAAATCAATTTCAAAGTAATCGTGATGATAAAAAATAAGAATTTTTTGTTGCATCGTGTCTTCTAAGCCTTGTTCCTTTACATAAGTCTAAAATGACCATTTTTAATGAGTGCCGGGTATAAGAACCATTAGCAAAAACGCGTTTACAGCTCTTTGAAAACGAAGCGTTTAATTAAACTGCAATTTTTTTCGCAAAATTGTGAGGACAGGGAGTGAGAGAGAGAGAGCAGCATGTTTAATAGCTGCTCGATGGCATTATTAGCATTGTAGTGCAGTTTATTAACCTACTTGCAGCTCCGCCCACTTCAGCCCCCATAAGCTCAGGTTGCCACAAAAAGTGTTGCATAGTTTCGAGCGCTGAAGGTTTTAAGCGACAGTTTAAGCCACATTCGATTGGGTTTTTCGGGCTGCTGCTGGATGTGTTGACCCACATTTGGGGCAAAGGCAGAGGTAGAGCCACGGCAGATGTGTTGCCAAACTAATTTGTCACAGTTTCGGTGCAGAAAGTTTGCACATGATATTAAAACAATTTGTCTAATTAAGCAAAATGTACAAGTTTCTAATTAAAATACACACAAAACGCGACAGACAGTTTAGGGGGCAGGGGCAAGCTAGGCAGGTGGGTAGGAAGCTAGAGGGAGACACGCGGACAAGCTGAACGTAGCGTCTGCTTATGGCCACCACGCCCATTTTCGAAACACACACAGACACACACACACTCAACACTCGCATATACGGGTGGAAATTTTATGTTCGCTTAATTGCCAGCAAATGAGCGTAGTCCCTCTGTGTGTGTGTGTGTGTGTGTGCTAAGGCAAACACATCTAAATGACTAACTGTAAATAAATGAAAGCAGCGCACAAACATATCCTTGATGTGCACTTAATTAATTGCATTTGCTTTTTGGTCTCGGGCTAATTAAAAACGCAGCGGGAAACAGCGAAAATTCCTCAAAGCGAGAATTCAAATTCAAATTCAAGGTGATTTTAACTTTATTTAGTATGAGTTACTTTGATGTCTGTAGTGAAGAGAAAGTAAGAAGGTTTCTGGGTACTTGAGTCTAAGTCTAGAAGATATTTTCTATTTTCTTATTAAAAAGAGAGCAAATATCTCAAAATTTCAGAATTCGTTTTTTTAACTATAAATAATTCGAAATTTAATAATTGGAAATCATTTTATTTCCGAACTCTAAACTAATTTAAGATAATAAAATCTTCATTTAGTATGAGGCATACTATCACAATTTTATTTATAGTAGATCTTTTTCTTTTCTTGATTTAGTATGAGGCAGAAAATCTGAATAATTTTTTTTTACTTTTCTATCCAAAGATTTTTAATTTATTATGTATAAAATTTAAAATCAAAATTATGATATCCAGTTTAATAATCCCATTCGACTTTCAATAATGTCAGTGTCAACGCTTGCGTAAAAAATTTCTATCTCTTATCGAAAAAAATATATTTCTTAAATCTGAGAACTTTAACCTTGATTAAAAAATATTTATATTTTTACAAAAAAAAATTTTGAGATCTGTGAAACTTAAACCCATAATGTAATACGAATTTTCAATTCCAATGATTATATAGAAAATATTCACTATCAAAAACACTAAACTTTTACCTCAATTATGGGCGTGGCACGTTGGATTATCATTATTGTTTTAGTGAAGCTCATTAAACTAATTATGCCGTACTCTAACTTCAAAGCGATGCCCAAGATGGGAGCAGAGCTGGGAGGATGGAACATTTAATTAATCCTTTGCAGACGGCGCAAAGCGAAGTAAACACAACACGCACACACACACACACAGAAACAGGCAGAGAGACCGACTGCGCAAATAAACAGTTATAAATGCGAGTCAGAGCCGGAGGCAGAGGCAGTGGCAGTGGCAGACAGAGAGACAGTCCTCCAGCGAAAGACGACTTCATTGTCCTCGCGCTCGTCTTTGCCATCTCCATGTCTCTACACCCTTCCTCCTCCGCCCCAGCCCTCGCCTGCTCCGGCCACGGCGTCCTCGTCCTTGGGGTGCACAAATTAAATGCTACATTCAATGCCATTTCGAAATCATTTCGAGTGCTGCCGACCCCAAGTGAAGCGGGGGGCGTGGCAGTTGGGCTGTCGGGCTGCAGAAAGTTGGCAAACGCTCGACTTGCCCGACTTCTGCCGCAATTGAATTTCGTTAGAACGCCCAAACCTAACCCAATGCCAAGAGAAATAAAAAACGAAGCTTTACAGCAGCGAAAGACGGCAGAGATACCCTGTAAATTAATTAATTGAGAGTAAAGAAAATTCTGTCTAGCATTTTAAAGCTTTTCTAAGGGTAAATAAAGCTATAAATAATATTTTATAATATTCTATGCAACCAACGCTGTGTGCCTTTTACAGGGTATTTGCTGGCAAAGAAACCGCATGCTTTGCCCCTTTTTTTTTGGGCAATTCGGAAATTACTTTCATTACACTCAACAGAAAAAAGTCATTTAAATTTTACATCAACTTATCCGTCTGCATATTATTTGTTTTTTTTTTTTTTTTTTTTTGTTGCCCTGCCGTCTGTATATATATTTTTGTATATATTTTTACGCTCGGCTGACTAAACACAAAATGTTGCCTAGCTCTGACCCATTTTTCCTCCAATAGGAAATTCTATGAAATTAAACGAGAAACAGCCCTGATCTTTCAGTGGAGTCCGCACCAGCGACGCGTTGTCAGGCAACCGGCGAGAGTTGGCATAATGCGAGCGCAAGGACGGGCCGAACTCGGCTCTAATTGAGATACTTGCGTTGTGCCAGCTATCAATTACCAGAAGTGGCTTTAAAAATAGCCAGAAGTTGCGAGAGCAAAGGCTAAGCCGAGCTGCTTTCAAATGCCAAATGGCTAAATTTAACAAGAAATGCGCTAAATGGAAATAAGCTGCCTGCAGGCAAGCTGAACAGACAGTATAATTTATCAGCCAGGCCAAAAGTAGCAAGGCACTTGGCAATACTGGCTAAAAGTGATTTGGAATGTTTAGATTTGATGCGAAATAAGCTAAAGCGCCTGCACTAGAACTGGCTTTAAAACAGTCAGAAAGAGTCGCTAAAAATACTTTGAGCTTGGCCAAATTTAACTTGAGAGCTGCTAACGCGTTTATATTGCTTCCAAGCAGCTAGAAGTGGCTTAAAAATAGCTAAAAGTGACTATAAGCAACTTAAAAATGGCTTGATATTATGCGAAATAAGCTAAAGCGACTGCACTGCTTGCAAGCAGTCTATAAAGGCAGTAACCATGCAGCCTGCAGTCCCTAGGCTCTCACTCTCTGTTTCGACGGTTATACAACAAGCTATTCACACACACACATACACCCACACACATACCAATGTATAAGTGAAATTAGTCAACGTAACAATTAGTCTGACGTCGCCGTGGCAACACTGGTGTATAACAATATCCCGAGAACGATGAGCGGTAATTAAATACGCGCGCTCTGCTCTCGGCCGTAGTTCACGACTTGGCCGAAAAGTTTGAGTGCCGCGCTGAGCAATTAGGCTGCAGAGTTGCCAATAAAAACGAGGCAACCCTGCTGCCATTATGTTGTCTCTCTTGCCTCTGCTGCTGCTTCTGCTGCTTCTGTTGTCATCGTTACGAGTGCTAGTGGAAGTGGAAGCGGAGGTGCAGCAGCAGCGAAAGAGACGGCCATGAGAGCAGGCGCTGCCGCTGCCTGAATGGACGTGCGCTTCATTTGCCGTAGCGCCGCTTAGTTCCACTTAAATGCTTAATTATAATTAAGTTTCGTGTACACGAGAAACTGTCTCCTGCTTGTCTTCTGCAGCGGCAGCTTCCTGGCGCAGCACTCCAAATTAAATACAAATAATCTTTAGACTCTCGCACTCGCTCAGTCGTTCAGCCCGTCCAGAGCTGGCGATTTAGCATTTTTTTCGTTAAAAAAAATTCCCATAAAATTTAACTTTTTTTTAAAAACTTTGAAAACAAAATTATGATTTACAGAATTAAAGAAAGAGTTCGAAATCTGTTTTAAATCTTTTTCAGCTTAAAATGGGAGCTTTACTGAGATTTTGAAATACCTCAATAGGAAAAAAAATATATCAGAAACTTTAAATAAAAACATATCAGAAAGAGAGCAACATTTTGAGGCATACTTTTTCACATAGAATAGAAGAATAGAAGGAATAGAAGTTTCAGAATATTCTAATATTAAAAATTTATCATAAACTATAAATAAGAACAAGAATTAGGAATTTCGGCATACCCGAAACTATATATAAAAACATATCAGCAGGAGAAATTTCGGAATACCCTACTATGGAAAATATTTTAGAAACTATAAATAAGAACATATCGGAAGTAGAACAAATATTTCAAATTTAAAATTGCTGATGTCAGTGGCAGCTTATTGTAATCTTAATTAAGATATTTATATCCAAGTTGAAACTCTATTAAAAACTAAAAAAATTCTTTTAGCTTTTTTCTGATATAAAACGATCTTCACTAATGCCATCCAAAGGGTTTCTGGGAGGAGTGGCATACGCATCGCTTCGCTCGTTTGGCGTTGTTTTAATTACGTCTTAATGTCGACGCATAAACGCATCTCGACTCTTGCCTCTCTTTCAATCGTGCTTCGTTCCCCGTTCCCCGTCGTAATCCCCTTTTTTCGAGTAAGGTTCAATGCTCCAGCGCTGTGCGTATCAATTCGGCGTTAATTGCTTGCCTGCTCCGAATTGTGCCAAAGTCTCTGTGTGCAGTTAATGGGAAAGTTAAGTGCCGGCCCAAGGAACAGGCCGTCCAATGTGATGCGAAAAGCAGAAGGTGAGGAGTAGGAGTCAGGCCAAAGGCAAAGCGGATAAACAGCCAAGGCGCGAAAGCCGTTTTGGCAGCGTTTTTATTGATTTTTGCACGTAACAACGCCAGTGGCATCCCTCGCTAATGAGCACAGTGGTGCAGGTAATGGTAATTATGCAGTGGAAACTTTCTTTACGAACATTATTTTTAAGCGGACACCATTTGTATATGCAGAAATTCTCTTTTTCTCTGACTTTGAGTAAATTTTAGCGGAAATTCTATTATTCGGACGCACATTACGTACAAATATCTCTCTCAAACGGACAAAAGACCTTAGAAATCCATCGATTATTAAAAAAACACGCTACAAAGTATATCCTAAAAGAAATTAATTAAGTTTAGATGCACTCAAGCTTTCTTTAGCGGACAATAATGAAATTTAAGTGTTCTCAGCCTTTCTTAAGCGGACAAGAACCCAAGTCCTTGTCCGTTTTTCACATTTTTTCAAACTAATAATTATTTGCTATTAAAAAAAACCTTAAATTCCTCTCATTTGTGTAATGCAAATGACGGATCAATTATGCCCAATAAATAAAAGCTGCTCACTCACAACCTGTGCCCACTGTGCAACATGGCGTCGTTCGCACAGTGTTTAATTATGAGAACTTGCCCAGACAATGACGAAGACGACGACAATCGAAGCTGACGCAGACGTCGCGTCTGAATCTGACAGTATGTAACTGGCTAACTTTGCGTGAGTGTGTGTGTTTGTGTGTAAGTGTATGTTTGTATATAACGGAAGCCGTGCACAAGGAGCATGTGGCAAGTGGCAAGTGGCAAGCGGCAAGGAGCTGGCAAGTGCCACTCGGGCTATGTATCATTATTATGATGCCTGCAAGTGTTTATTTTTGGCTGCCAGCAGCAGTTTTTCGCTTCTGCCTCCTCTTCTTCCTTCTCTTCTTGCTTTTCGTTTTGGTTAATGTGCCCGTTAATGTTGTCAGACTCTCTCATTACAGCTGTCGGCCAGCTCAGGCTGAAGCTGAGCGATGGGCGCAGCATTGGCATTAATTAAGCATGTTTGACTGCGAATGTCAACAGCAACAGCAGCGCTCGCTCGCTGTCTCGCTCACACGCACTCTCTCTCTCTCTCTCTTTCGCTCGCTCTGTCGCGCTCTTCTTTTTGCATACGTATGTGTTGACAGCAGTGCTGTCATATCTATTAATTTTGGTGTTAGATCTAGCTGGGTTATTTCTGGGTTTTTATTATAGAAAATTTAATTAAACTATTAAATCATTTTATTCAATATTTAAAAGTATAACCATATTTTATCAAAACTTGTTTTTAAAAATGCCCTGAAAAATATGCAAATAAAAAGAAAAATATTCTAATTATTTTCTCCATTTGTTCAAGTCTTTAACATATCACAGTAAATATTTAAAAATAATGAATGATGTTAAATCATTACTAGAAGCCGGAAACAAATTTGCAGTTTAAAATAAAATAAAAGTTATTTTATAGAATTTTGTTAAATTCTTTAAAAGTTTTGATTTTCTCAAGTATTGTAAATTTATAAAATGCCAAAAGAAAATATTTTACACTTTTTCAAAAAGTTAATTCGCAAGGATTTTAAACAAAAACACATAAATAACATCTTATTTATTTTTTTAACAAATATTTCTAGCCATTTTTTGCTGCCAAAATTTCGGGCAGCACTGGCTGACAGGCCAGCCCAGTTGTGTTGCGAGGGGGGCGCGAGTGGTTGATAGGCTCAGTTTACTCCGCGACGCACGAGTCACGTAATTAAGTGACGCAAGTCAATTTATTTTGCAATTAATCATTAATTTATGCGTACGGAAGTATAATTGACTCATATTTCAGCACAGATGCCGCCAGAGAGAGACAGAGAGAGACAGAGAGAGAGAGAAAGAGCGAGAGGGAGATAGCAGCTATGACAGTTGAAATGCGCCGCAATGTCAGCCTGCAAAATGTTATCATATTTCAATTGTAATTGTAATTGTAATTACAAATGCGTTGTGTGTATTTTTTTTGCGGAAAGTAGAGGGCGAGGTGTGAAGAGTAGGGAGCCAGGCTGTCTGGAAAATACGGTGTGTGTAATTGAGATACTGCGCACTCCTCGAATATGCAGTGACTGCCTGCGATTGGGTAATCTGTTTGCGATTTCTATAATCAGTCAATCAATTGACGATCTTGACAAGTTCCCACGCTGATTAGCACACTGCAAAGTGCAAAGAGAACTAAACTATTGCCAGTTTTGGTCGGCTGGAAACTAAATACTAAACTAAAACTATATAAGTATTTTTTTTAGATCCTCCGAGTTTTTGTTAACAAGCTCAAAAATTCGATAAACGCCAAAAAAATCAATTTTGTTGAGTTTTCTGTTCGCAGCTGCTACTGAGCACCTTTACAACTCTATATACCCTTTCTCTTCACTGTCCGGAATTACTATTTTGTAAAAAACTGCAAAATTTACTGCAAATGCAGCCCCAGTGAATACAAGAACGACCATTAAATGTCACAGAAGCCATTTCATATGCAATAAATAAGTAAAAGTACAATATACAGCAAAAATACCAATGCTTGACTAGCGAATACCGTGCACCAAGTGAAATCAATGTTGTCTACTGAGTTTGTATCTCTTTACTATCCAGCAGTATTATCCCTATCCAGCCATCAAATATGCTTTTAAATGTCGCTTTTGAGCCGTGCATATTTTATGAACTTTTTGCATAATTCATTGTACGCACGGCAAAGCGATTGATTGATGGCTGCCAGCGCATGAATCATAAAAAGGACCAATGAATAACTAATGGCATCTGCGCATAATGAATGCATTCGCCGTCGACTTGCAATCATTTCGCAATTAAGACCAAATATGTCAAACTTGAGTGCGTGCGGAAAGGGAGGAGTACCGTTGTTTTTTTTTTTTTTTACTTTTCACCTAGAGTTCAACTTGCGCTCTATTAAAATGCGATTAAGTCAGCAAAAGGGCGAAAAACTTTATGAAATTTTGAGAAGTTAAAGCAAAAACAGATTCTTTATACTTCCCACAAATATAGTAAACTTTCCAGAACAAAACTTGATGAAATTTTAAAAGTTAAAGCAAGTACAGATTCTTTATACTTCCCACAAATATAGTAGACTTTCCAGAACTCATTACACTAATGATTATAATTATGTGTCTCTAATAGTAGGCTAGCATATTGAACGATATGTCAGAGCATATCTTATCTCATATTTTTTGGGAGTATAATTAACATATTTCCGAACTTTGTGTGAGTTCCAAGGCACTGAGTAGCTATTATATCCCTCTCGCTTCTGCGCACACCTAATACCTGAAGGCATTAGGAGTGACAGACCTAAATCAGAGTGTCAAGCAATTTCAATTAAAAACTTGATGACAATTCTTAAATCGTACACCCTTGTTAGCGCTTAATCCGCGCCATTGAGCGTGCACTGTACTGCTGCGGGCTTATCTATGTTATGCCAGGCCTGGGCAAAGTTTCAAACGGACAGACGGACAGACGGGAAGGGGTGTGCGAGTGTTGCCAAGGGCCGGAATGGAATGGAATCCCGCTGCGAATCAAATCACATCAAATTATGCTGATGACATAGGAATTTTGGGGCCATTTGTGTGTGTTGACTTGTTGTTGTTGCTGTTGTTGTTGTTGTCGTTGGGGATTGGCGTTGGGCACTTTCATTACTTTAGCCGCCGCACTCATTTAAAAGATCATCAATCATAGCCCGTTAGTTAATTGCGGGCAACTGAGTGTGTATGTGTGTGTGTGTGTGTGTGTGTGTGCTTGTGCCCAAACTAATGGACAAGGCGAACAGAGCTGAAAGCATAAACGACAAGGCAAGAGCCGAAAAAAACGTTTAAAATTCAAAATAAAGCTAAAGCACGCCAAGTTCGGTCAAGTTGCAGGGGCCAAATTGGCCCAAAGTTCAAGTGAAATAAGCCATGACAAGGCGGCCACCTCCGCAGTGCCGAGTGCCACGCCCACACAAACAAAGTGGCCTTAAATAAAAGTTCCCCCTCTCTGTCTCTCTCCCTCTGGCCACTCGAGTAAAAGTTTGGACTTGGCTTTGAGTGAAGAAATCAAAAAATGGCAAAAAAATCTATGAGGAATTATGACAGGAAACGTTTGCAACGGAAATGAGGCGAACGCTACTTCCGGTGCTGCCAGCGATGACTGCGACTTCAACTTCGACAACAACAACAACAGCAACAATGGCGTCGTAATTAGCTGACATTGCTGCTAATGAGCTGCTAAACAGTTGCGCAACTGTTGGCCACTACGCACGCAGCGCAGCTTATTTCGACTTCGATTCGGCATTTCCAATTCTGAGTACAACCCTCGCTAGCAGCACCCCCCTCCGACGCCCCTGCGAGTCGTAAATTGCGCAGCATTTGTAATCTGTCTTTGATTTATATAACGATTTCCGTTTAAAGATGCGAAGGCTACGGCAAGCTCTCGTGCTGCAAACACAGTTGACGTTTGTCTGACCCGCCCTCGCTCTCTGTCTCCCTCTCTCTCTCTCTCTCCCTCTCGCTCTGCTGCCACTCAGCAGCTTTATGTGCTGACTTGACAATAATAGCACACACACTGCGTGAGAGAGAAAGGGAGCGAGAGAGAGTGAGAGAGAGTGAGGCAGAGGCTGAGGCGAAGGACGTGCTGCTGGCGCTGGAGCTGCTCGCTGAGCGCTCGGGCGCCTGGTCGTGGCAGCACAATGACATGAATTCAATATAATAAATAAAATATAATGCTGTCAATAAAAATAAGTAAATACTTGCGAGCACGGAGCGAGGGTAGCTCAAAGAGTATGTGCATAAATGGGGCAGGGGTGCAGACTTAAGAAGCATATTTGGTTTATGTCTAAGAACAACATAATGATTTAAAAATAATTATAATAAATATACATAGTATATTGAAAAAATCAAAATTAGAAGCCGAAATTAAATTTATATAGTTTTCAAAACTTTAGCTTATTTGAACTTCGAATGAACAATCGAAATTAAAAACCAAATTCAAAGTTGTGTTAAAAAGTTTTACAAACAATTTTAAGAATATATCTATTTCTGCAATATGATTAGGCTGTAATGTTAAGGTATAAATTTCTCTAGTTAAGTAAAATTTAAATCCCAATTCAATTCAATGAAAACTCGCAATACAGACTCCTCCAAAAAGCAGACTACTACTGTGGGCAAAAAGTAAGGTGAATATTTTTGTAAAGTCAAAATTCTTTGTTTATTCAAATTAATATTTGAACTGAATAATTATTGACCCAATCAAAATAATAATTTAGCAATCGAATTAAAACGACATTTAACAGTATTACACACAGTTCCAAATGTTTTTTTTGCTTTATAATAGGAAATAATGTTGATTTAAATAAAATTGAAATAAGAAACCAAAGTTCAAATTGCTTGAACAGTTTTACGAAATATATCCAAATCTCTTATATCTAAATTCTCTGAAAGGTAAACACTTACAAGCTCCCCTTATAAATTATATTATAAATTCTTATACAAAAATGTTCAATTTTATACACCTGAACTGAATAAATCAATTTTGTTAATTGCAATAAATTCAATTCACATATACCTAGATTTAAAAATTTTATCTTTAACATACTTTTCAACAAATTAAAACTCGCTGCAAGAAAACTACTCTACACATAATAAATATTTTACTACTTACTTTTCTGCTCGATTTACTGTGCAACCCTCGCTTCGTGGCAGTCAGCGCGTAAATAGTCAATGCTTAAATCTTCGTTGGGGGAATTCTGGCCAAAATCTTAAACGTCGCACTCAAAATAGCTTCATAATGTTTGTGTGCGCTTCAGATTTGGCCACGCAATACAACCGTTGTGTGTGTGTGTTTGTGTGTGTGAGAGCGAGTGTGTGTGGCGTGTGTGACAGGAGTGTGTGAGGCATGGCCTCGTGCCGTGGCCGTGGCATGCCGACAGCTGCAGCTCCAACGTGAACTCCTTATGAAATAACACAAAAGCAAGAAAGTAACTGAAAAGTATTGCGCTTAGCAGGTTCAGCCTGACAGCTTGATGGGCAGGCGGGCAGAAGAGGTAAAGGAAAAGAGAGAGAGAGAGAGAGCGAGGGGGGTAAGCCGAGATGTTAGCCTCAGTTCTATAAGCTGCGCATGTGTTAGCCATGTTTTTCCATCTATACAATGCACTCGGGCTCTGTGGGTATTAAGAAATTCGGAAATCAGGTGGAAACACGTCTGAATTGTCGGCTGAAGCAGTAATGGGGGGGGGGGGGGGGGGGAAGGGGTTTCGACTGATATATATAGTAACAAACATACACTTTGGCAGTTCAGAAGTTAATGCTACTTTGGCAAGAGCTACAGCTGTAAAGGTTTATTGGAAACTATTTTACTGTTTTCAAGTATCTGGATTAATATCATAACTAGGAAAAAATCGATATAAATCATGCATAGCTTAATGCAGAAATGACTTACTAGAGAATTTCCTGGAGTATATTTTTTTCGCTTGTAAGTCCGTAAAATTATTTGATTTACTATGCATATCTATTTTTAATTTGTTTGCAGAGTTTACTGCTAAGCTGTATAGATTTCAAAATCCAATTCGCAAAAAATAGAAAAAAATAAGACTTTTAATAACTTTTTCCAAGTAAACTTTAAACGTTTCTTCATTTGAAATTTTAGAAAATTAGAAAATTAATTGAAAAATTAGTAGAAATCAAATTTATTGAGCATTTAATACAGCTCCAAGTCATTTGATATATTAGCATATTTGAAAATCAATTTAAATACTAATAGAAGTAAAATATTTCACATATTTAGTGCTTTCTTTTCTCTCATCTCTTTATTTTAGCTTTTTCCAAGTAAGCTGTAAGATCCTTAATATCTCTTAATACAGTGCAGGCCTTAAATCTGTTATTAGTCAAACCATTTGATATATAGTTTTATTTCAAAATGTCAAGACTTTGATATATTATATATTTTTCAAATTAAACTGCAAGATGCTTAAAATCAATATTGAATTCATTTAATTATTGTGTACATATGCAAATTCATATTATGAATTAATAGAATATATACATAGTTTTATCTCAAAATTTCATAACTTTAATCTACTAATTTTTTTTTCAAAGTAAATAAGAATTGATTTTTGTGAATATATGAAAATTAATTTAATGAACTAAAAGACTATGAGGTCTGTCCTAAAAGTATCCGACCAGATTTTAAATCTTGGTATACCAAAATCTACAGTTTGGGAAATTTTAGGACTAACGCTGGCGCCGAGAAATAATTGCAGGTCGGCCAGAACTCGTATATAGTTTTATTTCAAAATTGTCCTAACTTTATTATATATTTTTCAATGTAAATAAGCAACTTAAAATCTCAAAATTTAATTCACTTAATTTTTGTGTATATATGAAAATTAATTTAATGAATTAATAAAAACAAACTGCATATTTATTCATATTTAGAATGCTATATCATTTGCATATAGTATTTTTTTTGTATATATATTTATTTTCATAGGATTTAGTTAATTTAATATTTCAGAATATGTGAAAAATAATTTAAATTTAAATTCATAGAATTTAATTTATTTAATATTTCTGAATATTTAAAAAATAATTTAAATTGCCTTATTCACATCTGGAGTGCATTTGGCTCTGCCTTGCTGCACTAATGATTTATTTAGGCGCCCACAGGCGAGTGCGAATGAGGATATTCGCATGCGAGCAACGCTTCGAACTTCTCTCGCAAAACGTAGCAAAACTGAGCTCGAGTAAGGCGTCAGGGGAGGGGGAGAGCGAGAGCGACTCATGACAAAGTCGAAAGTGGAGAGCAGCATAAAATGAGAAGATGCAGCAGGCAGAATGAAGAGAGCAAAGAAGAGAGGGAGGGGGGAGGGGGAGAGGGACACTCGACTTGTTTACGAGCATTTCGCATTGGCTTTGATCGAGTTGTCAGTGCGTCGTCGGGTTTGTTGCCAACTTGTGCCTTAAAGTTTAAACTAATTCAATTTTGGCCAGTTTGTGTGTTGGCCACGAACTTGTTAACCCAATTTGCAAGCGAGCGCCGCAGCAGGAGCAAAGCGAACAACGATAACAAAAGGAGAATAACAAAAAAAAAACGTTAGAGAGCAAAAGTTTCGATTGGAGAGCGAGTGGGAGCGAGACGGACAGAGAGAGCAAGCGAAAGAGAGTGAGACAGAGAGAGATTGAAAAAAGCTAGTGCAATTGTTGCATGTAAGCAGAGACAAGTAATTTTTGTGTAGAAAATTAAAACAATTAAAAGAAGCAGAAGGCTGCAGGCGGCGAGGGGCAGGAACAATGCGGCAAGACATGCGAGACGCAAGACACACGACGACACACAGCGCTGCGCATGACACAGGTAAATTCATTAAAGTTGCCAGCCAACCGCATAATCACACACACACACACACACACACTTACACTCACTCACTGTCGATACTCTGTTGCACGAATGTCCTGTGGCAGCGGCAGCTGCGGCTGCTGCTGCTGCTGTGTGTGGCACATCAATTTAATTAGCGTGCACATAACTCCATAAAATATTCAAGCAATTTCCAGCGAAATATGCGCAGCGCTGAGCAGAGCAGCAGCTCAGCTCCCAAATCCACCTTCCCCCACCCCACAGCTGGACAGCCAATTCACACAGCAGACACAGCCAGCGCGCAGCCCCAAGGGAGCGACGGGAGCAGCCGCAGCTGCTGCTCAAATTGTTGGCCAGCGTTTTGCGAGCCCTTCACATTAACGCCTCATTATAATCAATTAACGACTCACAAATTCCACGAATTACCGGCGTTCTTAATTCTTCAACACGATCCACGCGCGTCTACCGCAAGCTTACACTGCAGAATTGCAGCACAAAAGAGAAGAATGAAATGGGGGTGCAGACAAGTGCTGCATTTGCAGAAGGATATCGATAGCTGGCAGCGATCCAATTGAAAAGCTTGCAATTAGTGACTAATTGATAATATCGATATAGTTACAACACAGCAATATCGATATAGTCGCAATAGTTGCTTGCGCATAAATATCGATTTAGTTACAACATAGCAATAGCGATATAGTCGCAACATAGGAATAGTTGCTCACGCTTAAATATCGATATAGTTACAACATAGCAAAATCGATATATTTTCTACATAGCAGTAGTTACTCGCGCTTAAATATCGATGTAGTTACAACATAGTAATATCGATATAGTCACAACATAGCAATAGTTTCTCGCGATAATTGTGCACGTCTATCGATATAGTCGATAATTGATAATTAGTAGGGAAAATTTCGATATAGTTACAACATAGCAATATCGATATATTCTCAACATAGCAATAGTTGCTCATGCTTAAATATCGATTTCGTTACAACATAGCAAAATCGATATATTTTCTACATAGCAATAGTTGCTCACGCTTCAATATCGATTTCGTTACAACACAGCAATATCGATATATTCTCAACATAGCAATAGTTGCTCGTGATAGTTGCGCACGCCTATCGATATAGTCGCAAGGAAACTGCGATCACAGTGCACTGTGAAATGCGCGCAGTAATGCATAAGCAGTGAGTGGGAGTGGGAGCGGGAGAGCGCAGCAAGAGGATTACTCGCTCGCGGGGCAGACAAAAAGCAAACGAAACGTAAATATGAATGACAAATTACACACTTTAACTGCCAGATTGACAACAATACAGCCACCCATACGCACATTCACCTCCACAAACACACACAACACACACACATACACAGAGCACAAAGCATTAATGTTAGCATACAAAAAGCGTAGCGAGGGCACATTAAATTATGCTGACAGGGCGAAAGTCGCGTTGGAGTGAGGGAGAAGGACAACACAGAAGTAGCTAGTCAGCCATGTTTAACGTCAAGCTTACACACACACAGACACAGACACACATGTACAGCCGGTTGGAATGTGTGGGAGGGAGAGAAGGCAGGAATAGGGAGTAAAGAGACAAGCAGAGGATGATGATGACGAGCGACGAGCTGGGCACACAGCCGCCAGGCAAATTATGTGCAGACTGTCGCAGCAGCAGGAAGATTCGACAGGAGCTTGTTAAAATACCAGCAAGGAGCCGGCAGCCGGCAGACGGCAGGAGTCAGCACTGCTCTGCGCTGGAATGTGTCTCTGTGCCAGTCCAGTGACTGTGTGTGTATTTGTGTAAGCCTGTGTCTGTGTCTGTGTGTGTGCTTGCTGTTTTTGTTGTTGTCAATGCAATAAAACGAAGCCAAACGAAATGAAATAAAATGAAGTGAAAATTGTGGGCGAGCGAATGGACAAGACAGCGGGCAGCAGTGTTGGCAAGTCAGCTTTTTGCCGCCAGAACTAACTTTTTTAGGCCCAAAGTAAAGTCTGGCTTTGGTGTACTCACAACAAGTCCAGGCAGCAGTGTTTCCAAGTGTTGTCCAGTTAGCTTTTTTCTCACCAGTACTCGCATTTTCAAGCTCAAAGCTAAATCTAGCTATATTTTATTACAACAAGTCGTGCAGCTGTGTTGCTAAGTCAGCTTTTTTCCGCCATTACTAGCATTTTCAAGTTCAAAGCTAAGTCTGGCTTTATTTCATTCCCAACAGTGTTGCCTGTTTAAAGTTAAATCTGCATTTATTTTATCAAAGCTTAATCTGGCATTATTTTGTTACCAATAGGTCAAGGCAGCACTGCTGTCAAGCTAGCTTTTTTACCGACAGAACTAGTTTAAAGCAAAATCTGGTTTTATTTTATTTCTAACAAGTCAAGGCAGCAGTGCTGCCAAGCCAGTTTTTTTGCCGTTAGAAATAGTTCAAAGCTAAATCTGGCCTTATTTTATTTCCAACAAGTCGAAACAGCAGTGTTTCCCAGTTAGCATTTTCCCGCCAGTATTAGCATTTACAAGTTCAAAGCTAAATCTGGCTTTATTTTATTCCTAACTGTTCAAGCCAACCAATATAGCTATAAAGCTTTTATTGATAATATCATAAGTCGCCAACACTGACAGGCAGCCTCAAGCGCTATAATGGAACCGAAAGAGTTCCGCACACAAGCAAAGCGTGCGTGCCTGTGTGCCGCTGTGTGTGAGTGTGCTGGCTAGTGTGTTAGTGTTAGTGTGACAGGCGAGCAAAACTTAAATGCCATTAGTAGCTGCTGTTTCGGACCTCGTCTATATCCTTGTCCCTCCCAGGACACTGCCGCCCCCTAACCGAGGCCACGTGCGGGCCCGGCGAAAGCGTGCCAGGTAACTGGCACACACACACACACACACACGCAGACACACAGAGTAGCTCAGCAACTAAGCCACTGTACGTGCTCTCTCGCTCGCTATAGCGCGCGCTCTCTCTCTCTCGCCAACACATTCGCGCGCGCTCTCTCTCTCTCGCAGTCGTCGTGGCGCAGGCAATTGAAATAACTTCTTCCGCTTGCCTGCGTCGCTTCCGCTGCTTGAATATGTCCACCCCAAATTCATGCCAAGACTCTCACTCCTACCGCCCACGCCCACATAACCTTTTGAGCAGCTCAGCAGACTTGAATTACCGTTGCTTTTTTGCCGTTATTTCTCTTTTTTCCTTTTTGTGAACTGTAAGTGATTTTGCACGAGCCCAGCAACATGTTGCTAAGCTCGGCAACATGTTGCGAGAGAGCCAGCGCGCGCTCTCTCCCTTGTTATTGGGTGCTTTGGTTAGTTTCTGTGTGTGTGAGTGAGAGTGGGCGGCAGGCAAAGGTTAGTCCTTTTATATGTCATCCCCATTGTTGTTAGTGTTGTTGTTGTTGTTGGCGGCAATAAAATACATTTAAGCACGCATTACGTTATAACGCTATACGTTCTACGTTATTGAGCGCACGCTGCTTGGAACTGACATTTGGAGTGTGTGTGTGTGAGCACGTGTGTGCGTGTGTGTGGGGGGCTTGTGTGTGTGTATGAGTTTGCACTTTGTATTAATTTAAATTGCTTTTGGGATTGTCAACTGTGAAATATGACACATAACGATGGCATTTAAATGGCATGCAGAGTTCTTCAGCGCCAACAAATTAACTGCAGATTTCTCAAGGTTATTCGCGTCGTCGCGTTTGCCGTCAACTGCTTGCGTGCGTAGCTGTGTGTGTGTGTGTGTGTACGTGTGAGGGTAATTGTGTTTGCGATTTAGATAGGGAATATGAAAGTGAATAGCGTGAAAGTAGTTTATCCAGCTGCTGATTAAATGCGGCACTTGGTGGAAAATTTATAAGGGATTATTTTTAGTATAGTTTTACGATATTTTAGAAAACGAAATTTGGAATATTAAAAAAATCGTAATTATATAATATTATGTAATTTATATAATTATATATCAGAAGAAACAGCAGAAAATCGTAATTATATAAATAGTATCAAGATTGATAGTATCTAGAGGGAACGGAAGTTACTTTAGTACTGTCACACGCATTCTTATTTATATAAAAATTAATATTGCCTTAAAATATATCTTAAAATCCAAACTATTTTTGTTGCATTTCAAAAGTTTTTAAAATTATATAGGGAAAATGCATAAAAGTAAATTAAACGGAAAAAAAAATATAAATAAAGTATACCATATATATTTTATTTACATTATATATATTATTATATTAATTCAGTATTATTTAAAATAATTTCACATTGATTTAGAATTACGTATGCAATTTTAAATTTTATTTAAATATTAATTACATTTCAGTATACGTAAATAACATATTTACTATCGTACCAATTATTTTAAAATAATACATTTGCTTTTTAAAAATGAAAGTTGTAAAGAAATACGTTAGACGTATATTTACAATTTTAAATATACGTTTAAGTATTTTTTTACTGACAATTAACTTAATGCACAAATTCATAAAAATATAATTTAATAGTATTTTTTGCTCACATTTAACTTAATTCACAAATTCAACACTAAAATTATTTACGCACTATATCCACTTTAATTTGCAAATTCATTTTTAATATAAATTTGCTCTACTATTAAATTTACTTTTAATTTTTATGCATTAAATTATTAATTTCAAAACTGTTTCATAAATTTCAATATGTTTCAGTTCAAACCAAATACAGAACTGCCATAACTTTGCTTCGCTTTGGTTTCAATTTTTATAGCCAAATATCTCGTTAAATTTATGCTCACTACCATAAACGCTTATTACAAGCCCATGGGCAATTATCACACACACACACACACACAGAAGCACACAAATTTAAGAGCCTGCCCCTTTCTTGGGCTGTGAAACTCGTTTAAACGCGTGGCTTTTTGCCATTTGTTGAGTTTACTTAAATTGTGTCACACTCAAATGTTGGGCCATAAATTCGAGCCAACACTCGCAGCAGTCGCACAGAGGTACCCCCACCCCCAACCCCGCTGCCCCTCACTGGCCAACAACGTATGTGCCTGCCTGCCTGCCTGCCTGCCTGCCTGCCTTGAATCCTGCGCTGCTTCCAGCATTTTGTTATGCAAATCAGAACGCAGTGCGCCAGGAAATGGCTCGGACGGGCGGACAGACAGTGGGCGGGTAGCAAGGGCAGGCGGCACAGTGGGCTAAGCAAAGGACAATAAGAAGGGACAGACATGTTGCGGGTTAAATAAGTTGAACTACATTTGGGGCTGCCTGCCGAGTTGCTGTATTTTATTGCAGTTGCTGGCAGGGGCAATGGAATTGGGCGTGGCAGGGCAAAGCGCCCTGTGGTGTGGCCAAGCTGAAGGTTAGCGCCATTAACAACATGCCGACAAACGCGCAGCTGTTGAGCTAATTACGCTGTAGCTATCTCACTCTAACTCACGTTCACTCTCTCTTTCACACACTCTCTTTACAGCCACCACGCCCACGAAAGCTGGCAATTAAGTGCGCC
Source organism: Zaprionus bogoriensis (assembly GCA_035046045.1). Taxonomy (NCBI): domain Eukaryota; kingdom Metazoa; phylum Arthropoda; class Insecta; order Diptera; family Drosophilidae; genus Zaprionus; species Zaprionus bogoriensis. Next base: position 649,248 of record JAWNOI010000010.1, read on the forward strand.
CCCCTAAATGATGCCCGAAACTGAACGCGACTCGTTGTTGGCAGCGGAAATGATCAGCGGCGCCTTGGCGCATGGTTATGGCATAGTCAAGGACAAGCAGCAACCACTACAGCAGCAGCAACAACTACTACAGCAACACCAACAGCAGCAGCAACTACTACAGCAGCAACATCAGCAGCAGCAGCAACTACTACAACAGCAGCAGCAGCAGCAGATACTGCTACAGCAGCAACAGCAAACACATCCACAGCAGCAGCAGCAGCAACAACTGCTCGCACAGCAGCAACAGTTGCCGGCGGAGCCAACGGCGCCCTACAGCAGCAACATGGCCATCAATTCGTACGTCTACAGCAGCTCGCTGACCATTCCGCCCGCCTCTGCCTCTGCCTCCGCGCTGGTCAGTCCCAGCAGCCGCGAGAAGCTCGCCAATCTGCTGCGTGTGCGCGACAACAACAACAGCAGCAGCAGCAACAACAACAACAACAATGGCAGCAACAGCGCCAGCCCCATTTCCGCCTCCGCCTCCATCTCGGCGAGCAGCTCGCCCACAACATTTCTGCAGAAGCAACTGGAGGCGCCGCCCAATCGCCAGGCCACAGCGCTGCCGCCGTCGCCGTCGCAGCGACGCGCCATGACGCCATACGTCAGCAGCAACAGCAACAGCAACTGCAGCAGCCACAACAGCCTGAGCCTGAGCCTGAATCAGCCCGCCAGCTGGCACGCCCATGTCTATGCACGCCCGCCCAATCGCCCCACGCCGCACTCCATTGCGGACATCCTGGGCATGGCCATGGCCGACAAGCTGGCCAGCTCGGTGGCTGCCGCTGCCGCCGCGTCGGCCGCCAGCGCTGCCTCAGTCACTGCCAGCAGCTCGGCGACGTCGCCCAAGAGCATACTGCGCAGCATCGAGCAGCAGTACGCGCAGCAGCCGCTGCTGGAGCCGGAGCAGCGCACGCATCGCAGCGCCTCCATGAGCGATGCCAGCGAGGAGGAGAGCGCAGTCAACGTCGGCGTCGCAGCAGCAGCAGCAACGATTGCAGCCGCGCCAGCGCCAGCGATAGCTCCGCTCGATCAACCATTGAATCTGTGTGTGGCCAAAAAGGCGCGCGACAGCCACGCCTCGTCGCCCATGCCGGCGGCCAGGCAGAACCAGCTGCTGGCCAAGACGAGCGGCAAGAAGGGTAAGCGAACAAATTGAGCATATACTATGAACTACAAACTATATATATAGCATAAGCTGAGAGAGCGAGAGTGCAGGGTATATTGGTTTGTTGAAGTAGACGCAGTATCGTTTTTGAGAATACCCTTAGACAGGGTATACAAAAATATTCACCTTACTTTTTGCCCACAGTAGTATAAAGCTGGATGTTAAGAGGAGGAAACTATAGACAAGTTACAAGTATAGGTATATATATGGGAATTAAATATTATATATATTCTTGACGCGTCTTTAGATCTCGTTCTTACGCCTCCAAGAATATTATAAAGCCAATTGATATTATAAATATTTTTGATATCTCTGAAGATATCGTTCTGTCTTCTTCTTGAAATATCTGTGTATGGTTCAGGCTCACTCTAGAAGTATATGTCAAAGTGTATTTTTTGTTAGTCTGTAGATCTTGTTCATGCTTCTTCTTTGAAATTATTAAAGCCAGAATACCTATATGTATATATATATATATATATATGATCCATCTGTCTTTACCCTTCTGTAGAGTTTATTCATATTACTTCATGAGGCACTTGTGGATGAGATATATATTCTTGATCCATGTGTAGATCTATATAATGAAGTAAGCCAAAGCTTTATACATTTTTAGCCCGTCTGTAGAGCTTACTCATATTACTTCATGAAGCATTTGTGGATGAGATATAATATATTCATGATAAGAACTACTTGTTGAAACTAGATTTAATATTATAAATATTCATACATTTGCAATATCAATATTTACTGTCAGCACTAAGATAAAAATACCACTCAATTCTAGCCAGCATCGGAAAGTATATAGCTATATAGTGATAGTTAAACAACTTAGATTCCCTGACATATTTAATCGATTTTGAAAATGCTTTGCTATTGTGAGAGTATTTCTAGTTCGTCAGCGCAAATTATCTATTAGTGTCCTGCTATTTTCCCTATATATATGCTATATATATATATATATTCTATATATTGGCGCCGTGCAAAATTTCGCAGCTTGACGCTTGACGAGCGTGCCAATTGAGCGCAGCGCGAGGCTCTCAACACGCTTCAGCGAAGCGTGCGCCGGCCAACGCAGCGTATGCGTATTATGGACCAACTCAAATGTTGTCCGACCATACAGCTTCATTAGGGGAGTACGTACGGATGGATATATTCCTGATTTGCTTTTCAAATGTGCAGACCATTCAAATTTATGTATGCTGCTTGAGTGTCATATAGAGAATTTCAATTGGACTTAAATTAGATAAGAATATTTGAGTACTAAATATTATTTGAAATTTTACACTATATCTACTAAACTATAAAATTTCTTATTTTATTATATTTATAGATACTATACGTATATAATTTCTCATTCAAATAAGCTTTAGCTTAGATTAAAGCTTTTCAGCTTATAATAATATAGACGAAAGAAAGTATTGGGTGTTTTCATATGATACTATTTTCCACCAATTGTTTTTACGACAACTATAAAGATATAATGGCCCTTGCTTCAACCATACAATTATGAATCTCTTCTCAGTTTTCTTTAGTTTAACTGAAGCAAAAATTTCAAGCCCAAGAGAAACCACTTACCATTTGATCCATTGACTTTATGAACTTTGAAAGTGCGGCAGAAATCGATCTATATAAACAAAAGAGATTAGCCAAGAGTCGCAAAACAAAAGTTGCTGGCATTTCGCGACTGTAACAAATATGCTATTTATATTTATAAATGGGTATACCCGCATATAAAATCGCATTATCGTACATATTGAAATGGGCGAGCAACCTAATTAACTGATTATTGATTTGTCAATGAAACTCGCAGTGGGCTATAGCTAAGTCGGGAGGGCAGACGGCGAGGTTAGGCCAAATGGCATGTAAAAACAGCAAATTCAATTAGCAATCGACAAACAGCAATAGCAGCAACAGCAACAACAACAACATCAATCCCCATCAGCAATCGGAACAACAGCAACAACAACAACAACAATCGCCATTATAATAAGCTATAAAAATCAGTTTGCAATGTGCAAAACTTTTTGCCGTCGTATTGTTAATTGTTCAATGCTGCGTTCGACTTTTATTGTTATTAAAATCACGTACTCGAGACTCGAGTGCAAAACAAACAACTAACCGATAGAAACGATAGCCATATGCATAGGATGACCGAAGCTTGTATACCCTTGAAGCGATATAGAGAAGTGTAATACACTTAATTTAAAATTTCAGCAGGATATTGGGTTGTTGGACGTCAGTTTAGCTATAGTATCATAAAAATTATTTAAAGCATTTCTACTAAAATCGAATGACAGTGAAACGGACAGCGAGTAGGATAAATATACAGACAGAGACACAGACAGATAAAAGGACAGACAAATAGAAAGACCGACAGATAGATAAATGTACAGACAGACGGACAGGCAGGCAGATAAATAGACATACATAATAATAAACAGAAGAACGAACATACGGAGAAACGGACAGACTAACGGACATATAGACAGACAGATGAACAGACAGATGGATAGAAAAACAGATGGACAGACGGACAGAAAGATAGGCGGACAGACAGACAGACAGACAGGCGGACAGATAGATGGATAGACAGACGAACAGACAAACAACCGAACAGACAAACGGACAGACAGACGGACAGACAGGCGGAAAGACAGACGTACAGTCATATGGACAGATAGGCGGACAGACAAATAGACATGAAGAAAGATAGACAGATAAGCGAATATACAGACGGAGAGATAGACAGACAGGCTTACAGATAAGAAGATAGACAGATATAAAGAAAGGAGACAAACAAACGGACAGACGGACATACAGCTAGAGCAAGAGATAAACAGATAAAAAAGCTGACAGACAGATGGACATGGCTAGATCATGCTTCATAGTCGTAAGACATGCCTACTTCTAGGCGTTGCAAACCACTTGCCGAAACCTATATACCCTTTGCAAGCAACGAGACATGCACGGCAAACGAATGCCGCGCTCAAAGTGCTCGCCTCGCATTCGCGTTCGACTCATTTGTGATTTGCAACTGTCGTCTGTTAATTTTCGCTTAATTACTTGTTAGCAGGCACCGTAAATGTAGGCGGGCTCTCGTTCTGGGCGGGGCGGGGGGTAGGTCAAGAAAACGGCAAGCAGTAAAACGCAACAACAACAACAACAGCAACAGCAACTGCAACAAATCGAACAATTTGCGTTAAGCTCGTTTCGCTCGTGTTTATTGATTCCGTGCCACTGTGGCGCCCTTTTGTGTGTGTGCTCCACTGTCTGGGGGCTGCCGACAATGGGCAGTCGCCCGCCTAATTAATCACAGCGTCATGCATATGCGCGCTGCTGCACCGTATGAGGCCGTCGCGCGGCGCGGCCCACGCGGCGTATTCGCAATGCGCGAACGTTTTTGCAGTTAACTGTCAATTAGATTTCAATTATGCATTGCCAATTCGAGTTCGGTTCGGGCGACAGCAACAGCAACAGCTGCTGTTGCAACAACAACAACTACTACTACTATTACAACTTCAGCCAGACACGTCTTGGCCCCGACGTTGTTAACACTTGTTTTCCACTCAACGCCAACAACAACAACAACTACAACAGTAGAAGTAATAGCGACTATTTCAAAATTTACAGAGAAAAATTGGGACAAGTATACCCAACACTGTCAGCTTACAGGGTATACAAGCCGAAAAAGGCTAACTTTAATATTTAAGCAAGGATTGAGTTTCAGAAACAAAAAGCATATTAAATGTCCCAAAATATATATTAGACCTATATACCCTACAGTCGCTGTTTATAGGGTATATACGCTGAAACTATTGTAAATGCGCCAAATTCAATTTCTCAGCTTAGGAGACCAAAATAATAGCTGCAATTTAAGTAAAGAAGCACACAAAGAATATACCCTAACCATTAAAAATACAGGGTATATAAGTTGAAATATATTCTAGTACATTTGTCAGACATTTTTTTAACGTAAAGTTAAACGATTTAAATGCAAATTGTAAACAGCCTTAAATACCCCATTTACTAAGAGTACAGGGTATATTAAAAGCAAAGTGAATTGTCGTTAATTTTGCATATTGCCAAGCGGAAACCTCTCGGCAAACAATGCAGTTCCAGTCACAGTCGCAGTCGAAGCCAAAGCGAACGATTGAACCTGTCCGTCTGCCCGTCCGTTTGTCCGTCAAGTGTTGCAACAGTCGTGAGGCTAATTGCAATAAAAGTTGTTGGGGAAAAAAGCTAATATGAAATGACAGACGGCCAAAGCGGCGGCCAATTGAGGTTAAACAACTGCACAAGGCGAACTCAAAGCCACAGCAGACTAATCGTTTCTCTCTCTCTCTCTCTCTCTATGCCTCTCTCTACCTATATAAAAATCTACAAACTTTCTTGCTTTATCTCTCTCTCTATGTTTCTCTCTCCGTATTCTTCACTTTTTCTTTCCTTGTCTTTTTTACTTGTTCTTCTTGTTCTTTTGTTCTTCTGTTTTTTTCACCCATATATCTATCTCTCTCACTCCCTCTTACCTCTCGACCTTTTCTCTCTGTCTCTATATATCCTATACAATTCTCACTCTCTCTTTAACTCTCCTTACTTATAACCTTCTCTCATACTCTCTTTTTCTCTCACTCACACAGAGAGCTCGGGCAAGCCGGCTAGCAAGAAGAAGAAGCTTATGCTAGGCAACTCGGCCGATCTGCCGCCGGATATAGCCTCTAGTCAGACGGCCAGCAGCAGCGACAGCCTGCTGCAGGACAAGCTGCTGGCGAACAGCAGTTCGCCTGCGCAGCTGCAGAGCAACAACAGCAACCTGGAGACCACCGAGGATGACTCCGATTCCGGTTCGACGGATGCGCGGCGCAAGAAGAAGGCGCGCACCACGTTCACGGGTCGCCAGATCTTCGAGCTGGAGAAGAAGTTCGAGGAGAAGAAGTATCTCAGCTCCAGCGAGCGCACCGAGATGGCCAAGCTGCTCAATGTGACCGAAACGCAGGTAGGCACATCATATTTTACTATAATACACTATGCTATAAAGTTGCTATAAATTATAAATGTCTCAAGAACTAGAGTTGTAGATATTTTCTCACTTGAATGTAAGTTGGAAATATTATATCTCTCTGCTATAACATATAGCTCTCTGCTATAATATGGTAAAGTTGCTATAATGTTGGATATAGTCCAACTATTTTATTTTTTGAGCGAAAAATTGAAAAATAAAGTTACATTAACTTGCTATAAAATTGAATAATACTGCTATAATACTATTTATATTCTCCGACAATCAAATCTCAAGTATAAGCTGCAAAACGCGAATTTCCCTTCACTTAAAGTAATTTTATACTGCATATTTTGAGCTACAGATTTCCTATAGGTATACTATATATCTACCAATACATCTACCATATAATTACCAATTCCCAGTCCCAACTGCAACTGGCGATTTCCATTTTTCCGCTGCACTTAACTGGATTAATTATTGTCACATTTAGCGCTGTTTTTGCGCGTTTAATTAAATTATGTTGCACAATGTGCCATAATCCTGCTGTAAGCCCTGCAGTTTAATCAATATTTAATTATCAGAACATGGCGGCATATGCATATGTATAGGTATGTTCATTCCCTTGACATCGTGGCGAAAACTAACAAAATTCGTTAATTGAAAAACAAAATAGTGCTGAAATCTGTGCTACTTTGCTTAATTGATTTGGCTAATTATACCATTTACCCATTGAAAATGGGTAAAAAATGGTATATTAACTTTGTGCAAATGTATGTAACAGGCAGAAGGAGGCGTGGCAGACCATACAAAGTATATATATTCTTGATCAGCATCAATAGCCGAGTCGATTTGGTCATGTCCGTCTGTCTGTCCGTCTGTCCGTCTGTCCGTCTGTCCGTCTGTCCGTCTGTCCGTCTGTCCGTCTGTCCGTCTGTATGAACACACAGATCTCAGCTATTAAAAGAGCTAGAGGCACCAGACTTGGTGGGAGTGTGCGTGTATTCAATACACACAAGAAGTTTATTTCAAACTTGATGTGCCACGCCCACCTCCTCCGCAAATCGATAAATGCGTATTTCGATTTTTTCCAAATAATTCAATAACGAAAAGAGATAAACGCACCAAATTTGGTAGGAGGGTGTCTTGCAACATTATGCAGAAGTTGGATTTTAGAATTTTGGATGCCACGCCCACCGCCTCTAAAAAACACATTTTTATAGTTTAAAAGAAAACTAGAAAAGCTAGAAGCGCCAAATTTGAAAGTAAGGTGCCTGGTAACATTACGAAGAATGTTTGATTTTCAACTTTTGGATGCCACGCCCACCGCCCCCAAACTATTGAATTTTAAGAAAAGTAGGGAAATAACAAAACATTTTTTTTAACACTCTTGTAGCTTACCATAGTACAGATCTACCCTATAAATTTCAATCCGATCGGACAATAAACAAAGAAGTTATAGGAGTTTGAATCTCCCATATAAAGTTGTGGGCGCTTAGAATTCCAACTAGAATGTTGAACTGACGCAGCAGAAGGCCGGCATCAATAAAAGTCTCATTTGCCGATCGCTTCGCGTAACTGTGTGTGGTCTAGATGGTTGCATGCAAGATTCTGGTGCGTGTGGTCGCGGGTTCGAATCCAGCAACGGGCAATTTTTTTTTTTTTGCCGATCGCACTGCGTAACTGTGTGTGGTCTTGATGGTTGGCTCGCAAGTTTCTGATGCGTGAGGTCGCGGGTTCGAATCCTGCGCTGGGCAATTTTTTTTTTTTTTAATAATTTTGCGCTATATGAAAAGTATATTATGCAAAAAAAAAAAAATAAAAACAAAAACTTTTTCTAAGCAATACAAAAAAAAGAAGACTGCGCTGGGATTCGAACCGGGGACATTTAGTTATAGAGCTGACAACTCTCACAACAAATCACTGAAGCACATGGTCTGTTCCTAGGCGCGAGAAGTTTTGCATACAGCAGCAGAGACGGAGCAGAGGCACGGCTTCAATGCTTGCGCCGACTGCGCACGCACAATCGGCGTGCAGTCGGCATGTGCCATTAGCGTCAATGCATGTGTATTTAATTTCGGAAATATGCGATGCGTTGTTATTATTTCGAATAAAAGTAATTAATATTAAGAATTATTTTTAGCAGCCAAAGGTAAATTATAACTTACTGTCGAGTGCACTCGACTGTAGCTTTCTTCAATTTTTTTTTTAATAACAAAGAAGTTATAGGAGTTCGAATTCCCCATACAAAGTTATGGGCGCTAGCGATTACTAACCAAAACGTTAAATCGACGCAGTAGAGGGCCCGCGTCAATAAAAGCCTAATTTGCCGATCGCATGGCGTAAACTTGTGTGGTCTAGTGGTTAGAGGTCCGACTCGTAAGTTACAAAGTTCGTGAGAGGTTTTGGGTTCGAATCTGGCGCGGGGCGATTTTTTTTTCTTAATGTTGTAAATTGCTTTTTTTTTTATTTTTATACCATTTGTTTTATTTTGTATTATTTCTTCGAATAGGGTAAATGGTATCTTACAGTCGCGCGCGCTCGACTGTAGCTTTCCTTACTTGTTTTATAGTTAGCTTATTAGGTGAAAGAGTGAGAGAGAGAGAAAGGAGCAGAAAGAATTAGAGAGTGTGAATGCTAGAGGAAGGGAATAATAGTAGGAGTAATTAATAGAGATATGGAGAGACAGAGTTTATAGCAAATTAATTAAAACTAAAATGAATTTAAAATAAATATTTTGTGGATAGAAAAGAAAAAACTGTTATGAATTATAGATTATTTATAATATAAAAATGAATTTCTTTATTTAAAGCCCTTAATATTATATTTTAAGGCTTAATAGCGATTTTTTCAAAATTTAAGGGTATTTACACATTAAAAAAATGATGTAATCAAACTATTGAGTATTACTCAGAATACTTTCTTTTTAAATAGTTTTTATTTACAATAAAGACCGATTATGATATTTTAAATAAGTGTTCAGTAGCTCGATAGACTTCGTGCCACATCTGCTATATTTATAGTGTATATAAAAATCTAGAAAAAATTTAAAAAGTTTTAAAGCTGCCATAATCGTGTCATAAAGACGCGCATAACAATTGCAAATGTCTCGATTGTCTCGTCATTGTTTGCCAACAGAATGCAGACACCTAACCATGTGGCATGTGGCATGCGGCATATGCTAAGCAAAGAGCTTATAATAATTGAATTCTCGGACGAAGTGTGATTTTATTTAATGCTCGACTGCACCTAATGGCATTTATAATGTCGTATTACAGTGTTAGGCGAGAGGGCGCGGCAGTTGCAAGTATCAGGCGTATAAATCCCAATTTATTGACTAATTAGAATAAATTAGGCAACTGCAGCAAGGACACAGCTGCAGCTGCAATTAAGCTGCCAGCAGGCCAAACAAAAGCTGCAACTACGCACAGATATATACACTTATATAGTGCAATAGATATCCAAACATATATATATATATATATATATGTATGCATATATATATATGCAATACACTTGCTCGCAGCTGCTACTGCATATGTGCCAGTTAAGCCTGGAGTGTGGGGGGGGAGGGAGGCGTGAGGGCTTAAAGTCAAATCAAAATTGCATTAATGACGCAGATTACGTATACGCCGCGTGTGTGCGCTCGCAGCTATAAGACTAATTGGCTCTTAAAGAGCAGCGCACACACACACACACGCACACAGCACAGGCGTGGCTGTGGCTATAGCTTGTTCGTGTCCGAGTTCGAGTTCGAGTCCTCGTGCCGCCCCGCCCACCGCCCCTCTTCAACGTCGTCGTCGTCGTCCCGGGCAACCGCATTGAAATGTCTGCTTAATTAAATTACATTTTCCATCAAGTCAATTAATTACAAGTTTATATACAAACACTAAGCAAGCCTGCACATGTCCATCAGTGAGGTGTAACAGTGTGCGTGTGTGTGTGGAAGTGTGTGTGCGTCTTGGTTAAGCATGTTCTGCATGCGCCGACATGTTCAAGTGCTTTGTCTGTATTATTAATATTATAAGCTTGCCAGCTATTTATCATCCTGACCACACACACACACACGAACACACATATACACACTCACACACACATACACACACTCATACAGCTTTAGTAGCTCCAGGCAGCAGCTGCTTATAGCTCTGCTGCGTGCGTGTTCTGCCGCCAGGCCAAAATCCTGTTCGACTGCAGCGCACAGATTTCATAGCATGATTTTAGGCGCTGCCTGTGCGTGTGTGTGCGTGTGTTTGTATATAAAACAGTGCACACTGTGCACATAAACATGCATGTGTTAATCACAGCAATAATATCTGCAAATTAACTGCATCAACTGCAGTTTGCCAAGCGCATAAGTTACGAGAGCAACAGAGACAGGCAGAGGCTGAGAGAGGGAGGGAGAGAGAGGGGCGTAGCAAGCATGAAACAAGCATGAAATTGTTGCAATTGATGCTTGAAAAGTAGCTTAAGAAGTAAGCACTATATTTGTATCTATATAAGTGGCTTTGGCATTTGAGTTTTCTGTAGGAATTGCGTCTTAAAGCAAACTTTTCTATTGAGCTCAAAATGGTGGCAGCTTTTCTACTACAAACTCCATGAAAATCGCACGATATTCTCATTGATAAATTAAAAAATAATTTTCCGTCGAGATTTTCCGCAACTGCATGCCCCAAAAGCAGCTCGGATTAGTTTTTTTTCGACAATTTTCACTTAAAAACTCTTGCTTAATGCCATATTCAAGCTGCCTAATTAGGAAGTTAATTTTTTTAACAGTAAATAAAATAAAATAAATAAGAAAAAACATTAATTTTAGAAAATTTAGAAAATAATACAAATGTTTTATATATGCAGCTTTAATGCTAAATCAAGAAGCCGAACAAAAAATAACAAAATAATTTTTACTTATAGTAAAAATATAAATAAAATCATTTCGGCAGTTGAATATATATATATATATATATATATATAACACTATACAATCTGCCATATATATTTCACCTACAGCTTCTCCTTTTACAAATTGCAATTTAAAATACTTTGAAAATTTGCAAAAAAAATTACCAATATATTTTTGAAATATCGTTTTACAATATCAATATCAAAATAAAATTATTTTTACTATTAGTAGAAATATAAATAAAATCATTTCAGCAGTTGAATATAAATATATATGCCCTGTATAATCTACCATATATATTTCATCTACTGCTTCTCCTTATGAAAATCGCAATTTAAAATACTTTGAAAATTTAAAAAAAAAAAATCCCTAGATATATTTGGATTTTAATTCATTTACAATATCAACTCGAGTGCGCAGTCTGCCAGTTTTTCTGCTGCCTCTCCGCCATCCCAGCCTGCTTCTGCTTCTTTTGCCTTCACTCAGCACGCACTTTATGTCAGTTTATAATCAAGAGACCGCCAGAAGAAGAAGAAGAAGAAGCAGCAGTAGCTGCTCTTTTGGCCATTTCGTGATGATGCGAATGCCAAAAACTTCTTTTAATTGCGCTCGCAAATCTCGAGCAGTGCGCGCGGAGTACGTCTAGACGGCACTAGAAGAAGGGTCGCCAAGCAGCTCAAGGGAGCGGAGGAGGCGTGCAACATTGTATGTTACGTATACGCCTCATTAAACGCTGCGAAGTGACCAGAAATAAACAAGAAGCGGCGCTGACAATGGCCAGCAAATAAAAGAAAACAAAAGGGGGGCAGAGGAAAGGGCAGACTGAGTGGAGAATCAAAAAAGGGAGAAAACGAAAGCAAAGCAGTAAAAGTAAAGAAGAAGAAAAAGTAGAAAAACAAAGTGTCAGTCGTAAAAAAGTCGCTTAAAAATAGCAACAGACGCACGCGTGCAACAAAGATGATCATAAAGATGATGATGATGATGATGCTGCTGGGCATGCTGTTGTGGCTGCTACTGCTACCATGCCCTCTCCCCCTGCCGCCCACGTGTCTGCATCGTCTGTCATCAACAAACTGTAAAATAGCCTTAAGCCAGATAAAAATCAATTAATTACGCGTGCATGCGACTGGGCCGACAGTTGTGGCACTGCCACGCCCACTGCAGCGCATAGCCTTTGGCGTTGCAATGAAGCACACACACGCGCACACGCCGCACACACACACACTGACAACATTGTAATAGTGTTGCGATTACCCAACGAGCGTCACGCGCCAAACGCGGCAAATTGCATTTGCATTTTACAGTCAGAGCCAGGGGCGGGGCGGGGCGGCACTGCAGCGGCGGGTCAAATGTGGGCGGGGCTAGGGTTGCTGGCTCTATTTGTGCGCCTGATAGCACAGCTTAGGGCCAGCACACGATGTGTGTGCCCCTGTGTGTGTGTGTGTGTGTGTGTGTGCTGACAATTTGCATTGGGCATTTCATTTTAAATGTTTGCCGTCGTTCATAATCCGGCGTAATTGCAAGTCAGGTGCCCAGGACTGCCATTTGACCTCGCTGGCACACGCACGCACACAAGTACACACAGTGAGCTCTGTGTGCAGTCTCGCATGTATTTTGGGCTGGCATTTGGCCAAGTGGCAAATGCGATAATTAAATTAAATTGCCGCCACAAGCAGCACAAACAAATCAAATGGCAATTCATCATTCGAGGACGCTGCGAGTGTGTGACCCGACGATTTTATCCATATTTTCGCACTGCTTGGGGCCCCATTTCTGTTGCTGTTGTTGCTGTTGTTGTTGTCGGCTTGGCCATAAAGTGAATTTAAATAAATGCCAAACATCGCATGTGCATGTGACGTTAAGCAGGGCGCTAAGCTGTGGCTCGTTGTCCACTTGAAGATACTGTAGAAAATAATTTATATATAAATGTATAAATATATATGTTTAAAATTTGGTATAGCCATAGTTATAGCATAGTATTAGCATGTATACCGAGCTATAATTATTTTCCTAGATGCGTTTTACGAGCGCGTGTATATAAAGTTGCATTACTGTGCCGTGCGTAATACCAGAGATCTAAAGGATTACGCTGAATGCAGCACAAAAAACATTTTAAACTTCTGCGTCAACCTTTTGTTCCTGCGCTGTAGGGTATAAAAATACAGGCAGCTCTCAATTAATTTTACATATGATAAATAAACAGAAAATATCGTACATCTACGATACACACGCACACACACACTCACGAAGCTGCACATTATGCATTTACACAATCGCATTTATTGCAGCTTGTCTATGATTTAATGACGTCTCGTTGATGCAACGCTGCGTATGCGTAATGCGTTTGTTTGTCATCTGCATGCGAGAGTGTATCAATCATACGCAACGTTGTTAAATTACCAGCAACATGCTGGCGTTATGCGCATTGTTTCGTGTTCGATTTGGGCCAAACATGCTGAAATGTAATTAATTTCAATGCGAAAATGCTTTAAATTGCAGCCAGGAAAAGCGCAAAATGCAGTTTCAAATAGAAAATGTTTATGGAGATGAAAAGAGCGAGAGATAATAGAAAATTGGAATTTAATGTCTGAAATGTGCGCTATTTTTGTCTGTATTGTATGTATATTCTAAATTTTATATTTTACATAATATTTTATATATTGGTTATTCTTTTATTTTATGTCGTGCCTGAAATCTCTACAATTTGTTCTACATTCTATATTCTCTTCTCATAATTTTTTATTGCAATTTATTCTATATTTAATTTAATTCTTTCTACTAGAATCTGTTTCCTAAATTCTCCATTTCATATTATTATTTTTTATATTTAAAATTTTCTTCCTTCTAAATGTTATTTTATATATTTCTTACTTTTTTTTATTTTATTATTGATATTATTATATTTTATATATTAAATTTTCTTCCTACATTTGATGAGTTTTTACATTCTATATTCCTTTTCCCATATTTTATATTATATATTTAATATTATTAAATATTTTATTTAGAAATATAAATTCTTGTATTTAAAATATTCTTTCTTTTAAATGTTATATTAAATATATTTTTATATATAACTTTTCCTACTCTTCTTTATTTTAACTATTTAATTTATTTTGTTATTTAAATATTTTTCTAAAACTTGTATGTGTTTTATTCTAGAATATTTTATTCAAGAATATTATTTAATATTCTATCTTTAAATAAAATTCCTAGAATATTTATATAACTATAAATTTAAATATATATATATGAATTCATACATTCCACATATGTAGAACCTTATGCAATGAAGTGCATGCCGCCAAAGTCCTTGGCCCGCAATCAGCACAAACATTTTCAATTAAATGCAAATGCCGAAACGAGCTGAAACGAAAGTCGAATTTCATATGGAAATCGGTTTTAATTACAATTGCATTAAAATTCCAGACGCACCGGCTAATTGGCAAAGCAATTATGCTAATAAACATTTAATTACATGTCAATTATTAAATCTGTTATGAATAATACAACATCAAATTGGCATAAATTGCTAAGCAAATATTGCGCATACGCCGCGTGGCCGAAACCACAGAAAAAAAAAACGAATCGAAAAAATGAAATACGAGCTGAAAATGAAAATAGAACCACAAAAGTGTCAATTGAACAAAACAACAAATATGCATAAATATATGCGATATATATCATATATGTGTGTGTGTGTGTGTGTGTGTATACTGCAGATTTGTTGAATTTCAAATTCCTTTTGCATCGGCAGCAGGCAAACGCACCAAAGTCGATTATTTCGTTTGGTGTTTGCATTATTTCAATTATTAATAAATACAATTTGGCATTGTTTGTTATTGTTGTTGTTCTTGTTGTTGTTGCTCTTGTTGCTGGCGCTGACCGCAACTTAATTAAAATGTTGCGCATACGTCACGTAGTCCTTGAAGCCTGTTTGAACTGCATATTTACACAATAATTTAATAACACAACAAAGCGGCAAGCGTCATCGATTAATTGCCGCTGCGGGGCAGCAACAACAACAGCAACAATTGCAACAGCAGCAACAACTACAACAACAACAGCAATTGCAACTGGCGACAACACGGAAAACCAATTTGGACTATTAATTTCGACTGGCCGAAAATTTGCATAAATTAGTTTAGCTGACGACCAGCTGTCGCTGCGCGTATGTGTGCGAGTGTGCGCGTGTGTGTGTGCGAGTGTGTGCGTGCCCCCTTTTAATTATTTATAAATCACAACAGCAGCAAGCAGCAAGCAGCAGGCAGCAGGCGACGCCTCTCGATTGGCGAGAAATGTTTTAAAATAAAGGCGGAGTCACTAAAAGCAAACCGAGAGCAGCAGCCGCAGCTCTCCCTCTCGCTCGCTCACTCGCTCTGTCTCTCTCTCTCTCTCTCTTTCTCTCTCTGCGCTGTCGATCGCTCGCTCGCTGCCGCCTGCATGGGTGGGCGGTCTGCTAAACGCCGGGCAATTAGCAAATCAACAAGCGTTGACAGCCAGACGCATGCCGTCTGAGACTTTGCGAGGGCCGACCCAAAAGTTGTCGACAAAGCCAAGCGCAGAGGGCAAACGGCAAAACGTCGTTTTGACAATCAGCCACAATAAGCCAATTAAAAGTCAAGAGCGCGAGCGGGCAAAGTGAAAGACCCTCTTCCCTCTTCCTCTCTTTCGCTCTGCCTGCTCAACTTAGTTTATGCCTGCTTTTGCCTTTGGGCCAAAGCGAAAAATGCAAAGAGCCAAAATAAAGAAGAAAGCATTATGCAAAAAAAAAAAAAAAACCGCAAAGCATCAAATGCACTCAAATGCAGTGGGCGTGGCCGAGCAGGCGACGCCAAGGTGTTTCTTTTTCTACTAATTTACAGAATTCCGACTAGTTGCAATGTTTTTCAAATAGCATAGGGTGTGGGGAGCAAGGAAATACCCTGGAATTTGTGACTTGTGAAGTTGCTTAGTTTATTATCCAGTAAAAGTTTTTTATTTTCCCAATAAACCCTAATTTTTTTTTTTATTGCAAACTTTTAGAAACTATTTTAAAAATTAATTAAATTGAAATTATTTAAATCTTGATTATTTTCTAGTTTTTAATTAATTTTCTAAATGCAGGATTTTTTTTACTTTTTTATGATATCTGTGTAGTTGATCAATTTATATATTCCATAATTATGAAGTCCACCTACAGGGTATCTACTCAGTCGTGCAGTACGCTTCTGTTGTCTTTTTAATTTCACACATGAGCTGAAATCCGAAACAGTTTCGCAATTCCGCAGGCAGCTGCAATTGAGAATCACAAAGTTAGCCCGATATGCACAGACATGCACGGGCATGTTCAGACTTGTCCATATTCCACATACACTATATTTATGTACAGAGCATATTCCGCATGCATAAGCTAATGGGTATATTTGGCATAGAGTTCTATTCCGTCTAAAATAAATATTTATGCAATTGTTTTGCTTGCGCTACGCTTTCAACTGCTGCAATTCCGGTTTTCGAGGGGGTACAAATGTAGATAAGGGGGGAGAAAGGGGGAGTCTGCGCCTGGAGATAATAATGGCCAAACAAACAGAGGAGAAAACAAGGGCAATTACGCATTACACATAAAATATGTTGGCATCAAAATGGCCTGCTGCTGCAATTTGGTCAGCAAATTTCGTTCATTAGCAAGAGTTAGAGAGATAGAGAAGGGGGAGAGGGGCATATACTCTAGGGGAGTAGAGGAAGAGTTAGCACATCCGGTTAGCTGACTGTTACTGTTACATTGCCCGTTTTGGCAGCAATTGCATTTAAGTCTATTTAATTAATAAACGCAAAACAAATTGATGCAAATATTCCCCACACAGACTACTGCATTGCAGTGTGTGTGCGAGTGTGTGTGTGTATGGGAGAGTGTGTGAAGCCGTGTGTGAGTGAGTGCTGCGCATAATCCTGTTCAAGTTGTCAGCTGAGCAGCTGTAGTCGACACAGCAGATGCGCTGTAATTAATTGCGTGAAAAATTTTTATTTATTTTTTTTGCAATTTTTAAAAAAATTGTATTAAAAACTGTATAATTTGTTCTGGTTTCAAAAAGCTATGTAGCTATAAATTACTGCTAGAGTTGACACAATTTATAATATTAATAATATAAGTTTCATAAGTACACCTTGAAGTTGGCTGCGCTTCCAATCACAGTTATCGTAGCTACACTTGGAAAATACTTTGGTTTTATGTAGGTTAATTAATAAAATCTAAAAAAAACTATTGCTTTATTATTTTTCTCAACTTTATTTTGCCTTAAAGTCTTTGACATCAATTTAAAATTATTTTTTTTTTTAACACAATAACTATTAAATTTTTAAAAATTCTTACAAATATTATTAAGCATCTCCAGAGTTTTAAACATACTGCCCAAGACTTCGATTTATTTTGACAGCAGAATTGTATATATTTGCAAAATCCGCTTTTTTTTTAAATACTTTATAAAATAACTGAGTAATTTTAAAATTATACGCAGGTATTTTGCGATATTGACTTGTTCTTGGAGTTATGCCTAGATGTAAATTTTTAGATCTATTTATTTTTATTGTAACAATGAATTAAATGCTAAAATACACTTTGAGGTTGATAGCCAGAAATGTAAAGAGATAATAAAAAAAAATAGAAGTAATCTACCCCAGTTCTTCTCAACTACAGGGAATGCTGACAAGCAACTCTCTCTCTCTTGTTCCCACTGATTATGTTATCAATTAATAATGTCACTGTAGAGCGCATATTTGCATGGAACAAAGTGATTTACGGCACAAGGCAGGGGCTTAGCAAGGGGATTGTAGAGATTGTGGGGTGCAGGCGGGCGGGGCATATCGATGTGCCGCTGATGGTGTGGGGCTTTGAATGGAAACAGCTTGACTTCATTCGCCTATTTGCACCGGCTACATATTTGATTTGGGTTCCAATTGCATAATTGCCCGAGGGGGCCAGCATTAGCTCGAAGGAAGGAAGGAGAATGGCGAAGCGAAAATAATTTAGCTAATTAAAGCGGTTCGTAGCTACGACAAATTAAAGTTTGCTATGAACTAAAGTTGAAGTTTTTATTCTTAACTTCAACTTGCAGTGGGGCTTCTTTTGTTTTATTTCATAATATATACGTCTATGCTTTATATGCATATTCTGCGCAGCTCTACGTTTTCTCTTTTACTGCTTGCCAAGAGAAATGCGCTAATCAGGCAGAACCGAGCGAAAAAACCCCTAGCAATTATCATAATTTTTTTCAACACCGAAAAAACTAACGAAATATGCTAAATTACACATTAAAAGATAATTTGTTCCAAGTACCCGGGAAAACGTTGAGTTTTTCTTGGCACGCAAATGGGGAAAAACGAAACGAAACGAAAAATGCCGTGGCAAGATGCGGTAGACATAGCTGCGGGAGGCATGATTACTTATGGCAAGCCGGGAAAGGGGGGCAGCGCAGGGCAGGGCCATAATGAACCTCATTCTGGCCGTATAATTTCTCGCTACTCATTGTTGGATCATAATTATACCATAATTTTTCTGTTGGTTGGGAAGTATAGGCAGATTTCTAGTATTTTCTTTCAAAATTCCTAGTTTAGTTCATTTGATAATTTTTATTAGTCTAGTGTATTAAGAGAATTATAGTGTAATTTTTCGAATTTTTATTATATTTGTATCATAATTTTATTTTATTTATTTTTATGTTATTGATCAAAATATTTTTGATTAGCTAAAAAATCGAAAAACAATTTAAAATAGAATCTCTAACAATTTTGAACACAGCTAAAATTGAAGGTTCTTAACTAGGCCAATACATTTTTTTTTTCAATTTGGTGCAGGTATTTTACAGTCGAGTTTATGTCTACGAATTGCTCAACTTTTGCCTTTGCTTTGCGTTTATTTTTGAAAATTGCGCGCCAAATGCGCAATGAAAATTAATTATGCTAAGCACACACACAATCACAATACACACACACACACACACACAGTCACACACGCAGATTGCGTGCCAGCTTGGGCCATTTGAGGCATTTAGCGATTATTTAAGGATCAGTTGGCAGGGGAAAAGTTGCCATCCCCCTCTCTCTCCGACTTCCCCTATCACTCTCAGCAGTATCTACCCAAAAAAAACATTGGTATTTCGAGTCCCCCTGGGCCAAACTTTCCAATCTTCCCAATCACAGCGCACATTTAAATGTCAATAAATCATAAAGTGAAAGGGCAGAAATAAAAGAACGCACAAATTTTCTTGGCGACAAACTTTTTTTTTTGGTGTATTTTTAGAAATATTTCCACAATATAGTACACCCGATGTATAAGTATGAATGTAGCCTTTTTTTAGCGGTTTTTTGTCGGTGCGCCTAATGAGCTTTAGAGTGGATCACAACAAAGTAAACAAGACGTTTATTTACGAATGCGTATGCGTATGCGAATGGAGGGGAAAATATGCCAGAGCAAATCGGGCAACTCAGAGAACTATTTCGTATGCCAAACGAATTAATCAACGAAACGAATGCAATAAAAAATGCCACACGCAATTAAAAGAAACGCAATGAATGTGCTTCCTTGGGGCCCGAAATCGGGCCAGACACACTTAAAAATAATCAAATAATTAGGCGATGCGAGGCAGAGAGATAGAGAGAGAGAGAGAGAGAGGGGGAAATGCTGACCCGCATTAACGCAAATATGCGTACGATTCCACAATTTGGCTATACTACAATTATAGGGAATAATCCACATACAAATGGCCCATTTGCGGCAGAGTCGGGGCAGGGGCGGCAGCTGGGGGGGAGTACTCTGCACTCGGGATGAACCATTAAAGTTGCTCATAAGGTAAACACGCCTCTGTTTGATTGTTTATTATGGAATTAATGAACAGACGGCGGCCAATTCGATGAGTAATTGCCCAATTCGAGTGTCGAGTGCGAAGAGAGCTAAGAACGGTGCAGTGGCGTGGCCATTGGCAGGGGCACAGCGAGGCTGTGGGGTACTTAACCCCCCTGAAGCATTTTAGTGCCATAAATATAATTAAGTGGCAGCGTTGTTGTTATAGGTTATATGTGTAGGATGGGGAATGGAGATCCACGATTTACGAAGTTTATGCTCAGAATGGAAATTTATTTTATATTTATGTTTTCCTTATTATCGTATGTATCGACTAATAAATTCAGCTAAAATCATGTATGTAATGATAGATTCGTTTGTAAACTGTGCGTTGATTCGTTGGTTCTATCTGGAATTTTTAATATGTTAAGTACTAAACCCCCTTGAAGCTTTTTAGTGCCATAAATACAGTTTAGCTGCAGATTTTTTGCTATAAAAACAAGCGTGGACTGGGAAAGGAGCCAGAAAAATTTTATTCAACCTAAAGAATGGGTCTGTAACAATATATTATTTCAATATAATTCATAAAATAATAAATAAAATTTCTAATATAAAAACAAATAAAATAATAAATTCATAAGAATTTCTAGAAAACTTTATTATTTTATTATTTATTCTTTATGATTGTAATAATAAATTAAATTTTAGGGTACCATGCAAGGTTTATAGTCAGAGCAATTGAGGCCTTCAGGCTGTGTAAATCTAAATAAATTTTAAATTTTCATAACATAAATAAGTTAGAAAATTCTATATCTAAATTTACGTTTTTATTGAACTCATATAAAACTTTATAAATTTTTATGAAGTTTATTTAAACAAACTTCTTTAATTATAACTCTGTTAAAAGTCATGCGTTTACCAATTTTTAAATAGTTTTATTAAGTCAAAATATAATCTAAATAAATGTATAAAGCAGTTATTTCATCAGAAAATTCAAGAATTTTCTAAATATCCAAAATTTAAATAGAAGTTTTGAAATAATTTAACATTTTTCAATTTGCAAAACAAAATAACTAAAACTATCAAATATTTTTTACGCTTTATATGCATTTTTAGAGAAAGTATAATAGATATACAAGATATATAGATATATATTTGTATAGTTCAATAATACTTATTCCCCTTCCTAATGTTTCAATTATAGCCCTTTCCCCCTATGATTTTGGAATATAGACCATTTATAAACACTTCCCTCCTTCGCAAGAAATATGTGCTGCCTCTGCCAAAATGGCCATAATGGACTGTAATGAACTGGCCGAAAAGAAATGAGTACCCATACTACTCACACTGGCACTCACACTCACACCCGCAGGCCACTGGCAACACTCATAATCCATCTTCGCCGATAAGACAAACAAAGCGTAGAACTATCGCAACTCTCGCGCTCACATCAATCCGTCGTCGAGATATTTGGCAATCAATTAATTGATTTTCGATAAATGAAACTGCACAAATTACCCGAGATTTTCTCGTTTCGGTTTTCAATTCAATTTCCCAGCGGAAGGAGGCTGAAGCCGGGTGTGGGGGAGGGGCTAGGAAAAAACGTTTTCATGTTAATTTCATCATTTTTACGCTAGGCCGGCAAAATGAGCATGTCGTATGACGGTCTGGCTATCTTTGGCGCTTGTTGTGCCTGTGTGTGTGTATGGGTGTGCGTGTGCGTGTGTTGACTGCAGACATGCCGCTGAAATACTAATTATGTGCGCGATTTAAATAGATTTTTCATTTATTTAGCTAGGCCATCATTTCGAATGAGATGGAAATGAGAGGCAAATGTTTTATGTTGCGCCACTGACGCCCTCCTCTGCCCCCTCCGTCTACCTGCCCTACCAATCAACTCCTGCCTGCCGCCCTGCTCGGAGTTGGGCAGCGGGGAACAGAGGGGGATGCATTTTGACAGGCGCACATCATTTTCAACTTTTGCTCGCTTTGAAGCGGAAGTGTTTTTCCTACTCTCGCGAGGGGGGAGCAGGGCTGGCATATCCCGTGCGTGCTCAGTGCGCTCTATACATGCTTTTTAATTATTTGTTTTACGCACACTAATAAGGGCAAATGAGGCATAAACATTGCCTAATTATAGCGGACGGCGGACCGAGTGTGCGGAATCTGATTCATAACGCACAAATATGCGTCTATAGCGCACTGCAAATATAGTAGATCATTTTAGCTGTGCTATGCTATAACTATGAGCTATACAGCTTATAATACATAAGGCTAGCGTTACTTAAGATCTGCGTGTACCTACTAAAAACTGTATAATTTTAATGATTTTGTACAATGTTAACTACAAATTTGAATGTTTTTCTTATATTTTATAACTCTAAAAATTTTTACTTTATGTTAGTTACACAAAATACTATTAATTATTTTTAAACTGGCGAATCGGAAAAACACACCTCGTTTTTATTTTCTTATATATTTTATTTTGCAAAGTCAGAGCTGTGAATTATATTAATATTTACGGCAAAATCATGCAGATTTAATCAGCAACTCTTTTTAATTAATTCTAATTAATTATATTCTTATATATTTTTATAACAATAAAAAAGTGCATTTTGTACTTAATCGTAAATTGCGCTAAGGTATTACAGTGCAAATTTATTATTTTTATTTTTATTAATTCTTTTTTATGTTTTATTTAGATTAATTTTTTTTTTTTTTATGAACTATTATTCTCTTTTTCTTCTTACACAAATTACTAAATTATGTAAGGTTTGTTCTGTATAAAATTTGAAAATATGGAAATATTTACTTTTTACTTAAAAAAAACAATTTAGGTGTAAAATGTTAGTAAACACATTTTTTTTAAAAAAATTTTCTTAGGCAAAAAGAAAAGAAAATTTAACTAAATTATAATGAAATTTTTAATTAGATAAATTATTAAAAATAAAGCAAATATATCAAAATTTACAACAAATTCTATTCAAAAAGTGATTTAAAAACATTAATAAATACCCTGTATGGTTTTTAATATTATTTACCACTAAAAATATATAATAAAATAATAAATTAAAATATATAATATATATATATACATATATATCTGTACTACATTAACTTTTCAATTTATTTTCAGGTGAAAATTTGGTTTCAAAATCGTCGCACAAAGTGGAAAAAGCAGGACAACGTGACCAACAACGAGGCGGCCGAGCACAAGTCCAGCAAGCCAGCTGGAACTGCAGCAGCAACAACAACAACAACAACAGCGGAGCAGCAGGCCAAAGCCAACAACAACAACAGCAACAGCAGCGCGGCTGAAGAAGCCTCCACAGCCGCGGTCAATAACAATAACAACAACAACACAACGTTGGATGCTGGCACTCCCAAGAAGTCGCCCTCTAGCCAAGGCTCAGACAAAGCTCGCGGCAACAACAACAGCAGCAACACGTTGAGTGGCAGCAAAAGCAACGGCGAGAGCAAAATGCAAACGAAGCACGCGACAACAAAGATCAAAAAGCAGTTGAACGCGTTGCTGGAGAAGAGCTCGAAGGCTGGCAGCGCCGGCAGCCCGACAAGCAATGGCGCAGCAGCAGCAGCAACAGTTGCCGGTAACAACAGCAGCAACAGCAGCAACAACAACAACAACAAGTCGGCTGAGAAGCGCTGCAACAACAACAACCTGGGCGAGTCTTCGTTCCACCATCGACTGCACCAGCACGCCATTCCGCTGACCGTGGAGCCGGCGGCGCCGCTGGAGCAGACCGAGAAGCTGGACATCAAGCTGGAGGAGTCACCGGCGCTGGGGCTGCAGCGTGCTGCAGCAGCGGCGGCCGTGGCAGCGGCCGCAGCAGCAGCAGCGGCAACGGGACAGCAGAACGGACGCAGCCCGACGCCGGGGCAGGCGGGCGTGTTGGCGGAAATGGATTTCGAGAGCAAGATCTCCATTGCGCTGGCCATGGCCAACAAGAAGCTGAAGGTAGCGACGCCGCCCACGCTGAAGCACGCCGAAGGCGAGTCGGAGGGGGAGGAGGACGAGGCGGAGGTGGAGGCGGAGCCGGAGGGCGAGGGCGAGGAGGAGTCGGCCAGCGAGCCGGGCACCTCGACGGAGGCGCACGATTCGCAGGATCACGATGTGCAGATGCGCGAGGTCTAAGAGCGCGTCTATATAATCCCTACAGCCTCCCCCTCCCCCCTAACAGTCATATGAACTTGTGCCAAAAAGTCGAATATTGCTCAAGCACAGTTTGGAAAAGTGCGCTAAGCTTTTCCAAATACATTTTCATTTTTTTTTTTATTATTATTCATTTCAATTTTCATTTGCGTTTGCAGTAAAGTGTGTGCTTGTTAGTTCTAGACACCTACACATACATACAGATATTTATGTAATTTATTGTACTTGTATTTAGGCCGGTATATGTGCATACGACGCATCTATATCTATTGTCGATCGCTATGCTATATCGTGCTATAACTGTTAAGCAGGCTTAGCGAGTAAGTTTAGGCTTTGTAAATGTTGCCATCGGAGACGCATTTAACTGTTCGACGGGCTCTAACGGCATATATATATATATATAGCATATATGCCCGCGCATCGTACTATATATAATCTTGAACTTTCGGAATTTCATGTGATAAGGTATACGAGAGAAGCCGCAGCAGCAACCACAACAACAACAGCAACAACAAATATTGGTGAAGTCATGTTAATTACAGAAATTTAATTTTACTATGCTAAAGCTACATAGATGTGTAAACCTAAGCAGAAACAGATCAACAGTCCTAAGTGTAAATTAAACTATTGAATGCATACAAATATAAAGTCATATTAAATGTGAATGCTTCTTTTATCGTCGGGTAAATCGGAAACAAATGGAGGTTGCTCTGAATTTCGCTGGAAGCGAATAGGAGGAGATGCTATAATTTAAATATAATATAATATAATATAAATATTATCCAAGGAAAAATACCTCTTTCCTAATTATTTATTATATTTTTAGTCTTGTCCGTTTGTCCGTATAGTTTCTCTTCTTTCCCATCAAGCTGTAAATAAGTTAGAATGCGTCAGATCTATTCGAAATATCATATCATATATATTCATATATTATCGTAAGTGCATAAACTATTTCTTTATCTATATATTGTATTTATAATACTTTTTTATTTAGTATTTTTATTTATATTGATCAGCTTGGAGTCGATCTAACCTTGTCCGTTTGGTCTCCTTTTTTTCGCATGCACGCTGTAAATATGTTGAACGAGTCTGATCAAATCAATATATCATACCATATATTATAAATATATATTTATACTATATATTCAGGCGAAAATATATATTTCTCATCAATCGAGTCGATCTAGCCTTGTCTGTTTGTCCGTGTAGTCACCCATTTTTCTCATGCACGCTGTAAATATCGAAAGAATCAGATCGAATTAATATAGCATATTATAAATTATTATAAAAATATAGTTTTAATATAAATCCAGGCACATATATAATTTAATTATCAAAATGAACAGTTAAGCCAATCTAACCATGTCCGTCTAGTCTTTCCTCTTTTCTGGGCAAGCTGTATATAAATACACATTATATAGCTGGCATAATATAATATTTATATTATTTATTGACTATAGAAACAATCGGTTAAAACTGCTTTAAGCCATAAAATAATTCACTGTTAATTATGTCCAAACAAGTCTAAGATACAAGATACAATTTTAATATAGTATAAACATTAATTCTGGCCAACTATGCAGGCACTTCCTTAGGATAGAAACAATCGTATAAATCTCCAGGGTATGCAGCTTGAATTCCATTATTTAATTCGTTTATTTATGGATCCGATTTGGTTATTGGAGCACATGCTTCAGCAATTTCCCAGCGATCATGTATATGCTCCACCAAACAATCAACTGCATCCCGTGCCGACATCCCGCATTGGCCTCTATCCAGTCCCGAAAGTGGGAGACATCGGCGAAGTAACCAGGTGATAATTGGCCGAGCACAATGAAGGAGGTAACGCCTGCAACCTTGTTGTTGCATATAAGTGGACCACCCGAGTCACCTGAGCAGACGTTATCCAGCTCATTCTGCGGATTGGATGCGCATAGTATGCCTTTACGGATAGAAACATATGACTGGCATTTGGCGTCTGTATTAATGGTGAGATCCGCATTGATTAGTTCATCGGGCAGCGGACCGTTCTATTGAAAGAAAAACAAATAAAGATCGATTGGATACCATTCATACAGTTTGGTTTTTTTTTAAATATTCGGTATTTATGGCCCGATCGTGCTGAAATTTGCTGCAAAGCTTCCGATATTAGTAAGCTATAAGTGTGCCAAATAAGAGTTTTGTAGCTTATTAACGCTGCTTAATATTCGAGTTTGAAATTGAAAATTACAATTTCCGCAGACACTGAACATGATACTTTAAATTTGAAATAAACTTGAACTGCACATGCTCTGCAGCAACATTCATGCTAAATTTGGTATTTCTAGACTGCATAATAGCAGAGATCTAGCCAATTTAGCAGATTTTCAACGGATAAATGGTAAAAAAAATAGTTATACGAAAGGAATTACAGCCAAATGCTTACCACCATAAGTCTACCCCATCCGATGGCTGTGCATTGCGTTCCCGGTTCTGGATAGTCATCCACTAGGGGTATTACAGCCACAAAATCATTTAGTATTACCTCCTGCTCGAGTATCAAAAGCGCGACGTCATTGAAGACCCCAGACATAACAAATTTTGGATGCACTTTTATCTTCTTTATGGACAACTCCTGTGTGTTGGCCGTGCGCACCATGCGGCGTGGTGTACCGGCCACCAGTGTGATCATGCTAGGCCGTGTCTGGCGACCTCTGCGGGTACGCCAACTCAAGCAAAAATAACAACAACAAGGGAGACAAAGTACCCACATACCTGTTGTTAACACAGTGCCCCGCTGTAAGTACGATCTTTGTGGAGATGATGGCACCACCGCAAAAGTGTCCGTCGCCGAAGAACTTTTGCTGCTTGAGCCGCAGCGAGACTACGTACTTGGCCAGGGCATTGTTGCCGGGTCGATAGCCACCGGTTATCTGAAATTCGAAAAAAAAAAATATATATTTTGATTTGCGTTTTCACTCAGAATTGAGTTTCTGACGCGTAGCAATGAGGCATTTCGGAAAACATTTGCTGGAATTCGTTTGTTGCGCGTCCGAAGTGCTGCCTCTAAGGTTTTCTTGAATTTTTGACTCCAGGATGTAGGCTGCTGCTCGGCTAAGATGCTGATATATAACGGTAAAATAAGAAATATATGCGCTATCAATTTTGAGAGTAACATGTTCACGACTTTTTTTGTAGGTATTAAAGCTACTACTTGAAATCATTATTAACTTTTGCTAGCAGAGTTTTTTTTACTAAAATAAAATTGTCAATGTGATTATTGGTATACCCTGTAAAAAGAGATAATGTATGCAGTGGGCCAGCAATACTGGGCAATTTAGTGTATTATTGCTCTATATTTTATCTCTAGCAAAATTCGAATGATTCTATTTTCGAGTTTTTATAGTTTTTTCTTCATTCAAATTTTAATGAAAATTTTTGATTTTTGCTTAAAAATGCACGGGAAGAAATCAAGTAAAAATATTTTTTAGCGAGTTTTTAAGTCCGCAAAAATGTACAGAATCTTTGAAAATGCCTGGGTATATCGAGATCGTTTGTAGCATTTTTTTCAGCAATTTTTTAAGCTACAAGAAAAATTTCAACATTTTTGATTGATTGCTAGAAAATGCCTGGGTATGTCAAGATCAGTTATAGCACTTTTTTAAAGCAATTTTCTAAGTTTACAAAAAAATACAACAAAATGCCTGGGTAGGTCGAGATCAGTTATAACACTTTTTTAAACCAATTTTCTAAGTTTACAAAAAAATACAATAAAATGCCTGGGTATATCAAGATCAGTTAAAGAAAGTTTTAGCAATTTTCTGTGTTCACAAAAAATTACAATATTTTCGATTGATTGCTGGAAAATGTCTGGGTATGTCGAGATCGGTTATAGCACTTTTTTGTGCAAAAAAAAAATTACAAAATTTGCGAATGTTTTCCACACAGGAAAAGTAATTATTAATTGTATTCAATTTCCTGAGTTCACGAAAAATGACAAAATTCAGTAATTTCCACTCAGAAAAAGTAAATGTTTCTATTAAAATTATGCGCTTAAAACTTAAACAAATTTAACTTATTTTAAATAATACTATATACAATATTAACTTTTTCACAGAAACTTCAAACAAACTTTATAAATGTAGTAAACAGTTGAAATTGTGAGTGTGTTTAAAAACAAGTGTGGGCTGTTCCGCATTCCGCCAAAGGCCTGCCATAGACTGAGGTTTATACTGACTATTTTGATATCACCGAGAAAAGCTACAACATAATTTGCAATAGGTCTAAGCCAAAATCAAATATTCTAAGCTATGCTCAACTGCATTAAATTAAAATTAAAATTAAAGCGAAAATGCAATTCGGAACAACTTTTGAGACACGAAAAAGAGATTTCAGAAAATCGGTTCAGCTTTTCTTTTCCTTGGTGCGGGTATGACGGCGCCGGGCACATTGACAATGCCCTCGGCTGTGATTAGGAACTCTGCAAAGGCGCTCGGCGTCTCCGGCGAGTAGATGATCTCCAGCTTGCGCACGGTGAGCAGGCGATCCTGCAGCTTGTGCTGCTTGGGCACCCTGGAGAGGCGTATGCGTGTGCGTCCCAAATTGGCCCACTGCAGCCCCAGACAGGGCACATCCTCGGACTGCCTGTGCTGCTCCTCCTGCAGGCTGGCGGCCATTTGATTGCTGCACACCACGGCGCATTGGTACTTGTCCGCATAGGCGAGCAGCGCGTTGACCATGCGCCGCATATCGCGCGAGCGCTCCGCGAAGTTCGTGTAGAGGCGAAAGATCGCCGCGACGGAGTCAATGACGATCAGTCCAATGCTGTGCTGCTGCAGCAGCTGCGGCAGGCGATGCTGGATGCACTGCAGCAGCGGTTGCTGCAGACGAACAGAGATGGCAGAATTAGTCAGAGAAGCAGACAGAGATTGGGCTGGACTCACGCTCTCGTACTGATGCTCTATGAAGATGTTGCCCAGCAGATTGAGCTGCTCCTGCGGGTAGCGTGCCTCGAATGCTTTGCTCAGCTGCAGCAGGCGGCGCGAGGGGAACACATCCTCGGTGCAGATGAAGGCCACGCCCTTGGCCAGTCCGCCCAGCCGTGTGGGCAGCTGCACACACAGCGACAGCTGCAGCAGCAGCTGCGACTTGCCCACACCGGCGGCGCCACAGATTTCCGTTATGCCGCGCGTCACAATGCCACCGTCCGTGCAGTTGTCCAGGGCTTCGCAGCCAAAGCTCAAGCGGGACCACTTTAGCCGCGCTGGCGGTCTAAAGAGCGAGAGTGCTAAAAGTGGATTAATTAGCGATTTGCACGGGTAAATGCCACTGCCTCACCTGACTGGGGCGTTTCGGCCAGCCACTTGGCCGCCGCCTCCTTCAGTATGCGCACATCCTCCGGGGTGCAGCTGCGCACACATGTGTCCAGCGCGCGCTGCCGTGTGTCCAGGAAGTTGACCCGCGGCGTCGTCAGTATCTCCTCCGGAGTGCGCACGTTGACTGGATAGCAGGGATTGGGTTTTATTTACACTGGCAGAACATGCTAATTGGGCACTCTGCTCCCCCCTCTTACCCCGCTGCGCAATCTCCTGCAGGTGCTGCGGCAACTGCTCCAGAAAGTTGTCCATGCTTGCGGGGCCAGCATGTGGCTTGCGCCGTGTGTGTGAGTGTGTTGCGTGCGAGGCGAGCACTCGAGGTGTCTCAACACCTCTTCAATTATCGCCAAGGCAGCGCAATAATTATTGATTTAACAAACAAAACCGAAACAAACATCAACAAATTAGCGCAAGGCGCGCGATCAGCTGTTCGAGGTGAGTATAGTGTTTGGTGTAGCCGGCTTGCAGTTCGTGGTGAATAGCAGCGCAAAGAAATACATGGTTAATTATATTATATAATTAAACTGCATACGAAAAACAGTAATTTAAATTAAATAAATAAAACTAAATAAACGTTTAACAAATAAAAACAGACCGCCTTGCATTAGCGGCAGGCTTGCGATCAGCTGTTCGAGCGTCAGCCTTGCTGGACAGTGGTGAATAGCGGGGATTTCATGGTGCATCGATAGTTTTCTTATATAATTAAATGAAACTATCGATATTTTGAACTTAGCTGCAGCTACAATCAACTGATCGTAGAAATTTCACTCTTTAACTGCTAATAAAAAAACACAATACACACACATGCGTATGTTTTACATAGTTGTTTCATTTAATTTGCTTATTTATCTGCACAATTCACAATCTTCAGAATAACACACAAGAAACGATAGTTCGATTACGGCAGCGGCAACACTGCCAGCATATCGATCGCTTGCGATTTGCGGAATTTTGGATATTTGTTGTTGTTGTAGTTGTTGTTGTTGTTGCTGGATTTGTTGTTGTGTTTAGTGTAATTGTTGTTGTGGCATTCGGTTAAAACAAACTATAACGAAGGCATCTCTACTTCTTCGGCTTGGACAGCTCCTCCAGGGCACGATTCTCGGCCTCGGCGCTGCGCCTCTTCTCCTCGGCCAATTTTGCGTCACGCACAACCTTCTGTTGCGCCTCGATTTCGCGCACCTTCTCCTCCTTCTTGGACAGACGGCTCTGGTGGGCGGCACCGTAGGCAATGCCCACAAGCAGCAGGGACCATCTGCCGAGCTTGATCAGAGGAGACACACGAACTGGAGCCTGAGACATGGTAGCTGTTTTGTTATGTAATAGGCGCAACGATATCTGCAAGCACAAATAGTTTGTCAGTCGCACACTGCATGGCGCTTGTAAGCAACACAACGCATTAAGCGTATCGCCATAAATTGCGCAAATTTTGCATTAAATAACTATATTTACCGAAAACCAATGCAAAACCAAATTCACTCCTGTTGTGGTATAACCTTAAAGCAGCTGTCAGACTGACAAGTGTGCTATCGATAGCTGCAAAAATATCGATGAGCCAGTGTTGCAAAAGTAGCGATTGCTTAGAGCGGCACAAATATGCTTTAAAATTTCAGAAATATTTATCAGTTCAGATTTATCAGTAAGAAAGTATAAGCAAAGCTAAATATTAGCAGGGAATAAAGTAAAAAAAATATGCTACTGTTTTTTATAAAGAAAATAGTATTGCATACGTGTGTGTTTATTATGCTTACAATAGCTGCATGTGAATAAATGCTTGTATATTTTGCAACTAATGTTGATAAGTAATTTTCCCAGTATTTTCCTAATAGTCTTTTTCGCACAAACATAAATCTTATTGGATTTTGCAAAAAAAGAAAAACAAAACCGTTACACTCGGTGTTTTTTGTGGCAACTCTGACTCGTTACTAGAAAATACCGCAGGCAGCGCACACACATCTCTAAGTGTGAATGTCAGAACTAAAGCTGGAAAAATTTTTGTTTTGTTGAAGACATGGCGATTTTTGCACATAAAACCGTTTGATTTCCATAATTTAGGCCCACAGCAGTGCAGGAAGTGCAACTTGAGAATTACACAAATTGAGACTTGCGCGACGCGTGAACGTAAGGCAAAAACAAAGCAAGAAAATTCCAACACAGACCTTGACTTGGCCCACACAGACACACGCAAGCACGCACACACACACACACACACGCACAAGGGTCAATACATACGCAGGCAAACGGGTTGAAAACGTCACAGCGCCAGCAGCGCGAGGAAAGAGTGAAGTGTGTGTGTTTTTGCAGCTGCTGCCGCTGCTGCTGCTCGGCCAACAAGCGGAATTAACCGAAACCGAGACAAAGCACTCACAAAATGGTCAATGTGCCGCCGCCGCTATTGTGCAGCACGCCACCCCCCATTGACTTTGGCGAGGACGACGACGACTCCGGGCTGCAGTCGACGCTGCACCTGGAAGACGCCGAGGCCGACGCCGACGGCGACGGCGATGCTGACGAATACTCGGAGTATGGCTTAGTCAGCGCTGCGAAAGGTAAACGCCCACACCTAGTTGCAGTTTTTGTTTTGCTT
This sequence comes from Zaprionus bogoriensis, assembly GCA_035046045.1. Lineage (NCBI taxonomy): Eukaryota > Metazoa > Arthropoda > Insecta > Diptera > Drosophilidae > Zaprionus > Zaprionus bogoriensis. The sequence continues at coordinate 681,278 of JAWNOI010000010.1, forward strand.
GCTAAATCTGCTTCCGTTCCTCCTCTAGCAGTGCCTGCGCTGCCAGAGCTGCCGGACTACAACGAGCTGAGCAATGGACACAGCCGCAACGCCGCGCCTGCTGCCACAGTGGAGGCCTTCAACTATCAGGTCAAAGCACCCGAGCAGCCGCCTGCCTTGGAGGAGCAGCAAGAGCAGCAGCCGGAGCAGGAGCAAGAGGAGGAGGAGGAGGCAAATACCGATACTTTGCCCTCGCTGAAGCTGGACAGCCTCAGTCTGTATTCCAGCGACAGTGTATCGCCCACACCATGCACCATGTCGCCCGTGGCCGATGAGAACCAAAGCGAAGCAACCAAAGCGCCCACACTGTGCCACCAGGTCACGCTGGAGGATGTGTCCGACGACAGTGACGAGGAGTGTTCGCCAAAGAAACCCAAAGAACTATTCATACCTGAGGGAGCCGCTGACTTCTTTGCCATAGAGATTGTGGCCACGCCCACGAGCATGCCCAGCACGCTAGCCATGCCTGCGGCGGCGTCTGCCTTCGCTGCATTCCAAGAGACGCCACCGCTGGACAGCGCTGCGCCGCTGCAGCAGCACCAGGACGAGGACGATGACTTCGGTGATTTTGCGGACTTCTCCGAGGCGCCAGCAATTGCGCCGGAGCCTGCGCCAGCAGCAGCAGCAGTGGAGCCTGCGCCCGCAGCAACAGCAGAGCCTGCGCCCGCAGCAGCAGTGGAGCCTGCGGCGGATGATGATGGCTTCGATGACTTTCAGGATTTCGTTGCGCCCACAGAAGCTGCAGCAGCAGTAGCAGACGATGACGACGACGATGATGACTTTGGCGACTTCTCGGAGCCGGCGTTTGCAATAGCTCCGGCTACAGCTCCAGCTGCAGCGCCAGCTGCAGTTGCTCTGCCCACACCAGTGCTGCCACAGCCGCCGCCGCCAGCCACGCCGCAGCTGAGCATCACGGAGCGCGTGAAGCCCGTGCTGGAGCTGATGTTTCCCAGCGAGCAGGCCTGCACCGCACCCCCGCCACCCGCCAAGCAGTCGCCGCTGGCCGAACTGCAGAGCCTGCACTTCGACGCCATCGAGCAGGCGCACGCGCTGGACTACCAGTGGGCGTGCTCGGAGATGCGCCACGCGCTCGTCCGCTCGCTGGCCATCGACTCGCGTAACATTGTACGTGCCCAGACGCGAGCTCTCGCTCTAATCTTATCGTCGTCTAATCTCGCTACTATCATCCCGCAGCTCTTTGGCGACAAGTGGAACTCGTCGATGCCACGTTTCGCCGCCAATCTCAGCTACGATCCGCTCAAGCCGCTGAAGCCGGTGGCAGCAGCACCCGCCGCACTGCTGGAGCCCCAGCAGGCGCCACTCTCCAGCTTCGGCGCGAGCTCCATGCAGCCGCCATTCGAGGGTAAGTCGCACGGCGCGCCCTGCCGCCCCCCCCCCCTGCCCGCCCACACACTACTTAGTTACCGCAAATTTACTGCTACACACGATTCTCGTAACCAAAATTGCCACCGCCGCTCGCTCGTTTCGACCCGGAAACCCCGCTCAAATCCCCCCCCCTCACTCCACCCCACCACAGCCTTGGAAATGCTTTAGTTGATCCGCCTGCTTTCGCTTGTCTAAACTAACAATCGATTGGCCTGCCGTACATTGGCTGTTCTCTTTTTCTATCGTTATCGTTATCGTTTTGAGTTTGCTTTCGAAAACCCCCAACAAAAACAACAACAACAACAAATGAACATCTCTTTGGATGACCGAAGTTTGCATGCACTTGCAGTATGATGGCATTAACTATACAATAGAGTATAATAATAGTAGTTAATCGATGATGCCTTTTAAAATTATTACATTAGGGGAGAAAAAAATACCGCATCGATGACAGAAAATAATCAATATCAACGATAGAGTATCGATATATACGATATCTAATGCGCTTATGCTAAGAGAGTGACAGCGAGAGCGGCAGAGCTAGTGATGTCAAAAAAAATTCATTAATCGATTATTGAATCATATGATTAATTTTAGCCAATCCGATTTTTAATTGCAATTAATCGAAAAAAATGAAAATAATCGATTAATCATATGATTTTTTGCACTAAGTCTTGTAATTTAAATCTTTAATCCAAATGCCGGGATTACAGAAGAAAATTATAAATACATAACTCTTTTATTTATTTAGTATAGAACTCAAAAATAATAATTTACACAGACGCGGGGTGGTCAATCTGTTCCTCTTTTCGGTGGCAGTTGCTCCCGCCTTTGAAAACAGACGTTCTGCTGGTACTGAAGTACCTATGAGAAAACAATACCGACGAGCTATAATATAAAGCTTTGGTTATACTACACACATGTCATCCCAGGCATTGACGACGTTGCATTTTAGTTCAAGGACTGGAGCGTTCAGGAAAAAACTGAGCTCGTCCTGAACAAGTGATGGGTCATCGCCTACTTTGCGGCGTTTGTGCGCCAACGACTTTTGGTGTGCTCATGGATCAAACTCAATTTCACCAGTGGATGATGCATCACTTGCGCTTTCCAGACTCTCATTCCGTTGTGAAAGATCCGCTATTTCTTTCCGAATATTCTTCATGGTTATGGCCAAGGCCATTGGATCATGGAAATGATTTTTTTTTTAAAACGCGGGTCCAGCAACGTTGATGCACCAATAAAAAAGAGCGCTCTATAGCTCCAAATCTACGTTCAAACTGTCCCAGTATAGTTGATTTCAGGTGGCTTGCTGTAGCCGACTTTCAATATTTGTTGGCGTCCGCAATGTGCAATTGCAAAAATATTTCCAAACTTTACTATAAGTTGTTGCCATTATAATTTGTTTGCCAATTTGTATTTTGCCGCAAAAAGTAGTGACGTGATTATTTTAGTAAGTAATCGATTATAGATTCAATTAATTGCAACTGTTTTTTCGATACAATTAAATCGTAAATTGAGTCCAAATAATCGATTATTGTGTATCATATGATTAATCGTGCCATCACTAGGCAGAGCCACTCCTTCGTGTGCATCAGTGCTTGCAAGTATTGGTGCACTCGGCAACTGTCACTAAGTCTAGGTGTAACTGCAGCGAGAGCAGCTTTGTATGTATTGGTGATCTCGCTAGCATAGGCGAGGCGCTGCGCGATGAGTCTGAGCAGGAGAGAGAGAGAGAGAGCGTAAATGGAGCGCCTTGCATGTGTTGGTGCACACCGTAACTGTTGCGCGTACGCACGACTGCGCTAGGAGCTAGGCTTGGTAAACCTGCAGAGAGAGCGCCAGCGAGAGCAGCTTTCTATGTACTGGTGATCTCGCTAAGCCGCGGGATACTCTAAGCATAGACGAGTCGCTACGGGGAGAGGCTAGGCAGGAGAGAGTAAATTAAGCGCCTTCGTGTTAATATGCGCGCATGAGTTGTCAGTAGCGATCGAGAAAGCAAGGGGGAAGGAGCGTTTATGCGGGTGCTTTCATAGAACGCCATTTTGTATGGTGCTTGTGAGGATACTATGAAAGATTTTTCAATTCGTGATAATTTTTTTAGTAGATTATTGATCCTTTAACTAAATAAGCTAATATTATTTAGTGAAAAAAATGTTCAAATAGAATACAGTCCTTCAAAATTATAGGTAGGGTTCTATAAAAAGAAATGATTTGGCACTCGCTTATTATTATCTTGAGCTTTTGCAATCAAAAAACCAAAATTTTAAGACAATATATTATTCACAATCTTTTTTTCGTAAAATATTTTGATACTAAAATAAAAATTTAACTATGGTATTTCTTGTTCGATCGAAAAAAAGGGAAATTAAGACAATAGGCAATGACAAAGCAAGGCTAATAAACCTATATATTAATACAGCTGCGAAAAAATAATAATTCGAACGACTTTCCTAGTAGGAATACCGAGAACTTGAAACTTAAGCTAGTGAATCAATACACAGACTTTGCATAGCTGATAAATAGACATAATAGCAATGGTATTAAATAGTAAGCTCCTAAAATAGTTAAAGTTTTGTATATAACTTGCATAAAGTGAAAAGATTTAAATAATTTTAGATAATTTTTTGTTTGACAGTGCTATTATTTTTTTTTGCCGACATTTTCGAGAACTTTCCTTAAAATGATGAAAACAATCAAAACTTTTCCTTTACTTATAATATGATTTAGAGTTTGCTGAGCCCAAAAATGTGTTTGAAAAGTATGAAAAAAATTGAAATATGCTCAGGACAAGTTTCGAAAAATTCGAGGAAGTAAAATAAAATGTTATTTTTTTTTTTTAAATTAAGGTTCCCGATTATAGGCACGGCTTATATAGCTATAGTATATTTTCATTCTGCAATCAAATTCAAAATAGGGGAATTAATAAGTTCGTGTAGAGTATTGTCCGTTTCATGTGGGATCGTCGTAATTTAAGAACGTTCGTAGAAATTCTTTTCCGATCGAGCGATCGATCTCTGCACTATAGTGCTATATCACGCTCCAGCCGCTGCAAGGGCATCCACAGAGGCAACACTTCTGTGCTCCCATTGTTGTTCCCCCCTCACCTGTTTTGACTTGATTCTTGCGCCCGTCATCTTTGATCTGAAAATTTATCCTTACGATAAATTGTATTTAGAATCACATGTACAGACCTTACAATTGGAACAACAACAACAACAAGTACAACTACAACAACAACAAGTACAACTACTACAACAACAAGAACAACAACAACAACTACAACAACTAGACCAAGTAACGATGGTGGCTAATGCTGATAAAATAAATCTTGTTACCTCTAACTACTCCCACAACAACAACAACAACAACTCCGACAACAACAATCATGACGATGCCTTGGATGCGCAACTGTCGCTGATGGAACCAACAACAACAACAACAACCACATTCGCGAATAACAACGACAATACGACAATCAACAAAAACAACAACAACAATCAAAACAACAACAACAACAATGAAATGCACCATTTTGTCAATCATTTTGCCACCATCTGCGACAATAATCGCAACAACAACAACAATAACAATAATCATGCAATAATAACAACCACAACAACAACTACTACAATTACAACAACAACTACTACAACAACAACAACAACAAACACAAATATCGCCTTGCTGGATCTTAGTAAGTTTCGTTGGCTACGTGCGTGTTGTGTAGTTGTGAAACTTTTATATATCTTTCTTTTGTTTTTTCAATATTACGACTACTCTAATTAGTAGGGAATAATACCGAAACTATATGTGGAGCATATAGAAATTTTGTTCAGATCATGTCGATATTATCATAAAGAAAAATTCGTAACTTCGTATTTATATTGTTTTTCAATGCAATTTTGTATTCAAAATTTCTTTTAGAAGAAGAAAAACTTAATATTTTTGATTGGTTGAGCTCGAGCTCAAATCTTCTTGAGCATCTATAATGCTATATCTTTAGATTTATATTCCAATCGTTTTCGAGCTCAAATTTATTGTTGCTTGATTAACAAGTAGACACTATATCTATGTATATATTTCTAAGAATATGCGATCTAAAATCTTCTTGATACTTATCGAATATAGAATCTTTACTATATATCCTTATAATCAAAAATTCCAAATATTGTCCGATTGTTTTTTTTTTTTTTTTTTTTGAAAATTGAAGACAAGTAGACTCTATCTTTATGTATATATTTATAATTATAATCGATCTAAAATCTTCTCGATATTTTTCGAATATATAATCTTTATAATCTAAAATTCCAAATATTTTCTAATTTTTTTGTTTTTTTAAATTGAACTCAATAACGACATTTTTCTTAACTCGAACTCAAACTTATTGATGCTTGATTAACAAGTTGAATCTATTGCTATATATTCATAATCATTTTTGTATTCTAACTCAAAAGGAATTGGCACATAAAAAAGCTGAAACTTTGTATTACTTTTATTTAACTACAGTTAAAGTCATTATTGGTTGCTTAACATACGAGGGTCGTTCAATAAGTCCTTAGAAAATCCGAGTGAAGAAATCCGAAATCCTATTTTTCGGACAGGATAAAAATGTTGGAAAAACGATTGGCAAAGTGTGTAGAGCTAAAAGGGGACTATGTTGAAAAATAAAAACAAATTCTGCAAAAAACAGTTTTTTTATATTTATTATTATTATTTATTTTTTCTAAAGACATATTGAACGACCCACGTATTTATATATCTTCATAATCATAATCAATACATCATTTCAATTTGATAATAATGATAGAAATCAAATATTGCGTTTTTCTACTGAAAATTAGCACACAAAGAGCTAAAACTATATAGCTATATATTCATAATCCAATAGATCTGCAATCTTATTGAAGCTTTTTTACTTCATAATCATAATTACTACAACATTTTTATTTTTCTGATAGATATTGCATTTTTTTAGCACACAAAAAGCTAAAACTATATAGCTATGTATTCATAATCCAAAAGATCTTTAATCTTAATGAAGCTTGTTTCCTAATTTGAATAGAAATTGAATTTCCACTCTCAAAATTTACATAAAAAATTAAAATTACATAAAATTAATGCTTGTTGAATGCATAGATTGTATATAGATATATATTCATATTCCAATAGGGATTCACTCTTATTGAAGCCTGCTTAATATACATATATTCTTTAAAAAATATATATATATATATATCCCGATCTGCATAATCACAATCTGTAAAGCTCTCCCACCTGTCTCGGTATTGTTTCCTGCCTCACATTTAAAGCCTGTGTATATGAACTTTTCCTATGCAAGTGCCACAGTTTTGCCCGCTCAGTTCTTGCTAGCAGGTTGTGTACTCCGCCTTCCCCCACCCCGCTGCACTAACTTAGTTAATCCGCATCTTTGAAGCGTGCTCATGTTGTTAAGTTGTCGAGTCTCTCCATACTGCAAAATACTTAATGCACTTTTCTTTCTGTGTGTGGTTCACAGGACTCGAAGCAACCACCGCAACAGCAGCCGCAGCAGAACCACCAGCAGCAGCAGCAACCACAACACAAACGAGCCAAATTGAAGCGCAGCCTGGCGCGACTCATGGGCAAGGCGCAGCGACAGACGGCGCCGGCGACGGCGACGGCATCGGTGGCAACAGTGGCAGTGGCACGGACGATGACGCCGCAGCAGCAGCATCAGTTTTTGCTGCTGCAGCAGCAGCAGCGACGCTACCGGCTGCTCTACCAGCAGACGGCGATGGCCACGGCTTCGACGACGACGAGCAGCAGCCTCAGCAGCAGCAGCAGCCACAGCAGCTGGAACTGAGAGGCGCTGCCACGCCCTCGCCACCACCAGCAGCAGCAGCAGCAACAACAACAGCAACAACACCTGCACTCAACAACAATAGCAACAGTAGCAGCAGCAGCAGCGGCGCCAGCTTCGCGCTGCCGCTCAAGGAGACGCATATCTACACGCCCTCAAAGTCGGACACGGCGGTGGCCAAGACGACAACGCTGGCGCCCATTGACTTCGACTACGAGATCGCCTCGGCGGGCATCATCATCGACGAGACGGTGGTGAAGAAGGAGTACCGCGATGTGGAGTACAAGCCGCCGCCCTTTGGCAAGCCCACGGCCACGGAGGATGATGACTTTAGCGATTTCCAGTCGGTGCCCGCCGGCAGCGGCGTACTAAAGCAACAGCCGCAGCAGCAGTCGCTGCAACAGCAACAGTTGCAGCCGCCGCGCAATGGCACGCCCACATTTGGCGAGCAGATGATACTCAGTCCGGCCATACTGCTGCCGCAGACAATTCCGCTGGCCAAGCCGAGCATCGAGTGGGGCGACAATGCGCTGGCCAGCATCAATGCCGAGGAGCTGGCGCGCATCGAGGAGCTTTTCTCGCATCAGTCCAAGCCGCCGACGATAAGCGCGACGGTGGCACAGAAGCCGCCGCCGCCACAGCAGCAGCAACAGCAGGAGGACGACGAGTGGTCGGACTTTGTCTCGGTGCCCATGCCCCAGCAGCAGCAGCAGCAGCATAATCGCAACAACAACAACAACAATGTTGCAGCGGCGGCAGCAGCAGTTGCTATTCCTGCTGCTGCTGCTCCTCCTAAGGATGACGACTGGTCGGACTTTGTGAGCAGCACGCCGCTGCCGGCGCGCGCTGCACCGCAGTTCAACTCGGGCGCCTGGCAGAGCGCCAACTTCTACAACAATCCGCTGAGTCTCTACCAGCAGCAGCAGCAGCATGCGCACAGCAATGTGCTGCCCAGGAGCAGCAACAGCAGCGGCGCCGGCAGCAACAACAACAACAACAACAACAGTGTGCCACAGCAGATACACATGATGCACGACTTCTCGACGGCGCCAACAGCGGCGGCGGCAGCAGCAACTGCAACCTATCAGCAGCAACATCATCAGCACCACCAGCAACAGTTGCAGCAGCAACAGCAGCAGCAGCAACAGCAGCAGCGACAACAATTTCAGCTGGGCAACGCCAAGGTGGCACCACGCATATCCCTCATACCCGATCTGAGCTTCGTGGCGCCGGCGCTGCCCACCAATGCTGGCGCCTTTATGAGCTCCTTGCCCAAGCCCAGTTTCGGTGGCAAGAAATGACAAAGGTCGCGCCGCATGCAGCAAGCGTCCGTGGCCGCGGGGTCCATGTTGCCGCCGCTGCTGCCACGCCCACTGGCGGCCGAGGCGAGCATCTTGACGTAGGCGTTGGCGCCAGCTCAGCTCAGCCCAGCCCAGCCCAGTCGAGTGTCAGTATTATACGAATCCGTCTTGATATTTATCCGATCATACAGCATACTGCACGCAATGCTGCTACTTGTTACTTGTTACTGTGTGTGTGTGTGGGTGTGCGAGTGTGTGTGTGCGAGTGTGTTGTTGTCGTTGTTATTGCTGTTGTTGCCGTTGCCGTTGCTGTTGTCGTCGTTGTCGTTGTCGTTGTCCTAGAACGTAGAGCCCTAGACATAGTCAAAGCAAACAGAAGCCCAAATTATATTTAGTGCAATATGTTTTCCGTCTGAATTTTATTTCGATAACAATGCCTAGAAAATATGTACTCAGCTAGGGGTTATCGCAGCAGTTATATTTGTAGACCCCTCCTTTCCTAGCTGCTGTTCCGAATATTGTAATTATGGTATATCTGGATTTTTGATATATTTTCAGTTTTTTCTGCTTTCAATATAAATCAGTTTTCTTTAAGATAATGCCTAGAGAAAATCTATATTTTATTTTTTCTCAAGTTTTTGTCCCCAAGTTCAGCAGACTAAATGATCTTTCCCAAGATATCGCACCAGCTAGTTTTGTAGTCCTTTCCCTGCTGCTGTTCCAAATTTAGCAATTATATCTGCATTTTTGATATATTTTCAGTTTGGCAAACAGATTTTTCTGCTTTCAACATAAATCATGTTTGTTTAAGAATTTATTTTTATTATTTTTTTTTTTTTTTTCAAATTATTTGTCCGTCAATTTTTTTTCCAAATTATTTACGTTCAAATTTTTGTTTGTTTTTGGAATTATTTGTCCTTCAATTTTTTTTTTTTTTTTTTCAAATTATTTACTTTTAATTTTTTTTCGAATTATTTGTCCCTAAAATTTTTTTTTTTTCAAATTATTTGTCGCAAAAATTTTTTTTCCAAATTTTTGTGTTTACATTTTTTTTTTTTTTTTCAAATTATTTGTCCTCCATTTTTTTTTCAAATTATTTACCTTTAATTTTTTTCCAATTATTTGTGCTTACAATTTTTTTTTTCTAATTTTTTGTTCTTAATTTTTTGTTTTTTTTTTTTCAAATTATTTGTCCTTTAGTTTTCTTTTTTTAATTTTTTCAATACCTTCAACTTTTTTTTTTAAATTATTTGTTCTTCAATTTTTAAAACATGTCCCCAAGTCCAGCAGCAGCAGAACTAAGTGATTTTTCCAAGATATTCCAAACTGAATATTATAATACTTTTAAGTCAGATTTTCTTAAAACAAGACTTTATTTTTAGCAGATATTTTTCTAGCTATATAAGCTAAAGTTTGGCCCAGTCTTAGCTGAAATGCACCGAATTTGAGTTCGTTAAATCGAAAAACAATTTTCGCAGTTCTGCTTAGTATTTCGCATAGTTGAGAAATGTGTTTATACTAGCGAGGTTCAACTGTAGTCCTTAGAGATTCGACTGGAAACGCTGCTTGTAGTCAGAGGAAATATTGTAGCCTCATCCTGTTATTCCTGCCAACATACTGAGTGTGCAGCCCAGTTGTAGCGTGTGTACTTAATACCACATAGCACTCCTTAACCCCACTACCCCCCTTCCCCCGCACACACACTTGTGTATATGTCGAAATCGATTAGTCTGGTTCATTCACACCCGATGCCCCAGCCATTCCAAGTGCGAGATACTCCAGGTCGTCGACACGAACCGCAGCCCGCCTAAGCGAACGTTTTCGATATGATATATTGAGATATATATATATATATATAGATGGTATATCTGCTGTATATGTAGCATATTAATTGTGTAAACTAGAACTTGTTACGACACTTTACAAAAGGCGCGCGAACATTCCAGCTGTAGTCATACTCGTATATATAGCATAGAGTATAGCGTATATAGTATATAGAGTCTGCCATGATCTCTACCAGAAGAAGGAATCGGCGAAGCAATTTGTGTTAATGTTTCATTTTATTTATTTTGTTGTTCTCCTTTTGTGTGTAGTGTGTGTGTGTGTGAGTGTGAGTTAAACAATTATATGTAATAAATTATAACTAAATTGTAACGATCGCAGCCGATCGTAGAGCTAACTGTAAATTATGCATTTGTGTTTTATTTCGCTAACAAGAATGAAATGTGGCTGAAATCGCAATGGAACTAAATAACTACATATGTGTGTGTGTGTGTGTGTGTGTGTGTATTACATTAATGGATAATGTACTTCGCGCAGAGAACTATGAATTATGAATAAAAATAAAAAACTAAATCGAAATCATTAATTAATTGTAATATTCTTGTTTATTGTTTAATTTGAACCAAGTTTTCTGCTCTTACGTAACTAACGATCTTTGTTTTTCATACTCTGCTGCTTGGCGGGGGGAAGGACGGGTACGGCATAGGTTAAGCTTAAGATTCTTCTAGTGTGGGGGGGAGTGAGGAGTGGGGCGACATGCCGGAAGGCCTGTAGGAGTCGTTGAAACCTGCTTAATATCTACTTCTCGCCTGAGGAAGCGCTATGCGAGATTTTCTCTCTCTTTCTCTTTTTGTCTCTCGGGAAGTTATCGGTTGTAAATGGTTGCTCTTCCTACTCTTTGCTCTTGTAATATTTTGCTTGCTAATACATATACTAAATATGATAATCATAGCTAGAACTAGTCAGAATTTTGTCGATTTGCTTTTTTTTTTTTTTTGATTTTGATTTTGGGATTGGCGAGGCGAGGTGCACGGGGTGTATACAGATAGCACTATGGCAGTAAATAGTACATAATATAATTAGCATACATAATAATAGTAATAATAATAATTATAATAATTTTACATATCTCTAGAGTCTCTATATAAATAGTGCTGTGTGTACGCGCATTAGAAATGTGTGAATGCATTAATTAATTAATTAACTAATTATTATTAATTAATTAATTATTATTAATTAATTAATTATTATTAATTAATTAATTATTATTAATTAATTAATTATTATTAATTAATTATTATTAATTAATTATTATTAATTAATTAATTATTATTAATTAATTAATTATTATTAATTAATTAATTATTATTAATTAATTAATTATTATTAATTAATTATTATTAATTAATTAATTATTATTAATTAATTAATTAATTAATGTTGGCGCTTAATGCTCAGGCTAATGTTTATGTTTATGTTTAATGTTTATGCTTATGTTTATGTTAATGTCATTATTATTAGGCTGCAACTTTTCGTCTAAATGTTCAACAGTTTTTCTCCTCAATCCAAAACACAATCTGCTTGCAGCTTCCTCAACTTCAAGTTCAACCTTTGCTCTGCAATCTTCAATCTTCAGCTCAGAGAATACTCCACTAAGTTAATTAGGCTAATCACAGGGGCGCGACAACAACGCGCCGATAGCCCCGATAGCTCCATGCTCCAAACGTCTGATCGACCGCGAAAATACCCTAACTAAAGCTGAGCTGCCGCTGCTTGGCGGATCAGAAGGCCAGCCAGGGATGATGCAGCAGCGACTCCTTGGACCGATCGCCATAGTCATAGGTGAGCTCCTCACCGGGCTCAATGTCATCCTTGGCCAGCAGCACCAGATGCGGCCGCTGCTTGATGACAACCACTTTGGTCATCAGGTTGCCGTTGCGCGAGTGATTGATCAGGCGTCCCAGCTTGCCGGTGTCCACGGTCGCATCGATGCAGTACTGCTGGCTCTTGTGCTTGAAGTAGTACATGTAGCAGCCGGCGTTCTCGTCCAGCGCATAGCGACGCTCGCGCTCGGTGGCCTCGCTGATGGGTATGAGATCGCCGACGTATTCCACCACGAACTCGTTGCGCTTGAAGTGGCGCTCGGCGACAACGCCACGGCCCTTACCCATGAAGTGACGCACCTGCAGGCCATCGCAGCGCTCCTCGAGCACGGCCTGCTCCAGGTTGCGCATCATCTCCTCCTTGACGGCAGTCTTGGTCTTGCGCACGCTGCGACGCACCGGGAAGAATTCGGTCATCTCGCGATTGCCATTGGTGGCGGCCAGCGGCTGGGATTTGCTTTGGCCCGCTGTCTTGGCCTTGGATGTGGCTGCTGCCTTGGCTCTGGGCTTGGCTGCGGCTGCCTTTGGTATTGTTGCCAACGGCTTGGGCATGGCCTTGGCTTTGTTCAGATTCTCACGCTCCTCGGCGGCCTTGAGCAGCGCGTGCACATCATCGTCGTCGTCGTTCTCCTCCTCGCCGATGTCATCGATGATGTCGTCGTCATCGTCGTGCACCAGCACAACCACATCCTCATTGGATGCCATGGAGCTGGGGCTGCGACTTGCGGGCTGTGGGTAAGGCGCTTGTGGCTTTGGCTGATTCAGTCTACGTCGCGACTTGCAACCACCTGTGGCGGCCAGCTGCAGCTGCAGCTGCAGTTTGCGTGGCGACTTGCGCGGCGAGGGCACCTCGCCCTTGGGCATGGCCTTGATGGGCGACGGGCAGAGTATGCGATGCGGTGTCGCCGGCTTGCGTCTGCGCATGCCCGCCGGCGAGCTGCCAGTGGGCATGACCAGGCTGCAGGCGACGCCACTGTCACAGGAACTGCTGTCGTGTTGGTCCAATTCGAAGGCAGGCGGCTGCACCTCCTGCTCCCGCTGCTCCTGCAACAGATCCTGCTCCAGCTCCAGTTCCTGCCCGTTGAGGCTAACAATCTGATTGAAGCGTCCGTTGAGCATGCAGGAACTGAGCACAGAGGGCGGCGACGAGAACACTGCGCTGGCCAGCTCGAAGCTCTTGTTGATGCGTATGCTGGAGGCCTTCGTGGGCGTACGATCGATGTCCAGCGTCAGCACCGGCTCCTGCAGGAATATATTGTCCGAGGTGCTGCTGCTGCTATGCGACGAGCTGTGGCTGTCCCGCAGCGCCGAGCGATGTGTCTGAAATGCCACCGTGCTCAAGCCTGCATCTGCTGTGGCTGTGTGTGTAGCTGTGCCTGTGCTAGTCACTGTGACTGTGTCTGTAGCTGTCTGAGCGTGTGTGTGTGTGCTGTGCGTCTCCGCCTCCAGCTCCTCATCGTGCTGATATGCAGCCGAGCTGTGGCTAGTCGAGGGTGAAGCTATGGACTGCGCGTCGTACAGCAGCGCATCCTCCTGCTCCTCCTCCTCCTGCTGCTGCTGCTGCCCCTCCGCTGTCGTCACGTGTGTCTGCTGCTGCTCCTGCTCCTCCTCCATTGTTATTGTCTTTTGCTCTGCATTTGCTGTCAGCTGCTTGGTAGCAGCATTTGCTCTGAAGAAGTTCTCAATGGTGCGTGTTTGCGAGCGCGTCGCCAGCGGCACGCCTGTGCACGAGAGAGACAGGGGGGGAGGGGGAGGAGGAGTAAATGTGAGTGTGTGTGTTAAGTTAACCTCAAAATGCGAGCGAAAAACTTACCTATTGTGCGGCCAGCCTCAGGCTTTGTTATTGCTGTTATTTTATTGTTGTTGTTGTTGTTGCTGTTGCTGTTGAGATTTTCATTGGCCTTCATGAGGCGGCAGTCTTTTCGCTTGGGGCTGGCAAAATATTGATCTTCAAGCAGATTATTGCTGGCCGCCGCCGCCGCTGCGACGGCGCTCATGGCTGGTGGCACCGCCAGCGCATCCACGTTTGAGGTTACCACCAGCAGGGCGGGCTCTTTGGCGGGCCGTGCGCGTCGACGAACCATTATCATTGAGCACTGCTGTTGTTGTTGTTGTTATTGTTGGATTGTCTTGGATGGCGGGCAGGAGGGGGTGCTCCAGCCGAGTCCGAGTTTATGGCTTACACTAAGGCAGCAAAGGGGTACAAGCACACACGCACACTACGAAAGAGACGACACGGAACGCAAAACAGACTGCAATTTGCATAAGTAGCAACAAAACGGAGACATTAAAACTGTTTTTTTTTTTTTTTTTTTTTTTTTGTGCTGCACACAACAACTACAACAACAACAACAGCACAGCGCGCGTACAGTTTTTGCCCCTCGACAAAAATATCGTACGTACGCTCGTTCTGTGTGTGTGTTACTGCTGTTGCTTGTGTCGCGAGCGAGTAGTGGAAGTGGAAGTGGAAGAGGAAGAAGGGGAGAAGCAGGAGGAGGAGAAAGAATGAAGCCTACCTATTATTATTTAGTTTTCTTGTCACAAATTCCGTCGTCATACGCAGCAGCGCATGTTTTGTATACTTTTCCTCTGTTTCGTACACATTGCTTTTTAATGTCGGCCGCCGTGTAATATTAATTTTACAGTCAGCAAGTCCAGCCAATATGCACTTTTTCTTTTTCCGCAAACTTTTTTTTTGTGTTTTATATTCCGTTTTGCCAGTAGAGTTGTTGATGTCGTATCGATAGGCACGCCTATCGATAAGTGTGTGTGTGTGTGTGTGCTGCAGATCAAGGCAACGAAAACAATGCCACTTATGCTTGGCATGTAAGCCAAAAGTATTGAAAATAATTCCAAAAATATACAGCTCAGTGAATTGTGTACAAACTAGTCAACTCTCATAGAAAACAAGTAAAAAATTACTATGCAATCGTTGTAAATTGATAACTGTACGTTTTACAACACTGCCAGCGACGGTGGCGCGCAAAATATCGCTGCTTGTTTACATATGCATTAATCGATAGCGGCAGCCGATAGTTGCAGCCGATTTGCCCATTAGCATCAAACGCCAAGCGAAATTTGCGGAGCGCGCGTGGAAAAACAGAATACTCGAGCGTAGCAGCGTTAACAGTGCTTGAACCTCAATGCGAACAGCATCAAAAGCAGTGCGCTGCAGTTGCCAACCGAATACATATCAATGCGCGTGAATTAAACGCACTCGTGCCGCTCAGTTTGCGAAAATAATTTGGGCGCCTTTTACACTGGGCCAATCGCGAGTCTGTGTCACCGTCTGCCCCCGTGGTGTGCCGCGCTGTGCCCTGCTGACCAGCCCGCCCGCCCGTTCCCGCCTGGCACACGGCGCCATTCCAGTTAAATAGTTAACTCGTTCAAAGCTCGAAGAGACTACTGTAATTAGGTGTAACTATGCCGATCTGCAAGCGCGACGGCTTCGATCTCAACCAGACTGAGGACAAGCATGATACATTCCACGACAACGACCTGGTCTTCTGCTGCTACATCACGAAGCGCATATTCCGGGATTACGAGTAAGTAGAGTTGCATCCCAGTTGTAGGACAGCGGCAAAGCAAACAATGCGCTAAAGTATACAACAAAGCGCGACGCTGATGAACGCATGCTTCTGCAGTCGAGCGATACATGCAGAAGCAGAGGGGAATTCATGTCATCGGTGAGGTGGGGTGGGGGGTAGGCGGCGACGGCGGCAGTGGAAAGCGCGCCAACCAAATTCACAGCTGCTGTGCGCGGCGTTGCCACCTAGTTGCAATTCAGTTCAATTCGAGAAACTAGTCAAAAGTTTACAAAATAAATTATTTAGCATGTTTGAAATTCAAATTAATGGAGTCTACTTTAAAATACAGCAGGACTTTGTTTCTAAGGCTTAGTTTGCCGAAATTTTAGACTCATCATAACATTTACTTATTAAAAAAAAATTTCATTTTGAAGCAAAAAAAAAAAAACAAAAAAAATTGTATTTGAAGCAAAAAAAAGCTATGATATTATTAAATTATTCCCAGTTTTTTTTTTAACTTGTTTTAATTTATTAAATCTTCTCTTAATTTTGAGACTAACAAAAAGTTTACGAATCTTAACGTAAAAAAATGAAATTAAATTGATAAAAAAAAGTTACGCTGGAAATTACGATCTTAAGAGTTTACCGACATTATTCAATAATAATAGCACGTCTGGAGTTTTTTTGAAAGCAATAATAATAACGTACGATACAAATGATTTTTTTTTGACATCTCAAAAGTTTTCTCAACATTTTTTCAATTTTCAGAGTTTTAAAAAAAAAAACATGTGCTAATTTATTTTTATTTTATTTGTTTTAAAGCAAGCTTTCTTGCTAATGTTTTTCGAAATTCTAGAAAATGCGTTCTTTAGAGTTTTCCCACTCTTTCCCAAACATAATCATTTTTTGAGTTTTATAATATTTCAAAAATATATATATTGTTGTTTTGATAATTTCAAAATTACACTTAATCTGTTGTCTATATGATTTTATCGAGTTTAATAAAATAATAAGCTTAGTAATATATTTTTTGAATTTTATAATATTTCAAAAGATTATACCATATATTGTTTTTTTTTTTATAATTTCAAAACTACACTTAATCATTTTTCTTAAAGATTTTATCGACATTGCACAAATAATTTGTCTTAATTTAATAAATTAATAAGCTTAGTAATATATTTTTTGAGTTTTATAGTATTTCAAAGGATTATAAATTGTTTTTTTTTTTGATAATTTTAAAACTACACTTAATCTGGTTTCTATAAGATCTTATCAAAAAATTATTCACAAATAATACGCTTATTAATATATTTTACAACATAATTTAAACAAAATAATTGCAGTCTTAAATGAAAAATAATATGTTTTTAATGCTCAATGCACCTTCCTGTCTTGAGTTTTATAACATCTTGTAAATTTAAATACTACACCTAATAGATAATTTTTTTAAATTAAAAAAAATGTTTTGAAAAATAAAATAAAATAAAATAATAATACTAATAAATTAAAATAAAATAAAATAATTAATTTTCTAGAGTATACACATATTAATAGTAAAGACCAAAGAATAAATAATAATAAATTCAATTGCCTTGCAGGAAATACTTTCGCCATGTCATGGCCATCAACTCGACAGTGTGGCAATGCGAGTCGACGGGCAAGGACAATCTGACGTACGAGGAGGCGCTGAAGAGCGAGCGGCTGGCGGCGCTGAAGCTCGAACAGTTCAAGCACAGTCTGCGTGCGCCGGCGCTGCTGCTGATCGAGCACGCACGCCAGTCGGCCATGCGGTCACTCAATCTGATCACCTCGAAGTTCCTGCGCAAGCGATACTTCCTCAACGAGGAGGTGTCCGTGGCGAACAAGCGGAACACCCTGTACAAGGTGGTGGGCATCAAGCTGGCCGAGAACCAGCCGGAGCCGAGCAACGGCATCTACGAGGAGACCGAGCAGCTAGAGTACCGCCTGCGTGGGCCCAACGGGGAGGAGATAACCGCACCGTTCAAGCAACTGCAACGCAAGCGCACCGAGTTCAGTCTGGAGAACCTGGCGATGTTCATCAAGAACAGCGTGACGCGCGTCGATGGAGTGCTGCGCGTCAAGCCCGATGTCTACAAGGAATATGTGACGGATGCGCAGATCAGCTTCGCCAGCGTCTTCATTGGCAAAATGCCCAGGTATTCGCCGGCTAAGGTCAAGGATCCCGCCAAGAAGCAGTCCACGCTCAACAAGTACATTGTGAAGGACGAGGAAATGCTGGCCAAGAGCAAGGCCATGGCCAAGGCCAAGGCCAAGACGCTGGCCGAGGAAATGGAGCGTGTGCGTCTCGAGAAGCAGGCCAGGCTCGCCGAGCTGGAGCGCCAGAAGGCGCAGAAGAAGGCCGAGCTGCTGCAGCGCGTCGAGGACGAGTGCAATATGCGCATGGCCAAAATGGAGGACTTGGAGCGCACGGATCAGCGCATGCTGCCGCGCTATCGCCCCATCAGCAGCCTGCTGCCCGACCAGATCCTCGGGGATGCGTTCATGCTGCGCGAGTTCATGCACAGCTACCAGGGCCTGCTCTGCGGCATGCAGGCCTTCCCGCAGAACCTCAGCTTCTACGAGATGGTG
Source organism: Zaprionus bogoriensis (assembly GCA_035046045.1). Lineage (NCBI taxonomy): Eukaryota > Metazoa > Arthropoda > Insecta > Diptera > Drosophilidae > Zaprionus > Zaprionus bogoriensis. Next base: position 699,648 of record JAWNOI010000010.1, read on the forward strand.
CGAGCGTTCAGCGCACGCGAGATTAACGGGCCGCTCTCGGACATCTTCCTGGTGCTGCTGGGCACGATCTTCGACCTGCAGAAGGAGGAGGAGAAGCACGGCGAGCTCAAGTATTTCGCGAGATTCCGGACGCACCAGGAGGAGCCCTACATCACTATGAGCCATGCCGCCCGCACCCATATCTATGTGAAGCGACACCTGGCCTTCGAGCTGAACGAGTTGCCGCTGAATCCGCAGAGCCTCAGCGAAGTGCTGCGCCTGCATCTGCTGGCATCGGGGGCGCAGGTTACGGAGCGCACGGAGAAGATGCGCTTGTGCTACCGCAACGGCTACCTCGCACGCGAGGATCCCGGCCTGGAGCTGCGCATGCGGCACGCCCGCATACTGCACACGCTGAAGTCGTTGCCCATAGCCAAGCTGGAGTTCGAGGACATCATGCTGGTGGTCAAGTGCCTGATGGCGCAGATCTTGAGCTACTCCGCCGCGCTCAGCATGATCGATGAGCGCATGGAGCGCATGGCCAAGGCAAGGCTGGAGCTGAGGTCTCTGGTGCTGGCCGAGAATCGACGTCTGGCCGCCGTCGAGCAGAGCAAGCGCACGATAGCCAAGGAGCTGCTGCAGGAGGCCGGCGACAAGCCGCCGACAGAGGAGCAAACGGAGGAGATGAACCGCCGCCTGGCCGAGCTGATGGCCCAGTCCCTGCGGGATCAGCGCAAGCACAAGCAGCAGATGCTCAAGGCGCACTCGGAGCTCTTCAACTACTTGGTCTTTCTGGGCATGGATCGCTGCTATCGCAAGTACTATGTGCTGGAGTCCATTCCGGGCATATTTGTTGAGCACGCGCTGGACGCCAACATGGACACGTGCCTGGCGCAGCCGCCGGTCAACAAGACGCCCGCCGAGATGACCAAAGAGGCGCTGCTGCCCACACAGCGTCGGGATCTGCGCTCGTATCTGCTCAAGCTCTACGGCGAGGAGGAGGCCAAGGCGTCGCAGCGCAAAAGCGGCGTCAAGCATTCGCTGGAGAACAGCAAAGAGGACAAGGAGAACCAGGAGAATCAGCTCAACGGGCATGCGGAGCCGCCACCACAACCCATGGAGGTGACCGAAGCAGTCGACGTAGCAGCAGAAGAAGCAGCAGCAGCAGCTGAAGCTGAAGCTGCGGCGCCAACGCGTCGATCGCGACGCAGTCGCATCGGCATCGGCGACGAGCAACCGCCGCCGGCAGCCGATGTCGTGGAGGAGCCACTGCCGGAGGTGCCAACTGCCAGCGATCTGTACATGTGCAGCGGCGATCCGAGCAACTGCATCGTGCACGCCGAGCAGCATCCGAAGCGACGCCACTGGGAGTACATCTGCGATCCGGACGTGATCGATGCGCTGATAGGATCCCTCAATCCGCTCGGCTATCGCGAGTCCCAGCTGCTGGAGGCGTTCACGCAGCAGCGGCCGCTGATCGACAAGCACATACGCAACTGCCCGGAGCAGGTGCTCAGTCTGGGTGACGAGAAGAAGCGCAAGAGGTTCAGCATGGCCATGCAGCAGGAGACGCAGCGCAAGTACGGACGCATCGTGAAGGAGGAGGATGCGAACGAGTCGCTGCGCCAGCAGCTCGTCGAGCGCATCATCAAGCTCGAGATGGACATCTACGAGGGCGACCTGGGCAAACTGAAGGTGAAGGACATGGCGAGATGGCGACAGAACCTCATCGACGACCAGTACGATCCGCAGGTCAAGCTGCAGTGGGGCCCGGGCAAGATGGAGAGCGAAGATGGCGACACGGACAACGAGTCGCACGAGAACTACGACGAGCAGGAGCTAAGAGTGCGCTATGGCCAATACTACGATCCCAGCGAGCATCTGGATGTGGACGAGAAGCGCAGCTCGGAGCAGCAGGAGGAGGAGGAGGATCCCCACCAGGTGCACATACACAATCTGGCGTGTGCGCTGGTGCAGGTGGAGCAGGGCATCGAGCCGCGTTTCCTCAAGCGGCCCTTCGGTCAGAGCAAGCAGCCACCCGCCAACCCGCAGCTTAGCCACCGGCCGCCCGCGAGCAAGCTGTTCCAGTGGGAGCTCTCGCTGATGAATAGCACCAGCTACTCGCAGATATTCCTGCACCTGAGCGTGCTCGACGATTGCATCCTGTGGCGCAACTCCATCAACAACTCCAAATGCAAGGTGTGCCGGCGTGATACCGATCCGATGCTCATCTGCGACAACTGCAACGGCGGCACGCACATGTACTGCATGCGGCCCAAGCTGCTCGCCGTGCCCGAGGGTAACTGGTACTGTGCGACTTGCGTGCGCAAGCTCGGATTCAAGAACTCCAGCGAGGAAGCGCGTACAACGCGAAGCCGAAGGCGTGAGATCTACACGAAGGACGGCGACGAGGAGAGCGATGAGCAGGAAGACGAAGAGGAGGAGGAGGAGGACGAGGAGGAGAAAGATGATGATGATGATCATAATGATGATGATGATGCTGACGAAGACGAGGACGACTATGTCAATGATGATGATGAGTCTGAGCACGAGGCAGACGTGCGGTCTACCATAAAGACGGAGTCATCTGTACGCCTGAAGATCGCGGCGACTGCGGCGAACACACGACGCTCGAGCAGACACAACGGCAGGCCGCTGAGGACTGCAAAGATCGAGAAGATTCTGGAGAGCGAGGACGACAGCGACGCTGCGCACGATGACACGGAGAACACTAATGGCGCAGCCGATTCGGATGCGGCCTCAGAGGAGCTGAGGTAAGTTCTAGAGCGGCAGAGAGCAGTTGTGTATCAGCTCTAACTATATATGCTACTATAACTTGCAGCTCGAGCCGATGCAGCCACTGCCGGAAGCTCAACTGCGACATCCACTGCGCCAGCTGCTCGCGCTCCTTCCACATGAAGTGCGTCGAGATCGGCAGGTGTCCGCCCGGCGGATACTACTGCAAGCACTGCAAGCCAAAGGAGCAGCAGCGATCGCGCCGACGTCCGCGTAAGTCGAGCAAATAATTTAAATATAAATGTAAATATAAATATAAATATAAATATAAATATAAATATAAATATAAATATAAATATAAATATAAATATAAATATAAATATAAATATAAATATAAATATAAATATAAATATAAATATAAATATAAATATAAATATAAATATAAATATAAATATAAATATAAATATAAATATAAATATAAATATAAATATAAATATAAATATAAATATAAATATAAATATAAATATAAATATAAATATAAATATAAATATAAATATAAATATAAATATAAATATAAATATAAATATAAATATAAATATAAATATAAATATAAATATAAATATAAATATAAATATAAATTATAATTATAAATATAAATATAAATATAAATATTAATTATAAATATAAATATAAATATTAATTATAAATATAAATATAAATATTAATTATAATTATAAATATAAATATAAATATAAATATAAATATAAATATAAATATAAATATAAATATAAATATAAATAAAAATATTAAAACCAATATCAATTGCAGATCCTGACGATGACAAGGATGAGGAGGAGCCCCAGTCCAAGCGGGCGCGTTCGGCTCGCATCTCGCTGCGCCTTTCCCTCGAAAAGTCCAACAACAATAACAATAACAACAACAACAACACGAGCAATCAGAATCGAAATCGTCGCTCGGGTCGCCGCACAAACGACAATCTGCCATTGAACAGCGCCGCGCTGTACGAGCTGCTGGAGCAGACGATGAAGCAGCAGGAGGCGTGGCCCTTCCTGCGCCCAGTGCTGAGCTCTGAGGTGCCGGACTACCACAAGATCATCAAGACGCCCATGGATCTGGCCAAGATCAAGTCCAAGCTCAACATGGGCGAGTACCAGCTGAACGAGGAGCTGCTCAGCGACATTCAATTGGTGTTCCGCAACTGCGACGAGTACAATGTGGAGGGTAACGAGGTCTACGAGTGAGTACCAGAGAGATAATGCTCTATCTGATAGATAGTAACGTTCTTCCTCCTATTTCCCCACAGTGCTGGCTGCAAGCTGGAGCGCTTCGTTATAGATCGCTGCAAGGATCTGATGCTGCCCTTTCGGCCCAGCGACATGAACGGCGAGCTAGTTTGCTAATCTGTCCGCCCCCCGCACTCTGCCCGGCATCGCGTGTACATTACTTAATTACATTAATTAGCCAGTATTTTATAATTACCAGTTAACAGTTATCAGTTACCATATTCGATTCGATTCAACTTTTCTGCAACGTTTCAGATTTTCCAATTTCCCCAGCAGCGAAACTAGCCTAAGCGAACTTTAGTTTTGTAGTCTGTTTTCTAGCGTTTAATATTATATTATATATTTTATTATAGTATGCATAAATTATTGTAGACATACACAGTTCACAGATTTAGCATTCAATACAAATAAAATAAAAGCCGAATACTTGCAACTCACACGCAACCCGCGAGCTTTTGCCATACATTTATCAGCTGTACACATTTTAGTAGAGAGACTACTCAATTCTGCAGGGTAGTAACTGTAGTTTAGACCCTGCTCAGCTGTAAGACTAATTGATTTATAGCTATATGTATTTATATCTATAGTTTGAACCCGCAGCTTGGAGAGACTGTAACTTCTTTATAAATAGGTCAAGTTTCAACCTGCACTTTAAACTGAATTCTTCGGGGATTTATCTATAGTTTCTATGGATTTTTCTCAGCTGTACAACTAATTGGCAAAAATTTAAACTCAAATCGTATGTCTCTCTGGAAGATTTCATACTTAATTTCTTGGGGCTTTATCTATAGTTTGTATGGATTTTTCCCAGCTGTACAATTAATTAATAGGAAAAACTTTAAACTCAATTTTTTACTCAAATCGTTTGTCTCTCTGGGTTCGACAAGTATTGTGGAAAATTGTATACTTGATTCTTTAGCAGTCCAGGGTTCAAGCTATAGATATTTTGAACACGCTCTGTCGCTTTTAGTGGTACGATTAATTCGCTTTACTTTCACTTCAATGCTGTTTGGATATATTCATAGTTCCAACGCTATGGCATACCATGCTTATAATATGTATTTCATAGGTATGTCCCCGGTATGTGCTTAGTATAGTAGAAATGTATTATATATATATTTCTTATGACTGTAAGTACGCTCGAGCCACATCGAGTGGGTGTGTGAGTGTGTGTGTATGATTGTTTATACATTTACAGTTAGGCATGTTTCAGCGTTTGCTTGATGGATCCAGTTCTTATAGCTAACATATTCGATATATTTCATTTGCTGCTTAAAAAAAAAAAGACCAATATCGTTTTATATAGCTTCAATCACATGTGACATGCAAGTTCTATACTTCTATATTCTCGACCATAGATAATATCCGCAGCACTTATGCCTAATCAATGTGTGAAATGAATTATGTGCGGAACACTGTCCTGGAGAGAGCGAGCGAGAGTAATTCTCAATTGTTGCGGAGATCAGAAATAAAGTATTCAAATTTCAAATATATATATATACCATATATAGAGCTGCTGGTTGGGTCACTCTGTGTGGGAAAGTAAAGCTAACTTACGAACTTAGAACTAAATTCTGAATACGTGCGATAACAGATCCGATAAAAGGTGTTCGGGATCTTCGAATTTTCCAAAGTAAAACCCACAAGACATCGAAGCTGTGTCGTTGTATTTGTAGAGCTAGAGGCCAGTCCCGTAAGAGTACTCCTAGCCAGCTCCAAAAAATTAGGGGGAACTCGCAGTAGCCCTTAGAATTCCATTTAAATGTTGGTTTGACTGGAGGAGGACGTGGACGTAGTTGGGGCTCCGAGTAGCAGCTGGAGCTGGTTGGGCCACTCTATATGGGAAAGTGAAGCCAACCCACAAGACATTGAAGCTGTGTCGCTGTATTTGTAGAGCTAGAGGCCAGTCCCGTAAGAGTACTCCTAGCCAGCTCCAAAAAATTAGGGGGAACTCGCAGTAGCCCTTAGAATTCCATTTAAATGTTGGTTTGACTGGAGGAGGACGTGGACGTAGTTGGCTCCGAGTAGCAGCTGGAGCTGGTTGGGCGACGGAAAGTGAAGCTAACTTCTTCTGGAGCTTCAAATTTTCCAATGTAAAACCCCACAAGACATAGAGCTAGAGCCTGTTCCGGAAGTGTACTCCTAGTCAGCTTCAAAAAAATATGGGGAACTCGTAGTAGCTCCTGTTGCTCTAAGAACTCCATTTAAATGTTGGTTTGACTGGAGGAGGACGTGGACGTGGTTGTCTCCGAGTAGCATACGCCATTGTTCACCTTATTGTTGTTGTTGTTATTGTTGTTGTTGTACTCAGCCAATTGTATGCTATTGTTATTGTTGTTGTTGTTGTTGCTGTTGCTCTCGCTGGCCTCCAGTACGTAGTGCATCGAGTTTGAGGTGCTGGGCGCCTGCGATAACTGCGCCTCCATCGAAGTGTTGGACGTGTCGTCGTCGGCATTGCTATTGCTGTCGTCGCCATCGTCGTCGTCGCTGGCGTGCGCCGCCGTCGCCAGGCCCTCGTCCTCGCCCTCGCCCAGCGGCTCATTGTCCTCGGTGTCGGGGTCCAGCCATTCCGTCTCGTACTCCATGGCATTGTCTTGCTCCTGTTCGCGCTGTCGGTCTCGTTCCCGCTCCCGCTCCCGTGCACGCTGCTGCTGCTGCCGCTGACTGCGTCGCGGACGGCGCACGGTGCGACGTCGCTTGATGGCAGCAAAACGCAGACGCATGAGCTTTCGCTTGCGCTCCAACTGCTCGAAACTGGCCTGCAGCGAGCCAACTGTGGGGTAAGGGAAAAAAGAGAAAAAAATGAAGTAATAGATATTAGAGAGTATAGATATATAGTAAGACTGGCTGTGGTTTCCGATTTTATGCGAATTTCGAAATGATATTGTAAATCAGAGAAAATTTTGGGTGTTTCCATACAAAAAGTAATGCTTAAATAGATTATTTCTATATACTATAGCAGCGCAATTTTTTTGAAATTTTAAAGAAAATTTTAAAGAATTTATAGTACTACTGTGGGCAAAAAGTAAGGTGAATATTTTTGTAAAGTCAAAATTCTTTATTTATTCTCCTAAATCAATTTCATCCCCTTGAAAGTAATCCCTTCCCGATAAAATACACTTATGCCAACGTTTTTTTAAATCCTCGAAACATGCCAAATAGTCCCTTTCCTCGAGAAAAAAAGAACTAGTTCGCCATCTTAAGCCCGCGAATTTTAAATTGAAAATTCACCTTACTTTATGCTCACAGTAGTATATTCTCTTTGGTTAAAACGCAGTTTCATATACATATACCTTGTAAGTTCTACCAAATATCAATTCAATGGCTTATGCTTAGGGCGCTTATCTACTTCGGTCAACAAGTTTTGAGTCGTAGTACTCGACTGGTACTCAAGGGTCTACAAATTGAATCAACAAATCTGCCCAAACTGCTTGCAAACTTTCGAGCTGAGCGAAACAAAAGCACAAAAGCAGCGAGGAGGACCAAAGGCACAAGGGGCACAAAGGGCAGTAACGGAAGCTTGACTCCGGCGGGTAAACAAACCGCCCACACCTGCCAATAATTGTGGGTATCGCACAACCCCAGAACCAAGACCCGCAGCCCGTCAGCTGTCAAGAGTCGCGCTGACAGTGGACAAACAGAAGGTGTCAACGGGCCCCCATTGTTTGCCAGGCTAAAGATACGCCTGTGGGGCTTGTCCGAGCTGCCTGCCAGCCTGCCTGCCTGGAGTCACTTGGCTCAGTTGCACTGACAATGGCGTCGCTGGCACAGCTAATTATGTTGATACTCCTGGCAGCAGTGGAGCCCATTGGGTGCTCGGCCGATTCCCTCGATGTGCTGCAGCTAATTTTAGCCCAGTTTGAGTGCAGCCTGGAGCTGCAGCTGCGTGACCCTAGGGACTTTGATAATCCGCTGGTCATGCAGCTGCTGCATCAGCAGAGCAGTCCGCTCAGCATTTTTGTGGCAGAAAAGAAGCAGCAGCAGTCCGAAGTGCAGCAGCAAACCCAGTCGGAGCAGCAATCCCAGCCGGAGCAGCAGTTACAGTCGGAGCAGCAGTCCGAGATGGAGCAGCAGTCCGGAATGGACTTCTATGCGCATCGTCATCGTCTCTTCATCTTCGAGCATGTGCGTCTGCTTCAGCAGCAGGTGCAGGCCTTTCGTGACGCCGTGGGCTTCTACATCGTGCTGCTGGAGCGTACCTCCGCCGATGAGCAGCGACTGCTGCTGCTGTTCATGGACGCGATCTGGCGAGAGCATCGACACAGTCGCATATACTATGTGCAGCAGCAGCTCGACCAGGTGCTGCTCTACAATCCCTTCGTGCGGCAGACTGTGCGGGCCGAGAACGCCGAGAGCTATGGACGCATCTATGGCAATCTGCAGGGCTTTCCACTGCGCGCCTACATCTTCGACTCGGTGTACTCCACGTTCATTGGGAATGGCAGCACCAAGCAGACCATCAGCGTCAGCGGACCCGACGCACTGGCAGCAGAGCTGGCGGCGCGGCAGCTCAACTTTACGCTCAACTATGTCTGGCCGGATGACGAGTTCTTCGGGTGAGTGGGAACAATTCCTTAGCCCGATTGCCCTTTCCATCTCACCTTTTGCAGCTCCCGGCAGCCGAATGGCTCGTTCAGCGGCGGCATAGGACGCGTGCATCGCCGCGAGCTGGACGTCGTCTTCGCGGGCTTCTTCATCAAGGATTACCTGTCGCCGCGCGTGCAGTTCAGCGCCGCCGTCTACATGGACGATCTGTGCGTCTACGTGAAGAAGGCGCAGCGCATACCGCAGTCGATTGTGCCGCTCTTCGCCGTGCGCCCGGACGTCTGGCTGTGCTTCCTGCTCGTGGGTTTCGCGTGCGCCTTCGTCTGGCTCTGCCTGCGCGCCTTGAATCTCGGCGTGCAGTTCGAGTGTGGCGCCATGCCCGACCTGTGCACGGCCTGGCGCATCTTTGTGGACACGTGGGTCGTGTGGGTGCGCGTGAATGTGAATCGCTATCCGCCGTACAGCTCGGAGCGCATCTTTCTGGCCTCGTTGTGCCTGGTCAGCGTCATCTTTGGCGCGCTGCTCGAGTCGAGCTTGGCCACGGCGTACATACGGCCGCTGTACTACAAGGATCCCAACACGCTCGAGGAGCTGGACAAGTCACAGATGCCCATCTACATCAAGCATCCGGCCTTCAAGGACGACCTCTTCTATGGCCACGACTCGGCGGTGTATCGTCGGCTGGACGCCAAGATGAAGCTTGTGGGAGAGGGCGAGGATCGCCTGATCAACATGATCTCACGGCTGGGCACCTTCGCTGGCGTCACACGCGCCGCCAGCCTGGAGCTGAGCGATAGGCGCTACATCATGACGCACAAGGTGCACAAGATACCGCAGTGCCCGAAGACCTATCACATCGGGTATGTGCTGCCACGGCCCTCGCCCTACCTCGAGGACATCAACAAGGTGCTGCTGCGTATTCTGGCCGGCGGCCTCATGGACTTCTGGATCAGCCTGGTGAAGGAGCAGGCCACGCTCAGCATCCATCAGTATCCCGAGTACCTCGCCGAGTTGCACGTCGGCCAGTGGAAGGTGCTCACTCTCTCCGACGTCCAGTTGGCCTTCTACGCCCTCGCCATGGGATGCCTGCTCGCCTCATGCGTTCATCTGCTCGAGTGCTACTGGTTCAGGGTGAACTGCTGCTCCAAGCCGAACCGGTTCGAGTCTGGCCAGGTCACGGTTCTGTATTCCCTCAGCCGCTCCGCTTACTGCGTGCAGACACCGCCCAAAGCGTCTTCGAAACGATTCACGGTTTGAACCGCTCCGAGTTCACGTTTTAAACCACTTCAGTTTGTAAGAGCATTCCTCACGCACTTGAACCTTAGCTTCAATAAATTTTTGCGAACCAGTTTGTTGTTAAACCGGTTCACGTTTGATCACCCCACTACTACATTCTAAAATTCGATTCGCTGTTTCCTATTGTTCCAAACCACAAGCTGGTAAATGAACCGGTTCCGTGAACCAACCATTCCGAAAATAAATCTAGCTCTGTACCAGTTCTTTGGACCAATAGCTGGTTAAGTAAAGGGTTCTTCGACCGCACCGAACTTTAATTCTAACTGTTCTTTATCACCAGTTCATTCAGTGAACTAGTTCAATAGAACACTTAGCTAAACCCAAGTTCATAAACCTGCACTGAACCGCGAATCAAAGTCTTCTCAGCCAATCACTGGTTCATGAACCAGTTCCGCGCACCGAACCGAACTTTCCAACGGTTGAATAAGGTTCAAGAAGTCAACGCTACTCACTCATTCGGAACTCGGGAGGCTTGCGGGGACTGCGACTGGCAGCCTGGGAAATGGACTCGCGTCGACTGCGCTCGCGCGCCGCAGCCTCGGCGGATGTGGTGGGCAGCTCGTCGTCGCCGAACAGGCGATGCGTCTCGTCCAGCCACTCGCTGATGCGCGCCTGCGTGGCCGCCTGACGCTGCTCGCCCAGCAGCCGCGCCAGCAACTGCTCCACATTGCGCTGCTGCTGGCCGCCGGTGCCCTTGACCGCCAGCTGGAGCAGTGCGCGTCGCTTCTTGGCGACGAGGTAGAAGATGCGATTCGGGTGGGTTTGCCAGCTGAGCTCGCTGACGTTCGGCGTGTCCATCTCGCTCTGCTCCTCCTCGTCCTCCTCTCCATTTTCCTCCTCCTCATCCTCGTCGTCGTCCTGCTCGTCGTCTTGCTGCTGCTGTTGCTGCGTCTCCTGCTCCTCCTCGTCGGTGGCGCTGTGGCTGTGCGCGCTGCGCTGCGAGGAGCTGGCGGAGCTGCTGTCACTGCCGCCGCTGCCACTGCTCGTCGTCTGGTGCAAATTGCCGGCGGTGCTGTCCTTGCTGTTGGTGTACCACGTCTCCAGCTCGCGCTGCACCAGCGTGTCGAAGAAGGCCAGCATGACCTGATCCTCCTCCGTGTTGCGCGTGCTAAAGTCCTGCGAGACATGATCCCATGTGTTGCGCAGCAGCGCACGCGTGCAGTACGGCGTATCCGAGGGCTCCGTCAGCGTGCCCTCCCAGCCCGCCTGCTCGAACGGGCTCCAGAACTGTAGCGAATGAAATCGTATTAATACGAATCCCCTAAAGCAACTATCGAGAGCTCACCTTGATGATCTTCTCCACGCCCGAGGAGGCGAGCAGACAGCGCTGGCGATTGTAGCGCACCTGATTGACAATGGAGCGATGCCCGGTGAGGATGACGGGCGGCGTGTCGATCCATTGGTTCTTGCGCTCCACTGCAGCAAGAGGGTAAGGATTCGAGAGATTAGAGCATTGCTATCAACTGGCTTTCCAGGTTGCACTTACGACTGACTCCGTCCAGACGCCAGACGAACATGTTGAAGTTGTCGGAGCCCGAGACGACGAGCTCGTCCTGCGGCCCAGCGAACGTGCAGCTCTTCATGGTGCACGAGTTGAAGTACTCGTCGTGGTAGAACGAGCACAGCGGCTCCGAGCTGTCCGGGCTGTAGAGGATCGGCGGCAGGCGGCGGTGCAGCGTGAGCAGCAGGCTGCCATTGCAATTGAAGCGCACGCTCATACAGCTCGGAGACTCCGTCACGTAGTTGTACTGGCACAGGGCTCTGCAGGAGGAAGAGATGAAGTAATAGCAGTATGAAGAGAAGTAGGTGGAGGAGTAGCAGTATGATAAGGAGTACGATTAGTAGAAGGAGGAGAAGGAGTAGCAAGAGGAGGAGGAGGAGGAATAAGAGGAGGAGTAGGAGGAGGAGGAGTAGGAGGAGAAGGATAAGAGTAGGAGATGGAGGAGTAGGAGGTGCAGGATGATAAGGAGAAAGAGGAAAAGTAAGAGAAAGAGCAGAAGGAGATGGAGCAGATGGAGGAGGTGTAAGAGGAAGAACAGGAGGAATAAGCGAAGGAGGTGGAGAGGAGGAAGAGAAGTTGGAGGAAGAGAAGTTGGAGGAAGAGAAGTTGGAGGAAGCGAAGTTGGAGGAGAAGTACGAGGAGGAGAAATAAAAGGAAGAAAAGCAGGTAGAATCGAAGCAGGATAAGGAGAAAAATGAGTAGAAGGAGGAGGAGCAGGAAAAGGAAGAAGAAGAGGAGGAGGAGGAGGAGGAGGTGTAGTATGTCAAGGAGCAGGAGGATGTGGATCAGGATAAGGAGGAGTGGGATGAGGAGAAAGAGCATCAATAGGAGGGGGAACAGAAAGAGGTGAATCAGTAGAAGTAGGTGAAGAATCAAGAAGAGCAACAGGAGGAGTACAAAAAGGAGGAGGTGCATTAGGTAAAGAAGCAGGAGTAGGATGAATAGGTAGAGCACGGGAAAGAGGAGGGAGTAAAGTAAAAGTAACAGAAGAAAGAGGAAAAGATGGAGGAGCAGGAAAAGGAGAATGAGATGAAGTAGGACAAGGTAAAGCAGATGAGAGACCAAGAGGAGGAGCAGGGGAAAGAAAACCAGGAGGAGAAGGAGAAGCAGAAGAAGAAGGGACAGAAAGTGGAAGAGGAGAATCAAGAATAGGAGCAGGAGAAGGGTCAGAAGGACGAGGAACTCACTGTGTGTGCTGTCGCAGATCCCAGAGCTGCGCGCCGCGCTTCGCATTCGCCGTGGCCAGAAAGTTGCCGTTGAGCGGATGAAACTCGACGGCGTTGAAAGGTGTCCGAAACTTGGCTATGGCCAGCGGCTCCGTCTTGCCCGCACGCAGGTCGTAGACCAGAATCTCGCCGTGCTCCGTGGCCACGCTGAACAGATTGGCGCTGGTGCGATCCACGCTCAGGCCGTACACAGGTCCGTCGTGCGAGAAGTAGTTCAGGTTCTTGCCGCTGCGAACAGGAAGCGGGATTAACAACGGCAGCTGGCGGGGATTGGCGGTCACTTACGTGCCCAAGTCATGCTGTATGACCAGGTCATCGTTGCCGCCGGAGAAGAGGTATGTGTTGAGCGTGTCGAAGCCCAGGCAGAAGATGTTGCTCGCGTGCTCGCCGTACATGACGCGCGGCTGCTCCTGCCCATTGCCCATGTGCGCCAGCGTCTGGTCCACATGCCACAGCAGCACGCGCTTGTCGTCGCCGCCTGCAAGAGCGAGAGAGAAGGAGAGTTGCTGTCGTAGCCTATCCCAATCCCCTGCTGCTACTCACCCGAGGCCAAGTACTCGCCGCCGTGACTGAACTCCAGCGCATTGACGCAGCCGTAGTGCCCGCTCAGATTGCGCTGGTAGAGATTCTCGGCGGCCTGCAGGCGCTGCCGGAAGATGCCCGCCTCCAGATTGCAGGCGCCGCGCTGCTGCAGCTCCCTGGCGCTCAGCGCATGATCCAGATTCAGGCTGCCGCCTGTGCCTGCTCCAACACCACCACCACCACCTCCAGTGCCTGCTACTGCTGCAGCGCCACGCGCAAAGCTCATGCTGCAGGCGAACGGAACAACGTTGCTGGGCAGGATGAAAGGAAGGAATCACTGGCGCCGCCGCTCCAACGACGTTGTATACATTTTGTCGACGTCGACGTCGCTGCTGGCGTTGCGAATGCTGCTGCCTGCGTTGTTGTCGTTGTTGCGCTCTACAAACTTCTGCTCTCGCTCTCTCACACTCGCTCTCTCCCTCTCTCTCTCTCTCTCTCTAACTTTATATCTTCTTACAAATTTATGCTTTAAATTGTTATTGCAATTGTTGCATTTGTTTAATTCGCTTTTACTTGCAGCACTCTGCGCATTTAACACACTTTTTTCTCGCTGCGACTGCGACGGCGACGGCAACGGCGACGGCGACGGCTTCTCTAGACTGGTTTAATCATCGGAATATGCTTTAATCAAAATGAAAACAGAAAGTATACGAGAAGCGTAGGAACAGCTGTTCGCGCTGGCCGAGCAGCTAACTAGAGATGTGCGCGTGCTCCACTCGAGGCGGCACGATAGCTGCGTTTTCAAATGGATTCCAATTGGAAATGCGTGACAGTGGGGAAAGTATTGAATTGGACTCCAACTGGAAATGCGTGCTGCTGTTAACACAGCGTGCACAATTAACGCTGTTAGGGTGACCAGTGCAATAGCATGCACAATAAGCACTTGGCCATTAACGCTGTTAGGGTGACCAATGCAATATCATGTTAATTGGATTTGAAATACAATTACGAATGAAGTGTGAGTTGGCAAAACACGCTCTTAGGGTGACCAAAATTAGAATTGTATTTAAATTAAGATTAATTCCTAGGGTGACCAGCTGCAAGCGCATTTTAAATGCAATACGAGTCAAATGTGAGTTGGCAAATCACGCTGTTAGGGTGACCAAAATTGAAATTGGATTTAAATTAAGATACATTATTAGGGTGACCAGCTGCATAATAGTACAAGATTCTAACAAGCGCGTATTGCAAGCAATACGAGTCAAATGTGAGTTGGCAAATCACGCTGTTAGGGTGACCAGCATTGGAATTGAATTATAATTAAGATACATGCTTAGGGTGACCAGATGCACAATAGTGCAAAATTCAGATAAGCCCGTAATACGAGTCAAATGTGAGTTAGGGCATTGGAATTTGTTTAAAATTAAGATACATTCTTAGGGTGACCAGCCGCACAATAGTGCACAATTTTGACAAATGTCAAATAATTGCAATACGAGTCAAATTTAAGTTTAAAAATAATGCTTTTAGGGTGGCTAGTTGCACAAAACTGCGAATGAGCTTCCAAAGAGCGAGCTAAAATTGCATGCGTAAAAAAATTACTTTTTAAATAGAAATGCGACGCAAATATGGCAAATCACAAGGTTAGGGTGACCAGACGCGCAATGTTGTGAGCTGAATTCCAAGCAAGCGAGCTTTTAATTGCAATATAATTTGAGATACTTACATATGCGTTATTTATTTCAATAGGACTTGGTTAGGCACGCAGTTAGGGTGACCAGATGTGCGCTTATAGTGAGTTTGCTTTGGATATAAGTTCAATTGGAAATGCTCGTTGCAATAGTAGTAAAAGCGATTCCAATATCCAATGCTAGGGTGACCAGATAAGCAATACAACAAGTTTCCCAAGGGAATTCTATTTGAAACGCGAACTTTTTTTACTTGCAATAAAACAATAATACTTCTTGCGAGAACCCGCTGCTAGGGTGACCAGTTGTGAGGGAGTTTTGAATGAAAATGCAATTGCTAGGGTGACCAGATGTGCAGTGCTATATGCGTTCAATACGCGTGAAGCCGAATAAAACCGGAGCAATTATTTGCTAAAACCGAGAATGATAATTTTCCTGCTATTTACAGGCGTCAAGCCCTTCGCCTGCTCTGCCTGCTCCGCCTGCCTGCCAAAATCTCGGCTAGCGCTGGCCAAGCGATCGGTTGATTTGTCAGTTTTTATTTACATATATGTTTTTAAACAGAAAGTACAGTAGAACACAAATTTCAGTAAATTCTTCACACGTTTTGGCAACACAAATTCCGCTTCTCGTCGAGCACCAAATGGAGGACGCCGTCAATAGCACCGAAGAGCTGCACGGTGAGCCTGGCGATCGCGTGGTATCTTAGCCGGCTACATCTATACCAATTACTCCCCTCCATCCTTCACAGCCCTGCTGGAGAAGGTGGAGAGCAAGCACGCGCAGGACAACATCTGCGGCTACCTGCGCAATCTGCAGTGCCGGCTGGGCCAGACGCTGCAGCAGCACTCGCAGATGATCCACTCCTCGGTGGGCCTGATCAAGGAGCTGGTCGAGGTGGCCAAGATGCTCGCGCTGTCGCAGTCCAACTCCGAGCTGCAGGCCAACAAGATCAAGCGTCTGATCAAGGAGTTCGAGAGCTTCAATGCCGGCGACACGAGTCCGGGCCTGAACGCCGCCGATGTGGTGCAGCTGCGCGATCTGATCGCCGACTATCGCCGCCTGGAGGAGAGTCAGCTGCTGCAGGACAGCCTGCTGAGCTTCAAGCATGCCAGGGACTCGCTCGAGAAGGTGGCGGCGCTGCTGCGGCAGCTGAATGCGGCGGGTTGGGAAATGGAGCTCGATGGGGAGACGGAACAGCGCTCGCCGGACACGGCGGCCCAGCTGGAGGGCAGCCAGAGCGCCAGTCGCAGTCTGCGCGAGAAGATTCGCGCCTTCAACAAGGCCTCCGAGCAGGGCGAGAACGCGTTGCAGAATTTCGCGCTGTGCTTCAGCAACAACAACAGCAGTACGAACATCGCCAACGTCAGCGCCTCGCTGCCCCCCGAGAACTCGAAGTCGCTCACCAACTCCGGCTACGAGGGCGACGTGGACAGCGAGGCGGACCAAATGCTCGGCAATTAGACGTGTGTGTTAGGCATAACTTTTTTAGTGACCCTCGTGAAAATATCTTGTTCATTTCGAGCTTTCGCTAATTTTATTAAAAATATCAACTAGACTCTAAGCTAAAAACGTGTAGAGACAGCTACAGTCGTGCACTGCACTCGACTGTCACATACCGTTCACCCATTGAGCGTACGAAATTCGGTTTAAATATGATCGCAATTCAGCTATAACTGCTCAGTTTATTGTCCAACTAGCTTTAAATTTGCAGTGTATGGTTAACCATACATATGCAAAATTTCAATATTTTTAAATTGCTAAATTCGCCTTTTATTTGAGCTTAAAATCGAAAATATCGATTTTTAATGGCGTTGGGTTTGACAAAAAAAAACTGTGAACTATACACCACCTACATCTGCTGTAGAAACCTCTTTATGCTGAATTTGGTGCTGCCAGCTCCTAAAATAGCTGAGCTAAGCGTGTTTATACAGACAAACGGACAGGCACGCGGACAAACTTATCAATAAAATACTCGAAATAAGCAAATATGGTGTATGGTACGCCAGGCTTACTTCTGCTAGTCGCATAGACTTAATATAACTAATATTTGCCAAGGGTGAACGGCATAAATATATAATATCTAAAATCACTAGAGCTAGACTGAGTTAGGATCACGGCGTTAGCAGGTCGTTCCGGCGGCGGCCTGAAAGAAGCTTGTGTAGTTGATGGCGAAGAATATGGAGACGGCGCCAATGGCTGAGCCCAGCTGGGTGATGGCGCCCACCCAGACCAGCGACTGGCCACCCTGGGCGCGCATGACGGTGGCGATGCCCAGCTTCGTGTAGCTGACGACGCCCAGCACGAGTGTCCAGGCGGCGACCTGCAGCAGAAGAAGCGTTTAGTTGAACTGCTACTAAACAGTTAGCTGGAGCTGGAAGCTGTACTCACCACCAGCACGACACCAATGGTCTGATCGTAGAGCGGCGGGTAGGGACTGAGAAAGGCCGTGGTGAAGACGTAGCTAACTAGCAGACCGGCCACGGCGGAGAGCGAGTAGATGACGCGCAGCGAGGTGAACTGCAGGAACATGGCCATGAAGCAGGCCACCGGATTGGCGATGACACTCAGCGTGGCGGACAGATGGTAGGCCTGTGTGCCGTACGGCGCACTCGAGTACGACTGGATGCTGCCGAACATGCCGTTGCTGAACAGTGATATGACACCCATGAGCAGCAGCAGTCCGGCGTACTGGCCACGGCTGAGCTTCTGTATGTGCTTGGCGGAGGCGGCATTGTCGTCCTGGCTGTACGCGTAGTTGTTGCCCTTGGTGACGGTGACCTCGGCGTATTCGCGCCGCGCCAGCGGCAATGCGTTGAGCAACGTATACCCGATGTAGCTCAGCACCAACAGGCCAAAGAGTATGAGGAAGAAGACTTTGGTGTCGAAGAGCGGCGGTTGCTTCACCAGCTCGAAGATCTCTTCGCCCGTTTCCGTGACGTTGACCAGCACGCAGCTGCCCTCGTTGCCGATGCCCTGCACCAGGGCCGTCACACTGGGCAGCAGTCCGCTCAGTCCTTCGCCAATGAAAAAGGTGACCATATACTGCTCCTTGAAGCGACCCATGTACGGCATGAAGAGCACGGAGCTGGTGCAGGCATTCAGCGCCGTGAAGATGGTCAGAATGAAGAGCGCCAGGCTGTGCTCGCTGCCAAAGACGACGGCGGTGCGTGAGTAGAAGAACGCGGTCAGCAGGCACGACAGGGTGCCCAAAGCGAGCACCGCGTGTATGGTCCAGCCATCGTTGAGCTTCCACGGCGAGTACTTCTGGCAGACAGTGTATAGCAGCGGACCCAGATTGCCCAGCTGCACCATGACGCTCAGGTAGGAGGGCAGGCTCCAGCCCTCCGGCGCCTCATTGACCAGCAGCGGCAGCTGTATGAAGGTACCGTTCACGCCCAGCCATGTCCCAATGCCGAAGCACATGGCCAGCAGGTCGACAATCAGACTGCGGTTCCGGAACACCCCGGCCGGACCACTGCTCGCCGTTCTTGTTGCCTTCTGTTCCATCTTGTTGCTAATGGGCTGCCAGTTGAAGAATGCACTCAGCTCGCTGGGCTCGTCTCTGGCACATCTGCAGGCAGGAAGATAAGGCGGCGCGGAGTTAGATAAGGCCCGATTACAACATTGTCTGGCCTAATCCCCATTTGCTTAGGCCCAATCTGACGAAACCAATGAGGTCGTCGCTCAAGTGGAAAGGGTATACGGCAAGCTGGGTACTCAGTGCTATTGAAATAGAAGATTAACTGATGCGATGCTAACTTCTTGCGGCTGAAGTCGATGGTCACCCTAAGCATGTGATTATTCTATTGTATTCTCAAGATAAAATACCATACACTATTTTTCTCATTTTTTAATAATTGTTTATATGAGATTATAGTGATTTATATAGGTATATATGCTATTGAAATATAAGATTAACTGTTGCTAACCTTTTGAAACTGAAGTGATTATTCTATTTTATTCTGAAGATAAATACCATACACTAGTTTTCTCATTTTTTAATAATTGCTTATATGAGATTATAATGATTTATATACTTGGAATATTAAATATTTTATTTAAAGATAATGTGCAATTTGTTTTTAATGCAGATTAACAGATTTACATGCTATTATGTTCTATGGTCACTCTAAGCACGAGATTATTCTAATCATATGGTATATACTACAGATAAGAGTTGGTTAACTAACTGCAGGTCATATTTCTATTTTTGGTACTGTTCAGTAGTTTGTCATATGGGATTTATCTAGTGATTTACATAATACTTTATACTTTATTTCAATATGTTGTTTGCAGATAGTGCAAAATTTATGCAGATTAGGAGAATTGCATTCGAACCTGTTTGAATGATAAATAATATCATCTGAAAGATAAGAGCTAACTGATTAAGAAAACATCTGTTTAATGCTGAGAATTGCTTTATCACTCATTGTCAAGTGATTTATTGTACATTACAATTCAAAATACTATACATTTTTAAAATTTCCGTGCAAACTAACTTTGATATTACGCGAAAAATGTGGTTTACCCTAGAGCTTGTAACTTTGTGGTCTTATGTAGACTGAAATATTTTCTTTCTAACATTTTCAGACTGTTCGAGTGATGAAACATTTCTCTATATAGTCTAACTATGCATATTATAATGATATATGATTTTTTTTAAAAATTTAATATTTCCTTAAAAATGTTGCTCAAGCTGAGCTCTAAACCTAATCGAGTGATCAAATATTTTTCTATCTGTTGTTGCTTGGCTTAGAAGAATGTCTACAGATAAAACGCAATTTATATGGAATATATATAGAGGATTTTTTAAAGTGTAACCTAACTTCGACACGCTGTTCGGACGGAACTAAAATGCAATCTCTAAAAATTTATTTACCTTACAGATAGTGGGAAAGTTGTGGTTTTATGGTGGAAATTTATAGTGTACGTAATATCTGAAGATTTCGGGCAGCGCCTGATATGCCATAATTTCAAGAGCAGAGCTTTTTAAAAAGCGCATAGTATTTACAAGACTCAAATTTGGGCCGGTAATACGAGCGAGCTGCAAATTGAACTTTGTATCGCAGCCGAAAGCTGAGCTCAAGCCATAAGAAAAACGAAGAATGTGCACTGAAGCAAAATTATTTGTAAAATAAATGAAAATATAATATCTGGAGTCTTTCAGGCTGGAAGCTTGGTCTCTATAATTAGTCTCAGATAATTAAGTCAGATCTGATCTGGCAGATAGCGCACTCCAAGCAGACATGCCAGCCATATCTTCGTTTCCATTAGTAACACTTTAGTCTGCGCTTATCGGATCTATTATAGCGGAACGTGAGCGTCTCGAGTGGGGCAATTCTAACAAGACTTTCTTCACGTATTCCCAATACAGATAACTTCTCAATTGCTTTATGATGTGTGATCGTGACGTCTACAGAGAGGTACTGCTTTGTTTGGAAAGTTTTGATGGTGTGGAAAATGCTGACGCGATGGAACTGGTTTTTCGCTTCGTTTCGCTCACCTGTCGAAATTCAGGGGCTCCGCTGCGGTGTCCAACGGCGTCGAGAGTACGGCGTATACTGCACCAGAGTGCGAAACTTTCTGGCTGGCTCCGGCCATGACAACTTCTCGGTGTTATTGTGGGATTTTCTAATTAATTTACGATCAATATGCCGATGCGGCGATTAGATTGCGGTGAGCTTCTCTCAGCCTGACACAGTGGGATGAATTCGGCAATTGACCGCTGGAAAAGATGGGGGCAGCGAGAGCAGGCAGAACTGGCAGTCAGCGCCACTGATTGAGCGTTAAATGCTTCCAGTGCTTCCAGGGCTTCCAGCGCTCTTAATGGGTTATGGCTCGAGACGTTTCCTGGAATGCGCTCGCTGCGATCAAATTTATTGGAATCGTATTTTCGCCAGAAATGACTTTGTTTCGTCGTATGGTAGAAATGTTATGGTGTCTGAATGTGAAGTCGTCACGTTATGCAATTGTCCGCCCGGCGAATTACGAGGAATTAGAAGTGTTATGGTTAATGTGTTATTGCCTGCTTGGCCGGAACGCGTGTGGCTCTGCTGCAGTCTGTTGGCCATTACAATTTAAATTTCGCTAGGCGCTCCATAAATAATAAATACAAAATCTGACAAGGCAATAAAATCAGCTGGTTGTCATTAGGCGACGTGAAGTCAACTAGAAGGTAGCGCGGCCTTCGCCAGCGCGCAACTCCATGCTCAGTCGGAAGTGCTCAGCTGTGACGTCACAGCTGTTGAGTAGTGGCGTGTGGTAATTGGGTAACAAAAATGTAGATAACGCATAAGCACTAAGCACACAAAAGCGTTAGCGGTGAAGGTTACTTTGAAAAATGTGACGAGGATCACAATTTAATTGAAGCAAGCAATCTATATTAAATTAATAATAAATTAAAAAATTAAATTAGAATAAATTACATTTATATTAAATAAAAATATAATAAATGTTATATAAATATAACGACGATATAAAAAGTTATTTCAGCAAATTTGTAGACAATACGCATGAGACAAATAAATCTTTTCTTCGTGCTGTAAAGCTGAAAAATTTAATTGAAGCAAGCAATTTATATTAAAAAGAAAATGTAATAAATGTTATATAAATATTATAAAAACTAATTTCAGCAAATTTGTAGACAACAGAGATGAAATAAATTAATCTGTTTTACTTTTATAGAAATTTACGAGCACTTGCGTGCTTTAGTTTTTTTGTATGTGCCACACACCTTATGGAGGCACTACACAATCATTTTATTTATTTAAAATGGCAGGGAAAATGCAAGAAAAATTCGTTTAGTAAAATTTTCGAGACAAAGCCATTAATAAATCTATAAAAACTTAAATATAATGTAGAAAAAATAAAACAATATACAAAAATAGGTGATTTTTTTGTGTCTACTTAAAGTCGGATTATTTTCAATGAAATGTGCTACACACCTTATGGAAGCACTACATAATCACTTCATTAATTTAAAATGTCAAGTAAAATGCAAGCATCATTCGTATTTGAGACAAAGCTATTAACAGAAACTATAAAAACAAATAAAAGAATGAAGAAAAAATAAAACAATATACTAAAATAATTTTTTTTTGTTTTTAGACACATGCGCGCCTTCAGAAATTGTGCATATTTTCAATTTTAATTTTAATTCTCATAATGCAATCGTATAGTGTTTATTTTATTCCGTTGTGGCGTCACAAAAGCGTCTCGGCGAATTAAAAGCGGCGACCTGCGCAAAGCGAGGCAGCGCACATGTTGTTACTGGAAAGAGAGCGCTAGCGAGAGAGAGGGAGAGAGAGAGCAGTGCTGTATTTATTTGTGCAATGAGCGTGTTTATTGCCTAATGGAATCGAAGCCAGAACCCAAATGAATGAATGCAATATGTTTGAACTAGAACCAACGAATAATTTGATGATGATAACAATAGCTTTTAGCTGAATCACTCGAGTCACTCGAAGTCTCAAGCAGCCAGTGGAGTCTTTTGTGGGAATAATTGTAATCAGTATTTAATTGCAGTCGCCCTCTGTGCCATTGGTGCATGTGTCCGTCTAGTGCGCACAGAGCTGTTGGTACCACTTCTTGCTGTCGCGACAGCGTGGATTGGTGCACATGGGGCAGCGCATCAAGAACTTGGGATTGACCGACTGATTGGATTTCAGGTGGTCGGCGACGACGGTGCTCAGCGCCTCGATGAACAGCGGATGATCGTTGGGTGCAGCGGCGCGGCGGATCTCCTCGACGCCCACCTCCTTGGCCAGCTCGTCGCAGTACTCGATGTCCAGTTCGTGCAGCGTCTCGATGTGCTCGTTCACGAATGCAATGGGCACCAGTATGAAGTTCTTTAGGCCCTGCTTCACATAGCCCTGGAAAGAGGAGAGCAGCAGTCAGTGGCGGCGTGGCTGGGAGCATTTGTTGTGGTCTCACCTTGATGGCATCGTCGGTGGCAGGTGCCAGCCAGGGCAGTGGTCCCACCTTCGATTGCCAGGCCAAGCTGTAGGGATTGCTCTGGCCCAGCTCCTGCATGACCATGTGCACGCTGGCACCGATCTCCGAGGGATACGCATCGCCCCTGTTGACCGCCTTGAGCGGCAGCGAGTGCGCCGTGAAGAGTATGACCACATCGTTGCGCTTCGTCGGCACAAACTTGGCCAGCTCCTCGCGTATGCGCTGGGCGAAGGTCTTGATCAGCAGCGGGTGTGTGCCCCAGCGATCGATAATGCTCCACTTGATGTCGGAGGGCAGGGCACTGCGGATGAACTGATTAAGTAACCTGCTCTCACTCTCTTCTGCAGTATGACTACCTACTTTTCACGGTAGTGGGAATAGATGGAGTTGAAGCTGGAGCCGGATGTGGCGCAGCTGTACTGTGGGTACTGTGAGAAGATCACAACTCGCTCCGGCTTGTCGCTGCAAGTTGGAAATATATATATATATATATATACATGCTATGGTATCCAGTACTATGGACTGACCTCTCGATCTGCGCAAGGGTGTCCTCGGTGAGCGGATTGACGTAACGAAAGCCCACGTAGTGCTTGTGCGGCGCCGTGGCCGGCGACACCTTGTCCAGCTGCTCGCACATGAGCTGCCCCTGCAGCTCCGTCCACTTGAGTATGGGCGACCCGCCGCCGATTTCCTTGTACTTCTTCTGCACCTCCGGCGTGCGGCGCTGCGCAATCCATGGCCCCAGTCTGCTCTGCACCGGCAGCTGTATCATATCGCGATCCGTCATGATGCGCAGCAGATACTCGTGCACCTGATCCGTGTGCTGGGGGCCGCCCATGTTCAGCATGAGTATCGCTGTCTTCGCCTTCTGTTGTTGTTGTTGTTGGCTGTTGAAGCGCGCTGCGCTGCCGGCGAAGCTGCCAACATTGTCTGCAAGCAATTGGTTTGAGCTTCCCTCATAATACGAGTTTCATTTACTTACTTGCAAGCAGCTTGCATATATTTCTATTATGCAAAAACATTGTTTTAACTGAAATAACTGAAATACCGTCTTCTTTGGCAGTCGTAAAAGTCCGATATTACATGGACATATAAGACGATATTTGCTTGCGATATATCGTAGCAGTTGCAGTCAACTGCCGGCACATCGATAAGTATCGTGGTGTTAGCAATACATCGATATGCATGCACTGTTAATAACATAGCAGTGCACTGTTAACTGCCGGGACGCCGTGCAAGCGTAAACAAAAATTTGGTTTGAATTAAGCCAAGAAAATCGGAAATAACGCTTAAAAAAACTGGTTTTAAGAACAGGACACTCAATTAACGCACACTAAGCTTGGTTTGTGGCTGAATATATTGAAATGTATTTTTAAAATTAATCGCCTCGATTTTTAGCCATCGATGATGAAGCTATAACAAGCAGCAGAGCAAAGCAAAGGGCGCAACGTGCTGCAGAATGTCCTTGAAGCGCTACAGGATGAAGGCCAAGCCGGTTCTCAATCGGGACGAACTGCTGCAGAGCATTGTGCGAGACCGCGCCGTGCTCAACGCCTACTGCCAAGACCTGGCCACACGCGAGTCTGCGTCGACGGCGTCGCCGCGGACTTCCGCGCTGGTGCTGCGGAATGGCGCTCCGAAGCGGACGCCAGTGAAGCAACGGGACAGCTACGATCTGTTCTTCGAGAGCGCCTGCATCAGCATCAAGAGTCTGCCGCCGAAGCTGGCGGCCGAGGCGAAGAGTCGCATATCGCAGATAATCACCGAGTTCGAGCTGCGCGCCATAACGGAGCAGGAGGAGCAGGCGCAGCAGATGGCCAAGAGCCTCGTGGAGCCCTCGTCTGGGATTGTGTACGAATTTCAGGCGTACACCTGACCGAACAGGCTGAGCTGTCGCTGCATTAACTGTCGCCTTTGAACGAATGTATTATATATCCGGCCGAATACAACGTTAGAACCAAAAAAACCTAAATTCAGTATTCGGCCTAATCAAGTTGTGGACCCTTTACTCTAAATTTAAAATTTTTTTGTTAAAAAAAAAAAAAAAAAACCATAAAGAAAATCTTATGTGCCCAAGATGAAGCCAAAGGTGTGCATTATTGGCGCTGAGAGCTGGTAGGTTGTCCAGATCCTCAGCCGCTCCTCCTCCTCCGTCGACGGTCGCTTTCTTTCTCTCTTTGCTTTTTAGGGGTTCTGCAATCTCCACGGCTGTGTGTAAAAATGTCCTGGAGGGAGATTTCCACAAACGCGTGAACATCTACGTGTTCGACGAGTTGGTCCGAAGCAATTACCTCTCGGAGGTGATCAATGAGCGGCACGAGAACATCAAGTACCTGCCGGGCATTAACCTGCCGCACAACCTGGTAAGATGATGTAGCATCTGGTAGCTGCTAGGGGGGCTCTCACCGTGTCATCTGCGCTCTGCAGATTGCCGTTAATGATCTGCTGGAGGCCGCGGAGCAGGCGGATATCTTGATATTCGCCACATCGCACGACTTTCTCAAATCCTATTGCAACATATTGGCGGGCAAGGTGAAGAAGACCGCATATGCCATCTCGCTAATAAAGGGACTAGACCACATCAGCGATGGGGAGATAGGCCTGTACTCGGAAGCCATCGCGGAGCAGCTGCAGATACCGTGCTACTCGCTAATGACCGCCAGCAGTGCCATGGAGATGGCACAGGGCAAGCTCTGCGAGATCACCATTGGGTGCAATAACCATGCCCATTCCCAGCAGCTGGGCACCCTGCTGCAGACCGAGAACTGCAAGGTGTTCAGCATTGACGATGTCGAGGGTGTCGAGCTGTGCCACACGCTCAAGGATCTGGTTGCGCTCAGCGCCGGCTTCATTGATGGCCTGCGACTGGGGGACAATGCTCGGGTCGCCTGCCTTCACTTAGGCCTCAAGGAGATGATGCGCTTCATCAAGGCCTATAATCCCACTACCAAACTGTGCACCTTCTTCGAGAGCTGCGGCATTGCCAACTCCGTGGCGGCCTCCTACGGTTAGCGGGTAACTCCACTTGCTAGATGTACTACTCTTATCCCCCCCACTCTCCCCCCAGCTGATAAGAATGTCACGTTTGCCAAGAACTTTGTCACGATGCGGAAGACAGTGCAGGAAATCGAAGCGAATCTTCTGAATGGCCGCAAGCTGCTCGGCCCGTTGATTGCCGGTGAGATCTTTGCCTTTTTGGAAAGGGAACAGCTACAGGAACAGTAAGAAAACCTAGACTTTCGGTAGTATATGCAAATATTTTCTTAAATCACACAATTTGCCAAGGTATCCGCTCTTCACGATCATCCATCGTATCTGCCAGAACGAAGTGCCACCAGATGAGATTGTAGAGACCCTGCGCACGCACCCAGACTTAAGGTAGTACTTTCGAAAATATATTCATATATCTATATTAATACTTTCCTCAATTCAGCAACTACTCCATTACGCAACTGCAGAAGGAAGAGTACAACATGATGCCCCTACCCTATTCCAACAGTATTCTTGACAATCTGGAAGACACAATTCCAGAGCAGATCCCCTGCTCGGTGCGAGTGTATCATGATGCAAACGACAACGAATGGATCGCATATCCTAACAAAAGTATACCCAGCGTTGAATTTGATGATCGCTTCCTAGACGCAGTTAGGTCCACGACAGATCTCCAACAACCTTGTAAAGACAATATGGAGTTCTCCTTTGAGATCGGTTCGAACGATACTAAGCCAGAAATATACCATAAGCTTAAGGAAGCTACGGAGAAGCCATTTCTTGGTGACAATGTTTCGATAGAACAGGATAGATTTCCAGGTAATTCGGAATTTTTTTCCGGAGATGATAAAAGCGACGCAATGCCCCATCAAGCAGTTCCCAACGACGTCGGGTTCAATTGGACCACGCAGACGCGGCTTAGAGACGTACATATTCCAATGCAGCCAATGACAGTGGCACGGGGAGGTAACGATTCCACTTCAAATTCGGATCCGAATCAATCCCGTCTTGTCGGGTTGACGAACCTCATTGAACGACATGTCAGACCTTTCAATGACAAATTCAAAGCTCTAAAGGTGCGGGTTAAGGTCAAGGTGGACGATGCCAAGTCCAGTCTAGGTAAGTCAAAGCAGAAGAAAATCCCCATGGACAAGGGAGATAAAGGCACGCATAATCTGCATGTGCGGAAAGCTGGCTCAAAAAAAGAGGACGATGACAAGACTTCTGAACAGAACAATGAAAATAAGGTTATCCCGCCTAGGAAAAGCCAGTCAGAAAATGATAAAGCAACGTGGTTAGTAAACTTTAGAGAAATTCAGAGAAAAGCCCAAGAGCAAAGTGAACAAAAAACTCCGCAAGTGGAAATTAACGTAAAAGGACCGCCTGAAGTCGAGAAAGTGAAAATTGTCAAGGATCACAAGTACAGTGTTCATAATCCAGAAGATCCGCAGGGTGTGGAGGCACTGGAAGTAGCGTTGAAAAAAAGAGATTATATACAGGAAAAAATGGATCCCTTTAATGCCATGGGCGAACGAACTGTGCCCTTGCAATTCTCAACGACAAAAAATGCCTTTCTTCCGCCCCGTCAACCCGAACCCGCAGAAAATGAGGCCGTGGCGGAGGATAAGAAGAGCGCCATGTCTCCTTCTGTAGAATCAAGTAATTCGGAAAGTAAGGAAACTAGTACTGAGGAAGGAATTGAAGAAAGTAAATCAATAAATCCCAAATCAAATTCCAAGGATACGGATATAGGCGAGGAGCTGAAACTGGCGCATGAGTTTCTGAATCAAAACTCAAGCGTTATCAAGAAAATGATGGAGAGTTCAGCTTTAGAAAAAAGCACAAATGAGTCTTCGAATGCTCTTAAGTCTGGCAAATCAAATGAAGCTGAAAATCTTAATGCGGCCTACGCGAGTTTCGAACAGATTGAACAGGGCAAAGATTTCCAGGATAAGGAACATAAATTGAAAAGAGGAGAGGAAGGTGCGAAAACAAAATTTTTGCCGCCAGAAGAACAAGAACATATTCCGAGTCGTGTGCACTCCAAGAGGCAAGGCCTAGGAGAGAGTCTCACTGCTGTGGCGCTCGATGATAAGAGTTTTGATACATTCGATAAGGATAATCAGCAGCATACGAAAGCTAAAGGCTTGGCGACGACCATCGATGAATACTCCACAAAGTTGGAGACAATCGAAGATTCTTTAGACGAAGTGTACGAGGAAAAGAGCAATACTAAAACTATTTCTGCTAAGGAGCAAGAAGGCTCTGACTATTCCGATCGCCTTAAAATGGAGGAGGATAGTTCAAAGACATACAAAGACAAGATGCCTGAGCGCAAATACGACAGTCTGAACTCAAGTGAGAATAAAACAAGTGAACCTTTTGCCGAGTATGAGGATATGCAGTTAGAAGATGAAAGAAAGACCAGAGCTATTGATGAGGAAAGTTCTAATGAATTAGACAGAATTTACCGCAACATTCACAGGGACCATCCAGACGAAATCAATGAAAGTGTTCGATTGGTTGACATTCAAGAATCATCAAAGAATCCTTACGGTAGCAAGGAAGATCCCAGCCACCGGTACTACCATGGAAATAATGATTCTGACCAGTCTCCAGAATGGTCGTGGTTATTTGAAAGCGATAAATTTCTATCTGATCGTGAGAAATATCTTTCCAAAAAGAGACTCAAAGAATCTGAGCCAGTCGAAAGTAAAGATTCACATAAATCCCGTCCCAACGAAGTTGATGAAGCTCACATGTCGGAGCCCGAGAACGCCAAGATGGAATTGGACGCAGAAGAAGTTGTACCAGATGAAGATGTCGAATCCATCGCAGTAAAAGCTACAACTCGGTCAGTTTCCCACGTCATCAGTGATGCTGATGCGTCAAAGCGTTTCAAAGAAGTCTTCGAAGAAAAGGTTTTCCAAAACTACGATAATGATCCAACGATGACGAAGGATGATTCCCCTCGAGCAGAGTCCCATGCAACAGTTCCCGTTGAGGAGCCGGAGTTGCACACCACTGACGATGCCATGCTAGAGGCCGCACCTAAGCCAGTCAACCAGGAGATTCATAAAAGGCATTCACGCAAGGCAGCTTTACAAGCTAAAAGACGCGCAGAAGAGCCCTTAGAAGAGGTTTCAGAAGAGCCCTCTACGTCCAAGCCCAAGAAGGGGCGTAATATGGGCTATCTAGAAAAGAGAATTGACGACATTATGAGCAAGGGGCAGACAGGCAAGCAGCGACCCAAGCAAAAGGAGCAAGCGGTAGACTACGATGGCGTTAGTCCCTATTCGAATAAGGAAATGGAAGCGCAGCCTCGCTACAAATTCGAGTCGTCGCAGCTGCGAGCAACGAACGTTAAGAAGAGGAAGGTGGTGTCCAAGCCAATTGTGCATCCACCGCTTAATCCGCGTATGCCAATTCCGCGTCCACCCTTCGATGTGCGAGAGCACGAGTATCACACCGTCAGCTTTCGCCCACCACCGGATCTGCTGCGCTCCAAGTCGCTGCCGCTGCCACTGCAGCGACTCCCGGTCGCTTACCAAGCCAGGCAGGTGGCTGGAGGAGCCTGCAGTCAAGTAGCCAAGCTGCCAGTTCCGGCGCTCAAGTCGCCGCTAACCGTGATGCGCTCTATTCTGGCCATCGAGTTTGGGCTCCTGGCCGCCGTCCTCTCGCGATATAAAGGTAGAGGTAAAGTTGTCGGTTCCCCCTGTGCAAAACAAACCCGCGGTTAACATAACCTAACATTTATTGCACTTCTTAGCTTGACCAAAGAAATTCCTCGAGGGGACGCCGCTTGAACACTTGCCGCGTTTCCACAGACTGCAACGGTCGAAAGTTATTGAGGAGAGGTCGCCCCCGACGGTCTCGCAGCTGCCAAAACTTGGGCAGTTCTAGATGCGATATCGGCAGCACCTCGGCGAAGACGTGCCACAGCACCGCAGGCGAGCACGGCGGCGTAGTTAGAGATCCCTTGTAAGCGTAGAAATTACCCCTGTCCAGGCTGCCCAGTAGCGATCCCAGCGTGAGGAATGCGGGCGGCGTGTAGCTGCTGTTGAACTCGCCCAGATGCAACAGCGAGCCCAAGAGCTCGTTCAGACCAGGCTGATACTGCGGATAGGTGGTCTGCCAACAAGAAATACAAGCTGATCACACACACATGTACATGCTCATGCGCATGGATTAATACTCACGCGCACCACTTTGAACAGCACCGCAAGTACGGCAAGTCCATCCGTCTGATTCCTGGCCTCCTCGTCGCTCTGGTATCTCGTGTTGCGATGCACTATATGCATCTCCAGGTCATAGCGCCGACCGTTGAGCAAGTGCTCCGAGCCCTTCTGTTGAGGCGAACCCCAGTGGAAGTGCACAGCCATCGCCTCATAGAAGTCATTGAGCAGACCTCCCGATAAGTAAGGACGCTCCCCGAATACCGTTGTGGGAACGCTAAACTCGACTGTGATTGGGGTGAGTGTGGGAAGAATGGAACACTCATGAACGTCAGCACTAACAGCGAGAGTAACTCTTGTGTTTCCCAGGTTGTCCCCTTCCGTTCTCCCTCCCCGCCCTTTAACCCTTTTCCACTTGCCTGTGTGTCCGTTGTTCCGCACGTGCAACAGATCGTCGAACGGTTCATCGTAGAGCCCGAACTGCAATGGCGGCAGCCCAATAGGAATTGCCTTGTGTGCGCTGAGCGCTATAGGAGACTGATCGGGCCCGCCACACTGAGGATAGCCGTACCGCCATTGCTGCGGGACATCGTAGCTGAAGCGACGATCTTCGGGTGGACCATCTGTAAGACAATAGCAAATTCTTCGACTTATTCTGGGATCGGCTGGAATACCTACTTTCTGAAGCGAGGATCTTCGGGTGGACCATCTTTGAGACATTTGAGATTAGTTTGTAATAAAACAACAATGGCACTACATATTGATTTGATGCGGTATAGCAACGGGTGCAGTCTGGTTAGAGTAGAAGCATCATCTTTGAGACGTGCTTCTACTTGTTCTGGAATCTATTGGGGTCTCTGCGATCTTGGGGTGCACTATTCCTTAGATACATTTGATTGAGATGACATCATTCTTTGGCTTATGGGTAGGGTAGAAAAGGACCTTCTTTAATCCTTGATCTTAAAACGAATAGTCTACTCTACTTTCTACGACCGACACGTGCAGGGCAATTGTCGTCGGACCAATGAGGCAAGAGATAACTGTCTTGACTCCAATTTGAGAGAGACAACACGCACCTAAGTGAATTATAATGGTCCAATTTGAGCTGAGAT
Organism: Zaprionus bogoriensis; assembly: GCA_035046045.1. NCBI lineage: Eukaryota > Metazoa > Arthropoda > Insecta > Diptera > Drosophilidae > Zaprionus > Zaprionus bogoriensis. The sequence continues at coordinate 730,679 of JAWNOI010000010.1, forward strand.
CGCCAAATGGCAACGATATCTGTGCCATCTGCGATTATATAAGCGTAGTAAACAATAACATTGCTGCGACTTCTGCTCTCGTGGTTTCCCCGAAGCATTTGTGCATGCAATTTTAATTATTGTTATTATTTACAAGCCGCTGGAGCTGAAGCTGGAGCTGGAGGAGGTGAAGCTGAAGCTGCTTTGTTTACAATCCATTAGATGATGCGTGCGCTCGACTTTCGCATCAATTTGACAGTTTTATGGCCGCTGAGTGTGACATGCGCAGGGCCTACGTCGCTGGCGATGGCTCATAAATTCGCCCTAATGGCCGACATCTCGGTCATAAGCCAGTGCAGATATGATGAAGTGAAGCGACAGGTGAAGCGACGGGCGTGGTAGAGCGGTAGGGCTACCAGAAACCCGTTCAAGATCGTACTACTTAGACTATCGATTCTTGGTCAGGATCTCTGAAATGAACTACTGTAGCGTAGGGGCTATCAGTGCTGTAGGCGACCTGGCAGAGCCGACACCACACTACCTCAACCGAATGATCTTGAAACAGACAATCGAAGATATTCTTTGGTCACACTTGACTGATTCGCAGATACAGACATCAATCGGATTGAATCGTGCAATTATATGGTATTGGTATACCCACTGGCAGCAAACGGCAGCAGCAGCAGCAAGCGCTGGTAGAAGAAGTCACCAATAGCCGGAAAATGCATTCTGCATTCCTCGCAGGTCTCCACGCACGCAGTTAATTCGCAACTATCGCTCAGCTCAATCCACGCGGTTCACGCACTCGCGAGTTGCGACAACGAAGGGAGTTTGCAGACTGAGCCAAGCTCAGCGCGGGCTTAGACCTTTATAAGGTAACGGTAGCGGTAACGGTACGCTACAGTGACTGTGACGGTGACGGCCCTTTGTCGCAGCTGCACGATCTTAAGGGGAGAAACCATCGCCGGAGCGACTTGAAAATCCACACACTTAACATCTGAATTCCAAAAGTGCCACCTACATTCGCTCCGGCTGCAAATCGAAAAGATTAACTTAATTTTCCAAAAATCAAATCAAATCTACAATCACTGTGTAGATCATTTTAGATTGGAATACTTTGACTTGAAAAAGTTGGATGAGAACATGAGAAATATTTATATGCTGTAATCATTTTTTTCGATAATAACCATAATATAATATAATATAAATAGGTACTAGGTTATATGATGAAATTATGATCATTACAAATATTAGATCTTCTGGTCTATAACAATTTCGATAGATCAACCGATTTTAAATAAAGGTAGGGTATATAAAAGTAGATAATATAAATAGGTACTATAGGGTATATAGAAGTCGTGCAATGCGTTAGTCAGCACTGCCGTTGCAATATATTGATCTGATCGCTCGCTTCGCATTTCTATTTGTTCTATAATATCGCACCGTAAAATTTTCTAAAACACGTAGGGTATACACAAGTCGTGCCAGACCATAGTCAACACAGCCGTGGCAGCATGTTTGCTCTGATCTTTGGGATAGACAAGATGCTTCTATTTATATTTTTGGCAAGCAGTCAAATTCGCTTTGGCTGCTGCAACTGCAGTCCTTGACTGCTGTTACCATTCGACGAAGTGATCTTGGTTGCAGCGCACACTACGTTAGCCATACGATATTGCACATACGATATACCACACACACGATATATGCATGCATGCATGTGTGTGTGCATAGATGCGCATGCATGTGTGCCTGCTGCAGTTTCGAGCCTTAGGCAAAGGCAAGAGCAGGTATCGATACTATCGCGCTGGCAATAATCGATAACACGAAAGCTTGAGCTTGCCATCACAGGCAGGAGTAAGAACAGTTAGCTGGCATTGCAGGGGAAATGCTTTCAGAGAAACATTCGTTGCGGAGAGTGAAGCAGACGCTGATTTCGAGAAAGAAAAAAAAACAAAATACTATTGTAAATTGTTGTTGTGTGTGTGGCAGTAGTATTACATGCATACCAGTACGCTTTTTATCGGTCACTCTCAGAGCAGAGCAGAGCAGGAGAGAAGCAGAGGCAGCGGCAGCGGCAGCATCAGCTGTTCACGAAAATCGCGCGTCGCACGCTCCGCTTTTGCCAATAGGAATTTTGCGCAGTAGGCGGGCAGCAGCCAATAGGAAGCAAACGCAGTTGCTCGACAGGAAGAGCAGGAGAGACGCGAGCGTTGTGAGAGTGTGCAGGCGCATCATGTTCGAGTCGTGCTCGAGAAAAGTGTAACGTATCCAGCAACAGTACAACAAAGCAACAACAACAACAACAAAAATACAACCAAACATGCACAACAACACACACACAGACGCGTGGCAGCCTGCAGAGCAGCAACAGCAGCAGCAGCAGCAACAGTGCCAGGCGTAAGTACACGCACGTGGGTTGAGCAGTAGTTGGTCGTAGGGAGTAACGGGGCGGGGAGGGTGTGGCAGGCGAGGTCAGGCAATGACGTCGCAAGCTTTATCGCGCGCACTTTTACGACGCGTTGCTTGTGAATGTGAAGCGTAGATAAATTCGCCTCGGAATAATAAAAATAATAATAATAATAACAACAATATGAATAGCAATAACAATGCAGACCGTAAACAAGAATGGCATTACTATGGAATGCGTGTGGGAAGCGTGAAACGCGAAACGCGAAATAACAGCAAAGCAATGCCAAACGAATTTGGCGAGCAAAACACAAGAGCCGAAGACGGAAGACGGAACAAAACAAGTCGAGATCGAGAAACGCGACTACAGTTACGTTACGTTGCCAGCGCTTGATACCCGGTGGCGTTGCGCGAAGGGTATGAACAGTTTGTGTGCATGTAAAATGCGTGAACTAGGAAATTCGCCGGTCAGTGTGCAAATCAGTGTATAGGGTATCTAACAGTCGAACGGGCTACACTTATAAGACTGTCAACGTTTGGAATTTTAGTTTGTTGTTGGTTTGACATTTATGTTAACCTTTCAAAATTGTATTTATTGAAAAAATTTCGTTTACTTTTGCATGTTACCCTTTTCAAAAACCCCAAAATTTGTACAAAAATGAAAACCTTTAGTTTGCGATATACATCGGTTAGGTAAGTACAACAGTCTTATTATAACAGTCTTAGCCATTAGACTACGTTCTATTCGCTGTCCAACTTGATATCTATATAGACTTAGAATTTTCGTTTAAAATATGATTTTGTTCATTTGGTACACCACTTAATTAAAAAATTTAATTTATAAAAAACCTTATTTTTTGTTTAAAAACCTAAGCGCGTCTCAAGTGCTCAATTTATCCAAGACGACAACAAATTTAATTTTATAAGAAAGTCACTGTTTTTTAAAGTTAACTGCAGGGTATATTACAGTCGGTTGCACTCAACCTTAATGCAATTTCGTAGGACTTCAGCTATAGAAAGAGTGATTAAAAAAGCTAAGCTTTCATTTCAGCTCTCGGGTCTTAGAGGAAACAAGTCGCCTCGTGCTTTTGCGGCATGGCGAGAGCGAGTTCAATCTGAAGAATCTCTTCTGCGGCTGGCACGACACACCTCTGAGCCAACTGGGTAGGTAGACCCTAAAGAAATCTAAATTTGGATAACAATAGAAGCGATTCGGCGACTTTTTCCATAGGTATCGAGCAATCGAGAAGTATAGCGGCAGCCAAGATCGTAGCAGCCAAGCTGGAGATCGACAAGGTGTACTGCTCCGTGCTCAGCCGGTCGCAACAAAGTGCCGATCTAATCCTGAAGCAGATGAAATCCTCCTATGTGCCCATGGTGAAGGACTGGCGACTTAGCGAGCGGCACTATGGCAATTTGACGGGCGAGAACAAACGGGATGTGGCCAATGTCTATGGCGAGGAGCGAGTGCAGTCCTGGCGACGAGGCTACGACGGTACACCACCGCCCATAGAGTGCAGCAATAGGTACTACATCGATATCAAGAATAATCCGGCATTTAAGGATGTGCCGATCAACGAATTCCCCCTCACCGAATCGATGCGCATGTGCGTGGAGCGAGTGAAGCCCGCATGGGAGGAGATCCACAGGGATATCATGACAGGAACACGCCCCATGATCGTTGCCCACGGCACGGTGGCGCGTGCCCTGATCAAGCACATCGAATGTACGCATTGATTGATTGTTCTTCCTATCGATGGGATTCCCTTACAGCTCCTCCGTTCTTCGTTCTACCCGCAGGCCTGTCCGACAGCGAGGTGGAAAAGGTCAATATTCCCAACTGTGTGCCTATTGTCTACGAGTTCAATAAGTCGACCGGCGAGGTTGTTGGCGGCAGCACATACCTCGGTGATGCCAGCTACATCGAGCAGATGAAGAAGAAGGTCGCTGCGATCGGCGACTGATGCGAAGGATCCTATTATAGTTATGTTCCGAGCCAGATCGAGTGCTTGTCAAATTCGATATTAAAATTCTTGAGTTGCATAAGAGTAGTTTTTATATATTGAGTTTTAGTGTGGTAGACTGTTTTTTCTTTAAGGTAACGAGTGCGGGAGGGTAAGGTATACATATTATAAAGTTGCGGGAATTCTGTCAGATCGCTATAGTTAACTTCTGAGTTACATCGAGTGCTCGTCTTGAATGTATTGAACTTTTAAAAAATTTTATTTTGAATAAATGTGCTATATGCAGTAAGTTCTCGATAATTTTGACGACTATATGTTTTTAAAGATCCCTAGAATTCGAACAACATGACTTCTTTTATACGGACACTCACTTTTTATGCCTGACATCCGCTAAAATTGGCATATTATATTATTTTTGACATTTCCACAATTTTACAGGCATAAAGAAAACTATATCTCGTATCTGAATTTAAAATTTTCGAACCTACAAATATGCTTAAAGTTGTCTTAATATTTCCAAGTTACCATTAACAATTTGTAGACTTAAAATATTACATTTTTTTAAGTTTTAATTAAAAGTATATTTTTTTGTTGATTAAAAAATACGAGAAATAATTTCTAAATGACCTAACTAGGTTGTTAAGCGTCTTATCGAGAACGTGCTGTATTTAGACTCAGGCTTCTTTCCACTAGAGCGTGGAGCGTAGGGTATTATGTAGTTAGTCTTAGGCTATAATTGCGAAACAGAGAATTCCCGTTGCATATAGTTAATCCATTGTCTTGCGAGTTAGGCATGCAGTAATACTTTCAGTTGTAGCCACGCCCAGCTTGACCAAGGGGGCGCTCAATAGTAGCTCTGCTCGTTGTAGTTGAAGATATTGTTCAGATTGTTGGGCAGTATGAAGATATCCTCGGGGCGTCCGTTGAAGACGAACGGACGTTTCAGCGAGGTCAGCTTGGAGTCCTGCTGCGGCGCGGGCATTGTGGCCAGACCGAAGCTCTGCTGCATGCTGCCAAAACTCGGGGGCGGAGCCTGTGGCGTCTGCGGTCTGTAGGGGTTAGTGGGCGTGGGCGGGCGCACATTGAAGCCGCTGGCGAGGCCCGGCGCATAGGGACTCATATCATTGGGTGCTCCATTCATCTGGTAAATGCCCGAGGGCTTGCCATTGGCCAGAAAGTTCACGGGCAGATTGAACACCGAGCCGAAGGTGGAGAACGTGGGCATGGGCTGGTAGGTGAGCAGGGGGGAGAAGCCACTGCCGAAGGCCGGAGCCGGCAGATTGGTGGGCACAAACATGTATGGAGTGGGCGGCAGGCGAACGTAGTAAATAGGCGAGTTGCGGGACGAATGCGACGACAGTGGACGCCGCTCGCCGGCAGCACGCGACATGACCACATCCTCCAGCTCTTGGTTGGCGCCCGGATAGCTGGGATAGAACATGTCGGGTGCGATGTACAGCGGGAAGGGTATCAGCACGGGCTGCGCATAACCGATGAAGGGCAGCATTTTGGGCATGGGCATGGCCGGAGCTGGTGGCGTGGCCAGGTTCTCGTAGGGATTGGCTGCAGCTGCATTCCATGGATTCCATGCATAGTTCGAGGAGGAGGAGGAGGCGGAAGAGACAGGCAGGCGTGCGTCCTGCTTCAGCTCGTGCAGCATCTGATAGGGATCGTCGTCCTCCTCGCTCTTGATCTCATGCTGATCCGCCGCCAGCTCCGACTCGGACACATACTGCTGCTGCTGGCCACCAAGGTGTCCGGCTGCGTGGGGGTTCGACTGCTGCAGCGGCTGAGGCGGCTGCTTCGCCTGCGACTGCTTCTTCACCAGCTGCGACAGGTTGGCAGCACGCGACGAGCAGCTCAGCAGCAGAGGCAGCAGCAGGCACAGGTATGTGCAGCTCCACGTGTGGGTTGCCATCCTCGCAAGTTGGCTGCAAAGTAAAGTCCGGAGTACCCGATAAGTGCTTGATAAGCCTGAATGCGTTTCCCTTTCTTAGGTAATGAGCTTCAACTTTGAATTTCGACTGTTTTCTAGAATATCGTAGGGAAAATTTGAGCAGCCTTAGAAGAGCAGATATGTTCTTTAGGTCCCTGCATAGGATAGGAGGCAGCTGACATCTCGATAAATTAAATTAAATTAAAATAATTAACTAAAATACTGTTTTGATTTTTAAAAATACTGTATTGATTAAAAACATATATAGTAATTGTTCTAGATAATCAAATGCTTGTCGGTCTACAGTCTGATCTTACGTTGATCTCACCCGAAGTTCGAAATTTAGTCCTGTTTTGGTCTGTATCAATGTAGAAATTTCAAAGTCTATATTACTACTTACAATTTTTAATACATTTTGAAATAAAGAAAAAATAAGTACCTAGGTTTAATAGCCCAAATCGTTTTGTATGGACTATAAGGACTACAATAAGAAGCATTTTAGTGTCCGAATTATGGAGAGGGTACTGTATATTTTTAATTATCGCACTATATATTTTAAAAAATCGCAGCGCAAAGTTATCTCTCAGTTTTCAAATTGACCTGCTGAAACTTTATACAGATAGTAATTTCTGGTATATTTGATAAGCTGCCATTGAACCCAATGATCTACTTTTTTTTAAAGAAATATAGCTCATATTTCGTGAATTTTAAAATAGGCTATAGTAAGCCTTAAATAAGATAATAATGTGAAATAAAACTGACATAGCTTGAGGTCTTCTTCAAAAAAATGTAATAATTTTTCAAGAAGTAAGTAAAAACGATTAAAACTATATACTTTTCATATTTCAATCGAAATCGGAGCACTTTATCCTATAGCTATAGCACAGAACTTGAGCTACTGTTTAAGTCTTTATTTTCTTTCTTAGCAACATTTTTTAAAAAGTTTCGAAACTCAAACCTGATATGGAATAAATATAGGATATATCTACATTATATATTAAATATATATATATTTTTTTGCATATATTTTATATATATCTTTTAGCACTCGCACAATAAACTCGCACACTTTTCACAATTAACATACGCTTGTATCGCTGGTTCTGCGTCGGAACGGAATTTCGGATCGGTGTCAGGAGATCTGCAGCTGAAGCAAGCAAGAGGCAAGCACGGACTACCAAATGGCAATGAGGCCGAGCGCGTTGGGAAGCTGCGCTTTATATTGGCGCGCTTTGCCGTCTCGACGCAGCGCTGAAGAACTGAAGAAGCGAAGAACTCAAGAACTGGACGGAGCCACAGGCAAGTTGCAAGAGAAGCGGCAAAAAGCGTTGCCTCTCTGCCTGCTCTTCAGCCTGTTGTTGTTGTTGTTATCGTTGTTGTAGTGCTTCTGCTTGTTGTTTATTGTTTGCATTGTCAAAGCACTCTGCAAGAGGCCGAGCGGGGGGATTGGAGATTTGCTCGGGCAGGCCGAGTGATAAATCGACTAATTGCCGGCAGCCCAAACGATAATATAATTGTAATTATAATTAGCCATAGGAGTCAATGGCCCGCCCCGGGAGGCAGTCTTGGAAGGGGGGGGGGGGGGGATTTGGCATTCCTACGACCTTCTGCATGCAAAGAGTGAATTCCAGAAATGTGCGGGAATCACAGCTACGCCCGCGATTAGCCAGATCAGTCAGTGAGCAGAGGGATGTGAGGGGGCCAGGGAGATGTGGAGCAGGGTCACAAGGAAGTCATTAGTCAGTGATATCTGCTGAGCACCTGCATCTCTGCGAGCGGCGAGCTGCGCCGTCACGAACCTAAGCTGTTACATAATTGGGCATAATTGTGTGATTACATGTGTGTGTGAGCGTGCGTGTGTGCGAGTGTGTGAGTGTGCGTGTGCAGTCATGTTTACATACAGCATGCTGCTGCATGGCATGCGACAGTGGTGTAGGCAGCATCCCTACCAAGGGAGGGTCAATTCTCGGGCACAGTCTGTCTCTCAAAATTCTGTTAGGCTTCAAATCATTGGGATCTTAGCCAATACATAGAATACTATAAGAAACTAGAGCTATATTTCCTGGATGAAGATTCAGCTGAAAGCTTCTGTACAGAACAGATATTATTTGTAGCCAATTGATATTTACAATCTTTAAAAATAAGCAAAGTTCTTAAACTCGAACTTGGAACTAAAAATTTTAGGCAGCTTATATGATAGTAGTCTGATTTTCCTAAGCTTGAACAGAAACTAGCGCTTATTGTTAAGCAAAATTTTAGATAGTTTATTATATATGTCTTCAAAAATGCGCAATTTTTTATACCATTTACCCATTAAAAAATAGTGAAAATTGTGAATGCACAAATCTCAGCTATTAAAAGAGCTAGAGGCATCAGACTTAGAGTGTGCGTGTATTGAATACAGAGAACGTTTAATTCAAACTTGATGTGCCACGCCCACCGCCTCCGCAAATCGATAAATGCGTGTTTTGGTTTTTTTGCAAATAATTTAATAACAATAAGAGATAAACGCACCAAATTTGGTAGAAGGGTGTCTTGCAACATTATGCAGAAGTTGGATTTTAGACTTTTGGATGCCACGCCCACCGGCCCTATAAAACGAATTTTTTTAATTATAAGAATACTAGAAAAGCTAGAAGCACCAAATTTGGAAATAAGGTCCCTGGTAACATTACGCAGAATGCGGATTTACAAATTTTGGATGCCATGCCTACCGCCGCCAAAAATTGATTTTGTAAATCGGTAAATCAAATTATAAGAAAAGTAGAAAAGTTTCTGAATTTTTTTTTTGATAATATGGTAGATAATAATAATATTGACCAACCCTATAAATTTAAATCCGATCGGACAATAAACACAGACAGAAGTAAAGCAGGCTTTGAGTGACACTGCCCCCTAGTGCACACGCCCCTGCGCAACGAGTGTCTGCATAATGCCAGTCATAGCTGCATATTAAGCCCTTGTCCCGGGCGCAGCCTCTGGGGGACAAGCAACGAGTGCTTCAGAGAGACAGAGTGCGACAGAGAGAGAGGGAGCTAGTGAGAGGATCGTGTGGTAATTGTGTTGATTTTATAGACAAGTTGATAAAGAAGGTGCAACAGTAGCAGGCAGTTGGCGCCCGCTGGCTGGCAGCTGGCGCACAGCACTTGCCGCTTGCCGCTTGGCGCTTGGCGAGCTCATAATAATATTCAAACATCATTTGTTTATTTGTCACTGCCAGCGGCCTTGGCGCCGACTCCTGCTGCAGAGCTCGCCGGAGATTAGGGCGACAATAAATTACATGGCTAATTAAGTGGAGACTGCAGTGGAGACTCGCTGCAATTGGCGCTGCTGCGGCCACGCAGAGATGCAAAGATACAGATGCGAGTTGCATGCCACAGATTACGCTGCTGCAGTGGCACGTCCGGGAGAGGCGGTCGAGGGGGCACAAGGGGGCAGCAACCATAATGAACCGCTGGTGTTATAATAAAGCCGATCCCAGTCAAGCCAGAGCGCGCGCGCCGATGCCGCTGGCGATGTCAATGTCGGCGACGCGCCAACGTAATTAGCCTTGGAATGTCCTTGTGCACGTGACTATCACCCATGGCCGTTGCCGTGGAATGGGATGTGCCACGGCCTGGCTTGGCTGTGAGCAGTTGCAGATGCTAAATATAAACGCGCGTGCCTGCGCATCCTCAAACTTGGGCACACTTTTCTAACGAGCCCGCGCCGGGGCTACTCCTCCTCCTCCTCCTTCTCAGCCTCCTGCTCCTCCAGTCGAATCGGAACTCGAGTCGTAAACACAAACATAACGCGAACGTAAACAACTTACAGCTAACAGCTATCAGTCACAAGGGTTCATTAACACCGACTCGACTGACAACTGGACGGACGCGCAGATCCAAGTGAATCTGCTGCACTGAACCATTGAGCAATTGCAGAGGACGATCATAGCTCCAGCTCGCTGTAATGTTTCCCATCTATAAATTTAAAATTGACTTTTTAGATAGTTATTCTACTTCTGCTTAGCTCCTCTTCTAAATATGATTGAAGTCCTTTAGTCTGATCTTCAAATTAAAAATGCCTGTATCTTTAAATTGAGTGGAATAATAATAATAATAATAATAAGTAATAAGTCTGAGCTCAATATGTATAAATTCAAGAATTAAATTAAAGAGTTACTCCCGATCTTAAAACTTTGAATTAAATTCTTCTGTAGACTGAGCACTCGATCTTTAAATTTAAAGTTATATTCCTAATTTTCTCTAGCTTTAGCTCCTGATATATAAATTGCGAATAACATTTCAGTTTTTTTCTTCTTTAGCTTAATCTCTTGATTTTTAAATTAAGACCAACTTTTTTAGATAGTTCAGTCTACCTTAGTTTTAGCTGCCGATCTTGAAATTTTGAGTAAGTTATCAGCATATACATAGTTAAATTAAGCTTAAGCTCTTAATCTAATTTAAGATTTACTTCTTAGATATTTAGCCTTTCTGAGCTTCAGTTTTTGGTCTTTAAGTTGTAGGAGAATTTATCTTTATACCAAAATCTTGATATCAAATTGATTTGATCTTTTTTAGGTGGAGCTCTTAACTCTCTTCTTATTCCTGAGACTTCGATCTTTATATTTGGATTGCATTTGCTCAAGCTTAAGCTGCCGGTCTTAGATTGTAGAGTAACTTTTGAATTATTAGTCTTCTCTTCTATGGTACTAAGCAGCTTTAAGCAATAGTTCACATCAAATGCAGCCTGAAGACTTATTACACTGTATACTTCCCATACATAAATTATTTACAGAGCATTCTCTCGTCGAGCATGAAGACTGTAGTTTGCCAAAAAACCAAACTTTGATTGACTGAAGAATGGAATGAAGAAGTAAAGATAAGCACAGAAGATCAATAAGAAGTGGGTCAACTGGCAGCACGACCTAATCTAATCTATGTATGTATGGTATATGAATGAATTATGAAGAAACCCTTTAGTGCGCGGTGCCATACTCAATGCTCGCGCAAACAAAGTATTCTATAAATATGCGAAGTTACGCATAAATTAGCTTGGCTCAAGTCGTAAGCCTGAATACCCTAACAAAATCGTTCTATTATTATAAGATCTGGAAATATTTAGAGTATTTCTAGGGCATTAAAATGCTACTGGTTTATTATTATTATTAGGCAACAAAGCCTTCTCATAGGGTATTTAATAATCCAAATAAAGTAGACACTTCAGCGCGGTATTTACAATGCCCCTCTTCTCATAGGGTATTTACCCGCGACTGCTGTCTGTATTAGCTGCTACCGCCGACTGCACTCCAGAAAGCACAGAGAAAGAAAACACGCGCCAGCACTCGGCCACTTTCTTCGTTCCTCGATAGTACCCACTTAAATAGAGTACATATTTGCTCTGAACCATTTGCGAGCAATTCTGATTTTACGTCATTTTCATTGACACAATTACGACTCAATTGTCACGCATGGCATCGCATCGATGTTATGGAAAAGTGAAAAGGGTTCAGAACGCTCATTGCGCCAGCGGCAGGCATCAAGACGAGGTGGCCGAGTGGTTAAGGCGTTGGACTGCTAATCCAATGTGCTCTGCACGCGTGGGTTCGAATCCCATCCTCGTCGCTTCATATTTTTGTTTTTATTTGAAAAGTTTTTAGTAATTTTTTTTTAATTAAACTGCAAATTTTTATTACTTTAATTAAATTAATTTAATTCACGTGTCAATGTTAATTTAATAAAAAAAATTGTTTCGACGAGGATGGGATTCGAACCCACGCGTGCAGAGCACATTGGATTAGCAGTCCAACGCCTTAACCTCTCGGCCACCTCGTCGTATGCGACCTTGGCAAACAGTTTCGCAATTCATACTTCAGACTGCTCAGAACTATTCCAAGTAATAAATAATAAATGCTAATTTAACACTATAAGTTACAAGACAACTATGACAATAAATTTAAACGTCGTATTATACATACTTATTAATTTTAAAACAAACAAAACAAACTTTTTTTTTTTAATTCTAGAATAAAATACACGAAAAACAGTGTAAAGCAATTAAAGGAATATTTTCTAAGTCAGATGCGTTGCTCTGCTTTTCCCAGCAGCCGACGTTCTTGCACTGCTTGCTGCACTGCTTACAATTGCGTGAAATGGTGGTGGATGCTGCTTATAACTAGTTGACACTTGGCAGCACCCTTGCTATATGACGAGGTGGCCGAGTGGTTAAGGCGTTGGACTGCTAATCCAATGTGCTCTGCACGCGTGGGTTCGAATCCCATCCTCGTCGATAGCTTTTTTTAATTTTTTTTATACATTTTTTTATGGCTAAGGTACAAAAGCTGTCCTAACTACCGTTACAATATACTTTAAAACTAAGGTAAACGTAAATGTTAACCATAAACTTACCACCAAGCACGATTTAAACTCTTTTTAAAAGTGGAGATCCCTATCGTATTTCAATTGAAACAAAACTTTTACGATCCGCTGCAACGCCGTCGGCCGCCCATAAAGGCCCGCTCTGTGGCTGGCAGTAATATAAACGAAATGAAAATAGATACATTGATAACGAGTTAAGTGTCGCTGCGATGCCGAAGCGATACGGTCGAGGAGGGGGCAACGGATTCGCCAGAACTGAAGTTTATTGACATTGGCCGTGAAAGGGTCTGCGAGATGCTGTGCCTCCACGTCAAGGTCACCGCGATGCCGACGACGCTGACTTTGATGACGATGTGCGGGCTGGCAATAACTTGGGAGATTTTTTGGAGCCGTAGGCAGAGCCATTTAAGCAAATACAATAAGAACTAGTGAAGAACAACGCAATAGTTTGGAGTACTCGACTGTGAGCTACCTTTCAGTCAGTGTGAGGTATACTAATTCTTTATAATCCTTTATATAGGTATTAGTTTAAAGAAAGAAGGCGTGGTCTTTTCTCTCGCTATGAATTTGGAATTCTTATTTGCAGTATAGTTTAATTTAGGAGCATGCTACACATGAAAGCTATAATTTGTAAGCTGCGCTGCAATTTCGAGATCATAACGCTAAAGTTCCGATGGTGAGCAATGGACTCGAAGTTTCAAGTAAGCTTTATCTACATAGACTATGTAGGAACCTTCATGCCAAATTTGGTGTCTTTAGCTCTTGTAATAGCTGAGATCTGAGTGTTTATGCAGACAGGCGTATGAAAAAAGGGCCGCACAGACAGGCAACCGATTAAACAGACTGCCGAACATGCCCAAATTAACTTAACTAATGTATTAATTTAAATTCACAAAATATAACAAATTTTACGTAGATTTAGAAAAACCTAAAACACCATTTTCATCCATTTCAGGGTATACGAAATGAAAAGCCAATTGAAACAACAATTCCAGCTGTTGCTGCTGTCAATGCGGGAGCAATTAACTAAATGCCCAAATGATTTCTATGCTGACTAGTTAATCGGCTTAGTACAAATGACCTTGTGTGCTTTTTGCCGACTTACGTTTTGCCTGCAGCTCTGCGATCGGGTTTTACCCACAATAAAACATATTTTGCTCCAGTAATTACTCAGAAGTTGTGCGTGGCTCCTCGTGGCGGACATCGCAGTAAAGTCGCCTCCAACTGTAAATCAACAGCAGCCATAAAACTTAACTATCAATCGTTTGCTCCAATTGTCAGGAAATTGGAAAGTTTTCTGCTCTTTTTTTTTGTTTTTAGTGGGGGGTATAAAGTAATTGAGATATGGAGCGCGCACATCGTCATGCTGCGAGCTGTTGTGGGAGGCCTGAAAGTGAGCGAAAATATTGAGTGCCGAAAATGCCCAACGCCAAATGGCGGTCAGAGTTTCAATTTTCGAATTCCAGATTCGATTGCAATCATGAGACCTCTATTCGCTGTCCGTTGTCCGCTGTCCGTTGTCCGCAAGCAATTTTGGGTAAGGGCACGCTTCGGCGCCCAGTTTAACCTTTTTCCTGTGGTCACTGCACTTTCACAAATAAACAAAGTAAATATATATAGAGCTATATAACTAGGCAAGGGTCTGACTGACCAAGAGAATACCCTATATGATAAGTGAAATTGGGTGCCCAGCGCCATACCATACAGTCTAGAATTTTTATTATTATACTGTCTATAATGAAAGTGAAACCCCGCTTGCTCTATTTATAGCAAAGTGGGAATTTCTCCAAAATCACGTCAGACCCGGCAGAAGTATGTCAGCTATAAGAAAATTACCCGAAAATTGTGTATAAATATGAAATTAGTGGCCTGCAAAAATGTCTGCTTTCGTTGCATTTCCTTTCGTATGCTCTACAAATATTTTACTTTCAATGAAAGTCTGCGAGAGTCTGAGAGTCAAGTATATATACTATAATTGTCCGGTCCGTCCGGTGCCGTCTCGTCCCGTCGCTGACCCCAATCCCGATCCCATTACTCAGAAAATCCAAACAACAATCGGCAAACAAGACGGAACGAGATTTTTAGCATTGCATAAGCCCGCGAAGGCCTGACAACTTCATTCCGACTTTGGCAATTAAAAGGCGATGGCCACATGCCAAAGCAACGCCCCAGACTAGAGGCGAGATCTGAGAGATGCGCGACTGAAACTGAAACCCCTAGAAAATCCCATAGACAGAGACTAATTGAAAGCCAGGCTAATTTAGGCGAGTTTAACGAACCTGCTGAATTTATCGGCAATCCAATGGGAAACTACTTATAATGAGGATCGAATATTTATGAACTGCCATTATGACATCGCCAGCGCCAGCGCCAGCGGTGGCGTCCTGCTGCTCAGCACAGTCGGTGGGTGGTGGTGGGTGCTGGGTGTTGGCCAGCGCTGCTGTATTAGCAATTTAATTGCTAGATCTAGCAAGCTTGAACTGTGAGTAATTTAGCAGTTTCTGAGTTCTGTTAATTTATTTTTTAAGCAGTTTTGTTAAATTATAAACTCATTATTTATTCTGATTATAGAAGTCTGAGGCTTTTGGCCCTAATTGAGCTTTTTTATATTCTTTTAAAATAACGTTTGTAGTTTGAAATAATTTAAATTTTATATATTTCAAAAAAGTCTATGAAGTGAAAAAAAAAATGTATATAGCAAAGATTATACGCAAAAATTATGTTAAATATATAAAAAATTATCGAGAAGCAGAGAAAAGTAGAATTAGAAGTTCAAATTAAGTTTAATGAAATTTAATGCCAAGATGAGCCGATAATTATTTTTAAAATTTATTAAACATTTAAAAATTACTTTACACTTCAATTTGTTTATTTTGGAAAATAATCTCTAGTCAATAATTTATACGTATGATGTAGAAGAAACTACTAGAGATTGTATTTATATATATATTTTTTTTTAATTTCTAAAAAGCCAAAAATATTCCTAAAATATAATATAATTTATTTTTTAAATGTATGTACCATTTAAAAATTATTGTACAATTAAATTTTTTTCATTTTGGAAAATAATCTCTAGACAATTATTTATACGTATGATGTAAAAGATACAGACTTAGAGATTTTTTGTTTTTTGTTTTTTTTAATTTCTAAAAAAGCCAAAAATAATCCTAAAAAATTTTAAAGTCGAAGGACTTCCTTTTTATTGATTATAGGTTTAACATAAAATATTTATAAAAATATATCTATAAATAAAATTAGTTTTTTTCCAAATTTATTTTAAAAATCTAGCATTATTTGCTGGCTGAGTGCTAACAGCACCGGCAATGTTGGGTGTTGGGTGTTCCCGCCGTCAAACGTCGCTTGGGCTAATGAAAACGTTAGCTGGCTAACTGGGCAAAGACAGACAGAGAAAAAGAGAGCAACAGAGTGAGCGAGAGAGGCAGAGAGAGAGAAAGAGGGAGACTGAAACAGTTTTTTGTAATCTCTCTAAATCAGTAGCCGAAACACGCAAGCCTCTGCTTGTGGAGTCTGCCTGTCATTTCGTGCAGTGACAGCAGCAGGAGGAAGCAGGAGGCAGGCGGGCAGGCAAGAGGGGAAGCGGTTTGGCGACGCGTATTGCTGATTAGTTTGCCCGGTGTCTGCGACTTTACACAGCTGCCAGCTGGAGCTGCTGCTGTAGTTGCTGCTGCTGCTGCTGCTTCGTTCTATACACTGTTTGCTTCCGTCAGCATATTAAGCATATTACGCCTAATAATTCCGAGCTAACTCCAGAGATGATCGGGCGATCCGACGATCGGCCTGCTGCTGTAGCTGGAGCTAGCGTTTACAGCTCGTTCGTGATTTGTGCTGTCTAATCGCTAACAATTATGCCAGAGCTCGCTTGTTGTTCTCGCAGCGCAAAGTATCTCAAAGATACACACAGCTGTGCGTGCTGGTGCGAGTGTACGCACTTCAGCACACACTTCCATCTGCATTAGACGAGGCTAATTGCCAACTGTGGAGAGAGAGAGAGAGAGGGGAGGGGGGCACCGGCACGCCTAATTAATATTTAAAGGTGCTTTGATTGCGCTGCCGGGATATATTTGCGCTTATGTCATCTGCCGCACTTGGATGTCGCTCTTGGTGAAAGATGAGAAAGTGTTCGCCTGGCTTGACGGGTTGCATGTCAAAAAGGTGTACTAGAGGGGGGAGGGGGGGGTTACTTATGTAATGTGTCGTTAAGGCGAAATTAGTCGCGTTTTATTTGTTTAACTGCCGGCCATAAAACTAATGGAGCAGCGCTCTGCACTTATGCAACTGAAGTGCAGCACTGGAACTGCGCAGGAGCGCAGCCCTGGGCCTGGCAACGCCCGAGGAGCCAGCTCCAACTGTCGCTAACGATGCCAGCTGCAGGCCTTTGTTGTCGTAGCTTCATTTGTAACTAATCGGAAAACAAAGCCAGAGCTGTGAGGCTCGAGGCAAGTGCAGTAGCAGTGGCAGTGGCAGTAGCAGTTTGTAATTTAATCGAAGACAAAGTAGCAGCGAGCTGCGAACGGATTGGGTTACCCGTGGACTGTGGACAGTGGACTGCATGAATCAATTGGCCGCCTCGTGAATTTGTCAGGTGAGACAGCAAAGCCGCAAAGTGCAATAGCAGAGTTGGTAACAGGTAAATGGTAACAGGTAGATGGTAACTGGCAACTGGCAACTGGCAAACTGTAACAGAAAGCGGGCAAACAATAAAGTGGCGAATTGATGCACTTCGTCTGGCTCATCATTGTCGGCTTTGGACCTCGCACTCACACACACACACACACACACAGCCACACACAGTCACACAGCTTGAGGCCGGCAAGTGAACGCTCGCTCTCGCACAGCCGAGCAACCGAGCAGCTCCGATCAGGTCCGACGGCCGGCCGGCCGAGCGTTTTGTTTCAAGAAAAACCAAATTACACACGGCGCGCAGATCTCATTTATTCGCCGCTCTTCGAGGCGTTCGCAACGTCCACGCGCGCGCGCTCTTCCAACACCAACTCCAACTCAACGAGGCTGCCGGCATCCAAGACGCTCGCGTGATAAGCAAATACTGCGATAAATCCTGCATAGCAAACGCTCCATTAGCGAACGCAACTCCCCATCACATAATCGCGACAATCGCAGATCGCAAATCGCAGCTCGCAATTTAAACAGCTGCAGCGAAATCATCGTCATCGTTGTTAAAGTGAGTGCAGCTGCAAGTTGCTCGTCGATTTGCATAAACAATTGACAACGACGGCCAGCTGGAAATTATTAATCTATTAATCAATCAATATTCCTAGGAGGCCGGCAAGTTTGTTGCCTAAGTCTTTCGTTTTTAGCAGCAGTCGCAACGTGACTAAATTAGTCGACGGCGCGCGAATGATAGGCATATGTGGAGACCGAACAGAGCGACCTTGACAGACCTCATTAGGATGGTACAATAGGCCGACTATGATAATAATATCTATTGAATAATGCCAGCACAAAAGAAAGAAAGAGAGCAGAGGGTAGATTGAAAACTGAGTTCAGAAAAAAAATTCAATTTTAAATTATCAGAGAGTATTACGTGAGAGTAACTGCTACGTAAGCTTCCATTGCAAGTTCCATTAAATGCAAAACGACCTTAACAGACCATACAATAGCTTGATATTAAATAATCCGTAGCATAAATAAGGAAAGAAAGATAGCAATAAGAGGCTTTAATTTTAGCGACTTCTGAGTAGATCTGAAAATTTAAGAATTTAAATTTAAATATAAAATTTCACTCCAGTATTTGGGTATTTCAGGAAAAGTTCTTGATATGCAGTTCTTAAGATCTATTAAATAAGGCGAGAAAAATGCATTTAAGCTTTTAATAATTAGCAACTTCTGAGAGCAGCTTAGAGTTTGAAAAATTAAACTTATTTTGAAAAAACCTAAAGAGTATTTCGGTAGAGTGCTTTGTCGCAGCTACTAAACTTTCATATTAGGTTCAAGTTCAGTAGCATAAAACAATAGACTGATAATGATATCTACTGAATAAAGCCAGAACAAAAGAAAAAGGAAAGCAAAAAAGCAGAAGATTTGAACTTGATCTTGAACTTAGGGTTTTAGGAATAAAATTTAAATTGATAATAATTTTTACACACTGTCAAAAGGCATTCCTACTTTCTCGAAGATTTGATATTCTTAGAAAAAATTCGTAGAAAACTAGCAGAAAGTACAAAAAATTAAATTTGAGGATTTTAGAAATAATTCCTTAATTGCAAATTGCTGATTGATAACGTATGGCTATTCCAGGAGAAGTTCTTCCATATCAATTCCGATGAAATCAAATATTCCAAAAAGTATAGCATTATCGAATGATAAACATTAAATAACTTCATCAAGAAAGAGAAAAGCGAGCAAACAAATTTTTGAAGAACTGATGATTTTCGAAATCGAATTAAAATTCCAAATATCTTAGTGGTTTCCGTCCGGGGTATTCCTCCGGGGCATTCCGCCAGAGCTTTGTGAGTAATTGAGATTTCCTGCTTTCTCGCAGCGCTGCTCAGCTCTGCGCCTCGTAATCTTGCATATCAGGTTACATGCATGTATCGGACGAACATCAGACAAACACTCCCACCCAGGCCAAAAGAAAGTCGACTTTTTCCCTCCCAGATTGTATGTCATGCGGGCCAAGCTCCAGCTCCATGCGCCAGTTATCAGCGAACTTTCGGCGATTTATCAAATTCGCCAATTGGCAGCTTGGACTCTCTGCCAACGCAAGGTCAAAGTGAATGACCCGATGCTCTGCGAGCTGCTATCTTTGATTTACATACGACACAAGCTAAGCTAGGGTAGGACAGGGCAGGGCGGGGCCAGACTCGTTGTTATCGTTCTTGTCTCTATGCCAAATTGATGCCGTTTAGTCTGCCAAGCGCTTCTGCTCGTTGTTGTTGTTGTTGCCTTTGATTTCTTATGATGTTGATCAGTTTATTTCTGAGCAGCTCATTAATCACTCAGGCGTTGAAATACGCCGCCAGATGGCGCTCGCCACGCTCATTAGCGTAATTGCTCAGCCGGCTTCGGCGTCAGCTTTAGCGTCGACTGCGACGGCGACGACGGCTTCCACGTTTTGATTAGCGTGCATTAAATGCTTTCATTTAAGTGAATCAAATCAAAGCTCTCGAAATTTTTCGCGTCTGGAACGTGAGAAACATTTTCTGCGAAATATTTCGCGCTTTGATGCGCACAACCGATTTATTTATTATTAAAAATTAAATTTACTCCGCACTTGTGACTTGCAGAAAACACTTGCCATTATTGTTTATTTGGATTGGAGTTTTTTTTTTTGATTTTCATTTGTGTCTCTGCCTCTGTTTGTAGCTGGATTGCTCGACTCTGACTCGGACTCGAACTCGACTCATTATTCATAATTTGGCAGCGTCCATCAATCAAGCGGCCAAACAATCGCAAATCGAATGCAGGGCGTGGGCGGCCACTCCACAATTTGTGGACACTTTTGTCCGTTGAACCTCAGTGTTGACACCTTTCTGTGTGCAAATGTACCTCAGCGTTTAGCCCTGCCCCTCTCGCTCTCTCTCTCTCTCGCTCCCTCTATTCCCACTCTCGCGTGCTTCTGTTGAACCTCAGTGCGGACATAAATTGTGCTCTAAAGTACCTAAGTGCTTAGCCCTCTCCCTCTATCTGGTACTCTATCTCTCTCTCTTGCTCTGACTCTTTCTTGTCACTCACTAATTTGCGGATTAGATTTTACTGTTGACAATTTGCTGTGTGCAAATTTATCTGAATATTTCTTTCCCTCTCTCACTCCTACTTTATCAGACTTTCGATTTCCCTATCTCTTGCTTAAGTTAAAATTTTTATACGTTGAAGCCTTCTGGATACAAAAGCACCTAAGCGCTTAGTCCTGCCTCTCTCTATCTCCATATCTACTAATTAGTGAGTGACAAGAAAGTGACAGGGATAGAAAGAGATTATTATTTCCGACAGGAACAGAGAGATAATTCTAATTCTCTGTCTCTTTCTTGTCCCTCACTAATTTGTACACTCATCCGTGAAATCTCAGAGTTGACAAATTTTATATAAATTTATAGCTTAATGCTTAAAGATTTTTTTCTCCCTCTGTCTGTCTCTCTATGTCTGTCTATCTCTCTTTATCTGGCTGTCTCCCTCTGTCTTGCAGGCTTTCCCATAATCTCTTCCTATTTCCGGCACTAATTGGTCCGATCTACCGTAGTGTCGACACCTTTCTATATACGAAAGTGTCTAAAAGTTTGTCCCTCCCTTTCTCTCACGCTCTTTTTTTCTCTCTATCCCTCTGCCAGTCTCTCTCTGTTTCTTTCTCTAGTCCTTACATAAAATGTAGCTTAAGAAGGGAGGTCCCTCTCTGTACCTTTCTTACTTTGGCTCTAAGCATATCGCCCATGCTCTCTCTCTCTCTCTCTTTACCCTCTCTGTTAACACATTTTGTGTAGAATTGTACCTACATGCTTCTAACTCACTCTATCCCTCTCTTTCACTCTGTTTCTGTCTTAAAAATTTGTGTAGAATTCTATGTACTATTGTACAAATGTACCTAAACGTTCTCCCTCTCTCTCGCTCTCTCTCTTTCAGCATGTCCCCCGTGCTGCAATCACACTGCGCGCTGGCACTGCTTGCGCTAACTGCGCTCAGGCTATGCACTGCTTACTCGCATCACCGGCCACTGGCAAGCAGTGCCGCGACGCCGCCCCAAGGCCCGCTCGGCAAGGTGCTGGTGCAGTCTCCTTCGCTGGACAACATCTACATGGACTATCTGGTCACCTCGAAGCCGCTCACGCTGCGCAAGTACAACCGCAACGGCAGCAAAACGAAGAAGACCAAAAAGGACTCGAAGATCTACTTCATTCCCATTCCGCCGCTGCCCTATCGCTATATACCCGGCATCGGCTACGACTATCAGCCCATGAAGATCAAGCCAATTCTGCAGGAGCCAGAGCCTACGCGGGAGCCCATGGCCAAGCCAACGCCTGCGGCGAGCACAGCGAAGCCTTCTGCCACGACGCCGGCGCAGAGTAAAGTGCTGCGTGTGCAGCACCACAAGCAGTACTACTTCAACGGACGCCCCTTCCGGCTGCAGGTGGCGCACGCCGATCGCAAGTCTGCCCTGACGCCACATAATCTTAAGTCTAAGTTCTACTACAATAAAAACATAATTTATTAACTATTTAAGAACAGTTTGATTTACTTTGGATTTGTAAGGAAAGGTGTTTCAAAAAACCTTGAAAATTAGATCAATCAACTGATTGATCTATGCGTAATTTTTTTTCTTAGTTCGGTAGAACCTCTTACGGAGGGTGTAAGAATTTGTAAAAATAGCTATGTCCCTATATGGCATACTACTGTGGGCAAAAAGTAAGGTGAATATTTTTTTAAAGTCTAAATTCTTTATTTTTTCTCCTAAATCAATTTCATCCCCTTCAAAATAATGCCCTCCCGATAAAATACACTTATGCCAACGTTTTTTCAAATCCTCGAAACAGGTCAAATAGTCCCTTTCCGGTAAAGCCATGAGCGCCCTCGTCGATTTTTCTATTATCTCTTCAATCAACTCGAAACGCGTTCCACGGAGTAGTTTCTTGAGTTTCGGGAATAGCCAAGAGTCACATGGAGCCAAATCAGGAAAATGCGGTGGTTGCGGAACGATATGCGTCAAATTTTTGACGAAATAGTCACGAAAAATGAGTGCTAAACCATCAGACTTAGTAAAAATCGAAAGTCGACACTCTTGATCTTTGGTAAACCAAGCCTAAATATAGTACTCATACTGACATTGACATAGAATTCCCGCCAAATGTCATCAACAGTCCTGCCAACTCCAGAAAAAAAGAATTAGTTCGCCATCTCAAGCCCGCGAATTTTAAATTGAAAATTCACCTTACTTTTTGCCCACAGTAGTAGAACCTAAGCAAGTAATTGCAAGAGTATTTAACCTTCGCTACGGCGAACGTAACGAAGCTTGAAGCTTTATTCTATAACTCAATCATAGTCATCGTCAATACACCGTGACGTTGTGATTTATTTCTAGAACTGCTAATTCGAAACACTTCCTGCTGGGAAACGCTCGATTTGAAAGTAGCTCGAAGACCTTCGTAAATGGGTCAAGTTCAGTTTCAATTCGATTTGTTACTAGGAACTCCCACGGAAAGCACTTCCTGCTGGCACACGCACAGCAGGCGCACGAATTTAACTAACAGTTAAATTATAACTCGCCGACAAATTGCTGTTAATCGACTTCATTATCGCACAGCTACCGGCGCAGCAGTCAATCACGCTCACGTGTGGATGCCCTTTCACAAGCACAGAGAGAGAGAGAGAGAGAGAGACCTTTAAGCATACCTATACCCATACACAGACGCACACACTCGGTTGAAAACGCTTTGAAAACCATTTAGTAAGCGTAATTAGTGTCACCGCTTTCCCAGCTCCAATGTTACGCAATAAATAATGAAGTGTTGCCAACGACCCCAAGATTAATTCGAGGCACACAAATGCTGCTCTTATGGCAGATTATGAGTCGCATGCATGTGGAGAAATTGGCGCAATTAGAGGGAATTCGCCCGCGAATTTATGGCTGCGGTCCCTCAAGCCCAGAAGACGCGTTGCTGCTTTCACTCCGCGCAAGGAAATGAGCGTGAGAAGCGCGAGTTAAAACTGTGTAGAATGCCAGGGGAAGTAGAATCAATGGGGAAGTCCAATCAAAAGGGCAAGGGAGGGAGGGTATCGAAGCGTCGGTCCGTTGCCACGACAGGGCGCCAAGCAACAGATTTATCGAACAAATGAGTTCCCATAGGCCCGACGACCCCTTTAGGGCATCTCAGCAGGCAGTTGGGACTGTGTAGCAGCGAACATTTCAATCGAGAGCACATCATCAGCTCCATATACCCTATATATTTTCTATGGAAAGCGGCAAGATGAGCGAGAAGGTGGAAGAGAAGGTGCAGACAAAGGCGATGGCGACGGCGACGGAGAGTCCCCCGCCGCCGTCCTATGTGTGCAATCTGAAGCTGCACGTGGATGCCGCGGAGAGGCCAGTGGTGCGCGAATACTGTTCGCCTGAGATGCTGGAGCGCAGCACAGACTCGGAACCGGTGGACGAGTGCCCCGTGGTGGCGGAGAATGTCACCGTCAAGTTCTATATAACCGCGAGCAAGATCGTCGCACAGGTCTATCCCAACTGCATGACCATCGCCGAGGTCAAGCAGGACATATCGCGCAAGTTCGATGTGGATCCGGATCTGATAATCCTGAATCAGGGTGAGCATGTGCTGTGCAACAATACGCCCATACATGCGACCAGGTACGACGACTTCGGCATACACGAGTTCCAGCTGCAGCTGAACGTGAAGCAGGGCGATCCGACACGACTGAATCTCAATGTCTACTACGAGTAAGTATGATCGAGCATTAGCTATAAGAGTGAGTAGACCTGATTCCCACTTCCAGCAAGCATCGCCTGCCCGACTACCTGACCGTGCACATACCTGGCGAGGACACGGAGGACGGGCAGCCGAAGAATGTGGTGGTAGAGATCGAGAATGCGGCGATCGTGAAGCCCTTTCTCTGCGGCTACAAGGACAAGCACAGTCGCAAGGAGTACCTGGACGCCTTTACCCAGACGGGACCCTATTTCGATAAGTGGAAGTACAGGCGCTATCGCTCACGCGACACCCAGACCTGGGAGCAGAAGGAGAAAAACTTGGTAAGCCCCAATCAATCCTAGCTCACTGCCGATCGAGGCTAACCGCAGCAGTACCACCTCCTCCACCCTAGAACACCGCACACGAGCAATCCGTGCAATGCTTTCTCGACGGCATCAATGTGCGCTACACCTCGACTCCGGCGGACTATGTCATTGTGCCCGGCAAGTACCAGAGTTTTGCACAGCGTGAGCGCGCCGAGAGGAAGCTCGAGAAGGTGCTGCTCCTACAGCGCAACTGGCGTCGCTGGATACTTTGGAAGTACATACATCGACGCGCAAGCGAATATCGGTAGGTGCTTGACTAGGGCATATGGAGTAGCTGCTTGATGCTCATCCAGTTGTCTCTTCTTAGCCGCCTGGTGAAGAACCGCATCGAGGAGGACAAGCAATACGAGGAGTGCGTAGAGAAGCGTGTGGCGCACAAGGACCAAATCAAGCAGTTCCCCCGCACCAACGACGACTTCGACATGCTCTTCGCTGAGATAAGTCGCTGGAAGCGGGCGGAGCTGAAGCGTATTACGGCCAACTTTGAGGGACCTGCTCGCATCTCCGAGGTGAACATACTGCTGGACAAGGAGATACAGCTGCTGAACGGTCTGGAGCGACAGCGCCGCTTGGTCTTCCTGGCCATGGAGGATTTCCGCAACGATCAACTGCTGAAGAAGTTGGGCAAGCCCATCGAGTGGATTGGCTACAAGGACTGCAAGATACATCTGGATCTGCTGCGCACGCAGCGCGTACGCTTTCTATCGGAGATCTACAAGGATCTGCGCCAGACGACGGACAAGGAGGCACGCCTGGAACTGCTCGGGCGCGTCATGGCGCTGCTCATGGAAGAGGTGTGCTATCCGAACTTTCCCGAGGTACGTTCGATTGCATATTATGGTGCGATATTGCTATAATTTCATCCGTCTGTTTGCAGCTTTTCGATCTCTTCGATCGCGAGAGAAATCTGCTGATCTACACCAAATCATGCGATGTGGAAATTTTGCGCAAACGCCAGAACATTCTGTTCTTCGATCTGATCAAGTTCCAAAAGGACGACAAGAAGAAAGGTAGCGCCTGTTCCAGTGATCCTGTGATCTTTTGCATGCATGATCCATTGATCTATCTTTACAGGTCCTCCCTCACGCATGTGCATCGTCTGCAAGAAGGTCAAGCCCTTTGCCCAGTTTGCCATACGCACGCGCCAGAGCCACGTGGATACCTGCAAGCATTGCTACTACCTGAAGGTGAGTAGGCAGTTGCCCTATGACAGATCGTAAAGCTCACTTCTTCCTATAGTTGGTGGCCACCGAGAACACCGTCTACCAATCGATACTGCGCTGCATTCATCGCGACGAGCGCAAGCGCAAGTGCACCACGTCCTTCGCCTTCGTCATGCAGCTGGACGACATACGCACCATGATCGACAAGATCTGGCATGGTCACTCGGCGCTGAGCAAGTCGGAGAACCTCAGTGAGTTGCGGTAAGTGTGTAGCAGCAGTGCGCTGGGAAGATTATAGGACTATTACTGCTCCAGGTTGCCGCGCTGGAACAAGAGCGACGACTGGTCGCCCTGGAACTGTGTGTGCCTGACGGAGCGCGAGACGCGCGATCACTACAAGATCATCGACATGGAGAAGGTCTACGATCCCAAGTTCGTGCTGCACGTCGGCAACTGCCACATGCTGGCACGCAACTTGTTCCACACGCTTGCCGCTGTCGCCACCGAGTTCCAGGAGACCGGACAGTGGTGGAAGGTGGGCATGAACAAGCAGCGCACCAGCAACTTGGACGCAGTCTGAAGGCTGCTCCCAGCTCCGCGACATTACAGCACAAATATAACAAATTAAAAGTTCCGTCTGCCAGTGTGCATATCCCTAGCATCATCTAGTAGAGTAGTATAGCCATAGCCCCCGTTGGATTTGCTTCAATTCGGCGCCTAATTATAATTACAATAAGCAAACAATTCAAATTTTGATAGAACATTACAAAAAGTGTCTGCAAAGTCATTTGCTACTACCGATCGCCTTGAACCTCGCCTCCAGATACTGCACGCGCTTCAGCAGCTTGTCGCTGGTGCTGAACTCGTTGTAGGGCACGGGGATGATCTTGTAGCCACTCTTCTCCAGCAGATCGAAGGCCAGGTTCGTCACGCCGCTGGCGCAGCGGTGCGTGCCATGGCAAATGTCGTGGAAGTCGACGACCATGAGGGCAACTCTGCAAGGCAAAGGCAGGGGGATTAGCGAGAGAGCAGTTGGGACAAAGAGACTCAGGTCAGGCACCTTATAGCATCTGGATTGGCTTTATCTTGCGCTGACTGTTGTTTGACATCCAACTGGCATGTGGCATCTGCAAGAGATTATGCTAGAATAAGATCAGGGGACTCTACTACTCAATGGCTGCAGCCACTTGCCGATCAGGAAGCCCATCTTGCTGTCCACGGAACCCTGCACCTGGCTGCTCGCCGGCAACAGGCTCTTGAGGGCGTCCAGCATGCCGTTGACCAGCACCTGCTTGGACTTGGTGTGTGCCATGGGCACCTGGTAGGCAGGGCTGTCGGCTGGCAGCAGGACTCCCTTGTAGTCGCCGATGCACAGCTGTGCGTAGCTGTTCAGGTTAAGCAGGCGCATCTTGGCGGTCGGCGTCAGGCCCAGCTTGTCGCTCTGCAGCTGCTGTAGGAACTCGGCACTGCGGCGAGAAGCAACTCAATTAGATAAATCAAACTGTTTTCAGCATGCTTCGCCAGCTAAGGTGCTTACCTTAGCACCGATGCCAGTTGACTGTGCTCCACAATGCCCAGCATGGTCAGCGACCAGATGTAGTTCAGCCAGTCCGTCTGCTTGGTGAAGTCCTCGCGCACAATGGACTTCACCAGCTTCCTGCGCACATCCTCGAGCTGCGCGCTCTTGAAGTTCAGTAGCGCCGACGTCAGGAAGTAAGCGCTGAGATCCTGCGGTCGACTGACTTCGCTGTTCTTCAATAACCACTGCGTCAGCGACTCCAGCACATCTGCAAGTAGTAGAAGCTATAGTCCACAGCTCGAACTATGCCTGGAGTACTACTCACCCAGGTCCCGGTAGCGCATTATGCCCAGGCTGGTGAGCACGGAGCCAACTACGGCGGACTTCTCCGTGTTCTTCGGCAACGCGGCCTGCACATCCGCGCACACCTTGGCACCCAGCACCGAGTCCTGGAAGTTCAGCGTCGCCATGGCGTACAGCACATCCGCCGATTGCTTCAGGTCCAGCGGCTCCGAGGCGCTGCTGATGTTGAAGGCCAGGGAGCGCAGCAGTGGAGTGCTGCGTCGCTTGCGCTGCGCCAGCGTGCTCATCACCTTGACCATCTGGGGCAGGCTGATGCTCGCTATCAGCTTGGCCGCCTCGTCATCCCCCGCCACGCCCAGCACAGTGTTGAGGTCGTCGGTGCGAAAGCCGGAAATGCGTTTCGATGCATGGCCAGCGGCGCTGTTGGCGCCATTGGCATTCTTGCCATTCGGCCCATTCTTGGGCACTGTGCGTCCCAGCATGCGGCAGACGCGCAGGAATCTTGTGTCGTTCTCAAACTCCGAGATCTTTACGCGATCTATGGTGCTCCATTCGGCCAGTATGGAGACGATCTTGAGCGCATGCTTGCGCGAGAAACCGCTGTTGTTCTCCGTTATGGCCAGCAGACCGTTCACCGTCTTGGCATTGGCAATGCGCTCGTCCACATTGGAGCCGGCAGCTGGCGAGGCGGGCTTGCCACTTGCCTCGCGCAGCGACTCGAAGGCCGCCGCAACCATATGGCCTAAAATCAATTGAGCGAGTGAGTAAATGAGCTAAACACATGCCAATCACCACTCACCTGAACTCTTCTGTTTCTTGGCAGTCTCCTCGGCTGCCGTCCCCGCTGCCGCTGCTGCTGCCGGCTCATCAGCTGACCCTGCCCCCACCCCCTGCTGGCCATTGCTGGCCGCCGTCGCCAGCGCAGCGCTTGCAGCACGTGCATTGCTGCTGTAGGCGGCTCTTCTGTACAGCTGGCTGGCAATGCTGCCGGCGAATCGTTGTAGTCCCAGCATTTTCACTTATGTTTCCAGAGAATCGAGTGCTGCTGGCGGCTAATCTTCACGCTGCAAGAGACCAAGGGGAAGTTTACATAACCTTTTTGTTTACATTTTCTGCAAGTTCGACGGCAACTTGCGACACAGCTGCAGTTGGGCGGCCAAACAGTGCTCAGTGTATTGCCGGCATTGGTTCAGCGTATTTCGTTTTATTTAGAAATTATATCAACTTTCCTATTTACAAAATATCGACGGCTCTGGTCGATCTAGCAGCCAATTAGCAACAAGGCAAGTTAACATAGTGCTGTTATGTAGTTAACCGATTGCTGTTAATGTACATTGTTGCATGTTTTGCGATATTTTGCAAATAATTAATTACTCAATTGCGATTAGGCATGCGGGCAATATTTATATTTATATATATATATTATATATATATATATATATATTATATATATTTTATATAATATATATAGTACACAATATAGCTATAAAAAAAAAAACAAATAAAAATAAACAAATTTAATATTAACATACACATATATTCAGTATGACGGCATCGGCATCCAATAAGAGTGCAGCGAATGCTAATATTTAAAAAAAAATACCAGCAGTATTAAATACAGCCTGTCAGGTAAGTTAACATAGTGCTGTTATGTAGTTAACCGATTGCTGTTAATGTACATTGTTGCATGTTTTGCGATAGTTTGCAAAAAATTAATTACTCAACTGCGATTAGGCATGCGGGCAATATTTTTTTTATAATATATATAGTATCCCAATATAGCCATAAAAAAACAAATAAAAAAAACATGTTTAATATTAACATACACACATATTCAGTATGACGGCATTGGCATCCAATAAGAGTAAGTAAAAAAAATACCAATTGCAGTATTAAATACAGCCTATCGGCGCGTTTACAGCACTGGCCTGCGAGTCTTTACGCAACACTGGCAAGGGACAGCTCACCAAAATTCTGCCTGGGCAGTGTTTTTTTGCATTTTCGTTTCAATTTTCTACTTTTTATTTGCCTAAACGGAGTACGATCCGTATACGTACGCAACTATAGCTCCTCAACGAGTTGTACTCGCCTCAAAAAGTATTAGTCTATTAGTCCCGAAAATACCTAAACACGCCAATCACGACGAGCTCGTCCGCCAGCGACTTGGCAAGTTTGTGTGAAAAATTCCAAGGCAAAAGCAGAAACTTGCATCAAAATGGTTGATAAATTCATAAGCATGTGGAAAGTGCGCGAATTGGCGGACAAAGTGTAAGTTGTACGCGAATTGTGAATACATTTGATAAAATCGCAGAGATAACAACGAAAACTCTGAAGTGTATAGACAGAGAGAGTGAAGCACACCAATACCAATACCAACACCAACACTGACACTCCCACACCCACAACGAGCGCAGCGCTCACCCCCACCCCTGTGTGCGTGTACCTGTCTCCGCGCGCACACAGGTGCCAGGCCAGAAATCCAGCACAGTTGCAGTCGAGCTAAAAGTGATGCCAATGGATTTACTATTTTTTTTTACTCTGTTACTCTTACGGCAGCGAGTGATTAACGCGCTGCCTTTGTTGTGCTCAAGGTTGTTTATTTTGTTGGGCTTTCAAAGCGCCCCGCATACAGACAAAGCTATGCAGACCCGGATTCACATACTCACACACACACACACGTACGCATACGCTCACACACAGGCAGATATTAAGCCTTCTTTATCAAGAAAGCACGAAACCAAGATATGCATTCCAGTTGCTCGTCCAGTTCCAGTGCCAGTTCCAGCTGCGACTTTCCAGCGAAACTTTGGTTTCCATTTCCAGCGCTGATCAATTACGCTTTTTATGGCACCATCGAACACATTTAACAGTTTTTCCTCGAATTTCTCCAGCGAATTCGGAACGCATTTCCGCTGTCCCACTGGGGTGTCGTTGCATGTGTGTAACTGGGGCTTGTTGCTTATCGGCAACTGATAAGGCCCCAAGATGTGACAATTGGCCACTTTGCAGCACGTTCAAATGCCCATAAATAAGTTCGTGCTCGCTAGTCACTCGTCTAGTTAAACCTAGCTCGTAATATTCCAATGAGTTTAGTTTCCAGCTTAAAATTATATATGGGATGGGATGATGTATGTGATTTATTTTTATAGAAGAACATAGAATTCCCTACTACAAGGGAAAAATACATATATGTATTTTTTATTAGCTCAAAAAGTATATATATTTGTATGATAAATACAGCTGTTGATGTGGTGACTTATCATCCTACTAAATTAATTTTGTAGCAAATTCTTTATAGTATATAAAGTATAGCATGATTTCTGCAAAAAACAGTGTTTTTATATTTATTATTATTATTTATTTTTTCTAAACTATATTATATTTTTATATATATTTTTAGCTAATTCTTTATAATTTATAAACCCCATATAACAAGCTTACCGCCAAACTAAATTTAATATAATTAATTCTTTATTTATTTATATTGTGTATAAACTTATTTGCATTAAAAAAAAATTAGCCGCTCCCAATTAATATTTTAACACTGGCTTAAGCATTTTCTAAAAATTCCCTCCAACTTTTATTTTTATTTCTATATATAAATGACTTTATGTAATAAATATTTTTAAATATTAGTAATATTAATATTAATATTTTTTAACACAACTAATTTCTTGCCCTACTATGTTTGTTTAATATGTTACTAATATTTTGATAACACAAGCATTTTCTAAAAATGCCTTTCAACATTTTTATTTCTATACAAAAATGACTTTATGTAATAAATATTTTTTAATATTAGTAATATTAATATTAATATTTTAATATCAATATTTTTTTGCACACAATTAATTTATTGCTTTACTATTTTTGTTTAATATGTAACTAATATTATGATAATAATATTAATAATATACTAATTAATAAATAATACTAATAATATTATGATTCCCAAATATTATTAATATTGAAGCACCTTAACTAACCCTGCGATTATGCACTTGCAGCACCAATGTCGTGATGAACTACACAGAGATTGAGGGCAAGGTGCGCGAGGCGACCAACGACGATCCCTGGGGTCCAACTGGTCCGCTCATGCAGGAGCTGGCGCATGCGACATTCTCCTACGAGACGTTTCCCGAGGTCATGTCCATGCTGTGGAAGCGCATGCTGCAGGACAATAAGACCAATTGGCGCCGTACCTACAAGGTAAATGCGAAATTAGCTGCAAGTCATTAACTCGAACTAATACAAGACTACCCCCTGCCCACCTTAGAGCCTGCTGCTGCTGAACTATCTGGTGCGCAACGGGTCGGAGCGGGTGGTGACCTCGTCGCGGGAGCACATCTACGATCTGCGCTCGCTGGAGAACTACACGTTCACCGACGAGGGCGGCAAGGATCAGGGTATTAATGTTAGGCATAAGGTACGAGAGCTTATAGACTTCATACAGGACGACGATCGCTTGCGCGAGGAGCGCAAGAAGGCCAAAAAGAATAAGGACAAGTACATTGGCATGAGCAGCGATGCCATGGGCGGCTCGCGCAGCGGTGGCTACAGTGGTTACAGCGGCGGAGGCGGCGGCGGCAGTGGCAGTGGCGGCGGCTACAACGACGACTGGCGCAGCAATCGTGGCGAAAACTGGTGTAAGTATGCAGTGGCAGCCTTGCAGCTTCTTCCACTAAAAGTACCTTTCTGCAGACTCCGATAAGAGCTCGGCGGATCGCTACGAAGACGAGGATACGCACTACGATGGCGAGCGCGAGGGATCCGACAGTGATTCACCCAGTCCCAGGTGAGCTGAACTCAATGAATAATTTATGCATTCGCTGCTAACTCAAGTATCTCTTTTTGCACAGGCGCACTAATCGCTACAACGATCGCGCCAGTCCCGCGGAAGTGGCGAGTGAGAGTAAACCGCAGAACCTCAGCATGAACATACGCCCGAAGACGGTCAGCTCGCCGGTGTCCAAGCAGCCGTCGTCCGGCGTGGCGCAGAAGAAGATCAATCTGGGTGCCGCTGCCAATTTTGGCAAGGCGCCGAGCGGCGTTGGCATACACTCGCCCACACATCGCGACACGCCCAACACGAACAGTGTTGATCTGATGGGCGGCAGCAGCATTAACAACAACAACAACAGCAGCAGCAGCAGCGGCAGCAACAACATCGGCAACAGTAGAAACAAGAGCAATAACACAGCGAGCAACAACAACGATCTGCTGGACGACATCTTCAAGACTTGTGGCCCCACGCCCGAGAAGACACTCAACAGCGCCGCCGTCATTGTGGACGACGACGATGACTTCAATCCGCGTGCCGGCGATGCAGCGTCCACGCAGGAGTTCGGTGACTTTGCGGCTGCCTTTGGCGGTAGCAGTGTGTCGCCTCCTTCGACTGGCCTGGCGACAGCTGGCAACGATGAGTTCGCCGACTTCGCAGCATTCCAGAGCTCCAGTTCGAGCGGCTTGGATGGCCAGCTGCTGGCCACAGCGACGCCGGCCAACGATGCCTTCGACTTGTTCAACTCACCCGCAGCGCCAGTGGCGGCAGCGCCAACCGCCACGGATCTGCTGGCCGGATTGGGCGACCTGTCCATCCACCAGAGCATGCCCATGGGTAAGCACGTAGTGCAGCTAAGACTTAAGCAGACAAGTACATTAGACTAGACCTTAAGCATATGTATTAGGATTTGTCGGCCGCCCAACTGTCTCTCTCTCTGCCTCTGTACCCTTTGGTAGCTTCTCCACACATAACGGCAACATATTCCAATCGGACGCACTCGTTCTTTTTCTCTCTCGTTTCCCCATCATCAGCAGCAACAGCAGCAACAGCAACAGCGGCAGCAGCAGCAGCTTTCGAAGCACCGCCCGCGCCAGCGGAATCTGCGCGCAAAGCACTAGCCAAGGCCATTGCGGACTTGCGAGATGTGCGCCAGGTGCAGAGTGCAGCAGACGCCAGCAGTGTGGCAGCTGCACTGCGTCGCCTGCTCAGCGTTGGAGCGCTGCCCGGCTACACGACGCCGGAGCAGCTGGTGGGGCTTGACTGCCAGTCCGTTGACTGGACGCCCTTGGCGAGCAACGAGTATGCCAGCCTGCTGGCACAGCTGGGCAGGCTCTTCACCGAGGAGTGGCCAGCGCCGGATCAGGATGTGGATGTGTTCAATATGTTCAAGCTGGACAATTGCGTGGATTACACGCTCGTTGCGCTCGACGCACTGCAGCAGCAGCTGGAGCGAGTGCCGGGTAGAGCGAGCTGCCTGCTTGCTGCTCTGCTGCAGCATGAGCACGTGGTGGCCATCAGTTTGCTGCATGCTGCACGCCAGCGTGGCAGTCTCATGCAGCGTTTCGCGCGTACCATTAAGCTGCTGCCGGAGCGCCTGCTGGAGGAGCACGATGCGCGGGTGCATCAGTACCTTCAGCTGCTGATCGGATTGCCCAGTCTGGTGGCCAACAGACTGGGGCGACAGCTGCCCGAGGCATTTGCACCCGTTGCCTATGGACGCCTGCTGCTGCGCCAGTGGATCAGGGCATTGCACTTCGTGATCCAGTGCGAGGATGCCGCCGGCTACTTTGACCTGTCTGCCATGAGCACGCTGCTCTCACGTGTACTCAATCATTTCTATGACGCCGCCACGCTGCGATCTCTGCTGCGCCTGCTCGAGGATTACGCGCAGTCGCCAAACGGCAGCAGTGTCGTACAGCAGATCCTGCGCGACTTGGAGCCGGCAGCTTGCTTCAAGTTGGCACACAGTGCCCTCGAGGACGGACTTAATCTCTACCAGCTGCTGGGAGCGGCTGCCATGGATACGCCGCACTGGCAGCATTGCCTGCTGCAGAAGCTGCCGCTGCAGCGCACGCCCACAGCGAATGCTGCACTGCAGCAGCTTGTCAGCTATCTGCAGCAGGCTGCAGCCGATCGCCTGCAAGTGCTGTTCGCGCAGCTGCTGGGCATCTGGTCAAAGCGCACATGCCTGCAGAAGCTCAGCAGCCAGGAGCACCTGGGCATCTGCAAGCTGCTCGTGCTCGCAGGGAGACTAAACGGAAACCTCAAGCTGGAGCACAAGCGGCAGCTGCACGACGGACTCGCGCATCATCTGCAGTCGCCCGACAGCGTGCAGCGGCACATTGGCATGAAGAGCGTGGAGCTGCTCTACAACTGCCTGGAGCCGGCGAGTGCCAAGGAGGAGGATCGGCTGCGCTTCGACTATGATGCCTTAAAGGAGACGCCGCACTGGCGCACACTCGTTGAGCTCGAGGAGCTGGCACGCTGCCAGCTGCCCGGCAAGGCGAGCTGCGGTAAGGAGCTGCAGCAGCAGCGCTTTGAGCAGCACATGGCAGAGTTTATGCAGGCAGAGCAGCAGCAGCAGCAGAAGGAGCAGAAGCAGCCAAAGAGCACACAAGTGGAACCCAAGGCGATGCAGTTGAACGCCGACTTGGACTCGGATGACGAGGAGCAAGCAATCGATGAGGATGATCTGCAGCCCTACGACATGTCCAACGATATAACCACCAGCCTGGAGCAGCGACCAAAGTTCCTGCTGGATCTGCTGCATCTGCTGCGCACCAAAGTGCCCAACTACCAGGTCTTCGAGGGTGCACTGAGCACGGCCGAGCAGCTCATACGCAGTCAGCTGGCGCAGCAGGATGTCAAGCTGGCGCTGGAGCTGCTGCAGCTGTTCCTCACGCTGGAGATGCAGTACTACTTCGAGCACTTCGAGCGCACGCAGTTCCAGTGCTGTGTGGCCATTTGCGTCGCGCATCCCGCCGCGTGTGCCGAGCTGCTGTGCCGCGAGTTCCACACGGATAACTCGCGGTATGCGGCCAATGTGCGCATACAGATACTGCAAATCCTGGCTGAAGCCGCCAAGGAGCTGGCTGGCAGCGATGCGCCGGCCTATGACCAGATCGATGAGCTCGTGCCGCCCGCGAGCAAGCAGCCTCGTAAGTTCCAGCTTCGTCTGCAGGAGGATTCACCAGCCATGCGCCTGGCCGCCGCCCAGCGCGTCATTAGGGAGCGACTGCGCAGCAAGACCAGGCGCTACCTGGGCAAGTCCAGCACTGCAGCGGAGCAGTCCGCGAAGGCGAATCCCTTTCACGCCGTGGCGGGCAGCTTCTTCTTTGGACTCGTGCGTGGTCAGCGCACGCGCCTCATGCTCTACGTGAAGTACGAGAGCATCGCGCACGACATCGACACGCAGCTGCTGGTCAACATGCTGCACACGCTGGCGGTGTTCGTCATGTGCAGCCAGCACTGCCCCCTGCTGCCGGCCATGACACGCGAGATCTTCGATCTGTGCGCCTTTGTGCGCTTCAACGCCGAGGCGCGTGTGCGTGCAGCGACGCTGCAGCTGCTCGGCATTGCGCTGGTCACCATGCCCGCCCACCTCTTGGCCGCCCACTTTGCTGAATCCCTGAACGAGCTGCAGCGCTGGCTGGAGGAGTTCGTGCGCTCACCCCTCGTCGGCGGCGAGTCCTCCGACGAGTGTCGCGAGCTCGCCGAGCAGATTCTCTCCACGTGCTACAAGCTATTCGATAGGGCCATGCAGGAGCAAGCTCAGAACTAAAGCAGGAGCCTTCAGCGCTAGGAGAAAGCCTCAATAAATTGAACCAACATAT
Source organism: Zaprionus bogoriensis (assembly GCA_035046045.1). Classification (NCBI taxonomy): domain Eukaryota; kingdom Metazoa; phylum Arthropoda; class Insecta; order Diptera; family Drosophilidae; genus Zaprionus; species Zaprionus bogoriensis. The sequence continues at coordinate 766,688 of JAWNOI010000010.1, forward strand.
AAATACAGTCTTTCAGCCAAATAATTAACTATCAATCGTTGTCGCCGTATATACTATATAGAGATGTCAACTGATCAGCAAAGCTGATATGGAAAATCTACCAAATTTAAACAATGATATATATACCATAATATTTATAACACATATAAAGCAAATAGTTCCTTCCTCTATTCAGTCATCAATATACTACTGTGGGCATCATCATCAGTTCTGCCAACTCGAGAAAAAAAGAACTAGTTCGCCATCTTAAGCCCGCGAATTTTAAATTGAAAATTCACCTTACTTTTTGCTCACAGTAGTACCATAGATACATCTAAAAACTGATATGATCATGAGTTTAAGCTGATCTGGAAAGTCTGCGGAATACAAACTATGATTATCCAATATTTCTAACCATAAACTGGAAAGGAAAGTTCTTATCCTTGTTCAATAGATCTATCAGCTATGCTATAAATCTGAAGAGTTAACTGAATTCAAATTATGAATATTATATATTTTTTAATTTATAAAGTTCAAAAAATCATTTGATAATGGGAGAAAAGCGTTTTTTTCTCTTTTCAATTCTCAGTTTATAAAAATCGGTGAATTAATATGACAATGGATCAAGCAAGCTGATCCAAAAAGTCTATTGCTTAGACACGATGATTTATACAATATTTGTAAAGCATAAACATTATACAATATTTGTAAAACCAAAATAATTAAAATTTTACTGGAAAGTTCTTTTCTCTATTAAGAATAATAATAAGAACAAGAAGCTGATCTGGAAAACCCATTGAATTCAAAGTATGATTAATACAAAAATAATAATAAAGCAACACATGATAACTGCAGAATTTGCCGCTCCATAAAATGCGGATCTAAAATTTCTAACGCATCGAAATTTTAAATTATTTAATATTAATAAAACGTAAACTCCATAAATAAATTTAAACTGAAAAGTTAATTCATCTCTTCGGTTCATTAAATAATAATAATCTGGAAAAACTACTGAATCCCAACTATGTTTACTATAATAATTATACTTTATATATAATCAATTTTGATAACCGGAAAAAGGAGTACGTCTATTAAATACTGAATTTCTAAGTTCTAAACACTGATTTGTCCATGCATAGAGCAAAGCTGCCCGGGAACTTCGACTGCATCGTTTCTTACTTCCGCATTGCCGATTTTCCGTCTTTCTTTTTAATATATAGTTAATTATATATATGGTACAATGTAGTATGTAGCACTAGTTGATATATTCTTATGGAAATTTGATTTGAAAACACTTCTTTATTTATTTCTTTTGAATTCTTGCGCCCTCGCACAATTTGGATATAATTTATATTAACTGAACGAAATAATGTTACGGTAACTGCAATACGTTAATTTCCCATATATGAACATATATTATATATTTGCGTTCGTGTATCAACTGAAAGCATTTCTCAATATACCAGGCATCGCGCCACAGCCCCGGATGCACTAGGTAAACAAAGTGTGTTAATTACTTATGCAACTTCACCTAGCTGATTGGGTCTCGCCTCTCCCTTTTGCCTCTCGCCTCTTGCCTGTCTAGCAACTAGAGAACTCACAGATAACCCTGCTTCCAACTGTATCTATTCTTCACCAAGGCAATATATCAATTCATTCAGCAAGAGAATGCACTATGAACACACAAAAACACACACACACAAGAGCTTTTGGGCAGTGCAAAAATATCGATAGTATTTGTTTCAAATTATTTAATTAGTTAAATAACTGTTTGACATGGAAAAATATCGATAGTTATGATGCTCTTTAATATCGATAGTTAATCTAGAAAATAAATACATTTATTTAGAATAAATGTATACTATTTTGTTAACTATCGTTTAGTACGATACTGTCAGTATGCACCATAGCAATACAAAACTATCGATAGTAGTACTGCTCGTACTATAGTCGTTAAATAGTCATTACAAAATGTATATATTACAGCCAATTATTGTCGATACTTTTTAAATCGATACTTAAGACTTTTGGTAATAGAAAACTATCGATAGTAGTACTGCTCGTTAAGTTATATAGTCAGTATAAAATGTATATATTACAGCAAACTATCGTCGATACTTTTTAAGGCTTCTGTCAATGTAAAACTATCGATAGTAGCTCCACTCGATAGTGAATAATACATTTTTTTTTATATGCAGTAAACTATTATTTAATTTATTTATCGATAGTAGCTCCATAGCATATATACATCGTTACTATCGATACTTTTGCAGCCTTATTGCTTACCCCTGCATTTCCTTGTCTTGAGTCCCGAGAGTTAATGCAGCTAGTAGTACAATCCTTTAATCGATTTCGCATCTTGTGCGCTCATTGCAGACAACGTGCTCCCACCCATCGCAGCTGTCGGCGGAGGCAACCTGCTGCAGCCGACTTCAGTATCCAGCAACAACAACAACAACAACATAAACACAAATGGTGGCTCCAGCGCGCCGGCGCCACAACAGGCCGCCAATGTGGGCGCCACCTGGTCGGGCAACCTGAAGGCGGGCAACCTGAACATCGATCTGGACAACCTGCTGATCAGCAAGACGGGCAAGTCCAGTGCGCCGGCGCTGTCGATGAATGCGCTGAAGACGCAGAGTCCGGCCAAGACGCCGCTGAATGTGCAGACGGGCCATGCCTACGCCGGGCTCTCGCCCTCGCCGCTGACCAGCCCCAATCAGATGTTCGGCGGGGCAACGCAACCACAAGCATTCCAGGCACAGCCAGCGGCAACAGCAGCATTTGCCAACTTCAATGCGTTCCAGCAGCAGAGCAGCAACAGCAACAACAACAACAACAACTCCAACAACTCGTCGGCATTCGATTTATTCCAATGATATTCGCTAGCCAAAGGACTACTCCCCACACAGATTTGATGACTAGTTTGGTTGCTAAATTAATTGTTAATCCAAGCAAACTGCAATATGTGACCCCGATGTGACCCTTAACCCCTACCCCCCTCCCTGCTGATGTGTATTCCTGTATTCTGTGCTATTTCCGATGAGGTTTTCTTGTATTTCCAACCAACCCGAGCGAAGATTCCACATCCGTCCTGTTATCCGAGCGGAACTTGAAACGCAATAAAATTAATTAATTACATAATTAATTAATTAAAATTCATAACTAAAAACAAAATAAAAAAATGGTTGTACTAAAGCGATATTTTAGCACAACAGCGCGGACGGCTGATGTATCATTGAGACATTGTTACAGAAAACACATATAAATAAATAAAAAAAAAATTAAAAATAATAATAATTAATAAATAAATGCGTAGTAGTTAACAAGTTGTGTATGTGTACATATATAAAAATCCAATGTGTGAAATAAAAATCAAAAACGAAAATTCACTAAGTTTTTTTGTTTATTGTTTTTTGTTTTGGATTTGTAAAATGCAAAAAGTACATTGTTGTTGTTGTTGTGTTGGGGGGTTAAAGGTTAAGGGTAGAATAATCAATGTTGAACTTAAAACTAAGCGGAAAACGACTGCAGCTGCAGCTGGTTACGCCTCCACCGCCTGCTTGTTCTTGTTCTTCTTCTTTTTCTTCTTCTTGGGCTCGCCATCGGCCTCCGCATTGCCGTTCTCGGCCTCCTCCTCCTGCTGTCCCTCGACTGCGATGGCTCCGTTGCCGTTGTTGGTGCCATTGGCATCAGCCTGACGCTTCTTCTTCTTTTTCTTCTCGGACTGCGGCGTTGCGGCGACCTCCTGGCCAGCGGCCTCGATGGCCTCCTTCATGACCTCAATGTTCTTGCGCGGCACATCGCCGGACTCGTAGAACTTTAGGCGATCCTCCACCTGCTGCTTCAGTGTCTCGCCAAACACACTGGTCGGCTGCTCCAGGAAGCAGTCAATGCGCGACGCAATCGAGCATTTGTTGGCCAGGAAGCGCGAGATGCGACCCTTGTTCTTGAGGCCGGCGCGTCCGATGAACGACGAGTGATAGATCAGGCCATACTTGGGCGTATTGGAGCGGGTCTTCAGCGCGCGGAAGAGCGCCTTTTCGGCGCCCAGAATTTGTACTGTCGATGCCGGGTACTTGGCCAGGTTCGTCAGGCTGCCGGCGTGCGAGATGAGGCGGGCGCCCACCTGATCGCCGATGAGCGACTGCAGATTGGGTGCCACCAGGTTCATCTTGTTGTGCAAGTACGTGGAGAGCTTCTTGCGGTATTCGGATAGCTTGACAACGCGCTCCGCGAACAGCTCAATGTTCATTAGATCCACAATGGATATATCCATGCCCATGGACATTTTGCCGGCATCGATGATGCCCTGCGCCTTGGCCGAGTCCATGACGATCTCCTCGAGCCCCTCGAGCTTGTCTTGCGTGAGGTCCTTGCGGTCCTTGATGAATTTGGCCGCCTTGGCGAACATGTAGTTGTCGGGCACGATTTTGACCAGTTCTGGGAAGTGGTAGGAGTACCATTCACGTATACGCATGGAGAACGTATTGACATCCTTGTCCAGCTGATCGAGTAGTGCAATCGACTGGATGATCATGTTGTCCGAACGATGAACGTTGAACTTGACCTTGGCACGCGAGTAGCTGTGGCCCAGACCCAGTTGAGCGACTCCCGCCGACTTGTCCGTGAATCCTGGAGAGAAATTTATTTTATTTGTGGCTTCTTTCGGATGCGTTGCGACTCACCCTTGACCAGTTTGGCAAAGTGGAAGCGCACACCACGCAGTATCTCGGGCACGACGCCAAAGTGACTGCACTGCACGCCCACGGCCTCAGTGATGGCTGCACCCAGCTTGGCATCGGCGATGCCCAGCGTGCACTTCTTCTTCTTCAGCTTGGCAAAGAAGTCGTCGAGGAAGTGCAGCAGATCCTGCGGCACAATGCCCTCAGAGATGGCATTGATGTTCTCCAGCGCAGCGATGGCCGTCTTGAACGGAGCAAAGCCCGCCAGCTTCACTATCGAGTTGAACTTGGCGATGTCCGTGACGGAGGACTCCACCTGCGGCAGGAACATGGACACCTCCTCGAACTCCTTGACGGAGAAGAGAGCAAAGCCCGCCGCATGCTCGTACAGAACGTATAGATTCGACTGCAAGTTGGAAGCAACAAAAAGCGTTAAGTTATTATATTTAATTCATTAAATCGATTTCCCACGCGTTTTCACGTTTGCTGCGGCCCAAACACATGTGCAGGTTAGTGACGTTGAGTATATGCGACTTCCAAGTAGATGCACAAACTCAAACAATGAAAATAAAAATGGGAATATGACAGCAATGCGTTTACCATATTTAGGGCGTAAATATGCCTGCAGTAATTGAGGATTTTATTTTTCTTTTCTTTCCACTCAAAACTCAGGCGCGTTGCTTTTCCACGTGCTAAATAAAGGAACCAGTGTGTACACAACTCGTACACAACAGCAGTGTGTGCACACTTAGTGCGTTGTGCAGCCCTGGTCGCGCTGTACATGTGGCAACTCACATGCCAGTGTGCAATTGTGTTATCGAACTATCGATTGTGAACATTTGTTGCCAACCCTAGCTATCTCTCTCTCTCTCGCTCTTTGACTATACGCAAGTTTTTGTGATTAAAAAAATAAGTGTAAAAAGCAATTGTGTTCTTTACGCTCGAATACGTTTCGACTTCACGCAATTTCCAAATACTGCTCAACAAGTTGCAAGCGCGCTGACAAACAACAACAACGTTCGTTAACGGCAACTGCAATTGCATGGCAATGGAATTTTTGTTGTAAGTAAATACGTGTGCACACACACACACAGAGAGAGTGTGCGACTTGTGTGCGTGTGTGCAGTATGTGGTATGTGTGCAAGTTGTCCTTGCAACAAAGAGCGCAACCCTTTGTTCCGCCCATGTCGAAGCAGCGATCCGCAGTCAAGTGAAGTCTCTCCCTCTCTCTCTTTCTTCCCTTGCAGCGGTTCCCGTTCCAGCAAGACCTTCAAACCCAAGAAGAACATACCCGAGGGCACGCACCAGTATGATCTGATGAAGCATGCGGCCGCCACACTTGGCTCCGGCAACTTACGCAACGCCGTCGCGCTGCCCGACGGCGAAGACCTCAACGAGTGGGTGGCCGTCAACAGTGAGTGGTCGAGAGGGGCAGGGGGGGGTTTAGCCTAGCATTCAGCTGACCTTTCACTTTTGCCTTCCCGCACAGCCGTGGATTTCTTTAATCAGATTAATATGCTCTACGGCACCATTACGGAATTCTGCACCGAGGAGAGCTGCTGCATTATGTCGGCCGGGCCCAAGTACGAGTACCACTGGGCGGACGGACTGACCGTGAAGAAGCCCATCAAGTGCAGTGCACCCAAGTATATTGATTTCCTGATGACCTGGGTGCAGGATCAGCTGGACGACGAGACGCTCTTCCCCTCGAAGATCGGCGTGCCGTTCCCAAAGAATTTCCTCAACTCCGCCAAGACCATACTGAAGCGTCTGTTCCGCGTCTACGCGCACATCTACCACCAGCACTTCTCCGAGGTGGTCACCCTGGGCGAGGAGGCCCATCTGAACACGTCCTTCAAGCACTTCATATTCTTCGTGCAGGAGTTCAATCTGATCGAGCGGCGCGAACTGGCGCCACTCCAGGAGCTCATCGACAAGCTGACGGCAAAGGATGAGCGGCAGATATAGGAATCACTGCAGCCGGTGTCGGTGGTCGCCGACAGTCGCCTCCAATTGGACTTGTGATGCGGGGGCTTGGGGTGCGGGGCGAGGCAGTGCGTCCCACTCATTAATGGCTTTTACCAACCCCAGGCCGCTGCGCCGTGGTCCTGCCTCCTCAAGAACAAACAGCACGTTGGCTGGATGGTATATATATATATATCTATATCTATATAATATATATATATTCATATATGATATGAGCATCGACTATATTTTTATATGTGACACGTACTTTTAAGAGATATATATATATACATATGAATCATATTTATATTTATATATGTGTGTGTGTGTGTGTAAAAACGACAGACAGGCAGACAGACGGACGGACGGCACGCAATAATATATTAACAAAACATTAACGCCCGCTTGCAACAGTATCCTGTTCGCTGCTTTGTTCCACTGCATGTGTGTGCGTGTGTGTATTGTGTATGTGTGTGTGTGTGTGTGTATGTATTTATTATTTATTATCAGAGCGAGTATCGGTCAGTCGCATGCAGGCGACGCCACTCGATAGCCCCAATAAATGATATATATATATATATACCTATAGACTTGATCAACATTTTTGATAAACTTTTATACTAATAAAGAAACCGAAAATATACCATATTGTAATGCTAGTAGAATTATTATTATTAGTATAATTATTATTATTATTAGAATTATTTTTTTATTAGTATAACTATTATTTTTATTATTAGTATAATTATTATTTTTATTATTAGTCGAATTATTGTACACTAAGCTGCCTTTGCCTTCAGCTCCGCTGATAACAGGCTGAGCGCATTTAACTATGATTATTGGCGCTGTAAAATTGGAACGATTATCTAGTGCACTCTATATATAGAGAGGGGGCTCTTTATGTACAGCGCGCTGCCTAATCGCTTATGCGGCTAATCGCTCCAGCCAATCCCTCGCCGCTCACTTCAGCACGCTCTTGTATTTGCCTTGCTCCACATAGAAGTCGAGGTGCTGCTCGAGCAGCTGCTTCCACTTGAGCGCCAGCTGCTTGTAGCTGGGCCCGCAGCCGCCCAGCTCCTGCGGCAGCTGCTTGCACATGACCATGGTGCCCTCGCGGCGTACCACCACGCGGGAGCGTATCTTGGGCGTCATGAACACGCTGCAACACACACAGAGAGAGAGAGAGAGAGAAAGCATGAACAAAGGCGAAGCGCTTGAGTGGCTGCATGACGCACCGGAACGTGTTCAGAAAGAAGTTGACATGGCGCGGCGCATTGGTGAACTCCAGCAGCTTGGGCTGGCACGGATACGCCGTCCAGCTCTCGACGGAGCGCTTGATCAGCTTCGGCGTCAGCTGCAGGGCGTGGCCCAGCTGCACGCCCTGCATGTCCATGATGGCCACAATGCCCGGCGCACAGTTGTCCGGCTCCAGGCGCAGCAGCAGATCCAGTATCATCTTGCTAGTCTGCACGTCGAGAGAGAGAAAGAGAGTTGGGATGAGTTGATAAGCTTGAGGATTGGCTTGGGGGATACGCAAGGATACCTTGAAGACATTGTTCTGCGTGTGCCGCTTGGGATCGTGCACCGCTGTGCGTATGATGACCACCTTGCGCCGCTGCTCGTCGAGCCCGTCGACGGGCAGGAAGACGCCCAGCTTGAGCAGCTCCTGGATTTCGGGCAGCAGCGGATCGCAGTTGTCGAACCACTCGCTGCGCTCCGCGCGCATTTGGTAAAACGTTTTGATCTTCTTTTTGGCGCGCTCCACGTCGAACTTGCAGGTGCGCAGAAAGAAGTGCAGGCTCTCAAAGGACTTGCAGCCGTTTATCTTGGGATTCGCCTCCAGCCAGTCCTGCAGCTCCTGCACCTGCAGCAGCGTCAGTTCCGGATCGTCACTCAAGCTGTTCGCATCGGAGTCGCAGCACTTGGCACTACACATGACTGCGCCTATAGCTGGCTATATATTGTTATGATCGGATCGGATCGACTGCCTGCGAGCGACTAATCGCGTCGCGTCGCGTCGCTGCAGCTGCAGATGCAAAGCTTTCGCAGCTTTTGGCTGTGCGCGCCCTGCGAGTGCAGCGCGTGGCCGTACTGGCCAATACCGGTAGGCGCTGGCTAAAAATAGTTATCCATTAAGCAGCTTAATTTGTTCGCACGCGCTTATATAAACGTGCGAAATAAAGCGCATTAGAAAACTATTTATGAAACTGAAAGATCAGCACTATTTAAAATTGGGATAGGTCGCTGCCAGTGCTGTGTAACGTCAGTGCTGAGCAGTGTGCTAAATAAACACTCTGCAGTGCAGACAATTTAAACGAGCTTACCAAAAGAACACAAAATTTATACTTTGTACTGCAGTAAATTTAATCGGGCTTACTTAAACAAACGAAAATTTATAAATAAAAATGTATTTTATCGAAAAACTATTTTCGAAACTGAAAGATCAGCACTATTCAAAATTGGGATAGGTCGCCGCCAGTGCTGTGTAATGTCAGTGCTGAGCAGTGTGCTAAATAAACACTCTGCAGTGCAGACAATTTAAACAAGCTTACCAAAAGAAACGAAAATTTATACTTTGCAGTGCAGCCAATTTAATCGAGTTTACTTAAACAAAAGAAAATTTATAACTAAAAATTTATTTTACCGGAAAACTATTTTTGTAACTGAAAGTTCAGCACAATTCAAAATAATTTGCTTGTAAACAGCAAATGCTAGTGCTGTGTAACGACAGAAAAATAATGCGCTTAATTTGCACATTGATTGCAATGTATTGCACGCGCTTATTAAGCTAAAATGTGCATTAAATTTATTTCAATTAACTATGCAACAAAAATTGCATTTGATTAAGTTATTTTCGTTAAAAAAAAATTGCAATAAATAAATTTATTTTCGTTAGGCCTACAACAACTATCGGCTTGCGATATTTTTGGTATTTTCACATTTACCGGCATTAGTGCACACTGTTTTCTGCTGCCGCCGCCGGCGCACATGCTGTTAGTTTTTGTTTGTGTATAAAAAAAAAAAATAAATACAAAAGCCAAAATGGACGAGAGCGACGTTTTGCAAATGAATGACATGGAATGCGACGTCTGTGGCGATCGGCGTTTTCAGGAGCGCGAGGGCTACTACTACTGCGTTGAGTGCGGCACCAAGAAGGAGCAACTGCGCGCCGTGGAGATCAGCGCGGAGGACACATTCAACGACACCTCGAAGCAGGCGCTGCAGCGCAGCATTAGGAAGCCCAAGGCGAAGGAGGGCGAGGGCGGCGACAATGACATCACCTCGTGGGAGTTCTACAACTATGTGCTGCGCGGTTTTCTCGAGGAGTTGATACACATGGGCGCCAAGCCGGAGCTCAAGCTGATGACGCTGCAGGTGTGGGCCGCCTACATGTCGCGCATGGAGGTGGCCTTCTGCAAGAACAACGAGCTCGGCCTGCCCAAGCTGAATGTGCGCGTGCTGGCACGGTAGTAGTAGTAGTAGTACTAGTAGCAGCTACAGCTCGCTGGCAGCATCACTAATCTCTTCTTGCTTGCAGGGATGCGCGCATCATCTACAACCACAAGCGGAACAAACGGAAGCGGGAACGCCATAACAAGGCGACAGCACGCGGCGGAGACGAGCGCGCCAACTGGCGAGAGTGGAGAAAAACCAAGGTGTTTCTGCAAGCTTAATTATTGGACTTTATTGTGCTCTGACTGACTCTAAGAGAAGTAGAACTGATCGGGGAAGAGCAGCGGCAGCAACAGGAAGAAGGTGCGCTGCTGCGGCTTGCTGGGATCCTGCGTTGCGGGCGACGCAGTGGCCGCATCGCTGTCATCGCTGCCCTCAGCTAGCGCAACTGCAGAGAGTATATTAATTATGCATTATGAAGCTACTACCAGGACTCACCTCTGAGCAGCTCCCGCTGCGGAGCCGCCGCTGCTTGCTGCGGCACGTAGGCCAGCGCCAAGAGCACTGCCAGGCAGATGAGAACCAGACGTAGAGACATATTGTAGTAGTAGTAAAGTAGCCTAGTAGCGAACTGATCTCTGTGGTCCGCAACGCGCCTACTTATACCCGGCACAGACAGTTCGATTTATGCAAATGCTGCGCATCAATCACCCGCTTATCTGCCCTCCACTGACAGCGTGTGTACTCGTTTCTACTTGCAGCGCAAATTGGATATGTCTGGCGCCCGGTCGGAGTCCACGCTGCCAACGGCGCAATCCCTGCAGCTGCAATGGTCGACGCTGGCGCGCAAGACGCTCAAGCAGCAGATGCCGCTGAAGCATCTGGACAAGCACAGTGTGGACAGCTCGGGCAGCATGCGCTGCCATCCGCTGAACCCGAAGACGCGCAGCCTCACCCACTTCGATCGCAACATCTACTGCCTGAACATCTCCAAGCTGTACGTGGTGCTGGCCATTGCACTCAACCAGGTGGAGGACGACATACAGCTGACCGATCTGCTGCGGCTCATCGACGAGGAGCATCTGACGAGTCGCTACATGCTCAACTATCTGCCCGAGAACGTGGCCATGCACGGCAAGACGCTGCTCAAGCAGATGGAGTTCGGCCACCAGCAGGACAAATTTCGCTACAAGGTGAGGGGGAGTTCCTATGCTACTACTGTGGGCAAAAAGTAAGGTGAATATTTTTGTAAAGTCAAAATTCTTTATTTATTCTCCTAAATCAATTTCATTCCCTACAAAGTAATCCCCTCCCGATAAAATACACTTATGCCAACGTTTTTTCAAATCCTCGAAACAGGCCAAATAGTCCCTTTCCGGTATAGCCATGAGCGCCCTAGGCGATTTTTCTTTTATCTCTTCAATCGACTCGAAACGCGTTCCCCGGAGTGGTCTCTTGAGTTTTGGGAATAGCCAGAAGTCACACGGAGCCAAATCAGGAGATTTGGTGGTGGTTGCGGAACGATATGCGTCGAATTCTTGGCGAAGAAGGAGTGCAGTGTGCAAGGTTTTGGTACCAAACGAGATTTGACTTTTCGTAGGCCCAAACGGTCTTTCAAAATGGTTTTCACAGATCCTTCTGATATTCCGATCATATCAGTGAGGTCTCTAATAGTCAACCGACGATTTTTGAGCACTAATTCCTTCACTTCATTGACGTGTTGCTCATCTGTTGACGTCGATGGTCGTCCGGAGCGCTCCAAGTCATCAACACGTTCCCGACTCTCTTTGAAGTCTTTGTAACACTTATAATCATTTTTCTATATAGTACTCATACTGACATTGACATGAAATTCCCGCCAAATGTCATCAACAGTCCTGCCAACTCGAGAAAAAAAGAACTAGTTCATCTAAAACATCTTAAGCCCACGAATTTTAAATGGAAAATTCACCTTACTTTTTGCCCAAAGTAGTACATATACTATACTATACTATACTATACTATACTATACTATACTATACTATACTATACTATACTATACTATACTATACTATACTATACTATACTATACTATACTATACTATACTATACTATACTATACTATACTATACTATACTATACTATACTATACTATACTATACTATACTATACTATACTATACTATACTATACTATACTATACTATACTATACTATACTATACTATACTATACTATACTATACTATACTATACTATACTATACTATACTATACTATACTATACTATACTATACTATACTATACTATACTATACTATACTATACTATACTATACTATACTATACTATACTATACTATACTATACTATACTATACTATACTATACTATACTATACTATACTATACTATACTATACTATACTATACTATACTATACTATACTATACTATACTATACTATACTATACTATACTATACTATACTATACTATACTATACTATATATACTCATGATCCCTGCTCTGCCTACAGTTCATACGCAGTCACATTGCGCACATGGCGCGCTTCATAGACCTGAACGGCTACCAGATGCCAAATCTGGGTGCACTGGCGCAGCGCTATGTGCTGGAGCTGAACCTGCCGCCCGTGGTGGGCAGCTATGTGAGCAACCTGTTGGAGCTGCTGCCGCCCAACTTCAAGTCGCGCGGCGCACAGAACTATCCGCGCTACGAGGCACGCGTTATGGCATACATCATCTACGTGCTGAAGCTGCTCTTCGGGCTGGACGATGCCAAGGAGCATGCCATATCGGAGTCGGCAGTGCAGCTGAACGAGCAGCTCGCCGAGCTGGCCGAGCAAGAGGGTGAGGGGGAGGGGGAGGAGCAGGCCATTGCTCCGCTATTCGTCTACACCGAGTGGATGCAGTTCGTCGAGCTGCGCAAGGTGCTAGTCTCGCACTACGACGAGAGCTTCGCACGTCGCCACGGTGTGCCCACGCGCAGCGAGCGGCAGGTGGATGAGTTTCTGGCCAAGGAGCACAAGCAGCGGGAGCAGGAGTACAACTACAACGAGATGATGATAACGCCCGCCATGCAGCGCCTGCGCGAGAACATCTGCCTGATCTTCGAGACGCTGCTGAAGCAGAAGTACGGCACTGGCACTGGCACTGGCGACGGCGACGGCGGCACCAGGGATCAGATTGAGTTTCAGCCAACGCTGACGGCGGCGCACAGTTACTTCAAGCGCATACTGCTGCGCGCCGAGCAGGCGCCGCCGGATGAGCTGAGCGTGCAGATACCCGACTGCATGCGCGTGGATCACACGGAGCGCCAGCTGGCGCCGTTCAAGAACCAGATCACAGAGCTGCAGCAGTATCTGCGTGCGTATGGCTACAGCCTGCGCACCGAGGAGCTGGCGTGCCAGCAGGATTTCGAGCCCGTGGGCATCTATCAATCCCTAGAGCGCAATGTCAACAAATTCAAGGAGTATCGCGCCAACTGCGAGATCAAGACGCAGGCCTGGCTCGACGATCTGCGGCGGCGGGAGAAGCGACCCGACTTCGTCTTCCGCCAGCCTGTCGCACACTATGGCAAGCAGTACCAGAACAAGATCAAGGAGCGCTCCAGGCGTCGCCAGGCGCTCGAGGCGGACAATCCCTTCTGGCGGCTCAACGCCACGCCCAACTATGTGCTCAAGCTGAGGAACGACGAGGAGATGTCGCTGAACAGCCTCGCCTCCATACAGACTTTCGAGGAGTGCAACATGGAGCCACTGCGTGTGCCGCTGCAGATGCCGCGCCGCCAAATGACTGAGGAGGCGGTGCTGCTGCAGGAGGTGCAACCGAAGCTCGAGCCAGGCATGCATGTAAGGCAGTCGCAGTCGGAGACGGAGTCGGAGCTGCTGCTGAAGGTGTCCAACTTCGACTGCTGGCTGCTCCACGGTTGCCTGTCGAAGCTGCGCGACTGCGACAAGCAGGAGCTGCGCAGCAACTTCCCCTGCTCGTTCCGCTGGCTGCTGGAGACGTGCGCCGCCACCATTGGCGTCGAGTGGGAGGTGCTCTACGAGCAGCTGCTCGTGGTGGAGGTGATGTTCCACCACGGCATCGACTGGAGCAACCACTCGAGTCATCTGCGGCTCAAGTACAATCTGCTCAACAAGGACATGAACACGCTGACCAAATCCTTCCGCGAGATGTGGTGAAACCCCCGCCCATTCACCTGACCCCCCCCCCCCCCTGCGGTATCAGCTAATGACCATGCCAGCGGCAACAGCGCGTACATTACGCAAATAAGTGTTTATCAGAAGACTATGCAAATAAGTGATAACAATAGCAATAACTCGCACACACACACGCACGCGCCCACATTGTTGCTTTGTTTACACTTTACATGCATCTTCAAAGAATGAGCACAGGCCGCAGGCAAGTCTTCTCGCGCCTGCACCACTACACGCACAGGCGCTTCTTTCTCCCCCAGCGAGCGCACACACACACACACACATGCATGAGTATGTCTCTGCGCTGAACATCAGCAGGTGCCGAGCACTGAGAGAGTGAGAGAGAGCGTAAAAGAGAGCAACTGCGCGTACAGTGGACTACGCAATGACTCACTGCACGAATATCATTAGTTGATTGCACGAATTATTTATATGAAAATGTGCAGAAAAATAAAGACATTCAGACTGCAGACATCGTGCTGTCACGAAACTGGGTAAATAAGGTATATTAGCTTTGTGCAAGTGTATGTAACAGGCAGAAGAATGCATGTGAACAGTCCAACAAATATATATTCTGCTATATATATTGAAACATAGATTTCATTTTTAAATATAAAATTACTTAATATATACAAAATAATAAAATGAACTATTTGATTTAAGAAACTTGCAATTTTGACATTTGTATGGTATTTAAAAAATGTAGCGTGGCTTACTTTGGGCTCACGGCTGTTTCTAAACGTAAAATACTTTACTTAGTGTATAAAAAATAATAAAATGAACTATTTGATTTAAGAAACATACAGCTTAGACATTTGTATAGTATTTTAAAAATGTAGCGTGCTTTATTTTGGGCTCACGGCTGTTTCCAAAAAACGACAAGAGCTTTCGGCTGCAAATAATCTTATATTAAGCTTTATTTAAGTTAATATATCTTGTTTACTTTACTAGCCAACATTCACTGATAAAAACGAAAACATACAGAGACTTCGAAGATAACTTCCACTTTTTGTGCGTGTGTAGCGTTAAAATATTTCAAACCACCCTTCAAAAAATTAATTTTTTTGGCCTGAAACCGCGAATTGTATTCTATTATATTTATTATATTATATTCTTTAGCAAGATTAATAGTCGCATTGCTCTGGCTATGTCCGAATGTCTGTGAGTATGTATAAAATATGTATTTTAAATGCATTTGCAAGCAGTAAAGTTAGTAATGGGTATCTATGAGTCGAGTGCTCTCAACTGTGGCTTTTTCATTTTATTACTTTTATTATTTTTCCTTGTTTTTTTGGGTTTCTATTGTGCTTTATTTTCACTCCGGATTGAATGAGTCTTAACCCACTGTGCACGTTATGTAGAAATCATAGGCCGTCCACTCGCTGTGTAACGCATGCGAGTTCAGTGCTAATTTTAACGACGCGCCGTCGACTGTTTTGCCTTTGCGGTTTTTTGATTTGCCTCGCGCTGCGTTCGTGTTGCGCTGAAGTTGAATCAAATTGAAATCGGTTTCTGTTTCAGTTTCAGTTTCAGTGCCTTTGTCAAGCGCGCGGCTGACGCTTTTGTACACGTTTGTGCTCGTTTGACTCTGTCCTCCTGCGCTCAAGTTCAATTTCAAAGTGCAGTGCAAGTGCTGCTCAACAGCCGAAACAGTGTTGGTAACAGCAGCAAAGAGCGTTTACCGTTACAACTAACTGCACAACAATGCACTCGCATTAGCAAAACAAACTGCAAAGCAAAACAAAAGAAGACAAGACAAAACAGTGAGTGTGCAAGGAGAGCGAGCGAAAAAGAGCGACAGCGACAGCTACAGCGAAGGAGGAGACAGCGAAAGCATTTTTGGCATTTAACTCAGGTAGTGCGCCATTTAAATGTGCTGCGATCGCCAAAGCAAACACATAAAAATACTGCAAATAAAATAAATATTAATGCAAATAATAAAAAAAAAATTAATAATTTAGACATTCTAAAAAAACTGTCAAAATAAACTGTAAATTAAATTTGCTGTCGATTGAGTGCAATACGCGCGTTTGTGCTTTATTTCCACTGGCAAAACACAATTGTGTAAATATGCAAACAGTCTAAAAAAAATTAACAATAAAATATTATTATGTGGTAGGAAAAAAAAATTAACAATAAAATATTATTATTATGTGGTAGAAAAAAAAATACCACTAAGTTTCTAAATGGGGATCTTTCATGCCTTCCTGCTGTTTACGTATGAGTATGCATAAGTGTGTGTGTGCGTGTGTGTGTGTGTGTGTGTATTTCATTTCACATAACAAAGGTAACCCATACCGTTTTAGCACAGTGCTAGCTAGCTACTCCCCTCGTCTCCCTGCTCCACCCTCCCCCTCGTCGACAAACATTGCGCGCTGTACGTGCGATCCAAGTTTTAGTTGTTGACGTTCTTGGCGGCTTTTGAGGTTAACAACATTGTTTTACAACAACAACAACAACTCGTATTGGCCATATAGATTGAGCAGTACGTACACTCATTGTATAACAACAATTAATGGCTGCTATTTTGTCACTAGTTTTATGCCAAAATATTTGCCTAAGCTCTTCGCCAATCGCAAATCCAATGACAAAATGCTACAAATTGCTTGGAAAAGCAAGCGCAACACGCGCTCCCGACTGCCATGCGATTTGTTTGGCTTAGCAATAGTAATACATAGACTTGTGCATAGTCGCGAGTGCAGCCGGATTTATTTATTGCTGTCAAATGTTTAATTAGTTTCACCATTGACGCGCTTATTAATCATCGTCTCTGGAAAATAGCATTAATTAGACAATTGCGATTACAGCACGCGATAAGCGCTATATTGGGCCATTGATTTATCGAATCGTACAGGGCTGTAGGTAAAACGCGGCTCTGCAATACCCTGCACTCAATTCGCAGCAAAAATAAACCTTACAAACTTTGCTGCTTTAATTTGCTATAACTGTAGAAGGCTTTAAAAGAAAGTTTATGAACACTTTGCGAGCTCATATATATAATATATAGTTTGAAAAATTGAAAAAACTATACGAAGTTTGTCCGAAAAGTATCCGACTTGATTTTGAAATTTGGTATACCAAAATCTACAGTTTGGGAAATTTTAAGACTAACGCTGGCACCGAGAAATAATTGCAGTTCGGATATTTTTTTCGTAGATAGTCTGAAAAATCTAAAAAACTATACGAAGTCTGTCCGTAAAGCTTCCGACGTGATTTTAAATCTTGGTATACCAAAATCTACAGTTTGGGAAATTTTAAGACTAACGCTGGCACCGAGAAATAATTGCAGTTCGGATATTTTTTTCGTAGATAGTCTGAAAAATCTAAAAAACTATACGAAGTCTGTCCGTAAAGCTTCCGACGTGATTTTAAATCTTGGTATACCAAAATCTATAGGTAGGTTGGGAAATTTTTAAGACTAAAGCTGGCGCCGAAAAATAATTGCTGGTTGAATACTTTTCTCGTATAGTTTTTTCGATTTTTCAAGTTTTAGCTTTTAAGCGAACTTGGTGCTTGTTTTAAGTCGTTTTATTGATTTAAAATGAAAAATTAATCACTTTCAAAACAGTTTTGACAGTGGAAAAAAACGGTAAATTGTATTTCCTAAATCTATAAAGTTTTATGCACAATCAAAAAAAAAAAAATTTTTTTTTATATATATTCTTTTTCGATTTTTCAAACTTTAGCTTCAAAGCGAACTTGGTGTTTGTTTTAAGTCGTTTGATTAATTCAAAATGAACATTTAATCAATTTCAAAACATTTTTGACAGTGGAAAAAAACGTTAAAATTGTATTTCCCAAATCTATAAAGTTTTTATGCACAATCAAAATAGAGGCCAAGCCATAAACAAACATTGTTCCAAACAAAAATTCGTTTGATGATTGACAATGTGATGGGCGTTGGAAGTCTTGTATAACATAATATACTCTGTATAGTTCGCCCTGCCTACTTACGCTATTTCGCAATTCCGAATGGGCGTACAGTAAGATTAAAGTTGGCCTAGATAACTTCCGATTTGGAAGTATGTATTTGGTAGCTGGAAAACAACTTTGCTATCGAGTTTGGCCCATTAGATGTTGTGTCCTAGTTTTGCTTATCTCTTTGAATGGTTGTCTACTCTAATAAGCAGGGATGCATAGTTAGCAAAGCATCTATTTATATATAGTATGTGCCCATACACACCTCAGACGCCACATAGGCGAGCGGCTCTCAACATATTTTAAGGTGGAGTCCAAAAATATTCATCTAATCACAGCACATCACCGAAATTGACAGAGGATGCGAGATGTGCGAGCTGCGGGTCTCGTGCTGCACGTGCTGTGATGCCAGACTCTCGGATTGTCGCCATGTTTATTTTTAGCGAGGCGCCCTGCCAGCCCCACTGTATGTGCCTGCTGTCCGTGTGTGCTGTGTGCTTTAATGTGTGCGTGTGTTAACGAATTTTCGCATTTCCTTCGCATTCTTTTCAAAATAAACAAATTGAAACTGTGGACTACCTTCGCCGCTCTGTGTTATTGTTGAGCAAAAACAAGAAATATAAATAAGTACACTGCGAGCGTGCGTATAAATAAATATCTTAATTTTGGTCTTCATGATTTGTGCGACTTTCCTGCGATTAATTGTGCACTCGCACTGCGATCTTATCGTTCTGCATTATTTTTCTTTATTTAAAACATTTATTTCGAAAATAGTTTCGAGGCCGAATTCAAGACTTAACTGTGCTGCAGAATATCTTGAGAACGCTTAAAAATATAACGCATTCAAAAAAAAGAAATTGTTTTCGTTCTAAATAAACGAAACAGCGAAAAAATTGTTTTTTTGATTGATTCAGATTAATTCATATCAATTTAAATATTTTTCTGTGTTTTCTCTTTCTGATTTAAGCCTGAACTTAAACTAGTTATGAAAATATTAAGAAAAGAAGCGTAAATAAATTCAAAGTAATATAAAAATTGAAGAAAATAGTTTTATATATATATATAGTAATATATATATTATGAAAATATAAATAAAATAAATTACAGATTAATAGAAAAATCTGAGAGAATACTTTTTATAGAGTGATATTTATTTTTTAAAAAACCAAAGAAAAAAAGCACAAATAAATTACAGATTAATATAAAAATCTAAGAAAATAATTCAATATATATATATATTACGAATAATTTTTTTCTTTATAAAATGATATATATATTATCAAAATATAAAGAAAAGAAGCACAAATGAATTACAGAGTATTATAAAAATCTAAGAGAATAATTATAATATATATAGAGAAAATATATATAATTTAAAACTAAATTTTAGTTTTCAAAGCAGTCACTGTCAATGTTTAAGTTTGCAAGGCATTTCCTTATCCAAGTGTTGCCGACTTTTAGGGCACTTGGGGGAAAAAGCACAATTTTCCGATTTTCATTTAATGCGTGGGCTCGGCACTTGCTCACGTTTCGCACCAAGAGACATTTGAGACGGCGGCGTGGGTGCGTTAATTGGATTACAATCACACGTTGCTCCCGTTGTTCGCCCCACTGTCTCTCTGTCTCTCTCTTTCTTTATCATCACGTTGTTGTTTTCATGTGCTCCCGAGGGCGCAAGACATTTGCCAACTTGTTGAGTTTACGATTGCCATGCATGTGTGTGTGTGTGTGTTGTGTGTATGCACTTTGCTTGTGTATTTTCCAGCGCATTTGTGTATGTGTGATCGTAGGCGTGTATGTGTCTACATGACAGATTTTGAGCCATTCACAATAGATACTCACAGCATTTACTTATTATCTTTAGCTAGATAGATTGTAAATAAAAATAAAAAAATAAATAAAAAATAAAAAAACAATAGACAACGCAATTAATATAATAATTTATTTATTGCGTTTTTAGTAGCTGCGGTGGCATTGTTTTTTCCGAAAATATGACACATAAGCGCTAAAAAGCCGCCGACACACCTCTAATATGTACCATTTGTACAGAGTACAGTATATAGTATACAGTATATACCATGTAGCTGTAGGTACAGCAATTTAATTTATAAAACACGCAGCGAGTCTCTCGAAATTTGCACAGCTAAAGTCAAACAGACGCTGAAGTTGTTTTGAACTGGGCGTAATGTTTAATGTAAATAAACGACAAGCACATTTGCACAATTAATTTGTGGGCAAAATGTGGAAAAAAGAAAAATCTAGTCGGAGACATTCGCATGATAAGTGAGTGCGAGAGCGGGAGGCCAGAGAGGGGGAAGGGGAAGAGATATGTAGGTGCTAATTGCCCGACAAATTGAAAAACACGAAGCGCGCTCATGTGCTAAGGTCTAGACTAGAGTGTAGAGTCTAGAGTGAGCAGGTCTTGAGCAAATATCCATTATACAATGTTTATTCGATCATTTAATTTATTTATTTACAGCCAGCAATCTGTAACAGCTAGAAACACACACAGCTATACGTCAACATGGGTCGTTGGGGTCGACAAAGTCCAGTGCTGGAGCCGCCCGATCCGCAGCCGCCACCCATACCGCCGCGTACGTTTATGCGGCAATCGAGTATTACGAAAATTGGCAACATGCTGAACACAGCCATCAACATTAATGGTGCCAAGAAACCACAGAGTAAGTTAACTGTTTTAGTTTTTGTTTTCTTTTCCGTTTTAAAATAAAAATGTTACGCGCGCCACAGCACGGCATAACATAAATGGTTGCTGTAGTCAGCTGTAGTTTGTTTGGGTATTTTGCAACACCTAACCGTGTACGCTGCTCAACACTAAAATGCAAGAGAACGGCGTTCATTTGCGATAATTTAGTGGCCTGAAACTTCTATTGTAAAGTGCGAAATTTGCAATAAATTTTTGTACTTCCATTTTATGTTGAAATTATAATAACAAATTAGTCATAAATTAAGTTGAAATTGTTAACGGCGTGTTCGAGTGTTATAGCCACATTGAAATTGTGTTATTGCCACGATGTACATAGTTTAAAAGTGCGTAAATTTTTGGCCGCCGCTGCCGCATTTGCAAAAGCGACGACGCAACGCAACGACGGCGGTGGCAGCGGCAGCGGCGACAGCGACGAAGCAGTGCAGCAAAAGAGGCGGCAAAAACAGGCAGAAGAAGCAGCGTTACAGCAGAGCAGCGTTAGAATCTCTCGCTTCTTTTCCCCATATTTGTCATGCGAATTATATACATATGTGCATATGTGCATGTGTGTGTGTATGTGTGCGCAATTCTAATGTGCTAATCAGTGTAGTGTTTTGTCAAAACAAATACAAATACAAAAATACGTATAAAAAGCCTTAACTAGAAGGCGCATTTAAATTGAAAAAAAAAAAAATGATTCCCAATGATTGTGCATCTTTTTTGTGGCGACGCCGCATTTGAATTAAATGTCAAAACAAATACGAAAACGCAATGCGATGTTGTAAGCATTAGTCCTTAAAACAAAAACAATGCACGTTTTGAAGGTTAGATTGCCACCCGTTGCGTGTGTAAAAGAGAATGCGATAAAACAAAGAGCAAAGCGTAAGTCGTCGAATGCCTGCAGAGCTAGAGGTGCTACAGCTACAGCTTATAGCGTTGTTGTTGCTGTTTGTTTTGCCACAGAATAAATAATATAAATCGCATTGTTTAGTAAATTCTCGAATGCGGGCGCGCTAATAACCTTTTACAACGCCTCGTTTATCATTTGTTGTGCTCTCGAGGAGAGCAGGAGAATCTGCCGGGGAATAGTGCGAATTTATTTTGCGATAACTTTTTTTTGGTACAACCACCGGCTGCCGTTACTGCCCGTCGCCGTCGTCGCTGTCACCGCTATGCTGCTGTCGGCATACATACATACATATCTGCATATGTATGCGCGTGTATGTGCACAAAAGAAATACTCCCCTACTTTGCAGTTTCTTCCCCACATGTCGTCGACGTCGTCGTCACCAGCTATACATATACGTGCTTAAGTTGTGTTGAGCACCGAGTGAACAGTGAATAAAAGAATAATTCACACACACACACACATACATGCGTACATAAAAAAAAAAACAACGTACATCACATAACAAACAAGCAGAGGAAAGAGCAGAAACAAAGGAAACGAAAGTTAAGCACTTTGGTTTTAGTCTCTTGCTTTCGATTTTCGATTTTTATGCCGAGCCTAACTCCTACGGCCAAAGAAACCGCGCTCAACACTCCTGCACAGCACAGCGACACACAACGCCAGCAACAACAACAACAAGCAACGGTAAGCGCACGTTCTCCAACACTGAGCAATTGAGCTTTTCGGTGTGGGAGAGCCGAGCACAAGAGTGGGAGAGTGTGAGTGAGAGCGCGCGAGACAGCAACCGCAACCGCAACTCCTTGGCCTTATTTCGTTGTTTTTGTTGAGTAGCTGCTGTTGTTGTTGTTGTCGTTGTTGTTGCTGCTGCTGTTGGTTTGAGTGGCGTCCCTGCTAACTTGCGCGCGCCGTTCAACGAAAACTGTTCAACTGTCATGGCCGGTAAGTCATTATTACGATTCTCTTTCGAGTTCTCTCGCAAGATTTTTGTTTTTTTTTTTTCTTAAATTTTTGGCAACAGCGTATAAACGAATTCACGCGTAAAGTAAACAAACGGAACAATATAAACAAATCTTTTGTCTAGCAGTGAACGTGAGACAAACATGCACACATACAGAGAATTAGGCAGAGTGTGTGTGTGCGAGAGAGAGAGGGCAATAATGCGAATGTGCGAAAGTTGATCGATCAATTGAATCGAAACCCATGACTGATTGCGCTTGCCTTTGCACCTGAGGCTGAGCGCTCGCTGCTGACAGTGGGGAAAGACAAAATGTCTACACAGTCGCCCAGTTGACATACTCTTACAGAGAGTATTTAAATTGTGGCTAGTGGCTTGCGACACAGAAAAAAACATTTTTGTTGCGCTATATATTATATGTTCTGCATAAAAATTGTTTTAATATATATAATTAATATAATAATAATAATTATATAATATATATAATTATCATTATTACTACTCCATAAAATTTGTTAATTTCAAGATATTTAAAGTAAACTCGTCTCAAAATAATTTCAACTTATACCCTACATGCTGCAAAAATTTGCTTGCAATTGAACTACTAAAATTTACATAAATAAAAAAATAAAATAAAAAAAATCAGTTGAAACTTATGCAATCAACTACTAGGGTATGCGAACTTCGGCACGCTGTAGCTAAAGTTTCTTGCTAGTTTTCTGCTTAATTAATCTAGTTAACTTACGCTCAACTTAATTATTTAATACATCTATTAATATACCATAAATAAATCATGTAATACAGCACTCCCATAGTTTGGCAGAAAGAATATAATATACTTTGCAGTATTATGCCTTTAGTTCATTTCGAAATATTTGCAGATTCAAAATGTTGGCAATTCTACGAGATTCTTCCCATTTCTCCCAAAATACATGTGCACATATTGTCAATGCCAGGAAACAGATGTGGTAGTAGGTCTCTGATATCTGGGGAAAATGGGCAATATTGAATATAAATGCAAGCAAAATTCTCTTGAACGCCAAGAATAGTTCTCTCGACTTTTTTGTTTTTTGTTTTTTTTTTTTTTTTTTTGACTAACGCAGCAAATTGCTCATTTATCGACTGATTAAATTTGACTCT
This sequence comes from Zaprionus bogoriensis, assembly GCA_035046045.1. Lineage (NCBI taxonomy): Eukaryota > Metazoa > Arthropoda > Insecta > Diptera > Drosophilidae > Zaprionus > Zaprionus bogoriensis. Next base: position 790,524 of record JAWNOI010000010.1, read on the forward strand.
GGTTTGTCTTTATTTGCTCGATGAACACAGCCTCAATTAATGCGAGGTTTACAGATAGTAAAAGTAGCGTAAATGGAAACGATTGCGCACATTATGTATGTATGTATAAAGTAGAGTATTATCTATATACTGTAAAATATATATATATAGAGACAGTGTCGTTGGGGGGGAGGAGTCTGCTGCGCGTTCTTTTACGTTCTCTAGGTCGTTTCACAGTTCCTTTCTGCCTGTGCTTTTCGCTGTTGTGACATCGCGTGCCACTGTTAAATAATTGTGCCAATATTTGATTGTTGTTTAGCCTTTTAGTTGGAGCTTGTGCAGTTCAGTTTGCGGCTGTGTGCATTTGCTGCGGTATAAAGGCAACGATTAGCAGCGAAAATCCAAGCATTCAGTCCTAATTATGTCACTAGATATTTTTGTGATTTTTCAATTAGTTTGCTATTGTGGGATTATCTGGAAGAAAAGGTCGACAAAGCAAGCAAAACTTGGCAATTTTATCATGTTATTTAGCATGTTTTTATAGCTTACTACCAACTTATAAATAAAGACTTTTACTATAGTAAAAAAATAAAATATGCAATATTTTATTAACAGTATTTAAGTAAAATATATACTTGTATATTTTAGTAGTACTAATAAATAATATGGTAAAAAGTAAAATATTCTATATTTTATTAACAGCATTTAAATAAAATATATACTAGTAAAAAATAAAATATTCCATATTTTATTAAAAGCATTTAGGTAAAATATATACTTATATATTTCAGTAGTACCAATAAATAAAGGCTTTTTATATGGTAAAAAGTAAAATATTCCCTATTTTATTAACAGTATTTAAATATATACTTAAATATACTTATATATTTCAGTAGGTACCACACAATATGTTATATTATTGATTCCATTAACTAAGTTGTACTTGAACACCCCTCGCATAGCTGCCGACTTGCTATTGCCTTGACCCGGAAGCGCACAGACTGCCGCCACTTTGGGCGTGTTCACTGTGAACGGTTTTAGCCCTTTGCTGTAATTGTCGTTCTTGTTGTTGCAACTGATTCAAACCAGAGCAGCTGCAGAGAGTTGCCAATTGATAGGATTCTTTTCCCATTACATATGTAAATGTTTCCGGGCACTTTCCTTTTCAAGCAACGGGGTTGACTGACCCCAATTGCCGAGCAGGGGGTGGCCCGGATTATGGCATACTCATGCAGGAGCTTACCCCATTTGTGGTCTAAAAATAGTAAAATTTGAGCAATGATTACACTAATTGATTGATTGAATGAATAGCTGACGCACTGAGTCACTAAGCGATTGATTGATTGATTACAGCGTGGAAGAAAGCGTACTATGGGAAAATAAATTGATTGTGATATATAATAGTTATAATTGGCTTTAGAACCACTTAAAGTCAAGTCGGGAAATATTCTTGTGCCTTGCTTACCATAATAAGTTGCACTTGTCTGGCCAGAAGTTGCGTCATTAGTAGCAGACATGACGTGCGCAGCGACGTCATCAATGTCCTTAGGACTGCCTATTGATTGGCCTGGGGTAGGAATGGGGTATATAGTCTGAGAGGAAATCAAATGTAACAAGCGATTTGCGCTGGCAGTTTTTGCAAATTGAAAATGGCATGTGAATTAGCTTGAATTTAATTTTTTTCGGTTTTCCATCGCTTCTCTCGACAGGTAATGGAGAGGCGTCCTGGTGCTTCTCACAGATCAAGGGCGCCCTGGACGATGATGTCACCGACGCGGATATCATATCGTGCGTCGAGTTCAATCACGATGGCGAGCTCCTGGCCACCGGCGATAAAGGCGGTCGTGTCGTCATCTTTCAGGTGAATATTAATATGAATATGAGTAGAAGCGATAAATTCTAAAATTCTATTTATTTATGGCTGCAGCGTGATCCCGTCTCGAAGAGCGCCAATCCGCGACGGGGTGAATACAATGTCTATTCGACATTCCAATCGCACGAGCCCGAATTCGATTATCTCAAATCGCTGGAAATCGAGGAGAAAATCAACAAGATCCGGTGGCTCCATCAAAAGAATCCCGTGCACTTTCTGCTCTCGACCAACGACAAAACGGTGAAATTGTGGAAGGTCAGCGAGCGCGACAAGTCGTTCGAGGGCTACAACACGAAAGAGGAGAACGGCCTGATCAGGGATCCACAAAATGTGACCGCCTTACGAGTTCCTTCTGTGAAGCAAGTACCGCTTATGGTCGAGGCCTCGCCGCGTCGCACCTTCGCCAATGCGCACACCTATCACATCAATTCAATTAGCGTTAATTCGGATCAAGAGACTTTCCTATCGGCCGACGATTTGCGCATCAATCTCTGGCACCTCGAGGTGGTCAATCAGAGCTACAATATTGTCGACATCAAGCCAACCAACATGGAGGAGCTGACGGAGGTCATTACCGCGGCCGAGTTCCATCCGACCGAATGCAATGTGTTTGTCTACTCCAGCTCCAAGGGCACAATACGATTATGTGATATGCGCTCGGCGGCGCTATGCGACCGTCACAGCAAGCAATTCGAGGAACCTGAGAATCCAACGAATCGCAGTTTCTTCAGCGAGATAATCAGTTCCATAAGCGACGTGAAGCTGAGCAACTCCGGCCGCTACATGATCTCCAGAGACTATCTAAGCATCAAGGTCTGGGACTTGCACATGGAGACCAAGCCAATTGAGACCTATCCGGTGAGTGACTAATAACCATACCCATACCCAACTTAACATATCCCTGCTCTACATTCGGTGCAATCAATCAATAAACGAACTCATCTGTCCAGGTTCACGAATACCTACGTGCCAAGCTGTGCTCGCTGTACGAGAACGACTGCATCTTCGACAAGTTCGAGTGCTGTTGGAACGGCAAGGATAGCTCCATTATGACGGGCAGTTATAACAACTTTTTCCGCGTCTTCGATCGCAACTCGAAAAAGGATGTGACGCTCGAGGCGTCGCGGGACATCATCAAGCCCAAGACGGTGCTGAAGCCACGCAAAGTTTGCACTGGCGGCAAACGGAAGAAGGATGAGATCAGCGTCGATTGCCTTGACTTCAACAAGAAGATACTGCACACCGCTTGGCATCCCGAGGAGAATATCATTGCCGTCGCCGCGACCAATAATCTGTTCATATTTCAGGATAAATTTTAGCTAAAGCTGCAACTGCAACCACTGTGGCAAGCTACTGAACTGTACACACCCCCCAAAGCCGCGGCCCAGCCCTGGCAGCAGTGGCGGCAGCCGTTGGCGCAACTAAATGTTAATTCGATTGATTTGTTTCAAACGCGCTGTCAGATTTCCCATAAGTTCTTTGCTTAACATATACCGTCAGCAAACCGTTTTCATCACTCACACACACACACACATACACACACACATGCCTACATATATACATACACACACCAACACACACACACACACGTAAATGCCATAGCAAAAGCTTTGTAACATTTTCCTTAGTGATACGTACAAGATAAATAAAAGATTTTTATACATAGATAACATTTAATTATAGTGGAGCAGAAATTTAATTTTCTTGTAGCGTAATTCACGAGAAACAATCGAATTATCAGGCCTAGCGTACCGTACCGTCGTTTTTTTTATACCACATACAAAAAACTATGCGCCCAAGTATTTCTAATAAAAACAAACAACAAAAAAAATCAACAAAAATTAAAATTAAAATTAACGCTATGATACCGTACTGTAATTGTAAACCTTAGCCTGCAGGCTAATTTGTTTTTGTGTTCGCTTGTTAAGTTTCAAAAGAAAAAGAAAGAAAAGAGAAGAGAAGAATGCGAAGATTTTTCGTGCGCTTTACTTTGTTCTGTTGTGTTTCAAATATTCGTTTTCGATCAAGTTCATTCCAAGCTGTTAAAAACGAAGCGTAACACTATTGTATAATTCAATCTCACACACACACATACACAACACGAGCACACGGCCACGCCCACAACCAACCGCCCCGCCCCCTCATAAGTTGCAAGAGAAATGCTCATTCACATGGTTAAAACTTGTTAAGAGAATCTAAAAAGAAACGAAACGCGAGAAAGCTAAAGTATCAGAGTATAATAAGTATATATATATATATATATATGTATACATATATCTAATTATCTATATTAATTTCTATTTAGTGTTCTCTCCAAAACTCTTTACTTTTATGTCCAACTAAAAACGAACTATTTTATATGCTATGTTCTAAGATAAGTATTGCTATGTTTAGTTCAACTCTGCGTGCATGCGTCCAAGCCCGACCGACTATATACAGCATCGTACACTATCATTGATCCCATCCGCATCCCGGAAGGCTCACTCCACTCGCCCCCCTGCACCCCCGTCATGCACAACTGGTCGACTTGCTTAAGCTATTGCTAGCGTCTAGTGTTAACACTGTTCAGCAAAATAAAGTAAAATGCAAATAACACATACACATGCACACACACACACACACAAGATAACGATAATAAAGCTGGCGTGGAATTGCAGCGAGTTCAAAATGTGAAATCTAAACGCATAAATAATTAATGATAAATGATAAAAATGTGCTTCTTATGAAATTAATTATGTATTAAATATAATATGTATTTTCAATGAGCTAGTTATACAGTAATAGTACGCATGAAGAGTAACATTACATACATACATACATACACTCACACATACACGAACATACATCAACATTAGGCCCAAAAAAACAATTAAATAAAATAAAAGCGAAACAAGCAAAAAAAAAATAAATAAATAAAAAAGAAAATGAAATGCAAATTGTTTATAAAAGAAAGAGAAGAACAACGCCGTGTGAAATTTGTTTAAGACCTAAGGAAATTTCTATTTTTAATGCATAAAATGTACATTTTGTTTCAGACAAATACACACACAATTATTCAACAGCATGTGTTTGTGTTTGTAGCAAACCAATTGTTTTATGCCTATTTCCTGTTGGGCACACAGGACACGATCATACCCTACCCATACCCATACACGATACTGACACGCCTCTTTGTAAATAAAACCGTAGCGAGAACGCAGAAAATTACGATGAAATTCATGAAATGAACTAAAAACTAAAAACCTGTGCAACGGAAGCGCCATAAATGCAATTGTTTAATTTTAATGAAATATTAAACTATTTAATTGCTACACAAACAAAAACAAAAACATACAAACACATAAATCAAGGTGAATCAAATAAAAGCAAGCGCAAACGTGCGAAGTTTAGTTTTGCAAGCAAGCGAGTCGAAATGAAGCGAACATTTGTTTCAATAAAGTATTTTCGAATTGCATCTTTTCAGTCAAATAATTTATTTTTGAACCGAAAACATGCGACAGGAAGTTTTTATTTTTGCTTACCGTTAGGCTGATTGTTTATTTGAGTTATCGATTTATACTTGTTGACATAATCTAAACGTATTATCGATTATTATATAGAAAGAGCGTAAGCTTTTCAGTTGATCGACGACTGTTGTGGCAATGCTGCCATTTAATATTGAATACTTGATTTATTTTCAAAATGATCTAAATATAATAATATTTAATTCGAAGACCAAAGCCGTGCTACTAATATAAACGATTGCACACGAAAAGCAACGCAGCGGAATGTCTGATCTAAAAAAGAATTTTCGATTGCCATGAACAGAAAGTTAAGTTATCGATTATGCACTTGTGGAAATAATCTAAGCCATATCGATTAAAGCTTAAACGAAAGCTTTTTAGTTGACCGATGACTGGTATGGCAATTGCTGCAAGCTGTCATTTAATATTAAACATTCGATTTGTTTTTAAAATTACCTAAAAATAGTAATATATAATTCGAAGGCCACACGAAAGCTATTCAGTTGATCGCCTGGCTGTCTGGCAACGCTGCAGAATATGTGTTCTAAAAACAGTCATCGATTGCTATGAGCAGAACTGCTGCTTGCAGTCATGCTATCGATAGCAATTGCATTTGTTAACTGTCTGGCAACGCTGCTGCTGTGCAACTGAAAATAACGACTTCGATTCATTTATTCATAATCTTCTCAGAGCTCGTTTGTTATTTTAAAAGTCCAAAATGTATATCACTTAATATTTAATTTATATGACATAAAACTGTTAGCATTCCTTCTCCTCTTTCTTCTCGACTTCTCGCAGCAACTTGCGAAACATCTGTACAACTTCCTCCTCCTCCTCATCGCACGTTTCGTCCTTGCTCTTCACCTCGTCCTGCACGCACTTGGGCACTTGGCACTGCTCCGCTGCCGTCGCCGTCGCCGCCGGCTTGCCAACTGCAGGCTCCTTGGACTGCTTATCATCCTGCTGCTCGTTCATTTTGGCCAGGTAGCTGGTGGCAGCCTCATGGCAGCCCTCGGGCTTCTGGGCAATGGACATGAGGCGGAACGAGATCTTGCGGGCGACCAGCGCATTCACGCTGATGATCGTGACGGGGTTTTCCGTGTCCACGAACTTCAGCTTCAACATCTTCTCCAGACCCAGACCGAGTATGCGGCCGAAGTCGGTGCAGCCGTTCCGCATCGCCTCGATGACGATGGGGAAGACGCCGCGATAGATGAGCGCCTGGCGGGCCATGCGCTCGTTGCCGGTGAGCATGATGATCGCGCACCTGGGCCTGTACTGGCTGAGCAGCTCGACGACCAGCGGACAGAGGCTGGCCACCACAATGGCCTTGGCATCGCCCAGGGCGGCGATCTCGGCAATGCCCGAGGTGACCGCCGAGACGTGGTCGGCGCCCGTTGACTTGATGATGTTCTTCACCTCGCTCTGGATGTGCTCGTACCACAGCACCGACTCGACCTTGGCGCAGATGTCGGCCATACACTTGACACACTCCACCGGGTACTTCCCGTTGGCCGTCTCGCCGGACAGCATGACGCAGTCGGCGCCATCGAAGATCGCGTTGGCCACGTCGGAGACCTCGGCTCGCGTCGGCCGCGGCATGTTCGTCATGGACTCGAGCATGTGCGTGGCACAGATGACCGGCTTGCCGGCCTTGTTGCACTTGGCGATGAGCGACTTCTGGGCGAGGACGACGTCCTCGACGGGCAGCTCGATGCCCAGATCTCCGCGAGCGACCATAATGCCATCGGAGGCGCGTATGATCTCCTCAATGTTCTGCACACCCTGCGCATCCTCGATCTTCGAGATGATCTTGATGTGCCTGCCGTCGGTGCCCAGCAGCGTGCGTATCTCCTCGATCGCCTTGGCGTTGCGCACGAACGAGGCGAAGATCATGTCCACGGTGTGCTGCACCCCGAAGCGCAGGTCGCACTTGTCCTGTTCCGAGATGTTGGGCAGGTCGACGGCCACGCCCGGCAGATTGACGCCCTTGCAGGAGCCCAGTCTGCCGCCGTTGATCACCTCGCAGAGTACATCGGCGCCGCAGATCTTCTTCACCTGCAGCGCAATGAGTCCGTCATCGATGTAGATCAGGCCGCACGGCTTCACGGTCTTGGCCAGCTTCTTGTAGTTGACATAGATGAGCTCCTTGGTGCCGCAGCGCTCCTGCTTCGGGTTCGTCGTGAGCGTCAGCCGGTCGCCCCGCTTCAGCTCCACGAGGCTGGCAGAATCCTCCAGCTGGCCGGTGCGTATCTCCGGGCCCTTGGTGTCCAGCGCAATGGCCACGGGCCGGTAGACGCCCAACTGCTTGGCGTACATGTCGGTGGCTATGCGAGCCGCCTGTATCGACCGGCAGTGGCTGTCGTGGCTGCCATGCGAGAAGTTCAGCCGCACCACACGCATCCCGGCCTCCATCAGCTTGACCATGATGTCCGGCGTGTTGCTGGACGTGCCGATGGTGCACACAATACTGCTCAGCGGGTAGGGCAGTCGCGGCGCGTCGAACTGCAGGCGCGCCTTGTAGTCCATCTGGGACTTGAACGGACCGCGGTCCAGCTTCACCTCCGGCTTCTGTGGGCGGTTACTTGTTAGATTCGGATTACGATGCGATCGCTATAGGTCTATGTATATTACTACTGCCTTCAGCTCCTTGGCATCACTCGAGTAGTCCTGCGCGTCGTGTGCGGCACCCTGCCATGGCGTTGATTTCTGCAGCGGAGCCGAAGCACGCCTGGCGGAGCGCGCGATGTAGGTCACAAACAGCGAAATTTTGACAGCTTTTGTCGAAAACTTGATTAAAAATAATAAATGGATTTCAATAGAACTGTGTAAACACACACAAACGGCCGGAATACGAGATGTGTGGAGTTTTCCAAGGGCTACTCGACGTCCCAATCGAATCGGTCAGGGGTAGAATTTCCCAAGAAAGTAAGTCTCAACACTGTTTGCACTAAAACCTTGTTTTGCACTGCATTTTCGAACTCGTTTTCAAAATAATTCACTTTGAGCTACAACTCAAAAGCCTTTTGACCACGCATTGATTTTTCTAGTTTTGCGAAGTGTAGCAAAAAAATATAAAGCTTAGCGATTTTTGAAAAAAAAATACTTTATTTTTTTTTAAATATAAAGCTAAAAAAATTAATATTTCTATGCCTATTCAAATTAGCAGGAATACTAGCCAGAAACTTTAGCTTTACGCTTGCAGATAATTTTTTTTTTATTTTATTTATTATTTCTTCAGTTACTATAAACTATATATATAGTATATATACAGTATTGCTATAGCTAATGCAGCAAATGTCTAGTAAATTTTCAAATAAATTATTTCATTAATTAATTTTCACACTAATTCAATGTCACATTGAACTTCTTCAAATAAGCTTTATTTCCGTTCGATCATTCCTATTTCTATGCTATAGCATATATTGATGGGATTTTACGGAATTTGCAAAATGATATTAAAAATATTATTTGATTAAGCTAATTCGAGCTTTTCTATTTACATCGTAAATTATTTGGATTTTCTTGCAAAACCTTCTACTTCGAGGGATTGTTCCTATGGCAGCTATAAGTTATAGTGCAGCGATTTTGATGAAATTTGAAGAGCATGTTGAGGGCATTTTTAGCTTAAAATGTGGCCAGTTTGCTTGTGATAACTTGTAAAATAACAAAAATAGGACGATAGTTATTACGACAGCTATACGATATATGCATACGCTCTGGCTGGTACTGAATTATATACAGCTTACCAATTTGAGAGCGTTTTCAGTGCAGTATTGAAATAAAATGCGCTGAGTTTGCTTGCAATAACTTGAAAAATAACAAAAATAGGCCGATAGTTAATATGACAGTTAAACGATATGTGCATACGCTCTTTGAGAGCGTGTTTAGTGCACTATTAAATGAAAGAAATAAAGTTTGCTTGCAATAACTTGAAAAATAACAAAAATCGGCCGATAGTTACTATGACAGCTATACGATAGCTGCATACAATCAGAATCGTGCCGACTTATTTACAGCGTGCAGCTGCAACAAGTGACTGTGCCAAGTTTCATTAGCATAGCTTTAAAACTGAGTGACTAATTTGCTTTTCAGCAGACCCTACGGACAAACGGACAAACGGACATGGCTCAATCAACAACATAGGCACTAAAATGTTAGCGTTAAGAGAGACAAACCCCAGATCCCAGATTTAGACTGATTTCAATTACGCAAATATTATCACGCAAATATTATTACAAAAAACCCCTGAAAATCATGGAGATTATTATTTCATCCATATAAATATAAATTTAGTTAAAATAAGCAATTCCAGTCTGTTTAAAGTATATATATATATAGTTTATTATTCATTGTTGCTATGAGGAACGCTATATTTAACAATGGTAAAGTATAACTGTGTGCATATGCTTGTGGGCGGCTCCACGCCTGGGAGCCCCGATCTGTGGCGCTTGATCAGCGGTTACTTGTTTCCAATGACGACGGCTCCGATCCATCGACTGCTCGACAATCGGCGGGTCCGTGTTACATGTATTTAGATTTGTTTAATAAATTAACTTGGTTAATAACAGTATCGATGCGCAGGCGCAGCGCTTGGAACGCCGCAACTCCCATGGCATCGAGGAGGTTTATTCGACGGTACTGCAAATAGACAGAGGGATATAGAGGGATATATAAATATATACACTTGCTACTGCTTGGGATCACTGCACTTACACAATACGAATGGTGTTGGTGAAGCCGGAGCCCTGCTTCCAGCCGGTGACAATGACGACGGAGTCGCCGGTCTTGATGAAGCCGTTCTTCTTGCCCACCTGCAGACCGAACTGCACGCGCACATCCACATCCTTCAGCCAGTCGCCCAGAGCGGGCTCTGCAGAGAAGAGCGAAGAGAGTGTGATTAGGAAACCCGTTAGATACCCATGCGCTTGGCAAGCTCACCCTTGTAGATGAGTGGCACCAGGCCACGGTAGAGATGCGCCTGGCGCGCGGTCTGCGCGAAGCGAGTGACCGCAATGATGGGGCAGCGCGGACGGTACTTGCTGACCAGGAAGGCCGACTTGCCGCTGGTGGTGATGACCACAATGGCGGCCGCCTTGGCCTTGTTGGCCGCCTCGACGGCGGCAATGGCAGCGGCGTGCGAGGCATCCAGCGTGGATGCTGAGGCGCTGCGCACCAGATCGGCGAAGAGGTTCTGATGCCACAGGGCAGCCTCGGCCTCCTTGCAGGTCTTGGCCATGGTCAGCACACACTCCAGCGGGTACTCGCCCTTGGCGGTTTCGCCCGACAGCATCACACAGTCGGCGCCATCGAGCACAGCGTTGGCCACATCGGAGATTTCAGCGCGCGTGGGGCGTGGCTTCTTCACCATGGACTCGAGCATCTGGGTGGCACAGATGACGGGCTTGCCGGCCTTGTTGCAGCGCGCAATCATGGCCTTCTGGGCCAAGAAGACCTTCTCGGCGGGAATCTCAATGCCGAGATCTCCACGGGCAACCATGATGCCATCGCCGGCCTCGATGATCTCGTCCAGGTTGTGCATACCCTGCTGGTTCTCGATCTTCGAGATGATCTTGATGTTCTTGCCCTTCTCGCCGAGCACTTTGCGGATTTCAGTGAGTGCGGCAGCGTTGCGAATGAACGAGGCGAAGACCATGTCCACGTCCTGCTCCACACCGAACTGCAGATCGGACTTATCCTTCTCGGACACGGCCGGTAAATCGACTGGCACACCGGGCAGATTGACACCCTTGCGTGAGCCGAGGGCACCGCCGTTCTCCACCTCGCAGGTGACGGTATCCTTGGATACCTCGCGAACCACCAGAGAGATGAGTCCGTCGTCCACGAACACGCGGTTGCCGGGCTTCACCACATTGACAATGTTCTCGTAGTCGACATAGACGACCTCGAGGGATCCCTTCTCGAGGAAATCCTTGTTGGTGCTCAGCTTGATGGTCTCGCCCTTCTTCAGCTCAATCTCGGCGGTGCCGCTGCCACCAATGAGACCAGTACGGATCTCGGGGCCCTTGGTATCGAGGGCAATGGCCACCGGGTGCTCGTATCCCAGCTTGGCGGAATAGTTCTTGACAGCCTGACGCACATTGGCCACGGTCTCGGCGTGGTACTCGTGCGATCCGTGCGAGAAGTTCATGCGGGCCACGTTCATGCCCGTTGCGATCATCTTCTCCAGCATCTCGACGCTGCGCGACGCAGGTCCAATGGTGCACACAATGCCGGACAGGCGCACATGCGGCACGGGCGAGTCGAACTGCAGGCGGCACATGTGCTCCAATTGCGAATCAGCTCCAGCGGCCATGTTTTGCGGTACTTCGTTTGGCTGCAGGCAAAGAGGTCAAATTAGCTACGATAGAACTAGATATATATCGTATTAATATACGCTATAAACAAATGCAGTCATTGTTTAGACTGGGTGCAGTTCGAATTATTAATTATTGCTGCAACGCAATACAAAGCGCCATATCCAGTTGCCAGTGACGGTACACATCGAATTTCACGCACTCGATAGTGCATATCGATAAACTTAAAGTTAACAATAGGTGAGGCCACACGCACGACAAGCCGTGAGAGCGAGAGACTGAAGGAGAGCAGGACCCACTGCACGCAGTGAGTGGGAGATTGACAGCTGCAGGCTACTTGCACCACTCACTTTACTCACTTGATAATCGATAACGATTAGACGTAACGTAAACAGTGGGAGAGCGTGGGGCCAACCGAAAGAGGAATAGCAAGAAGAGAGCGAGAACCACGGACTGCAGAGAGCGGGGAATTGACAGATGGAGGAAACTTACACTGACAGCGGGCGATGCAATCGCGAAGGTCAAAAGTTTTGCCTGTGCAGCAGAAAGAAAGCAAGAACGTTGCATAATTTGAATTTGCGCAGAAGGCAGAAGAACAGAAAAGACAGCAGAAAACGCTATAAAAAGAGAGACAATTTGATAGCGGGCAAATCTTTATGGGGCGAAGTCCCGGCCGCAACCTTGACACTGGCTGCTGTACGTGGAGTTACCTTCAGCTGCGGAGCCTCGTCGTAAATGGTTACGTTAACCATGCTGGGGCCGACTACGTTGACGCTGTAGAAACTACGATATTGGTATTTCGAGTATTTTTTGAAATATTCCTCGACACGGACACGCACACGCACACGCACACAACAGAGAGAACACGAAACTAGGCGCTGTTGTAAGGCGAAAATAATTGCGTTTTGCACACAATCAGACGGGACGTTCGACTGCCGCAACGATTTTCTTGTTAGTGGAAAATTTGACAAAGCGAGTTCGGTGTATGTCGATAAAGCAGTAAGGCCTGCCTGCCGACAGCAGCGAGAACCACGAACCACGAGACTTGGCGAAAAAGCCAAACGATTCGGCTCTCTGAGCCGCCAGTGAGCGCGAGAGAGAGAGGCAACAGGCCGGCCACCCCTAAAAGCCACCCGAGAGAGCGACCAAATGAGCGCACAAAGCGGAAAGCTCTGCATAGGCATACATGCACATAGCTGTCAAGAGCTTGCGATAGCTGCTTAGCCGGCTACTTGAACGCACACACACACACACACACACGCACGCACTTGTGTGAGTGTAAACAAATGCAGATCGTCAGCTGTTCGATTACCGCCTGCATGTATGTATGCGTGTCAGTGCTGTGCACGCTTATCATCACATGTTCGAATCAGCAGCACGCCGGCTCTCACGTTTTCGATTGACCTTGAAATCAATTGAGCAGGCGCTAGCTCGCTCTCGCTCGCACCCTCAACATATCATGCAAGGCGGGGGTGATTGTATTGACTCGTGACACGCATGAAAAGCATGAGCGAAGCTTTTTGCTGCGACGCTTTTGTCGCTCGCCGCACACGCATACAGACGCATGCGAAAAGTTCCATTAAAGTGAAAGTGCTTTCAGTCGGCTGTTGGCCTCTGCCCTTGAACCTGCCGGCGAAGGACATGCACACATCGACACAGGCTTTATCTACGCTCAGCGTAAATACTAAAATAATAATAATGATACGAAAAAGCCGGTTAAATGCCTATTAGCGCTCAATTAGTCAGCGCGTCGTGGGAATTCTACACACACACACACACTTAGTTTATATAAGCATTTCATTTGCTTGTATGTGTGTGCAAACACACATACATATATACATTAATTTCATGCCTGGAGATTACTGTTGCATTTTCCAATGGCGTGTTTCGCATACATGTACGAATGTATGCCTGCGTGTGTGTGTGTGTGCGCGCTCACTGTGACTTCTATTTCACCTTTACATATTTTTTACCCGCGCATTGGCCGGCAACACAGCAGTGTGCGTGCCTAGATATACGTTTGTGCGCGTGTATGTGTGTGTGGATCACAGTATATGCTAAGTATTGCGGAGAAATCGTTTGCATCATCAACAAACACAACAACAAAGTAATAGAGCGCAATTTAGCTAATTTAACCGTATGCCGCACTAATACATGCACATGAGGCTTACCTTTTGCGGGTATTAAAAAGTAACGAATTTTCTGAGATGTATAGCTGTATATAGCTGTATTGCTGTATTCCTGTTTTGGAATCGAACTCAATTTAAATGCACAGGCAAATGCAATACACAAAATACACAGGTCTGAGTTGCGGGCGATCTGTTTCGCGACTAAGAACTTTGCGATACGTCAACAGAGCACGTAACTTACGTATCGATAGACTTGCTATCGTTGTATCATTGTGCTTTGCAAAAGGCGCGCAGGCACGCTATAAACATCGGCGTGGCTCCAATGCAAGTATTTGAAATTAAAAGCATTTCCGCAGGCATGCCATAAAAATCGAATTCAAATATTTCAAATAGAAAACGGTTCAAGCGAATAAGTTTTTTTTTTGAAGCACAGTATTTAATGCAAGCTTAAGCAGCAGAAAATAAACTTATTTTTTACGGGCGCTCTGTTACGCGCGAAGTATTTTTTCGATAGATCAACAGAGCAAATAACTTACCTAACGATAGACATTGCGAAAGGAGCGCAGGCATGCCATAAAAATCGAATACAAATATTTTAAATGGGAAACGGTTTAAGCGAATACGTTTTAATTTTTTTAGTATTATATGCAAGCTTAAGCTGCAGAAGATAAACTGATATTATTTGCGGGTGAACTGTTACGCGACGTAGTACATTCGATACGTCAACAGTGCAAGCAACTTACCTATCGATATGCACTGCGAAAGGCGCGCAGGCACACCATAAAAATCGAACTCAAGTATTTAAAATAGGAATACGATTTTATTTGTCCATATAAGGCACAATAATAAATGCAAGTATAAAAATGTAGAAATACTATTTCGAAAGTTTGCCCAGCTCGCGAATTAACGCGTTGCATCTTATCAAGGCCATCTGGTGCAGATAGCTGACATCGTCGACGTGGAGCGTGCCGAACATCTGCAGCTGCTCATCCAAGTAGTCGAGCTGTGCCTGTGTCGGGCGGTACGGGAAGCCTGCCAAAACACAAGCAATGAGAATCATGTGCAATTAACGGAATAAGCTATTAACCATCTATCAGGCACACATTCGTGTTGCAGGGTATCTTTAGGTCGGCGGGATAACGCCGAATGTCCTGCTCCTTTACGGCCGCCGTGTTGCTGTACTCCAGATAGATGAGCTGATAGAGCATTCCGCTCTCTTTGGGGCGCACATCGAGCACTCTGGCGCGCTGCCAGGTATCCTCGTACCGCGCAATCACGTACTCCTTCGCACTGTGGGTAGAAAAACAGGGTATAAGTAGACCTTTAGAGTAGTATTCCGTGGGACTTACACTGGCTTGTAGGGCTGCGAGTCCCGGAAGGCGGCTAGCTTGGTATGCAGTTCGAAAAAATCGTTTGCTTTGGCGCTGTCGAAGGCGCCAATAATACCCCGCGAGATGCTCGTTATGTCCACAATGTAGAGGTCTATGCCGAGGCCGTTCTTCGTGCTGAAGCGAAGCATTTCGAAGGGCTGCAAGATCGGTAGATATTGCTTTATATAGCTATAGCCTCGCAGAGGGCCAGCTACGACCACATCAAGTTGGCAGAAATATGTATATATAAAGCAGTTTTGAAGTTATCCCAGTGAAACTTGGCACAGATGCTTTGCTCTACTGCACGCTGTAAATAAGTCGAAATGGCTCAGATAGGTGCAACATATCGTATAGCTGTTGTAGTAACTATCGGCCGATTTTTGTTATTTTTCAATTTTTCGGAACAAACTCAGCGCTTTTTATTTGACTAGTGCCCTGAACATGCTTTCCAAATTGACAGGCTGTAAAAAGATCGGTATCAGCCAGAACGTATGCAACTATCGTATAGCTGTCTTAGTAACTATCGGCCGATCTTTGTTATTTTTCAAGTTATTGGAACAAACTCAGCGCTTTTTATTTGACTAGTGCCCTGAACATGCTCTCTAAATTGGCAGGTTGTAAATATGTCGGCGCTATCCGAACATATGCAACTATCGTATAGCTGTCATAGAAACTATCGGCCGATCTTTGTTATTTTTCAAGCTATTGCAAAGAAACTCATCACATTTAATGCTAAAAATTCCCCCAACATGTGCTACAAATTTCATCAAAATCGCTGCACTATAGCATATAGCTGCCATAGGAACAATCGGTCGAAGTACAAGTTTTTTGCAAGAAAGCGCTTATAATATTGAAATTAAATTACGTTAAAGCGGAGCAATATATGCTATAGCATTCGCACTGAAATGCAGCTTCTTCGAAGAATTGCAACATGACATGGAGAATTATGCGCGAGCTCCAAAGTTTTGAACCGAGAAGCTCTAATAATATTAATTGCAATAGCTCTACTAATTTGTGGCATTTACGAAATTTCGTTGAATCGGAGCAATATATGCTATAGCTTCCACTGAAATGCAGCTTCTTTGAAGAATTGCAATATGACTTGGAGAATTATGCGCGAGCTCGAAGGATTTTCCAGCGAGCAACTGTTAAGCACTAACTGAACAACTGCTTATATAGTATATATACTAACTGAAGCTTAAATCTTACTAACTGTTTATATAGTATATATATTAACTGAAGCTTAAGTCTTTCTTACGTACAGGAATGAGCAGCGGCGAGGCCTGTGGCGAGGCTGGCGCCTGCTCCACTTTCACCAGCTCCAGAATCTTCTCATTTTTGTCAACACTTTCTGCGCTTTCAGATTGCGCTTTTGGGACTTCCTCGAGCTGCAGATTTTCCTCAGCTACGGGCACGGGAATTGATTTCGTGGCCTGCTGCTTTAGGCCAGCGAAGAGGCATTTGTCGATATTCAAAGCGTGCTCCTGGGCGATCTGCAGCGGATTTGCTTTGGGGGACTCGGAAGTTGCTGCGGCTGGAGTTAATTCGTAGATATTCAGCTGCAGCTCTGCCGGCTTCTGCGCTTGGACTGGCTCCACATGCGTGGCCAGCTGCGATTTCTGCTGCAGCTGCCGCATGAAGGCTGCTATGGCCTGCGGCGACTTGTTGCATGGCTCAACATCTGGCTGAGCCGCAGCGGCAACCGCTTGCTGTGTTGTTGCCTTGTTGCCTGTTTGCGGCTCAAGGCTTTTGGCCGGCTCGGCTGCTTTGGCAGGCGCCTGTGGCGCTGCAATGGCTTTGGGTAGCTGCAAATCGACGAACTTGCCCGTGGAGCAGCACTCGCGTATCTGCTGGTTGAGCAACAAGCCGTGCTGCTCGTGCCGCAGCTCGACGTAGCCCTTGCTGTCGTAGCTAATGCGGCAGCGCACGCCCGTGAACTGTGCAAGGAACTGACGTGTTGCTGTCGTCATCGGGTATGCGGGCACATCCTTGAGCTGCAGCTGCAGCGTCTGGCAGGGCAGGGCCATTAGCTCGGCGCTAATGGCGCTTAACTCCGATATATGCTGCTGCTTCACAATGCCCAGGTCCACGTAGATCACGATAACGGAATTGGGCTGACCACGCACTGACGTCACCTGCACGCGTTGCAGCTGATCCTCGTGCTTGGCCAGCGCATAGTTAAAGCAGCTCAGCGCGCCAGTACGTGGCAGCGGCTTGCCCTGCGAATGCAGCTGAAAAGGCAAATAATAAAAAAATTAATAAAAATAAATAGTAAAAAAATTAATAAAAATAAATAATAAAAAAATTAATAAAAATAAATAAAAAAAATAAAAATAAATAATAAAAATATAAATACAAATAATAAAAACAAATAAATACAAATAATAAAAAACAAAAAATAATAAATACAATAAAATAAATAATAAAAAAAAGTAAATAATAAAAAAATAAATACAAATAATAAAAAAATAAATAAAAATAACAAAAACAAAAAAATAATAAATAAAATAAAATAAAAAAAAATAAATAATAAAAAAATAAATAATAAAAAATACACATATATATACATAATAAATATACATATACATATATATAAATACATATATATATATACCACACAGACAGACAGACCTGCTCGCATATGTTGCGCTGTGCCTGCGCAGCGGCTGCGCTGTCGGCGCACACAAAGCAGCGGTTCGCATATCTGAAGTTCTTGACCACAACGAAGCTGTTGTTGGCGGGCCTCTCGGCAAAGGTCAGCGTCGGCTGCTTGGCGGGCGCCGGCTTCACTGCAGCATTGTTGCCATTGATCTTCTGCAAGTTGTTGTTTTTGTTGTTGTTTTGGGGCTTCGCAGCTGGAGCTGCGTGGGGCGCTTGCAGCGGAGCTTGCGTTATCGGCGCTGGCGTGACTAATGCCTCCGGCATGTTGTCGCACAGCGCGGAGCATGCGCGGGGCTGCACGAGGGCGGGCAGGGCGAAGCAGATGTAGCGGTGGCGCTGCCAGTCCTTCAGCTGGCAGCTCTTCGAGCAGTAGAAGTCGCCGCAGCGCTGGCAGCAGAGACGCGTTGTGCCATTGCAATGCACACAGCATCCACTGCTGGTTGTCGGCAAGCATTCAGACTTTTCCATATTTGCTTTTGTATCAACGTCAACTGAAATAAAATCAGACTAAATCCAAATTCCCCAAGTTTTCGGCAACTAGAGATGGCGGTAAGTGCTTACAGTGTTTCGATAGCCGCAGCCGCACTATCGATATTTGACAGATTCGGCTATAGGCAATTGTTTTTATCGAAACATCGAAACTCAAAATATTCGATTTAAAAAAAAAACTGTTTTTTTAGATGTTGGAAAAATACCATTGTTTTTAAGCTGTTATACAAATCATCGCAGTACCGATGAAGGCATCGATAACTATTCAGCTGTAGCGGTAAGTGCTTGCAGCACACATCGATAGCCATATCGATATGTCAAAGCTTGCATTAGCAGTGGTAGTCCCTACAAATTTATTTATGACTTCGATAGATTTTTAAACTGGCAGACAAGACAAAGTGAAATCATGGTCTTTCCCATTATTAAGCTTGGCATATTGGCCATCAGGCAAATAAGTAAGCCGCTGAACAAGTACATCAAGCAGAAGGCCACGCAGAATTATTTGTTCAGACGCTATGTTATTACTCCGCCAGCACAATGTGAGTTGTGAGTGGGTAAGTCCAGGCATCGATTGCGAGCCGACAATGTAGCAGCAGATTTGCAGTTTATCACTGTGTTGGGGTACGCTCGAAAATGTGGATGCTCGGCATGAAGCAGCCGAAGTATATTCCACCACTAAATCACAGTATGGCCATTGAGACCGGCAGCGATTTATTCTGTGAGATACTAGTCTTTTCGATCGGGGTCAGTTTACTCCTACTCGAGTTTGGGCGGTAAGTTCCTGCTGTTCGTACTGTACTGTGCGATAATCCCCCATCGCTGTAGGCAATCAAGTAATGAGAAGAAGAAGCACGACTTGCATGTGGAAAGAAGACAAAAGCTACAGCACGAGCTTGATGAGTTGAATGAACGTATTAGTGTGCAGGTCCATGAGATTAAAAACCTGAAAGCCAAACTTAGAGCAGCAGGTATTAGTCCTGAATCGGGAAATTGTTGAAATTATTGTTGGTCAAGTCACTGTTTTCACATAAATATAATATTTATTGGACTATGTTGGTAGTTTTATATTCGCATGATCGTTTAGCATGAACAAATCTGTCGATTTCTCGATTTGAGTGTGTCCGTTTGTCCGTTAGTCAGCATAAACACACAGAACTCAGCTATTACGAGAGCTGGAGACATCAAATTTGGCACGAAGATAGCTGCACAGCATATGTATTTGTAGCATATTTCAAACTTTTAGTGCCACGCCCAGCGCCACCGAAAATCGATATTTTCGATTTTCAGCTTCAATAATAGGCAATGTATATAAGCTAAGGCATTGCTATTTGGCACTCAAGTAGCCTATTGTTATGTTAATAGAATATCAGAATAGCTATAGCTATTCAAAACAGGCCTGGGAAATTAATTCCCAAAAATGCACTCAAATGTCAAATTCAAAAGTAATAGAAGTTTTTTTCTCGAAGTTTTGATTCTTTAAAATGGTCATCGGCGCTTTTCCTGTGGCGAAAATCTTCATCTTGGGCACCAAGCAAATTGCCTCTCCTGTCAGCAAAGCCGTCTCCGCGTTCGCGAGACACAATAGATTTTTCAAGACTCGACTGGTTGCACCGTCCGGACAATTTCTGCACCGCATTGAGGCAAGAAGCAAAATGCGAATGCTGCGTCTGCCACAACCCAAGAGAATTCGACCACTGCCGGAGGATAGGGCCACAGACTTGGGTGCCAGACTGATGAGCGAAATCATCGTTATAGGCATCGGCCTGTACTTGATATACTATGAAACCTCGCGGTAAGTACAGTCACTAAATTATATTAAATTATATAAATCAAAATTAAATTTAATCAATTTTTCTTCTCACAGGCAATCGATGAAGGACACGCGGAAACATGAAACGGAAGAGAAGAAGCAAGCTGAAATGGACGACGAAATATTAAAGTTACGAGAACTGGTGGATTGGCAAGACAACGAAATAAGAATTATGAACGAGCAGCTTTCGGCTTACAATCAAAGTGTTCTAAGCTGATTTGATTTTCCAATTGCTAACGGCTAAATCGATAACTCAGTATCGTTTCTTTGGCAACGCTAGACAACTCTAGTGCAAAGTTGATATTATACCCAGCCCTGGTCGCTCTTGCAGTTTTCAAACTATCAAGCTTATTGGCAAAATCAATAGTTCGATAACGATAGTATCGCGTATGTCATCCAGCGTTTACACCATAAGCACTCCTAATACGTTATAAGTCAGCGCTGGTAAAATATATAAATATATTTTTATAAATAGCTCGATAACGCATATGGCAAATACAAAATGGATTTAAGCTCTGATTTTGTATGTTTATAGTTTTCAAACAGTGCAATCAATAGTTCGATAACGAAAGTAAAGAAAGTGCAGCTTTATACATAAATTATTTTTTTATCGATAGCTCAATAACGCAAGGCGCGCATATAGAAAATACAAAATGGATTGAAGCTCCGATTTTGTATGCCGTTTATATTTTTTAAACAGTAAAATCAATAGTTCGATAACGAAAGTAACGTACAAAATGGATTTAAGCTCCGATTTTGTATGCCGTTTATATTTTTCAAACAGTAAAATCAATAGTTCGATAACGAAAGTATCGTATGTCAGCCAACGTTTAGGCACTAAGCACTCTTATTACATTATACGTCAGCGCTGGTACTCTGTTAGCTGTAGTTTTAAAAATAAATATATTTCTATCGATAGCTCGATAAAGCAAGGCGCGCATATAGCAAATGCTAATGCTCTGATTTTGTATGCTTATTATATTTTTCAAACAGTAAAATCAATAGTTCGTTAACGAAAGTATCGTACAAAATGGATTGAAGCTCTGATTTTGTATGCCTATTATATTTTTCAAAACAGTCAAAGCGACAGCGATAGCTCGATAATACAAAGTACGACTATATCGAGGGTTGCGCATCGCTACGAGCACGCACACACCACTAGGACAAAAACAAAACTAACTATGTTACACACCAGCCCTGGTCGGTCTTGCACTTTTCATGCTGTGATTTTATAATAAGAGCAGCGAGAGAGACGCAGCGCCCGCAGCAATGGTAATTGGCGTATTCCCGGCGGCCAAACTCGGCGTCTTGGCCATCAAGCAGATCAGCAAGCCCATTGCGAATGTGCTCAAGTCGAACGCGAAGTCGAGCCCCTTCTTCCGGAAGTACATCTGCATGCCGCCGGCGCAGTGTAAGGCCAGCAGTTGCACCCAGCTGCAGTATATACTAAATACCATATATATATATATACCATATATGTGATTGCTCTTGCAGTCTACAACTGGGTGGAGGTGAAGACCAAGATGTGGGCACTGAACCTGGGCAGGCCGGTGACGGTGCCGCCGCTGAACGAGGCGATGGCCATTGAGCTGGGCGCCAATCTGCTCGGGGAGTTCATCATCTTCGCCATCGGCGCCGGCCTGCTGATCTTCGAGTACTCGCGCCAGACGATCAAGGAGAACAAGAAGACCGAGGCGCTGCAGCTGGAGAAGATGCAGCTGACCAACACACTGACCGAGATGAACTTTCGGCTGGAGCGGCAGGATGCGCAGATACGCGAGATGACGCGCGTGCTGGCCGAGCTGGGTGAGTGGCACATGGTCATATCCATCTATAGCCAACTATATTCATACTGCTGCCCCTGCAGACTCGCGCAACATCTTCAGCTGGCACAAGGAGCCGCTGCCGGAGTACGTGCCCTTCGATCCCAGCACGCCCGATCAGAGCGCCAGCGCCAGGCAGCCCAAATCCTACGAGGGCTACTATGATCCCGCCGGCGGCATGGCATTCCGTGCACTCAACTTTCTGCAGACGCAAATCTTTGTGGACGGACGCGATCGCAAGGGCAAACAGGCGCAGCAGCAGCTGGACGCAGTGGCCGATCAGCTGGAGCGTTCGCTGGCCGAGGCAGTCAGCCAGGCGGAGGCAGGCACAGGCACTGGCACCTCCAACTAATCGTTGCATCGTTAAATTTGTATAGTTAGGAAGAAAGTCGATAAGTGTATATAAGCTGCAGCAGCGCGCCAGCTGGCCGCCAGCTACGGCCGCAGGGGCACAGCCATGGCCAGCTGGCGCGCTGTGCCGCTAGAGAAACTGCCTGTGTGTATTTATTATACCTTTTATTGTTACGCAAAGACAAAATGAAGCTGATTTGATTGTGGTTGGATGCAGTTCATCCGCGCACAAAGGCGTACAGCTGCTGCAGCTGCTCGCCGGCGGGCATGAGCTCGCCCAGATAGTCGTAGAAGGCGCTGCAGATGTGGTAGAGGCTGCGGCGCACGGCGCAGCGCAGCTGCCGATAGTTGGCGCTGCCGGCTGTTGGCAGACTGTTGGCCAGCTTGTCCAGCTCCCCGTTGAGCCGCTGCAGGCTGCCAATGATGCGCGCCAGATCGTCCTGCACGACGCCGTAGCGATCCTCGCGCAGCGATGCCACACAGATCTGGGCGAGCGCCTGCGTCAGCCATGCCACGGGCAGCGCGTGCTGCAGCAGGAAGCGCGTCTTGGCGCCCTCCGCCTCCGCGAAGAAGTAGACGAGGCCGGGTATGCGACGCAGCTGGCGCTGCAGCGAGTCGCGCAGCTGCTGCGAGCTGCGCTCACACCAATTGGGCACATGGCGCACCCGCAGCTGCTCCTGCGCCTGCACGGGCTCCGGCATGTAGCGCGGCGGCGACATGGCCGCGCGTATGCCATGCAGCTGATTGTACTGGCGCAGCAGCACCTTCTCGGCCAGCAGCGCCGGCTCCGTGCTGTCCTTGAGCACGCTGAGCTGGCGCAGCGAGTCGCTCAGATCCTCGCTGAAGCCATCGATGATGCTGAGGCACTGGTCGCACAGTGCGCGCCAGTTGGCCGGCCGATTGCCGGGCTCCGTGAGCTGGAAGATCTCGGCGCGCGTCGGCGACTGCCGGCGCGTGGCCTGCTTGTAGAGAAAGTGCGCGGCGAGGCACTGCACCACGTGCACATTGAGCAGCGCCAGGCAGGAGACCAGCGGCAGCTGCCTGCGTTCCGTCTGCGTCTGCGTTGCGGGCTGCAGGCGTTTGCTTGCGGCAAGCACCAGCGGCAGATCCTCGGCCAGCAGCATGGCATAGCAGCGATCCATGAGTTGCATATTGCTCCAGATGTGCGTGCTCAGCAGCCAGGCGTAGAGCAGCAGGCGCCCACTGCCGGCCACGTCGAGCGGGCCGAGCAGCCGCTCGTCGGCCTGCACGCCCAGCAGCTGGCACAGCCTGCTGCGCACAACGCCGCCGCCCAGGCAGTAGGCCAAGGCGTAGCCCAGCGTGGGCAGCAGCGACTTGATG
Source organism: Zaprionus bogoriensis (assembly GCA_035046045.1). Lineage (NCBI taxonomy): Eukaryota > Metazoa > Arthropoda > Insecta > Diptera > Drosophilidae > Zaprionus > Zaprionus bogoriensis. The sequence continues at coordinate 814,170 of JAWNOI010000010.1, forward strand.
GGCGCCTGCAGCAGCGTGGCGTAGCCCAACTCGCGCAGCTTCTCGAAGCGCGAGCGCTCCACGATGGCGTACTCGATGGACACCTGCTGGCGCATGTGCATCGTGGCGAAGTAGTGCCCGCCGGCGACCAGGCCCATGCCCAGCAGAAAGACGTGGTACGAGCTAAGGCACTGCTGGCCATAGCAGCTGTAGACCAAGTGGCTGCGGAGGATCAGGGATCAGAGATCAGTTATTAGTCCATTAAGGATTAGTTATTATAGTCCACACACTCACCTGTAGTCGCTGTGCAGATAGCCCGTGTACAGCCAGGCGGTTAGGTAGCCCAGCAGCAGGTGGGCGCCCAGGAAGAGCAGCGTGCGCGGCCCGTGCTGGAGCAGCCACCGGTAGCGTGTGGCGCAGTAGCTGCGCTCCGCCAGATGCTGCTGCGAGAGCGTCATGCCGTACAGCACGACGGCGCCCATCAGCGGTATGCTGGCGAACCAGGTGTACCAGCTGCACACCAGACGCAGCGTGCCCGCCAGCCATGCCAGCGGATGCAGTAGCTCGAAGTTCACGAAGAGCAGAAAGTACGTAAGCAGCAGGAACTGCACGTTCACGCTGAGCAGCACGGCGCACAGGCAGCGGCCGAACAGCAGTCGTCTGCATGTCGTTATCGTCGACGCGCTGGACATTTCTCACAAATTAATTGAATTATAATTCGGGTTTAAACGGAGTTTGTGCCAAAACTGCCGGCTTCGCGCGGTTTGTTGTCTACGTGCAGGGTTGCATTGGCGATGACGATAACGATTTCTTAGCTGCTCAAAATTATTATTGCTACTACGTTACTACTAGTTTTACTAATTTGCTATGCTTACTTTATTTTTAATTACTTTATTTAAAGTAATAATACTATGTTTAATTCATTTTTTAATTACGCTTATCGATTTTACGACGTAACAGCGCGCGTTACGTTTACTACGTATCACTATCGATAGCATGCGCAGGGAGTGCTTTCGGCACTGTTATCGAGCGCACAGCTATCGAGTTGTCACAGCTATCGTGTCGCTTATGACATCGCTAGTTTCTACTAGTGAATGGAATTTTGGGCAGTCGAAAAATTCCAAAAACAAATGCGCGCATACGCTGAGCTGAAATAATTAGCATAATTAAGATTCGTAAGTGCTTGTGAAAATTCAAGCCAATGCTGCTTTGTTATCAACAAAAAAATAAAAAAAAATAAATAAGGCACTTGCCCCAAGGTGAACACACAACAAATCCATAGTTATTGAGCTCAAAAATATCATGTTCGTTCGCGAGTGCGAGGCGAGTGTGTGTGCTGTGCTGTGGTGTGTTGTAGTGTGTGTGTCCCGTAACGTCGTTCGGTTGCGTGAATAAATCGTAATTAATTGCCATTTAATGCTGCCTGTGGCTTTGTTTATAAGTTAGTTAAATGCGCGTTGCTCAAGCCTTGCACAAATACACAAATAAATCCATTGACATACATATGTGTGCATATGCGTGTGTGCTTGCGCGCGTGTGTGTGTGTGTGTGTGTGGAGAGTGCAGCAGCTGCCAAAAAAGCGCATGTGAAATGCAGATAAGCATTTGAGGTCACTTTACGTATTGCACATGTGTGCGTGTGAGTGCCTGTGTATTGGTATGCTTATTTCCCCGTATTCTTATTATGATCGTTAGAGCAGAACCCTAGGGCAGGTGGTGTCCACACATGCACGCATTAATTATACACACACACACACACATACATATGTAAATGCACGCAACATAGCTATGCTTACGCACACACACTTAAAAAAGTGACAACAACTACAACGCAAATTGCTCTGCTCTACGCGTACAATTTTTTTTAGGCAACACAACAGCAACGTTTCGTTACACCCCCCCCGCCGTCTACTCAGCCAACAGCTGCTCCCCCTTGCCCACCCCTTTTGTGCCCTGCCTGCTTTAGTCGTTGTCTTCGTCTTCTACAGATTGCGACGTCGACAGCGGCTGCGGCTGCTTCATGCTCCATTCACCTACTTTTACGCCTTGCGCGCTCTTCGCTCTCTGCGCTCTTCGCTCTTTCAGTTTCTCTGTCTCTGTCTCTGTCTCTGCCAGCAGCGGCGGCGGCGTCGTTCGTTTTCTGAATTCCAAATGAAGTCATGAGCAGCAGTTTGTATAAAAAGCAACAGCAGCAACAACAACAACAACAACAGCAACAACAACAGCAACAACAACAAGAATAATAATACAAAAGGGCTGTAAAATAAAAAAAAAGTGAAATTAAGTGCTTAAAACGCGCAGCAGCAGCAGCGCAGCAGCAACATGGTCGCGTCTCGTTTACACAATAACTCAAATTAATTGAATATGTTGGTAAATGAGCAAAACGAAAATTACGCTAAAAGGTGAGCACAAAAAACAAAGGTGAATTGTGCGCGTGTGTGTGTGAGTGTATGCGTGAGCGCGCATTTAATTGCACGCAATTCAAATTGCATGCGTGTGTGTGTGAGTGTGTCTGTCAGTCTGCATGCATGTGTATGTGTGTGCATATATAATGGCGTTTTTTCCCTTTCGCCTTATTGTTGTTGTTGTTGTCTGTTATTTTACAGCCCACAAATTGAGCGCTTTTAAACGGCCGCTGTTATTAACATGGCCGCCGCATCCGCTGGCCAACAGCTGCAGCAGCAGCAACAGCAGCAGCAGCAACAGCACAAATTGAATATTGTTGGCAATGCGGCGGAATCGCTGGCTGGACAACTGCAACAGCAGCAGCAACAGCAATTGAATTTATACAAGCAGCAACAACATCCGCAATTGTTGCAGCAGCAACAGCAACAGCAGCGGCAGCAACAGCAGCAGCAGCAATTCTATCAGCAGCAACAATCGAAATTTGTATCGCGGGTCGTTACAAATGCTGCCATGCAGCCGCAGCAGCAGCAGCAACAAATCTTACCAGCTGGTTTGGTAAATGTTGCCGCACAGCAACAACAGCAGCAGCAGCAGCAACAACGCAACAGTCAGCAGCACATTTTTGTGTGTCCAGCCATCAGTCCGCAGCTTCAGCAGCAACAACAACAGCTACAACAACAACAGCAGCAATTGCAGCAGCAGCAAGCCAAACAGCGCCAAACGCACATAAAGCAAACCGTTAAGTCGGCAGTAACAGCAGCAACAGTTGCTGCCACGCACTGCCTGCCAGCAACAATTGCATCACGTCAAATGAGTCAGAACAATCAGCAGCAACAGCAACAGCAGCAGCATCAGATTCACGCCAAGAATGTTGCCAAATCCAACTACAACACCAACAACAACAATAATAATGTTAACCTCAACAACAACAACAACAACAACAACAATGCAAATTTGGCTCCAGGCTGGCGTCGACTAACCAACAACAATGAAGTGGCCTACATCAGGTGAGTTTCCATCTGTGTCTCCCCCTATATTCTCTCTCTTCTCTCTGTCAGTGCTGACAGTTGAGCCTTTTGCTCGCTCAATTGTAAAGTAATATTATTTATTATTATAATAAACATTAAATGTCATTCTAAATATTCTCTACTATTTTTATTATATTACTTATTTATTTCCTTCTCTCAAGAGAAACAAAGTATGCTAATAGCTTGACCATATGATTAGACCATCTTTATGCTCTATAATAATAATTATGGGCAATCCCTTGCAGTACACAGAAGTAGACATAACCGAGTTTATTGCTCAGTTGGGCATGCTGTTTAAAATCGATCTAATCGTATACGCTTCTCTGTTCCTAAGTTTTAAAGCGCTGAAACTTGTTATACCCTTTTTGGAGGTCATTATTATTATAATTATTCTAGCCAGTTGCTTGCAGAAAGAAAGCATATCTATATCATAAGTCTATATATATTATTGAGCAGCCTGCACAGCCTTTTCGACCTATTTTTTGTCCGTTTGTCCGTTTGCTTGCTGCAAACTACTCGTAGTCCCTTAATTTTTGAGCTAGTTCAATGAAATTTGGTACACATACTTCTTTCTGCTGCAAGCTGTAAATAAGTGGGAATAAGGTGCAACGCACCGATATATCGTGTAGCTGTCATAGAAACCATCGCTTGATTTTTGTTAGTTTCCAAGATATTGCAATTAAACTTTTTTTTATTATACCCTCTACACGCTGTTTAAATTTGCATTAAAATTTGATTATTAAAGCTGATTTAGGAACTATCGGGAAAAGTGCGAGATATCGTATATAAATTTAGTTTCTTATGTTTTTCTATTATACAACCTAACTTGCTGCAGTTTAGTGCACAAATTTATTACTATATCACAAAATAGACTAACTATATCCCATGAATCCATTCCAGAATCGATCTTAAATTTAGTTACCTTAAAAACGTTTATATATTAAAGCAGTTATTTTATCCAACGTCAAAATAAATATGCTAGGAAAACGCATAAAACCATGTTACGTTATTACTAAGTAACTATGCTCAAATATATATAGTTACGAATTTTATAGGTATGTAAGCTTTAGTGCGACTTTTTACTAGTTCCTTCCATTTCGACTTAAACGCAGTTCTAGCGGTTTTTACCGGCGCTTTTCCGATTAGCTTTTTTCCCCGTCTGTCAGAACTCAGACGACTGAGGCGCTCGACGTAAGACGCTTACATGACATTTACCACAGTCGCTGCTAAAAGTCAATCTCTGCTTTGTCTGGCTCTACATTTTCGAAGCCATAAAAATGTTTTCTTGCCAAACAGGAAATGCCTGTGGGGCGGACAAGTGGGTGGACCGGGCTGGCTGGCTGGGGGGGTCTGTCTGACTGGCAGGGGCTTTGTCACACGTCTCTCTCGAAATGAACAAATGTTTTGTCAGATTCATGCATATTCGAATCCAACAACAACAACAACAACAGAGGCAAAGAGTATAAAGTATTGCTGGGGCATCATCATGCCAGTACTGTGGATAAACACAACTCGTGCTCGAACTAGTACTCACACACACACACGCACACTTACCTGGGTACTTGCATTCGAATTCGTACTCGTGCGCGTGTTTACCTGTGCATTATCTGCGAGTTATCATCAAGCCGACATAATTACAAACACAAACACAAGCACAATATTTACACAAATATGTCGAAAACGAGCCACAGACTTTATGTTACCCCCCTTCCGCTCCCTCACTTCCCACTCTAGGCCCCTCTCTGCAAAGTTCTTTTAATTGTCCAGTCGCTGTGGGGAAGTGAAGCCACTCGAGCTATTTGGGGTGAGTCTTGCTGCTCTTCGTTCAAATAGTTGTCGTCAGCCTTGAGGAATTTTTGATATTGCCAGTGCCTGGAACTTGAATTGCCAGGGGAGTGTTCTACATTCGCAATATACCCTAGCCAAATTCGATCTTAATCATAGGAGTGAGTCATGTGTCCGGATTGCACGCCTAGTCGACGGGGTATTGTGCTAAATATGCTTTATTATCATCGAAAGTATGAATCATTTGAATGACAAGTAAAGTCTTATAGTATATATTAAATTATAGTATAGTAAGTTATTAGATATGACCATAAATCCTAGGGTAGTTCCTTTCAATTAGATAAGCGATTGTGTCGTTAGCTTTGAGTAATTATTGTCTAGATACGAGCAATTGACTAGTTAAATTGACAGCCATACATAGGCGAAATTTAATCAAAATCGAGAGACTGAATAATTAGGAGATGTATGAATAGTTATAACAAAGGAAAGTATTATAGTATTATAGTCTTTTTTTTAATTTTTAATAAGGCCAGAACTCACTACTGCCATTGCAGGGCAGTGAATCTACTTGCTGTACAGACCCTGTAATTATTTAATAAATATCGAAAGCATGAATACTTTAAAAAAATAGGATTGAAATGAAGTATACAAGGGAAAGTCTTTTAATATAGTTTAAAAGATATAGAAAATTTTACAGCATGGCGAGTTTTTTTGTTTTTCGTGGGGTTGTCGTTAGTCTAGAAGAATTTGAGTGCTATGGGAAATATGATTGAATAGAAAGTATACATAAGCAAGTGATATAAAATAAATTTATTAAAATATATCTTACCGGATATTTTAGCTCTATATACTACTGTAAGACGATCTCTTTTACAATCGAGGGTTGGCGATAGTCTAGTAGGGTTTTTGGTTTGGCTAATTTTTGATTCTTATTGAAAGACTGAAAGACTGTGCCACATGATACATATGAATGGGATAAAGCAGGAGCGTGTACCGAAGAGTATGTGCTCCTAACTCCTTTCAAATCAGCTCAGAATCCAAGGACTGAAACAAAGAGCAGACAAAAAGTATGGTATTATAATATAATAATAGTGCAGTCCTACTGCAGGGTTGATCTCTTTTGTCTGGGAAATCGATAGTTAACAAAGGTTTTGACTTTAAACTGTTTCGTTGGCTTCGCATGCGGCGTGGAAGACGCAGTTGCAGCTGCCGACATTTGCTCAGCGTACTCTGTGTGTGTGTGTGTGTGTGTATGCGTGTGTGTGTCTGTCTGTCTGTGTTCCCCCTCTACATTCTTAAGCTTTCGACCACTCGAAGAGATTAGCTGCTGCAATTGATGGGGTTGAGACTGGGAACGGGTAAATGGCAAAAATGAATACAAATTTCTGTTTAGCTGCCTCCTTCCCTTCTCCTCTGCCTCATCTGCTGTCTTGGGCTAGGCGATTTCTTGGAAAGAATGTGGAAATCATATTGCCAGTGTGGCGAGGGGCGAGGGACGAGCACAGGGCGCTGTGAGTGGTAAATCAATAATTGTTGCGCAAGTATTTTCGAGTCGCTGACTGCGAGGAGGAGGAGGAGGAGAAGACGGAGGAGGACGACACAAATGTGACACATGCACGTTTCCAGGTCAGAGCGAGGACCGCCCACTGTGCACGCCGCGCAAGCTAGCAGAAAGCCAAAACCCGCAAGGCAGGAGGCAAAAGGCGCAAACATAAATCATAAATTAGAGGCAGCAGCTGAAATGGAGGCGACTCAAAACGAGGCACTCGAGCGGCCCGACCGACCGGCCGACCGGCCGTCCGTTCCGGCTTTAAGAATGCGGAATAGTATGGCACACGGAAAAGTCTGGCAGTCGGACAAGCTGACAGGCTGACAGACCAAACAGTTTTCAATTTACACAGACAGACGGGTCCGTCTCTCTTTCTCTGTGTGTGTATGTTCGTGTGTGTGTGTGTCTTTTCGCAGCACGTAGGTTGTGTCAGCAGGCGGCGTTGCGTCTACCTCTGTGTCCCAGCGTCTGCCACCTGCAGATTTTGCTGCAATTCTGCACTCTCTTTTAACATTTCCAGCCGTTTTTTTTTGCCTGTTCACCCGACAAATTTGTCACGCAGCGTTTGAAATTATGAGCACCTCATATCTATAGTTTCTTTGTAAATTCATGTAACAGTAATATGCAGGGAATTTTTACTCCATTTTAGCTCGAAAAAAAAAGATTATTTCTAAGAAAAATCTTAAATATATAGTAATAGTTATTTTTCTTTTATTTAATATTTTTAAGCAAACTGCTAAGCTATATCTATATATCTATATCTATAGATAATTTGTAAACTCATGTAACAGTAATATGCAGGGAATTTTTACTCCATTTTAATTTGAAAAAAAAAATATTTTTAAGAAAAATATCTAAAAAAAATAAATTTTAAATAATAAATAAAGCAAACTGCTGAGCTATTACACCTATTAATTACTAGAAATCCCGGCAAACTCCGTTTTGCCACCAGATGGCTATCTTTCTCCCAGTCGTTCTCCCAATCGCTCTCCCAGTCCCTCTCCCAGTCCCTCTTCCAATCCATCTCTTAGTCGCTCTCCCTGTCACTCTCCCAATCCTTCTCCCAATCCCTCTCCCAATCCCTCTCCCAGTCCCTCTCCCAATCCTTCCTCGTGTCGCTAGCTGACCCGGTTAACTTTGTTCCGCCTTAATGGCAATAAATAAGCAGTTTTTTTTGTATTTCAGTACATAGGTGGCTCTTCACTTAAGCACCTTGTGGTACACGACATTTTTTGTTTTATTTTCAGGTGCAAAAACAAACAACGCAGATGGTCTTCCGACCCGTGAACATGCCACGTATAATTGACCATGGGAAAAACATGAATGTTCTAGATTTAAACCACAAACTTGTAAGGATTGGCCTTGTGATTTGTTGATTGTCATGGCAAATGCCAGACGTATCGGAAATTGCAGTCGTTTAAATTCAAACGGCATATCGGTTGGGATCATCGGGATCCTCGGAATGAGAACCTCCTCACCTTTGAATTTTCCTATCATTATAGTAGCGGAAATTACATTGTTCATCAATTTACTAACCACCAAACGCGTACCGTTGCACAGTTTTGGTTGGTTTATGTTTCGAAGCATGATTACGACGGAGCCAACCTTTAGGCGTAAATTGTGCGGTGGTAAGCCAGGCACGTCCAAAGAGTTTAAAAATTCAATTGGATAATTGGTGGCTTCATCTTCATTTGTGACGCAGTCGATAGATTTGAATGAATGCATTCTTCCAATGATCTTATTTTGAATTATGTAGTTCAATTTCACTTTTCCATTAACGCAGCATAATCCAGGCGCTTCTCCGGGAAACTTTAATGCCCCACAATACTCGCAAACAACGTCCATTTGCCCAATGCAAACGCTTGGATGCAAGCTGTAATCATTGCTGCAATCGTATCGAAACGCCGCTCGATTCAAATCAGCTAAATATCTTGTTCTGCGTCGCAAATTATCGCTTTGTTGCCTTCTGTTGTTCGCTCGACGATTCTGCATTGCCAACCGAGCTGTTTCGCGGGCTGCTTCTCTTTGCTCTCGTGATTGAGAAGCACGAAGTCGAGCCATACTATTGCGGGACCGTTCTCGTTCATTTTCTTGTTCTTCTTCAGTCCTTTCATTTGCTGTATTTTGTATTCTTCTTCCATTACGGCTTTGCCGGGAAAGATTCGATCGTCTTGGTAGCGGCATTATTAAATAAAATTCACTTCACTTCAATCCACTTGTTAAATATTTTTTTAATGGAAATAGTTTTAATATTGATTTCTTCTTTTGTATTAGTTTCGATGTTGTGAACTGCTTTGTACGATTTCAAGTCATATCAAAATTTTTTAAAAAAAATAGTCTGCCACCAAACAAAAGTAGACTATATTAATGTTTTTCAAAAAATGTGATATGTCTTGAAGTCATAAAAAGTGGCCAACAACACCGTAACTAATACAAAAGAAGCGACTAACCGAGCGATTTTAAAATTTTAAAATAAATAAAACTACCTTGCTGCTCGGCGAACAAAAGTAGACTATTTATCTATTTCAAATAATGTATGTGGGTGTGTTTTACTTTGACGTGCTCGTGAAAGGCTCCTTGAAGTGGGCGGGAAAATTTGTATGGGAAAAAGAAAATGGCTATTTCTTGGGTTTATCCAGCAATAAGTCCAATTAAAACCAGAAAAAACCATCCTTGAACTTCAACGAACAATTTAAAAAAAGATTTTGCCAAATTGCTCCAGGCGTTCTTGAGTTATTAGCGGTGTAACTAACACGACTTTCTTTTATATATATAGATTATTATTAATAATTATTTGTCATAGTAATTATAGACCATAGCTAGCTCTAAAAAGTATGAGCGTATAAAGTATAGCTATAGATACCTAGCACACTCATCAAACTCTTAAGGAATATTAGTTTCAGCTCGATGCAGCTGCAAGTAGTCAACACTCGCCCAACAAGCGCTCCGGCCCAGACAGCTTAATCCTTGTATCTGTGGCAGAAGCTGCCGGAGTTGAGGTACGTCGGCTCGAGGCCCTATTTAATGCCACGACAAGGGGGTTTATTAATTCAGTAATAGGCGCAGTCAGCTCTCACGTTTCGTCTGGTCTCGTCTCGACTCTGGCCTCTCGGGCCGGGCCTTGGCTGTAGCCATTGCCATTGAGCGGCGACTGGAGGGTGCACTCAAGGTCAGAGAGGCGTAAAACCTCTGCACCTTCGACTGGCCCCTGGACTGGCTTTGTGTTTGCAATTTATTAAATTATTTTAACTCGTTAGCGCAACGCCTCAGGAGCAGCAGCAGCAGCAGAAGGAGAAGAGTGAGCGAGACAGAGACAGAGAAGCCACTCACGTTATTAGCGCATTTTGTGTAAATAAAAAACTTAATGAGCCCAGCAGACAGACAGACAGGCCCAGTGTTGTGCGCTGCACGTAATCGTAGGGCGCACAGTCCTCGAGTTGCACACTCGCCAGCTGCATACAAATTGAGCTATAAGCCCGATTGACTTGCTATCGACTATCGACGGGGCAGTACGAGTAATCGAGCAGGAGTCCAGGCAGCAGAATAATTAATAAGCCAAACCAGTTTAGGGCTTAGTATATATTGATACTCTATGCGTGTCTGTGTGTGTGTGTGTTGGTATGTGGGCCCCATTGATGGGAACGAGCTGGCAAATTATATCTGTGTTATCCTGTCGCTCTGTCGTCCTGCAGACTCGTTTAACCCGCTCAATTATGCATATTGTCATCTCTGTTTGCCGCTTTCACACTCCATGCATTATTCAGATTTCCCACACGAAACTGAAGCCTCATAGCAGAGAGAAAGATAGAGAGAGGGACTGCTTCCTGCCTCGCTTTTGTCATTCAACAGGGGCCAGACCCAGGCCGGGCCTCAAGTGCGCCCTTGATTCCTTCGACATGCTTGCACTTTATAATTAATAAGCAGCCAGTGATTTTTTTTTCTCATTATTTTGCCGTGTTTTCGAGAACCCTCCACGTTTGCGGTCATGCGTGGCCCTGGGCCCTTCGGTTTCCCCCGATTTTCTGCTCACTCAAACTGGATTCACTGGATTCACTTTTTTATGGCTTGCTGCGCATATTTTGTGAATGCCGTTCAAATTTAAATCAATTTTTTCACTCTTCTCGCACAATTTTCATTGTTGTAAAAGTGGTTTCGGTTCGCTGGAACACCCTAAATCAGCGCTAAAGCGCGAAAAACTTGATTTCGTGCAGAGAAACGTGATTGCCTCTGCTTATTGTGTCTTTAAGCGGTTTATCAACTCTAGCTGAAACGCAAAAATCATTGCAGAATTATAATTTTAATAATAATAAAATAATTTTAATTTTAATAAAATAATAAAATTGTATTAAATAATAATTTAATTAATTAATTAATAATTTTAATATGCGATATTTTCCAATTGAATGGCAAATCGTGAGATCAAGAATATATATGTTGTGTATGGTCTGCTGCTACATCTCCACAGAGCTAATATACCATTTTAGCAGCGCACACTTCACATGCTAATTAACAGCATGAGTATCTGGATCTGAATCCAATAACATTTTGCACAGTTCAATTTAACAGTTCGGCTAGTCGCCAAGCCGGATCGTCTAATATCTGAACTCCCCTCTACCCCACCGCCCAACTGGTAGCAGCTCACGTGGGGAACGAAAACTACTCGTAAATACATAAAAACCTGTTTGAATTATGCGCAGAACGACGCGCTCTTATTTGACATGCGATCAAAACGAGCAGCCAGCAATTCTGATTGGAATTAATTTATGTACACACACGCACACACACACTGGCACTCATAAATGTTAATGTGGCTATGTGCACCAGTTCGCAACTGTCGTTTAACATTGTCATGTTAATGCCAACGACGCAGGCGACGCATCGCTGGCCCATTATGTTAATGAGCTGTTAGCGCGCTCAGCCTTTTGCACTCTGTTAGTTAGCATGATTGTGGGTTAATTCTCAGGTGGCAGGGGGCGACATTGTAATTACCCTTTAGGTGCGACAAATTGTGTGATTAGCTAATGCATAATTAATAGAATTAACTTGCCAACTACATATTGTAATTTCTTATATTCTCTGTCCATTGCAGTCCCAGCGGCGAAACACTGCGCACGCAATTCCAAATCAAAGACTATCTGCTATCACAGGGTACCTGCAAGTGCGGCCTGCCGTGTCCACTGAGGCCGGAGTACTTTTTCGATTTCAATGCGCAGGTAAGTTTTGTGCCCATAATTGGCTGTAAATAACAGCAAAAGCCGCTGCTAAAGCTAATTGAATGTGCAGCGAGTTAACATGGCAAATGGGAGGGGGTAAAAGTGGATGCGATGCGTTGGTGTGATTGTGTCTGTGTGTGTGTGTGGGGGGGGGGGGGGTGTTGAAGAGGGCACTGAAACGACATTTAGGCGACTTTCACTAAGCAAGCGTTGCAAGCATGTAAACGCGCCTCGCCCTGCCTCCTCGCCCCTCAGCTGCCAGGCAGCGGTAGCAAAAATATTTGTAAAACCAGTTTGACAACAAATCGGCTGTGACGACGTCGACGTCAGCTGCGACGTCCAAGCGTTCGACCATCTGCCTCAGCCTCTGCCGCTGCCTCAATCTCTGCCGCTGCTCCAAATTGACGAACATTTTCAACTCTAAGCGCACACATGCACAGCACTTACATTAAGTGCATGTGTATGGCTATGTGTCTGTGTGTGTGTGCTGTGTTGAGTTTGAGCATCACAGTGAAATCGACTGCAGCCAGATTCATTTCCAATTGGAGCAGCTAAAGCCAGCGCGTTAACGGTAAATCACACACACACACAAAGAGGCCATGTGCGCCAGCACTCCTTGTCTACTCTTTCTTCGTCTTCGTCTTCGTCTTCAGCTGCTCATTTGTCTTTGCACTCGCTGCACTGACTCTCTCTCTCTCTCTCTCTTCCTCCTGTCAGCTTCGTCTCGCTAAGGTCATTAATTTAAGTTTATGGTTTCTCTTTGGTTTTTGCGTGACGTCGGCGCCAACGCCCGCACACAATCAATGTCCTTTTCAACGCACACACACACAGACGCACACGTGCAGGCGCCCTCTCCCTGGCTCTCGCTCGCTCTCTCTCGCTCTGCATCGCTTGTCGTCAATCGATTTTTCGGTGCAATGCACTTATAACTTGGCTCATTCGCCTTCTCCCGCTGCTCCTCCTGCTGCTCCTCATTCTCCTGCTGCTGCTCTCTTCTCTGCTCTGCGCTTCTCTCGTCTGCTGTGCGTGCATATTATCAAAAGGCAACCGCAATTTGTTTACTAAACACTTTATTGTGCCACCGAAGGAGCTCCCATGCGCTCATGCTATCCCGCTCCCCCTCTCCGTTTGACCACAAGTCATTGACTGTCTTGACGCCAGCTGTAGATCTCTGCCTCTCGCTCTTCCTCGCTCTCTCTCTCAGTCCGCAGCATGGCAACTAAGCGCATTCAACTGCGTCTGCAGTTCCCCTCGTAGGTGCTGCGGTGTGGTGGGCTGGCAGTTTGGTGGGTTTCTGTTTTGGCAATGATTGATGTGCGTTGTGGCTGCATAATGAAGTCGGCGCTCGTTTATTTATTTGCTCAGTCTGCGCTTTTTGTTTTGATTATGGCGATTATTTGCTGTCGCTTAAGTGGAGTTGCCTTTGTGTCTTGCCACGAGGTGTGGTAGGTTAGGGATGCTGGCATTTCAACGAGCTTTTTGAGTTTAGTGAAAGTTGCTCTCAGGCAGTCGATAATGTCGCATATCGTTAGTATATATCGATAATGTCGTAAGTAGTGGTAAAAATAGTGCAATATTTACTGTATATATTCGAATTGTGTGCATTGTACTTTCATATTTGCTTAACAGTTTAGTATGTGTGTGTGTGTGTGTATTTATTACAGCCTATGCTAATGTAAATAACATTGTCTGTTAAAGTCGATATTCACCTCGAAACGATTGCATCTCTCTCTCTTACACGCACACGCCCAAGCACACACACAAGCAGTCAATATACTCGAACTGTAATTGACGATAATTAAACGATTTTATGCAATTGAATTTTCAATCCGCTGCGGGTTCTCAATAAGTGCGAAACAATTGAAATTGATTTTCCCAGCGCACAGGCAGTCCACACACACACACACACACACACACACATTGCCTAAGTGCTTCGCTCTGTGCTATTTCGAGAGCATTGAACACAATTTGTGTAACGCACTCACACACACACGCACACAAAAACTTTGGCCTTAGATCGCCCTGTGTGTGTGTCTGTGTGTCGCACGCTCAATGCAAACAACTAAAGCAGTAACAACAACAACAACAATGAGAGTAGAGAAACAAACTTGAGAAGGTCAGCGGCAGCTCGAAATTTACAACTCGCAATAAAAATAAAAGCAACATTTAAATATAAACACAATATGTGTGCTTGCTTGCTGTAGGTGTTGCCTGTAACTGTGTTAGTAACTGCTGTTTACGACGCACGCACACACACAGAAGCCACTAAAAGCAGTCGAAATGACGCCGTTTCAATGCGACTTTGTCTGGCCTGGCAACGTGGTGTGCGTGCAGCCCGTTGGCACACATCGACAGTGGTGGAAATGGAAAGTGAAGACTGAACTCCAGTGGGGAATCGCTTCCCTCATTAACCCTTGCCAAATCGCCGCGGAAGCTCCAAACGAATGCAGCGAAGCGCGGCAAGACTTTGTTGTTGCTGTTGCAGTTGCTGTTGCACTTTTCGGCCAATTTGCATTTATAAACATTAGCGAAGGGAGCGACGCAGCATGCAGCAGACAATTTAGCATATTCATGGAAGAACAACGAAAACAATTAGCAATGGCCCAGCGACGGCAGGTGCGACGGAACGCGACGCGGCGATGTGTCAGTTGATTTCGCATACCCTGCAAGAGTAGCGAGTGCGAGTGGGGTAGAATGGCTACAAAGAGGGGAAGGTATTTAGGGTGGAAATACAGTCAAGGGAATAATATGAGTTTACTTTGTTCTTTAAATAAATTTTCGCTAAAGCAAAAATTTTTTTTTGGTTGGCCTAAAAAATCTTTAAATATGTTTTATACACTGGTGTGAATATACATAGATATGGTCTAGCTAAGTCTAGAGATCTCAGTTGAGTGAAAATAGGTTGCTATGTTAGTTGCATACATTAAAAACTTACTGGAGCGAGCTTAGCTTACTTTTTAGATGAGATTGATATATTTTTAACTCTGTAAAACGTGTAAAACCCTGTAAAATTAGGATACTTTATCTATCAGGCGAACTAAGCTTACTTTTTAGATTTTTTTAACTCTGTAAAATGTGTATAGCCTGAAAAATTAGGAAACTTTAACTTAGTTTACTTTTTAGATGAGATTTTGATCTTTGTAAAATGTGTATTCCCTAAAAAATAATGATACTTTATCTATCCGGCAAAGTTAGCACATTTAAGTTATTAGTTGTAGTGTAAAATATATACACAAATTACACATTTTAAATCTGATTTCTCTGACATATTCTGCCAAAGAAGTACGAAAGGTGTAGTTAGCTCAGGAGAGAGAGAGAAGTATTCAAATAAATATTATTATTATATTATGATTATACTGAACGATTCTTTATAAACTTCAGTTGAGCTCACATACTCCGCATAAATAGGTAGTTTCAAATCTATTTGACCAAGGAAAAGAGCGTGTTTTTGAAAAAAAAATATATATAAATAAAAAAAAATTTAAATTATTGTTATTGGCTTAAAACTGGAGATAGAGGCCTTGATATAGTTGCATGAGGTAGCTTCAAATCTGTACAACCAAGAAAAAGAGCATGTTTTTGAAAAAAAAAAAAATAAATAAAAAAGCAAAATTTAAATTATTGGTATCCTTTGCTTTAGATGTCTCAATTGAGTTGCTATGCTCTGCAAGAGCACTAAGAAAGAGAGTGATAGAGAGAGAATGAGCAGTAGATACAGTGAGAAGTGCTGCGTGCAGGACTTTATTGGTATCTTCTAGTCGATCAGCCACACGCCTTGATTTTCGGCACTCAGTTTTTCGCTGTAATTTGCACGTCAATCCAAATGCGAACAGGAACAGCGCAATTGCCGCTCGAGTTTCGGCTTCACTTTGGGACGAAATTGAATTTGGGACTCGAAATGGAAGGAGCTTCGAGTTGGCGTTGGAGTGCGGCAACGAAACGGTTCCGGGTGAACCGGGTCGGTTTCACTTGGCCCGTTTCGCTGTGGAAACTTCATTAGGTGAAATTAAATGTTGTGCGCGCCAAGCGCAGACAGCGTGGCATTGTACGAGTGGAGGGGGTATTTGTGAGAGGAGGAGGAGCAGGAAGGAGGAAGGAGCAGCAGGTTCAACAGGTTGACGGGTCTGACGTTGCGCGAGTTCGAACCTAAATCGAAGGGAAGGCAACATTAACGCAATTTGCCGGCTGAGCAAGTCGAGAATAAGTCGGAATATGTTATGAAGTCGGGCATACCCTGTTGAAGCGCTTTAATGCCTGCCTGCCTGCCTGCCTGCCTTAATCCAATCTAATCAATATCCCTGGCAGGCAGTCGCCTCTGCATGCAGTTCCTTCACGGAGTTGCATGAGCGATTTGCGCTACGTTTGGGTTACGTCATGCTCGCAGGTTGGACAAGCAGTGGGAATGGGAGCAGGACTAGGGGAGGAAGAGGGAGGTAACCAGCCAGGCGACACGGAAATCTTAGCGCTCAGCAATGTCCTGCAGGACTCCGACTGAGCGATTACTCACATCCACCAGCGCCAGCGCAAGTTCCTGTCGCGCAATTGTCGGCAGGACAGAAGCAGGAGCAGGAGAGCAGAGGAAGTGGGTAGAACGCGCAGTAGGGCGTGTCTGTCGACGCGGGCAGGATTAAGGCTGTCGGGCGTTCGGTCATTATGACGTTAATGAAATCCAACACCGAGCAGGCAGCTGTGCACAAGCTTCACACCTGCCTGCACCTGCCCAACTGTCCGCCTGTCCACCTGCATTCCTGCCTGCCCGTACACCTGTCCAGCTGTCCGGCTGTCCCTTCGCCCCAGTCGGCTCGTTTGCATGGCGCCCACTGACCACGCCCCCATCGTGCGACTGCACATTTCGCTTTAATTTCGTCGCAATTATGCATGCAAAAGTGCAATGTTTTGTTGGTATTTTATGCACCCTGCCTCGTTTTCTCTCACTCCCCCCCTGCTCGTTGGCATTGCATTGCGTGTTTCATGTCTGTCTCCCTTTCTCTCTCACTCTCTCAGTCTCTGTCTCGCTCGCTCAGTGCCTTCCGCTGAGCGCACAGTTAACATCCGAAAAGCACAAAATGCACTTCGAGCACGGCATTTATAAATATCGTAATACTATATAGTATATACTGCCTGCAGGGAGACTATACTTACTTCTGGTATATAAATAGAAATATGCATAATAATTTGTTGCTTGTTTGATTTGTACTTGTATTTAACGCGATTATCTACAACGAACTTGAAGCTGCTTTTAGCACGATCGAAAATCAATAGCAAAGTACAGAAAGCTACAGTCGAGCGTACTCGTTTGCTAAATACCTTTCACCTACTTCGAACTTTAAAAATGTATTCCACTGCATTTAAAATATCATTAATACTATTTGATATGTTGAATTGTAAGTTGAATAACTTTTGTGCTTGTGCAGCGATCGTCTGGCAATTTTTAGTTTAGTTTAGCATTATGATTAGCTAATTGTATGCCAAATTTAAAAGCTTTAACTATTTAATTGTGGTTAATACTAGAGATTTATAATGGAAAATATATTTTTGACGTTTTTTTTTTTAGGAATAGATAAACAAAACGAGAATATTTTTCAAATCGACTCCCATGTCGATCATGATCAAGACTATATATACTTTCTTTTTTTTTCTTACTGTTCCATGCATTTGCACAAATCGTATATACCATTTGTACGCATTTTTAATAAATGCCATAAAATATTTTTGCTGTCAATAGCAGTGAATCACCCTAATGCACGAGAATATGTTATTATGGGCATATTACGAGTGTGCGCTTCGATCGAAATCTGTTCGGAAAGTGCATAACAATAAATGGTTAAATGGCTCTACGGCCCGGGGTAATTATACGTGGCGGTTAACTACAGACGCCGTTTTTACACCTCTCTCCGTTTGTTGCTGTTGTTGCAAATGCTTAATTATTTTTCCATTAAATGACAATTAAAATTCGTGTATATTTCATGTTGGGAAAACTCTGTCGTGGCAGTTGCCCTCGTGAATTTGAATGAGGATTGTCGGACAATTGGCGTGCAACTCGCCACGCCCCCTGCCCGACCCACGACTGGCGACCCTGTGGGCAAATGCAAAGTAGACAACATATTTTGCCATGCTCCAGAGTGACAGGCCCTCTCTCTCTGTCTCTGTCTGTCTGTCTCTCCCTCTTGCTCTCGCTTGAAACTGGAGATAGAGGCCTTGGTTTAGTTGCATGAGAGGGGCAAGCTCCTTGGCTAAAGTTGTAGGTGTTGGTAGGGTATGTTGCGGTTTTATTGCTTTGCAAAAGTTAAAATGATGTTTGCTTTTTATGGCAGACTGTGGAAAGAGCTTCCAAGTGGCAATAGCTGCAACGAAAGCAGGGGAAAATATGGAAAACACAACAACAATCAGAGTTGAGTCATTTACGTAAAGTCATCAAGTTGAAGTTAGGATTGGCGATTCGGGCCATGAGAATGGGCAATGCGAATCGGGAAATGAGAAATGGGAAACGAGAGTTGAGTTCCACGTTGAGTGGAACGAGGCATATCTCTGTGGGGCGTGGTAAATTAATAAACTTCAAGAAAGTCTTAAGTGCAAATAAGTGAAGTAGATTGCGGTTGTAGGCTGCGCGCTTTCGAGAGACTCTCGACTAGGCGGAACCTTTCATTTCTCGCAACTTTAGTGGTAAAAATGCAGAATTAAAACAATATCATACCAATTGCTTGCAAAATTGTACTGTATCTTTCTTAAATATATTTTATAAATACAATCGGATAATATTCAAGATGATGGAGTAATTTTTAACTTTAAAAAACTTTAAAAAGTTTTTTAAAACAGTTTCGGAGTCAAATTTGCCTAGTTTTAGCTTAAAGTTAGACTTTCTAAACGTATAATTACTGCCCAGTACAATACGAATTTATAGAATGCCAGTTAGTATTTTATCGGTCTTAAAAAATATAAATCTTTGAGAAATTGTCCATGTTCACTTCGATTTGCTCCTTATTAACATTAATAATTTATTATTTTTACAACAATAATAAATAAGTTTTACTCCTTTCAACAAGTCAGAATTATTATCTAATTTACGAGATTATTAAATATAACGTAGGTATAACCTAGTTGAATTTGGTGCAGGGTATCTTTTAGCCAGTTTGCTCATTTTTAATTTAATTTCTCATTAAACTGAAGTTGTAATGCAATTGCCAATTGCGCAATCAAACTCTAAAGAAGGTGCCATGCTCCACCGTCCCATTGGGTGTGCTACACGGTGTCTAGAACTCATCTCGACGTATCGCCCTTTTCGGGCGATTGGAATTTTCATTGCGCAAATTGATGACCAAATTGGAGGCGAGTCGAGAATCAAGTTGGAGCAGTTTCTCGCAGCGACTGATTGAGCTGACAGAAAAGGTGCAGTCGGGCCAAAGCGGGCAGTTAGAGCTGCGTATAAATCGAAGCAAGTGCTTAAATACGATATGTGATTAATCGAATATATATGTGCATATATATATATATGTCCGAGACCCTGACTCATGGTAATGCTACGAGAAGCGTCGGGCTCCCAACGATGTGATTGGGTGATTATCGATTTTCCCACTTTTCAATATAACTTTGCCCATGCGGCTCACGTTGCGTATGTAAATTAATAGCGACACTGTCTGTGCATGTGTGTGTGGGATTGAAATTCTGAATCGAGTGTCGACAGCGACAGAGGCGCCTCGTCTAATTATGGCAGTGTCGAGTGCGAATCGCTAATGAGGGGCAATTTGTAGCTCGTAGTTTGTAATTTGTAATTTGCGATTTCTGTTGCTGATTTATTGCGATAGTTCCAGTTTCGATAGTAATTGCTGTAAACTATTCACGATTCCAGGTGCCCAACATGCTGCTGAAAGCCACGCCGGCAGGCGGTTGCCCGGAGGGCACGGGCGCATCGCTCTGCGCGCATCAACGGAATCTGTTTGAGTCCGAGAAGCTGCATAAGGCGAAGCCTTTCAAGGATCTCGTTGCAGCGGGCTCTGCTGCCGCCGATGATATCTTTACGTCGTTGATGACAACAACAACAACAATGACGACGACGACGACAACAACATCGGCGACAGCAACAGTTCCGACGGCGACGGCAGCGACAGCAGCACTCGAAATGGCCAACAAAGGTGAGTGCAAATGGATTGAGACCGAGCGAGATAATAATAATTGGGGATAAATATAGTAATCTATGAGGATACTTTTGTTTCTACAAGATACTTTTGTATATGCTAGGTACGCCTGTGCCCACAAGATACTTTGGATCTGCAAGATTCTATTTTATCCAAAAGCTACCTTTGTATCTACAAGATACTTTTGTATCTACAAGCTACTTTTGTATCCAGAAGATACTTTTGTATCTACAAGTTACTTTTGTATCCACAAGATACTTTTGTATCTACAAGTTACTTTTGTATCCACAAGATACATTTGTATCTACAAGATACTTTTGTATCTGCAAGATACTATATTATCCACAAGGTACTTTAATATCTACAAAATACTTTTGTATCCACAAGATACTTTTGTATCTACAAGATACTTTTGTATCTACAAGATACTTTTGTGCCCACAAGATACTTTTGTATCTACAAGATACTTTTGTGTCTACAAGATACTTTTGAGTCTACAAGATACTTTTGTATCTACAAGCTACTTTTGTATCCAGAAGATACTTTTGTGTCTACAAGATACTTTTCGATTTACAAGATACTTTTGTATCCACAAGATACTTTTGTATCCACAAGATACTTTTGTATCTACAAGATACTTTTGTGCCCACAGGTTACAAAATACTTTTGTATCTACAAGATACTTTTGTATCCTCAAGATACTTTTATATCTACAAGATACTTTTGTATCCACAAGATACTTTTGTATCTACAAGATACTTTTGTACCCACAAGATACAAAATATTTTAATATCTACAAGATACTTTTGTATCCTCAAGATACTTTTATATCTACAAGATAATTTTGTGTTTACAAGATACTTTTGTATCCACAAGATACATTTGTATCCACAAGATACTATACCACCAAGATACTTTTGTACCCTCGCGGTCGCTGCTAGCACGTGCTACTGGCTCTCTTCCTCTTGCTCCGATCACAATTCGTTTTGTTTTGATCGAGCTTGCCACGTGGCACGACGCTCTCTCCCTCTCCGCTCAATGTTTGGGTTCGACCATCGTACGCTCGCAGCTGTTTCTGTGCGCCTGGTGTTATTTAGTCGTCAACCAATTAGAATCGTCGGCGTGCTCCTTGTTTTCCACGAGTTGCTCGTGCCATTTCGATCTCACTCTCTCGTTTTTCATCTCTCAGCGCTCGTCGACGTGCTGCCGTTGCTTGCCTGCTGCTGCTTTCTGTGCGCCTGGTATTATTCTGTTTTGAGCCTTTGAAAATTGGCGTTTTGTTTACTTTGATCGTGATTTGCACGTGGCACTTTGTCTCCCTCTCCTACACTCTCACAGCCTCACTCCGCACGTGCTGACTTATTTGCCTGCTGTTGTTTTCTGTGCGCCTGGTAGATTTTTTGTTTTGATCGCGCCAGACTGCTTGACGCCATCCATGGTTGGCACTTGCTCTCTTCCTCTCTATTTATCCACTGCTGACTTATTGCTGCTGATCGCCTGCTGCTGCTTTCTGTGCGCCTGGTATTACTACGTTTTAAGTGTACGTATGAGAAATCGTGTTTATGATTGTTTTGATCACGATTTCCACGTGGCACTGCGAAGTTTACCGCACTCTCTCCTGCTCAGTGTACGCAGGCGTAGCTACTAATGTTTGCCTGCTGCTGCTTTCTGTGCGCCTGATATTTCTTTGTTTTGAGCGTGCCAGACTGCTAGACGCCATTCATGTTTTGGCACGTGGCACTTGCTCTCTTTCTCGGCATCTCTCTGGTCAATTGTTTGCTCACTTATTGCTGATGCCTTCTGTGCGCCTGGTATTTTTCTGTTTTAGGCCTATGGAAATTGACAGTCTGTTTACTTTGATCGCGAGTTCCACGTGGCTTTTTTATTTATTTTTATTTACAATCTACAATCTATCTATCAAAAACGAACTCAAGCTGACTCTGCCGCTTTCTGTGCGCCTGGTAGACTGCTTAACGCACGTGGCACATGTTTTCTCCCACTTTCTACAACTGAAGAATCACTGCAGCTGCACTCCTGCTTCTATCTGTTATTTTGAACAACACGTGAAAACATGAGGGACTTTCTTCGCTCTTTCTCTCATCACTTGCTAACACACTACTGCTGGCATTTCTGTGCGCCTGGTATGACTTTGTGTCGAGGCCCAGCTTTAAAATACACCGCCTCGCAGCAAAATAATTCCAGGCGGCCTACTACTTCACTCTTAAATCTTTTTTATTTTTTATTTATTGTTATGCACTTAACTTTATGCAAAGGGATATCAAAGTAAGCATTAGCTACACCTGCTTTCGCTTTACTCGCAGCAATGCGAGGCTGTAGGATTATAAGACTATAATAGTATCATGTTGAAAGCTGTTTCGATTCATTTGGAGACTAAAAGATACTTTTCAAATGCTGCAAACTGTCTGCCAGAGCATGTGACGCATCGCCTTAAAGCTTGTCAATTGCAACTGGCAGCCGGATTGAAGGCACCATGGCAACCCTGTCAGTGCGCTGTCAGCCCTGACAACCCTGACGTGGCAAAGGAGTCACAAGAGTTGCCAGCGAGTGCGCTGGAGTGTGCCCTGCCAAAGGAAAAGAATTGTGAAGCCTGCAGTTTTGCACGACTGCGAAACTGTGAGGGAAACTAGGGAAACTGGCGACAAACACGAGGAATGCCAGGCAAAGAGGGAGGAGTAGGGGAAAGCGGAAGGGGGCAGGGGGAGTGGTAAACGGTGTAGATACTTACGTGCGATAAGTGCAGGCGAAGCGGAGCCAAAGCAGAGCAAGGCAAAGCGAACCCCTCGAACGGAAGCAAGGAAAACCAAAGCGCACAGCAGGAGCCAAACAATCCTCCAGTATGTGTGTGCACACACACTCGCACACACACACACAACGGATGCAATTGAAAGGTGCTTTGGTTGCGCTGCAAAGCAGTGCCTAGACAATGATAAAGTGAAAACGCAAACACTAAAGGAAAGCAGAAAAAGCTAAAAAGAATGAGAAGACGAAAGAAAAATCGGCAGCAGGCGGCGGGGGGTGTGGCGGGGGGTGTGACAGGTGAATGGGTTCAACAAGCTTTGAGTTTTCGTGGCATCATCTTGGCAGAAAGTGCAATTGCAGCTCCTTCTGCCTACTGCGCTACGTCATCTCAACCTTCTCTTCCTGCTGTTCCTACCTTCTCCCACTGCTTCGCATTTTTGCCTGTTTGTTTGCTTGTTTGTCTGTTTTGATTTTGGTCCTTTTGTGTGACCAGCGTACGGAATTGGGATCGCACTTGGGCAAATGTTATGTTTATTGAATACCCTCGGCAGTCCCCAAAAAAAGAGAGAAACAGAAACCATTAGCATACTTGGCATATCCCCAGGGGCATTGCAACAGTTTACACGTATTCTTGCTCCCAGAAGGTGATTGTGGAAATGTAAGCACGAATGGCAGTAAGTTTAATGGTACCGGGTATCTTGCAGTCAAGCAGTGTTTGCATTTTTTTTTCTTGAAACGTTGTCAGTCTCTTGAACTTGAATACTGCTGTTGACGAGTCCTTATTCCCAGCTATTTTTAGTTAGTTAACGATGCCGGGTATTTACCAGTCGAGTGTCGCTCACAATTGTTTTTCACAGTTCTTTTATTCTTCCGTAAAGTTGATTGTACCATATAGGAATTTGATACAGCAGTATGATTTTAATTGTAGTAAGTTTACTGATACCGGGTATTTGCAAGTTGAGCTTTGCTTTCAATTGTTTTTCTAGCTGTTTTTTTTTTCTCATAAAATTGCTTTTATATGAATTTGGTACAGCAGTATGCTTTAAATTGCAGCTAGTTTGCTAATGCCGGGTATTCGCCAGTCGTGCTTTGCTTTCAAATTTTTTCCTTGCTGCTCTGTCTCTATTTATGGTAATGGAAAGGTGTTTGAAAATGAATTTACTACTGTTGTTGGCATTCTTTCCTCACAGTTTGCTGATACAGGGTATTTGCTAGTCGTGCTGTGCTGCCATTCGTTTGCTTTGCTGCTCTTGCGCCATTCAACGCATTCGGATTTCAATTTAAGATATGTCCTGCAAACTGTTGCCCACTTCTGCCCGGCGCTGCAGGCGCAAAGGGATTCACTTTAAAGCATCCGTACCCCCTCCTCTACCCTTCCGCACCCGGCTGAAAGGGTAGCTGGCACTGCCCGTCTCCAGGAAGTGTGTATGTGTAAAGGGGAGCTTGGCAAACATTGTTAAAACTTTCAAATGAAAAGGTTAATTGAAACAAAAGCGAGTTGACGGCAAAGTTTAGCGATGCGCGTCCGCTGCGATCCGCCCATCAGGCACGCCCTTAAGCACCATCACCCCCGCTCTCCTCCCGCAAGTGGGCTTCATCCTGGGCAACTGGCCATGGGTGCTGGTCCGGTCAGGTCGTCAGGCGATTGCCCCCAGCTCGAGGCTCAATCAGCGCGGGCATTACAAATGCAGCACAAAGCAAAAGTTTGCCGCGTTTTAGAAATTCTCGCGTCGGCGGTTTAACCGACTGTGTGTGTGTTTGAGTAGTGTTTGTGTGAAATGCGGCTGTGTGTGTGTTTGTGTGTGGTCTGAGGTGACCATATGTGGTTGTGTGTGTGCGTGCCACTAGACTGTTGGTTGATGAAGTGTTTGATTTTTGGGGAGGATTCGATAAAATTGCATTTTTGATTTTTACAGTAAAAAAAAAAACAAAATTATTCCCAGATTTTTGCGTGCAAAAGGATTATGAGCATCTCAAATGCGCTAAGAAATAAACGTATTACTCTTAGCTATTTTTTTTTTACGTTTTCTTAACTTTTTAAATTAATTTACGCCTAATTTCTAAAAAATTTGCAATCTCATTTTTAAGTTTTAGTGTAAAAATTAAAATGTATTTGCATGCTTAATGTCGACCTTGCGTATGGTTAAGAGGTAGTTGTTCACAATTTGTTGAAACATTGCTGTCCGCAACTAAAAACTAATGCTGGAGGAGGTGTCCGCATAGAATGGTTGTCCGTAATAAACGTTTTTTATGGCAAAAAAAAAGTTTCTCATTAAGTTGCATTTATTATGGCTGTCCGCAATGCGATTATTTCATGGTAAAGAAGGTTTTCGCTTTAGAGAGGTGTACGTAAAGCAACTATACAATGGTATGTGCGTTTCAGAGCGGTAAACGTTTATTATGGGTGTCAGCTAAGCGATTTTTTTAATATGGTAGAGAAGTTATTGTCCGTTTTAGAGAGGTGTACGGCAAACAATTATTAAAATGGTAGTGCGCTTATTATGAGTGTCCGTAGTGCATAATGTTTGATGGTACAAAAGAAATTGTTCGCATTAGAATAGAGTGGTGTACGTTAAGATTGTGTAATGGCTACTAGCGTGTCCGTTTAAGACCAATTTCCACTTACTATTGCTGTTCACAACGAGATTGCATAATGGTAGATAAGGTAAAGGTCCGCTTTTAGGGGGTATATGTAAAGATATTATTCAATGGTAGTGAAGAAGATGTGCGCTACAGAGCGTTGTCCGTTTAGGAGCTTAGTCCGTTAAGGAAAGGTGTCCGTTTAAGAGCAGTGTTCGTTTAAAAGCGGTGTCCGTTTCAGATCTGTGTCCGTTTAAGAGCGTTGTCCGTTTAAGAGCTTTGTCCGTTTCAGATCTGTGTCCATTAAGGAGCGTTGTCCGTTTAAGAACGTTGTCCGTTTCAGATCTGTGTCCGTTTAAGAGCGTTGTCTGTTTAAGAGCGTTGTCCGTTTAAGAGCTTTGTCCGTTTCAGATCTGTGTCCGTTTAGGAGCGTTGTCCGCTTAAGAGCTTTGTCCGTTTCAGATCTGTGTCCGTTTATGAGCGGTGTCCGTTTCTGATCTGTGTCCGTTTAAGACCGATGTCTACTTAGTAAGGGTGTCCGCAACGAGATTGCATAATGCTGTCCGTCTAAGAGGGATGTCCGCTCCATTATGAAATTTTTTAGTAATAAAGTAACACGTGTCCGTTGAATCTCATCAGAGCATGTGTCCGTTTAAGAGAGTTTTGCGTTTAAAATTGTTGTCCGCACTTTTTTTCTTTTTGTAAGAATTAAAAATCAAAGTTTCCTTGGAGTACAGCGTATCTGCAGGTCGCTAAACTGCTGCTTTATCGCTTCTAAACAGACTGAGGCGCCCCCTGCTTAGTCCTGGCAACTTCTGCTGCTGCCACCAGCTTCTGCTCCCTGCTCGCTGCTCCCTGCTAATCAGTTTGCGCTGCACGTTTTCGTGTTTTGATTTTATTGTGCGCTGCTTTCGCAGCCATTTTGCAGCCATTTGCTCTCTGACCCGTGTCTCTGACCTTTCTGTGTGTTGGGGGACACGTTGCGGGCACTTTAAGGACAAGCATCGCGCTGCCTGCCGCTGACTCTGACTCTGACTCTGACTCTTTGCTTCGACTTCATTGCAGACGCTGATTGCCACAAATATGGCAGCAACAACAACAACAACAACAACAATAGCAACAACAATGCTGGCGGCAGCAGCAACAAGCTGCCAGTGAGAGCAGTCGCAACCGCAGCTGGGCCTGCCACGCCCCCCACGGCAACTAGTCAAACGGCCCTACAGCGGGCAGCAGCGCCTGATCATGTGATAAAGCTGGCCACAGCTCCGGCTGCAGCTGCTCCTGCTGCCGCTCCCGCTCTCAACTTCAAGGACGATGCGGCAGGCTACCTGCAGCAGCAGACGGCGCTGCTCAACCACACGCTGGTGGGCGTCAGCCTGGACCAAGCCAAGTCAACGGCAGCCACAGCTGCGCCCTTGGTGCACAGTTCCCAGCAGCAGTTGCAGCTGCAGCGCCAGCGCATGCGTCGCCACTCGCTCATCGCCGGCGCCGGCAAGTGGGAGCCGGAGCAAAGCCAGGCCATGCGCTGCACGCAGCCAAAGCCGCAGTCGCCCGTCTCCAGCAGCGCCGCCGAGCTGGAGAAGCGTCCCGAACAGGTGGGCGCCATCTCCACCAGCCACGAGAGTCCGCGCCACAGCAGCCTGCCCTCACCCACAGACGCCTCGGAGTCGCCCAAGCCGCTGCAGCAGCGCCTACAGCCGCAGCCGCAGCCTCAGTCACAGCCACAGGCTGCTCCGGCGGCGCAACTGCGTCTGCTGCGCCAGACAGCCGCGCTGCCAGCTCAAAGGGTGCCCGGCAGCGGCGCCTCCACGCTGACGCGCAGCATTGTGACGACCACGGCGGGCATCAGTCGCCCCGGCATGGCACAGCTGCAGTCGTCCGGCGGCGCCGGTGGCAATCAGCTCATCATGACATCCACCGGGCAGCTGCTGGTCATACCCTCGGCCAGCAAGCCGCAGCAGGCGACAGCTGCGCAGGCACAGCGTGCTGGAGGCTACCTGATGAGTCAGCCCTCGGCGCAGCTGCTGAGCGCGAGTGGCGCCAAGCTGCTGCAGCAGCATCAGCTGGGCCAGGCGAACGCTGGCGCAGCGTCAGCGGCACAAACTGTGCTGCTCAACACGCTCTCCAACGGCGGCTACATCGTGCAGCATCAGCAGCAGCAGCAGTCGCCGGCGGAGCAGCAGCTGCTGGCCATGCCGACTGCTCCTGCTCCTCCCCTGCCCATACTCAGCTCGCCCGAGACGAAGCGCCGGCAGCGCAAGCGCAAGAACTCGCTGAGCGGCACACCGACGCCGTCACCGCCGCAGCCGCTGGGCAGTTCGCCCGGCAAGACGCACTCGCCGCAGATCTCGCCCAGCATTCCCAGCCAGGCGCCGGCACTGCTGCAGCAACAGGCTGCGCCACAGCCGCAGGCGCAACCACAGCCACCGCCACCGCCGCCGCAGTTCTCGCAGCAGTTCCAGCTGAGTCCCGGCATCCAGGGCATTGTGGTGAACAAACCGACGGCGACGGCGGCGCCGCAGACGCAGCAGCTGCTGCTGCAGAACGGCCAGATACTGCAGCAGGTGAATCTCATTGGGCCGCAGCTGCTGATGCCCACGGGCCTGGTGATGGCCGGGCCCGATGCGACGACGCTGCTGCAGATCCAGAACATGCCCACCACCAGTCTGCTGACCTCGCAGGGCTCCACCGTCATGCTGCGCAGCACACCCTCGCCCCAGCACAAGCCCGCGTTCATCTCGCCCAACGCCGGCGCCGGCCAGCAGTACATTGTGGGCGCCAACGGGCAGCTCAGCCCCATTGGCCAGATCTACTCGACGCCCATGGGTCTGGTCATGCCCACGGCGCAGCAGAGCGGCGCCTCCTTCGTGCAGGCGAGTCCCACGGCCACCATACAGCTCCAACAGCAGCAGCAGCAACACCACCAGCAGCAGCAGCATCAGGCACAGCAGCAGCTCAGCCTGCAGCACCAGCACCAGCAGCAGCAGCTCAGCCTACAGCAGCAGCAGCAGCAGGCGCAGGTCGCAGCCAGTCACAGCTTCGTCACGGAGTCGCGGCAGCTGACGGCGGCCAGTCCGCCGGACACGACCACCTGCAGTCCGCGCAGTCCCGAGCGCCCGCCCAGCCATCGCAGCATCGGCAGCGGCGACATGGTGAGCTTCCATTGGACTAACCACTCTTATTCCACTTGATCTCTAATCATTTCTTTTCTGCATGCCCGCAGGTGCAGTGCGTCTCCAGCTCCGAGCCGGATGCGGCCATTTCGCCGCAGAGCGTGGAGAGCCGCCAGTCGCCCTCGTCGACGGACTGCAGTGAGCGCAGTGAGTTGCCAGCCTACTATATGCATGCGAGGGCTGTTCAAGCAGTAGACCTAACAAAACAAAATTTAATTTTTTTTTTTTTTTTATTTGTACTTTTTTTTATTTATTTTTTTCCAAGTTTCTTAAAAAAAAGTATTACTTGTTTGATGTGTTAGTGTTTTTTTTTTTTTATTTTTTTTATTTCTGTTTAATTTACAATCTATCTATCTATCTGTCAATCTATCTGATAATAAGTAAATTATATAAGACAAAATTTAAATAACGAGTGGATCAATAAGTTCCAAGACTAAAGAAGAAAAAAAGATTTCGTTGACAATGCCATTCATGTGTCGATCCCGGAACTTATTGATCCACTTGTTATAATATGTTGCAGTTCTATGTAACAGGCGTAGCTGTAGTATTGTAGCATGTCTAGTAGATATATGCTTTATTAGCATCAATAGCCGTGTAAATTGACTCAGTTCGTCTGTCCGTTTGTCCGTTTGTTTGAATAAATGCACAGAAATCGGCTATGGCAAGAGCTGGAAACGTCAAATTTGGTAGAAAGTTTGCGCTATAGCATGCGCACTTAAAATATATTTCTAAGTCTAAGTGCCACGCCTAGCGCCTTCAATATTTAATATTTTTGATTTTCAGCTTTAATAATAAGCAAAGTATAGTAGCTGAAACATTGTTACTTGGCACACAAGTAGTTAATTATAATATTGACATTCGCTGCAAACCGAATTTAATATTATATATAGCTAGCTATATAGCTAAATATATATATAGCTTGTGGTTACTTTATGTTTTGTCCATAATTAAAAAAAAAAAATTAATTTGCATTATTTAATTTTAATAGAGTTGAAATTTAGCACGGAATAATGAGTAATATGGAATCATAGGCTAGACACGCCTTTACTTTAAGAATTATATATAAATAGTAAAATAGGAGTAAGTGAAATTAAGACACCCTGAGGTGAGGGTAGGACGATCGCTGGTAGGAATTATTTTTAGACATAGCAGTGGTATTAATTGAATTACCTACATTTTCGGAAAAATCATCAGCTCTTAATCATTAGCTAGTTTAAGTTATAGGTTAGCTAGTACTAACTCGCTTGGACTGAGCCATGTAATATTTTGTTGTTAATAACGAAGGAGAGGTTTTACCATAAGCACCTTACTGCTAAGACTTTTCATTATTTTAGTTTAGTTTAGTTTTAGTTTTTAATCTTCTTAAATCTCCAACAAAAAAAACATTAATTTTTTAAAAGTATATAGCGACTTTTTTATAGGGTAAATGATATAAAAATTGTGTAAGATAAAGCCAAAAAGACTCAAATTGTAGTTTTTAGTATTTACTGTGCACATTTTGTAACACTTCTGGAGCAGCCCTCGCATCGCTTTATTTATTCATAGCTCTCTAAATGTCTTTCTCTCTCTCTCACCTGTAGCCATTTGCAGCAGCAACGTGTTCAGCCAGCCGAGCAGCATGTACAAGCCGTCGGAGCCGAAGATACGCAGGATTCAGATAACGAGCGCGGCGCAGACGCAGGCGCAGGCGTCGCCGGATGGCGCCGGTCTACTGGCTGCAGGTATGCGCTTGGCCAGCTCCACTTGCCTGTCCATCACATCATCCACACTGTCCACGACGGTGGCATCAGCAGCAGCCTCATCATCATCATCATCTTCATCATCATCATCATCGTCTTCGACATCATCTGCATTAGCCTCGCTGCAGCGTCCACTCGGCAACCACATGCAGCCGAAAGCTGCGCACTCGCACGTCTTTGTCCATAACCAGAAAGTAGTTAGCGTCGACTACCAGGGTAAGGCTTAAGCTGCACGCCTGCACCACTGCAGCAGCACCACTAACTGCATCCTCAACACTCGCACTAACCACTTGCACCACTTGCACCACTAGCACCACTTGCATCCCTGCACTCCTCGCACTCTGCTTTTGTTGTGGGTTTCCGCTTTTGTTTTCTGTTTGCTGTTTCCGTTTCCGTTTTCTGTTTCGTTCTGTTATTGTTTGTCGGGTGTCCACAAGGTGTCTGCAGATCGGCCCAGCGCTATATACAGTACAGTTATATGCTATGTCTCCACATAGAGTCGCAGTCACCCACGACGACGATGCAGCTGCCACTGCCGCTGCCGCTGCCACCGCCGCCGGCGCCGCCGTCGCTGCAGTTGGAGGCGCCGCCAGCGCCGGCTGCCGGCTCACAGCACAGATCCAGCAGCTGTCGCACGCCCACGAAACGCTCGCGCCGTCCGCACCGCCTGGCGCCAGGTGGCGCCACTGTGTCACAGCTGCCGCCGCGCAGCTTTGCCATCGGTGAGCTCATCTGGGGGCCGGCGCGTGGCCATCCCGCCTGGCCGGGCAAGATAGTCAAGATGCCCGACGGCGTCTGCACGCCCTCGCAGCAGTTCGATCACGTCTGGGTGCAGTGGTTCGGCGGCGGCGGGCGTTCCACCTCGGAGCTGATACCGGTCAACTCGCTGCAGAGTCTCTCCGAGGGCCTGGAGCTGCACCACAAGGCGCAGAAGGATACCAGAAAGTGAGCATCACAAGAGATGGGCAGCAGGCCTTGGGATGAAGAGGAGGGGGGGGGGGGTAGGGGGTTCGGTTAGATAGGTAGTCTGCTAGGCTGTCATAGCTCCCGGGGGCACTTGGCAGGCGACTCTGATCTTGGCTAATGCCTTTATGCAAGCACCACCACCAAATGTAGTAAAGTTTAAGTTCCTTCCTAAGTTCTATATAGATTTCTTAATATAAAGTAAAGTTGTGTTATGCCTTTGCCTGAATATCTCTATATTCTTAGCCAGAGATTCTTGAAAATTCGGAGAAAAATTGAATGAAATAATAATATATTATTTTATATTATATTGAAATAATAATATAATATATTATATGATATTATTATTGAGTTAATGTTTGTAAAATTAGTTTATTTCACTCAAATATTATTCTATATAATTAGAATATTATCTTTTTTATAATAATATATAATTTTGTAATTAAATTATGATAATATTAATGTGATATAAACTAACTTTATAATGAATAAATAAATAAAATAATATAAATATATATATACATAAATATATTATTTTATTTAATATAAAAATGTATAACAATATAAAAATATAATATAATACAAGAATATAATACAATTTATATTCTAACGATGCTTCTAAAATGATGTAATGAATTAAAAATAATATACTCATACTATTATTATCAAATATAATAGAATAATATTTATTTAATTCATGAACTCAATAAAGAAAAATAATAATATCATATCATATAATAATTATATAAAGTAAATAATAAACGAGAGAATAATACAAACTGTATTATTATAATCTTTATAATATTCTATAAATTTTCCAAAAAAAATGAACATATAATTAAAACAATTTTATTAACGCTATAATAATAAGAAAAATAATGTGATATTACGAACTTCTCACAAGATCACATATTTATTATATTTTATTTTATATATATTAAATACATATTCAATAAAATATATATAATAAATATGTGATAAAGTTGTCATGTGATTAAGTAAATTATTCATAATATTTATTTATTCTATTATGAACTATTAAATTTAAATATATAATATTTTATACGTATTACACACAAGAATCTCATGGAGTATATACAGATATTTGCATAAGTATAAATTTATATTTAGCTTTTATTACGTAGTTAGTTATTATTTGCGATAAACGAGACCAAGAACTTTTGTTTCCAACTGTTGTATACCCCTGCAGCGACTATAACGACTCTCTGCATCCGGTTGTATCTGAAGCACTGCAGGGGTACAGCGTATCATTAAGTTTTGTATTTTGTAGAATTTAATAGTAGTATTTTTTATCGTAGCACACTCCTACTCTCTGTCTTTGTTGTGCAGTGTAGCGAGTATTGGGCGCAATTCGCGAATGCATTTGAATTGATATTACATTATTTTAATTTCTGCAATTTGCAATTGATTTCTTTCATTTTGCTAATTAATATTCTTTTCTTTTTTTTATAATTATGCGCTGACCAAACAATTCGAAAATAAACCAAAATCAAAATCAAAACAAAAAAATAAATAAAAATTAATTAAACAAATTCCCGCCACGCAACGTGTAACGTGTCTGTGTGTGTGTAACCCCCTCTGTGTATGTGTGTGTATATATATGCATATTCACATCATCATCATCATCAACAAATATCAACAACAACAACAACTACAACTACATATGACAACCCCCAACTGAAACCCTGAAACTGAAACCACAAAACATACGCACACGCACACACCTACAACCCAACCAACAACAACAACAACAACCCACAAAGGAGTCGCAAACTGAACTCGCAGCTCGAGCGAGCAATACAAGAAGCAATGACTGAGTTGGATAACATTTCAGCCACAGCCACAGCCTCAGCCTCAGCTCCGGCGCCAGCCGCAGTGCCAGCCCCGAGCCTAGCTCCAGCTGCAGGCCAGCAGCTGCCCACGTCGACCAACAGCAACAGCAGCAACAGCAGCAGCCAAGTTAATGGACTGGCCAGAGGCAAGCGGTCAACGGCGACACCCAATGCGGGCAACATGACACTGACCGCCAGCACTGCGGTCTCCCTGAGCGGCCTCTTCAGCAGCGCAGGGGCGCAGCGCGCCAAGCCCATACGCATCGCGCCGGCGCCGCCAGCAGGTGTTCCAGCAGCAGCAGCAGCAGGAGCAGGAGTAACGGCAGCCGCTGCAGAGATACTGAAGCTGAGCAAATGACCAGTGCTGTCGGCGTTGCCGTCGACAAACTATACGCTCTTTATCGGTCACAAGTAGAGGCAGAGCAGGCGAATCTAGATATATATATTTATATATATATGTGTATAGTTAGCTGTCTGTCGCTTTGCAGTTCGTTGTTTCTGTTACGCCTCTGAAATAGACAATAAACGAAATACGATTCAAATTGTTAACACAGCAGCAAGTTCTAACCATAAGCAAGGGAGGAGCGGAGCATGGATTTCGTTGTTCAGTTGTTTTTTTGTACATAGACAGAGAATACAAATAATATTGTATGATTATTATTATATTACTACGATTATTATGAACGGATGTAAATGTTAGGTATTTATTTATTGCGTATATATCATAGTTTTGCATAGGTTTTTGTTTTCGTTGCAATCTGTAGGCTTAGCTATTATTTTTCTAACTAGCTAGTGTAAGCCGATCTGCTGTAGCCCCTAAGTTGTGTATAACCCACTCGAGGTCACTCATTTCGATTTCGAACATTGAAAAAAAAATCAAAAACCGAATTACGGATACACTACTGTTTCGAATTTCCAGATAAAACAGATATACTTATACGAATCACGAGGAAATATCAAGAAAATATTTACGTAAAAAAAACAAAAGAAAAAACTCTACCACACACACTCGAGTAGAGTAAGAGAATTATATTTATAAATTGTTATTATTTATTTAGTTGAAACTATTGTAAAATTCTAGAAAACAAACAATAAAAACAATTGATATTTAAAAACGTAGCGAAAATCCACTAAAAACGAACAAAAATAAACACTAAAATATTCAAAAAAAAAAACAAACTCTTTTAATTATATTGGCATTTTTCTACCTAGGGTAAGTATACCCTCCCCCCTTTCCACCTGCAGTTAGAACAAACAACTTTGGGCACTTTTTAATTTTATTTAAATTTTAAATAACTTGACAATAATAGTTTTATTTTCGTTTTTAAAGTTCTTATACGCTGCTTGATCGGGTTATTTAATTGCAAATTATGTAATTTATAATTAATATTTATATAATATTAAACTAACTCACAATCATTTGAATTAAGTATGTTCAGTATATGTATCTATATACGATTACACGCGCTCTCTCTCTCTCTCTCAAGTGTTCCTCTCATCTCATTAAAATATATATATGTTTATGTATAGGTATATGTATGTGTTTTGCGGGCTGGTGTGTGTGTATATATATGCACAATGATCTATCGATATTCGACAATTGAACGAAAAACGAATAAACAGTGCCGGATCCGAACATACATTAAACGTAACCTAGGAAATGACTGGCTGCTTAGTATTTTTACACGAAGTATACTCTGTGCCGCTTGCACAGCTTGCCACGCGGGGTGTCTTAACTGATGTACACTCAGCATATGCTAGGGTATTGTAGCGAGTTCTGGTATGGTTGTTTTTTATACAACGCACACGCGCGTGCAAATCGCCAATGGTAGATCAATTACAGATAAAAGAAATCAACTGCGTTGACAATTTGTACACGGATATATCTATGTGTCATGCATCTCAATCGATCGATGCTCATCAATTACATATAGTACATGTATACATTGGTAGTTTCATTTAGATCGCTGCAGTCGTGCAGATCAGTTTAAGTTCTACATCAGTATTGGCTGCAGTTGCAGTCTCTCAGTTTATAATTAAAATTATGCACGATTTGGTTATCATTACAAAACAAAACACGATTGGCGGGTGGATGGAGACAATGCACATATCAAATGAAGCAGCACGTAAGAAGAATCTCGATTTACTAAACAATTCTTTCTTTTGTTTCTTTTGTTGTTGTTGTTGGGTTTTGTGTATAAATTGCCTTCTATACAAGTCAAGTTACAAAATTTCTAAGTAGACTTTAGCACTTAAATTAGGGTTCGCGTTTAGTAGTATTATTACTATTATTGTATTTGTTTTTGTTGTGGTTTTTGTTGTTCTTGTTGTTATTATAGCTGGCTGCTCCCCTCCCTATGTACGCATGTGGTGGTGCTGGTGGTATGTGGTGTTTGTGTTCTTGTATGCATGTGTTTCCCTTTGCTCTTGGATTAACGTTGTTGTCAACAATAACCAAATCGCTGTAATTCTCATCTGGACAAACTGTGAGAGCGCTCGCGACTGCTGCTGCCGGACGAGAGAGGCTGCTTGCTGCTGCTGCCCATTTCACCGACCCGCTGATGCGGCGGCAGCCTGTCGAAGAACGGATGTCGCAGTGCCTCACCTGGAATGACGATCATTATTATAATATACATATATAAATAAATATAACAGCCTGTAGCTCACCTAACGTGATGCGCGACGAGGGCTCGTACTCCAGCATCTTCTTGATCAGACTGAAGAGCTCGCCGTGATCCTCACTGTCGCTCAGCTGGCAGAGGAACAGCGGCTTGCAGTGGTCACGCACATAGCGACCCGCACTGGACTTCTCATCCCAATCCAACTTACCGTGGTAGAAGTACTTTGTCTTGGTTTTGCTGTAAAGAGTGTGATTGCTACACGTTAAACGATTTCGGTGAAGAGCACTGCGCCTTGCGAAATAAAAGCATGAGCTGCATTGTATTACCGTGCCATGCGATAGGGTATCTGTCCCAGGATGCGTTCCATCATGGCCAGATGCTCGCGGTTGTCGTGCGTCTGGAAGAGCGTGATGCCCAAATACAGCTCGAACAGTATGCAGCTGTGAAGGGAGAAAGCAACATGATGAAATTGTGTTCTAGATTTACAAAGTCGTATCACTGCTTACCCAATGGACCAGACATCGCAGGGCTGCGACCAGCCCAGCTCCAGTATGACCTCCGGTGCGCGATAGTGGCGCGTCGAGACAATTGTGCTGTGATGCTCGTGATCGAATGTCGCCGAACCGAAGTCGATGAGGCGCACATCGGTGCTTTTAACGCGACGCACCTCGCGGTTCTGCGCAGAAAAGTAATATATATTTTAAAATATTTTTAAAATATATATATATAAATCTTGTACACTCACAATTTTATGATTATAGTGCGACGTGTACTCCGAATCCACAAATAGAATATTCTCAGGCTTGAGATCTGTGTGCGTTAGGCGATTGTCATGTAGAAACTTGACCGAGTAGCACAGCTGATAGGCCATGTGACGCACTTGGTCCAGTGAGTAGGGCTCATAGTTGTTCTCGCGCTGCAATAGCAATATCAATTAGCAGTTGTACTTAGTGTTACTTACTTGACTTACCAAAAAATCGAAAACACTAAGTCCCAGCATTTCAAAAACTATGCACATGTGTCCATGATAATCAAACCAGTCAATCATCTTGACGCACAGACTAGGCAAGCAGAAGTGTATACAATAATTACTCTCTATATAATAAATATATTGCTTAGCTGTGCTACTCACTGATCACCGTGTGGATCCTTCTGTGCGATCTTCTCCAAAGCATTTATCTCCAGCTTGGCAGCTTCGCGATACTTTTCCACATTCTTGATTATCTTCAAGGCCATGCAAAAATCACTGAAAGCAAGCAGAAAAATAGTAAGTAACTGATCCAGTAATTTGGAGAGGTAATACCCACCGTTCCATGTCTTTGACCTTGACCACGCGTCCGAAGGTGCCTTCGCCCAATGTGGCCATGATCTTATCTGAAATGTGGCAAAAGGAGCAGAATTGTAGTGCGACTCGTGCCGGATATAACGCGTATATGCTTTAATATTTAAGATAAAAGCTAAACCTGTAACTGGGCGTAACTTTCGGAATTCAGTGGAAAACCCAACTTGAACTGCACTCAAAAGCGTTTACGGAAAACTTAACAGTTTCGGCTTTCAATATTATTTCCTCAACTATGCGCCAAAAGTCGAGTCTATTTAAGTGTGCGTGTGTGTGTGTAGTAACTGTGTGTGTTGGGACTTTGAGTTAGAGTATGTGGGAAAACTCCAATTAAATTTATTTACTCGACACTAAGGAAAATTGTTTGGAACTGTTGTTATTGCTGTTTTTTTTTTTTTTTTTTTTTTTTTTAAATTTTTTTGTCGGAAAATGTTCACGTGAAGCGCGACGATTTGGATTCGAGTTGTAATTAAGAAATAATAAAGAAAACTTGGAAAGTTCGAAACTATAATCAGAGTATAGACAGGTGTGTGTGTATGTGTGTGTGTGCGAGTGTCTGCGTGTGTTTACGGTTTACGTTGGCTTTGCAGCTTGAAAGAGAGTCGAGTTGAATTTCTGGTAGATTTTGGCTCTAAACATAAATATGTATGGAAAATAAAAAACGAAAGAAAAATTGTCACGAACATCTGTGGTGGAGAATGTCTCCGTTGTGGTATATTAAGTGACCATCAGAATCATCTTGAATGACGGGCTTTGCTGTCTGTTCGATGCGTGGTTGTTGTAGTAGTTGGCGTTGTTGTTGCAGTTGCAGTTGGTGGTGCATTGAAGTTGGGTGCATTTGCGATCCGTTGAGAGAGGCGGCGGCAGGAGTCGGGGAATATTTTTGCATTATTTTGGGCAGTTGGGTTGCAAGACGACGACGACGAAGACGACGACGTTGTTGTTGTTTGTTGTTGAAGCAGAGGGGGCATGGTGGTCGTAGTAGTTGTTGTTGTTGTTGGTGGCAGTTACACAGACGAGTACACAAGGTGCGTGTGTGGTTAGAGTATGTAATTTGAAAGAGAGAAAAAGAAACAAAAAAGAAAGAGAAAAGAAAAAAAAAACACATTTTGAGAGAGAGGGGGTTATCCAGCGGGTTTCCAGCGGCCATTCAGAGCAGTTCCAGATATCCATCGTCCCGCGTTGGCACCACAGCAATTCCGGGCAATTCATAATCACACATTCAATTCATCCAAAGTTTCCGCAGACGACAGACAGTTTCCATAAACCAACCATAACCATCATCATTTCATCAAGTTGTATGTACATCAACCCATCATCATCATCATCATCATCATTGTGATTTTCATCATCATATTCAGAAAAAACACGAGAAAAATACGTTTCGTTTGTTCGTTAAGAAAATTAGTTCGGACAAGTTTTTTTTTTTTTTTGAGTTTTGTGTTTTTTTTTTTTTTTACATAAAAATGTTAATAATATTTTCAATATATGGTATATATAAAACATTTACAACGAATATCACATAATATATATTTTATATATATGCAGGTATATATAGAGATATATGCAAGGCAAATGTCTTGGGCAACGAAATAAATACGAAAATAAAAAGGAAACCAAACAAACCATAAAACACATGGGCAACAACAATTTCATTCTCTTATTGCCACAAAGTATGCAGTCTTCTTCTTAAGTCTCGTATATATAAATATATTATTTTTGTTGTTTTTTTTTTTTTTTTAATATTCATTTTGACTTGAATTAATTGCAATTGAATTTTGTATGGTAATAAGAAAATTAAGCAATAATTTGATTGAATTTCCGTTTGATTCAGTACTGTTAGCGCAGCTGCTGCTGCTGCTGTTATTAACAGACTGCTGCTAACAGCAGCAGTGCTGCTGTGGTGAAATTTGCGTTAACATTCAAGTTCTCTTACACATGCTGGGCTGGGCTGTGTTAGTGCACACACAAAACAGGTTGGCAGCTCTGGCGCACGCTGTTAGTTAGCATTTTTGTGGATCGTGTGAGGACAGGACAATCGGGCGCGAGCGAATCAAGAAGAAGCTTTAGCTTTAGCTGCAGCTGCTGCGCGCGCGCTTTAGCAGAAATGCATCGAGGATTGTGGCTTACAAAAGTCGAGAGTGTCTTTGGAATGCGTGACCTATGGAACAGAGCCGACGACGTGGCGCTCTTGGACAGCAGGTACTGCTCGTGCTGCTGCTGCTGCTGATGCTGCTGCAGGTAGTGCGACGGCTGCTGCCGCTGGTAGAGTGAGCTGCCCAGCGCATTGGAGCGCCGGCTGCTGCCGCTGATGCTGCTGTTGTAGCTATCGTGCAGATAGCTCGACGATAGACCCGACCCTACCCCCAACTCGGCACCAGCTCCGGCCCTCGCTGCCGGCTTGTACCGCTCAAAGTCGCTGAGCACCGCAGCGGTGCGCGAGCTTGCGCCCTGATAGCGCAGCTGCTGCTGCTGCTGCTGGCGACGCGTGTCCGCTGCTGCCAGGCGTGCGCCAATGCCGCCGAAGGCAAGCGCGCCGGAGCTGGACGAGTGCAGGATGTTGCCGGGCCTGTACTTGGCCAGATCGTTGTGGGTGTTGCTGCTGTTGCTGTTGTTGTTGTTGCTGCGATCGGAGTGTAGCAGAAAACGACTCTTGTTGCCGCTGCTGCCGCTGGCTGTCGCTGTCGTCGTGTCTTGCAGTGTGAGGTTAGACAGAGATGAGGGGAGCTTGGAGGAGGATGAGGTCGTGTTGTTGTTGTTGTTACTGTTGCCATTGAGCGACAGCGGAGGAGTAGGTGAAGTGTGGTGCTGTGTCGTGTCTGCTGTGTCTTTGGTTAGTTGGACACCAGTTGGTGGTGGTGTTGTTGGTGGTGGTGGGGCATCCGCCTCGTCGGAAGAGCTGCTCTCCGACGCGGACGTACTACTCGAATCGCTATCTGTAGTTACTTTTTTGCTGCGCGACTTTTTCTTGGGCGCCACCACGTTGGGCGCCTCCTCCTTGCTGGCTGCCTGCAGCTCTCTTTCTTTGGCTTCTGCCTCTGCGGCTACAGCTGCCGCCGCCGCTGCTGCCTCAGTCTTTTTTAGCTGTGCTGCTGCCGCCTCATCCGCCTCACGCTTGACGCGCTCCCGCAGCTCACGACGTTTGCGCATGCGCTCCTCGAATTTCTTAGCCTCTAGAAACTGATTGTCCTCGCGCAGCAGCAGCAAAATAGCGGCATTGTCCTCGGACGATCGATCATCGGCCAGAATCTCGCGCTCCTCGGCCGTCAGCTCTGCCGGCGGCGCAGGCTCACGTCGGCGATTGAGGAAGCGACTCCTTGAGACGTTCGTCGATTCGTTGTCCAGCTCCAGCTCGGTTTTGGTGCGTCCGTAGGCGCGATTCGAACGCAGCGCATCATCATTAGCCTCCCGCCGGGCATATCGATTTGTAGGATAGCCCGTGGCGCCACCGGCACGCAGCGCATCGTGGTAATCATTCGCATGATAGCGACTGGTATAGTCCAGCGGGTAGCTCTCGTCCAGCAGCCGATTGCCGCTGGTCAGGTAGCCGCTGTCGCTGGAGTCCGCCATGTAGCGCTGCCGCTGGGCGCGTGTTCGGTAGGGCGTGCGCTCCTTGCGATCGCTGGCATTGAAAGAGCTCGACGAGAGCTTCGGCTTGCCCAGCTGGTGCGTGGTGGCACTGCGCAAGAGTCCACTGGACGCGGCACCACCATAGTCATCCGGTTCCAGTGTCTTATCGCGATCCTCTTCGTGTCGACGTCGTCCCGCCGCACGCTCCAATATGTTCGAGTATTTGTTCTCCAACCGCGAGACGGCTGACAGTGTAGGCGTCTTGTCTCGATCCAGTCCCAGCAGCTCCCGACGCTGTGCGTCAGACACACACACAAAGAGAAACCAGCAGTCAGGCGCGAGCGATTCAATAGAGAAGGAAAGTGCTTTTCAGCTTGGCCAGCGCTCGTGTGAAACCAATGGAAACGACACCAACTGCGACGAAGACGAAGACAACGCGACGTGCGTATAACATTTTACGCTTCGTCTCAGACGCAGAAGCAGACGAAGATAAGGAGGAGGAGCCCAGCGAGACGATAGAGA
This sequence comes from Zaprionus bogoriensis, assembly GCA_035046045.1. Lineage (NCBI taxonomy): Eukaryota > Metazoa > Arthropoda > Insecta > Diptera > Drosophilidae > Zaprionus > Zaprionus bogoriensis. The sequence goes on from JAWNOI010000010.1 coordinate 855,381, forward strand.
AATGGAGAACCAGGTGGAGGGAGAAGATCCGCGAGCTGAAGCGAAAACGTCTTTAACTAGCAATTACAGAGCAGTCGTCAGAGGTGAGCGACATTATGACTAACTCGCAGTTACAGCTGAAAGCAACTTTCCCAAAAGTTCTGCTGACTTGGTGAAGATCAGTAATGGTTTAGCTGATTTAGAAGGTCTACACAGCGTTAGGAGTAAGCGTCATAGAGTAAGCTGATTTAAAAAATATCTGCATCTGAAGTTGAGGTCTCAAGAGGTATCTCAAAAGTTCTTTGGTCTTCATGAATATCATCAATCAGCTGATTTCCTAAATGCGTTCATATCATGAAAAAAGAGGTCCTAGAGGATCTTCGAAGATATCATCTCTCTTATCAATAGATAACTCTGTTGATATTTGAAATACTTTAAGACAACAATAACCTCTCTCAATATTTCTTCAGTCTAATACAAAATACACTTTCATATTTAAAAAAAAGAGTAACTAGAGCTGAGGATCAGCGAACTGTAAGTTGATATCGAAGAGAAACTCTGCTGAAATAAGCTCAAGTTGAGATCTGAACTTTGAGTTGGACTCTTCATATTTGCAATACCAAAGCGCTTTCAATTCTAACGAGACTCTGACAGCCGTCACTCAAGTGGCGTTTCAGGCCATGTCTAATAACAGTTCTTTAGCTGCCTCGGGGTTGGGGTTGGGCTCTAATTGAGTTCACACAATTTCACTAGCGCTTTCGGTTGTGCTTTTTTCAACCTGCTTTCTCTCTCCAGCATAGTTTGCACGAAAATTTAACGAAAAAGGGGGCGGTCTTCGTGGGCGTTTATTTTATTTAGAACGCCTAGGCGAAATCTAAACAAAATCTACGGCACGCCGACCTTCAGAGTTTATATATACAGCAGATATATACATATAAATGCCAGAATCGTGAAACTGTGAATAGCTTTTTATACATCAGAGAAAAGAGAGAGAGAGAGAGCGAGAGAGAGAGGGAGTGAAAGAGGGTCAGACGCAGGGGGAGAAAGGAGCGCAGAATCGAAAATAAATTTGGCGGCGTAAACGCACACGGCAAATAGGAAGATATATAGAGAACATATAGAAGCGCAATAAAACGCTTCATGTGGGCAACGAGCGATACAGCGAACGCTTTACGCTATACATACGTGTAGGTATCGAATACACAGACACACGCACACACCAAATTATATACACCTGCTATATGCATGCGGCTATACCTAATGTGGCAATCGGGATTGCCAATCGCTGTATTATTGGAGAGCTTTTCCTTTCCACCTCGTTCCATTTCTCGCGCTTCAAGCTGTGACAGTTTTAGGGCAGTTACCGAAATTTGACATGACTCATTCGACAGGTGAGAGAGACAGACAGATAGAGAGAGATGGAAATGGGGAAAATAGTTCAGCGAATTCCAAGTAAATTCCACTGAGTCACACACAACTCTGCGACGATCTGTCTGCTGCTGCGGCTCTATCGTTTCCATTGGTTTCTTCGAGTACGGCACTTTGGGTGTTTCTTACTAACATCATCGGGATCCCGCCTAGCGCCACCCAGACCCCGTATCAGCGGCTTGTAGTAGCTGCCGCCGACGGGGCTCAGATGGCTACGCAGTCTGTCCAGCGCAGTGGCCGTCGTGGAGCTCTTCTGGTAGCGACCCATGAGGGCGGCGGTGCTGCTGCTGCCGGCGCCTGCAGTGCTGCCGCTACCAATGCTGCTGGTCGGATGATAGCCGAGGCCCCCAACGGCATAGTAACGTCTGTGGCGATCGCTCATTGCGGCCTTCTGGTCCCGCTCCCTGTCACGATCCCGTTCCCGTTCTCGTTCCCTTTCCCTTTCCCTGTCCCGTTCCGCTTCCGGCCGCCTTCGACCGCCTGCAGACTTTTCCGAACTGCGTCGACGTTTCTTTTCTTTTGTCTGATTGGATTTGCCTTTGTTATTATTATTGTTGCTGCCGATGTTGTTGTTGTCATTCGTTGGGGTCGTAGAGCCGCCGTCGCGTCTTTGCTGCTCGCTGCTGTCGTTGATGTTTCCCCCGTTGCCCGTTGCAGCACTAGAAGAGCCCAAAACAAAACAAAGGTATTGCTACTCTTCTCAGTACTCTGGTTCGCAGTTCGCTGTTCACTGTTCTCAATTTTTAATTTGTTTTGTTCAGTGTATTTTTCGGTATTTTCGGGTTTTTCATCGCGGCGCGAACGCGCGTTGCCACGACACGGACCAGATAATAACTGAGCGAATATATTCCGATCGAGACGGAGACGGAGAATGATTCGGAAAAATATGTGTGTTGTTGGAAAAGCAGCAGAAGAAAATGCCGTCGTCGTCGTCGTCTACCGAAAATATTGAGGAATCGTTTTTATATTTCTGTGAAAAGTGTGAAAATATTGCGCACTTGCCCAGCGCACAGCTGTGCGAGAGACAGAGAGAGAGAGAGAGAGAGCAATGCAGAGAGCGGCAGAAGAAAGTGAGGACGAATGAGAGAAAGAGTGGGCGGCAGCGTGGCATAAATGGATGCAATTCCTTGCGGTAGCTGCCGCCTGTCCAATTGATCGCATTTCCGTCAGTTTATGGCACAAGGAAACGCTCGCAGAAAGCTTGGAGGAAGAGCCTTGAACTCAGTACGCAGCAATTTAGCTGAAAGCAATTGCGTTTCATTATAAATAAATACTGCAGAGACAGAGAGAGGGAGACATAGAGAGAGAGCAAGATCGCCAGAGTGATCTTCTGCAAAATGCGCTGCGTGCAAGAGAGAAAAGAGAGCGCGAGCGAGCGAGAGAAAACTTGAAAGCTGTGCCAAAGCTTTTGCTTTTTGCTGATCCTCTTGCAGTTGCAGTGCGCAGCGATCAAAGCTTCTGCAGTTATAATATATATGTGTGTGTGCAGTGCACACATATGCACAAAATGTCATTGGGCCAGGCATGATCGCAGAAACCTGTGCAGCTCTTCCAAATTTAATATTTTTCGTTTGAAATAAAGCATGATTATGATCGCATTTTAAGCATTGCAGCGAACTAAAGATCAGTAGCTTGATTCTTATGTAAAACTGCTGGAACTTCCAACTGCCGTGCTCTTTTACCCGCTTTACTGCTTTTCACTGGGCTTATCAATCTCGTCAGTTTTCCGCACAATATTTTCACAATTTCGCAGTTAACGCGTACGCGTGAGATGCTCAACGATTTTTATATAATAAACGATCGTGCGCGAGTTCTCAACGCGAAGCAGCGCGTTGCCGCCGCACTGCAACTACTGGCGGCTGCAAATGACAATGGGACAAATTGCATATTTAAGTTACAAAAAAAAAAAAAAAAAAAAGAACTAAGAAAGCAATAAAAATCTAATGAAAATAGAAGAAGGCGCTGTGACGCGCCGCGGATCTGGCAACATTTTGACCGAGTTTTTGTTGTTTGGCGTAGAACGAAAGAAATAATTATAAATAATTTCGACGAGCGCGATTGTGAGTGTGTATGTGTGTTGTGTTGTGTGTGTGTGTAATTAATTTGCTTGATTTCTTCTGCATCGATTACCGATTGCGTTGCAATTGTGGTTGCTGTTGCTGCTGCTGTTGTTGTTGTTGCTGCTGCTGCTGCAGTTTGTTATCAGGTCGTTCGCTCGGATTGCGTCGAAAGCGCTGCAGCAGACTGTTGCAGCTTTCGGAGAGAAGCTGCGTAACGCTTGCCGCCGTCGCGCTGCGCATGTAGCGTCTCTGCTGACGCGGCTCCGCATTGCCGCCATCAGCTGTTTTCCTGCCGCCGCTTTCACCGTTTGGCAAAATCTTTTCGCTTTTTTCGCGATGAAAACGACTCAAAAATGTGGCCATTTTACGCGTGGGCTTTATTTTGATTTACTCCAAAAGAATAGCACTCTGGCGCCCTACACACTACTACTACTCTTCATGTGTGCCGCGCATATTCAGCTGGCCGTGACTGTAGCTGCTGCAACGACGCCGTGTGCTTCCTTCCTCCTCTGACCCGAACTGAATGTTCGATTAGCTTTCCTCTTGTTTCGCTGGCATTCTAGTGTACGTACGTACGAGTATTTATATAGTATTTTATTTTATGGTATATTTAGTATAAAAGTCGCCGTGTAAAAATAATTGAAATTGTACGATATTCGGCAGCTTCGACAGAAATAGACACACTACAGAGCACAGCAGAGAGCGCAGGCGACACAGTCGACTCCAAAATTGAAATTCCAAAAAAAAAAAAAAATCCCGTTCGATTGCAATGTCAACTTTTCAGTTGAAATTCTCAAAAATGCATTTCCCGCTGCTACTGTGTTGAGTTTTCCACGCACTTTCAGCCATTCGGCAAGACGAAGCAAACACAATCCGAAATCAGCGCAACATTTACGAAAGCGCACGCCACAAATACTAATTATAAAAATTGAAATTTTTCAAAAAATATCGCAAGCAACGAGTCGAAAGCCTCACAAAGTAGCTGGCGAGTGGTTCTGTGTGCTCAGCGCAGCACAGAGCAAAGCAGAGCAGAGCAGCGCAGAGCAGGGCGGTGTGCTCCGATCTCTGAACCGAACCGGCGGCCGCCGCAACAACAGCGGGAGAGCTCTTCCTCTTACTGCCCCCCTCAGGCCCCATGCCCCTTCTTACGATTCCTTTCCTCGACTGCCGACAGTCGCCTCGGTTTGCGGCCAGTTTCTATTATTGTTTGCTAGCTGGCAAAAAAAAAAAAAAAAAAAAAAAAAACAAATGAAGAAAACTAACCACAAGCACACGACTGAGATCGGTTTGCGAATACCCTGCCATGTCATCAGATATAGCAAAAGTAGTTTCAATTATTTCTTCTCAAGATACACTTTACTTTACAGTTCGAGACAAGCTTTTCGCTAAGCTTATTTTGCAATTTCGCAATACCAGGCAGAAGCCGAGCGCAGGCAGTCGGATATGATGGGTTTGCGAATACCCGGCCAAGCGAAAACTTATTGTGAAAGCCAAGCAAATAGTTTTACTACTCAATTCAAGTAAGTACTTCCCTAAACACTTTTCAGAATAAAAAAACGTATAGCAAGCAGTGATAGTTCGACTTGAAAGTACCCTGCCATGTTGAAGATACAGATTACTATTTAAATTTAATAAGTTCTCAAAGTACTAAGGACACACAACTGGCGCCTGTAAGTCGGTTTTAAATACTCTGCCAAGCCAAAAGATATTGAGCAAGTCAAGTGCTTCCTCATTACTCAAAAGTGTTCAAGGGCCACTCTGCCCGTCGTTCAGTTCTCATTCGTTCGCTGTGAGAGCACACAGTGCTCGCTAAAAGTATGCTTCATGCACTACTCGCCGTTAGCTCTCGGCCAAATCGCCGATTGTTTTTTTTTTGAGCAGTCGAATTACACATTTAAATTATAAATAAAAATTGTGTTTGGAAATATTTAAGCAGCGAAATTTTTGAATGTGGAAATAAAAAACTGATACATTTCGGGAGTTTTTTTTTTTTTTTTTGGCTTATTGCGCCCCTGCTAAATAAACAACATAAATTAAGTGTGAATCTATTTTTAGCGAACCTCAAAATTGACATTGAATTTCGGTTCTTCTATTGCCTTTTGCCCGTTGCGATTGTGCAACGTCGTCGACAAGTGCAAGAGGAGGCTGCTTGCTGACGCGAGAGGCCGCGACTGGGCAAGGTAACTGTGTGTGTGTGTGTGTGGGGTCTGGGGTCTGGGAATAGGGAAATCGTCGCACAGGAAGTGTACTTGGCCCCCCAATACAACAGACTATCGAGATCGCGATGGCGTACGCGCAGAGGCCTTTGGAGTGCACAATGAGTCAGCCGACTATTTTTAGAGGTTAGGTCGCTCGATATACCCCAGCAGCAGAGGGTATATCAATGGTACTAACTAGATTAGATACCCCCCAAGCAGCAGAGGGTATTAGTAGCTGTGTGACAAATGCGTTCAATTTTTATTTAGCTTGATCGTTGGATATACCCTATTAGCAGAGAGAGTATTTCAGCTGTGACTAATGCAATCAATCTACTCTGTTAGGTACTATGTTAGTGGCAATTGGCAAGCGAGGCTAGGCGAGGAGGCGTGGCAGACATGTGCAACATTCAACAGGACACATGACAGTAACAAAAAGGAACACAAAATATAACGGAAAATGTCGGATTGCATCTACCTCGATGAAATGCAGGCCCAGAACGGACTTGGACATTTCATTTTGTTGTTGCTGTTGTTGTTGTTGTTGCTGATGTTGTTGTTGTTGTTGTGAGTGATTGAATATGAGAGAATTGCTTTGTTGCAGCTGTAGTTGCTGGTGCAGGTGTTGCTGCTGCTGTGGTTGCTGCTGCTGCTGCTGCTGCGCGTAAAACAATTGCGTATTCGCACTTGGATCGTATTGGAACTGCGTATGCGGATGTGGTTGTGGCTGTGGCTGCGGCTGGTACTTGACTGGGTGAGTGGGTTTGGGATACGCATACGGATCGAAGGTCTGCAGCGGTTTGCGCTCATGCCCCAGCGGCAATTGTTGCTGCTGTTGCTGTTGCTTGGGCATGTTGTAATAGTTGCGACTCATCATGCCGTAGGCGTGCTGCTGCTGCTGCTGTGACTGCAGCATTGTGGGGCGCTGTGCCGCCGTGAAGGACGCCGAGTGGCTGAGTGGTGCAGCGCCAGCTATGCGTGCGCAGTTGTTGCTGTTGCCATGCTGCTGTTGCTGGTAGCCGCCGCCGGCGCCGCCGTTGCCGTTGCTGCTGCTGCCGTACATCTGCGGCAACATGCCCGTTGCTGCTGGCGGCTGTCCGAATTTGTTCTCCTTGTTTCTCTGCAGGAACATGGCCAGATTGGAGTTGCTCTTGGGCGCCTGCTTGGCCACATGCGAGGAGGAGTACGATTGCTGCAGCTTGTGTGGATGTTGCTGTTGCTGCTGTGCCATGGAGTGCGGCTGGAAGGGATCGCTGTTGCACACAAAGGAGTTCCAGTTCAGAAAATTGCGCTTCTGCTGCGGATAATGTTGCTGTTGTTGTTGTTGTTGCTGCTGCTGTTGTTGCTGCTGCTGCTGTTGATGTTGCTGCTGCTGCTGCAACAATCGCTGATAGCCCAGAGACAACTGAGAGGCAGAATTCGATTTACCAATGGGATGGAAGCTCCTTTGTTGCTGCACTGGCTGCTGCTGCTGCTGATGGTGTTGCTGCTGCTGCTGCTGCTGTTGATGTTGCTGCTGCTGCTGCTGCATTACTTGCACTGGCACGGGAATCTGCGATTCTGCTGCGAATTTGCCAACTGCGCTGCTCGCTGCGACATCCTCTTTGTACTCGGTTGCTTTCAGCGATTCTGTCATGTTGCTGTTGTTGTTGTGGTTGCTGCTGCTGCTGCTGCTGTTGTTGTTGTTGTTGCTGCTGCTGTTGCCATTTAGCTTAAGCATGTCATTCAGGCATTTCTCTAGCTTATTGTCAACGTCTTTCTGACGCTTCGTAGCAGCTGTTGCCGCTGTCGCTGCTGCTATTGCTGGCGCTGCAATTGGCGCCTGTTGCTGCTGCTGCTGTGACTGCTCTGCTGCTGCTGCTGCTGTCGTTGCCGAGGGTATATGAAAAGACGAGGTGAACTTGGACAGCTGCGGCAGATGCGTGCTGCAGCAGTTGGTCACAGTGAAGCTGCTGCTGCTGACGCTGCTGTTACTCTTCTCCGACTTGCGCTCCAGCGACGATTCCGCAATGGTTGCATTTGTAGCAGCAACTGTTGCTGCTGCTGCTGGCGCTGCCGCTGGCTTGGCGGCTTCAGTGACGCGCCGAAAGAGCGGCACACAGGAGCTGCTGGAGCTTTTGAGCACGCCAGCAGCAGCACCAGGCTTGCCAGCAGCAACATGCACGTGTTGCTGCTGTGGGGGGGCTTGTTGCTGCTGCAACTGCTGCTGCTGCTGCTGTTGCAACTTGTTGCCTGCGGGCGACAGCAGTATGGCCGAGTTGGAGGTGCTGCGCGTCAGCGACGGCAGATGCTTCATGTAGCAAGGTATGTGCGTGCGGCTGGTGCTGCGCAGCAATGGAGCAGCAGCAGCAGTTGCTGCTGGCATCAGGCCCGAAAGGCTTCCCGGCACATGCGACATGGAGCTGCTCTTGTTGAGCAGCTTCTGCTGCTGTTGCCCTGCTGCCGGCAACTGTTGCTGCTGCTGCTGCTTGATGGGCAGACGACTGCCTGCCAGCGGCGTTGTGGCGGGCTGCTCGTTGCAGACGATCAGCTTGTAGAGATCATCCTTGGTCACCGCCTGCCTGACCTTCAGATCGAGCTGCGACAGCGATGCGTTCTTCTGCAGGCGATGATTCGGCACCTGCGACTGCGACTGCAACTGTTGCTGCTGCTGCTGTGGCTGCTGCTGCCGCTGCAGCTCCTTCTGCGCCGCCTCAGCCACCGTAGGATCAAATATGGCCAGCTTCTTGGCAGTCTTGGCGTCCACCTTGAAGGGCTGCCCCGCATCGCCCAGCTGCGCGCCGCAGATCTTCTCGTAGTTCCAGAACGTGCGCTTCGGCGTCTGCCGCTTCTGCGAGCTGCAGAGGTTCTCGCTCCAGAAGTCATTCATCAGCTGCTTGTTCAGCGACAGATTGGAGTCCTGCGAGCGCAGCGGTCCGCTGGCAGCATGTGGCATGTTCGAGCTGGAGATGCTGCGCTGCAGCTTCGACTGATCCGTGCTGAAGATCGAGGGATAGGCCAGACGCGGCGTACGACTGCTGTTCACAAAGTTAATGGACGAGGATTTGGAGAGGCCGCCCGTCACAGCTCCTCCTCCTCCTGCTGCTGCCGCTGCAGCTAGAGGTTCTGCTCTAGCCGGCACCGACTGCTGCGAGTTCGACTTGGTCAGCTGCTGTCGCTTCAGGCGATCGTACAGATCCTCACACTCCTGGAACTCCTGGTGCAGCTTGCGATCCAGCTCACTGTAGTCGGGCAGACTATTCAGATACTTGTTCATCATCTCGATCTCCGCATCGTAGAAATTCGCATCCATCTTGGCGCTGCTGGTCGCCGCCGCTGACTTCTGCTCGAGCTGCTGCTGCTGCTGCAGCAGCTTGTCCAGATCGATCTCCCCGCCGGCGGCTGTGGTTGCATTTGTCTTCTGCTTGGGCGCGCGACACGGCACCGGCGGCGGTGGCGGCGACGATGAAGGCGTACTGCACGATGACAGCGATATGCTCGAGGCGGGACTACGTGCCACGGCCGGCGTTGTGATGGTGCCGGTTACCGCGTTGTACGCCAACGCATGATGCTTGCGCGGCAAGGGCGGCGTCGATTTCGGACTCGCCGGCAGCAGGGGTCGATTCTTGCGCGGCGTCAGCGGCGACGACAGCGGCGAGCGCACCGAGCAGCTCTTCTTTTCCGACAAAACCGACGCGAACTGCGGCGAGACCACCTGATACAGTGGTTGCTGTTGCTGCTGCTGCTGTCCGCTCTGCAACATGTTGCTGCTGCTTGTTGCGCTTGTCTCCACGTTGGGATTTGCTATAGCAGCTGTAGCTGCTGCTGCTGCTGTTACTGCTGGCTGTACTGTGTCCTGTGCTTGAGCTGTGGGCAATGCGGTGGCCAGTGCCTTGCCAGCATCTTGACTCATTTGCCCGGCGTCGTGCGAGTGAGCCACCCGCGCGACCACTTCACAATCCTACGCCGTTTGCCGTAGCCTGCGCGCCTATAATTAATCGCAGAGTTGTGATTTCGCTGCAGGCGCAAAAACCACCTGCGGGGAAACCACACTGCACCACTGTTCTATTCCTGACGCTGCTAACAATCATAAAGAAGAGCTCTAAACCAAGGCTTGCGCAGAGAAATGAGTGTGCGTGTGCGTGTGTGTGTGCATGTGTGTGTGGTGTGTAGTACGCACAAGTCACAGAGAGAAGTATAAAAAAAAATATATAGGCAGAGAGACGACGACACCTACACTAGACGTACAACAGAGATCGGAACAGATCGAGACGAACAGATCGGGAGACGAGAGAGCAAGCCAAACGGAAGACAGGAACAGGAGGGTTTTTTTTGTGACGGGAACCAACCTGGAGATACTGCTCCGGTATCTTGCTGTTCTTCGGCACAACAATCTTTTTGATTATAATGATCTTGTCGCCCTCGATCTTTGTTATGGTTATAGGGACACCGGGCTGCGGACGCTGTGGCTTGGCCTGCACCGCTGCCACCGCCGGCCTGTTCACAGTGCGCACCACCTGTGGCCCGGTGAGTATGCCACCGCACGAGGGTTTCGCTGCCGGTGGCGCGGGTTTGGGCTTTGGCTTCGGTGCCGCCGGCTTGTACTCCTTGTTGTCGCTGCGCACGATGGACAGATGATACAGCGGCTTGTCGTCGTCCAGTATGCTCTTCTGCGGCACCGTCTTCTTCTCCACCTTGCGCAGCACCACGCCCAGCATGGGTCCCTCCTTGGGCTTGATGGTAATCGAGCCACTTGGCGCCGTCACGCGCTTCAGACTGACGCCAAGATTGGCGCCTACAGGCGGCGGCGTGCGCGTGCGATGCACCATCTTTCCGCTCGGGATCTCGCGATAGCCTTCCTCGGCTCGAGCTACGCGTCCAGTGTCGTGCTCGATACTTGCCTCCGGATTGGTGTGCAACAAAGGCTCAGGCGCCACCAGCGGCGCTGGACCCGGAAAAAGAGAAGTCAGGCTGCTGCGACGACGAACGATGATGTTGGGTGCCGACACCGTCTTGGACAGTGGAAACTTTGCTGGCGCCGGCGCCGACTGTGCCGCCAGGTCTGTGGTGCTCGCCGTGCTGCCCCGTCGACTGTCGCTGGCACTGGCCGAGTTCAGGCTGCTCATACTCGAGCAGCTGTGCAGGCGTTCGGGTGCGGCGCTGCGCTCGTGATTGCGTCGCTCCGCGGGTGATGTGCTGCGCTCGCGGCTACGGTTCTTGGAGCGTGCGTCGCGAGCAGCACGCTGCATGCGCAACAACTCAATGGAGTCGGCCAGATGCGAGTGGCTCTTGGCCGGCGAGGACTCCGCGGAGGCGTCGTTGACATCATCATCATTATCATTATCGAGTACATTGGGCAGTGAAATGAGACGATCCCGGGGCGCAGCAGTCGCTGGCAGTGCGCCCTTCTCGTTCACTGGACTGGATTGGGTCTGCAGCAGCTGCTTCTCTCTTTGCTGCTGCTGCTGCTGCTGCCGCTCTCGCTCAGCGGCCAAGACGCGCTGTAGCTGCTCCTCGGCTTGCAGAGCGGCACGAGCGCGTGCCCGCATCACAATCTCGGCGGCCTTCTCCTCGGCTTCGGCACGGGCGCGTGCCTCTGCCTCGGCTGCAGCGTTGGCACGCAGCTTCATCAGCTCCGTGGCCGTCATCTGTTTGATGCTCAGACGTCGTTCCGAGTCGATGATCAGCTGGATCTGTCCGTTCTCCTGTCCCGGTCGCAAATCCGCGCAGTTCAATGCGATTAGTTCGCTTAGTTCGTTGGACATCGCGACTGCTCTAAATATAAAGCGTGTAGGTAGGTATAGGTATATCTAGCTATTCCGATCTGATGTGCTCTGTTCCGATCTGCTGTGTGATCTGTTATCTAATTGTTTCGCTGCAGATCGCAACGAAGAATTGCGTTGGGTTGGCTTCGACTAGCTCGACGCGACTGACGAATAAAGAAAACCTGATCGATTCGATGCAGCGATCGATCGCTGCGGATCTCTGGCCAGGACAGCGGGCAGGGGGGAGGCGTCGCGAGGGGCTGAGGGCGCTGCGCTCAATGTCAATGGCTCATTGGCGCATTTTTGGCAAGGGAAGTGCATGTCTTTTAATTCGATTCGACTTATTAATTGATCAAATCGAACGCCAACAAAATAAGAAAACTCTTTTCTATTTCCTCCTCGACCCCAAGTACAAGGCGCAGTACGTATGTATTATGTACATGGTAGACAGATAACATACCGTTTCTCTGTACCTGAAGAATCTGTGGCGCATATGCCATACACCCACACAAACACACTCAACAGTTTGTAAACAGCAAAGAGGCTGATCGAACTAACAGGGCGCCAGTGCCTGGCCCCTGATCCCCACACAACACACACCTTGCCCTATATATAGAGTCTGGACGACGACGACAACGATATATATCGCATATGCATATACACAGCTGCTCGCACGTATATGTGTACGTGGTGTCGCCGCCTTTTCCTAGTTGTGTTCGAGTTCAAAATCTGTTTTTATTTTTAACAAAAAGTCGAAAACGTACGTAAATTGGCGCAGTCGTGTGTTTTATACGCGATACATATGGAAATATATATTAACTGCGCGATATCCCAAGCAAATGGACTCATTGCTGGGAACAATTCAACGTGTCAGTTGAAAACTATCGATATCTTTGGTTATTGTCTGAAAAATATATTTAAAACTTGATCTAAAAATTTGCAATTTACGTTTTTTATCGTTAGTTTTTTTTTTTTTTTTTTAAATATGCTGACATTTTTTAAATCGGAGCAGCATATTTATATATCTTCATATTGTAAATACTCGAAAGCTTTTTCATGCTCTGTTTCAGGTTCATTGCGCCAATTTCGACAGTATTGCGGACTTTACAGATCTCTGCGTATCAGATCCAAACATAACACACACACACAACAGGCGCACACTCAGCGCTGCCTGGTTGTGGCTTTTCCCCATTCGTATATGGGCAATATGTGCTTGACTTTTCGCCATGTTTTTGTTGTTTGTGGAAATAACGCGCTAACCAAAAATAAATCCAAACATTACAAAAATAACTAAAGAAAATTGCTCGGCGAGCGCGAAGAAGCCCGAGGGAGAGCGGCAGGAGACGACGAGGAGCCAAAGCGAAAGAGAAAGAGGAAGAGGCAGCAGCATCAAAGATCAGCATGATGTAGTCGCGCCCCGCCAGAGATGAATAATCCCTGCTGATCTCGACTGCTACGTATAGTAAATATAAACTATTACGCGTGTGTGAGTGTGCGTTTGCGTGTGTTCCATTTGTGTAAGTCTCCGAACTAGTAGTAGTAGTTGATGCTGCTGCTGCTGTGTTTATTAGTTCTGAGTTTTTGTTTTGATTTGCTTGGCCGCTGCTGTTGCCGCAGTTGTCGCTGTGTGCGTGCTGCGTTTTCCTCTCTAGCTCTACCCCTCTACCTCTAGCGCTTTTCTCTGCTGTAATTTCTAGTGTTCAATTCGAAAATCGTTGCTCTGTTTTCCCCTACGCGAAGTTCAGGTGCGAGCCACAGCCACGCAGCACCTGACTAGATTGGTTTTAGTATTCAACCAACGCGCAACTACCAACATTTAGAAGAAGCGAATTGAATTGAATATTTTGAGACAATTGACGCGCAAAGTGGCGCAAGCTCTTTGGGTTTGTGTCTTGTTTTTTCTACGTTTTCGTTTTCTTTTATGTTATATTTGTTTTTTGTATTTTTTTTGTTTTTGTATTTTTTTTTTGTATGTGGTTTTCGGCACTTTTGTAGTTGTTGCTGTTGCGGGTTAAATTTTATTTTTAAAGCACTTAATTTATTTTCCACTGTTGAGCTGATTATATCACGCTTGACGTTAAACAATTCCTTAAACTTTGTGTTTTAATTTTATGTTCCCCTCCTCCTCATAAAGTAATCGCTACACATGTATTTTTAAGACTTTTCCCCAACACAGAGAATTATTCACAAAATCGCGACAGTTGTAGTAGCCAAAGATAGTGAGAAGGAGAGCGAGAGAGAGAGAGAGGGGACGAGCAAAACGCGTACAGACCACGTACCGTTACACGTTAACGCTTTGCTATAAGGCCTCAACGGAGTAGAGGACAACAACGACGAAGACGACGACGACGATCAACAACGGAAGAACGAAGATTTGAATCTGTTTCGCTTTCAACTTTGAGAATTCAGAAAAATTGTGTTTGCTCTGTGGATATTTTTAATTTTCCACAGCAAAAACTGACGCTAGGTGGAGCAGCTGCGCGCGCAGCACTGTGTGTGTAGCGCGCTCTCCGTATCTCCTGAGATTTCCACATTTCAAATTATGAAAAACGATTTTGCCTTTAATTGACGATTCTGCGTTTTGCCGCAACTGGAGACCACTAGGAGTACATTTATAGATGCGAGTGATGGGTTAGCCACATAAACGCTTTGTCGTGTTTCAATTTGCATTTTCACTGCTCTCGGCCCACTGTGCACAGATCAGCTGGCCAACAAGAGTGAGCGAAAGAGAGAAAGAGGGAGAGTGACTGACTGTGTGTGTGTGTGTGTACATGACAGACGGGGAGACGACTGTAAAGGGGGGACCCTACGAGAGAGCAAGACGCTCTCCCGGTGCTTCACACTCACTAAATAATCGTCGTTGTGATCGACAAAGTACTCCTCGATAATCCAATTCTCGCCGGCGTATCTGTCCACGGGCAGATCGCTGAGTGCGACCAGGTCGAAGAGGTTCCGCTGTCGCTTCAGCAGCAGGCAGCGGCTGATCTCGACGCGATCCTCCAGCCGCTGCTCAAGTTCCTCATGTTGGCCATTTGAGGTTGGCGCCAGCAAACGCTGCTGGCGTTCCAATTGATGAAAGAACTGAATCTTGACACAGTGTGTGTGTTCGCGAGGTACTTGAAATCTCCTCTGCTCGGTCACCCAATTGGCAGCGAAATGAGCGAAGACTGCGCCGACTACGCCCGCGCCTGCCGCCTAAAGTCGCATGATCAATTGAAGACGAGCGAGCAAAGCAACAGATCGAGCGAGAATCGAGGACAGCGCACAGCGAGCCAAGGCGAGCCGAGGGCAGGGCAATTAATTCTGCAGATTATCATCGGGAATTAGTCGACAGACTCTTCACACACCGAGCGACTACGTATCTGAACTATGCCATCTTCTCTCGATCGTAAAACGGGGTCGCAGTTGACATTTCATGCTTGCGACCTATGCGAAGTTTTGGCATTCTCTTAAAATGACTCAACTTGAAGGGAGGTTCTTATTTATTTGGTCGAAGATACAGCAGGGCCTAAGTACTTCTTGTGGAATTCTTCTTTGTTCTCAAAGTATCGTTCCAAAACTTTAATTCTGCAGACTTTCGTAATGAACAAAAAAAAAAAAAAAAAAAAAAACTATTGACTAAATTTTGACAATTTCGTAATTCCGTGAAAACCACGAAAAATATTTGTATGATGATAAGTAGAATAATAAATAAAGAATTTTGACTTTAAAAAAATATTCACCTTACTTTTTGCCCACAGTAGTATATTGTTTCTTGAGAATTTTCATAATTTCCTCACGTTTGTATAGGGCACTGTGCAATGTGCAAGCGCTTATCGCGCGTTTACTTCACTCGCAAGTTATCAGCACTCGAAAGAAACTTATGAACTGTCCTCGTAATAGTTAGATTTTATGAGTATTAAAATGTGTGTATATGGTGAAAGAGATTTACCTATGTATTTCGAGACTGCAAGTGTACTAAATTCAGATTGATTAAGAAAGTGTGCAGCGATAAGCCTCGAGCGCCCCCCTTTCGGAAACAAAGTAAGCACCACTAAGAGAGGGAGAGCGTTTGTTTTATGTTAGACACGACACACGACGTGACACGACACGAAATGGGCAACAGCTGCTTACGAGCCAGTCATTGTCGTGATCGGCAAAGTACTCGACGACAATCCAGTCATCGGTGTAGGGCAGAAAACGCAACGAAGAATTCTCCTGCAGCAGATCGCAGCAATGATCGATGCGTCGCGGTGCCGGCAGCTCACGCATCTTGAAGTAACACGGCACCTGCGCGTCCTCGAACTGCTTGGCCGTCTGCTGAGACTTCTCCAAATATCGCTTGAAGAACAGCATTATGCTCTGATCGAAACCGATGCGATCGTAACGGGCAATGCTTATGCGAAAACTGAGACAGAGAGCAACGAGAAAACGTGCAAGTTTCTTGCAACAAAATTGGCAAGCGTTGAACGCGATGCAGATGCGTCGTCAGCTGCGATGGGATGGGTTGGGGTCTGGGTTGGGTTGGTAAACATGTAGAGAAAACTTGATAGCGCTTTGCACCTACTGTCTGTCGTTTTAGAGAGCTCTAAGAGAGTTGCTTAATCTTCCATTACCATACATTATTTTTTTTTCTTTTCTTTTCTTCTTTTTTTTCTTTCGTGTGACATTTCATTGTTGTGGTTTGCTCTTTGTTTTGTTTTGATTTGAGAATTTGGGGGGAAAATGAAAAGTTTTTACCTTAGCTTGCGATTGGCGATTGTTACGCCCACTGTCGCGCTCATCCTTGGCCCGGTCGCGATGGCGACGTCGGGAGCTCGAGTGCGATGTCTCATCCCTGTAGCGGTACTTGTGCTGCCGCCGACCGGAGGCGGGCGATTTACGGTGCGAGCGTTTCGAGCGCTCTTTGCGCCGGCGGGATGAAGAAAGACTGTCATCAAAACTGCAAGAGGGAAGAGAAAGAGAGAAGCTATTAGAAAAAGAGAAACACTAGAAAATTTAAAACAAAAATGGAAAAAAATCTGATAAGCTCTAATTCTGCTCTGATCTTATTGTTAGTTCATTAGCAACGCTCTTTTTTTGGCAACTCCTTTATAAAGTCACGGATAACGTCGGGTTACATCAGCTGGCACAGATATATACTATGCAACATAGATGAATGCCCGACCTTGAGGTGACGACGCCCAGCAGCTGTCGAATTAGCCGGCAAATGGACGCTGACGCTCGGGGACTGGAGAATGGAGTCGACATGGAAAGCTACTTAACAGCTAAGCTGCCGTTGCCCCCCTTCCACCCTGGCTACTGATGTCCCCCCCGTCTCGCTAGCCCAGCACCGAGTTCTTGAGTCGCAGCGAGCGCGCGTGTTGGCGAATATGCGAAATTGCGTTACCAATCAAGTTAATCAACTTGGCCGGATGGCTGCCCACCACGAGCGACATGTCTTTGAGAGTGGAGACTGGAGATTGGAGACTGCAGAGTCGAGAGCGGAGAGTGAGTCTCGTACGACTGCCAAGTGGTGGCAAAGGCATTTGACACGGCACGAATTCGGCACTCGAAAGGTTTCAAGTACTTACAAAGTCGAACCTAGAGGCCAGACGCGACCGGAGAGTCGCACAAGGCTAGAAACTGTGTCAATAACAGCGGTAGCCACATTACATCAATGGAACACCACACGCACACACATACATACGAGCACTCACACATGCACACCTTAGCAGATATCGACACGCCCAATAAAGCAGCACACATGCGGGTGGGCTGGCGGCTTACAGTGGGCGAAAAGAAGCAAGTTTGCCGAAAATTAATATTAATACTTCATATCCGCTGGATTTATATCTATTCTTAAGTGTTTTTATTTTAGATTTATGTTAAGTTAAATTATTTTTAAAAATTATATTTTGCCAAAATTAAGAATTATAATTTTATTTTTCGAGTTTAAATATATTCAGCTTAATATAAAGTATTATATATCCGTCAAAATTAATACAAGTACTTTAAATCCGCTGAATATGTGCTATTGCTGCGCTTTAATCTAATTTTTTGTTTAATTATATTTTCCTAAAATCAATATTGAAATAATGCTGTATTTCAATATTTTTTTAATATTTAAATTGGTTTTTTTTTTGTTTATAAAAATTTATTATGTTTCGCCTCAAATCTAAATAAAAACTTTATATCCGCTTGATTTTTATCTGTATAAACTATTTATTTCATTTAAATGTTATTTCAAATCTATAATCTATAATATAATACTTTAAGTCCGCTGCTATCTGTTCTGTATAGATCGTACTGATTTTTTTTAAGGTCACTATATTGTCAGCATCGCCCACTGTGCGTCAGTCAGTGGCCACCAGCCGAGCCAAGATCTTGAATCAGCAGCAGCTCCAACGGCTCCAACTGACAACTCTAAGCTGATCCGCACGCCGATAACTGACCTAGCCAGGCGTTGCCCCCAGAAACAGCTGCTCTGCTCAAGAGCTTTTTCCGTCCGTAGAGCAACAAGAGATTACGACAAAATGTTTGTTTTCGGTTCGTAGTCGCCCACGTGCTTCAAGAGCGCCTCGCTAAATTTGGTCACAAAAATTATGAGAACGCAACGAAGCTGAAAGTGACTTTGACTACAAGTACGTTAGACTCAGTCACACACGCAGACATACACATACACACACACACACACACACACACACACAAGCGCAATCATATCATGCACAGCTAAGCAGCAGCTGCAACGCCTGCGCTCACTTCAAGCCAGAAGAGAAGTCAGCGCCCCGCTTCGAACGTAGGCTTCAAATTTCTTCAGTTCGGTTCGGTTTTTATTTTTCGGTTTCCAGTTTCCAGTTTTCGATCTTGGCTTTTGGCCAACAAAAGATATTTGACTGGCGTCTGGCAAAGGCCTCTATATAAGGCAATACGGTAGTTAGTAAGTAGAATATCAAGCGAGGGTCGCTCAATAAATCTTCAAAGAAAGATTGGAGGAGCTGAGAACTGTAGACAGTCTGTGCTGTTAGTTATTGATCAACTCTCGCAGCACTCATAGTCAAAAATATTCCTATATGTTCTGATCCGACTCGGAGAGACATTTGATTAATGACACGACGCGTGCAAAGTAGAACAACATTTATGGCGAACTTTAATTGGATATTAATGATGATACGCCGATTTGGACTTGTGAAACTGTTCACACTTGCTCCCAAAAGTCGAGCTCAACGCTCGATAAGTAGCCGTCCGGGCGACCGATTTGGGCGGAACATATTGAAGCGCTCGGGTAATTGGCCAGCCAGTTACCCCTGGCTAGCGGCAACTGGTTTCGACGGATATCACTTAAGTCGAACCAATCAAGTTGGCAGACAACGCGACTGTGATTCGAGCGAGGAAATTGAGGGGAGCTTTAGAGAAAACGAAAACTATGCGTGATTAATGCCACCCTTCATTTATATATCTGCTTCGAAATTTAATTGGTAGTTAGCCAAGTTTAAATGCTGACAGATCTGCTGGGGTAATACGAATATTAAGCAATCTCCGATTGAGTGTCACACCCAGTTCCATTATTCTTGTTTAAAGATTACGGCTCAGGCAACTTTTTCGCAATTGACTTAAACATTTCGCAAGACGTGTGTCGGGCCAAGCCTTTTTTCCAGGGTATCAGCTTACCTGTGAGATAAGCAAATATGCACAGTGTCCCGCGCGTCCAGCACTGTTCTTCTACCCTTGACCCATTCTTAAATACAGACTGATTACATGTGTTTATCCATAAAGACAAGGTCTTCTGTTTAATGACTTGTTGTCAGGACGGTTAACGAGGTGATTTCGCAAACAATTCTAGCAGATCGTAATAGAACAAAGAAAGCTATAGTCCTGCTCAAACGCAACCGTTAGATACCCGGCACCCAAATTTTAATATTTCTTAAGAAATTTTTCTTATCTTCAAGAATTTGATTAGCAACTAATTGTTATATATATTTTTTAACTGTTCTTAAGTGAATAATTGCATTTAATTATTATCAAAATATTAAATTATTTAATTGGAAAAAATTCTATAAAATCAAAGCAGAGTTGTAATTTATATAAAATATAACTCCAAGCGAAACTGGTACGAATTGTGATAAAGTTATACGCGTTCAAGTTCTAGAGAGTACAGGGTATAGCATAAACGATCAATTAAACGATCATAAGAGCTAATCCTGCATTCCGAGGAGCTCCCATAGTTGCTCGCTTGCTGAGTAAATGCTCTCGCAATCGACCCGAGCGAGAATCGTATCTTTAAGTTTTGCCCGTGCTATTGAGTTATGAAATTAATCATTCGAGAAACCAGTTTTGTTTCAGTATGATTTACATAGAGCTGAGCAGAGCGCACAAGACACTTTAAACCCACCAGCGAGCAAAGCAGCACAGACAGCTGAGAAATAATTGTGTTTTATATTTATTTTTTTTTTTTATTTTGTGGCGACCCTGAAAATGCCATAAATACATTAAACAAACGCGAACACCACATATGTGCCGCATGTACGTACATACATATATAACTCATGTACTTGCCGCCCCATCCCCTCGTCACTTCCCTTCCCTTCCGGCAGCCGAGTGCATAATAAAAGGCGCTAATAATTTGTTATTATTGTTCGATTTCGTGCTTCAATTGTACCGCGAGCATATTCTCCAGTTCGAGTTCTGCGGCTTAGCCTCCAGAGTTGAAGAACCACACGATCGCGAGATATACACATGAATATATACTCATACAGTTATATGCTGTATCAGACCAGGAAGAACTGAGCAACGCAGTGAAATCTCCGATCGATAGTTTTGATAGTGAATAAAAAATAATTCCCAACAATTATATAGCCTATATGCTCTGTTCTGTTTCGTTCTTTGTTTTGTTTCTTCTCTATAAAATTAGAGGTAAATATAAAACTATTTTAAATTGTCACAAAATCGAGTTCCCAGCAAATTATGCCGAATTACAACACCCTGTATGCGCAGCTGTGTTCTGATTCGCTCTTAGGTTTTTTTTTCTCTTTATTCAAGTAGAGGTCACTATTTTTTCCGAAATGAAACATAATGAGAAACCGGAATTTTTGGTTAATCTTGGACTGAAAGCAAAGCGATGACAACAACGCTCTGGGTCTCTATACATTTATTTTGTTGTTGCCATCGACTGTTGCTTTATTTCTTGCTCGCTAAATGAATGCGAAGTACCGTTACAAGTCTTGTAAATAATAAAGATAATGCAAAGAGCAATATAAAGAATGCAAAAGTCAATGAAAATAAAATCGTATTGGGCGCACGCGGCGTATGAGTAATGGCATTATGTAAATGTCCCACCAGGGCGGCATCGAAGCGAATCGAGGGCGTAGCGGCGAGCCTTTGAGTTCGCTCCCAACGGCCCCAAGGTCAATGGTTGCGTCTGCGCAAACAAGACAAGAGAGAAACCAACAACGGGCCGATCAAACAACTGCTGCGAGTGGGAAGGAGATAGACAGGAGATAGACTAGAGAGAAAGAGAGAGGAAAAGCGAAAGATCGAGACAACTGCCCAGTGTACGCTTGGTGCGTCAGGAGAAGCGGAGCATGCGCTGAATCAGCGTCTCTCCAGTCTACAGTCTCCCAGTCAGTGGCTTTGCCTCTGCCCGTCTGTCTGCTATGCAGGCGCCCATTACTCAAGCGGAGATCTCTGCGGTTCAATGAACGTAATGTAATGCATACTGCGCACTGTACAGTGTACACTACGCTGCGACTGGGGACAGGCCGAAGCCGGCCATTACAGTTAACAAAAACAAACAAACAAACAGTTAAGCGAAATCAACAAGCCAAAAAATGCGAAATTGCTCGCAAATGGCCGACGTTGCCCTCACTTTTAGTCACACACACACACACACAAGCAATTCCAAAAAGGAAGCAGCCAAATTTTGTCGGGTACAGTGGACACTCGCTAAGCAGTCTCCACTCACACACAGCTGTGTTGTTAGCATTTGCATTTCCGACGTGTGCCCACTGTGCGAAAAACAAAGATCTTAAAGATTATACGATTATTGCACTCACATCATTGTCCATGTGCATGTTGTTGTCAATCAACTTAAGGCGCTCTCGCTTTTTATAGGAAGTCAATAAAGCAAATAAATATAAATCATTTCACATAATACCCCCTCCCGTCGGTGGTGGGGGTCTTCGGGGGAGCACTTAACGCTGCCTGTGTGTAAATTTTCGGCCTGCCTTGTGCATGTCGGAACACGTCGCACGAGAAAACTCAACGCTAAATCGTCGTTCTAGCCGTCGTTCTGCTGCCGGCGGTAGCAGCATCGTTTATCAACGTATATGGACTGTGGCGACAGGTCCGGTTTGCTTTGGAGCGCGATAAACGTCAGATAAACGAGCTCGAGAGCAAAACAGAAGCGAGTGCGAGACAAAAGCCGAGACCAGAGCATAGGCATAGAGGCTCAGGCTCGCAGCACTCTCTCACCCACTAGTAAACAGCACCACCCCTCACACCCTAGCAGACAGCGATTAGTGTAATTAGAAGCACTGAAGAGCGTTGACTTCTCAGCTGAGAAAAGGAAAGCTGCCTCCGTTTAGAGTCACTTAGTCACTTCCCAGCACACAATTTACCGACGGATTATTCGGAAGACAAAACTATTATAATGATTTCTATAGAGTGTAGCTACAATCTATAGTTTTTTAGCTTAGTCTCACCCATGAGAAACCACTCCCCATCATTTAAAAAGAAGAGCCTTGACTTCTCAGCTTAGAGATAGAGCTATGGTCTTAGAACAGAGTTTGCAAAGGGTTTACTATATTGATACAATCCCGGGAAACTGGAAAGCAAGAAGTACTTGAAATAAATTCAGAAAATGGAGCAGCTATTGCCTAGAGCCTGTTCAGAAAAAATAAGTACAAAAGCTATACTATTATTTATAGGATTGTAACTATTCATTAAGTTCTAGGGTCTAGGGTCATTTGGGGTTTATAGTGAGAGCGCCGCTGAGGCCTTTTAATATGATTTGCTTATAGTTACCTATAACCCATAATTCTCCATACCTCAATTATTTTCAAAAAGACCAACCAGAAACCCCTTAGACTATGAATGCAGTAATTAAAACAACTGAAGCGAATTTACTCCTGCCTAGAGATGCATAGCTACAGTTTATATAGAGCATATTTTACAAGCTTCTTATTCAGCAAGCAATATAATTCACCACAAGCTCAACTCACTTATTTACTCTGTCAACCATATAAGACACTAGAAGAACTGAGAATCGTCTAATCCCTTGTGGCGTAGGATAATTTAAATATATATTTAGAGTTTAATCAGAAACATTCAGAAAGAAAAATATTTCAATGCTTTGTTTGCAATTAACCAAAGGCCTAACTCATTTTCTCTTTAACCTCACTCTGTGATTGGAGATATTTAAAGAACTGAAGAACTTTGACTGCTCTGCAGAGTCGAGAACTATAAATTTAGTTCAAGTCACTTCCCAGTAATGACTCTATAAACGAGTTATACCATAAGCAAAAATGAAAGCCTACCATACACCACAATTCCCACTTGACTCATAAGAAATCTCTATAATAGTGGTAGCAGACTGAAGAACTAAAGATCTTTAAGCAGCAAAGTTTAAATTTAGAGTTCTATCATTTTTTTGAAGAGAATTTATGAAACAATGAAACCTCAAGGCTTTGCTCTTAATTCACCACAAGCACTTAGTAAAATGGAGAAAGCAACATAAAGCATATATGAAATCCATTTCCGAATCGAACACGTAATGTAATGGAGCAAAACAAGTTGTCAGGTTAGTTACCACCCATAGAAGGCGCTCACTGCGATTCAATTGAACTGCCGCGTGTGCTACGAGTTCAAGTCGGACTACTAATGAGGCCATAATAATAAAATGAACAGAACTGAACAAATCGCTGGCAGGAATGAAGTGTGCCCCACTCGAGAGTCGAGGGCGGCGGCACAACGGTTCCTCGCCCCAAAGCAACAAAGCGGCGCTTAGGCTGCCCAAAGAGTTGGCTGTGTGTTGTGGCCAGAAGGGAACTGCGCACGCCATAAGTAGTTGCCATAAGTAGGGGCGGCATGCTTGACCAAATTGGGAACAGGCAGAGCGAGAGAGGCCGAGAGATCTGACGGAACGGGTTAGCTATGAAGTGCTGACAGAACGCTTAGTCAGCGCCTGATGAGCTGAGGAGATGATGCCGTTGGTCCGCGCTTGAGGCTCGAGAGCTCCAGTTTCCGCTGAGATACTGAGATACTCACTTATACTCACACGTCGTGGACCCCACCAAGTGCTCGGAGCGACGTCGCGTTTGCTGCTGCTGCTGCTTGCTCTGCACATTGTTGTTGTTGTTGTCGGCGGCTGGCAGCAAGACGCGATCGGGATAGAGCGGCTTGGGGGCCCACGATGCTGCCGCCACATAGATGTCCGTACGCGGTGTGGGCGGTGTCTGCGGCTCGGGTGTGCCGGCTGCATAGCTATAGTAACCATCCTCGGGCTCATCCAGCACGGGAAGTCGAAGCTTCGTTGTTGTTGTTGTTGTCGGAGTTGTTCTCGTTGGATCGCTGTAGAGAAAGTCGTGCATGGAGCGTGCATATTTGCCGCTCTTGCGTCGCTGCTGGGCAGGCGTCAACGTCAGCGCCAGCGTCTGCTGCTGCTCGTCGTGATCCGGCGAGGCGCGTATCCAGCTACTGGCAGGCACATACTGCCGCTGCTGCCGATGGCTGTGCACCACCTTGGAGAAGTCCACGTAGAGCGCCTCATCCGTGGCAGGCTTGCGCTGAAACTCGTCCTCGTCGTCCTCCTGCCCCACCGAACTGTAGAAACTGTAGTTGCTCGATGACTGCGAGTACGAGCGATTGCGATTGCCATAGAACTCGTCCTCGAAGGGCAATCCCTGGGGGAACTTCTTGGAGTAGGCCTTCTTCAGGCGCGGCGAATCGTGCGAGTCGCTCGAACCTGTCGACGAGCCACCGCCAGCTTCAAGCTCGCCTCCAGCGCGTTGCTTGGGCGCTGCCTTGAGATCATTGGGTTGCCTGCGTGGCGGCAATGGTGCCGGATAATTTTTGGTGGAACTGCGCTGCGAGCTTCTTGCCGTGGGGCAGTTCTCCTTGGCGTAGCGTGCAGCTGTGGTTGCCTGGTAGCTGCGCTTGGCGGCCTGCGGCGGCTGCTGCTGCTGCTGCTGTTGGGTCGCTGTGGTTTTCCTGGCAGCAGGCAGCGCAGGCGGCGCTGGCGCACGCGGCTTGCCATAGCGCGATGAGGAAGTGGAGCTGGAGGCGCAGGTGCTCTCGATGCGCCTGATTAGCTTTGGCGTTAAGGGTTTCACATTGCGTTGTTGTTGCTGTTGCTGCAGTTGCAGTGGCTGCCGATTGCTGCTGCAGTAGCTGCTGCGCCAGGGCTGCTGTCGGCTGAAGGCCTGCAGGGATGTCGTCGAGGAGCAGGAGGAGCTTGTGGTCGAGCTTGTGTTGTGTTTGCACTTGCCTGCAGCTGTGCCGCTCGCAGTTGCCTTTGTTGTTGTTGCTGCTGCTGCTGTGTGCCTGCCCAGCGGTTGTCCATTAGCACTGCTGTTGCTCAAGTTGTTGTTGTTGCT
Source organism: Zaprionus bogoriensis (assembly GCA_035046045.1). Lineage (NCBI taxonomy): Eukaryota > Metazoa > Arthropoda > Insecta > Diptera > Drosophilidae > Zaprionus > Zaprionus bogoriensis. The sequence continues at coordinate 880,337 of JAWNOI010000010.1, forward strand.
ATTGCTACAACCGCTGCGCGGCACTCGAAACGAGCTGTAGGGACGAAACCCAGGCGCATACTGCGGCCCTGCGATCGGCATTTTCCCTCGTTGATTTTGTTTGTGTTATCGTTATCGTTTATCGTTGTTGCTTAATATTCACAATGTTGTTGTTGTTGTTAGAGTATTGGCGTTAAAATTTAAACTGCTTTTTCACATTTACTTTGAACGCGTAGCGAATTGCGACTTGGACTTTATCTGGAATTAGAGCGAGTTTTCGATTTTTCGATACGATTCGATGCCTTTTTCCGCGCAATCGCCTCGAAAGTGAAACTCGGAACGGACCGTGTCTCTTCAAATAGATCTTTTGCTGCCCCATTTGCGATAATTTGTTCAATTTAGTTTTAAATGCTGAGCACACACGCCGCCGCCGCCGCCGTCTAACCCTAACCCTCCCTAACCATAACCCTCCTCCTCCTCCACCACCTACTCCCGGCTCAACTGACTAATCGTTTCATTTCAATAAATTAACACGTTCTCATTGACTTATGAGTTTTGCCTCGTTTCAGTCGCTGCCTCGTGCCGCGCGTGCCCCCGCGCCTCATGCACCCCGCGACTGCCCTCAACGGCTGTTCGCATTTGTGCGACTTCTCGTTGGCCGCATTTGGCTGCAGTTGTTGCAGAAATTGAATTAGCCGCGTGCAAATGGGAATAGCAAAAGGAAAAGTAACCCTGAACCTAACGCGCTGATGGCCTCGCGCATCAGCAAAAAGTAAATCCAATTGACAAGTTCATTGATAGCATAAGATACACGACGCAGACCCCCACCACCCCCCACTCTGGCCCGTGGCATAACCCGTTCTGCACTTTATGCAATTGCAAAACTTTGGTAGAAAGTGGCCGCAAGTCCTGCCTGCCTGCCACAGCTGCTGCAACCAGTTTGTCGCTGGTTCGCTTGGGTTTTTTTTGAACCGCTTTGAAAAGGAAACGCACAAACGGGTCAGAGCAGCGGCAGGCGACAGGCGGCAACAACCTGTTGCTGCAGACAGTGCTACAGCTGCGCTCCACCCCTGGCAGCGCCTACCTGCGCCTCGCGAGTGACTCAAGTGGGACGAACTGTGAGTAATGCGAAGAGAGTTGCAGATACAGATACAGATACAAATTAAAGTCGGAAGCGCGTGGAAATCCCTTGCACGTCCGGTTCGCGAATTTCAAGATAATCTATACACTGCGACAAATAACTGACACTGTTTCGATTTCTAATCGTTGCGTTACTGCTATTGCTCGGCGTCTATGGCCTTCTGTCCATGTGCGTGTGTGTGTGTGCTGTTGTAGGCGTCTGTGTGGCGTCGTCGTTGCCTCCGTCATATCTTATCAAAGTTAGTTAACCAAACCAAGTCGACTGATTTCCTTGGCACAGCATGGCAGTGTGTTCCCCCCAATTGCACATTCTAATAAAAAAAAATTTATATATATATTCCACAATGCATAAACAAATTCCACTAAGTTGTTGTTGTTGTTCTTTTCGTTGCACACACACACACACACTTGACAGCTGCATTTGTTGCGAATTATAAACACAATTTTACATCTTATTCACATTTCTTTCATAAAGACACTTGACTGTCGTTGTTGTTATTGCTCTTGTTGTTGTTGTTGCTGGGGGGCTGCACGGCGGCGACGAGCGTAGCCAGCACCTCCATTCGCTTGCGAGTTGTCGTTGCGACTGAGCTTCGCCGCGACAAGTCCGCAGCGAACAAGTGTCGGTCGACTTCGCTTCAAGCTCGCTGCGAACGCCGACGCCGCAGCCGACGTCGACGTCATACGCTACGCTGCGTATTTCGTATTTCCAGTTTACAGTTCGATCTTGCTTAGGCAAACAGTGGCCGCGTGTTGAATTCGCCGTGCCGAATTCGCTCTGCGTGCGCACATAATTGCCAGTGCAATACACAAACAAGCACACACACACATATCAGTCGCATACATTGAAACAATTGGGTTTATAAACATGCAATCGAAATGGGGAAAACAAATACAATAAATAGCGGAAATGCGCGGCAACGCGGCGCAAGGAACGATCGTCTGTCTATATGCTAATTCTGATATCGAATATAGTACTATATAATATAATAAAATACTATATAGCATAATAAAAAATGTATATTAAATAAATTAATAAACTACAAATACTTCTGAGTAATACACGACAGGGAAATATTTTTGATCTTCTCCTAGAAAATTATCGCAATTTGATTAATTTACCAGAATATTTAAAACAGTTTATATGGCATTTCTAATATCAAGAAAAATATAAGTATCGATAAGATACACCCCTAAGCACCTCGAAAAAATACAATAACGATCGCAATTTGATTCAATAGTCAAAGCTGAAGTATTACAATTTTTGGAGCTTGACTTCAGGGGAAAAAAGTATATCAACAACGATGAATAAATTACTTTTTAAGTAAAATTTTTGGAACTTGACTTTAGGTAAAAAACGAAATCAACAAAGATAAATGAGATAGTTTTTAAAAACAAATTTTGTAGCTTGACTTCAAGTATAAAACTAGGAGGAATAAGATACTTTTTAAGAACTTCGAAATTCCCTACAAAAATGTTGAATCTCACAACGTAAAAACGATCGTTTTTTGTTCTAATAGTCAGGTTAAGAATATTATAATTTTGGAAGAACAAAAATATATACCAATACCAATACCACAGTTATATCATATATTTAAAGCTGGAATAAAATAATCTTAACATCAGCAAAAATGGCAAGAATAATAAATAATTAAGAACAATTTGGATTTAACTATAAAACGACTGCATTACGATGCTTTAAAAAAAATTAATTTCCAGAAAAACATTGAAAAAAGGGACAACCCTATTTTAAAATTTAAGCAACATATTAATTCGCACTTATGGACTTCTACCCGCTAAGAAATCAACAAGAATATATGTTTATAGTATAATCTCATTGACTTTTTCGTATTTAGACATTTGATTTTCATCAGGAGTTTTTTGTTTTGTTTTGTTTGCACTTCTCTCGCTGTTCTCTTGTCGTTTTTAATGCTTTTGTTGTTGACACTTCCGCGTTGCAAGGTGCCGGATGAATAATGAGTAAGCCAACTCGCTGCCTTAGCAATTAATCTGCCGCTGCTGCTGCCGCTCGGCCTGAAGCTGGAGCTGTTGATTACTCGGCGAGCGGGTTTATTATTGCTCAAGTGAAAAGGTTAATAAACAAGGCACAAGGCACAAGGCGATTGCAGCACATGAATTCAAGAAGTTTACGACAAAGAAAGCTGCGCGACACACGCTGCGGCGGTGGCAAATAAATTACAAAATGCGAAACAAGCCTCAGAGACGCGCGTCAAAATCGGAGCAGCGGCAGGGGCGCAGATGCTGCGCTGCGCTGCGGCCGTGGCTGAGGCCATGCCTAAAAAGGCCAAGCCAAGTTTATAAAAAATGAAAAAAAAATTGCAAAAAAAAACAATAATAAATGCGACAACTCAAGTCGCGCCTCAGTTGTCTGCGCTGCGCTTCATTGTTTTGAGTAATATGCAAATATGTTTTAAATACGCAAGCGTATAAATTACGCGCAAGGAAATGCACAGCGAACGAGCAGGATTCACGCCCACGCGGAGCTCGCTGGAGCTGCAGCTGAAGCGGGTTAATTGCAGCTGGCACAAAGAAATCGCAATAATGGCATAAATTCACAGTAAGCCCACTAAGCAAACGTCCAGCAGGAGAATGACTCTGCCCGCGAGCGCAGCGAGTTTCTCCGGAATTGTACCTTATAAGGCTAACAGTTAATTTGTCTGCCTGGTAGTCGGGGGCTTTCTCGACTGCATCAGCAGCGTTAAAAATATCATTTAAAGAGCATTACGAAAGCGGCAGGAGTCGCTGCGTGGGCAGGCAGCAGGCACTCTACCAACGAAAGATACAAATAAGACAAGTCGGAATTCCACATTGGTAGATGCTACAAGAGAAATCTCGAAAGAGAGCAGAGCTTAAGGCTAAATGCTACTATAATGCTGGCAGAGATACAGGCCTCTGGGGGTGAACGTTACTCACGTTGGCTCCTTGGAGATGTGCGAAGTGTTTGCATCGAGCTCATGCCGCCGTCTCTTGGCCGCCGATCTGGTGTGATGAGTCTTGGTAATGCGCGGTCTATTTATAAAGATGAGAAAGGCGATAGATAAAACAATGCAGAATAGCATATGACAGATGCACAGTGTCGCTGCCTGTTGAGCAATATCTGCTCAGATACAAGAACGTATCTCTGCGCGAGCATGTGTATCTGTGTGTCTAGCAGTGTCTGTGTGCCTGTGTGACTTACGGCGACGGTGCTTCAGCTAGGGGTGGCGATAGATCGCCAGTATCGAGTCGTCTACGTTTGTCTCGTGTGCCGGCTGAAGAGCGATCCCTCGAGTGATGGCGTCGTCGTGTTCGTGGCATCTGTAATGGACGAGGAGCACACGAAATACAGTTAGGCAATAATAATTACACACACACGCACGCACACACGAATACAAATCTATCTACATATACATATACGTCACAGAGACTCAATTCGTAGCAGTATTTCACAAAGGTGAGTATCGGTGTTTGCGTGTGTGTGTGTGTGTGTGCATGCTTGTCAATTGCAATGCTGTTGCGCGCGCGTGTGTGTGTGTGCAAGCTCTACCTTTGCCTGTACTTTTCGCTGCAGCGCTGCAGCAGTACTGTGGATGCGCCTACCTTAACCAATTGTTTTTTTTTTTTAGCTGATATTTGCTTATTGAGCGCCTGCTACACGCTTTGTTGCTGCAGCGCGAAAATTGATTTTTTGTGTATTGTATTAGTTGTTGCTGTTGTAGTTGTTGTTGTTGTTGTTGGCTGCTGCTGCTGGTTGTGGTTTTGCACAGCGTCGTCTGTCTTATTTACGCAGCTGCCCGACGCGCTTGTTGGCCCTAAGCGTGTGTTTGCTGCACAGTTTTAGGCTTTGGCCTGGCTCACTAGCGTTGCTTTGGTAGCTAAACTGCACTCTGCACTTGATAGTTTTGATTTTCTTTTTATGAAAATCGTGTTTTTTTCACACATATTTCACGTCACTTTCATTGAATTCACCACGTCTGCGGCAGGAGTTGCCACACTGTTGTAGCCGCTTAGCGTGCTGCCAACTTGTGCGAAATAGTTGCAAGCAATAATGCAAAATAACGCAAAATAAAAGCTATAATGGCTATATTGCACTGCTGCTGCTTGCATTTCTGCATGTAGTTTGTTTATTAGCCACTTTAAGTTTACTGCCAAAATAAGAACATTTCGAGCTAGCATAATTGCTAGATGTGGCAACGCTGTCGCAGCTGTGTGCGCAGCGCGATTTTCATGCCTTAGATATCGCCTGACCTCGCAGGTAGCCGCAACGGCTGTCAACACACGCACACACACACACGCACGCACGCACACACATTTGTATGTTTTCGCTTGGGCTTGTAATTATCTTACCTCTTCTTCTGCTGCTGCTGCTTCTTCTTCTGCTTCTGCTTTGCGCTGTTCCGACTGGCGTTGCTTTGGCGGCGCGGGGAGCGCAAGGTACGGCGACCGGGGCAAGTATAGACGTTTCCACAGCCCGCCAACGAACTGATTTAGCAATTGCCAAGTATGATGTGCCGTATTCGAAATTCCCCTGTACATGAGTGCATCAAGTCGGCCAATCGAAAACAAATTGCACTTGTCGCCCGCTGCCGCTTCCGCTTCGCGTTTTCCGTTTGTACTTTTTGGCGCAATTTCTACCCTTTCACTCCGTCTAGTTGCGGCGGCTGGGCAACTCAGCCAGTTTGCAGCACAGACGCGCCGGTCTCGAATACATTATAATAATACAATTATTGTACGCTTGCTCGGACACAGCAAACTATTGTGATAGTTGAAATTAATATACGTTCGCACACAAAAATTGAATTACAGTCAAGCCAAGCGCGTCAGCAGCTGACGTGCTCTGCTTCTTGCTAACGTGGCGTTGCCACCCTGACAACAGAACTCGTGCTCAGCGGTAGTGTTGGCTAACGCCTGCAGCGCGCTGCGCAGAGTTGCCAGCTCAGCTGAATGATGCGCGCGCGCCATTGCCAACTTCTTGGCGCCCAAAGAAAATACTGGCTATTCAATTGCATAACAATACACGGCCTAAACGGTATAACGGTATAACGGTATCGTTATCGTGCCTCTGCCTGCTCAGTCAGATATTGACGTGCTTACGCGAACACGCTAACACGGGTGCGCTGCCTGCAACCCATGCTTGCTCCCGCCGTTTGAATGCAAAGTGAAGAGCAAATTTGTATTATTCGTGCATTTTTTTGCGGGAATTTCGAGATTTGCAAACGCGCGTCAATGGCGGCATAATTAATTGCGTGCGTATCGCTGATGGGACGTAATGCCGCGCCTACGAACACGCCCACGTCCGAACTGTAGCAGCCTCAATACACTACAATACTATAGCGCGAGCTCGAGTTCATAGCAGCAGTTCTCCACCACACCGTCCACGCCCCCCGCCCGCCCCGGTCCCCACAGTGCAGGAGATTTCATCCAGAAAGTGTTCACAGCAGAGTCGCAGTTACGCAGATTCGCGGATTCTGGTTGCATCCAGAGCAATCGCTAGAGTCAGATGCCCCGGCCAGGAGTGAGTACAGCGTATCGATTTTTACTCAAGACCCCGAGCGTCGCGTGATTCACTAAAGGAACTCAGTCGATTTCGGCTAGCTTCCTGCCAACCTGCCAGCCTGCCAGCCTGTGCTCGCCCACACACACACACACACACACACAAATACATACATAAATATGTATATACATAGAGCATTCCTTTTTTGGGTCACGAGGCAGCTGAGGCTGTGTGTTGACATTGTCCTGCTCTCTTTTTCCGTACGTAAGCACGTGCTTTTTTTGGCACAGCACAACGAGGCGTATACGTAACACATAAAAGCGTGCGATGGCGAGTGCGCGTGTGTGTGTGTGAGTGTGAGCTGCATACCCTGTGAGGAAAAGGCGCAAAAGTTGTACAAACTGCGGGCTGCGAGTAAAAAGAAATAAAAATAAAAAGAATAAATAAAGTAAAACAAATAAATGACACAAAAAAATAAATACAAAAAAAAAATAAACAAAAAAATAATTAAAAAAAAAAATAAATGAAAAATTAAATAAAAAAATTAATACAAAAATAAATAAATAAAAAAATAAATAAAAAATAAGAAATAAAAAAAAAATAATTTAAAAAAATAAATAAAAAACAATTAATAAAAATTAAATACAAAAATAAAAAAATGAAAAACAACATATCATAATTTAAAACAAGCAGCACAAAAAAAAAATTTAAATAAAACCATGCAACTGAGTGTACCTTTTTGCAGAGTATTATGCTTGTCGAGCAGATATTAACTGCATGCAAAAAGCAACTAAACAAAACTAAACAGAGCAAAACTAATTTTTTAATTATTAAATCAAATCAAATAAGTGCAGAATATATGTTCTTCGAGCAGACATGAACTGCCTACAAAAAAAGCTATTAAGTAAATCGAAGCAAGTGTAAGCCTTTGCAGAGTATCCGTTCGTCGCGCAGGCTTTAACTGCACTTAAAATTAAATTCATAAAAAATAAAAAGAGTAAGGCAATTTTCAAAATGAAAAAATTAAATCAAAGCAACTAAGTATTTATTTTTGCAGAGTAAAGAGAAATTAAAAATAATTGTATAGTTTTATTTTTTTCAGATGCAAATAAAATAAATAAATAAGCTTTTGCAAGTAACTGTCAAATTAAAAAAAAATTAAAAAATAAAATAAAAAGCTGTTAAAATAAATTAAAAATAAGTATGCACTTTTGCAGAGTATCTGCTCGTCGCGCAAGCACGCTTTCCTTGTTTTTATGTCCTTTGCGGCGTTGTTAATAATGCATGATGTGCCTGCCACTTACTCCCGATTTCTTGTGTCTGATTTCTGATCTTTGATTGCAGCTGCTGCTACGCTAGAGACTTCTCAGCCTGCCAGAGAGAGAGAGAGAGAGAGAACGAGAGAGACACAGAGAGAGACCGAGCGAGTTTTCTGTGCGAGTAACACGCGATGGACACCGCCGCCGCTGCTGCTGCCGCCGTTGTCGTCGACCTGAGCACTGAGGGCAGCAAATCCTCGGGCGCCAAGCTGCTGGTCAAGCCGAAGCCCAAGAAGAAGTCCAATTTCACAGCAGCTGTGGTGTCTGCTCTTCCCCTGCCGCTGCCGGCTGCAGCCAGCTGCACCGAGCTGGGCAGCACGGTGGAGTCCATGTCGGCCACGCCGCCAGCGACGCCGGCACGCAGCAACTGCAATAGCAACTGCAGCAACGACATCGCCGACGGCACGGGGAGCGGCAGCAGTGCCGAGCTGCAGCTGCATGCCATGAATGGACTCAAGGAGTCGTCGGTCATCACAGAGAACGGTCAGCCGGAGTGTATATCCGCCACGTCTTCCACAAACGCTTCCACAACGCCAACGTCTGCCTTGCTTACAGCACCAGCACCAGCACCACCAGCGCCACCATCAGGCACGGTCACGGCCACGCCCACAGCAGCATCGGCAGCAGGCAGCACAACAGCAGCAACCACAAGCGAGTCGGCAGCGAGTGCGGCGGCAGATCAGCTGCTGCGCTGGCAGGACATGCCCAAGTATCTGCAGTTCAATCCCTACGTGCTCCGCGGATATCGCCCGCTGCAGACCTTCAAGGGCTGCCTGCTCAGTCTGTTCTACTGGCACAACGAGACCATCAACATACTGACACACGGTGAGTCCATATGCCCCACGTAGCGCCTCTTCCGCTGTCTTATCATTGTCTTGCGAGTAGCTGTTGCTCATTTATCGATTGCCTGCAATGGCATTAACAATCACGGTCAAAGCCAAGTGCAGGCGCATGGGGCCATAAATAGACGACATCGACCTCTCTTCACACTCATGCAGCGGGTCTACGTTGGAGCTGGCAAGACATGCTCGTGTGTGCATTTTAAAACTGGCATTAGAAATGGGGGTGTACTAAGTTTGTCACGGCAGTCCACAGAGGCCAATCTACAGTTTCTGGCAGCCACCTTCACTATCCATACAAAGACCCTAATACTACTTCGTGTAAGACACTTGAACGTATGTAGCTGTAAAGTTATAGGAAAGATCCTAACAGAAGTTTCAAATCAAATGCCTACAATATATACTATTGTGAGCAAAAAGTAAGGTGAATTATCAATTTAAAATTCGCGGGCTTGAGATGGCGAACTAGTTCTTTTTTTCTCGTTCGGTACCGAAAACGTCGCACACTGCACTCGTTCTTCGTGACCATTTCGCCAAGAATTCGACGCATATCGTTCCGCAACCACCGTATTCTCCTGATGTGGCTCCGTGTGACTTCTGGCTATTCCCAAAAAACTCAAGAGACCACTCCGGGGAACGCGTTTCGAGTCGATTGAAGAGATAAAAGAAAAATCGACGAGGGCGCTCATGGCTATACCAGAAAGGGACTATTTTACCTGTTTCGAGGATTAGAAAAAAACGTTGGCATAAGTGTATTTTATTGGAAGGGGATTACTTTGAAGGGGATGAAATTGATTTAGGAGAATAAATAAAGAATTTTGACTTTACAAAAATATTCACCTTACTTTTTGCCCACAGTAGTATATATATAGCTTTGAGCTATAAAGCTATACAACTTAAAGTGACAATATTTTTATTGTTTATGAAAGTGCGTTTTAAATAATTTGCATCAGTAAATAATCAGTAAATTTTGCACTTCTCCAAGGGGTTCATGCGTGAGCCCGGCTTGCATTGAAACTCTTTGGCAAACTTTTCGAAGTTAGAGATCGGCCCTATGACTCGAAACTCGCCGGGTACATGCTGATCTGTGGCAACCTGAAAATTGCGAGCGGCGGGCAGGATATCGTTGCACCAGACCTGAGCGTAGCTGATGAAGAACAACTGCATGTTCGAGTATTCCAGTGAGGGAAGCCTCTCGGTGTCCAAGTGCTTAGAGCTCTTGCCGGATGCCTCTTGTGCCGCCAGCCAGCGGAGATAGGCGTCATAGCTCAGTTGCAGGCCCCCGTTGTCCGCAATGTTCTCCGCCTGCTCGTTGGACTTGGGCAGCGGCTTCCCATTGTAGGTGTAATTACCGTAGTGCTCCTTGAAGCAGCCCTGTCGCTCGATAAAGTTTGCCGTGGAATTTGTATCCCACCAGGTTTTTATGTTGCCCCTTTTATCGAAGTCGCGTCCGTCGTTGTCAAAGCCATGGATCAACTCGTGCGCTATCAGAGTTGCCAGCGAGCCGAACTTGATGGCATTCGGGTAGCTGGGGCCCCAAAGGTAGTACGGCTGCAGCAGGGCCACCGGCAACTTGATGATGTTCTCCATGAGGATGTTGGCCGGCGTAAAGCTGAGCAGTGACCCCATTTCCAGCGGCTTCACAGGCTTGTAAAACTGATCGCGATTTTGCAGTGCCTCGTGTTGCATTATGTGGCGATTATTACTCACGAAATTGTCCTCGTCTATGTCGAGATCTGAGAACTCTTTAATGAGCTTATCCAGTGGGAAGTAGTTAATCTCCATCGTCATCGCGTCGAGCTTTTCGATTGCCAATTGGCGCGTTTGATAGCTGATCCAATTGAGCGAGGGATCCGATTGCAGCTTCTCCCTGAAGACGGTCTTCAGCTCGCTCCATATGTTATTTATATCGTCAGAGGTATCATTATTGTTGTACTCCCGGAAGATAAGATTGTCAAGTATCTTGGAAAAGTGTTTCTTCGTCTGAGCAACGCACTCATCCTTTTGCTCTGCTAGCGTCTTGCCCGGTGTAAAGAAGAAGTCTTCCAATAGTCGGAAGAATATGTAGTTGGCCACATTTCGCTTGTCCGTGCGCTGCAAGACTTCGACGAGGTTTTTCAGATATTTCCCATTATATCTATAGACCTTCTCTACGATAACTCCCTGGGAAATGTTTACCAGTTTCTTAACGTCCAGCTCGGGAGCATACAAGCTCTGCATTTCAGATAGGGTCATCAGCTCTGAGAGTTCGGCCAGACTATGATCTTCCTTCTCGCTTTCGAGTCCCTTCGCCAATTCCACTTCGAAGTCCAGTATCTCCTTAGCCGTTTTCTTGGCCACTGGTTCCTGAATACCCAAATATGTCTGGAAAAGTTTTGCAATTCCGCTCATATAAGCCTGACGATAATTGGCCGTGTTATTCTCCAGGTACATGGTGCGCGTTTCTAGAGGAAATTCCTGCTGGCTTATGTACATTGCGTTCTTTGTATTGTTGGCAAAATCTTTGTTCACCTCCGTACCGATTATAATAACGATGCCGTAATTTCGAGCTATCTTAGCCACTGTGTCGACCCAGTCAAAGCTCGCGTTGGACCACGTGTCACCTTGTAGTGCGGGCATCGTACCAAACTCCTCTATAAAGGACTTGAGTTGATTGCGGAAATGGACATCGATTTTCTTGACCTTCATGCAAGACGTGTAGTAGTTCTTCACTTTGGCATCGGTTACTGGCACTTTTTTTGGATCAATATTTTGCAGCAGGTTCTTCAGCTTGCGGTCGAATCCATCGCTTATATGCTCAAGCAGACCCGTGGTTAGTTTCGAGGTGGTGGCCTTATTAAGCGTATCCCATTTGCCGCAGGCGAACTCGTAGAAATCTTCACACGGATCAGCGCTTGTGTTCATGAAGCTGGCAATTTCTGCAGCCTTCGATTGTCGCAATATATTCAACACGTAATCGGAGTTCGTGTCTTGGAGTGATATTAGTTCCGGTTGAATCCTCTCATATGGAACGGCGACGATGCCATGGAGGAACAGACCACACAGTATAACCCATAGGAAGTGGCACACACGAGAACGCATTGATGCGATGTTGTTCTGATTCAATTTATGAAAAATTACTAAACGATTTGAATGTCGAATAAAGCAATATATACTTATAATTGCGAATATAGCATTATACCCACATAAAAATACACATACACATACAATGTACAATGCCGAGCGTGTGTATTTGTTGTTGCTGATTACTTAGCTATACAATGACCTTTTGGGTTATCGGATTAAAACGAACTTGACGAAGAAATTTCTTTTGGTACATAGTTATATTACCGCAGCCGAAATTCCATGAAAGTCTACAGGATGAGAAAACAACATAACATTATGTATGTGGCGAGAATACAATTTTTTCATAGAACTGATTTGCATACTCAACATTTCTCTGTGGGTACTCTAAGCAATTATATAAAAGTTACTATATCCAATTAATAGCACTATTGGACATGTCAAGGAGGAGATGGGGGCGAGGGGGTAGACAGTTATTGAAATAAACCCATGTGGTCGGCATAAAAGTGGGTTAATTATAAATTAATGTGACGACTCATCGACGTGAGCTGTGCTCTAATCACGTTCTCCTCTCTACGAGCTGTGCTTGGAGTAGGGCGATCGTTCTAGCGGTCTGGCGCTCTGTCGCTTGTCGTACAGATAAGCTCAAGCTGAGAGCTCGCAGCGAATCGAAAGTGCGTTACGGAAGGCTTTTTTAGTTCTCAATGCTCAACCATGAAAGGCACTTGGCTTGCGGTTGTGCTAGGCGCGTTGTTCTGGGCAAGTGTGGGCGAGGCGATGCCGGGAAATTTTTTGGACAAGCTCGACACGCAGAGAGAACTAGACGAGCAGCTGATCTCGGAGCACAACGACAGCGCCTATGTGCAGCGTGTACTGCGACTGGCCAAATCCGCCGAGATCCGCAGCTATATGCAAGTGGAATTGGAACCCTGCGAGGACTTCTTCGGCTACAGCTGTGGTAACTGGGCAAAGATCAATCCGGCGAATGCCGCCCGACCTCGTGAGACCAATTACCAACAACTGCTCGCATCCGGCTATCAGCACAAGCAGCAACGCCTGCTGGAGCAGCACGCAGACGAGGAACACGATGACGGTGCAGTGCTGAAGCTAAAGCAGTTCTACGCAAGCTGCGTTCAACGCACGCGATTGCCAAGCAGCAGCTATTGCAAGAAGTTGGACGAGATTATCGCGGAATTCAAGCAGCAGCCTGAAAAGCAGTTCGATTGGCTGCACAAAGTAGCGCAGATTAAGCGGAAGTATGGCCTGGACATATTACTGGGACTGCAGCAGCTACCCGATACGCGTGGAGAGAACCGAACAATCATCGTTGTAGGGCAACCGGAGCAGCTGCAGCCCGATGAGGAGGGGCACATCGCCCTCAGATTGGAGCGCCAGTTGGGCTTGCAGCCACAAGAAGCTGCCAGCACAGCGCACGAAATTTTCGAATTCGAGAGAAAATTAGACAAGGGAATGACCAATCTTCCCATTGGAACGCTGGCCACGCCGAGAGCTGCCTCGGAGTTGGCTAAAGCGTATACCATCAATATAACCCACTACGTAGAGCTCGTGCTGCAACGTCCACTGCTCGAGCAGGAGCTGCTGCACGAGCATGTGCCCAACTATCTGGCACATCTCAGCACGATGCTGACAAATACGACAACCGATCAATTACCGCTGGAGAAGTACATCACGTACAAACTGCTGGAGCCCTTCTACTTCGAGAGGGAGGAGCAAGCGGTGCCCCAATGCCTGCTCTGGTGCCAAGAGCTCTTCCCAGAGCTGCTGCATCACATGGCTTATCGTCAGTTTGGCGACGCTGCAGTCCTGGACGACATCGCAGTTGTCTGGCAGCAGCTGAAGCACAGCTTCCACGAAACCCTGAATAACTCCAGTGCCGACTGGTTAACCGAATCAACGCGTAGTCAGTTGCATAAGCAGCTGAAAGCTACACGCCTCTTGATCGATAACCATACGGACTTCAACTTCACGCAGCACTACGAACAGTTGCACATCAAGCCCGACGATTACATTGGCAATTTGCGGGCCGTACTCAGCTTCAGAAATATTACTTTTCCTAGTCCTGCTTCATTGGAGAATGTCGTGGTGCTTCCCGTAGAGCTGCTGCAGCCAAACTTTCTGTGGTCTCGCCATTATCCACGTGCCCTGCGCTATGCCAGCCTGGGCTCCATTCTGAGCCAAAAATTGGTTCATCAGTTCGACAATCACTCCGAGTGGGACTCAGCATCGCTGGAGGAGCATAAGAAGCGGCAGGTTTGCTTTAAGCATCAGTACGAGCGCCTGCGGTACGCCGGAGAGTATCTGCCGCCCTCGGAGCTGCAGAGCAACAATATAGCCGATAACGTAGCCATACAAGTGGCCTACGCCGCATACTCCAGCTACCTGGCTACACTGTCTACACCGGCCCTGTCGTCAGAGAAGTTACCCTTACTGCAGCTCAATCCTCAGCAGCTCTTTTTCGTCAGCTATGCACAGCTCTGGTGTAGTGATGATAAGGATAAGTTTCGCGAAAAGCAATCCCTTCTCACCACGCATATTCCGAATCCACTGCGCGTCCAAGGCGCACTCGCCAACTTTCCGATCTTCGCCCGCACCTTTGGCTGTGATCAAGGAACTCCCCTGAATCCAGTGCAAAAATGTCACATGTATAGCATTAATCTGGACTAAGTTAAGTTCAATAAACCTGAGATTAAGTTAGAATGATTTTGACTGGAGCTTTATTGTATACTTAATAGCTTATAAAGCGGATACCTAGAACAACGAACATGAACCTAGGCATTTAGTAAATGGCGCACTTGAACTCCGGATCCATCTTTGCCCGCTGCGGACATTTGAACACCCAGGAGAACTCTTGAAAATTGGATAGAGATCCGATTACACGATACATGCTCGGCGAATGATTGTCCAAGACAGCCATAAAGGCTTTGTATTGCGACTGGACGTCGTCGCACAAGCTCTGAGCGAAAGCCAAAAAGAATAGCTGGCGATTGTCCAGCTCAAGGCCAGGGAGGGTTTCCAGCTGTGCCACCTCCGATGGCTGTTGCCGCAGCCAGTGCTCGTAGGCGGCATAAGCCAACTTGACGCCCGCATTGTCTGCAATATTTTCCGACTGATCGCGTCGGGGCTGCTGGTCTTTGTCACCGTACTTGTAATTGTGGTACTGGGCTTGGAAGCACTTGCGTTTCTCCTCAAACTCGTAGATTGACTTCGGGTCCCACCAGGGCGCTAGGTTGCCCTGCGCGTCGAATTTGCTGCCGTCCTCGTCGAAGCCATGGATCATCTCATGTGCCAGCATGTAACCCAGTGTAGCGTACCTTAGGGCTTGCGGATACTTGGGGTCCCAGAAGTACAGCGGCTGCAGCAGAGCCACTGGAATCGAGATGGTATTCTCAGTCATGGTGTAGATTGGCGTGTAGCTCAGTTCGCGGGATGCCTTCGAGGCAGTTGAGCCGTGAAGCCGTTGGCGCTTCTGCCGCGCCTGAGCGCGCAGCAGCTGCTCTATGTTCGAGGCGTACTTAGTACTGTCCAGCGACAAATTGCCGTACAACTCGTCGAAGTTCTCTTTATCGTAGGCGTTGATGAGGAGCTGCATTTGATCGAGTTTCTCGATCGCCACCTGCCGCGTCGCATTCGCTATCCAGTCGAGCTTATCTCCCGCCAGCTGCCGCCGGAAGACGTCACGTATCTCTTCCCAGACTCGATGGACCTCCGCCTCGGCGTCGGGATTTCGGTAAAATTCGTAGGTTACGTGATCCGTTAGCATGCCGAAGTAAGTTTTCGACTGCTCTGTGCACCACTTATCCCTCTGCTTGATCTCCACCATGAACTCCTGCAAGAGCTTCCAGGCCACGTACTTGGACAGAGTTGCCGCAGGTGTAGCGCTCACCGCCTTCAACACACTGCTTAAATAGTCACTCCTGTAGACATAGATCTCGTCCGGCACATTGCCCGCACCGAGAGATAACTCTAAGAACTCGCTGAGATTTAGGTGAGGGCTGTACTTGAGCTCCAGATCCGAGACGTTGCGCAGCACCAGATTCTTTTCCAGGCTGTCGCTAGGGCTTGCTTCTATGACAGCCGAAAGCTTCTGTTCGAACGCGGTAAGTTGCTTGGTGGCTTCACTCGCATCGTGTGAGTTGAGACCCAGCAGGAACCGCAGTTCCATATTTTTACGGTCTTCCGTAACGGATCTCAGGAAGTACGTATCGCCGATTGCGCCACTCTCCGAGGGTGACAGGTAGACTCGATTCATCGAACTGTTCCTCACATCTGGCATAATTTCAACAGATAAAATGATATTCTGATCGAAGTCATGCTGAATGCGAGCAACGGAGCGCCACCAGGTAAGGTTCTCGGGTACGTAGTCCTCGTGGATACTGTGCAGCGCCAGTTTATACCTTATATCGTCGCTATTGACCTTCAGGCAGGAATCGTAGAAGGTGCGCAGTTGCTCCTCAGCGGGAGACTTGGGCTGCTGTGTCTGTTGCGAGCGTAGCAGACGTTGCAATCGCCTGTCGAATCCTTGCGAGAGCTGCTGAAACGTATCCGTCATGGGGTTGCCAGAGAGCTGGGCAGGATTGTGTCGATGCCAATTGCCGCAGGCGTAGGCATAGAAGTCGTCGCAGGGCGCAATCCTTGTGTCGAGCATCGTCTTCATTTCGGCCACCTTGGCTCGGCGTATTATCTGCTTGGCGTAGTCTGTCGTTAGGTCATCCGTCGGCAGCGTCAACGCTAGTCCCAAGGCCAGAGAGACTGCTAGAGCCATCAAAATTATCCGTCCTGCCTTCATACTCGTGTTCGCTTCGAATTCAACTGATTCGATGATGCCGCCTCATCGCCAGAGCTCTAAGCTTATCAGGCAAGTATTGTTATTCTCAATGCTCCACAACGTTCCCCTTGCCAAACGTCCGTGCCACTGGCGTAAGGCAAACCGTTATCACTACAGTATCTCTTATACGATTGGGTAGTCTGTCAAGTATTGTATAATAATAATAAATATAAATATAGACTGGCTCAGCATCTCTATTTTTACTCTCTCTATTAATCTCTCTCTCTCTTTCTCTGTCTCATTCACTTACAGCCATCCCCATTTTCTACATACTGGCCATAGTGCCAGGCCTAATGCCCTGGGACAGTGGCTATAAGTTCCTCTCGTTCTGTCATGTCTTTGGCTCTGTGGCGCCATGGTGCGGCAGCTTCGTCTACCATTTGTTCATGAACATCGAGAAGGGCGAGAACGTCTATTACACCCTGCTCAAGCTAGACATGGTCGGTATCTGGGTGAGCCAGAGTTTCGGTAAGTGCAATCAAACTACGACTTGATACACTAAGGCAAGTACTGTAAAATCTTGTTAAAACCTAATACACTTGAAGAAAAGCAGAAGATTCCTATCCACAAGGTGCTTATCCTTATTTTTAGCTGTTGAGGGTGGCTGGACAAGAGCTTAAGCTGTAGAGAAACTGCAGAACGAATGTATTTAGGGATAATTATATTTAATAGTAGTTTTCTAGCAGTTTTTACTTGTCTGATCGAGGCTAGCTTATGAGTGTCTAGTAGATAGCACAGCGGTCCGTGGGATTCATGGCAGAGTCCAGGGTGCAATTGAAGGCCGTGGCGAAGGGCTCGAAATTGCTTACGATCGCATTGAGGCGCACGCTGTTGGGCGCGTGCTCGTTCATAAAGCCGACTGTGTGGAGCAACTCGGACAGCGTGTACGTGCACCAGATCTGTCCCAGCGACGTGAAGAAAAGCTGCTGAGGCGTCAGCGACAGGCGGGGCAGGGTCTCCAACTTCTGGTCCGACTCCTGCTCCAACCAGCTGAGGTAGGCGGCATGGGCGATGCGAACGCCCACATTGTCCGCGATGTTCTCCGCTTGTATGTTGAACTCAGGGAACTGCTGGAACAGGCACAGTTTGCGCTCCTCGAACTGCAGTGTCGCGTTGCGCTGCCACCAGTTGCGCAGGTTGCCCTTTGCGTCATAATGACGCGACAGGTCGTCGAAGCCGTGCGCCATCTCATGGGCGAGCAGGAAGCCGACGGTGCCATACTTCAGGGCCATGGGGTAGGCGTCGTCGAAGAGGTAGCGATGCTGCATGTAACTCACTGGTATTATCACTTGATTTAGCTCGCTGATGTAGTAGGGCGACGTGTCGATGCGATGGTAGCCCTGCAGGCTTGGGGACTGCAGCAGCAGCTGGCGCAGATTGCGGCCACGTAACTCAAGCAGGCGCTGCACATTCCCAAAGTAGTCGGCGCTGCTGATCACCAGGCTGGCATAGAGTCTCTCCCACTGATCGGGCTCGGAACCCAAGACGTGGAACGTCATGGCCTTCAGCTTGGCCAGCGCCTCGCCCAGGGTCTGTTCGTCCAGCCAGCTGTTGGCGGGGGAGCGCAGCATCTGCTCGAACGACTGCTTCAGCTCAAGCCACAACTGACGCAGGCTGCCGGGTATGTGCGGCGTGAGCTTCTCCAGCGAGCGATAGACCATGTGATCCACAAAGTCGGCGAACAATTTGCTCGTCTTCGGTGCACACGGCGCCATGTCGAAGTCGGCGAGCAGCTTCGACAGCATGTAGTTGGCCAAAATGCGTTTGGGCGTGCGATCCAGCAGCCTCTTCAGCTGCAAGAGGTATCTGGAGCCGGACTCGTAGACGGGCGCGCGGTACTCGTGTCCCAGCCAGTGCTGCACGAAGCGCGTCAGATTCAGGCTTGGCCCGTAGCTGTCGCTCATCTCGTCGAGTAGGCGCAGGCGATTCAGCTGACCCGGCGGCAGTTCCTCTAGACTGCGTGCCAGCTCCATGTCGAGGAACATGATGTCCATGGAAGTTTCGATCGCTAGCGTCTCGCTCAGGCCAAGTAACTGCTGCAGCTGATCCTGCATCCGATTCTGATTTATCTGGTGCTGGATGGAAGACCTTCTCGGCAGATCCTCCCGCTGGCCCACATATAGCGTGTTGAACTGACTGTTCGCCAGACCCGGCAGCACCTGCACCTGCAGCAGCGTCACCTTGCCGAAGCGCCGCAAGAGCGTCGCCATCAGCTCAATGGCATCGAAACTGGACTCATTCCACGAGCTTTGCTCCACGGCGGGCATGCCGCCCAGCTCGCGGAGCAGCGCCAACATGCGTCCACGTTGGCGCCATCTCTCCGTGCCGGCCTGCTGGCACGACTCGTAGAAGTACTTGACCCTCGTCTCGACGGGACTGTCCGAGCTAGTCTTGGGCTCGTCGAGCAACTGTTGCACGCGGCGCTGGTATCCGGCGCTGAGGGTGCGCGCGAAGTCCGCCTTGGATGACGGCCCGTTGATGCGCTCAAAGTTGCCGCAGGTAAAGTTATAGAAACCCTGGCAGGGCTGCACGCTGTCATCCATGTAGGACTTTATGCCGGCAGACTTGGCTTGCCGCATGATCTCGCCGGCGAGCGAACTGTTGATAAGGAGGTTCTCGTAGGTGTCGCCATGGCTCAAGGCTGCCTGCGACAGCAGCAGCAGCAGCCAGGCACAAGCTAAAGCGGAAGCGGAAGTGGAAGCAGTTGCTCCTCTCATCTCGGGGTGCCGCTGTTGTGTCTCGCACGGTTTCCGTATTCGAACTGAAGCAGCATGCGCGACGCTTATCGCTTAGCAACGACTCGACCGAAATAGCTGACATCAGCGGGATCTCTGTCTGACTCTCTTTACCTCAATCTCTCTCTCTCTGTCTCTCTCTCTTCTATCGCCTGCAGGTGCCTTGCCCCTGGTCACGGCCACGACATTGTGCTTTACGCCCGTGCTCAAGTGGTTCATCATCATCTCGTACTGTGTGCTCTCGCTCTGGGGCCTCTACAAGGTAAGTTATGCTCGAGTCTTACTTCCCGAGCATCAAATATCAAATATATCAAATGTAACAGGTAAATGTATTCTTGAGCAGCGTCCATTGCCGAGTTGATGCGCTCACGTCCGTCTGTCTTGTCCGTTTGTCCGTTACTCTGTATAAACACACATATCGCAGCTATTAAAAGAGCTAGAGACACCAAATTTGGCATGAAGCTATGTGTACGGCATATGCAGCTGGAGTTTATGTCAAACCTTGAGTGCCACGCCCATCACCTACGCAAATCGATATTTTCTATACTGAGATTTGATATAAATCAAAGTTTAAAAAGCTACAACATTGTCATTTGGCACACATGTAGGTAATAATAATGTTGTCACTCGCTGTAAATTGTAGGCTGATCGAGCAATATTTACAAAAGTTATAGGCGCGTAAAGTTTTGCAAACAAAAGCAGCGACGCAGCAGTGAGCAAATGCTTGCGTTTGACTGTATGTGTGGGATTGGTATATGCGTGTGAGTGCGCCTAGTTTCGTGTGTCTTGCATGCGCGTATGTATGAGATCAGGATTAAATTTTAATAATTTTTTTTGGGGAAATGGCATCTTGGCTCTCTCCTTACTTGTTTCACTTAAGCTCTCTCTCTCTCTCAACGTCAGGCCCTCACCGCCAGCTCGCCCTGGCAGCGACGCCTCTGCTTTGCGCTGCCCTTCGCCATGCGCTCCGTGCTGACGGTGATGCGCATCCGTGGAATGGTCGGCGGCAGCCACATGGCCCTTTCCCATGTCTACCTGCAGGTGCGTATGTCACGGCATTCCGATTGACTAACTTGTTATTCTCACCAAACATTTTCGGCTGGCCTGTTAACACTGTGCGCGTGCTTAGGTCGAAGTTGTAAGTGATACGTATACTTTCTTTGCTAACTGTACCTGTACTTACTCACACACATGCATGGGCCCTGGATTGGCCATTACCATTGCAGTTGTGTACACATCCGTTTGTTCCGCAGATCCACAGATCCACATTGCCATACCCCCACACACAAACATACACATATGAACACACACACACAGCACAGCACCCAGTGCCAACTTCAGTGTGCTTATCTTGTCTCCTCTCCTCTTGCAGGACGGCGTCTCTATACTGGGCGGCGCCATCGGAGCCATGCGCATTCCCGAGAAGTGGTTTCCCGGCCTGGTGGACTTCTATCTCAACTCGCACAACATCATGCATGTGCTGGTCGTCGTCGCCGTCTACTCCATGCACAAGGTACGTTCGAATACAGTGAAAACTCTCACAGGCGGACAGCGACTGTTGTCCACATTTGGTTCGCTTAGCTGGGGTTTGTGCTTAATGCAAGGAACTTCATATTTTTATTATTTTTATATTTTATAATTTTTAAATGAAGAATTTTTTTCTTCATTAAAGTTTTCAAAATTATACCATTCATTAATTTAAAATAAGCGAAAATGGTTTATTAGGTTTGTGGAAATGTCTGTAATAGATAAAAGTAGACTTGGCAGAATATAAAAAATATATATAGTAGATATAAACTAATCTTAAGTGACGAACGCTACATTCGCTATTTTCAAATAAAACAATTTTTTACTTAAAATTTTAAGTTATTTTTAGTACACATTCTGGGGTACTATCGATTGGAAACTATTTTAATTCCAGTTATTTGTTAAGTAAATTGAATTGGGCTTGTCCGTTTGTCTGTCCGTTCGTCTGTGCTGTCCGCGCCTTGCTTTAAGTCTATATTATATATTATAGTCTGCTTCGGCTTGTTTTCTCAGGACTCTCTGTCCGTTTAAGAGGGTAAGCTACTTACAATTAGTTAAAAAAGAGCGTGAGTCCGCATAAGAGAGTTTGAAACGTTGGCAATCTTTGTCCGTCTACGAGTGTTGTTCGCACGGAGAGTTTTCACTGTATGCTTCACATGCTTCACATGCCTCTTCTCTACGCCTTCTGTACAGGCGACCATCAAGGACTTTGAGTGGATGTCGACGCAGACGTGCAACTCGCTGGCCAACACCACGGAGCAGGCGCTGGGCCACATGGAGCTATGACCCGCCTACTGGCTGCTCCTGCTGCTGCTCGTGTCGCTGCTGCTGCTGCTCAAGCCGCAGCCCACACGCGCCGCAGCCGACTAGACGACCAGTTGCGACAACAGCCAAAATATCAGAAGGAAGAGGAAGAGAGGAAGCACCAGCGGGAGCAATGAGGCAACTCGAATATACCGTGTATAAATGAGCGCGTGCTGTAACAGTAACAATAAGTATAAGTATATAGATATATATATATACCTATACAGCTAGTCAATCGCGATTGATAGTGCGTAGTGTATAGGCGAAGATATAGTTAATGACGTGTACATATACTTAGTACATACTTCGACTGTGGTATTTAGCATTAAGTCAAAACGAATACGAAAGAACTCAAGTGGAATGGACGCGTGGCACGATTTCTCTCGATTATTTCAATTATATACATATATATATATATATATATATATATGATGTCGATACATACGTACCTCATTATGCTTACAACAACAAAAAATACTGGATGGAGAAGGAGTAACATCTTATTTCGAATATACATATATGTACATGTGTATATATAACTTTATACCTCGTCGACTATAAATGAACAAAACAAAACAAAACGAAACGAAAGGAAAGTAAAGCAAACTAAGCAATAAGAGATCCTACGGCTCAAGCTAACCGTACGATTCTTCCTAGTCGAACTTTTAAGATATACGAAAAGTGTGTAGTTTCTTTGAGAATTAGAGAATGCGTCTGTATTTTTTTTTTTTTGTGCGATTAGTTAGATTATAACATTTGGACAAGTGTGAACTAGATCTTCGAGCTAAATCGCTGCTGAATCGAACTACGTAGAACTTCCTCAAGCCTGCTCCTAGCTGACACCGTCTTTCCGCAAATTGTTTCCCCCTCTCCCCTCTAGACTTAAGTGCAGTTTACCAAGTATTTTGATCCAATAATGGATGGAACAATTATGAGTAATTAGTTGTAGTAGTTTCAATGATTTACACCACGCCTGTTAAGCGAATGCAATTGTAATAAGTATAAGCCGGGAAAAAAACAAAAATAAACAGAACAATTTTAGAAGCAGAAGCAATAATAACAACAACAAGAACAAGAACAGCATGTATAATTAATGCTTGTGACAAGTTGTAATTTAGTTGTAAGCATCAATTAGAGCTATAGTGTTATATACTTGTATGATTTTCCCAGAAAGTTAATAAACAATAAATGCATACGAAAACTGACAGCAGTTTGTACTTTGAACTGCCCGCCAACGTGTGTATCGATAAGTTATCGCACGGCCTTGCCACTCTTTGGCATACTGAGCGCAGTGTGACCGTAGCCCTGCTCAGTTGAAAACTGAAAGTAAATAAACAATAAATGCATACGAAAACAAACTGTCAGCAGTTTGTACTTTGAACTGCCCGCCAACGTGTGTATCGATAAGTTATCGCACGGCGTTGCCACTCTTTGGCGCACTGCGCAGTGTGACCGTAGCTTGTTGGCTTGCTCAGTTGAAAACAGGTTGGCAGCGCTCAGTTGCTTTCTGCTTCGCTTTGTAATTTTTGTTTTCACATTTTCCGTTTGTTGTTTTTGACGTATTTACGCGCTTGCCAAAGCATGAAGACACAAGTCGAGGAGGCCGGCACGCCGGGCGCCAAGTCGGTCAGCTTCTACGCGCTGCAGGCGGCCTTCGAGGTAAGAACAGAGCCGGCATACGTTTTAATTCCCCCTCACACACACAACACTACACACACATACAATTGCAGGCCTCCCTGGAGCAGGCGATAGCAGAGCAGAGCGTCGAGCTGCTGGTCAAGGAGTACCAGAGCTTCAGCTCGAACTCGGAGCACGATAAGCGCTCGCCGCTGGACCAGGCCTTCCGCGAGGTGCTGATGAAGCGCATTGGCGACGACGTCGAGCGCATCGGCACGCTGGTGCGTCTTTCCGTGGCGGCGGCGCGCGCCGAGATCGTGTCCAATACCATACCCGTGGTACTGCTGGGCGACACCTTCGACGTGGTGACGCTCAACAAGTGCGAGCAGATCTTCGAGTTTGTGGAGGAGCTGGTCGAGGTCTGGAAGGAGGAGATATTCTTCGCCTCGTGCAAGAACAACCTGCTGCGCATGTGCAATGATCTGCTGCGGCGTCTGTCGCGCACGCAGAACACCGTCTTCTGCGGCCGCATACTGCTCTTCCTGTCCAAGTTCTTTCCGTTCTCGGAGCGCTCCGGCCTGAACATTGTGTCCGAGTTCAATCTGGACAACTTCACGGAGTACGGACTGGACAGCAAGGATCACGACGACATCGACAACAAGGAGCTGGAGGACACGGCCGAGGATATACCGCTCAAGATCGACTACGATCTGTACTGCAAGTTCTGGTCGCTGCAGGACTTCTTCCGCAATCCCAACCAGTGCTACAGCAAGGCGCAGTGGAAGATGTTCCAGATGGCAAGTACCAACAGTGCTTGCATTGCACTCGAGGATTAGCTCACTATCTCTCTCTCTCTCTCTCTCTGCAGCACGCCGAGACCATACTGCAGTCGTTCTCCAGCTTCAAGCTGGAGGATGTGCGTCAGAGCAGCGACACCGCCACCAGCACAAGCGGCGGCGACGCCATGGATGTCGACCTGGACCTGGAGCAGGCCATTGATGGAGCTGCCGCTGCCGCGCTCTCCGTGCGCAAGGAGACCAATTTCTTTGCCAAGTTCCTGACCAATCCCAAGCTGCTGGCGCTGCAGCTCTCCGACTCGAACTTCCGGCGCGCGGTGCTGGTGCAGTTCCTCATACTGTTCCAGTACCTGCAGGTCAGCGTCAAGTTCAAAATGTGAGTACATCGCGCTGCCTGGCCCCGGGCTCTAGCTAATCTCTGCCTGCTTGCAGCGACACCTACACGCTGACCAGCGCACAGTCGGACTTCATCAAGGAGACGGAGCAGCGCGTGTACAAGCTGCTGGAGGAGACGCCGCCGTTTGGCCGACGCTTTGCGCGCACAGTGCAGCACATGCTGCAGCGCGAGGAGATGTGGAACAACTGGAAGAACGATGGCTGCAAGGAGTTCAAGAAGCCCGAGCAGTCCGAGCCAGAGAGCACCGAGGATGCCGATGCCAAGCCGCCGCCGGCCAAGCGCCCCAAGCGTCCGCTCGGCGATTGCCTGCGCGATGCCGCGCGCAATGGCAGATTCTTTCTGGGCAAGTGAGTGGCTGCACTGCAGCATTCCACTGCAATTGTCTATACTTTCCTCCCTCTGCCCACTCAGCGACAACCTCACCCGCCTGTGGAACTACTCGCCGGACAATCTGCAGGCCTGCAAGAGCGAACAGCGCAACTTCCTGCCCATGCTGGAGACGTACCTGGAGACGCCGCACGAGAAGAGCGATCCGGCGTTCGAGTGGCGCGCCCTGCGCCTGCTCGCCCGCCAGACGCCGCACTTCTTCACGTTCGTCTCGCAGCCGTCGTGCAAGATCTCCGACTACCTGGACGTGGTGCGCAAGCGCCTGCTGCGCGAGAAGGAGCTGCTGAAGCAGACGAGCGCCACCTCCAGCCTGGCACTGGAGCACAACAATGGACTGCTCGCCACAGGCAATGCGAGCGCCGAGCAGGAGCACGACGCAGCGGTCGCGCTGCAGGAGACCGAACCCGAGCAGGAGCTGGAGGTGGTCGAGGAGGTGGAGGATGTGGACGAGACGCCGGCACACGAGAAGCCGCTGATGGTCACACGCGCCCACATCGAGGAGATCACGCCGCTCATCGGCGAGCCCTGGATGAAGGTGGGCAAGAAGATCGGCTTCAGCAACGACGAGCTGCTCTTCTTCCAGATGGAGAATCCCACGGCCGGCGTGGCCTGCTCCAAGATGCTACAGAATTGGATATCGGACGACGACGATGCCACGCTGGACAACTGGGCGTACATGCTCGAGGGCCTCGAGATGCACAAGGCCGCCGATGCCGTCAAAGCCATCATCGAGCGCGAGAAGATGGGCGCGGGAGCCGCCGCCGCCGCCGGCTCCAACTCTGTCTCGGCGGACGCCGCCTCCGGCGACGTTGAGATACTCTCGGATTAGCCAGGAATATATACGTTCTCTTTAATCAACTCAAATCCTTTATCACATGTAATAAATGGCCAGCGTTGGCTTGTGTGTCACCCAATCACCAGATCCCCCCCGATGCTGCAGGAGCTACAGTAGCTACAGGCGCTTCTTGCCCACGGGCTTCGTCTGCGGATTGCTGCGGCGCGGCTTGTTGTGCTGCATGTTGGCGCAGAGCGGAATGTGCCGCTCGGCGGCCTGCTGGTTGAAGCGGCGGCCACAGTGCGGACACTGGATGTAGTCGGGATTCTCGGACGGCGGCGGAGGCGGCAGATCGCTCAGTTTGCCGCCACGCGCGAGATGCGCTTGCACCTGCTTGGCGGCGCGTATGGCCTGTATGAACTCCTCGTGCTTCTGGCGCCAGTTGCTCTTCTTCACGCCGGTGCTGAGGCCCTGCTGCTGTGCCGCCGCGCTGCTGTACGTGTGCAGCGAGCGATTCTTCTTCGCGTACTTCTCGTTCTCGGTGCCCTTGACGCGCTGCTTCGACGCGTCGAAGATCTTGCGCTTCGTGCTCATCGTGCGCTGGCACACCTGCTCGTGCTTGCCCAGGCGATCGGTGTTGAAGTGTCGGCCGCAGTAGCGGCAACTGCTGGTTCCCTCTGGCGGTGCTTGGTTCTGCTGGCGGCAGGCAAAAAAGTATTTAGTATCACTTGCTGCAGCTTTGCTCCTGCTCGTGCTCCTCTATACTCACCATCTGTATGGAATTTACTGGAGATTTCGGAGTGACCTATGGGGGCGTGGAAACAGTTTAAGGCTTGACATCAGCTTGAAGCTTGGCGCGCAGCCTGCTCGGCTGCGAGGTGTGACAATTAAGTAATGAGACTGATTCTTTGGGCGCGCTTGCGATAAGCCTGCTACCGTGAAATACTCTTTCCCTGGCGGCTATCTCCCTGTCTACTGGTATTTATACCCATGCCGAGGGTAAATTAATTTTGGTCTTACGCCTGACGTATGCCCACATGTCTGTCTGTATGGTTAATTATGCTCGTCTGTGTATGGCAATATGCTCGTCTGCACATCGATATGCGAGGGGCTTATGTCCAATGTCCTCTCTGTTCCTATGTTCGTATGTCCCTCTGTGGGTCCATATGTCCCTATGTGGGTCCATATGTGCCTCTATGGGTCCATATGCCCCTCTATGGGTCCATATATCCCTCTATGGGTCCATATGTCCCTCTGAGGGTCCATATGTCCCTCTATGGGTCCGTATGTCCCTCTGTGGGTCTGTATGTCCCTCTATGTCCTTCTACTGGCCATAAGTCTTTCTGTCTGTTCTTATGTCCGTCTGTCCCTACATTCGTTTGTCTGTTAGTCTGTTTCCATATGTCCACCTGTCCCTATGTTCGTCTGTCCTTATGTGCGTCTGTCCCTATGTCCGTCTATCCCTATGTCTATCTGTCCCTATGTCCATCTGTTTGTATGTGTATATGCCCATCTTTATATGCCATTATGTATATGGCCGTCTGTATGATTGTTTATCCTTCTGTCGGTCTGTCCGTATGTAAAGAAGGACATACGGACATACATGTCTGTCCGTATATCCTTTCTATCCGTGTGCCCTTCTATTTGACTGTGTGTCCATATGTCCGTCTGTACGGACAGATGGCACTGTGTCTCTATGTCCGTCTGTCTCTATGTCCGTCTTTCTCTCTGTCCGTCTGTCTCTCTGTCCGTCTGTCTCTCTGTCCGTCTGTCTCCAAGTCCGTCTGTCTCTATGTCCGTCTGTCTCTAAGTCCATCTGTTTTGATGTCCGTCTGTCTCTATGTCCGTCTGTCTCTATGTCAGTCTGTCTCTATGTCAGTCTGTCTCCATGTCTATCTGTCTCCATGCCCGTCTGTCTCTATGTCCGTCTGTTTCTATGTCCGTCAGTCCGTATGTCCAAAGGTCTAGTTGCCCGTCTGTATATTTTATATCATAAGGTATATGCCCGTTTGTATGTCCATAAGCCTGCTGTCTGTCCGTATGGCCTTCTATCTGCCTGTTCGTATATCCTTTTGTCTGTCCGTATATCCTGCCTACCCGTATGTACTACAGTCTGACTGTACATCACTAAGTCCGTCTGTGGATATGCCCGTTGTTCCTATGCCCGTGAGTACGTATGTCCATCTGTCCGTCTGCCCCTGGAGAAGCAATCTTTAGAGTCAGACATTTTACCATGGAATCGTTAGAGTTATAGAATAATTTTAAAATATATACCGATTTGTATGGCATCAGTCTCAACTTAATTGCCACACCTCGTACACCTCGCACACTTACCTTACGCGGCGTTCGCGGACGCACACGCTCCTGCGCAGCAGCGGCGCGTCCAGCCGTCAGGCGTGTGCTGCCACCTGCAGCAGCAGCTGCTGCAGCGCCTGGCGTTGTCGTGTGGTTGGCACGCAGCGTGCCGCTTCTGGCGCTGCTCTGGCTATCGCGCTCGGGCTGCCGTTCCCGTTCCCGTTCCTTCTCCCTGGTCGGCGGCGTCTTGCGCACGATGACGGGCTTCAGGCGGCCTGCGGCATTGTATTTGCCGCTGCTGTTGCTGTTGTTGTTGTTGTTGTTGCTGATGTTGCTGCTGCTGCTGTTGTTGCTGTGGTTGTTGTTGCTGTCGCTAGTGTGCCGCCTGCTGGAGATGGGCTTGTCGCGCAGACTGATGGCCGTCACGCCCTTGACCAGTTGCTGCTGCTGCTGCTGCTGTTGCTCGCCTATAGGCTTCAGCGGATTGCTGCGATCGATGCCGGCGCCGCGTCGACGCTCGTCGAACATCTGCCGCACCTTGCCGTTGCCCACCAGGCGGGTGGAGCTGGCGCGGGGCGTGACAGTGGCAGCTGCCGCTGCAGCTGCTGCTGCTGCTGCTGTGCTCAGCTGCAGCTCCTGGCGGCGCTGCTCCTGCTCCGCCTGCGTCTTCTGCTGGAAGCGCATCTGCAAAGGCATAGAAAAAGTGGGGAAAATTGAAAAGTCTCATTTTCGCTAGGCTTACGGGCGCCGAGTTGCTGGTGGTGCTGCTGCTGGGCGGCAGATGGCTAAGCGCCTCCACGAGGCGACGCGCCGCCCACGACTCGTTGAGCTTGAGCGGCAGAATGTGCGCCTCCGACTCGAAGTCGTAGTAGCCGCCTCCATGTGCCTCGTGCGTGTTCATGCTCGTGTGAGCGCGGCGAACGGACTGAACCCACTGAGTGCCACTGGACATTAGCATGTCCATTTGCCCCAAGAGGTAATTAATGTATGAGTGGGGGTTTGTGTGTGTGTGTGTGCCTGTCTATACGATGAGCCACCCCTGCTGGTGGTCAGGGCAAATCTGAGGTGAGACTTACTTGCCGCCAGTACATGAAGCCGCGCGCCACACGACTCGCCGGCGAGGCAAAGTAGTGCGAGCGAGTTGTGGGCATGGCACTGCCTTCAACGCCCACGCCTGCTGCTGCTGCTGCCAAGGCTTGTGGGCAATCACGTTAAGGATTCAGATTTTATTATTCTATATGCTATGCCAGAGAGGAGACTACACTCAACGCCAGAAATCACGTTTGTTTGCACGTCTTGTTGTTGTTTACTCAGCTCTGGTTGTTGCCGTTGTTGTTGTTGTTGCTGCCAGTGCATATGTGCCAATAACAACAACAAAAATCAATGACTGCAGCGCGAGCGTCAAGCCGCCCACAGGTTGCCATGGAGGAGCAGGCGGGCAACAACAAGCGTAGAAGGAGACAACGAGAGAGAGTGGTGAATGAGAGATAGAGAGCGCGTATAATATGACAAAGCGACGGACACAGCACCTCGCCCCACCCCCCTTTTCGCCTGCGGGGACGCTCCCTACTTAGCGATAAAAATCTCGCCCAACAATTTTCGAGCTTGTTCGCCTGCGATGTGCCCGCGAACTGTGGGACGCGCCGCGCACAGGTGTTGTCGCACCTAACACACACTCGCCCCGCTGTAGGAGGTGCTGCTGCCGGCCCCGCGAGTATTCAAAGTTTGCGCCAACGAAAAATTACAGTGGAAACTCTGTTGAGTGAACACACATGAGCGTGGTTCATATTTTGTCCGCTTAAGAGAGAACTGCTTAGAACCTTATACATATTGGGGGTTACTTTTTAGCTACCGTTTGTCCGCTTATGAGTATTGGTGCTGAGAACCTTTAATATGTATTGTTGTTATTTCTATGAATTTATTATCTATTTCTATGATTTTAAAACACTTGTCCGCTTAAGAGGGTTCCTAGTAATTTAATCCATTTTTTTGTTGAATTTGTAAAAAGCTAATATAATATTTGGACGCCTAAAAGGTGTACTTCGGCAGCTAATACAATTTTATTTTATTTATTTTATTTTATTTTTAATTCGTAAATATGTGTTATTTCTAAGCTCATGCTTGCATACACATTTTTTTTAACTTTTTAAAAAAAAACGCAATAAAGTCTTTTTTCTAATATTAAACATTTTTATACCATGGAAATGATTAAAAAACTTTAATTTATGCTAATGTTTGGATTAACGGATTAAAAAAAGCCATGGCAGTACATACAAATCATGTATAAAATCTGTCCAAAATTTATCCGAGCTGCAATTATTTCTCGGCGTCAGTGTTAGTTATAAAATTTCCCAAAAATGTTTTGGTATACCAAGATTGAAAATCTGCACGGATACGGACAGACCTCGTATAAGAAGTAAAATAAGTCAAAATAGGAGTAGGTATATATCAGAACATATTACATTTGAAAACTATACTTTCTACGCATAAAATAAAGTAATAATACTATACTATATAAAGTCTTTTTTAGTTTCCAAATATTTTTTGTCCGCTTAACAGAGGTTTTTGCATACAATTTTTTTAAAAATATGTAGCAAGCTTTCGTTTAAAAGGGGAGAAATTATTGAAGAACAATGCAACTTGAGAAATTGTCCGTTAAGGCGAGTTACACGCTTATGAGTAGTGTTCGTAATAAGAGTTTTAGTATATACTCCCTAAACTTTGCGGCAACTCAAGTATTTCTTGCAGTGTACTCTACCAGTTTCCCAACCCCGATGATAATTCCCACTAAGTTAATTTCCGAATAAGGCTCTAATACAAGCATTAGTGTCGGCTTTTTCGCTATCCTCACAGCTGGCGTTCCAGTGTGCGCTAGCTTCAGTTAAGAGGAGGGAGAGAGGGTGGATGGGAGCTACAGGGCAGTTGTATAGACTGCGTACAGCTGTTTGCTTGTGTGTGTGTGTGCAGTGTGGGCGCTGGCGCTTTAAGATCCCATTACCAAATACGAGCTTAGCGCTCAAATTAATTGGCTGACATTTCGCCAGCAGAGAAGAACAAGAGCAGGAAGGGGGGAGTTAGCCTAGAAGAGAGCATGCCAGCTAGCAGAACTCGCACCATATTCGGGCAACTCGAACTGGAAATGGACAGAGTCGCAAGAGAGAGAGAGAGAGAGAGACGCCAAGAGACATCTGTTCCGCCCCACTTCCTGTCCGGCTTGGACTTGGACTTACCCGCATCTGGGCCAGCCTCGAGGTTGGATACTCGGCAGCATCTTGTGACGCCATCACCAAATCGAGTTGTCGCTGTCGCTGTAGCTGTAGCTGCTGCTGCTTCCTCTCCCGCTCTCGCTCGCTCTCACTGCGCTGCGACGTGGGCAGCAGTCGGCGCGACGTGTGGTAGACGCGGCTTAGACGCTGCGCTGAGTCATGCACAGTGGGGCAATCGGACGTTTGAGCTGTTGAGCTTTCGCGCAAGAGTTGTACGGTTTGTTGTGCCTAAAAATAGCTGCAAAAAAATAGAGAGAAAATTAAGAAAAACAAAAAAAACTAAAAAAATAAACTTGTCGCCAGGAGGCGTCGCTCGTCTGTGTGTGTGCGTGTGTGTGTGGGCGCCCGCTGCAGTCGCTCCGGCTGTAACCCAAGCTGGAGCTCAACTGGAAGCCGAGGCCGTGCCCAGTTGGCCAAACTGCTGGGGCGTCAATCGCCAAAAATGGCGCGATCAATGAGCAAACTAATTGAATTGCATTTTCTCGCTTACCGATCTCGACTGAATCAGCTCGCTATACTATATATACGCGCGGGCAGCGGGTCTCTTTCTGTCTCTCTGTGTGGGTGCAATTGGCTCTAAAGGGTGCAAGTGAAACCTTAATGCTGTCCTCTTTTGGTTGCTTTGGGGAACAGTTACGATACGAATTTTCTCTCACGTCAGACTACTCTCGAAAATATATAGATATATACACATATATGTAATGTAATGATTGGCTAACAAATGTGAACTCATACACTAAACTGAATACGATTGTGATTGTGACTGTTTCCGAATGCACACTTGAAGTTGGAGTAGTTCCTTGTGGGGGTTACTGACTGCTCTCGGCTCGACTTGCAAATGTCACCCGGACCCGCCGCACAAAGCCAACTGTGAGTGGGAACGATACGAAACGGTCTGCAGCTCGTTGGCTCGGCGGTAGGCTGAGTGAGCACGACTGCGATATACCTAGTAGTCAGTCTCAGAGTGCTAAGCAGATACAATAGGCATGAATAGCTAATAGAGCCAGTTGCAAAGTGAGAGAGCCTAGCGCACTCGACTGTGAGATACCGGGTATCTAAACTCAGAGACAGTGAAAAATGAGAGAGTCTAGCGCACTCGACTGTGAGATACCGGGTATCTAAACTCAGAGACAAAGAAAAATAGGGAGCTTTATTCAAGTGTATAGCTTGCTATCTTATCGCTCCAATTATGTTAGCTACTTAAATATATGTATATAAATGACATTAAGAAAATTGCAACTTTAAAGAAGGCAATTCTAGCATACTCGACTGCCAGATACCCGGCAACAGAAATTGAGAGACTAACTGAGTGCAGAATGCATATTTACTGCGTGGGACTTTGTTTGCAGTCAGTCTGTTATCTAGCTTGAAATATATATTAAGCAAGTTAATCACTATTGTTGCTGTAGGGCGGCAAGTTTACAGAAAATACTCAGTTATCAGACAGAGGGAGAGAGAGAGAGAAAGACGCTCTGCTAAATAACACACTAACTGAGCAACTTAAAAAATTACTAACTCACTATTTTACTAACTTATTCAGTCACTGACTTACTTAATTTTTTTCTCATAACTCCGCTATTTTGCTCAAAAAAAACGTATGACTCCAACTCCAGCAACTACATAGGTAGTACTAAATATTTAGGTGTTCATGCAATACTCTTCCATTTAATTAGCTGAATCACTTACTTACTAACTAACTAGTCTACCTACTATTCTTTGTGCTCCTAACTTCGATATCTTGCTATATAAGTATTATATTTAAGTGCTTGAACAATACCACAAAATATAGTATAATACGTTAAATATACATAAGTGTTGTATATGGTACAGTTTTAATCGCATATCTAATTAAATTAATATTAAACATATTTTTGCTATAGGTATTTTACAAATATACTATATATATACCACATGTACTATATAGTAATATAATTTCATTTAATTTAATTTAAATTATATATACCATATATAAGATAAATACTATACTGAACGTACTATATAATAATATATATATAATATTTACCATATATTAGAAAAATGCTATATTTTTTCATTTTATTTATTTTACAAATATATATGGTAATATATATACCACATGCACTATATAATAATTTAATGATATATATTATATATACCATATATATAACCAACACTATACTTAACGTACTATATACTAATACATATATAATATATACCATATATAAGATAATTACTACATTTTATTTCATAACACTTTGCTTCACATATGCCTTCCGTTAGGGTATGCAGTCGTCGTGATGCTCTAACCGCAGATCGCACACAAAGCAATTAATTTATGTTTATTTTTTTTTGGCACACGTTTGAATCAAACACTCTAACAGCGTTTGCTGTATCTGTGTGTGTGTGTGTGTGTGTGCGTTTGTGTGTGGTTGTGCGTGTGCGTGTGTGACTCAACGAGTCTTGCGCTGTGTGTTGGCTGCGCCAAGTGCTTCGATTTGCATATCTCGCCATATCTCGGCCCAACTTACCAACTTAACAGCTCGCGACAGCTGGAGTGGGGCAGGGGGTGAGCGGAGCGGCGTCTGGCTGGTCAGCCCACGGCACGAGTTTGTTGACACAAAAAACTAGTTGAACTTTGCAGCTGAGGCCTGACACAGTAGGGCACAGGCACAGTAGGAGCGGAGGCGACACTTGGGCCCAACTGACAACGAGGCCTGCAATTACGCATACGTCGCGTGCGCCCGATTGACCGAGTGAAGCAGCAGGCGGACGGTTAGAGGCAGGCAGTCGGAGCGCAATCTGTCGTTGTCCAGCTCGCTCGCAGCTTGGACTGTTTGCTTAGAAGTTTGTCGAGCGACTGAGACAAGCTTGTCGGCCGCACACAGAGCCAGCCAGAGTCAGCGTCGCCAGCGCGAGTCGAACGAGTTGCGAGTCGGCTATGCCGACGCTCTCACTGCACTGATCTGTCGATGACGATGACGATGACGATTGTACGTGTGCCATGTGCCATGTGGCGTGCAGAGAGGGGGCGTGGCCCTGCCTGAATGCTTGAAAATAAAACTGTAAAACTATAAATTGAAATGTGCGTGTCTCACTCGCACGTCATGAAGCGTGTGTTTATCGTGTTTTACACTTTACAGTTATTCTGCCTGTCTTTTATCAGCTTTGACTCACTGCCAGCTGAGTCCTGAGTCAGCTACCTGCTCTGACTACGCCCCTCTCCCTGGCCACTATGCTTGGCACAAGCTCATTTTCGCACAGTGTCTCAATTGCTTGAGAGTGCTTCTCACTTTACCTGCGCTTCTTAAGCCATAATTAATCATACGTTACTCTACCCCATCCACATCAGAGTCCAGCGATAGCTATAAAATTTGTTAATAACATCATACAAAATTGTTATACCCTGCACCTAATGAAATTGGGGGAAATGGTATATAAGTTTTGTGGAAAAGTAAGGAAAATGTGGCAGAGCATCTCTCTGCTTGTACGTCCGCC
Organism: Zaprionus bogoriensis; assembly: GCA_035046045.1. NCBI lineage: Eukaryota > Metazoa > Arthropoda > Insecta > Diptera > Drosophilidae > Zaprionus > Zaprionus bogoriensis. The sequence goes on from JAWNOI010000010.1 coordinate 915,091, forward strand.
TGTCTTTCTGTCTGTCCGTTTGTCTGTCCGCTTGTCTATCCGTTTGTCTGTTTATTAGTCTCTCCCTTTATCTGTCCGTTTGTCTGTCCGTTTGTCTGTCCGTTTGTCTGTCCGTTTGTCTATCCGCTCGTCTGTCCGTTTGTCTGTCTGTTTGTTTCTCCATTTATCTGTCCGTTTGTCTGTCCGTCTGTGTGCCCATTTAGTCGTCTTCATTGCAAAACATAGTAAGATTAAGTTCTCTTTGAAGTTGAAGTATCACGCCCACCGCCTTAAACAGCCTGTCAGTCATTTGGCACAAGCTTAACTAAATAAAACGCAGACTCAGTGAACGGTATCTTATTGCTGAGTACGGTTGACTGTAGCTGCTTCAACATGTTTTACACACAACTTAAAAATGCTAAAAAAAATTATGAAATGTAGAAATTTTTTTAAATATTTGCAGGGTATAGCTGCGTCGACTAGCGTCCGCAGTTCACCGTTCACGGAGCGTCTCTTGGCTCATCATTTGTTTATATAACGATTATTATTCATTACATTTCGTTTGTTTAGCTCCGCTGCGGTTTTGAAACCCGGTAAGTGCGCTCCTTGCGTTTGCCAGTAATGTTCAGTTTGAGCGAATTATTATCACGTTTTTCCCTCAAAAGTTCGCAACACAAAACTGCGGTATATATGCTACACTCAGTGGTGTGTGGGCTCTTCTCGAGCGATTAAACAATCGCCCGGTTGGCTTTCAAAATGCGGCTTATTCGGCTGTAGGTTGAACTAAGTCAAAAGCTGGAAAGAAACGAAGGTTACATAGACTTATAAATAAGCTGCATCTGAGATTAGCAGAGTTTTAAGCGGTGGAGCTACTGAATTGGGCCTATCAAACTGACAGACTTTATATGCTCACACAAAACATCAGCATAAAGCTTCATTTTCTTTTGATTAGAAATCAATAAAGGCGTAACATGATATAAAGGTTGCTATCAAATTCAGATATGCCGAGTTTATAAAATGATTGAAGTTTTCACATAAAGACTCACATTTAGGCTGATTATTTATATGGTCATAGTTGTCCGATTTTGTTTAAATTTAGCAAAATTATAGAAAGCAACTTAAAATTTAGCTGTGACCAGTTTGATTGTTATATCTTTAAAATCAACAAAATTCTGTTGAAAACAAGTTCAACTATACAATATGTCAGGAAGGTTGCAAATAATATTATATAAAACCTGCATATGAAAGAACTCACTGTGTCAAGTTGAGAGAATTGTCAGCTTTGTCACAGGTGAACAGACACGAGAACTCATATATAGATAGATAGTTAGGCAGTTCAATATATCTAAATCGAATCGGTTGTTCAGGCTGTTCAATAATAAAAATTTTATAAGCTTATAGATGGATGCTACTGTAAGATGCAAATATTTTGTCATACTTAGGGCTAAAAAATATGAAGGAAATATTTGCTGAAAAATATTTAAAAATTTAAAAAAATACATAATTATGTTTAAGCTGATTTTGGAAGGATAAAGACCAACTAAAATGCGATCTGTTGCTCTGCTTTTATTTCAATGCTTCAATTTATTGTTGCATAAGTACATACACATATACATATATATATAAAAGTGTATTTCCATTCGACTCGGGCTCTCGATGTAGCACTTCGCTTTCGGCTTTCGACTGGGTCAATTCTATTGTCGTACTCCAGCCGGAGACTGGAGTTGCAACGCTCCGCTGGGAAACTATTTTCGACGCGACTGCGTATGGCAATACGAATGCGAATACGAATGCGAATGCGAATACGAATACGAATATCAATACGAATAGTACAAATACAAATACACTCATACAAGTTGGCTCGAAGCCGCTGCGTTACAATTTGGTTACAGTTAACAATGACACGGCAACACATCAACATCAACAGCTGACAATGAACAACAGTTACGATTACAGTTACAGTTACAGTTACAGTTACAGTTACAATTACAGTTACACTTGCAGTTGCAGTTGCAGTTACAATTACAGTTATTAGTCTAAGTACTAGGCAAACCGGATGCGTGGGGCCAGCGCGTCGTATACGTAATGCAAACGGCTGCGCCATCGATAACTCGCTACAAACATCCTACTACAATGCAATTACCTACGGTACGATTCAACGCACACTTCAACATGACAGCAACCTGGAAAAGGTCTAAAAAATATTCGAGAGTTACGAACGGAGCTCGGATCGCTGCATCCGCTACGATCTGATGCGAAAGTGGAACGTGCTGCTGCTTGTGCGATATTTGCGGCTGCCTTAGCTCCTTGCTCCTGGCTCCTTGCTGTTCCTGTTCCGATCGTTCGAACGATATCGATAACGATTAGTGAGCAAACGCAGCTCGACGGCGCCTATTGAAAGCCTATTGAATTGCATATATGTGAGTTTTACTTCTTCGCTATATCCGTGATTGTCGAGGTTGGTTTTTGGTTTTTCTTTGGTTTTTTCTTTGGTTTTCCTTGCGGATTTATCTTGTCGCCCTTGACTGTCGCATCGTATCGATTACCTGCGGGCTATGCCTATCAGTTGCTGCTGCTTTAACTAGGGGTAAGGGTGGAGTTGGATAGAGTTAGAGTTGGGGCAGGGATAGGGCAGGGGTCGGAGTCGGGGTTGGGTTGGGTTCACTTTAATATATTTGTTCGATTCTAAACATTTTAAGCCAACATTCAATGCGCTCTAATTTAACGTCTATACGACAATTGCTTAAGTCTTGTAGTCTACATTATTTGCCTTGCTCTCGAAACACGTACAACAACATTGATTTACCGTTACGGTTACACAAATACATATACATATACATATCATCATATATCGTATATCATATATAATATATAGTATATAGTATATAGCTAACAACGGTACATTTAACTAAGGCTGCAAGGGTTCAGATTAATTCTCGGAATTCTGTTGCGGTCTCGAATTTTGAATTGGCTTTAGCTTTGGCTCAGGCGTTCTGGCATTGTTCATCTTAACTATGGTATATGGTTGTATATAAATATATCTGTGTGTGTGTGTGTGTCTGTGTGTGTGGTAGTTAACTATACACCTATTGGGATAACGGTGTTCGCTTCTGACTGAGAGGCAAGAGTTTGCGTGTTACCCGTATTTTGAATCCAATATAACTGCAATAACTTCTTCATGTGGTAGTACCCTTGGCTAATCTCCTATGCATCCTTATGAAAACCTGCGCATTATACAAATACAATTACAGTTACAGTTACGACTACAATTACACAAATTCTATAGTACTATATCTATGTATATATATATATGCTAGGCACGGATCGAAGCACGTCGATCCGCTGCGAATTTTTGCCTTAAGTTTCTAACGTTTTTCTCGTAAGGTTTCCGTAGCGGCGTTTTCCATTCCGGCGCCTTGCGGCGCCCATGAATGTTCAAATATTTTTGAGTGTTTAACAAATCGACAATACTATATGCTATATGCTAGACGCTATATATACTATACGCTAGTTATATACTCACTAAGTACGGCGTATGAGCTGCTTATGATTATCGAATGAATCGCATGAGGAGACGAGAAAGGAATCCCATAATTTTGAATAACTTCAGGTGCAATCGCGTTCTAAACATTAGAATTACTCGACGGTGGATACTCCTTGATGGATCGAACTTAGACACATACCATTTAACAGACATATAGACTATATATATTCTGGTTGCTTAGCCTAGTTAACGATGTCGGGCTAAACTTTACTTTATCAGTACGTGGGTGGGTCTTGTGTGTTTTCAGTTTCTAGAAACTTCTTTGGCTTGGAGTGCTCGGGGTTACCTCGACTAGGGCTAGTACACATGTCCCTCTATCAATTATATATATATATAATAATATTTTTTTTTGGTTTTGTGATTTTCTCGTTACGCGCTAAGTTTGTTCAAGTAAACTTGTATTAACCTGGTTTTCCTCTTGCTTGTCGCCCTACACATATCATATATAGGCTACACCGCATCGATACAATCGATACAATATAATACTAAACTATAAAAACGCGGCACGTGAACATAGCCAGCATGTTCTACACGGATACAAATAACATTCAATATCAACTCGTCTATAGTCGATTGGTTGAGCTGTAAAAATCGTTAAAAATTGCTCGCGTAACACTAACAACAACTGCGACACATCGGGTTAATGCTCGAAAAAACATTTGGCGAATTCATTATCAAAAATGCATAAAAAGATACTTCGTAACTCGTAATTGATCTGAAGCACACGCACATCACGCATACGCAGTGTGGCCGCGTAGAGCGTGCAGTTTCGCTTAGTTTCTATTTCGATTTCTTGCAATATCAAAAATATCAAAAAGAAACTATAAATTTGGGAAAATTATAAAAGACAGCAGAGCACTGCGTATGTGTGCGTGTGTGTGTGTGTGTGTGTGTGTGTGGGTTCGAGCTAAGCACACGTAACACTACGAAGCGTTTACCACTAAGTTCTCTCAATTTTCTCGCTTTTCTGCTGCTGCCTGCTCTGCGCTTTTGGGTGGGATCGAATGCTGCTTTGGGTCGGCTACACGATTATTATTATTATTATTAGGTTCGGCTTTAAAATATGAAGTCGCCACAGTCCATGGCGTAGTCAAAGTCCTCGCCGCCGAGATCGTCCACGCCCGTCGAGTGGAAGTCGAAGCCGCCGATGTCGGTGTGGTAGACGGCGCCACTGCACGAGGTGTCGATCAGATTGGTGCAGTGTGTGGTGGGCAGTGCGTGCAGCGTGAAGGTGTCCTCGCATTGCGACCAGGTCAGGCCGCCGCTCCACACGCCGTTGGGCAGCGTGGCCCAGCCCCAGCCATGGCCCCAGGGCAGCGCGCAGGCCAGCGAGGCCTTCGAGTCGGGCTTCTTGCTGAGAATGGCGACGGCGGCGTCGCTCTTCACCAGCGGATTCTGGCTGTACAGCGAGCGGTGCGTGGTCAGCGCCGTCGAGGTGGAATGTTGGCTGCGATGATGACGCGACGACTTGCGCTGCTTCACCTCCGAGTTGGTGGCCGCTAAGTAGCAGGAGCAAATAGATTACTCCCAATTGCCATGCCAACGGCACACACTTTCGCCTCATACTCACGTCTAATGCGCACGAGCGGACGACGCAGCACGTTCATCAGGTGCGGCTTGTCCACCACCAGCTCGATCTGCGGCGGCGGCGGCAGCGTCTTCGTAATGGCATCGATCCAGTCGCCCACCTCCTGCTCCGACTTGGCCAGCATCCAGTAGACCTTGGAGCGTTTGCGCCGCGAGCCGAGCGCTATCAGCTGCGACACGCTGACGCCATCGGGCAGTGGCGGACGGCGGGGTATCTGCCCGGTCCAGTGGGCGATGGCCAGCATCTCGGGCGCCTCCTTGACCAGTATCTTGCCCGAGGGCGACGACCGGCCTGGCTCGGTGAACCACGCCATGGTCGAGTCGTCGTACAGTATGACCCACTCCTCGGCCCAGCGATTCCACAGCATTTGCTCTGCGAGAGAAACGATAGTTAGATACAATCAATTATTACTGAATTATTATACCACTTTCCCATTGAAAATGGGTAAAAATGGTATATTAACTTTGTGAAAATGTATGTAACAGGCAGAAGGAGGCGTCGTAGACCATACAAAGTATATATATTCTTGATCAGCATCACTAGCCGAGTCGATTTGGTCATGTCCGTCTGTCTGTCCGTCTGTATGAGCACACAGATCTCAGCTATTAAAAGAGCTAGAGACAACAGGCTTGGTGGGTAGAATTTTTTGATTTATAAGAACACTAGAAAAGCTAGAAGCACCAAATTTGGAAGTAAGATTCCTGATAATATTACACAGAATGCGAATTTTCAAATTTTGGATGCCACGCCCACCGCCACCAGAATTCGATTTTGAAAATCGATAAATCGAATTATAGGAAAATTAAAAGAGTTGCAGCATTTTTTGCGTATTATTGTAGATACTAATAATACTGACCAACCCTATAAATTGAAGTCCGATCGGACAATAAACACAGAAGGCCCGACGCCAAGGCTTGCGCCGACTGCGCAGAGCGTAAGCTGCATATATTCAATATCTGGTAAGGAACTTAGCCTTATTATTACTATGACCGATTGCTCAGCCCAACAATTTCATAGCATTTCAGTCTGCATAGTTGCAGTGTCTTCATGCAGGGCCTACTTCTACCTTCACTATTATTTCTTGGCATTGCCAATAAAATGATTAAGCACCTGTCGAGTGCAGATGGTGTAAGCCAATGAGTAACTGCAGAATCCAATTGGAGTCTGCCGTTTACGGCTTGCAACAGTTTATATGGCCTTGACACTTACTTTTATAGCGCAGCAGGTAGCCTCCTTTGATTTGCTTGCCTCCGGTGCCTGCAATGAGAGGGAGAAAAGTGTTAAAAAGAGAGCGAGATATGTGACAGAGAGAGTGAGAGAGAGAGCGAGAGAGATGAGATATAGGCAGACATAATAGAGAGAGAATTCAACTCCAATGCTAATTCCCTACTGCTCCGATTCGAGTTTTAATTGAGTTCCACTTCCCTGCGACCCTTGTCTTGTGAGCCCCAATTCCAGTGTCCAATGTCCAGTGTCCTGTGTCCCAGGCATTGACATTCCACTCTAATCTGTCGGTCAACTCGGGTTTCGCACCGCACTGAACATTGCGAAACATGAAATTCTAATTTGCACTTCTCTGGCTCGAATTTGACAGCTCTGTCGACTGTCCTTGATCCCAATGCCCGCCCACCACGCCCTTCCACACCTGTGCCAGGCGAAATTCATTTACCACATATATATATAAGTATATATTAAATATATATTTATGCGTGTATGCGTGCATCTGCATGTGTGTGAAGTTGATTAAAGGACGGCCACAAATAATTGGGGAAATCTGTCGACCAAAAGTGAATATGAATCTGCGGCGGGGACGACCGAATTAATTATTCTAATGAAGATGGAACGGTGCGAGCGAGATTCGGTAATCGCAATTTACACAGCATGATGATGATGTATTACACAATCTATAAGCGCATGCATATTAAAGTATGCCATATGAGCACGAACAAAGGCGGATTGCTATGATATGCAATATATCATTTGAACTATAATCAAATCTTAGTGAAGCGTCAATCTCATTTCAAATTTTTTTGTTGTTCAATTAAAAATTCTGTGAATAACCGTTTCTATACGAGTATTATGAAAATAGTGCGATGATTCCATTGACATATCCCTTAAAAACAGTATTTTAAAATGCAACAAAAATATACCAATTTTATAATCATTATATATATTACATTCCACTCGAACTCTAGTGAAATTCTCACTTACAAAGCATTGTAGTATTTATCTATCCTTGTAGTATTTATCTATCCTTATCAATAGTACTCAGCCATGGAATTCGTTTTACTACCTCTATCAATTTATAAATTATGCAATGCTTTCATCAACTTTTTGTGAAATATCCCCACATTTGTGAGTCTCTTAGTTTAGAAGGCATCAAAAACAGCTGAAAAGGCTTTTCAAGAACAAAATATGTTTCATGCCATAACATATTTTATGACACATTTAATACATAAGATCTAAAAAACTATGATATTAACTAACTAATTCCACCTATTCACAAACTATTGTGAATCTTACGCTTAAAGAAAAGCGATTACAAAAAAAAATATTTGACATTGTAGAATACATAAATCATATATCATCATAGAGAACATAGTAAACATAATTATATAATCTGTATAACAAATTTGAACTACTTTAAACTATGAAATCAAGCTCAATTAACTACTTCTGCTCTAAAACAAGCCCGAGGCTTTCTAAATACCTCACTTTTGAAATAAATAGTATCAAAATAAATATAAAAAATATTGTAAATTAATCATTATATTATCTATTCTGTAGCATATATTTAAGCTGACCAGTTATGAAACCTTGTTCAATGAACTTTAATTTCTACCATTTCAACTGGACAGTTTTTTAAGCAAAACCACCCGAACTATTCTAAAGTTCCGACTATAAAACGCAATGAAAACAAACAGAAAATACTAACTATTGGATCAAATACTAAATTATATAAATAAATAATACATGACACATAAAAATATGGTACATCTCCCACTTTAAACCCCACGGAATACAAAAAAAAATTATATTACCTAATGTAAAATATGGCACATCTAAACAATAATAAATTCTTGTTCAATTATTCAACTGTCGCTTTAAAGCAGCCCACAACCACTCGAACTATTGTAAAAATCTCACCCACTAGAAAACCCACTGAATACAGACAGAAAAGGCTTCGCATTGGGGAATTTGATTAAAACGCAAAAACGCGAAACGAAAGCGAAATTCGAGCGAAAGTCAATTATCCGGTGGCAGCATCGATTAGCGCATACGCAGGGATAATTGGATGAGCTCGCGGGGAAGCGGATAAATGCTGCTGAAATGAAATGGAAATTATCTGCCAGCACTGCTGCTGCTGCTGGGCATTGTCAGGTACTGCCAGCAGGTGGGCGTGTGGGCGGGTCGATCAGGTGTGTGCCAGTGCTTGGCCAAGCGCGTCGAGCGGTTGTGTCAAGTGGCCACTCGATAAGTGCCATAAGGACCATGCCCAATGCCAAAATATATATGTATATATGCAGTCGGGCAATGAATATGATTAAGCATATGCCACGACAACCACGCCCCCATCCCCCTCCCCCCAGGCCCACTGGCAATGCAATAAGCTGACAGAGCAATTGAAAAACGCTCAAGGCTCAAGCGAACTGCTTGCTGCAGCTAACCCCAAACCAACGACATGCTATATAGCTGTGTGTGTGTGTGTGAGTGGGTGGGTGTGTGTGTGTGTATCTGAGCTGAGGCTGAGACAAAGATGAGCTGCAAAACGAGGTCGCCGAAGGACACAGCACAGTGCCTGTCAACTGACAACGGACAGCGGACAGAGGACACCGGACAAGGGACAGGGGACTGGGGACATCATGTGTGCCACTTGAGCGCACACACACACACACACAGGCGCATCCGCATTCTGCATCCACGTGACAAAGCAGCTGAAATTGCAAGTGGCTGCCAGCAGGGTGCAGGGTAGGGGCAGGGTAGGAAGGAAGGGTGGTAGCTTGGTTGCAGGAAGACTTAGACGACACACGGTAGCAAAATCAACTTGCACATAATTGTTGAGCGGGCGAGGGGGCAGTCCCCGGGGGCACAAGCTGCAGGCTGCAGTGCACTTGCATGATTTATGCACGTGAATGCTTTCAACGTGCAACAACAACAACAACAGCAACTGCAGCCAGCGCGCTGACAGCAGCGAGACTGGCACACTGGCTCAGAGGAGGGGGGGCGGTGCTCACCGTGCACAAGGTGCCAGTTTTGCTGGGAATTTATGATTATTTCATGGGAAGAAATGGAGCTGCATGCAAATGGCGAAGGTCGCACGTCGCGCGCTGCTGTTGCCACATATCTTGCAACTGCAACTGCAACTGAAGTTTCCTGTTGCCGCGACGCACAAAAAGTAGCACAGTAGGGCAGGCCAGGCTAGGACAGGGCAGCGGCTGATTTGACCTTGCCCTGCCCCAATTGCTGCGAATATTTTTCAAGCTGTTTTCACTAGCTGCAACCACAGTTCAATAGAAAACCCTTATTATTTTTTATTTCTTTTTTTTATTTAATATTTTTTATATTAAATATTTTTTTTATTTAATATTTTTTTATTTATTATTTTTTTATTTATTATTAATATTTTTCAAGCTGTTTTCACTAGCTGCAAACTGTGGTGCAATAGAAAATCCTTATTTTTTTGAATTTCTTATTTTTTTTGTATTTATTATATATTTTATTTGTTATTATTTTTGTTTATTATTTCTTTTATTTATTCCTTTTTTATTTATTAATTTTTTATTTCTTTTTTTTTATTTATTATATTTTTTGTTTTTATTTGTTATTTTTTATTACTTTTTTAATTTTTCTGCAATATGAATGAAAGTGCCAGGCGCTGGCTCTGCCCCTCTCTCTGCTGCTACTCCGCTACAGTGGGTCAAGGGGTGGCGGCAGGCTAATGGCTTAATGCAGTTTGCGTGGCGCAATGGGCGTGGCAGTGACAGTGATTGCAGCAGCAGCAGCAGCGACAACATAATAAGCGCCGATGCTGCCAGCCAACCCCCTACCCCACGGCACTTACACTATTGCGTGGGGCAGGAGGGGCGGGCGGGCGAGCGCTGCTTACAAATGTCTGTAATGAGCAGGTCAACAATGCGAGACCGCAGCGACAGATAGAGAAACGGAAGAAGCACGAGAGAGAGAGAGAAAATGAAAGAAAAAGAGAGAGAGAGAGCGAGAGTGGCAGAGCAAGTGAAAGAGCGCGCGCTGGCAAGTGAATGAAGCAGCAAGAGAGCGAGCGAGAGAGTGAGAGAGTCGCATGCAAATACATCCCTCGCACGCACATGTATGTACATGTAACTATGTGTGTGCATGTGTGTGTCTCTGTGTGTGTGAATTCATTGAGAAAAATCAGCAAGCAGCGCCGAGCGAAAGTCGCAGAAAAACGAGTTCAAGGGTTTGGCTCAGAAATGGGGACAGCCACACAGACACACACACACACACAGGCACACACACACACAACTGCTGATTTTGGGGCTGTGACTTACCCATGGGCTGCTGCAGCTGCAGCTGTTGTTGTTGTTGCTGCTGCTGCTGCTGGTATTGTTGTTGCAGCATTCCGGGCGTCGAGGTGGACTCCTCACAGCGTGGCTTCACCTTGGAGCACATGGAGAACATGTCGTCGTCGATTGGCAGCTTTGTTAGTTCCTAATTGATCAGGCAAGCGAGTGAAAGTCGCCGGAAGTTTAGTTCATTAACAGCGCTGCTCTTTCCGGTAACAGCTTCAGCTCTGCTCGGGCGCTGCTACTGCGCTGCTCCTGCTCTGCTGCTGCGCTGCTTGCTCGCTGCTCCTGCTCTGCTGCTGCGCTGCCTCCTTCAATGATGTCAGCAACAAAAAAACGCGCGTGTTCCGTTATCACTGTTACACACACACACACACACGTATACAGCTAGCATACAGCACACATATGCAGGCGCTTACAGCAAACGCACACGCACACACACACACAGACGCACGGAGAGAGACGCGCGAAAGTGTTCGCTTTCGCTTTCGATTCGTGCGAGCAGCGAGCAACGCCTTCCGCTGCTTGTTGTTGTTGTTGCTGCCGTTGAAGATGATTGAAAGAGCGCCGAATTGATTGATTGAAAGGTGAACTGCCCTCTGACCTAGGCTCGCAAAGGAAGTGGAAATTGCGTGGAAATGAAGGCGAGCAACTTTCGTTTGACTTCTGCTTTTTTCTCTCTTCTTCTTCTATTCTTCTTTTCGGATGGATTCTGATGCTGCTGCTAGCGCTGCTTCTTGCTCTGCTCCTGCGGCGACTGCTTCTCCAGCTTCTGCTGCTGCTGCTGCTACTGCTGTGTGGCTTCCTCCGCTGTGTTTGTCCGCTGTCGCACCTCCGTTTGGCTTGACGACCGAAACTCGACTGGCAGGCGAGCCGAAAGGCAACGACGACTCGCCGACCCCCAGCAGCAGCTGTGCCGAGCCGAAGACAGCAGCGTGCCGAACGGCACGGCCGAACACGAAGCCCCCAAGCTGAAGCTGCCCGAGCGCAGACGAAGCCAGAGTCGAGCTCGGACACGAAGTCAGAGCCGAGTCGTCGCCGCAGTCGAGTCGCTGTCGTTGTTGTTGCCGCTCTCGTTTGAGGACTAGGCCAACACAAGCACAGGCAGAGGGCAGAGGGCTGCTGCTGCTGGCGCTGCTGCTGGTGTCCTTCAACGTCCTACGATGCGTCGAAATGCCGATTCCAGTGGCGGCAAACGGCCCGCCAAACAGATGACAGGACACCACAGCAGACAGCAGACGGTGTCCCACATACCATCACACACCACCCACAATCCACACAGCCCACAACCCAGAACCCACAGCCCAGCAGCCAAGCAGTCGCTGCGTCACTTTCACCCATCAGCCTCACTTTCAATGGAGTGCTCGCTCTCTCCCGCTCTCGCACTCGCTCTCGTGTCAGTAGGTTACACGCATGGGTCCACTGCTAGAAGGTGGCGCAAACGAGAGGGAATCCAGGCAGATATGACACGATTACCAAAGTGAATAAGAAATTTAATAAACCAAAATTCAGAGGAAAGAAATTACTGTTTTTTTTTATATCCATGTAAATATGTGCAAGCATAGAAAATATAATAAAAATATATTTTTGCTGCAATATCATGAATAAGCAAAGCAATGATTAAATTAAAATATGATACGATTTTACAAAATGTTGATCACATTTTGCTCTAGTAAAGTAAGTTATATAAGTACTCCAAAATGAAAATTGAGAAAAGATTTGTGGCCTTAAATTATCTTTTAATAAATAATAAATAAATTATTTTTTTTTTAATTTAAATGGCATTACTACTGCGAATAAACTGACTGATATTACATATTCGGCAAGCCGCAAAACTATTTGGTCTATCAAAAATAAATTACTTTATACAAGTAATAATAATTTAAAAAAATCGCCAAGCAAACAATAATATTTAAAACAAAATTGCCAAGCTGATTACGAAAATATATGTATTTATTTTACTTTTGAGAAATCTTTAGCCTATTAAAATGATTAGCCTTAATACGAGTTCTTTGTTGCAAAATTCGCATAGTAACAACCTTCACGAGCAGTCACCATGGACACACACCATCGAGTTGGGACCCGCCACCTGCAGTTGTTGTCGCCGCCTCCCACATACCCTGCCCGCACAGCTCGCTCCTCCCCATTTTGTTGTAACTTTTGTATTTCACTTTCGGTGTTGCTCCTGTTTTTGGAGCTTGTACTTGCAGTTCCGCCAAGGGAGCAGGCACGGGAACAGTCGAAAGTGCTAAAGGGGGGCGGAGGCGGGGCGCGACGGGACTGGCAACATCTGCTGCGAGTCTTTTTCGCAGTGATAATCGCTAATAATGCCTCGTGTCCTCATTGAAATGAAAGTCCAGCAAATAAACAGGGAAAGGGGGCTGAACTCGCACAGAGAAGGACTATACGAACGGTCTGAGGCAATAATTTGGTTATCAAGCGTGAATAAATACAAACTCAGTTTATTTCTCAGTTGAAATCGGATCTCAAATGAAAGTAAAGTAAATAAACAGGGCAAAAAGGGGGCAGAATTGAAAACAATTTCATTGAAGTAGGCAAAAATTGAAAGGGACAGAAGGTCGAAACTGTAAGCTATTGTAAGAAATAATAACAATACTATACTTTGTTTATTATGTGTAAGTAGATGGACATTCCGTTAATGCCCCACTTGAAAGTAAATCTAAAGGAAAATTTAAGTAAATAAATAGGGAGAAAAATGAAGTATATATAATATATGAAGGGTATACATGTAGTTAAAAGGTGCACAAAGACGGGACTGTACTCAATGTTAATAAATATTTGTTGCGAGTAAATGAACTCTTAGTTTAATCTAATATTCTTTAAAGTTTCAGTAAATTATTAAAAATAAAGTGGTAAGCATTCAACATTGTTTTCATAAACGGGTGAAAGGTGTAGGCAAGTCGGAGTTGTAAGCTACTGCAAAAAATACTTTAATTATGTAAGATAAATTAGATTTCTATAGGAGACAAATTTAAGAATTTCACTCCTGATTGAAAAAATCAACTATTTTGGCTAATAAACCTTGAGTTTTATCAGATGTTGGCATTGTTTCTGATTGAATTCGTGCTATATACTCCGGATTGTTATCAGTGTACCTTAAATTGAATCTGTATTGAAAGTGCAGTAAATAAACAGGCAGGAGAACGAGTCCCGAAGTATATAGTATATATAGTCGCAGTAGCTGCGGTCTATAGCAGAAATTTAATTATCATAGACTTTCTTATACCTGTGCTTCTTAAAAGCGAATAGCAGCTGCTACAAGATACTCTCTCTCTTTAAAGGGAGGCCTTCCGAGAGACAGACAGAGGTGTCTCTCAGTAAGCCTCCCTCTGTCTTTCTCTCTCTTTAACAAAAAAAAATATCTCTCTCTCTCTCTTTCACTATATCTCTCTCTCTCTCTCTCTCTCTCTCTCTCTCTCTCTCTCTCTTTAAGTCTCTCAGTCTTTCTTTCAAAGTCACTCTCTATTCTTCTCTATTTTTTAAAGCCTCTCTCTCTCTCTTTCTCTGTTTGAAACTCACTCTCTCTCTCTCTCTCTCTCTCTTGTTTACTCTGCCTCTCTTTGACTTCATTTTTGCCTTTCTTTCTTTCTTTCTTTCTCTCCCTCTCTCTCTTTCGCCTGTGATCCATTTAATCAGCCTAACAGCTCCTTCCACGGCATCCACAGGATTTACGCTTATGCGAGCACTTGCTAAAACGCTGCGCAATAACTTGCCCCGCTTACCTCTGTGCTATATTGACCGTAAGCCTCTTAGCAATCAGCTCACCCAGTTCTGCGGCTCACCCGACTCTCCAGCTCCTCGCCGAGTGCAACCATTTAATTATGCATTCCAGCGCAGAACACACCCATGAGTCGGTACTCAGCGCCAGGCGAGGCGAATCCTTCAATAAACAAACGCTGCACCTGCAACTGCCTGCCCGCCATCCGCGCCCGCACTGGAGCTGCAGCACCTACATACTTCCTTTGTTCCAGTTCTGTTTGCACTGCTTGCGGTTGATGCTGCTGCTGCTGCTGCCGCCTTACTGCCTCGAGCTTGGTGACATGACGCGGGCTTCCATATTACCGAATCGAATAATTTATTAATTCCATTCTTTTGTGCAGTCTTTTGAATTGATGCGAGTTTCGTGGAATCCTTGGATTTCTATAGCGCAAGCTCAGCACAGCTAAAGCTATGTAGTATCAATTATATAGCTAGATAATTGGCAGAACTGCCTAAGGAAATAGTTTCGATGCATTTAAAAATTTATCATATTTGAAAAAAAATTAATTTTAGAAAAATTGTATGCTCCAAATTTCTCAGCATATCAATAGGGAATTGGATTTTTGTAGGACAAACTCAGCACTGTGAGAGCTCTATAATGTCAGCAATATTGAATTATAGCTGTGAAAATCATTTGGAAATTATTAACTTATTAAAAGAAATTATTTTTCAGTTTCCTAGTAAAAAAAAGAATCTATATAAATTTGTTAGAGTTTCTCAGCATATGAATAGGGAATTGACTTTGGATTACCATACCACTATATATAGCTGGGCAAATTATTTCGAAATCATTTAGTAGTTCTTTAATTTAATTTAATTTTGAGAAATTTTTTTTCAGTAAAAAAGGAAGAATCCAAATAAATTTTTATGAATTCGAATATTTTATGTTGAGTTGTTTAATAATTTGTAAAAATAATGGTTTTAAAAGTGTATGCTTCCAATTTTTAAGCGAATTAATTGGCATTTTTTGAGGATTTTCTTGGATTTTTAGGTGATAAACGTAGCATGAGCATATCAATTATATCGAATAATATAGTAGGATTGCCGAAGTAAAGCAAATCGAACTATTTCCCTCATTAAAAACTTTAATAACTTCTGTTAAAAAAAAAAATGGTTTTCAATACTGTGGAATATCTTCGATTTATATTCCACAGTATTTAATACCAAAATTTTTTTAGAAACAGAAGTTATTTATTTATTTTTATTTGTATTTTTAAAATAAATTTAATCAAACTATAATAATTATATAATTTCTATAAGTAGACATAGTATACTATAGAAATTCCCATTGAGTAATAAAAATTTAATAATTTTTGGGATATCTTATATAACCAATTTTCCGGGGTATCAACTGAGAATTGTGTCTGAATATAAACTCTGTAATATAAACTATTTCCAACTATAGCATGTTTGTCCAAGCAAATGACTTCCAACAATTTCCCCAACGATTATTTTAATAATTTAAAAAAATAAAAAAAATGTAATAATTTTTAGGATATGTTATATATTCCATTTACAGGGTATCAATTGAGAATTGTGTCTGAATATAAACTCTGTAATATGTAATAACATGCAAATGACTACCAATTTTTTCAACGATTAATTTAATAATTTGAAAAAAAAAAAAATGTTTTTGCAGAAAAGTTTCCAATTTCCCAGGGTAACAATTGTGAAGCTCTGCCAGCTGTACCTGGGCCTGGCCCAACCCGTGCTGAAGCCACTTGAGCGCACTGTGTGCGCCAAGAAGAAAAGGGAAAACTAGGACAAAGCAAATGCTCCGGCAGCTCCGGTTGCTTCGGCTCAGGCTCAGCCTCCGGCTGCTGCGCCTGGCGTGCTTTCAAGGCTCTATTGGTACGTAGTGCCGCTGTAAGTGGCATTAATTTGATGCTGCAGCTCTTATTCTTGTTCTTGTGCTGGCTGCTTGTGCGCCTGCAATAATAAATCAATTTTGAGTTCATTTCTTGCAGGGAATGCCGAGCATGTCGTGTGTCCCAGTCCCAGTCTCAGTCTCTTTCAAGGCCTGGGCGTTTTCACTTTCGGTTTCCAATTACACACGCACACACACACAGGCACACAGATAGCAGCGGATTTCTGCTCTGACCCTGACACCATTTCCATTGTCGTCGAGCACATGCCATTGACTCGGCTATGGCAGCTCTCCCTGCTGCTGCCTAAAAGACTTGCCGCTGAACTGTGATTAAAATAAAGTTTATTATCATTTGGTGATTTGATTTAAGGCTCTATCTTGTACGACATAAAACGACATTGAATAACAACAAAAATCGGCCCAATTGCGTTACGCTCTGCGACCCAATTCCAGCCTGTCTGGAACTGTAAGTGGGGCGCGCGAGGAACCACCTCGCTCGAGGCCTGGGATTATGTTTTATATGCACTGCACGGCGAGTTATCGATAACCCGATAACATGGAGTGCTAGGCGCATACTTAGCCTACTGTGTAAATTCTAGATGGTACAATTTTCACTAGAGAACATACTAAAGATTCGCTAATGGCCGAAAATTATGCTATGCTTTTTGTTTCTCTTTTTGTTTCTGTTATCGTTATCGTTATCGGTTTCATTTGGTTATTGAAGCTGCGTAATACTCGGGCGATCAGATCGGGGTCTGGCATTAACATTACTGGAGTACAAAATACGATAAGGACACGGGCTAAAGTAGAAGCAACTTAAAACGTAGTTCGGTCGCAGCGTCATTCCGGGTTTCCATTGCGCCAGCTGAAGATTCTTGCTTGGATTTGGAAAAGTTTTGAACTCTCGTGGAAATTCGTTTTGATTGGGGCGAGGGGGGGAGGGGGAGGGGAAACACGGAAGCACGCTCGACCGCTGTGGAAACCGCTCAGTTCTGCAGCGCCGCGCGCAGCAGACTGTCCAGGGTGAGTTGTATGGTGCCATTGGCCGCCGCCTGCAGCACGGACGGCGGCTTCGGCAGCGAGGGAAATGTGGGTGCGCCCACGCCCATGGGCGGCTCGCAGCTGCTGAGGCACTCCGCGACAGCAGGCTGAGCAGCAGGAGCGGCAGCAACCTTAGTTGAGGAGGAGGCGCAGGAGGAGGCAGAGGCGGTGGCGGAGCCGGAGGATGCTGTGCCCGTGTCCAGTACCAGCGACAGGTTGTTCGTGGCATTGCCCTTGCGTGGCGGCGATGGCGGCGTCAGCTGCGCAGGCGCCGCGCCGCTGCTCTGCTTGCCATTGGGCGTGCGCTGCAGCTCATCCGCCGCGGGTAGCTGCTCCAGCTCCTCGGCCTTCTGCTGCTGTGCAATGGCATTGTTCACCTTGTTCCACAGATTGCTGATGGTCGCATCCTTGCCGGCGGCTGCTGTGCGCTTCGCTATCTTCTCGATGAAGCTCTCGCTGACGCGGCACGCTGACGTCGTCGTCGTGTCCACCGCGTACTTCTGGCCGCAGTCGCTGCGCGTGTATGAGATTAGACGCGGCCGAATCTGCGGCCGCTCCGCCGGCAGCTCGGGCAGCGTGGCGGACACAGCGCGTCCCTGGCTGACCAGCTCGAGCATGAGGCGCCGCGTGATGCCCTGCACCAGCGGCTTCTTGTCCTCGGTGATGTAAGCCTCCCACTGCTTGGGCTTTGCCTCCTCCGCGGCGTGCAGCGTTGTCTGGCGCCGCAGCTTGGCGCGCATCGAGTCCACGGCGAGCTGTGCCGGCGTCTGTGCTCCGCTGGCGCCGTCCGGCTTGAAGCTAACCATGTCGTAGACAAAGTCCTTGTTCACAGCCTTGACGCGCTTGCGGATGGGGCGCTTCTCCACGCTGCGCTCGCCCGTGGAGTCGGGCGAGATTTGTGTGCGCGACTTGCGACGCTTCTTGCTGCTGGCCACGGCCGGCTCCTCCTCGGGCTCCTCCTTGACGACGACGACGGGCGATGGTGGCGCCGTCTCCGGCTGCGGCTCCATGGAGTTGAGTTTGGTGCGCTTCAGGCGCTTCTCGTACGTCTTGGGCGGCTCCGCCTCCACCGCCGGCTGTTGCTTGTCCAGCAGCAGTATGTCCCCGTCGACGTCGTCGCGCGAGTACTCGCACTCGTGCGTGGACACATACTGCTCGGTCAGCCGGTCGCGATCGCCCTCGATCTTGTGCGTGAAGCCCAAGTGGTTGACTATGTCGTAGCGGCGGAAGGCGCGATAGTCGCAAATAGTGCAGCCGAAGCGGCGGGCGCGATAGTGGAACATGGAGATGTGGCGCCGCAGGTTGCCCAGCGCATTGAACTGCTTGTGGCAGATCTTGCAGCAGCAGCGCAATTGCTTCTCGATGGGCACGTTGCGCTTCTTCTTCACCTTGTCCGCGCCGGACTGCTGCTGCTCCTGGCCCGGCTCCTCGGCGTCGGCATCGGCCTCGGCATCCGGATCGAGCTCATCCTGCTCCTCCTCGCTGGGCGAGACCTCATCGCTGCTGGACTCGCTCTCGGGCTGCAGCTGCAGCTTGTCCAGCGAGACAGTCTGCAGTGCGGGCGCATAGCTCTCGTTCTCGTGCTGCTCGGCAAGATCGGCAAACATTTGCTCGATGCCCGCACCGGGATTGGGCTGAGTCTCCTCCACAGCACTGGGTTTTGGCTTCTTGACGCTCGTCACGGGCGCCGGCTTGGCCAGCGCCTCCTGCTTGGCGCGACAGTTGAGCAGATGCGTGGAGAGCGCAGCGCGCCGCTCGAACGACTTCTCGCAGTAGATGCACAGCGACATGATCTTGCGGTGCTCCCCATTGGCGTCCGCAGGCTCCGGCACATTGCCGACAACATCGTCGGAGAGCTGCAGGCGCTTCAGCTCGCGGCTGGGACCCTTGGGCTGCACATCGCCCTGCTGCATGCGGCGCTTCAGTATGGTGTTGCGCATCATGCGTATGCGTCGCGTGGGCTTCCTGGAAGTGGAGGAGACAAATGAGAGAGACAATTCGAGCTGGGAGAAGCAAGCTGCAGCTACTTGTGATCCTTGGATAGATGACGTATGACCGCGGCGGCCTGTAGAAAGGTCAGAGAACAGGCCGGACACTGGAACACAAAGGCCGAGGACGAATGATGCTTCTGTATGTGCAGCTCGAGCGTTTTGTGCGTCTGGAACGTCAGATTGCCTGTCAGTGGGTATAAGAAAGAGCAGTCAGCGCCTGCTAGGCAAATCGAACTGTCAGACACTTGCATATCTCGCAGAAGATGTTCGTCTCCGTCTCGTCGCTGATGGACTGCTCGGGCGTCTCGGCGGAGTCGCTGCCACTGGGCCGCTCGTACTGGTGGTGCGTGGTCAGCGCCTTGCCGTCGGGCCCGACAATTGTGTGTGCCGCATTGAGCATGTGGTGCACCTCATTGATCTCCGTCTTGATGCTATCCTGATCATGCTCCACCTTGATGGTCTGATAGACCGCCTGACTGGACGTGGGCACCGACTCCAGCTGCAGCACTGGCGTTGTCTTGCCAGACGGCGCCTTCTCCCGTCGCAGGCGCTCAATGACGCCGCTCAGATCCCGCATGCTGCTGCGCATGGAGCGTGCCTCGCGCGGCACGGGCGAGCAGCCAGTGCTGCGACTGCGCAGCATATGCTCCAGCTGCTCCTGCGAGCCGCCACGTGTTGCCGCCTGTATAATCATGGTGGAGTTCTGATCCTACAAAGCGAGAAGTGAGAGCGAGCATTAGACCAAGCAGTGACAGCACTGTGAGGGCTGCATGGGCGACTGGCTTTACGGCCGACTCACTGTGTGCCGCGTGTTGTGGCTCTGGTGGCGTGCGCTGACGCAGCAGAAGACACGCTTGTGGCTGATGAAGTTGGCCAGGCTGCGGAACATGTTGCGGCAGACATTGCACTCGTAGATCAAGCTGCACTCCTCGCTCAGCAGGCGGCGCACCTGCAAGGTGAAGGGAAGAGAATTGCTTAGTACTGTAGCAGAGAGGGGTAAGTGTTGGTGGGGGGAGGGGGGGTTGACTTGTCTATTGATTCCTTGCATGCCGCCATTTTTATTTTGCTCCAGCAGCACTCCATGCCTGCAGCCAATGGGGTCACGTACGCAGCGCCGCACCAATACATTGACAGCTGACAGCTTACCTCGCTGGTGCCGTTCTCGTAGGCGCGCCGCGCCTCTTCGAAGCCCGTGTGCGCCGTGCACAGTGGTCGCTGCAACAGGCTCAGATCGCTGCCGTTGCCGCCACTGCCACCGCCGTTGTCGATTTGTTGTGTATCCGAATTGCAGCGCGAGTTACGCTTCTTCATCGTGCCTGCCTGGCCGTGCCGTGCCTGCCGTGCTGCCAGCTTCTTGCAAACGCACGCAATTTAAGTGGGCTTTTCACTCTGCTCTTTTCACGCTCTGCGCACGCATGTGCGTCTGTCTCTCACACTGTTTCGTATTTCGACCTGTTCAACTGCGTTTTCCCAATTTACACCTGCATATTGCACATTTTCCGTGCAATTTTCGCCTCAATTTGTTCTCGCTGTTATTTGCAGAGAGAGAGAAAATGTAACTCGCCCAACACTATGCTCGTTGAGCGGCGTCTGCGCGCGTTTGCCAACACCAACACCACGCACGACCATCGATACATACGCGCTATCGATATTTGAGCCGTGTGCGATTGCTTGGCGCGCATTTGAAAATGCAAATAAAACAATTCTGCAGCTTATTTTGTGTATATTTTAGAGGTTTTTTATTTGCTCAAGCTTATTGTTTGTTGTAGTTGTGTTGTTGTTGTTCACATTTCTAATAAATTGCTTGTTGAATTTGATTTAACTAATGCTAGACAAAATTAGTGTGTTGTTACTTGATTATTTCGTGGTATTTTATTTATTTGATTTATTGTAAAAGCATTGTTCATAAAATAAAGTGGAGTAATATTCGTTTTGCACTGCAGTTGACCGTAGTTGAAGCTTGGTATGTTTACAATTATCATATATGTTTTCGAAACTCAATATACCTAGACTTGGAGATACACTTGATTTAATTGTAATTATGAAAAATATGCTCGGTATTTGTATTTGTATTTGTATTTGGTGTAAATAGCGTGTGGCTTATCATATCCTCATATCGTTCGTACGAGCGAGCACAGTGTAACAAGCTGAGATTTCGCAGTGCCTGCCGCTAATGTTATGTAAATACGATCTCTTACGATTTGTATAAAGGTTAAGGTAATGCGTTTATCTTTAGTAAGGCACTAGCTACACGCCGGAGCGTGCAGCTACTGACTACGACACATCGATCGATGCTTCCTTCCTGCTCCCCGCTCAACCTCAACGTGCGACCAAAACTTTAAAGCTTACGTGTACAATAATTTCATTTAGCGTATTCTTTTCACTTAGTATTACTTTCACTTGCAGCTAATACAGCTCAACTACTAGACCGCCTACTAAAGATAATATATAGGTGTGGATGTGAGTGGGTAGGTAGGTAGTACGAGCAGCTTGATAGCGAGACTATGCGACAAATTTCGATGGTCGGGGGCTTGACTGAGTTATTGATAGGTTGGTAAGTCGGTTGCTTGGTAGGTTGGTAGGTCGTTTGCGTGATTCTTGATTCTTGATACTTGTTGCTGATAATTAACTGTGTATATAGTTTACTGCACTTTAGGGGGCATAATACAGCTAGTTATGGTAGGTAATACACACACACACTTGTCGCTTCTTTAACAATATCTCTCTCTAACCTAGAAATATATGTAGCGTTGTTATAAGGGGAGAGAGATAGAGAAAATTAGAAAGTTTGGTATAGTTAGCGCTCGTGTGTCTAAGTTCTCAGTACTACAAGTACTAAGCAGTATTGTTGTTGTTCTTGTTTTGTTGTTGTTGTTGTTGTTTTTTTTTTTTTTACTAAAAGCTATGTTTAATTTGTATTTTAATTTAAATTTTAATTTTAACATGACAGCTACATACAAAGTTGGGAGTACTTTCCATCCGATCTCTGTCATCGTATGCACAAGCAGTTATGGTAAAATGTTGTATCAAAATTCTCTATCAGTGTGAGTGTGTATGTGTGTATATGTGTGTGTGTGTTCTTGTAGTTTACAGGCAGTTGTTTGGGGGGGCACATGCATTGCGGGACTGGCGACTACATATAGAGCAAGTATAGACAAGTGCAGGATGACTGCTATGCTAGGCTATGCGTGTAGTATTATTATTATTATTATTATTATGTAATCAACTCTATTTATTTGGTTTCAACCTAAAACTTTCAAATTAATTTCTTCATATATTTTGCTTTTTAATTCAAATAAAAACCTTCAGGTTTCTTGTTCGTTCGATTCATGTTGTGTGTGTGTGTGTGTGTGAGTGTGTGTTATGACAATACTATGATAGTTGTGGGACTTGTGACAGTGAGATTCGCATTCTACTTAATCACATAAAAGATAAAACTCGATTAACAAATCATAAATTAGGCATAAACTAAATACAAAAATTCACAAAATAAATGTACACTTAAATCGAAACGAAATAAAAGCTAGACTTATGCAGTAGCGAGCAGGGCGATGTTCTGAATGAGTAACTTAAATATAGGAATAGTTTATATATTTCATATAATACATAAGGCCTTGCTTGGGGGAGTCGAACGAGTCGCTTGCGATGCTTAACATATACAAAAAGATGTCTGTGTGTGTGTGTGTGTGATGTGTGTGCCACATACAGTTCCTCAGAATGCATGAAGTGTGATGTGTGTGTGTGTGTGAGTGGTGTGTGTGTGTGTGGTATGAACATATGCTGCACATATGCGAATTTCACTTTAGAGTCTCTTTCCGTCTTTCTGTGTCTTTCGAGTTCTGTTTCTGGGTTTTTGATTGATTCGATTTTTACATTATGTGGTTCAATGTGCTGGCTGGGTTTAGTTCAAGAACTTGGCTACTGTTAACATGATGAGGTTGGCCAACATGATGCAAATGCTTGATTCTGGCAAATAACTACCTCCGCTGACCACAATGTCCTTCTCCTCGAAGAGCGGATAGTCGATGACATGGATAATGCCGTTGGTGCACTCCACGTCCGGGCGATAGACATTGATCTTCTTGTAGTTCCACAAGATCACATAACCTGCAATCGAGTGGAAGGTTTAGTATCTGCTCTATGGCTGTATGGCCGCGCCTCTAAGGCTCTAAGGTGAGTTTGTTTTTTGTATGACAATGGCCAGTTTGATGGCTGTGGTGGGTTTGTGCGGTGGATTGACAAACGACAACACTCACCAGTCCATTCGTGACTAGCCGACTCATCGTGTAGATCTTTAGTTTTGATTAGTTTTGATTTTGGTTGGGTTTTCGTTGCGGTTGAATGCAAAGCATGAAAGCAGCAAAGTTAGTACACAGATTGTGGCACCAATCGAGCAAGGCTCATTTTGGGACAGGGAGGGGTTTGGGGATAAAGGGATTGCCCTAACCACTTGCTAACAATACTTACGTCCAGCCTCCTCCTCCACCTTGACTATGAGCGAGTCACGGTATGTGGGCAGCACCACCGAGTTCGACTCCAGCGACATCTGCACCAGATCCTTCATGGTGTACGCATGATCCGCAATCACAAGATGACGTTCCAGTAGGTTCTTCGACTGCAGAATGCAGTAGTTAAGCAAATGGATGTTCGACTCGCTCTTGGCTAAGTACTCACGTGGTAGGAGAAGTCCTGCATGAAGAGCTTCTTGTGCACCGAGGGATAGTCCAGCTCGGTCTTCTGCCAGCCCTTGTCGCGGGGCACGAAGTACGTGTAGCGGCGCTGCGTGTTGTTCAGCTGATCGTTGAAGTGCGAGAACTGTCCCATCCTGAAGGTGTCACTGCAGGTAGACAGAGAGAGACATGAAGAGAGCTGAAGAGAGTGCTGCATTTCCTTTTAGCTTACCTCATCATGGGGTCTGTCTCCAGCTTGCCCAGCACAGTGGTGTAGGGTACGCCAAGCACACGATCAATGATGTGCACATATCCATTGGTTTGCGCCACATCCGCCTGCAGCACGGTGGCATTAACGCCGCCGCCTTCGACGGTGACCACTGCATCGGATCCCTCGCCCTTGACGTTGAAGTACAGGAACGTGCGATTGTTTACTGTGGGCACCTGGGCAATCTGCTCGGAGAGACAGAGAGAGAGAAGTATTCATAAGGAAATGTCTGCCAAATATTTTTGCGCTTAGCACTCACCATGTTGGCATTCTTCTGCCTGATCTTCTCGACATTCAAACGATCCTTGATGATGTGCATGTTCAGTATATCCGTCATGCGCTTCTTATCCCTGCAAAAATACCAGATAAGTTTAGAATTTCCTTTACAGTTTTCGGTTTGCACTTACCTGACAATGTTGTTGACCGAGGACACGTTCCAGGCCTCGTTGCTGGGCGCCAGTATGGTCACCTCGGACAGGTTGTTGATGCCCTCGAGCACAGAGCCGCCTGCATCCATGATCACCTCGTAGAACTGACGTAGTGCGCCATTCTCGCTGTTCTCCTTTAAAATACAAACAAGCCGCATTAGTTTACTGTACCAACAGGCATACAAAATGAAATGATAAGGCAAACACGTGTTTATCGAGTGGGGGAAGGGACGCTCAAGCTTTCTAGGGGAAGGAGAGAGTGTAGCGCATGAGGGAAATAAAAACGTGAGCCAATCGCTAGATGTATATGTATGGGGAGCTCCTACACTGTGCGAGATTTGCGGGTAAATTTAGAACTTGCGCTCAGCTGAACACAATCGGAATAATGCATGAAATGATCAAGGTGAATCTATGCGTCAAATGTGCGGTCCAAGAGGGGCAAAGGTATGATCATGGTTGTTGTTCTTATAAAGTTACTTACGGTCAGAAACTATATCGGGTGGAGAAATAGTGGAAGCAGATTAAAGAACATTAAAACGTGTTTGTCATTTCAAAATTGGACAGTTCCATTGTAGTATAGTAGTATAGTGTTTGATGTGTGTGTGTGGTTCGTTTAAAAGTTGTTTATTATTATATGTCAGGAGTTGGGGTTCCGCGAAGTGTGCAAGTTCCGCCCGGAGTTGGAAAAACGTTTGAAATAAAGCATTAGGGAAATTGAGTTTATTTTAGGGAAAAAGTATTTGAGTATTTGTCAAGCAGTTTGGATTCTTTATATACAGTTTAAATTATTTTCTAGGAGCGTGCAGCGAGACAAGAAATACTAATCACATTGTGGATCAATGGGGCGAACCGGAACACACGGAAAAGTCTCAGGACTGATAAAGCCGCCCTATACGTATTATGGCACAAATCTAGCATATACTAATGTGGGCAAAAAGTAAGGTGAATATTTTTGTAAAGTCAAAATTCTTTATTTATTCTCCTAAATCAATTTCATCCTCTTCAAAGTAATCCCCTCCCGATAAAATACACTTATGCCAAATGCACTCTTGATCGTTTGGTAAACAAAAGCGTAAATATAGTACTAATACTGACATTGGCATGAAATTCCCGCCAAATGTCAACAGTCCTGCCAACTCGAGAAAAAAAGAACTAGTTCGCCATCTCAAGCCCGCGAATTTTAAATTGAAAATTCACCTTACTTTTTGCTCACAGTAGTAGAAATTTTTTCAACTCTTTTTTCAATACTTCAGTCGAGATCCATTTAGATCCACAAGCTTCCCATACGAATCGCACATGCAGGCAAACAAAAAGGCAAATCATACAAGACAAACGCTAATTACTTTAGACACAAGATTTAATTACCTTGAACGACTGCGCGATCGAGTCGATCGTTAGCCAAGTTTGGTCAATTGGAGAGTGTTGCGGTACGTGAGCGATATAGGGGTATTGTTTGCATGTACGAGAAACAGAATATAGAGTAAAGCCGGTCAGTAATACGAATATGTGAATGGGGAGGCATGGAGAAATACAACGAAACACCAAAGAAACAGTAAAATTGCGAGAACGTAAAACACAGAGATGGGTCGATAGATATATGTAGTCAATGTACATGGTCGGTACTAGCGTGATTTATGGTTAACTCAACCATCACGACAGCATCGGAGATTGATATAGTTCTGCGAGTCTAGCATGGAGTTATGTGTATGCTGAGCTACAGGTACAGAGCTAGAGTTAGAGTGGGAGACAGACGATCAAAGCATGCCTGATGACAAGCTGAGCTGAAGCTATGAATGGGCAAGAGCTCGAGCCAATTACGCACAATTTTGTACAAGGAGGAGGGATTCATGATGAATGACAGCGATCTCTGATGTGGCCCAGTGCAAGCAATTTCTTTTGAAATTTAAATTCTTGTCTGTTTTCAAAGTCAAGAAATTCGCTTGCAACTGATCGATCGATCGATGTGAGAGCTGCAGTTGGAAAGCAAGTTTTTTTTTTTTTTTTTTTTTTTTTTTTTTGCCAATTTTTGTCGCTTGGAAACCGCAGCTGAACATGGGTGTAGGCGAGCGATTTGGTTGAGTAGTAAATTTACATAAATTACATTGCTTTGCATTTGGTTTTGGTTTTGTAGGATTTCGTTGGCAATACTTACATTACACCCAAAATTTTTTTAAAATAAAATTTATATTTTAAAAATTATTTTAAAATAAAATTTTGCTTATGATTTTGCATGGAACCGAACGAGGCGAATCGAACTACTTATCAACTGTGTGCATCGAGCAAAGTTCAAAGTTCAGCGTCAGGTTCAGTCCTGGCTGCAGCGCTCTGAACATTGCTCTTATCTCTCTGGACAATTCAGTTCCATGCTAAATCTGACTTTGGGCTTTCGTTTGGCAGTGTTTTTTTTTTTTTTTTTTTGGCGTTTAAAGATCAAGCGTCGCTTTATGATCTACAGACCTAAGTATTTCTGTATGTGCATGTGTGAGAGTGTTTCTGTGTGTGTGTGTGTGTGTGTGTGTGTGTGTGTGTGTGTGTGTGTGTGGCGCAACTGATTATTTTGGTTTGGCTTTGCATAGAGTAGAACTCTGAATATGGTGCATCCCTGGCCGAGCAGCTCAGCTAGATGCAAAGCAGTTGGCAGAGCGGAGTTTGCTCTCTCACTCTCTCAGTACTTTCTGTTCAAGTGTAAGCCTCTTTTCTGGAGCCGGAAGGCCCGGACCATGCCTATTTACCTGCAGGAACTGTGTCACCGTCGAGTCGATGATCATCAGCGGGCGGTGGATCAAGTGCACCACGCCGTTCTTCACCGGAATGTTGGCCTTGACTATCTCGGCCAGCACCACGCCCTTCTTGTGCGTTGCATCCTCGGAAATTGTATTCGACTTGACATACACTGCAAAAAGTATTATAGAGTGTAAGTATATATATATATAGGAATGCTTATGCCATGCATACTCTTGCCATCCTTCTGCTTGAAGAAGCTGACGGTGACCTTGAGCAGATCCTCGAAGGCCGCGGAAGTCATGGGATCGTCGTGCGGCGCGGCGGCAGTGAAAATGACAGTGTTGGGTATAACGTGTCCATCGATGATCTTCGCGTCCACCAGGCCACTGCGCGTAGAAGACTGCGGACATATGTACAAATTAGAAATTATCTATGGCGCACAGTGGAGTGCAGGCAGCAAACCTTGAAGCCCGCATCGACTGGCATCAGGAAGGTGTGTGCGCCGGGCGCATGGTAGAGCGACTCCTTCTTCACATATGTCACGCGTGAGCGATAGGTGCGCAGATCGTGATTGCCCAATTTATACTTGTCGGCATCGCGCATGAACTGCATGGCATCGATGTTCGCCGTCTCGGCCTTGGCAACCTTGGGCAGCAGTGGCTCCAGCACCTCGTCGATGATGTGCATGACCTGCGGAAATGAAATTTAAATATAAATATAAATTATAATAAAAATAATATTGCTGCTGCTCACCTGACGATTGCCCAGGTGATTGGTCAGCTCGACGCTGAGCGAGGGTATAATCCGTGCGTTGTTCACGAACGTGTCCCCGTTGCGGTTCCTTGTGATGTACAACGGCGGATTGCCACTCATGTCCGATGACACACTGCTACCGAGCTGATCTTTGTTGAACGCAGCGGTGGCTGCAGAGAGAGAGACACAAATTGATCGTTATTTGCATGATTCAATCGCAGCAGCAGTTGCCACTTACTGATATGATAGAGCACTTGGGGCGTGCCATTGTAGCGCTGGAAGGCCTCGTTTGTCGGCACGAAGATGGTGCAGGGGCGCCACGAGAGCGTCAGATTGGCCACCGGCTCCTGCTCCAGCAGGCTGTAGAACTGTAAGCATAGCAAATGGAACACACGTGATTAAAGCTCTGACTCTACAGCACAGTGTAGGGAACACAACGAAACGAGAGCAAACGGAACTTCATGCGCAAAACGTGTAGTATGAGGGGGGAACTTGGCCAATTCCATGGCAACGTCAAACAACCCAAAAAGGTTTATTGCACCAATTACATAAGGCGGTACAGTTTGTTGTCCTACACACACACACACTCACACGTAGCTGGAATGGTGCGTATGTCCCTATTAGATAAAAGGCATGCAGCCGGCTGCCTTGATGTTGCCTGATGGAAATGCATTTTCCGGGCGCAGCTACTACTACTAATACTACTACTACTACCCTCGACGAGAAGGGGTCAGGTCGGTCAGTTGGCGTGCACCACCACCACCTGCCGGGCGACACATGCAACCATACACTTTGCGGCTTCACAACGTGGGCAGGGCACGCCCCACTGCACATTCTGCGCCAGCTTTATGAGTGCGGTGCGATGCTTGTGTTATACCAAAATGCCATACACAGGCAAACACACACACACAGATACACACACACACACACACACACACACACACACACATGTCTCTATGTCGTGTTCCTCTTTGTTTCGCTCGACCGTGAGTCACCTCGATTTCACTTAAAACGCTACCCTGCCTGCCACTTCCCGCTCTGGTACTGCCCCTACTCGTATGTATCGTTGGTATCTTAGTTTCGGCATCGCCATCCCATTTTGAAATTGGAGAAGGCAGCAGTTGTTCGGGTGTCCCTAACGTGGTCCTGCGCTGTCGCCATTTACCGGTTTCCACTTCGCTTTCCCTTTCCCTTTTCGCTTATCTCGCTGGACTCCTCTTAGGTAGAGGCAAGTGAACTGTGGCACGATAGCCGCAGGTATGACTATCTGCCGTGTCAGACTGCTTTGAAGCTATTAGCAGGGAATTCGATTACACGAACTCTACTTCTTCGTAATGTTTTAGGAATATTATAGAGCTATGAAAGCTGCTTCGAAATGCTATAGATACAGACATTAGCTTAAAAATTCTTTTACCCATATATTTCGTGAGAACATAAGATATATCAGAGGTAAGCTTATTCTAGAAGCTATCAGGTTTTTAGCTTATAATTCAATTATTTAAACTCGATTTAGATAAGTATAAGTATAAGTATATCATACTATTGACAGTTTGCATTTTTAAGTAGAGTTTACTACTGTGGGCAAAAAGTAAGGTGAATATTTTTGTAAAGTCAAAATTCTTTATTTATTCTCCTAAATCAATTTCATCCCCTTCGATGTAATCCCCTCCCGATAAAATACACTTATGCCAACGTTTTTTCAAATCCTCGAAACAGGCCAAATAGTCCCTTTCCGGTATAGCCATTATCATCTGTTCACGTCGATGGTCGTCCGGAGCGCTCCAAGTCATCAACACGTTCCCGACCCTCTTTGAAGTCTTTGTAACACTTATAAACATTTTTCTGGGACATGGTAGAATCACCAAAGGCCATCCCCAAACTTCCTCAACGTTTCCGCAGCCGAAATTTCATTCCGCAAACAAAATATGATGGCACTGCTCTGCTCAATTAAATCAGACATTGTATAAATCGCCAAATGCACTCTTGATCGTTTGGTAAACAAAAGCGTAAAGATAGTACTCATACTGACATTGACATGAAATTCCCGCCAAATGTCATCAACAGTCCTGCCAACTCGAGAAAAAAAGAACTAGTTCGCCATCTTAAGCCCGCGAATTTTAAATTGAAAATTCACCTTACTTTTTGCTCACAGTAGTATGTACCCAAAAATGTCCTATTTCCTAGTACCATCAACAATTGCGCAGATTTTATGGTTTTGTAGCTTATATCAAGAAATTGAAAAGATTCGATTACTCAAATTTTATTGCTATATAAGGCATTTGTAAGGGTAGTTCGTACTTCTCTGTAGAGCATACATACATATCATATATGGTAGTTGAGCATGCCTATCATATCGGCAGTGCGCATCTTAGGCGATTTGCACAAATTCATTTCAAACTATGAATATCATTAAGATAGAGTTGTCCTGGCAGGGCCATTGCACTCCCCTGGGAAAGCGCTCGATAGCAATTGCCCGAGAGCACTTTCCCTTCTTAACGCCTCCTTCCCCGACCCATCGAACAAGTCGAGGGGTTACGCATTCAAAGGCAACACTCTTTGCAACCACAAGTTGCCGTTCCCTTCGGGTTATTTGAAAATGCATTTGATTTTCACGAACACCGCGTGGTGCCGTTGAACCCTGACCAAGTCGAGGGATGGGAGGTCGTCGTAGAGGTGGGGGGAGGGCGGACAAGGGCATCGGCATCGGCACTATGAGTCAGACCGAGTGCCAGACGGCGGTGCAAACAAATTCGGCTAATGCACCATGGGACAGAGATATTGCAACCACCCGGCCACGCCCACGCCCACACACACACACACAAACACATACACAACCCTTATTTGAGTATATTAACAAGTTTCGAAATTAAGGCAAAAACATGTAACGTTTTTCTACTCGAACATAGTATTATAACAGTTGTTGTGTTGAGTGTTGTGGTTGTTGTTTTGGTTGTTGTTGTTGCAGCTTACCCTAACTGGCATAAGGCGCCTGAACGATTTGGCAGTGCTCTGAAAGAGAGAGAGAGAAGAGAGAGAGAAAGAGAACCGCTGACAGTTCAAATTTTGTTGTCCATTTTGGTGTCTGTGTTCGAGTTCTTTTTTTTTTTAGCCAAATATATTTGATTGTCCTAGTCGGGGAACGAGCTACTAATCGACGTGTAGGGTGTGTGTATGCTATGTGGTATGTGCGTGTGTATGAGCTTATTAGCTGGACGAATGCATTGCAGCATTTCGCGGGTTTCGCTGGCCCTGATCGACAGCTGATCACTACTAGAAGATTGGGTCTAACTCGACGGGCAAAGCAGGGGATGGAAACCTGACAACATTTGGACTTTTCAGAGTGTTACCAGCAGCATAGAAAATATTGTTATATTGAGGAAAATTCGTCATTCTCATTTTACTGCACTTTCATTGTAATTTTTCGTAATCATCATTACGGATGCATGATGCATGTGCCTTACTCGAATTTAATTGGAACAAATTATGCAGATGGTTCAGTTTCAGCTTTGGCTTCAGCAACCCCTCGAGTTGTGTCTTAATTGGTGTCGAGCTGAAGACAGACGTGGCCGAAGACCGACTGCATCGCATGCCGGGATCTAATGCAGCTGTATGTAGGCTCTCTCCATTAAGGTCATCCACTCATTCAACATTCAAGATCCAAGATCCAACACACAACGTGCCTCACGCCCCATGCCCCAGGCCTCACGCCTCACGAGTCGTTATTCTTGCTCGGAGCGTGAAGCTGTTCTCGCATTATCTTGAATTAAATTTAATTGAATTCGATTCTGGCTGTGTATGTATATGTGTGTGTGTGAGTCTGTGTGTTGTTGTGCCGCTCTGTGCCTAGGTCGATCCACCCACAATACAATTTGTCCCCGTCGTCTCGCGTGGCACGATTGCAGTCAAAGGTTAAAAATTATAATGAAAATGATGAACAGATGATGACGTCGACAGCAAACTGGATGCACACGACAGGAAGTCGGGGGTCAGCACTGAAGGTTAAGCAAACGGGAAAGGCAAGCCAGAGCAGATCTTCGGTTTCAGCCCCACACACACACACACACACATGCATGCATGTAAATGAGTTTCGATTGAAATTTCACTTGAGACAGCGAGGAATTTGTGGAAAATTGGTCTGCTTTTCCTGGAAAATTGTGCAGAAGTTTCGATTGCAATGGGGGCAGCACAACTACTACTACTACTACTACTGCGCTCTGCAGAAGCAATAATAACATTATGTTAATTAAGCATATTTGATTGAAGCCACCTCCAATGGGCTGCATATTTCACCACGGCCAAAGAACCCCATAGTCAACACGCTCTGTTAAGCTGTGTTGGAACTAGTCTGCTGCATAAATACATATGCAAAAATATGTGTGTATGTATGTATGTACATGCTTGTAGTTATTGCATTTCTCACTCCATTGTGGCGACAATTACGCCATTACAGGTGGGACACATGCATGTCTGTGTGTGTCTTTGTGTGTCTTTGCTCGCACGCTTTCTTTTCAATTGTGAAATTTTTCTTGGTTTTCAAAATGCTCACAACAACAACTACAACCACAACTATTTTTGGGCATTAAATGCTTAACAGAGTAGAACGACAGACGGGCAGACAGTTGGCCATTTGTTGTTGTTGTTGTTATGGGCAGCCAACCTTTAATGGCTTCTGACTTTTTACACTTTTATTTGTATGTGGTCCGCATGTGTATGTGTGTGTGTGCGTGTGCCTGTCGTTGTGTGAAGGTGTAAAAAGGCAGAGCAGCAGGCAAACCCTGTTAAATAGCTAGGAAAACTGTTATGCTCAGTCGACGTCGACGGCGACGTCAACGGCCGGCACTTTTGTTGTTGTTGTTGCTGTTTCTGCTTCCCTGCCATGCATAATTCATTTACTTTTTGTTACCTTTACATAATGGGTTCAACGTGCATAGCAAATGTGATGGACTTTGGACTCTCTGGCTGGACATCTTGGCTCAAATATTATGCTTATTCACCACACAGCAACAACAAGTGCAGCAGAAATGCCAAAGGTCAAGGACGTATGCTGCTTGGCAGCCTGCAACTACCTGTGTGTGTGTTGCTATCTCGTTCTCTCATTGCGCACACTGCCGTGCCAGCCAGCCTCTCTCCCTGTCCCACTCGCACTGGCATGCCCAAGGTTTTCGCTTTCAAGGCCAGGCTCAACCCAAATGTGTCAATGTGTTTCTAATTACATATGTATGTAGGTGTTTGTGTGTGTGTGTTGGGACGAGCGAGAACCTGCCAAAGAGTCTACTACTGTGTGTGTTCTACGCGTGGAAGGGGGCAGAGCGGGGGTATCATAAATATTTACTTAGTTGTTGTTGTTGCTCTCGCGCGCTCTGACTCACCTGTGACAATTCCGGATCATCGCGCAGCTTGTCCAACAGCTCAGCGCCCGCTGCATGCGATGCACAGCAGCAGAGCAGCAGCAGCGCTGCCACGACGCTGCGCCCAGCACTGTACGCAAACATTTTTACAAGAACGGCACACACACACACGCGCACTTGTTTTCGCGACTCTCGAGGGTTGGCAGTATACGTTACTGTGTCTGTATGTGTGTGTTTGGCTGAGCGCGCGTCTACGATAAATATATCTGCAATTGAAACATACACACACACACTTAAGTTATGCATACAACGAGGCAGCGAGTGCAACTGTGACTGAGACAGCATTCACCACCGGCAAACAGCCGCCCTTTGCCTGAAACCCACCACACCCCCGAAAAGAGCTGACAGCATTAACATAAACAGAGCAGCAGCAGAGGCTGCGGCAGCGCTGCGACAGCGACTTGACTTTGAAACTCTGCAGATACCATGCATGCATACAGATGCACACAAGCACACACATACAGACTCACACAGTCGCACGCATGTACACACTTGCAGAAGTTCGCAGAAATTCGCATGCCAAACAAATACCGTTATGTCACATATAATAACAAGCAGAGGCTGAGGCAGAGCAAGCAGCAGCGGGGAAAAGAACAAAAAAGCAGCGCTTAGCTGTGCTTATTGTATATTATTTTAGCTACGTTTCTCTTTTTTTCTCTCTCTCTCTGCTTCTCTTTTACTGTTTCAATTATGGACGCGTCTTGCTTTCTGCTGCCGTTCGCACTGCGGCTCAATAAATAAATAAAATAACATCATTCTGCTGTTCTGCCGTTCTGCAAATTCAAGGAAAACTGCGAGGGTCTCTCGAGGAGAAGCCCAAACCAACTGGAATTGGAATTATGCAATGCGTCGTCGTCTCTGGGCAACCGTAACACACTTTTTTCGCCAGTCTCGGGGAAAATTGATTCTCGTTTTTGGTTGGGAAAAGCGAGCAGAGTTCTGCTGCTGACGCCTTTTGTTGTTGTTTTTTTTTTTTTTTTTTTTTTACAAATCGGGAGCAGCAGCAAAAAATCTATACTAAGCTATAAGGCTGGAGCCACACCACACGCACCTACACAGTCAGCAGCGAAGCACAAAAACACACGCCACGCTTCAGCGTTGTAATAAGACTAAGCCGAGAACAGGTTTGTGCGAGAGAGCGCGCCGTTCATAACAGTGTGCATTGAGCTTAACAGTGCGCTGTAAGGCCATAGCAGCGAACAGTGCAGTTCTCTAGTATTTAAGTTGCAATGCATTGAAATGAGTTTAGTACAAAATTAATATTATATTGTAGTGCTGTTGTAAAGTAGTTTAAGTAATGTTAAATTAGTCACTTATTATGCTAATGAATGACAATGAATTGGGCGGAATTTGTTCAATGCACTACAAATTCAAATATTAACTGTCTACGGAGCGCCAGTTAATATAAGCGTGAGTGTTGGTTAACAGCGCGAGCACAAAATGTTATTAGTATTTTTATTTGCATATATCGATATGTTTTTCGATATTTCTGTGCAGCGCAGCGCGGTAATTTCAAATTAAATTTAACTTTGTTTATTTTTATTAGTTGCATGTGATTTTGCTCGTTCAAGCACAGCAATTAATATAAATATTTAAATAGATGCTATTAAATAGTGGAATGCAGACACTTTAATAGCAATAACACTGGACAGCTGCGGATTTTACTGCAGTTTAATTGATTGGCAGGTATCAAACAGCTCAAAACCGTTGATAGCACTATTGATTGATTTTATTTAACAAATAATATATAGTTTTAGAGAAACTACATGTTTTTGAATTATTTTTTGTTTTTTTACACAGAAACTGTTTCAAATTTGTAACGTACATTTTGAATGGCTGAGTAAAGAAGAAGCATGTATACAGCTTGCAACACTGGCTGAGCGCAATCAGCTGTTTGCCAGCCGTCAGCTGTGTGTTGTATAACTACCCTGGAAAACATTTCGATCGGAATGGCATGCGCTCGGAATTATCTGCGTGTTTTGCAAGGTAAACATTTATTGACGCGCAGCATAACCATGGCATCCGCGAACCGCGCCAAGGAGGTCGTCGAGCAGCTGAAGGAGACGAATCCCTACTACGGCAAGTACGCCGACAAGATTGCCAAGATGCAGCAGACCTCGGCCGAGGAGTTTCTCGATCGCGTCGAGCGTGTGCTCAATCCCATCAAGGATGGCAAGAGCCAGTCCAGGTGAGTGCGCATGAAGTACAGCTATATATATATATAAATTATACTAAGCCTTTGTTCTGCCATAGATCCTACTCGGAGATCTTGAACCCCAAGCAGAAGCTCGCCCAGGAGCAGGCCGAGCTGCCGCACAAGCAGCTGCAGGACATCATGAAGCTGGAGCTGATTGCCGACAAGGACGCCGAGGAGATATCGAAGATCTGGATCGAGTACCACAAGACCAAGGATGTGCTGGCGGCCACGCTGACCACGGCACAGTACGAGACGCTGACGGCACGCGCCAAGGAGCATCCGATATTCCTGCTGCCGCTGCCGCGCAGCGAGGGCTTCGAGTTCATCATGCTGCAGTTCGCCGCCAATACGGTGCACTTCACGCCGCTGCTGGCCTACCAGGTGCACCACGAGAACGCGCCCGAGTGCCTCACGCTGGTGCACTACACCGAGGTGCAGGACAAGGGCGTCGTGCTGATGCGCGGCGAGTACGACTCGAAGGTGCTGACGGCACAGGAGGCGCAGTGTCTGGCCAACGAGCTGCAGATGTTCTACTACAAGACGGACGAGAGCAAGCTCAAGCTGCTCGAGACGTTCACCAAGCGACCGGACGAGTTCAAGCACATGGATCTCATCAAGGAGGTGGAGAACATTCAGCTGGGCTAAGACCCCACCAAACCCCCCCAATAAACCCAAATAAACCATAAGCCCGACGAGATCTCATCAGTTTTTGCCATTTATTCATGGATGGATTGCAGGTTAACTGTAGCTCCTCAGGCCTATATACCTATAAACTATTGCTCCAAAATCAAAATCTAATCTCGTTGCTCATCCTCAAGCTCGGCTGCAGCCTCAGCATGGCATCTAGAACATGTCCTCCTCGTGCATCTGTGAAGTGGCAAGGGGTTTAGACTGCTCCGCTTGCTGCCTCTGCACTTACCAATTCGCCCGCGTTGTTGTTGTTGTTGTCATTGAAATTCTCCAGGTTGTTGTTGTTGTTGCTGTTGCTGTTGCCGGCGTCGAGCATGCGCGCGCGCAGCAGCTGCACCAGCGAGCCGCGCTTGCCGAAACGCACACGCGCCTTGTCGCCGTAGTAGACATCGAGATCCTGCAGATACTTGATGGCATCCGCAATGGTGGCAATCTCATTGTTGCGCGGCGG
Organism: Zaprionus bogoriensis; assembly: GCA_035046045.1. NCBI lineage: Eukaryota > Metazoa > Arthropoda > Insecta > Diptera > Drosophilidae > Zaprionus > Zaprionus bogoriensis. The sequence continues at coordinate 952,013 of JAWNOI010000010.1, forward strand.
ACGCGTCTTGGAGGCCTCCACGTTGCAGCCGGCGGCGAAGAGCGCCAGCGCCACGCAGACGACCAGAGTGCAGCGCATGGTGTGCGACATGGCTGCAAGGGGTGACACAGAGGGAAAGAGACAAAGGGAGTGTGTTAATTTGACTTTTCAAAAAAAAAAAAAAAAAATTATTTATAAATTTTTGCAAGCTTAAAAATTAAAAAAAAAGTATATACTTTTGGTAGGATATAACCGAAATTGAAACAATAAGTTTTTATATTGCTGCTTAGCACGTAGAAGTTAGGTGTGTTCGAGGCGCTATAGTTCTATTAATACTATATATATTATTTTAAAAAATAATTTTGCACATATATGCTTCACATATAATAATATTTTTTTATAAAATTAATTCAAACACTAAAACTTTTCTCATAATACTTATAATTCCGGTCAAAACTATAATATGAATAAATTAAGCAGTAAGATTGACTTTGATATTTCCAAAATATTTTTAAAATAATTACTAAACATTTTTTAGTTTTTTTTTCTAAGCTAAAATATTATGTCTTATGTGTAAAACTTATTTTTTTTTGGATTATTGAGGAATTTTTGTAATTAATTTTTGGATATTTTTGAGTGCTTGAAATGCTTGTGACTAACGTAGAGCGTTGTTTTGAATTTTTTTTATTATTTTGAAAAATTGCTAGCGAGCTTTTCAGTATGAAATAAGTGGGAAGAATTATATTTTATAGTACGATTGTTCAATCGTAATTATTATACTTTTTTTGTTAAATTAAAAATATATTTTGAGTGTCTCAAAGGAATTGTTAATACGGAATGCGGCGGAAGAGCTAGTTTTCCCCAGGGCACAGTTATAAAACAAGCTAAATGTTAACACTAAATTAAATTATTTCAAGTAGTTGAAGAATCAAATAAACTCTATAAAAAATCAAATCAAAAAATATTTTATAGTTAGCGCACAATAAATGTAACAAAAAATACAATAAATATGAACGTTAGACTAAATTATTTCAATAATTTTGAACGTTTTAGAGTAAACTATAAAACTCATAATAAATGTAAAAAAAATTACATGAACAATTTCTAAATTTTTAATTAAGCTCTAGAAAAAAAACCGAATTCAAAAATATCTCATAGTTTCCACACAATAAAAGCAAGACAAATTTCAAGAAAAATGAACGTTAGACTAAATTTTTTTAATTATTCGAAAAATCTCTTATAGTTTTGCCATAATCAGTGAAAAAAAATCACACGGAAAATGACTAAATTATTTAATGGAGTAGAAGTATTAAATAAATTCTAGAATTCAAAGATTTCTCACAATAAATGCGTGGAAAAGGCCATGAAAAAGTGAGAAAACCCCCTTGAGCGAGAGGAAACTACTGTGACTGGCATAATCCTGAGTGTGACGTGTTAATTACTTTACAGTAAGTAGCAGGTCCCTTTTACTTTCGCGACAGCTTACTTAACAGGCTTAATTAAGGTGAACTAATAGTTTATTAGCTGGTGATTTGCATGATTAAGTAGCGCTTAATTGGCCTGTGTACGGTGCTGAATCTACCGTATTAGCCGCGGGCCTTCGATTACTGCTCGCTGGCCTTTTGGGTTTGTAGGGTTCTCGCTCTTAATAGATGGCAATCTCATATGATAATTTCCCAGCTCGCAGCTTCCAGTTCCTCGATCATGACGCAAATCCGCTAATTGCCCAAGGAAAATTCTGATCGAGCTGCACAACATGGCTATAGTTTAAGTTATGGTTGTAGTTGCAGTTAACGCCAGCTCGCCCCATTAACAACTTTGTTGGGGCAGTTTTAGCCCATTTTCGCTCGAATTGCACTCGTGTTTCCAATTGCACTTGCAATTGACTTCACTGCCAATAAATTGATATTATCTCATTGATTTGCTAATAACATCAACTTGAAGAGGGTTTATTACTTGTTTACATGGAAGCAGTCATCTTCGACCCCAGACAGTATATGATGCGATCAACATTAGCTTAATGCAACTCACTACAGTAAATTAGGGACACTTTATGCTTCAGCGCTCCCGGATCTCACCGGTATTTCGTTTTGACTGATTTTTGTTGGTTTTTAAGATTATTTAACCAAACTTGCCACAACATCGCATTATTATTATCTATATGTTTTATCGAAATTTCGTAAAATTCGGACCACTATTAAAAAATTTAATTTAATAATATTCAGGCTCGAACACTTCTACAGATTACTTGGAACTGATTTAATTTAATAATATTCGGGCTTAAATTTTTTAAAATCAAGCCCTTAAATGTTTTAAGATTATTCAGAACTGATATATTTTTTTAAAATAAATCCCTATTAAGGTTTTTAAGATTATTCAGAATTAATATATTAGATCTAGTTTAAGGAGAAGTTGTCATTGAGTTTAGAAATTACGGGATTCACATAGGAATTCTGAAATATTGCCATACTTGGGTTAAGAATATACCTAGATTTTGACATAGTTTTGAATGGAATTCATACAATATTTTGTATTTCAGCTGCCTTTTTTCCTTGTATACATTTTATTGATTGATTATGATTGAAACACGCAATAGATTTGATTTTCTATAGTAAAAAAATTGCTTTTGAATACTAAAAGAAAACCCCAGGGCTAAAAGCTTTAAGATTCTGTCAGATTCTGACATGGTTTCTAATTGAATTTGAGTTACTTATCTTGAATTTTTTTTTAAATATTTATTTTTGATTTTATTCGAACATTCGACAGCGTTATTTTTTCTATTCTCCAAAAATTGTTTTTGAATTTAAATTGAGAATGCATAGCTTAAAAAAGTTCTAGATTATGCAGATTCTGACTTAATTTCGAATATATTTATCAAAGATTTTTTTTTTAATATATTAAAGTTATGATTGAAATTATGATTGAAAACCGAAGTATTAAGATGCACCTCTGATAAAGTTTGGATTGAGATTGAGTTCGGGCTATTTATACTGCATTTTTTTTTAACTATATTCTTTTACTTGATTTTTTGTATATCATATTTTTTTTATACTATATTTTTTTATACTATATTATATTATATTATACTATAAATTTTTGTTATGATTGAAAGCTCTAAGCAAGACCTTCGTTTCTGTAGTTAATAAATTGTATTTAGATTCGAGTTGGCAAACTGCCAGATACAAGCTAAGCTAAGATTGGATAACTACGTCTCAAGCTATCAATTTGTCACTCGATTAGAATTCCTAGCATTGCACAATAAATCATTACTTGCACACACGCACACACACACTTCAGTTTTCACACACACACACAGCTGCGATACTCACTTTGGGATGTTGAGTATTGTCGAGTGAGCGTTTAGGCTGTGCGTACCGCACGTAGCATGCAACGTCTCGTTGATTCGGCTGCACAACAGCAAATGGGAAACAACTGGCAACTGGCAGCAGGCAGCAGGCAGCAGGCAGCAGGCAGCAGGAAACAGACAAATGGCAACTGGTAACGTGCAACTGGTAGCAGGCAGCAGGCGGCAGAAGAAGTCGCGCACAATCAACAGGCAGCTGATGGAACTGGAGCAAATGCTGGGTGAGTGGACGCAGACACTGGCATTTATACCCGGCGAAGGCCGCTCGACACGGCGCACGCATAAATCTGCAGGATTTGCAACTCCCCCATAATCGCCCCCTGGCAGCGCACTTGCGCAGCGTGCGCCAACGGGGGGAGTGGGTGCAGAAGCCTCAAAAATATTTCATATGCAAGGTAATTAGGTTTCGGAAAAGTTTTCGAGCCAGCTGGAATGGAAATGCTGGCAACACTGCTGGCCAACGCCAACGCTAACGAATGCTGACAGTTGTCTAATGAGATATCGCGAGATATTAATGAAAATACGCGTAGCAGTCGGAGGGGTGGGGAGGAGGTTCACGCGGGCCATGGCTGCAGGATTAGCGCCTGGCGCTGGCGCTCACCTGGGCGCGACATTCAATCATTAATTAGCGCTAGCAAATTATCAATTAATACCAGGGGGCTCTGCGATATAATGCAATCGCTCTCACGATTGATATTATGGAATATGAACCGTTGCGTATACGTAATGTGCATTTGCGGCTGCATTACGTATACGCCGCATTGTCCGTCGAATGACATCACAAGCCAGACAGACGGAGGAGGGCGAAGCGAGCAGAGAGAGCAGTGCATATTTAAAACTAGATATAATCATTATCTCTAGTGAGCCGAAGGTCGCATACCCTTGCTGATTAAGCTATGGTAATTAGGGATATCGTAATACGATTTTAAAGAGGACTTGGATATTTTGGTTGGGCTCAGATATTAAACATATTTGGCTATTAAATTAGGAGAAATTATTGAAATAGTTTTTGGCATAGCTTATACTCTAATTAAATTTGATAATGTAGCGAGCATGTAGCAAGGATAAGATAAATTTATTATTATTTAATTATATTAATTAATTTAATCCATTTAATTATTTTTATTTAATTACTGAAATTTTTATTATTTAATTATGTGCAAACCTTGAGCTTATACGTTCTTTGCTATGATAACTATATGTTATAGTATTACGATTTTGGTGAAATTTAATAGGCGAGTTTGATTGCAATAGATTGAAAAATAACCAAAATATTTAACTAAATTCTAATATGGTTTTCAGATACATTCCTGATTATTTTATTACGTGCGAGAAAAAGTAGACAATAAAAATAATAATAACTTTACGAAAATACTATCAAAACTAAAAGACCAGACGGAAATGATGGCTTTGGCTCGTCATATGAGAGTGATCAATATTTTATATTTTTTCTTATGTCTTCCTTAGTGTACTACAACCCGCTAGCCAGCACTGTCATACCCTCTGCAAGGGCATAACAATAGAAAACAGAATACAAGTAAATAAAAAAAGGCAGGCAGAAACAGAAACAGTAACCGAAACAGAGAAAAACAAAAAAAAACATCGCCACGATGAGTTCTCCGAATGCTTATTATTATTTCGTATTAGCCTTAAACGACCTGGCTAATTACCAGGAGGCGCGCACACTTCGCCCGGCTATTAATTTAGTTGTTTGTTTTTATGCTCCGACTAGAGAGCCATATAGGAGAATAGCTGCACATACTTGCAGTTGTCCAAGCGAGTGCAATTAAGCTCGTTAAATATTCATTAGAAATCACAGCACAGCACAGCACAGCACAGCACAAAATAACGGGCTATATAATCTCATTGGATTGGCGCTGCTCTGTCGTTCCTCATTGCTCGAATTAGAGTTCCGAGCGCTGTTCAGTTAGCTGCACATGCACTACTTTCCTATATGATTAACTGGAACAATCGACTCACCTTTACACAAATGCCTTGACTGCACCGCCCCTCCCTCCCTACACTCGTCCCATATGTCTCTTTCTCGCTCACGATCTAGCACGGATTTAATAATGCACTTTAATTCAGCGGGCCTTGCATAATTATAGGTTATCGACTGCCTCACATTGTGCAATAGCGCCATGCGGAATATCCTGCTTCTGGTTAACCCTGATTGATTCCAGCAGTGTCTCATGGTCAGCTCAGTTCAAAGACCATTGAAAAATTAACCGAAATATGTTAAGAACGTTACAGCGTGCGCTCTGCTCTCGACTGTTCTCCACCGTTCAACCAGTTGCAATTTATAGACTTCGTTTTTTTGCTTATAATTAATTTTTAGAGGCGGTGGGCATTGTATGCCAAATTTGAAATAAGTTTAAACTGCGTCCGCTTTAGTGGAAACTTCATGCCTAATTTGATGTTTCTAGCTCTTGTAATAACTGAGCTCTGTATGCTTATCAGGCAGCAGGAGCTAGCCAAATAGACTAGAATTTTCTTGCTCAGCTAAAATTCTTTATTTTTTATGGGTATTTAATTTTGTAAGCATTCTGTTATTATATTTAAAACAGCTCAGATAAGTCTATATAGCAAAAATAAATTTTAATATTCAATTAATCTGTTATAATATAGAAAACAATTAAAATACTTACATAATTATTCTATTTTATGAAATTTTAAATTTAATTTTTGTAGCATAAATGTGCAATATAGATTTCTATGCTCTGCCACGCCTTCTTATGCCTACATACAATGACACACAACTGATATACCAACTTTAGTCATTTTCCATTGATGTATGGTCTAGAGACAATGGGTAAACCCCCCCGATTGCAGGGCATATCGCCGGCTTATCGAAGCTGCCTGCAAGCTATGACTTTAACACGTCTGGGGCTTTCCCCCGTTGACACCTTGCTGAAGTGGTCGTGACTTTGCCTCGCTTTGCTCCAAGGACACTCTGCTGCAGCTGTTGTCTGTGGGCTCCATTGTGTTGTCAGTCTTGGGGCGAGCGAGCAAAGGTATGTCGCCTCTCAAGTGCTAACTGGAAGCTCCGTCTCAGTTATGTATCTGTGTGTGTGTGTGTGTGTGTGCAGTCGTGCAGCTCGCGCTCCGTAATTTGCATAGTTCGAGTACAGAGTACAGTTATAATTCGGAGGCACATGCAACCGGGATTCCCTGGCAACGGAGCAAGTTGGTCCAGCGCACGCATCGCGTGCCTCGCAAATTGTCGAGATGATACTTGGGCCTGCATTAGCATACGAGATCGGGCCTGATTTCCAGTTGCTTCCAAGTATATATATTAAATATGACAAATTGGAACTGCACGTGAGTTTCTGCCCCGTAATTTGATATAGACAAGTCCCCGATTCCGCACACGCAACCCGATAACGCTTTCAGCTCGTCGATCGAAGTTCTCTTCGCACTGCGATGTGTCATCTGTTGACTCCTTTGGCTCGCTCGGAGTTCCCGGGAGGATGTTAACTCGTTGGGCAACAAACCTTTTAAATTCCCAGAATAAACACTGTACACGTTTCAAGCGCATACATTGTAATGCCGATTACGAGCGACAACAAGTGGACGCTGCAAATACCTCGTAACCGAGTAATGCTCTCAAGGAATGTAAACTATTTTAAGTGGCTTACCAAGTGATATATTATATAACTATTAGATTTCATAAGCTTGAGCAACATAGATCAGTGTTACATGCACTGGCGAGTTCGCAGCGCCTAACCATACTTAGCTTGAGAAGGTCGCTCCATTAGAAGCAATTTCAGATAGGTATCAATTAGTTTAATACTGTTAATGCCTAACTGAAATGGAAACTAACAAAGTTGAGTTTTGGAATATCAGAGATGTGGGGGAATTTCTATTTTCAAATTGCCGTACAGTTGTTTGCGGTTCGGCAGACTTTTGTTGATTTGGTGCCTCGAACTGTTGATGCTGAAGTATTTTTAAGCTGTAAAAAGTGCAAATTTGGAACCAGTAAAATTTTAAATAGATATAGATAATGATGTAGGTAGATATAGATATAAAATATTGAAAAATCGGTTGCACATGGATCATGTTTTAATGCTAAATAGAGAAAACGCAATAAATAATGTTAAGCGACCTTAAAGTTTTTTCTTTAAGGCTTAAGTAAAATGGAAAAAAAAGTATTTTACCTTTTACATAGGTTTCATAATTGAACATAGATCATAGGCAATCAAGATATCGCCCAAAACATTGTTAAGTTAGCTGCGCCTCTTCTTCTTTTAATTTCAAAAGGTCTTTCCACTTGATTGTACTGCAGGCGCTTCTAAGGCTTAAATAAATTAGAAACTTTTTCTTTGAAATTTAATATTGATATAATAGTTTAACACATTTGATATAGAACTCATAATCGAATATAAAGTAGATATATTTATTTCTATATTTCTAGACTGAGTAAACTAATAGATCGACGAAAAGATTGTTAAGTTGGCTGCACTTCATCAGCCTTAGTTCCGTGAGGTCTTCGGACGTACTAACTATCTATAAATACTGCTAGCGTTTAACTGAAATAGCAAAATATATTTTGGCACATTATATAGACATAGATCATGCTGGAAGTTGGCAAAGAACACTGTTAAGTTGGCTGCGTCTGCGAAGACAATGCAAGTACTTCTAATCTCAAACTCAAATAGTAACAAACGAAACTCTTCTCCAGTCTACAGCGATGCTAGAGTATTATTTGTATACTTTTCTACTTAGCATCGGGCTTAAACAATAGGCAAATATTGAGAGACATGCTGTCTCTAAACGATTTGCACATAATCCCCTGCGTCGATGTGTACTGAGGCAAATTTCCCCAATAGATATAGATATAACAGGGGGTGTGTTGTGCTGTGGGAAAAAGCTTAGGCTGCCACGGAAAAGCATCCTACGGAAAGCTGCACGGGTTCGCAGTTCGGCTGGAAAGTTTCCAAAAGCGGCGCCGCATCGCCTGATATGCGACAATAAGCTGCGATAATATGCCATAATTATGGTGTGCTCCCCGGCCGTAAATAACAATTATGGCCCCAACGGCAACATGGCAACTGCTAGTTAGCAGGCACTGTGCACATTTTGGACCTGTTGCTAATTTGCGCGTGCGCCCGAGTCGCGTTTTATAGGGAATAGAATAGAACAGAAAGCCGAGAACAGCCGAGACAATGGCCATAAAAAAAAAAGTAGACAAATGTTGGCGATTATAATTAAGCAAAAGTACCCATCGTCGCATATATTTAAATATATATCTATATAAATATGTCTATATATATTTATTTATATTTGTTTTTTGTTTTTTTATATTTATATTTGTGTATATAGTACATATGTCTATTTTGTGTCTATTCGAGAGCATTAAGCACATGCGATCTTTATATAGAATCGCTGCGGCTGCGGCTTCGCCTTAAGCCGGGTCAGCCATCGCTCTGTGGACCGGGCCTGGCCCTAGCCCCAGCCCTAACTAGTTGCTAGTCGCTAGTTGGTGGGGCGCACGTCCGCCTAAGTAGCAACTAGTTGGGGCTGGTTTTCGGGCTATCTCGAATCTAAATATATATATTTTTCTGAAACTTTATAGCTATATCCGTTTCGATCGCACCGAAAACAAGCGCGTGGCACACGTGACACTAGCCCTGTACGCCGCAGTCCAGCTGCATCGATCCATCGATCCATCGATCATTATCCGCATTAACTGATAAATGATCGCTGTCAGTCGATCCTGATCGCATATAGTATAGCACATAGTGTGCAGCTCATGCATATGCACAAGCGGCAGGGCAGGGCACGTGTGCGTGCTAAGCAGGGATCAAAATGGAGTAATTTCAGCTATTAGACGGCGTTGTCTAAGTGAGCTACGGCCCGGGCCCCAGACGAACTCTAGTAACCCCCGGCAAGAATCAGGTACGACGGCTTCTATATACGGGGGGGGGGTGTCTTTTGCACAAACTACAACTAAGTTGCAGGTATTTTGATTTTTTTTTTAATATTACTTGCGCTAGCGTTTTGCTGGCTATTGTTGTTGCTGTTGTTATTATTGTTATTGACACTCAGGGACCGGAGTCGTCGTCGAGGCTTGAAAGTGGACCGGTTCGTGTAAAGATTTTCGCGCGTCGTCGGGCTAGATGCTTGATCTACGGTAGGTCTATACGTCTACGTCCAGCTCCCCGTTTCCCCCCCCCCCCCCCATGGCATCTCGGGCTAGCGCTCGGGTCGCGCTCGCGTCGCGCTCGCGCTCGGAGTCAGAGTCGGAGCTGTCGAGCGTCGAGCTCGGCCCAAGAGTCCATATAAAGGTACGCGACGCCGTCGATCTCGGCGCATTAAGTTGTCAAATAGCGTGAGAATAGGAAGTGCGTGTCAGTCGATTCGAAACAAAAGTCTCAGCCAAAGTGCAACTGTTAATTTCAACTAAGCTAAACGGAATCGATAGCGAGTGCCTCCAACCGAATACCGTATATATATATATTAATCCCATGCCCGGACATCCTGTGCTTAATCCCAGGCGCAACCACTCCTAAGTGCCTAAAGAACTTGCGCGCAGCGGTGCGAGTAGAACGCTGATTCCTAATAGTTTTCCAATTGGAAAAATAAAATATAAATATAAAAATAAATATAACGTATAACCCGCCGTGGACAGCATTAACCATTGTTAATCGATTGGGGTATTACGCAAAAAGTGCTTCAACTGCGAGAAAATGAAGCTGTTCGCCAACAAGACGCAGCGCAATGCAAGTGAGTAGAGCGATACGGCAGCAGCCTCTTAATTAAGTCGGTCCGGTACCGTTAAGTGTCCATTTTGGCCACATTCAAAGTGCCATAAAAGCCGCACTCGGAACACCTTCAGACTGAAGGGAGCCAGACCCAAGACCAAGTTCCCGACGTTGTCTCTCGTTGTCTCTCTCTCCCTCTCGCTCGCTTGCGGCCTCTTGCCAACTCGTTGCCAAATGCTGAGTGAATTGTGCAAGAAGCTAGAGATTCGAACGGGGTCCGAATGTCATAAAGCAGGATTTAGGAGTGTGTTGAAAACCTCGCCGATGTCTGCTTGAAATCTTGTCAGATTTGCAGTAACATCGCAGACTTGCAGACACGACATGATCGCTCGGCGCTCTGCGCTTGTAATGCGAAGTGCACGCTTTGATGGCCCGCAAATGGCCATAAAATATTTTAAAGCAATGCAGAATTCGCTACTCCAAAGAAGTTTCGGGGAAAATTGGGAAATTACATTGTGTTGCTGCGGTCTAAAGTGTGTTGAAGTGTCTGTAGATTCCTGGAAAACTATTTAATATGATAGTCAGTTAGTATATAGTTATATATGTGAAGATATATATTATTTTATTTAAGAATTCAAAAAGTTTTAAAGCCGTTCTTAATTTTTAAATCATTTTAAAAGATATAAAATATATATTTTATTTAAGGCGAGGCCTTCAGCCAAATATCTAATCAACTTGGGAAATTTTAAATATTAAAAAAAAATCCATTTTTCAATTTTTATCTAAATATTTATATATAAATATAAAAAAAGATTTAGAATACATTTAAGTTAAGGATTGGCAAAATCTTTCCGAAATTCACAGAGTTTAAACATTTTAAAATATTATATCCAATTACAAAAAAAAAAATAATAAAGATATCTGAAAAGATGCCTAACCTTTCTGAGAATCTTTTAAACAGTTTAAAAATTAAAAGATTTCTTTATGCAAATTTGATAAGGAACTTAAAGTTCTTTTCGATGCTCGGTTCCGTATGGGGCCTTTGCCGCTTCTTTAAGTGTCAAGGGTATTTTCACCGGCTCAAACATATTTTGCAAAATAAATATATTAATTAATAGATGATGCCACGATGATAATGAGTAGACACGACGAGATGATTGACTTTCAATCCGCTGATAACATTCGGGTTCATTTCGAGTTTGTTTCAATTGGAAACGCCATTTGACGACATGTGAGAATCTATATATACCTGCACATATAGAACGAAGAAAACATCAATGTATTTTATATAACGAAACAGACTTGAACGTCACGTTTTAATGATAATTTCATTTGATTTGGTAGATAAGACGCCCGCCAGTAGGCTGAAAGGCTACAGAATTTGCATACATAAATGAAAAGTTGTAAGCGACGCACTGACCTCTTGTCATGTCTAATTGATTTGTTTATATTTGCTAATCTATGTGTATTCCCACTACACCAAGATAATCCGTTCCATACCTTTCCGTTCCGTTCCGCTCCGATCTAATCTGATCCGTTGCGAAGCGAACCATCGGTAATTGCTGTCACATATATCGCAAGATTGTTGTTCCGACAAAGTCATTGAATTTAAAATAATTTCAAAGCTTAGTCTACCCGTATTAACGGACATCATTTGTAATTAAGCTTGCATAAATTAAGATCCGAGCCGGGCGGTTACAGCCACTGCATCCGACGGCACGTACTGCCTTACCATGAAACGGTCGCAACTTGAAGGCGACCTCTGGGTAATGTGCAGCATTCAGCATTGGCCTCAAAGATGAATCAGATGAGATGTGATTAGGCATCCGATTAAAAACCCGTGCAAGCATGCAAATATGTACGGTGTACAGTCTAAAATATTTAAAAATTAAATAGATTAAAATGAAGTATTTAAAAGTTCTAATCGCACGACACGCGGATGACCCATATTTGAGGGGGAAATAACGCTGGGAGAAACTTTTGCTTTCCTTGTTATTGGGAAAGGCTTGTTAGCAAGTACTTAAGCGTTAAGCGAATAGCTGGAATATTTGGCTAGCGAAAATATTTGTCGAATTCTTTAGGGCCCTGAGAGTTGTCACCAGAGCAAAATAGTCGGGGAATATGTGAAGCACACCTTAAACAAGGCAAACAAGCCGAGTTGATCGGTGAGCGGTTGGAGTGATCATTGATCTGGGAAATGATCTGGCAGGCAACTAGAACTAGTCAGCCAGCTGTTTGCCTTTCCTTATTGGAAGCAAGCAGGCTGGCAGGCAGGCAAGCATCTAATTGCCGGCAACTGCGAATATCTAAGGGTTTTGGCTGATGATGACAGCCACAACCACAGCAACAACAACAACAACAACAATTACAAATAACTGCGAGATTCAAGATTAATCACTGGCCAAAGTCAGACGAGCGGGCAGCGCGACAAGCGCAAACAACCTGCAAATGCTAGTTGAGCGTGTAAGTAGAAGTACCTCCAAGATACATACGCGCGCGTTTCTGTAAACTCGGCAGTGCTGCCAGAATTTTGGCAGCAGTAATTGCTATCTTTTTGGAAAAAATAATATCTGAATATGTACAGAAAATTCTAATTTTGTATTAAATCAAAAATAACAACATTTAAAACAATGTTGGAAATGTTTAGTAACAAACGGAAAACAAAACTCTGATGTAGCGCTTATTATAATGAACATATATGCAAATCAACAATATAAATATTGCTATTAAAAGATTATTTATGATTAGTTTAAGATTTGCATAAATTTCTAAAAATAGCTAGACAAATTCGAAAATTGTTTAATAATATTCCCCACGTATTAACAAATCTACGAATAATGATATTGATATTTAAAGATTATAAGATTAAAATAAATTGCTTAAAGTCGCTAAAAAAAATTAAAAACAATTGCAAAAGTATAAATAAATTATTAAATACTGATATTGATATTTTATTGAGAGCTTAACTACGATTTGAATAAATTACTAAAAAATGCCACAAAAATGGGAAGTCGAAAAATATTATATATTTGCATGTATAAACAAATTAATAAATAATAATAATACTGATATTAGAAGATTAAAAAATTAAATTGAAAATTGCGGCTTCAAAATAGCCAGTTTTGGCCACTATACTGCTAGACTGGCAGCACTATTTCCAACTAAATACGAAGCTCGTCGACCGGCTGGCTAGTTGACTGACTGACTGTGTGTTTGCCTAATTTATTGTCATTTGACGGAAGTGACACATACGCACTCACAGCACAGTCGCAGCACACGTTTTGAAGGTGCTCTCGCATTGTTGTCGTCGCATTGGAGACAAAAGCGATTCATTCTTGACTTTAGTGGGTCAGCGAGCTACAGTTCGCAGTTGAGCAGCGGACAGCGGCCAACGGACAGCGGACAGCAGGCCCGCTTCGTGCACTTTTCAGGTTTTGTTTTAATGCTATGCCGAATTGCAGCGAACTTGAACTTCAAACCAAAGCCTGCAGAGAGTCGTCAGCCGTCAACCGACGACCGACAACCGACAACCTCATAAATATGTGGAAATGTATCTGTATCTGGCCGAGAGTATCTTGTTGCGAGAAACGGGTTCACAAGCGAGGCCCATTCATGCTCGCTGCGCGCTCATCTCAGTCGCGATCGCAACTTTGGCAATGCAGTTGCATAATTTACCACTGTCCACAATCCGCTGTCTGCTGTCCGCTGTCCGCTGTCCGCTGTCCGCAGTCCGCTGTCCGCTAAGCACGGTCCACAGTCCGAAGTCTGTGCTGCCGCTGTTCGATCGGCGTAGATCAGCGATCTACGATCGATGTTTGGTCTGGTCTTTCCTATGCGAGATTCGTTGCAGCAGAATAATTTGAACGCTTTGTTTGGCGCTTAATTTATGGCAGTTGTTGGTTAACTGGCCGACTGGTCGGCGAGCATGTACAGTGGGGCAAATCAGTGCACGAAACTGCTGCTCAAATTGAACATGTGATAACAGAGATAAAAAGAGAGGCTGATCACACTGATCACACTGTGCAGCGTGCGTCTTTCAATGTAATACTCTGCGTACTGATTTCTGTTTCGATTCAAGGCAAGGATGCTCACTCGAACTTATGGGTCACATATTTATTTATTTATACAGGTGTATAAATACTTACACACACACACACATATATATATATATACAAACTACACGATCGCTACGTGCCCCATATCATGGCTGGTTTCTTGGGTTTGTTTTGATTTGGAGACCGAATCTTTAAGCCCATTTAAGGCCCGTGGCGTGACAAAGTTGACATCAAAGCAGAAAAACAAAAAAAGCGCAGATAAATCGCTAATGAGTTTGCGCTGTTTATTGTTGTTTCCGATTCAAAGAACCGCCCCATGGGCTTGGTAAGAGGTTCATTGATCCGTAGTACCTACTACGATGTTGCGATACTTTCGCGCGAATTTGCCAGTTAGCATTGTGTTAGAATTCTGCTTTAATGATGTTGTTTGATTGATTGGGAAGCAAACGTGCGCCATACTTTGGGGCTGGGCGTGACGACCGTGATCCCCCGTAAGTCGGACACAGGTGCCGCTCGGAGCTTGTAATCAGTTTAGAGATCGCACCCGGAACGGAACGAAACACTTTCAATGATAGCAGTCGCGTGGAAGGTGAGCATCTTGAGCGAGTCGAATGAGTCGAAACGGGTTTTCTCGCTCACTGCAGCGAATGAGATTCCGAATCAGTTAAAGAATTTTACCCAAACGTAATATACATATTAATACCATACATAACAATACCCTAAGCCAAAGTATGGTGTTGATTGAAAATGAAATCATCTTCGACTCGGAGCAGTGGACCACGGGCAAAAGTGTTGGGGTGGGTCAAAGCGAAAATGGCACAAGTTCGGCAGGTTGCAATGGAGTGATCGCGACTGGTACATACCCTACAGCTATTCGATTTTATGAGTAGGCGCTGAAAATCGATATTTATGATAAACTGGTTTTGCATATGCCTTATGGGTAAATGCAGACCAAATTTGATCTCTCTGGCACCCAAATTAGCTGAGATTGACAGCTTGACGGGCAGTGTATCTTTGGTTCTGTATAACTAATTACTGCCTGTGTATAACGCCCACTGGCAACCTTGCGAAAGCCAGAAACGAGGCCAGTTCGAGGCACTTGTGCGTTCAACTCGCAGAGTTCCCAGCGGAAGATCATAAATCTCGCAGCGTAGCACATAAATAGGGATCGCCCAAGGGGGAAGTCCGCTATTGAGATCGAAAGTGACGCAACAGGTTTATGCTCGCTTCCGAAGAACGTTTGTTGAACCCGCCAGCCAGCCAGTTCCTGCTCCTGCCATTGAGGTAGGTCGCAGATCTTTGCACCGGCGCGCCGGCAACAGCAACTACATAACAACAGCAACCACAGCGACAACTTCGACAATTGAAGGTCAATAACTTGGCAGGCGCACGCGATGCTATCCAAGCTGTCGGCGATTTAGCAAACCTGTTGAACTTCGACTGCCTGCAACAGGCTGCGCCCAGATCTGTCTCGATCTCGATGTCGATGTCGATGTCGATGTCGATCTAGTTTAGTGAACAGACACGTTTCACGTAATTGCATAACTCACCTCGTGCTCCAATTTCGTACTTTGCAGAGTTGCTACAGTGCGCGGCGCTCGGCATGACGCTGCTGTTCCTCGGCGCCGTCATCTTCATGACAGATCCCGTCCAGCTAATCATTGAATGGGTAAGTACATTGAGCGGGACATTGCCAAGGTTCAAGGAATTCATGGGTTTCTCTTGTACTTCACATCATTGCAGCAACTAAGCCTCAATCGTAACACGCTGCTCTATCAGCTGTGGCTTGTCCCGCCACTAGAGGTCTTCATTGTGGCGTACATCTTCAACTACACGAACGTGGAGGACTTTGTATCCGGCAAGGATGCTAAGCTAAAGCTGCAGGAGGTCGGGCCCTACGTCTACAAAGAGGTGCTGTCCAACCACAACGTAACCATACACGATCATAACAACACGATCACCTACACGCCGCGCCGCGAGTACATCTTCGTGCCTGAGCGATCTGTGGGCGATCCGATGGTGGATCGCATTCGCGGTGTGAATATACCCTACATGGGCGTCACCACGCAGGCCACGTCGTTGTCCATGTTCGCCGCTCTGGGACTGAGTGCGCTGACCAAGCGCCTTAACGCGCAGCCCTTTCTGAATGTCACCGTGCATGACTACCTGTGGGGCTACGACGATCATCTGGTACATCTAGCCTCCAAGTTTGTGCCCAGCCTCATTGACTTTCCCAGCTTTGGGCTCATGGATAAGGTAAGTTGCCTAACGGTGCAGTCTAAAGGCAGGCTAACCCGCTTCTTCTTCTGCTCAGCTCTTCCGCGAGGGCAACGAGAGCAACGTCTTCAATATGCACCTGCCCGAGCGCAAGGATTCGCATGGTGTCAAGCTGCCGGACTCACCACGCGCCTTCTCTCTGAACAGCATCAACGGGGAGCGCGGCTTCATGCGCTGGGAGTACGACGAAGAGACCAAGTAAGTAGCAAAATTATGCTGCCACGGGGGCAAGCTAACCCTTTCTCCTCTCTCTGTCTCCTGCTAGTGGCACAATGTGCAATCGCATCTGGGGTGGACATGACTGCACGCTTTTCCCGCGCGACATGAACGAGAACGACACTTTCTATCTGTACCGCAGAACCTTCTGCCGCCGCCTGGAGGTGAAGTTCAACCGCACGTTAACGTTCAAGGGTATGGACGCCGTCGAATTTAAGATGGATCCGAATATCTTTGACTCGGATCTGCAGAACGAAAACTCCTCGTGCTTTTGCAAGAACAATCATTGCCTGAAGAAGGGTGTAGGCAACGTTTCGCCCTGCTACTACAGTAAGTACTCGCTGCGAAGACAAACTCGAGTTGGTAACTCATCTACTTTATTCTGTCTATGCAGACATGCCCCTGGCCATAACCTACCCGCACTTCATGAACACCGATCCCAGTCTGCTGGAACCCTTCGAGGGCCTCAACCCCGACAAGGAGCGCTTCGAGTCTATACTGATGTTGCAGCCGGTAAGTCGATTAAGCCTTAAGTATAATCCTTCCAACTTGATTACTGACTTCTTTCCTTTTATTATAAACAGCAATTGGGCGTGCCGCTTCACGTGCACATGAAGCTTCAGGCCAATCAGGTCGTCGGCAACATCAAGTTCAACAGTCAAATGGAGCCCTTCGAGAACATGGTGCTGCCACTGCTCTGGGTGGACCTCACCATAGACAACCTGCCACTGTATCTGCAGTTCCTGGTGCACGGCCTGAAGTATGTGTTCCCCGCGCTACAGGCGATCCTAGTGCTAGCCCTCATCCTGACGGGTTGCTACCAGTTGAGCGCCGCGTTTGTGCTCTGCTTCTGGTCTGCTCCGGCGAAGAAGAACGAGCGAGCGGCTAGTCTGCTGGGTGTCCTAACGCTCTCCACGAGCTTCCAGCATAAGCCGCAGGGCAAGGAGGCGGTCCAGCAGGAGATACAGAAGCTGCTCGCCGCGGAAGCAGCAGAGGAGGCAGCGGAATCCGCTGCCAAGCAGGCCGCAGTATAGGCGCACTCAGACGGACAGTCAAAAATACTTTCTATAGACCTCTGTGATATTAAGATCTAAGCTAAGCAGCAGGAGATTTGGTGTAGATTATATTCTGCATAACGGAAACAACTTAGGGAACATTCTAAGCCTAAAGCATAAGTTAAGGTTAACGGTAACTCGATGCGAGCTGATGCTCGATAAATACAGCACTCGATAAGTGTAATCGATAGACAGACTTTCCTTTCTCCTTCCTTCTTTAGTGTGCGGCAATCGTGTCTTCGATCCAGTTCAGGTAGTACGAAATGCGCAGATAGACGTCCGGGAAGTTCTCGAGCGCACAGCCCGAGCCGAACGAGGTAACGCCGGCTAGGATCCACGGTCCGTCGTGCGTGAGGCGACACTGCAGCGGCCCGCCGGAGTCGCCCACGCAGGTGCCGCCCTGTCCGTTCAGTTGTCCGGCGCATAGGTGTCCCCCATGTATGTTCACGAAGCTGCCATAGGCGTCACGACATCTATGGAAGTAGATGATGATTGAGTCTCAATGGGACTGAGGGAGGTCTACACCGTTCACTCACCTGCGATTCTGATGCAGCGGCACCTGCGTCTTGAGAAGCTCGTGCGATAAGTCGCCGCTGATGTTCGCCTTGCCCCAACCCGTTGCCACGCAGTCAAAGAAGGGCAACTGCTCGCCGGCTGTGTACTCCTGTTCTGTCTCCCTCTCCCTCTCCTGCTCCGACTCCAGCTGCAGCTTCATAAGCTTGTCGTTGCGCCGGCGCGTGCGCCTCTTGTTGCGAGGCGTTCGCTGCGCATGCTGGCGCAAACGATTGAGAATCTTCATGTTCATCAGTTCGCGCATGGACATGTCCAAGGAGCTGGGCATCGTCACGTTGCGGTAGCGTCGTCTGCCCTGCACACTGCGCAGAAAGTTGTCGATCTTCTCGGGCACCTCGTCCAGCTGCAGATCGTCCAAGGCGGAAGCTTCTGCAGCTCCAGCTGCAGTGTCCGTTCCCGTATCCATTGCCGACTCGCGCAACATGAAGGGCAGACAGATGCGGCGTATGTGCGAGCTGCGGGACAAGTCCGCCGGCTTGGACAGCTTCATCAGCACCACGTCGTGCCGAAAGTTGTGATAGTGGTGGTGCAGCACAATCTTCTCCACGGGTATGCGCTGCTCGTTGCCCGACTCCACGTTGCGATCGTGCTCGCCCAGCACCACCGTCCACAGCGGCGGAATAGGCAGGTTGAAGAGATCACTGCAAAGGATCAAGTGAGTATGAGAATCGTAGAGTGCAGAAAGGAGAATGGAAAGCTGTGTCGGCTTGAGTTCACTTACTTGTGCACACAGTGCGCTGCGGAGAGTATCCAGTACTGGTGTATGAGCACCGCTCCGCACCAGTGTCCTAGGAAGCCCAGCGAGGGATGCAGCAGCTCCAGCGAGGCCTGCCAGGGGAATTGACCCTCGTGCGTTGAGGCGCCGGCGATGATGCGAGCTGTGCGCTGGCCCGGCCGACAGCCGCAGTCTGTGTAGGGGGAATGCATTAGTATTTTTGTCAGTGCTGGCAGTTTAGTTTTAACTAAAGTTAGCTAGTTTCATGCTTAACAATTGCCTAGGTACTAATGCAAGCAGCAAGTGTATATTATTATAAGAAGTTGGCGTGTTTGACCCTCCTATAAAACTACAAGCCAGAGAAGAGACTCCTGAGACCTATTCCCGCTAAAGTTGGCTATTTTCTTTTGCAACTACTCTCTGTTTTTTTATAGCTTTTTTATTTGCTAGGTATTTGCATAAACAGCATATTAGCGACCGAAGTATGCGTGGCTGACTCTCCTCTAACACCTTTTTCCCGAGACTAATGACCCTTATTCCCGCCTTTAATTCTTTCTATCTGAATTTTCTAAAATTATCATATTTGTTGGGTATTTGCATAATCAAAAAGTAAATGCCTGAGGCAAAAGTAGGCGTGGTGAACTCTCAACAGTTTCAAAAATCGTTGAGCTTTGTTCCCGCTAAAATAAGCTTTTTTATTTACAAACTTCTTCTATTGATTTTGTAACAGCTTTTGTATTAACTAAGCATTTGCATAAGTGTTTGTTGGAGGCGTGGTTAATTTGCCTTTATTAACATAATCTCAGAGTTTTGTATTTCTTTTTATAGCGTTTCCCGTTCTAAGCTTCTTTACTTTTTTGGTTTCCCTTTCATATTGGCTAAGCATTAGCGTAATTAGCAAGTGTATGCTCGTAGACTCGATTGACTTCCTCTTTTTCTAACAACACAGAGATTGTATAAAGGTTGTGCTTTATTCCCGCTGAAATTTACTCGTTGCTTAGTAAATTTTTCTATGGTGCACAAATAAATTCAGCCTTATGCCCGCCAAAATTGATAGCTTTATTCCCGCTAAAATTGATACCCTGCTTTTTGAGCTTCTGCCTGAGTTGGTTTTACCTTAAACCTTAGCTGGAAATATATGTAAGTAATAGAAGAATTCGATACCTTAATCGATACCCATTCGCCTATCTTTATCAGAGACTGTAGCCGCTTGATCTGCTTTAAAGACCCTTCTACTATTACTGTATTTAGTATAGTTTTTTTTTCAGAGTACTGCAAGCTCATGCAGCTAGCTAGAGGACCCTCAACTCTGTTCTCTCTTTGGCTGTACTCACCTGTCTCGTACTGCGTCGCACGCTCTACCAGCAGCAGCAGGCAAAGGCAGCGCAGGGTTAGCGCCAGCGCGTGCCCCGCTTGCTGCCTTTGTTGTTGCTGTTTCTGCTGCTGCTGCTGTCTGTGTTGTTGCTGCTGCTGCTGCCGCTGTTGTTGTTGCTGTTGTCGTTGTTGGGGCGACGATAGCCTCATCATCTTGTCATCCGCAGCCTCGGCCTCAGCGGCTGATCGCGCGCATGACTGACCCAGCACCACAGTCCGCTGCAAGCTGCCCCGGCCCCCTGCTGCCCCTGTTGCTGCTGCTGCTGCTGCTGCCCCTGCTAGCGGTATCCTGATGAAGTCGACTTTGGTTACGGCTCCGCTCGCTTTTCACTTTCACGCTGCACGCTACGCGTCCACTGCGCGGTCACTTGGGCCCGGCCAGAAAGCTGCAGTGCTGCAGAGCTATAGAGCTGTAGAGCTCTTTAGCAGACCTTTTCTATGCCCCTTAAGTACTATAATTTACGAGGTTTCCCAGCTTCACTGTCGCTTTTCTTTTCTCGCGCTGCGCATTAATTAGCCAAAAGTGGGCGGTCCCAGCAGAAGCTGGAGCTGAAGCTCGGCCAGAAACTGTGGGCCCGTGCCCTCGGTTATATAATGATGATGGTGTTGCTGCCGCTGGGGGCAGTAATAACGGTCTCGGTTTTTGGTGTCGGTTTCGGTTTCGGTTTCCGTTTTGTTTGCGTTTCGAAGTTTTTTTTTTTTTATTTTGGAGAGTTTTTCGTAGCGTGAGTTTTTTGGATAGTTTTTTGGAGCTGCGCGAATCGCTTGCGACGAGCGCCAAAATGCAACTGTGCTCAGGTTTGCCAGCAAACATTTACCGTTGCGCAGTCGCAGTCGCAGCCGCGGCGCCACGACATTTGACTGCGACGCTGGCAGCGACTGTGGCCACGACCATGGATTGTGTTGCATGCCCCGCAACAACCGCTGCCAGTTACAACAATATCAGCAGCGGCAGCGGCAGCGGCAGCGACGGAGGCAGCAGCAATAATAATAACAAAGCGACGCCAACGAAAGTGAAAAGACAGCGCGAGGCGGGCTAAAGAGAAGCTAACAGCAAACAGCAAACAACCGACAACAGCAACAACAACAACAGCAGCAGCAGCAGCAGCGGCAACATCAGCAGCAACAACATGCATGATGACGACTAAAAAAAAGGGTAAGTTAGGCGGGCCTCAATGGCCGCAAATCATTTACTTTGTCGCTGAATCGCAAGATTAGTGCCCATTCAAAAGCGAAGAAAGCATATACTAGGTATATGCGATTGTAACGGAACTAATGTAAGCCCAAGTCTGTAGCTTAGCAGCAAGCAGAATGAAAAAGATACATAGTATCTGAGGTGATATGATAAGACTGAAAATAAATATAACATTTAATATTGAGCACTAAATTAACTTATAATAAATTCTGTTAATTAAAAAAAATTAATAAATTGATGTTAAATTAATTTAAAATGATTGCTTAGCAGCAAGAAGTATGCAAAATATACAAATAGATGCAGCTAAATATTTCTATAATTATTGAACACAACATTAAATTGTAGTTAAGTGAGTTAATTAAATAATAGTTAATTAATTAGTTCATAAAATATTTGTATTTATGTGTTAGCAATATATAATGTATTAAATAATGTTGCTTAGCAGCAAGAGGTAAGCAAAAGATACAAATAGAAAGATGCAGATAAATATTTTATTAATATTGATCACAGCATTAACTTGTAGTTAAATGAGTTAATTAAATAATAGTTAATTAATTAGTTAATAAAATATTTGTATTTATGTATTAGCAGTATATTAGCAATATATTAAATAATAAACATATAGAAAGATGCAGCTTAATATTTCTGTTAATAATAACTTGTAGTTAAGTGAGTTAATTAAATAAATTAATTATAAGTAATATTTAGCAGCATGAAGTATGCAAACAAAACATATAGAAAATGCAGCTAAATATTTCTGTTGATAATAACTTGTAGTTAAGTGGGTGAATTAAATAAATTAATTATAAGTCATAATTAAAATAAATTATATGTATTTATGTATTAGCAGTATATAATGTCATAAACAATGTTTTTTTGGCAGCAAAAAGTATGCAAAAGATACAACTAGAAAGAGACAACTAAATACTTCTATTAATATTGATCGCAATCTTAACTTGAAATTAAGTAATTAAATTATAAGGCAGATTAGAATGAAATGAAAAGTCTATAATAGGTGCAAATAAATATATTCCCATTATGTAAAATATCAAACTAAATTGAGCCCAATTAAAACGTTGAAACTTCAATAGAAACGGGCAACAGTTCAGAGAAATAGAAAACCCGGCCTGTCATCAATGAGGTCGTTCAGCCGATAATTGCATAACAGGGACACAGACTGAGGCAGATAGAAAGATAGAGGAAAAAAGACTGAGACAGCGGCCGAGACAGACCGGAGAAATGATTTGTTCGCTGTTTAATTGGATCAATCAGCCGTTGAAAGCCCTTGTTTGGTGCGTATCAATCAAAGGGGGGCGTTTGCATAATATCCATATATATATATATATACACACTCACAAAGGTTTATTCTCGATGATTAATAGCAGCAATTAAATTAAAATGGTCGCTTGCCGCTTAGTTTGGAATTCGGAAAGTAGCACTCGGCGGATACGTAATATTTGCATGCATATCGACAAGATCGCTTGATCGATCGGCACAATGACCCAGCGCAGGCGACAGCATCTAGAGTTTAGAAGCGCGTGCAGCGCTGTGCTCGATATAATTGCGACTGGTTCACCAGATCATGCATTAAGTACCACGATCGCTTGTGCAATACGAGTTAACGGCTAATAGCCCTTGTTGCAGCCTGAGTAATGAGTTCCTAACATGTGTAAGCCGATCGTTAATTTAATTCGAGTACGCTGCGAACGCTATAAATCATAACTATATATAATTATTGTCCAGACTACATGGATTTGAATTTCTTAATTGTGCTTTGACATCTTTACAGGCAAATGCAATGTAAACACGAGAGAAAAATCACAGCTAATCGAACGTGGGTCATTTGCATATGCATACCGCTTGGGATGTATTTAATATGTGCATGCATTATAATGCCCATAGAATCTGAATAAATCTAAGTGAATCGCCGGCATTCCAAGCGTTGCAGTTAGCAGTCGATGTGCCGCTTGGCCCAGCGCTGTGAATGATGCCGGCCCAAGTGAATGCGAGTGAGTGTGAGTGAGTGCGCGAGTGAGTGTTGGTGTGAGTTACTTTCGTTTTCATTACGCCAGCAGCAGCAGCAGCAGCAGCAGCAGCAGCAGCAGCAGCTGACTGTGCAGGGCAGACGGCAACACACACACACACATGTGCACACACACACACCCGCACCGGTAGCCGGACACAGGCCCGACTCAAATTCCGCGTTGAGGCACAAACTCATAAGTCATCATGCTGCTGTGCAATGGGGAAGTTGTTAATGCAACAGCAGCAGCGACAGCAGCAGCAGCAGCGGCAGCAGCAACTTCGACAGCAGCAGCAACAACTTCGGTCTGTTTACGCAGCCAATTGATCATTTAAGCCAAGTTAAGCTACTGCCAGCTCGTCGGGCCTGTCAGTTTGTTGTAGTTGTTGTTGTGGGCGTTGTCTGCGCTGCCGTGGCTGCAGCTGCTGCTGCTGCTGTTGTTGTTGTTATTGTTGTTGCTGCTGTACAATTAAGAGGCGCCTTGAGGTCCATGCAATTGCTGCTCTGCTGCTGCTGCTGCTGCTGCTGTTGATGTTTGCCTGCTTGTTTGTTGTCTGTTGTGTCTGTTTGTTTGCCGCTCGTCGATGACGAACGTTAATCAAAATCAGAAAATAGCTTGCACAATCAGCGGAAATTTTTAAGTTGGAAAGTTCACGTCCCTAACACGGGCTACACTGCACAAAATTGTAATAACAGTGAATGGGAACTGGTTCATATAGTGCATTCCTTAGATTTGCATTTAATTAGTGTATTAGTGCGTCTGTGTGCGCTGGAATTATTGCACATACGTCACCTGCTTCTATTAAGCTGTCTGGCGGTGTTGTTCCCCTTTCATGACGCACAGCACAGTTAGTTCATTGTGCATGGAATTCATTATCATAATGTTATAGTACGAGTATTCCATTCAGTCTACTATTGTGCTCTAGACGACAACAAGAAAGTTACTGAATAGTTTAAATGCAGGACTTTTGTCTCAATCCAATTGCAATTTATTTATTGTTATTGTTCATAGTAATTTTGTAATTTTTTTTAAATAATTCAAAGAGTACGGAATGCATTTCAATTGTTTTTCAATTTCATAATCGTTTGATTGTCTTGTTCAGTTGAATTTTGCACGATATAAACGAGTTACCAAATAGTTCAAAGTGTAAAGAATTTATTGTTCTATTGTTAACAGTTTATACTATTTATTTCCGTGAGTTTAAATTGTAAAGAATTTATTTTTGCATATTGCTTGCTTCAGAGAGGTTTTTGGAGCTGCATAACAAAAAATAAATAAATTATGTAATAATTTAAATAAAGCAGGAGCTTGACAATTATTTATTAAGCATCTGCGAAATAAAAATAAAAAATAATTCAAATTGCATGGAATCAATTTTTATTACTGTAAGCGTATTTTTTTCAGTGCATTATTACAAGCCGATCATCAATAAATAAAATTGATTGAATAGTTCAAAGTGTGGACAGCTTATATTATTTTTTGCAGTGTACTATTGCGATCTGGCTGCGAGTCAAGTGATGTGAACTTTCCCAGCGCGGCGCAGATTATCAAAAATCAAAAGTCTCTTGGAAATCAAATAAGTTTTGACGCAGGCGACGGAAGCGTTGCGGGTCAATTAGCTGCAGTCGCAATTGCAGTTGCAACAGCAACAACAACAGCAACAACAGCAGCAGCAGCAGCGGCAACAACAGCGGCAAAATGGCCAAATTAGTCAAGCTAAAGCAAGTGAGCACGTAAACTTTTGCGTTGGCGTTTGGAGAAATCGCGGTTCGAGACCTTGAACACCACACACAGGCACACACACATAGACACAGGCACACACTCACACACATGCCGAGATCTTGTGCAGCAATTTCACTGGTCGGCGAGCTGGTTGCAGTTGCATCATAGCTGCAACATGTGGCGAGTTCGAAAACCGGACAAAATCGGGCAGGCACAGCTGATCGACTTTAGGCATTTGCATGCCACGCCAGCAGCAGCAACTCTTGTTGCAACAACAACAACAACAGCAGCAGTGGCAGCAACTACTGCAGTTATGTATAGCAAAGCGTATCTTCGCGATGTGCGCATTGCATTACCAAATGGCAGCGGGCGCTTTCCACGCCACTGACGTTGCCTCACATGAAAACGAAAGTGCTTCGAGTGGTTGGCCAGATGCTGCCCCATGTTGTATGGTAGTTTTTGCTGCTGCTGCTGCTGCTGCTCACGATTAAAGCTGCTGTCTCTGTCGCTTGAATGTTGCTGCTGCCTCTGCTGCTGCTGCTGCTGTGTTTCCTGTATCTCCAACTTGGTGGCAATGGCAATGGGCATGCCAGCGTTGCATGCCACATGCCACATGCCGCAAGCGCCGCCAAATATTTTGTTTAGCTTACAAAAATGTTTGTATACAATTTGCAAGCCGCAGCAAAAACTGCAGTTGCAGCAGGAAAAGCAACAACAACAACAACAGCAGCAGCAGCAGCAGCAACTCGCTGCGTTAGGAAGTCGAATAAAATCCCAGCAATAAAATGCACAATTTCCACTTAACTCCGACTAGCAGGTAACCGTAGTCATACCCATTAAAGTGCAAATTCTGAAAAGCTAACGACAAACTCGACTCGACTCGACTTGACACTTCCCTAAACAAGCCATAAAAGAAAAAGTCATTGCGAGAGCATTTAACACTAATAATTTCTAGCTGGCACCTATGATAAATGTATGAAATGGGATCGGTTATGATATATAATGATATATATGTGCGAATGATCTATCGAGCTCTGACCTTGATGTGCGCATAGCCAGCGCGTGTGTAGCGTCGTTTGTCCAGAGGAAGCTACACTGATAGAGGAAATAGCATCGTATATGCTATATTTGTACAGACAGTCGGGGAAGCACAGAGTCACATAGAGTGAGGATCCAGTGAAAGCCTCTTATGTGTGCGTGTGTGCTATATTATAAATTATATATAGTTGGAGTTATAACCTGGCGAATAGCCAGCGCGTGTGTAGTAACCCCAGACGGCGGGGCATCTGTGAAGCTGCCACCCTGAAGTCATTTGCCATTGTTTTTATTATAAAATAAAAACTTTTATGAGCTGCCACTAAATTAAAGTATCTCAAAGGGGGAAAAACATTAATTGAGTAGTGCTTCAATTTTTAAAATAATATTAAATTAAATTGAAACGATTAAAATGCTGTTTGCATTCTGATTTTAGTATTACTTAATAAATAAAAAAAAAAAAAAAATTAATCAGCGAAAGCAAGAGATAGAGATTGAGATATATCTATATATATAAAAGAAAGTCGTGTTAGTTACACCGCTAATAACTCAAGAACGCCTGGAGCAATTTGGCAAAATCTTTTTTTAAATTGTTCGTTGAAGTTCAAGGATGGTTTTTTCTGGTTTTAATTGGACTTATTGCTGGATAAACCCAAGAAATAGCCATTTTCTTTTTCCCATACAAATTTTCCCGCCCACTTCAAGTAGCCTTTCACGAGCACGTCAAAGTAAAACACACCTAAACACATTATTTGTAATACATAAACAGTCTACTTTTGCTCACCTAGCAGCAAGGTAGTTTTATTTATTTCAAAATTTTAAAATCGCTCGGTTAGTCGCTTCTTTTGTATTAGTTACGGTGTTGTTGGCCACTTTTTATGACTTCAAGACATATCACATTTTTTGAAAAACATTAATATAGTCTACTTTTGTTTGGTGGCAGACTATTTTTTTTAAAAAATTTTGATATGACTTGAAATCGTACAAAGCAGTTCACAACATCGAAACTAATACAAAAGAAGAAATCAATATTAAAACTATTTCCATTAAAAAAATATTTAACAAGTGGATTGAAGTGAAGTGAATTTTATTTAATAATGCCGCTACCAAGACGATCGAATCTTTCCCGGCAAAGCCGTAATGGAAAAAGAATACAAAATACAGCAAATGAAAGGACTGAAGAAGAACAAGAAAATGAACGAGAACGGTCCCGCAATAGTATGGCTCGACTTCGTGCTTCTCAATCACGAGAGCAAAGAGAAGCAGCCCGCGAAACAGCTCGGTTGGCAATGCAGAATCGTCGAGCGAACAACAGAAGGCAACAAAGCGATAATTTGCGACGCAGAACAAGATATTTAGCTGATTTGAATCGAGCGGCGTTTCGATACGATTGCAGCAATGATTACAGCTTGCATCCAAGCGTTTGCATTGGGCAAATGGACGTTGTTTGCGAGTATTGTGGGGCATTAAAGTTTCCCGGAGAAGCGCCTGGATTATGCTGCGTTAATGGAAAAGTGAAATTGCCGGTATTGTCTCATCAAAAGACGAACTTATCAACAATGTTTTTCCAAATATTATTTCGAACTACAAAAATAATGAATGGTTGAGTGAGCGTGCAATTTTAGCGGCTAAGAATAAAGATGTAGATGACCTGAACTACATAATTCAAAATAAGATCATTGGAAGAATGCATTCATTCAAATCTATCGACTGCGTCACAAATGAAGATGAAGCCACCAATTATCCAATTGAATTTTTAAACTCTTTGGACGTGCCTGGCTTACCACCGCACAATTTACGCCTAAAGGTTGGCTCCGTCGTAATCATGCTTCGAAACATAAACCAACCAAAACTGTGCAACGGTACGCGTTTGGTGGTTAGTAAATTGATGAACAATGTAATTTCCGCTACTATAATGATAGGAAAATTCAAAGGTGAGGAGGTTCTCATTCCGAGGATCCCGATGATCCCAACCGATATGCCGTTTGAATTTAAACGACTGCAATTTCCGATACGTCTGGCATTTGCCATGACAATCAACAAATCACAAGGCCAATCCTTACAAGTTTGTGGTTTAAATCTAGAACATTCATGTTTTTCCCATGGTCAATTATACGTGGCATGTTCACGGGTCGGAAGACCATCTGCGTTGTTTGTTTTTGCACCTGAAAATAAAACAAAAAATGTCGTGTACCACAAGGTGCTTAAGTGAAGAGCCACCTATGTACTGAAATACAAAAAAAACTGCTTATTTATTGCCATTAAGGCGGAACAAAGTTAACCGGGTCAGCTAGCGACACGAGGAAGGATTGGGAGAGGGACTGGGAGAGGGATTGGGAGAGGGATTGGGAGAAGGATTGGGAGAGTGACAGGGAGAGCGACTAAGAGATGGATTGGAAGAGGGACTGGGAGAGGGACTGGGAGAGCGATTGGGAGAACGACTGGGAGAAAGATAGCCATCTGGTGGCAAAACGGAGTTTGCCGGGATTTCTAGTATATATATATATAGAGAGCGATTGAGGCAGTCAAAGAGTGCGTGTAAGAGAGAGAAAGGGTAGTCAAGAGAGTGAGAGGTCATATTTTCGACTTCAACACGGAGTCGTAAGCTAATGCGCGAAATTAAAATATTGCTAAGATGGAAAAAACATATTTTGCATTCTTAAATATTCAAAATACTATTAAATTACATTTTACATGAAATTTTGCCGCAACTTTGGCCTAAAAAGTTCAACTTCAGTATTCAAAGTATTACATTTTAGCTGTCAGTGCATAGAGAAAAGCACACGGAAAAAGTTGAGAATATTAAACACTGGCATAATATTAAAATAAATTATATATGAAATTTTTACGTATAAATGAACAGATTTTTATAACTTGACTTTGACATAAGCAGTTTAGCTATAGTAATAAAATTATTACGGTTTTACCGTTGCTTCATTGAGAAATCCAATCAGACAGCGGGAAGACGATTGACAGCTTAATAGTAGAAATATAATCTTAATGTTGTAATTGCATATTAAATGTAAAATTTGAATAAATCTGAATAAATAATGAGTGCAATTAACTAGTAGCGAGAGAGCTGGAAGCAGGGCGTGAATATTTAACAATCGTTTAATATTAAGTTAAATAGCTTCTGGTTTATATTTATAAAGTTTATACGACTTTACTGCAACTCCATTCAATCAGAGAGGCATAAGAGAAGAGATTGAGTAAAATTAAGGAAGCAATAGAGACAGAAGCAGGGCGTTAATATTCATGAAAATATAATATTAATATTATTTTTATATTATGTATTAAATCTAAATTGAAGCGAGAGAAAGAGCTATCAATTTTTATTATTATGAATTAATATTATATTCAAATAATTTAATTCATTAAAATATAATATTAATATTTTTTTTTATATATTAGATATATATGGAAGCGAAAGAGAGAGATATCAATTTTTATTATTATGAATTAATGTTATATTAAACCAATTTAGTTCATTAAAATATAATATTAATATTATTTATTATTTTTATTATTTATTTATTATATGAAAGTGAGAGAGAGATATCAATTTCTAATATTATGAATTAATATCATATTAAAATAATTTAATTTAATTTTGTGTGGTATTTACATTATTATTTTTATTACTATGTATTAATATAATTTTAAAATAAATTACATTTAATTTTGCATGGTATTTTCAGGCATAAGCGAAAAGTTTTGTGGCTTAAATTTGGCTATTATAATAAAAGCATAATAGTTTTATTACGACTACAATTAGAGAGTGAGCAGAGCAAAGCCGGAGTAATAACAGCGGAGCGACAGAGACAGATGAAGAGGGCGTGAGTCGCACTCATATTGCACTGCCGATAGTCGTGAGTTGATCTGCGTTTTTATTAACGGCAATTAGCGTTAACCGATTCGCCTGGAAATTGTGGTGTTTGCTCATTGTTGTTGTTTGTTTTGGCAAATTTGTTGTCGTTGTTGCTTTTGTTGTTTCTCCTTGGCATGGGAAACTGCAGCGCGATGCAACTGCAACAGCAACAGCAACTGCAACAGCATTGCTGCGTGTGTGTGTGTGTGGCATGTTGTGAGTTGTTGGCTTTTGTTTCCTTTCAATTTACGGGTATTTAAATGCTTTGAACTCGCTTGAACTCCCGCTGGAACAGCTGAAAGAGCTGCAACTGCTGCAACTGCTGAAACCGCTGACAAAACCCGCTGGAACCCGCTAACGAAGAGATCGCCGCAGGTGACGGCGCCGCGGCCCCTCGCGGCGATTGTCTAATCAAAGTCAAGTAAAAATTAAGTGGCTAAATTATGTCATGAAGCAGGCAGCAGTTGTAGTTGTTGTAGTAGTTGTTGCTGTGGCTGTCGCTGTGGTGTCTTTTGTTTGTCGCAGTGCAGGCGAAATGAGCAGTAAAATAGAAAGAAAGAAAAGAGAAACACTTCGCACGCCACGCGCCTGATAAACGCAGCGATGAGCTTAAGTAAATGAAAAGAGCTGGGAAGAAAGCCCCCAAAGTTGTGGACTGTGGGTGGCTGGCGCTGCTGTGGTTGACCCACCTGCTTTGCATAATTACGAATTGCTGGCGAATCTCATTCTCATTGAAGTCGAGCGGAGGCCACTTGCTGCTGGCCCCAACGTAAATTAAATGGAATTTGATTTTTAAATGACGAATTTAATGACGACAGTGGGGCGAAGAGAAGTGGGGGCTGACTGACGTCTCTGCTGACGTCCCGACTGACGTCTTCAGCTCGATAAGAGCTTGTCGTCTTGGCCGTCTTGGGTTTTTTCTTTGTTTTTTTTGTTTTGTTTTTTTTTTTTTTTTTTGGCAAGCATTAGAGCTTATCAGCTCAGCATTTGCAAAAAGTGGCGCAGTTGCCACGCCTCTATCCGTATCCGTATCTGTATCTGTAGCGAGATACAACTGCGGCAATTGTTTTTGCCTTCGTTTCGTTTCGCTTTGGTCTCGTCTTGTTTCCCCTAAGCAAATTTGTGCAGAGGCTTTTCCGCATGTCATAACCTTAGCCTAGACCCCACACGAACAGCAGTCTGCTTGTGTGCGTGTGTGTGTGTGTGTGTGTGTTTGTGTTTGTATTTGTGTTTGAGTGTGGCCCCAAAAGGTCCGTCCAAGAGATAAATTACCCAGCCGAGCCCGTCTGGACTGACCCGGCTATACCCAATGCATTGGCCCCAATGCCATCGCCGACTCTCGACTCTCTATGGCCAACTGCCGACAAGGCTTCCGTCGTTGCCAAAATCAATGGAATATTTCGGCTTCCGCTGTCATTCCACTCCGCCTCTGCCCTGCCACGCCTTGCCCCGCCACATGGCTAAGGCCTAAGGCTGGGGCTGCCAAATTGGGCCGGCGGCGCAATAATTGTTATTATGCCGTCCGTTAGTCTAAAATTTATTTTGCATATGTGGTGCAAGTATCGCAGCGATCTAACTGCTTCCCCAGTCGCAGTATACCCTAACGTATCGATGGCGTGGAATGGCAAGGCGATGGGAGTTGTCTGGAATTAAAAAAAAATATAATGGTTGGGAAATTTGAATAACTATTGAGATAAATAATTCTTGGGGGGAATTGATGGATAATTAGTTTGGTAATATAATGGTAATGACTTACGATATCTAATATAAATAAGATTAAGTTTAAGAAGATAAAATAAAAATTTATTTTTTTTAGCTTTTTATAGCTTTAATAACAAATTCGAGCAAAGAAATTCACAATTTGATGAACAATGAGCTCAGCCCTATAACTTATATTTCTGGATTGTATATTGATATACGAAGTCTGCCCAAAAAGTATACGATCTGATTTTAAATTTTGGTATACCAAAATCTACAGTTACTAAAATTTTAAGACATTTTTTTAACGCCGAAAAATTATTGATATATTTTAATTAATAATAATTATCTCCATTCAGAATTGACTACTAAAATTATACATGTATGTATGTCATTTTTAGCCTAGATTATTCTTCCTTGGTCGTAGGTGCTGGAAATTCTATCAGTTTGTCAGAGGAAATTTAAAATGATTTTCAAACTCAAGAAGTTATGGAAAAACTTGATGCTTGGATTTAGAAATTAGTCAAATTATATTACAAAAAGTCTATATATATTGTCAAATTAAGTCTAGCTTATTTAGAGTATTTACCCTAGAGTATTTACCCCTTCGTTCTGATCCTTGCAGTCAGGCTTAGGCTTAGTTTTTCGTTTGCATTGTCGGGGCTCAACGTTATGTTTTTCCCTTTGAAGGTCACTTCCGGGCGTGGCAGGGGCTGGCCTGGCCTGGGCCTGGGCCTAGGCTGTGCTGTGGGTGTCGCTGTGGTTGCTGCAAGGGCTGAAAATTAAAATTCGTTTATTGTGCCAAAAGTTATGCAAGTTTCAGTATTTTGTGTGGGTTGCAGCAAATGTTATAATTCCGCATGACCCTCACATCACGTGAGAAATAATTACACAAACGGAACGGCTTTCTAGAGGTGGGGTAAGCGGCGATATTAATTTTAGTGCAATGTCTGCAACTAGCACAAATCTCAGCTCATCAATTTGGTCGTGACTAAAACGGCACGAAGCAAATTTATTTTGGCCAAACACAAATCTGACAACAGACCTCGAGACTGAACAAATGAAAGGGTGTGGGTGTCCTCACTCTCACCCACACACACACACACACATATTTACGGAACGCTGCAGTGGCATGTTGAAATCATAGCAGAACACGTCTAATTTCTCACGTGATGCAAAGGCGAGAGATTACAATACACAGACAGACTACTGAATATCCTGTAAAGTTTTCAGTGAAATTATGAAAGCAGCTGAGCTATGTCTGATCCAGTGAGCTAATATTTCATGCACAGATAGTGCAATTATTTTTTAATTTTATTAATCAATATAATAAAAATCAATTTTGTATTATATAAAAAATAAATTGCATAATAAATTATTATTTTAAAAATAAAATTATTCAGAGAGTGATAGAAATTTAAGAAAAGTATGAAGAGAGAGAGAGAGAATATTTAAAAATAGTTGAGCTAGTTTAAAAAATAAATTCTCTAATTACCTTTTATAGCTTAATAATAAGAGTCTTATATAGAGACAACTGAATATAGATATAGAGATTAATTCACCTTAAAATTAATTTATTTAACAGCTTGCAATTATATTTAAAATGCCGTGCGTGTATATTTTTAAATATACTCAGACTGCTTTTTATGAAAACCAAAATGTCCCATGTGCAGGGTATTTTGGGCAGTGCACACACAGAGATCGCGGCAAACAAACGAAAATTCCAAATGAAAACAAGCAATACAATTGTTTGCGCTATCTGAATGCTTTTTGGCGTTGTTGTTGTTGTTGTTGCTGCTGCTGCTGTTGTTGTTGTTGTTGCTGTCGTGAGCGCATAAAAGAAAAGTGCTTAAAAAATAACAGTAAATTACACAGAGCAGCGCCACGCCATGCGCCGCCAAACCAAGCCAAGACCAAACCCAACCCAACCCAAGCCGAACCGAGCCGAGCCAAGCACAGCCCAGCCCAGCCACGCCCCCTTTCACCGCCTCGGCGATGCATGACGAGCTTGCATACTTTTAGGGACAGCTGATTTAATTCCGCACCCCGGGATGCTGTGCGCGCCGAGCAGGGGGAATCGAGACTCGTCCTTGCCAGTCGCTGTGAGGCGGAGGGCGTGGCGGAGGCGCACTCTGTTCCGCATCGCAATTTGCAGCATAGCAACTGCTGCTGCACCTGACGCTCAGCCTCAAGCTAAACACGAGGAGCGCGGGGGGTAGAGCAAGGTAGGAAGGGAAGATGGGGCGCAGGGTTGGCTATGCTGCGTTCGGGTTCGTAGCTTTTTCTCGCGAGTTCCATGCACACCATGAATTTATATGAGCGGAATTCGTAATTGGGATATGTGTGAGTATCTCTGTGAGCGTGTGTGTGTGTGTGGGTTTTGGGACAACGTTTAAATGGAAGAAAAACCTCGCCAGATAACCCCGCTGAGAATGCGCGGAATAAGAATCAGTAGAATAATATAAATGCCGGAACTTAATCTATCAGTCCTAATGGGTTACTTCTTCGGTTTGTCTTTTTTGGAATATAATATAATTTAATATAATATAATATTGATTTAATAATATAATTTTTTTCAAGTATTTAAAAAACTTGCAATAAAACGAATTTATTTTATGTTTTCAGTTTAATAAAAAATATTAAATTTATTAAATTAAATTTAAAACGAATTTATTTTATGTTTTCAGTTTAATAAAAAATATTAAACAAGTACAACAATAAAGTTTCAAATTTGTTAGGACTGAAAAATAGGGCTCAAGATATTTTCCGAGAACTTCTGACTTTAAAATTTTGTAGATTTGCCAAAAAAATAAGAAATTCTCATTTAAGCCATGATTTAAACTCTAAACTATATCAGCATTATGGTATAGCGGATTTAGCAACTTTACAATATTCCTCAAGTTACCAAAATATTATTTAATTTTTAAATTATTCAAAATCGATTTTTAATTTTTTTTCAAGTCAAATCATTAGATTTGCCATTTGCTTGCAGTTTACCTTCAAACATTAAAGCCTATAGCTGAACATAAATATTATGTAATAAATGTATACCTTATCTATGAGCGCTTTTAGTGAATTTAACAACTAATATTAATATTCTAATATTCCTCAAGTTACCAAAATATTATTTAATTTTTAAATTATTCAAAATTTTGGGTGAAATTAATTATGTCTAAAAAATTATGTTTTCAGTTTTTTTTTCAAGTCAAATTTTCAGATATGTCATTTATTTACATTTTACCTTCAAGCTCTAAAGACTTAAGCTAAAAATACGTATGATATGATATTATATAACAAATTTATACATTATCTATTTGAGTTTCCCCTCGCATAAGTTTAACTTTTATGCACATTCATCGCTTCGTTTAGAACATTAGGCAAACTTCTTGAATTGAGGAATCACAGAACCACAGAGCCACCTCCAGATAGAATCATGTTCTCAGTTGCCTTCGCAGTTTCCCTTGTGTTGCTGCCTGCCTGCCAGCTGCTCTCTTCTTGCCTGCTCATTGTGTAGTGTACTCGTCAGCGTCTCATTATGTTCGCCTTCCTTGCCATGTTCTTTTGTATGTGGCCAGTTCCCTTCCCTCTGCCGCCCTGCCGCCCTGGCGCCCTACCGAGCTTGTTATTGTTCCGTTTCTTCGGCTTTTGTTGCTGCTGCTGCTGTGGCGCAACACTAAACAATACGGCAAAATTACTTAATTTCATGTTGGTCTAATCAAGTTGCCGTTGCCGTTGCCTCTGCCAAGTGTTGAGTTTGTGGCAGGCACGGAAGGCCGCACGAAAGCGTGCAACGGCGAAATCACGAGCAAAGTGTGTGCAGCTGCAGGTTGCCGTGTGTCGAGCTCATATGTGGGAGTCTGTTCTATTCTCGCTCACGCCAGACCTAGGCTCGCCTTTCTTCCTGCCTTTTCCCCCGAGGTCTTTTATGCACACACAAACACACACACACGCGCACACTCCCGCGTTGCACGCTTCTTTTTTGGGGGCAACGTTTAGTGGCCGCTCGTTTATGCTTCAAGCGGCAAGCGGCAAGGGGCAGGCAACAACAACACGAAATAGGTGGACACCTAAACGCTGAGGGAATGCCTAGACTACTGCACTGCGCAAAAAGCCTGAGTGCAAAGCATGAAATTAATTGACTTCCTAAAAAGTAACGAAAAGGAATCCATCTCCTCTGCCATATATCTGCGTTGAACCTGAAAGAAAGAAAAATATAGCTTTACAAAAGTATCTTTAAGTTGCAGTTCTTTTCAATTCTGCCAAAAAAGCAGCATTATTTTTTAATGTGTAGTGATAGCTAAAAATAATGGTCTTTAGAATTTTTTTTCAGATTTTTGAAGCTAAGTGTTTCACTTCGTGAACTTGTAGAGCCTAAAAATTAGCGTTATTTTTTACAGATTAATTATCAAATATTTATTATTATA
Source organism: Zaprionus bogoriensis (assembly GCA_035046045.1). Classification (NCBI taxonomy): domain Eukaryota; kingdom Metazoa; phylum Arthropoda; class Insecta; order Diptera; family Drosophilidae; genus Zaprionus; species Zaprionus bogoriensis. The sequence goes on from JAWNOI010000010.1 coordinate 988,291, forward strand.
ATTTTAAAAATAAATAATGTTTCCATATTTATGGTTTAAAACTATAATTTTATTTTTAATTTTATATATATATTTTTTTTTTATTTTATAAACAAGTTTATTATTTTAACAAGTTCAGTTTACCTAAGATATTGGAGGCATTAAAAAATCCAAGAGAAGCATAACTCATGCAAATTATGCCAATCTTGAGCTAAATTCTATTTTAGAGAAAACTGTATAAATGTGTTTTCAACAACATGGCCAAAAATCTAGCTATAAGCCAATAATAAGAAAATATTTAAAATTTTAAATATATAAGAAAATATTTCGAAAACTTGTATGCATTCTACTACCATCTACATTAACTATAACTATTGTAGTTGTAGTCAATTTGTAGAAGATAGATTGTAGCCGCAATTTATTGAGAAAAGAGAAAACACGCTGATTTCTAGCAGTGCACGCCTTTTACCTGTATCTACTGCTGCGTCTGCTGCGTCGGCTCGGGCCATGTTCATGCGAAAGTGTGTCAATGTCGACATCCGTTTCCTTTCTGCCAAGGCGCACTCATACGGCCACTTGAGATGCAAACAGGTAAAAGGGCCACAAATTTAAACATTTGTCTACTCCAACACGCACTGTCGCACACACACACACACACACTCACACGCGGCCAACTCACACATAGACACACATACAGTCGTACATACCGCATGCTCGTACTGCATTCGGAACGAAAGGAAAGCAGGCGAAACATTGGCACAACGGTCATCCGCAATGGACAGCTGGTAACTGGCCAACAGTGCTGTCATTTTAGACTTTTTACGGCTGAATTTGGGCATTTAAAAAATAAATAAAAAGCTGCAATTTTTGTTCTGTTATTTTGAATTTATTTTTTATTAATTTCTTTACAAATGTAATGCGTTGATTTAATTATTTTTTTTTATACAGTTTGAAATTTAATTGTCAGAAAAGTTGTTGGTTTTTTATTGGATTAAATTATTTTTTAATGCTTAATTGATAAGCCACTTTAATAATTAATTAACTTTAAGTACCAATGAAAAATTTAATATAATTTATCCCTTTCAAATATTTAAATTGAATATTAATAAAATTTTAAGCTACTTCGTAGTTTTATTTACTTGCTTCAAATTTCTTAGTTTTTCTTGGAGTTTTTGTTATGAATTGGTAAAATGATCAAAATGATTTCGACGAAAAAAAAATATAAAAAAGAAAATTAATAATTGTTAATGTTAGATTCCAAAAAAATCGAAGCTTTTTTTTAGCTATCCGCAATTTTTTATTGACCCTAGCAGCTGCTACAAGTCTACCCACACCACTGGCAACCCGCTGCAGGCAGCTGGAAGTGGAACGTTTTGGAAGTGGCACACGGAAATTGCGCTCGCTGTCTGTGTCCATTGTTTTTGCTTCCTCTTCCTCTTGCGCTTGTTGGGCCCAGCGCCGCATGCTGTGACAGCGCAGCGGGGGCGCTCAGTCTGTTGGCCACTTTTTCACGCTGATAAATTGCCAGCGACATTTCAGCAAGAGTTGACAATTGTGATTGTGCTAGTGTGTAGACACACGTATGCGCGAGTGTGTCTGTGTGTTGAGTATATAATTAAAAGCAAGTAAAGCAGGCACGAAATTGTTTTGGTTAAATGTCTTTGACTGCCTCCATACCCCTGCCTCCCCCCTACCCATGCTCTGCTGCTGCAGTCGGCCAGCTGGTGGTCCAATTTCGGACATGATCGAAAGCGATTGCCCCCTCTGTAATTATGCTGCCAAGTGCCACCACAGCGCTGCGATGGTGTGTGTGTCTGTGTCAAGGCTGAGCTTTAAAATTGTCCAGAACATTTGCACATTTTGATTTGTTGCATTCTCGCCTGCACTGAGAAAAGTCTTTTAAGCCCAGTCTGCAGCCAGAAGTAGGCTATACAATTTTCAATACAGCTTGAGTTTTTTAACTGATCTTAGGTATTTCCGAAGACGAAGCGCAAACTGATGTTTAACGATGCTAGATAACAGCTTCGAGTAATTTAAAAGCTGGAGAAAATTCTGAAATTACAAAATTGTAGAATTTCAAACTAGTTTTTGGTCAGTATTTTTAATTTTTGGCTTTACTAGAAAAAGTTTTTAAAGCTCTAAAAATTTCTGCTCAAATTTTTGGCATACTTTTCGGAGAGTATTGAAATATATTTTTCAAATAGTTTGTTTATAATTAAACTTTTGGGATATTGGTTAATAGGTAAGCTGTTTTATTATAAACAAATTCCAATTAAAATAAAATATATAAATCATGCGTATCAATTAATATATTGAGTTTTTTTTTGTATTTTTTTGCATACTTTCTGTTGACTATTGATATATTCCAATTAAAATATAATATATATTATACGTAAATTTATATTTATATTATTATATTTATATTTTGAGTTTTTTTTTATATTTTTTGCATACTTTTTGCAGACTATTGATATATTTTTGTGAATTTCGGAGCATTATGAAAAGTCTTTAGAAACATTACAGTTTTGACTGTAGGAAATTTATGTATAACTTAAAGCTTTATAAAGCTTATCCAAATGTTAATATATATATTTTTTAGAATAAATAAAATATTTACAATAAATAGATAAATTTATTATACATAAAAAAGGTATTTAATGAAAATATAAAAAACTTGCAATATGTATTTGAAAATAAATTAAATATAAATATTGTATTCAAAAACAAATTACTATGTACATTCAAAAACTGTGTCAAATTTAACTACAGAATTTTAAAAGTTTAAGTATGGATTGTTCCAGAATAAATTATTAACATTTAAAATTTACATTTACTTTCAAAAACTGTGCCAAATTTAATTTCAGAATTTTTATATTTTGAAATACAATACTTATTCTGGAACAATCAACAGAATAAATACTTTATTCTAAGACAAATTATTATTTACTTTTAAATACTGTGCCAAATTCAACCACAGAATTTTCTCTGAATCGCGTTTATCTCTGTCTTTGCCAAAGACTTCCCCCGCGAGGCCAAACTAAGTCGAGTGCAGTAAATATTAGTTCAACTGTGATGGGGCAATCTTATCGCTCGGACAGGTGTATTTTCAGCTACGCGCGTTATTTAATTAGCAATTTCTGCAAGTGTTAAATCTCGGAATCTTGAGGAATCCAGCTGACAGCCAAAATGCCGCATGGTGTGTGCTGCTCGAGCGCTGCACGTGGTTGCCTGCCGAAAAATAAACTGCACGCTGGCACACAGACACACACACAGGGAGACACACACACATGGACTGTGACAAGTGCAGGGCAGCGTCGACTGCGACGCTGACGCAGACGCAGACGCGACATCGATAAGATAAAGCGTGCGATGACAAAAAGCACCCAAAGCGAGCGACGATGATGACGACGAAGGACGCCGAAGTTCTGCTGCAGCCGACGACGACGCCGACGCCGCCGCCGACGTCGAAGCTGGGTGCCACTATAAAAGCCGCTGGCTCGGCCCGAGCGAGCACCACAGAACGGCGAAGCGCGTTGCCGAGCAGTCAAAAGCCTGAGACAAGTCCGAGCAGCGGAGTCGCAATCGGAGACACAAACCCAAAAACCAAGAACAGAAACAGAAACTGAACTGAAGCCACGGTAAAGTGTAATAATAACAATAACTGTAGTTGGACTCGCTGTCCGTGTGTGTGTGTGTCTGTGTGTGTATTTGTGTTAAGAGTTTCCGCTTCCGTTTCGAAAACAAATTTCGAAACAAAAACTCTTCAGTCTGCACAAAGGCAGCTGAAGACGCTGCAGCATAAGCCACAAGTAACGAGCTCAAGAGCAGCTTGAGCGAGCAGAGGAGGAGGAGGAGGAGGAGGAGGAGGAGGCGCAGGAAGTGAGGAGAAAGCGGAAGCAGCAGTGGGCGCGTTCCACCTGCGAGCAGCAGTGCAAGAAACGTAATGAATGCATTCAAAGTGTTGCGCGCCGCCCAAAAACTTTTTGGTTGCCAAAACAAAAATATGCAAACAGTTATGTTTCAAGGATGCACTCCCCTCCCCCCCCACTGCTGCTGCTTCAACTCTTGCGCTGCGCTCTGTTTGCTCAGCCGTGTGCGCCGCGGGCCTAGAGCAGCGCCGTCGCACTGCAGCTCCCTGCTGCCCTCTCCCCTCCCTCTCTCCCTTTGCTGCCTGCTAAATTAAATGTAAATTAATGCAAATTACACAGAATTACGGCGGGCAGCACAATGCAACAGTGCCACAAAGCAACAGTCGCCGAGTGCAACTGCGACTGCCCCATCAGATAAGCGACTGCAGGACGGACAGAGAGACAGAGTATTGTCTATTATTTTAAATTGGCTGCGCAAATTTGCGGCTTGGCAAAAAGTAATTAGCGACCATTGTGCCAGACGTGGCAGCCAGAGAACAACACAAGAAAGCTAGAGACAGAGAGAGAGAGAGAGGAGCAGGGGCAGCTTGAGCTCCTCACTCGAGCAAGCGCCTGCAAGACGATCTCTGAGTTGACAATTTGCACCGACATGATAAACTGAATAGTTGCTAAAAACTGCAGATAAAAAAATTCAAAACGCAAGTAGAGAAATTTTTGGGCTTGCTATGCTTAATAATACAAAATTCTAGTTAGCTTCAAAAAATTAAAAAATAATTTAAAAAGTTTCCGAGAAATATTTACGCAATTTTTAAAAATTATAAACGAAAAAGCACAGCTTAAAAAATTGAAATACTTTCCTATAATCAACGACTAAGTGCGATATTTTGTGTATAATTTTTTAATCTTTTACTTATGAAAAGTAGCTGCAGCTCGAGCTTTATAAGAACAGCCTAGAAACTGTTCTCTTTAGCTGCAGCTACTTTTCATAAATTAAATTGCTTTGCCTGCAGCTTAAGAACAGTTTTGAGCTCATTTTACTCTTCCCAATTCGTGCACAGTTTCTAGGCAGCTGCTGATTTAATAGCTTGAGAACAGTTTGATTTAAAAATTCACTTTGCAGTTGAAAAAAAATCCAAGCAGTTGCTGCTGCCGAGGGAATTTTCTGCAGTTCGAGAACAGTTTCAAAGCAAAGAATGCCTCTGCAGCTAAAGACCAGTTTTGAGTTCATTTTACTCTTCCCAATTCGAGCACAGTTTCTAGACAGCTGCTTGTTTAAAAGGTTGAAAACAGTTTAATTTAATATTTCGACCTACAGTTTTCAAAAAATCTTTGCAGTTTGCTGTTACCTGCAGTTTGCTGTTACCTTTTTTTTTCAGTTCGAGAACAGTTCCATAGCAAGGAATACATCTGCAGCTAGAGAACAGTTGTGGCTAGTAAAGTTCGAAAGCAGCGTTGAGAAGTTATTTTTTGCTAGTTCGAATTCAGTTTGAAAGCAGCAATAGTTGCTGTTACAGTTCGAAATTAAGTCAAAGTTCGAAATTTCGTGAGGTTTGCTTTGAGAACAGTTTAAAGTAACAGCTTTATTTGCTGTAGTTTGAGAACAGTTTGAGTTAATTTATGTGTTGAAGAATGGTAGAGGAACTTGCTAACTCTTTAGCTTGGTAACACTTTCGCAGGAATTTAATATTTAATAATAATATTAAGCTAGCGCAAGACAAGTAAAACTTGAATTCATTTTATGCTCTGCAATTTGAAAATAGTTGCAAGCAATTTTTAAGCAGAAAAGTCGCGACAATTGCTGGCACTTTAGATTGGGAACAGTTGCGTGGAAACGAGGTGCTTATATGCGCTGCAGTTCGAGAAGAGTTTGGAACAAACAGCAGTTGGGTTTAGTTCAAAAAAGCATTGTGGGAACAGCGTGAGTTGATTTGGATTTTGTGCGCTTCGAGAACAGTGTAGAAGTAGAAAGCAGTGCGATTTAAATGTATGCGAGAACAATTTCAAGGTGATTGTCTGCGCTGCAGTTTGGGAACAGTGAAAGCAGTTATTCCTGCAGAAGAACTATAAGAACAGTTTGTGCATGATCAACAAGGTGATTGTCTGCGCTGCAGTTTGGGAACAGTGAAAGGAGTTATTCCTGCAAAAGAACCTCAAGAACAGTTTGTGCATTGCAGGGTATTCCGCTTTGAGTCACAAGCAAAAAGCTGGCGGCCCTCGCACGGATGCGCTTCAAATTGATTTGGCGAGCACTTGCACGCGTACTCGAAAGAGCGCTCAATCTCGGCGTTTAATGGCTCGACAATAGTGCGCGCGAGGAGAGCTCGAAAGTCAATTAATATCTTTTATGGCCTAATATCGGGCCAATAATTATGACACTGAAGATAAATGTTAATGGGCGGCGTGCCATAAAAGCGACAGCGAAAATTGGCAGCAATGCTGCTGCTTTGTTATTAGAAACTGCAGGGCCTAATTAACGATCTGCGGCGCGACCTCCGGCCCAAGAGCCGCAACCTCCGACCTCTGGCAAACCGCATGCTGCGGCTGCCAGTGCGTGGTCTGGCACAGTCCTGGCTCTGTTCTGGCCCTGTCCCAGCCTGGCCGTTATGCATTGATATTGGTAATTAATGCGCAACTTGTCACAGGCCTCCGGACTTAATGAACAGAGAGGGGAATTGACAGCCACAAAGGGAGGGGGAGGGAAGCAGCGGAAATATTGCGTAAATATTAATGCAAACATTTAAACATGCCGCGCCTGCCAAGCCGCACAGGCAGCGCTGCTGGCGCGGCCACGCGGCGTATGCGTAATATGCGGATTTGGCATAAAAGCGAATTCAATTTGCGCGCATATTAAATTATTTATGGCGCTTATTCGAAAGGCTTAAAATTTCAATTTCATTCTGGTTTCATTTGCATGCTGCAATTTCCCCCGGCAGGCCGATAACACGCACATCCTGCGACAGATTCGCCTCGATCTCGACGGGGCATGCCACGTGCGGCGTGAATTACACGTCGACACAAAAGCTGAAGGAAAAGCTGGCCGTGATAATGAAATGCGTGTCAAATGGAATTGAATTTCATTTGCGCTTTTAGCATATTGCGAGGCTTACGCCTCGCTCGCATTCTCTTTGGCAATTAACAGGCTGTGGCACTAGCAGGTGTGTGCGAGTGTGTGTGTGTGTCTGTTCACAATTATTTATTTATTTATATTATATTTTTGGAGCGCGTGCACTACTTTCATAATTGGAGCAGAGCGCAGCGCAAATATTTTCGAACTAAATAATGCAATTTTAATGCAAATATTAGAGCAAAGCAAACCAAACGCACTGCAGCAAGTTATAATCGGCTTAGATCTCTTTGCGCATGGCATTAATTTTCTGCATTAATTTTATGCTAACTAAATATTGTTTTTATAATTTTCCGTATCTATACAATTTGTGAAGATTTATATTTTCATTATATTATTATTATTTTTAGAGACTGCTTAGGCTTCTGTTGCTCCAGAGCACTCTCTAGTAATTTTGGGAACAGTCTCGAATCAGTTTGAGAACAGTGTTTTGTGACTAGAGCTGCGTCTGCCGCTCGAAAACAGTTGCAGGTAGTTTCGGGAACTATCTTGAAGTGACTTGAGAACAGAGTTTAGAGACTGTTGCTGCTTCTGTCGCAGTTTCAGTCAGTTCGGGAACCATCTTGAAGCAGCTTGAGGACAGTGTTTAGAGATTGTTGCTGCTTCTGCAGCTAGAGAACAGTTTCATGCGGTTCGAGTATAGTTTTAACGTAGATTGAAAACAGTGTTTAGAGACTTGCTGCTTCTGCAGCTAGAGAACAGTTAAGGCAGTTTGGAGAGTATTGAGTCTTGAAGCAGTTTGAGAACAGTGTTTAGTGACTATTGCTGCTTCTGCAGCTAGAGAACAGTTCCGGACGGTTTTGAGAGGACTCTTGAAGCTGATCGAGTACAGTGTTTGGAGACTGTTGCTGCGCCTGCACTGCGAGAACAGTCGCAGGTAGCTTCAGGAACAATATTGAAGCAGTTTGAGAACAGTGTTTAAAGAACTTAGCTGCTTATGGAGCTTGAGAACAAGTTCAGGCGGTTCGAGAAGAGTCTAATACGTAAAGTTTAGGGACTGTTGTTGCTTCTGCAGCTCGAGAACAGTGTCGGGCGGTTTTGAGAAGAGTTTTGAAGCAGCTTGAGAACAGTGTTTAGAGTCTGTTACTGTGCCTGCAGCTCGAGAACAGTTGCAGGTAGCTTCGCGCACAGTCCAGGCACAGAACGAGTACAGATTCAATTAATTTTGCTGGCAGCACTGGCAGCTCGTGAACAGTTTTTAGCTAGAGCTATGGGAACAGCATTAAACAGGTTTTCACTTTCTTTAGCAGCTTGAGAACAATTCGATGTTTTTAAGAGGTTTTCGCGTACTCCGAAAGGGAACAGCTTTAAGGTAATTTTAGCTCTTGCGGCTTAAGAACAGTTTTCAGTTAATTTCCATTGCTTGCAGTGGAGAACAGTTTAAGCTGCTTTACTCTTATGCATATAAAGTTTAGGAACAGTAGAATATTCGAACTTCTGTAGTCGGAGAACAGTTTCTAAGCAGTGGTTTTACATTTAGCTCGAACTGTGTAAGATTTTGTTCTCTGCAGCCCGAGAACAGTTACGGGTTTTTCGATATGCAGCAGCTTAAGAACAGTTTTAAGGCACTTCCGGCTTTAACAGTTTGAGAACAGTTGCGATGCAGTTGCTTTGCTTGCAGTTCAACAATTTAACTCTTTATTTTAGAAAAAAAAGAATGCAATTTGGAATTGGCAATTTTCCGCGCACTTCGCGCTATAAGATCAACTCAGGCGAAATAATATCAAATGAAATAATACAGAAATGGATTTTGAGGGGCAAAGCAAAGCGATTCTTCGGCTCGAGCGAGTGCAAGTTAATTCAATTTAATTTTCAAGGTGCATTATGATGAGCAAACAGAGAGAGGGAGGGGGAGAGAGAGTGTGGGGGGGGGGGCTATAAAAGTATCCTTTGGCTTGCAAAGTTTCTCATTATGTGGCCGGAGCAGCTTGTTGGCTTGCGGCCCAAGACATCATCAGTGTCAGCAGCGGCATCCGCATTCGCATTCGCATTCGCATTGACATTCGCATCCGCATTGGCATCCGCAGCTGCGGCATGTCGTGCTCGTTGTCAGCGCATTTCGCTTTCCACTTGACATCCTGCCTGCAATTTCCTTGTTGTGAAATTATGCTCTGGCCTGGGCTCTGGCCTGGGCTCGGGCTCGGGCTCGGGCTTTGCCTCTGCTCGGAGATAATAAATAAAACATCAGGCTTGCTGGCAAGGTGAAGCGCCCTGTGGCTGCAGCTGCTTTTTTGCCCAAAAACCTGAGCTCAAGTCGGCGTGCAGCTGCAAAGTAAACACCGTACATGGCCACGCCCACAACGATTAGCAGCAGGGCAGGCGGCAACCTCTGACCCTGCGGATGCCATGTGTGGAGCGTGTGTGTTTCTGTGTGTGTGTGTGTGTGTGTCCTCGTTCTCTCGGCTCGACGCTGCTGTTTGCTTTTGATTGAAGGCTAAATGAGGCATGCCACACAAGGCTGCCACACAGCAGTAGCAGAGGCAGAGACAGGGGCAGGGAGGGGTGTGGCTGCATTTGCATCACGCGCATCCTTTGTGCACGCTTAGACAGTTTTATTTTATTTCTGCTGCTGAATTAGCCAAAGTAGGCGGCGCGGGGCGTGGCAGAGCGCTTCGCATTCGCATTCGCTTTTACGAGCAGCAAGATTAAGCTGACTGTCACGCCCGCTTAACCGTTGCCGCCCTAATTGAGTGCACTTCGGCAAGGGGCAGCAGGCAGCGGCAGAGATAAATTTGACCCCGACTACGACTACGACTGCAACTGGAACTGGAACTGGAACTGGAACTGCCAGTCGATGCGTTTTATGCTCCATTTTTTACAGTGCGCATTTTACTGCTTAATTCAACTCTCTATTTCCGTTTGTTTTCCGCACTTTACACGCAGCTGAGCAGAGCGAGAAAGCGAGTGAGAGAAAGAGCGAGACAAACTATTCGCAGTGACAACTAAGGCAAAAGTAACTACACCACAAAATGTCCATCTCCGATTTCCGCAAGAAGAAGCTGCTCTTCCTGTTCAATGTGTTTTTCGGTGAGTGAATTTATTTTATTCTACACTATTAAAATAAAATAAATTAAGTATATAATATTGCTATATTAAATTATATGTAATATATTATTATATTATTATATTATATTAGATTATATAAATTAAAATATTATAGTTATAAATATTATAAATTAATTTATTTATATAGAAAATATTAAAATATTAATTATGAATTATATTAAATTTATAAATTATATAAATATTATTAAGTAATTTATTTATATTAATTATACTATAAAATATAAGTACTATGGATGAATTTCTAGCCTAGAAAATGCAGTGTAATTTTTTTTTTGCCTTCGATTGATATATGTAGATTTTTTTTATATTTTATAAAAATGCTTTGCCAGCTCTGCAGCTCTATTTGCTCATAAAATCAGCTATAAGCAAATTTCTGTGCCTGCGCCTGAATCAACAATCGAGCCAATCGAACTGCAAGTAAACTCACTGAAGAATTACTGCATAAAACTGTATTGACACACGTTCTGAATAAGGCATAGATATACATAAAATATATAGAAAGAGAGAGATTAAAAAAAAAGAAATAGAGAGTGAGTAGAAAGTGTAGAGACATTATTGATAATATTTGAAAAGCAGCTGCAGCTTCTCGCTCCCCGGCAAAGTTGCACGATTCAATTTGCAAATGCTCAGCACACACGGCGTATGCTTAATGCGAGCTCAATTGTTTCAGCATTTGCCACAGAACTCTACCCTGGTACTGGCTCGGCACTGGCGCAGACACTGGCACTATCTAATGGCAATTTTGCAGTTTTGGTAATAATTCAGTTGCAGTTTGTATACTTGCTGCCAATTGTGGCTCGCCCCGAGAGAGAGAAATTACATATAACTCTTAGTTATTCCCAGCAGTACAAAATAAAAGCGCTTGTAGATTTTTGGCAGAGTTAAAAATAATTAAATTTTGTAGCAATTTTTTGCTTAAAAATTTACAGTTTAAGCAGGCTCTGCTCATGTGCTACAATTAATTTTTAGGCAGAGACTGCATCAAACTCGATTGCATATAAGTACAGCAATATTTAAAAATATTTTTAATGGTATAAGAAATAATATATCAGCCTACAATTTAAAATCATTTATTTTAAGTTAATTTTTAAATATTTAAATATCTTTTTTAGACTGCTTTCTAAATGGGAGCCTGAATATTGTTGTTATTTTAACAGATAAATATTTAATTTTTAGTTTATTTTTAAATGTTTAAATATTTTTTAAGCCTAATTTCTAAATGAGAGCCTGAATATTGGTGTTATTTTAATATATGGTATACCCCAATATTTTTAAATATTTAATTTTCAGTTTATTTTTAAATGTTTCAATATTTTTTTGAGCTAAATTTTTAAATGAATATTTCTGTTACTTTCGAACTACGCTTGTTTCGATCTTGGCACTTTGGCATATGACATAAATGCCTTTAAAAAAATAGAATATTATATTATATTATATTTTTGGACTTTAATCTTTTTAAATTATACAGAAAACATTTTTTATTTTTATAAGAATTTTAAACTATGTAGAGCTGTTTTTAAGTTCCGTACTGAAAAATACTTTTACAGACATATTATGTATTTATAAGCGTTTTAGAGCAACTTTTTGCTAGTATTGTATATTTTTCTCTGCCTCTCGAAGTACCGCGCTGAAAAGTAGGCAACACTTTTCGCCGGTTGAGCTCTTTTCGATGATGAGTGATGGTCGAGCGTGCGAGGGTGCAGGTACAGTAAACAGGCGCTAAGGCGACAACATTGTTGGCCAGTTGCCACTAGCCACGTGCCACTTAAGGCTGCAACAGCAACTGCAACTGGCGCTGTCATAAAACGCGCCAAGTGCTTGACACTGAGCCCTGAAGTGGCCCATTCGCACGGCGTTTGCAGCGAATGCTAATGACACGCCCACTTTAACGCCGCCTGCAAATGGCCCACAGTGGGCGGTGGAGGGGGTGGGCAGTATGAGCACAGCTGTGCGTTGCCCGAAATCCGTTTAACTTGTACAAATGCTCATCCGTTTCATCTTTCCCTTTTCCCATTTTCCCTTTTCTATTTTCCATTTTCCGCCTGTTTTTCCATCGTTTTCGGCTGACAAATAACCGACTGAATGGACACTGGACACTGGACTCGCTGGACACAACAGATGTGAACCAAAGCGGCGAGATTGACGTTAAGGACTTCGAGCTGGCCATCGAGGTGAGTGGGGAGGGGAGAAGGGGGGCAGGGGGCAGAGTTGAAACAAAAACCAAAACCAAAACCGAAACCGAGAGCAAATGTTGGCAATGAAATTCAGCAAATGCCGTTGATAAATATGCAAGCCGACGATGTTTATCGACCAGCAGCTGAAATGCTAGAAACAACAACAACAGCAACAACAACAGAAGCAGTGGCAACAACAACAAATTCGGACAACTGCAACAATGCGAAATGGTGAAAAGTTCCGTCGCATTTTTTGCTGCTGCTGTTGATTTAGCATGGAATTCGCAGCGCATGCCGCACGCTTTTCCCTGCCGGAATACCCTGTAGGCGCTGTGTGCCAGGGTGTGACAGATTTTTATTATTTATGCCAGCGTACGCGATGCGATCTTTCAGTGCTCGCTGAACTGTAGTTATATTTGGGGCTAGCAGCTAACATACCCTGTAACCTATGTAGCAGTGGGTATATTAGTTGAGTTCAGTTCAGGCTTACAAGAAGCAGATTTTATTTAAGAGCCTGCAATGCAAGCTTTCAGATAGGCCTAAATACAGCTAGGTATATGCTACGTTGCGGCTGGAATACCCTGTAACTAGCGCAGCTGAGGGTATATTGGTTCAGTCAAGTGAGAGAGTAAACTATTTTATTATGCAATATTTTATTATGCAATAATTTTTAGATGGCGGTTGGAGTATACCCTGTAAATATCGTAACTGTGGGTATATTGTTTCAGCATAGGGAAAGCATTTACTTAGATTCTTTGCGGAAATAAATATGTTTATGCTGTCATCTACCAAGGCTCTCCGATTACAGAGTATCTTGGCTGTGAGCATATTAGTTCAGTCAGCTGTAAGTAGAGAAACTGTTTTAAAATTATGAAAATGCACAACATTTTCTACTCGATCTGTCTGTCTGACGGTGAAGATACCCTGTAAACACTGTAGTATGGTGTAGTTCAGTGCAGATAAACTGCTTAAAGTCAGTAGCTGGAATTTGTAACTCTACTGAGTTCTGTCTGCTTTCAGTATATGCTGGATATTGTTGCTTACAGCTTAAATACCCTGTAAAAAGCGTTTAATGGTGTAGTTTAGCTACTGTGCGCACAGCAACTGCTTCTATAAAATTTGATTGTGCGTTTGTATAATTTTTGTAGCCTGTCTAGTTACAGGGTATGCTTGCCTACAGTTGAAATACCCTGTAATAACAGTAGCTGGCGGTGCTTTAGGCAACTGATTGTAGTCAAATAGAAATTGATGGCTGCCTGTTTACAGGGTATAGCGGCTGCTGTCTGTACGGAGCTTAGATACCCTATAAGTACATTAGCTTTGGGTGGTATTAGTACAGTGAGCAAAGCAACACGCAAAACCTGTCTAATTATAGGGTATGCCGACAGTGGACTGCTCACAGCTAAGCTACCTATAGTAAGCACAGCAGCATGAGGTACTTAAGCTGAGTCCTGTTAATAGAGAGACTGCATACTCCCTGCATCTGCACTGCCTGTTTACAGGGTATGCCGCTTACTGCTGCGTGCTCACTGATTGTTTATTCAACTCGCAACTGATAACTCAATTTATGTTGCTCCTTTACTGATGTACTCTCTGTCTCTCTCTCTCTTTATCTTTCTCTCTCTCACTGTTGTAGCGCGTGTGCAAGCTGCGCGGTTGGGCGAAGGACACGCCGAAGAACAAGGAGACTTACGATGTCATGATGGAAATATGGACGGGCCTGCGATCCAAGGCGGACAAGGATAACGATGGCCAGGTGAGACTATTGTATATGTGAGCGTGTGTCTGTGTGTGTGTGTCTGTGTGTGTGTGTGTGAGACTATAAAAAGTGCAACTGCATGTCAAGTGCTGCGCTCGGGGGAGACTCGCAAATTGAATGCCTTCATTGTCGAAATCCATGGACTGCACTCTCGATGCCATTGTGCGGCAGCAGCTGACAAGTGGGCATGGTCACACACACACACACATACTAACACAAACAGACAGGCACACACGCGTACACATGTCTGTGTGCGGGGACATTACAAAGTCTGCGAACGACTGCAGCCAAAAAATGCTCATAAATTCTCTTTTTATGCGAGGGGAGGGGAGGGGGGAGTACAGGCAAGGAATGTGTCAGTGGATAGTATAGTGCCGGGGGGCGTGGCACTAGGAAGCCCGTAAGCAAATTCCATGTCGACAACAATGTGCGGAAATTGAATTGTGAATTATTCGAGCAGTTGCAGTCGCAGTCACAGTGACAGTCACAGTGAGAGTCACACACACACACACACACACACATGCACACTTACAGTCGCAGTTTCCGGGGCACGACTTTCAAGTTAGTTTTCTAGGCCGCTGCTCATTGCCGGCCGAAAACGAAAACCGAAAACTTTTCGATCGCCCCTCGCACCCCCGGGCCGAGTGTATAATCATGCAGTCGCATCTGCTGAAATTGAATTAGGAGCGCGCATAATCGAGTGCATAATCCACTGCGGGCCAGACACAGGCTCAGGTGCGCGCCGTCTGTGAGCCTCTGCACATCCTCCTGCTGTCCGTCCTCCCCCTCCTTCTCCTCTCCCCTTCTCCTGCTGCGACTCTGACACAGTTGGCCACAAAAGTTTTGGCCTGCTGCCAGAAACTTGACACGGAGTCAAACCGAAGTCCTTTGTGCTCAGATTTATCGGACGGCCACTGCAAGTGCCCGTAGAACTAGTCTCGGAACTGGAGCCGGAACTAGAGCTGAAAAATAAAAGTGTAACTAGAGGTAGAATTTGAAGTTGAGATTAGAAATTTAAGTAGTGCTGGAACTAGAACAGACAGACTGGAACAGACTGGAACCGGAACTAACGCTGGAACTAGAGCCAGAACTAAAGCTGGAAATATAAAATATAAATATAAAAGAAGAACTAGAAGTTGATCTAGAGCTAGAACTATAGCCGAAACAAGTGCTGGAACTAGACCTGGAACTAGAAATCGAGCACCCGTAGAACTGGTGTTGGAACTGGAACCGGAACTAGAGCTGAAAAATAGAAGTGTAACTAGAGGTTGAATTTGAAATTGAGATTAGAAATGTAAGTAGTGTTGGAACTAGAACAGACAGACTGGAACAGACTGGAACAGACTGGAACCGGAACTAACACTGGAACTAGAGCCAGAGCTAGAGCTGAAAATATAAGTTTAATTAAAAGTTGAACTAGAAGTTGAACGAGAGCAGAAACTATATTCGGAACTAGTGCTGAACTATTGCCGGAACTAGAGCTTGAATTAGAAAGGAAACTCCGACTTAAAGTATAAGTGAAACTTAAGCTGCAAAGAGCTGTAACTGAAGCTGTAGCTAGAAGTGGAACTGGAATTGGAACTAGAGCCAGAACTAGAGGTACAGCTAAAAGTGAAAAATAATTGGAACAAGAGCCAAAACTAAAGTCGGAACTAGAATTTGAATGAAGTGAAAATAGAACTTCAGCTGGAGTTAGAGCTGGAACTAGAGCTGGAACTAGAAGTTCAACTTGAAGTTCAATCAGATAGGGAAACAGAGTTGGAATTAGCAGTGGGGCTACAGCGAGAACTACTAGTACTAACTTGAAATTGAACTAGCAGCAGTAGACTTATAGCTGGAACTAGTGCACGAACTAAAACCGGAACTTGAAGTAGAACTCGACCTCGAAGTGGAACCGAAACTTGAGCCTTGGCCATTTCAATTTTGGCATGAAAAATATGCAGTTAGTTCGCCTCGGGTGTGGTTCAGCTAGGGGAAGGGGAGGGGAAAGGAGAGGTGTACGGGGGGGGGGGGGGGTGCTTTCAATTGGCAGTGCAATTGATGGCACTGGCCGCACATTGTCTAGTCGTTGCTTATTTATGGCCACATTAAAACAAGTTCCGACCTGGTCAGACCTGTGCTCTGCCTACTTTCCCTCTCTCTCGCTTTCTTCACGCCTACCCCCCTTCTCCCCTCTTGGCACTGGGTCAAGGCGTCGATTGCTGGCGCAGCGGTAATTGCCCAAAAAAGAATCGGGCCCATAATGCGCTGTGGGGGGCATAATGTGCAGCTCGCATAAATTACGGAGCATGCGGATGAGCATGAGGCTGAGGGTGTGCCCCTGACTCTGCTGCTTCCCCCGTCTCCATTGCTTCTGCTTCTAGTCTGGGGTAGGGCTACTCCGATTGTTTATGAGCTGCGCCTGGGCGTAACGCTTTCGCTGAAGTCTGTAAGGCATCTCACTAACTGCCTGCTCCCCCCTCTCTCATATCATTCTTTATTTTATTTTATTTTATTTTATTTTTTTCGCTTAACTGTTTGTATTTCTATTTGTCGCTTCTCCATTTCTCTCCATATTTTTTATCTCTATCCCTTGCTCTATATCTCTGTCAATTATTACTATATCTCATTTTTCCTATACATACGAGATCTGGCCGAAAATATTCGACCTGCAATTATTTCTCGGCGCCGGCGTTAGTCTTAAAATTGCCCAAACTGTAGATTTTGATATACCAAGATTTAAAATAAGGTCGGATAATTTTCGGACGGACCTCGTACATATTTCTCAATCCCTCTTCTCCTATACCTCTCTCAATGCTTTTTAAGGTTTCCCTATTTCTGTCTGTTTTTCTCTCTCTCTCTTTCACTCCTTTTCTTTCCCTTCATTTGCTTCTTTACCACTTTATCCTTCTCTCACTTTACCCCTCATTTTATTTTTATATTTCTCCCGGTCTCTTTCTCTGCCACTCTCTATCTCCCTATCTCCAAATACTTTTCTCTCCCTATCTATCTCTATCTATCTATCAATCTATCCATCGTTCTTTTTCTATCTATCTGTCTGTCTCATTCATCTCCTTCAATACTTTTCTCTCCCTATATCTATATCTTCCTGTATTTTTTACTGTCTTTCTCTCTCTCTCTTTGTCTTTCCCCCTATGCCACCCTTTCTGACTATTTCTCTGCCTGTCTAAGACTCTACGTCCCTCACTCCCTCTTTACCCCTATACCTCTCTCTGGTTTTGTCAGTTTCTCCATACCTCAATATTTTTATATTTCTATATCTCAATATCTCTATATCTCAATATCTCTTTATCGCCCTCTCTTCTCCCACCTTGCAGGTCAGCGTGGACGAGTGGTGCAACATGTGGGACGCGTACGCCAAGGACCCGAGCAGCGTGATGGACTGGCAGAACGCGTACATGAACTTCATGTTTGACCTGGAGGACGCCTCGCACGACGGCGGCATCGACGTGACGGAGTTCACGCTCGTCTGCTCCAGCTACGGCCTGGACAAGAAGGAGTGCGAGGAGGCGTTCGGCAAAATGGCGCAGGGCCAGAGCGACGTCACGCGCGAGCAGTTCGCCGCCTTGTGGAAGGAGTACTTCGCGGCGGAGGATGCCGCAGCGCCCGGCAACTTCATCTTCGGCAAGACCTCGTTCTAGTGAGGCATACACAGTACTCCACGTACTACTCCCGATTTTTTCCCGTTTTCCCCTTCGATTTCAATTGTTGAACTTTGGATTTACGTAGCGCTCTTCGATTTGTTGTGTCTCTATTTAAAGTCTACAGGCGGCATATAGAACCATGTCTGCCGCCACTATATACCACACTATATACCCTGCAGCATACTATATATGCATATATATACTATATATACATGTGTGCAATTAACTGTCAGATTGTTTTGTGTGTGTAGTCGTAGTTTATCGCCGTTAATCCCACGTAGCAGCTGCCTAACAGCGCACTGTTAAGCGATAACAGTGCGCTGTTAAGCGCTAACAGATTGACGCTAACTCTAACTCTAACTTTAACTCTAACTTATGTAAATGTAAAGTGTTCCAACAAATTGCAAACAATAAATGCTCAAACTGCACGCAGTGCACTCCACTTAATGCCGGAGGGAAAAGACGGTAGGGGGTTCCCCTAGTCATGACTTGTTGCAGCCACGCCCCGCTTGCTAAGCGTAATCCTTGCGCAGGGCGAACGAGTGCTGCGATAAGATCAGCAATCAGCAATTGGCTGGCAATTTATGAAAATTATAATTCAGCGCGGGGCCACAAACAACCTTCGCCTGCACTCGCCAGCCCAAGGGGCGTATGAGTAATTTATGCAGTGGAGCGAGGCGCCAAAAGCTCGCACTGCAGTTCGCAGTGCGTTACAATTCAAAGTGCAGCTTTAAGCTCATTGCAAGCTGCCAAAAGCTAGCTGCTACAACGTGCGGCGTAGCAACGAGCTTTGGCACTGCTGCTGCTTTAACAGCCAGCTGGCAACGCTGTTGTGAGTGTCAACAGCTGTGGCAAAGCTCTCTGAGCGGCGGCGGTTACAGTGACTGCAAGTTATTTGCGTGCAGCGGCAACGAAATGTACCAATTTAATACTGATATTGCGAATAAATATATTTATATATTAAACAATGTATTCAATTTAATGCTAATATTGCAAATAGATATATTTCTATATTAAGCAATATACTCAATTTAATAGTGATATTGCAAATAAATGCATTTATCTATTATGCAATATTTTAAATTTAATACTGATATTTCCAAAAAATTTATTTATCTATTAAACAATATATTAAATTTGCTATATTGCTTATCTTCTACATTTGTATCCTGAAGCTCACTTCATACCGGTACACCTGCTTACAAAAAATGTGGTAGAAATGCTAAATCTGGCATCATTGCACTTTTTCTATACTCTTTAAAATATCATATTGCTGACAAAATAAAATATATAGTTTTGTATATATGCAAACATATATATATTTTATTTTTTAATACTTACTGCAAGTGTACACTCTTAAACTGATTTTAATACTTTTTAATTGCTAAAAAATTGGCAATATATTTCTGAAAGAATTTAAATATATATATAAAAAATAAAAATAATTCAATTATTTTTCTAATAATTTTTTTTATAATTGCCTAAAAAAATTGAAATATATGAAATGAATAAATAACAATAATTCAATTATTTTTCCACTTTTGTGTATATTTAATTTCTTTTTATTTTGCTGCTTAGCGTAGTCGAAAAGGTAGTAGCAATAGTAGTAGAAATAGCAGTACGCAGTAGTCTATTTCTAGATACAACGTTATAATTTAAATAGTAATCGTATATAGTATATGTGCATGTAACTAAATGTGTGTGTAGTAGTGTGATATGCTTTAAATTAAGACTAAAAATAGATTTGATTCTTGACGCTTGCAGAAATGCCTGGAAAGGAGTCCGGGAACTCGCGCAAGGCTTTTGGCACAATCTCTTCGTATGTGTAGGTGTAGTTGTAGTTGTATGAGTAGTGTATAGGGTATAGAGTATGTATGTATATGTATATAGTTTATATTTAGCTTTGTTCGATGCCTATCATTAACAATAACAAATAACTAAATCTAAGCACTAAGCGCAGCACTAAGATTCCTCGTCGAGTGGTGGGTGGGAGAGAGGGGGGGGGTGTGCGCCGGGGGGGAACGCGATTGCAGCTGAGGTTGAGTTGAGTTCAGTTAGTTTCTTGTTTTCGTGTGCTGCAGCGCGTTCAGCTCGTCCTTGAGCCACGTCTGCCAGTTCTCCTGCGAGGTGAGAAACATAAGTTTAGCGTAAAAGTCTCCGCGGGGCAAATACTGCCACGATTTGATGCCAAAAAAACAAAAACAAAAACAATGCCATTTCTAAGTCCAACACCAAAGCAAAGCTACGTGTGAGTGTGTGAGGGAGTATGTGTGTGTGTGTGTGAGTGCGTGGTGCGTAGTGTGTGCGTATGCTAATAGAAGCTACTGTAGTTAGCCGCCCCCCACTTTGCACTGGTTAGCGCTAATTGCAAATGTCAACAGAGCAAGCGAGACAGCACGCGTGCGAGAATGCGTTAGAGCGAGAGGAAGCGCGCAAATCGCAAATGCTTAACTAGTTAGCAGTCGCTCCTCTCTCTCTCTCTCTCTCTCCCGCTCGCGCGCTCAGCATCACTGTCAATCTGCCGTCTGTGCGTGTGTGTTTGTGGATCCTATGTTATTTGCTTTGGCTACGTTTCAGCATAGTGATGTGTGTCTGTGTGTATGTGTGCCTGCGTGTCTGTGTGTTTGCCCTTTTGCGTTTGACTCTCTTCCGTTTTAGTCATTGTTATGCAAATTTTCCTGATATTCATCATATTCGTTTTCATTATCCTCCGGCTGGTCCTCCTCCTCCTCCTCCTCCTGCTCATAGTCGCTGGCATTGCTCTCCGGCTGCGTTACATCGGGCAAGTAGTCCTTGTGCATGGGCGTCGAAATGATGGGTTCCTGTTCCGTTCAGTGTGCGTGCGTGTGTGTATGTGTGTGAGTGTGTGTTAGTGTGCAAAAGCAAAAGTTAGTTAACCAAGTTAGTCAACAACAACAACAACAACAACAAGAAGTAAACTAAAGTTAGGCGGGAAGGGAGCACGGGGCAGGCACAGTTCCACAATTCACTCAGTCAATTAGAAGCACTAAAACACCACGGCACAAAACTAAACTGCACTCGGCTAGCTGCAGCGCACGACTGACTGCGCGGCTGTGGGTCGCTTTACTATTTAAGCGAGCAGCAGGCGCGCTGAGAGCGCGCAGCTAACAGCAGTGCATTGCAGTGAGTGCTGTGGAGTGCTGTAAAGTTACAGTGAGCAGACTCTCTGTGGATCGCTGTACCATTACAGCACGCTGCGTGGGCGGTGGAGAGCAAGTAGCTAACAGCTGTACATCGCAGTGAGAGCTAACAGCTGCGCAGCGCTGTAAAGTTACAGTGGGTAGGCTCTCACGTCTGTGGAGCGCACAGCTGCTGTTGTGGATCGCTGTAAGGCATGCAGCGCTGTTAGACAATAGCGTAAGCATACGCAGCATAGTATAGTGAGTTGCAAAATCACTGTGGACCACTGTTCCAGCGTGGCCGGTGGATCGCTGTAAGTTGAGATTGAGCAGCTAACAGCAGTTCAACGCAGCGAGAGCGCAGTGAGCAGCTAACAGCTGTGGAGCGCTGTAAAGTTACTGTGAACAGACTCTCTGTGGATCGCTGTAACATAACAGAGCGCTGTGTGGGCGGTGGAAAGCGAGTAACTAACAGCTGTGCATCGCAGCGGGAGCGTAGTGAGTAGCTAACATCTGTGGAGCTCTGTAAATTTACAGTGAGCAGACTCTCGCGTCTGTGGAGCGAACAGTAGCAGTTGTGGATCCCTGTAAGGTATGCAGCGCTGTTAGACAACTGCATTAAATGTAAAGTGGATCGCAGAGAGAGACTAAACTGAACATTGTGGATTGACTGGAAAGTTTAAGGTGAAGAGCGAAAGGTGTGCAGAACGCTGTTAGTTAACAGTGAGGAGCCAATTGTGTTCTGTTAGTTGTACAGTGGGATTAGTTGGGGATTAACTTAGAGCTACTTTAGTACCATACTACAGAGGCATGCTAACCTTTGGCGGCCGCCAACCGCAGCCCGGCAACGGCAGCCCGTCAACGCCCAGCGGACAGGGTGCGTCCAGGCCGGGCACACCCTGTTCGCCCTTGTCGCCGCGATCTCCTTTCCGTCCCCGCTTCCCCGGCGGCCCAGCATCGCCGCGTGTGCCCTGCTCGCCGCGCGGACCCTCCTGGCCGGGAATGCCGTCGGTGCCCTTTCGGTTTACGGTATTTACGATGTGTGTGTGTTTGGGTGTGTGAGTGTTTGTTTGTGAGTGCGGGTCAAGGGGTCGAGGGGGTGTGGGGTTTGCACAGATGCCAAAAGTTGATACAGAGAAAGAGATAAAGAGAGAGAGAGAGAGTGGGAGAGAGAGAGAAGAGCATGCATACAAAATAAACAGAAAAAACACAAATTATTCAAATTAGCAACCACATAAGGTAGATAACAACATATGTATGTGTGTGTGTGTGTGGGAATGTGTGCTAGTTTGTGTGCAAATATGTGCCACATCTGATGCAGATGAGCTGTGCTTACCGGCAGGCCCGGATCGCCGCGTTCGCCCTTGTGTCCCGTCTCGCCCTGTGCACCCTGTGAATACGCAAGTGTTTGCTTAGAAAAACGCACGAATTGTGAGGCAAAATATCATAATCCAGTTAATATACCTTCATGCCATCCAAACCGGGGGGTCCCTGCACAATGGAGAAGGAGAAGCAAAAAGCATGAGAAAAGGTCGCAAAAAAGAGTTGCCTCTTTGCCTGTCTGTTAGGTGTCTGTTACGCGTCTGTTAAGTGTATGTTATCTCTGTGTCGGTGTCCGTATCGCTGTCCGTTTGGGCTGTGGTTAATTAATTACTGCAGTATTTACACACTGTTTTTTTTTTTTTAGTAAAAAACCATCACTTTATTGAAAATGCATAATTAATGAGAAAATGATATTGATTTCATTACGTAATTATCGCACATACTCAATACATGTATAGACATTAATACATACATAAATTCTCGGGTATAGTCATAGTTATAGTTATGGTATTTAATTGCAAAAACTTGTAGTTACGTAATTAACAAATATACACTTACGATTACCACGATTACCGTTAGCTGCTTCGCTCGTTTTTACCGTTACTGTTAGCATTACAGTTAGATTTAGGTTTAGTTTAGAGTTAAGGTTAGAGTTAGAGTTACATATCATATATTTATATATATATAATCGTATAATGCGTTCGAACAATTCATTATTCTAGCCTATGGATAGAGAACCTAATAAGAGAGAGAGAGAGCAAGTTAGACGTTTAGAAGGTTGCTTGAGGCAAAAGTGAGAGCGGGAATATAGAGTAGAACGAGTAGTAGCATCGAGTAGGTGTCGCCTTAAATTAATACTTCGTATATGTACAGGGTATCGAACGAAAATTGACATGCAGTGAATGCAGTGCGGTTCTAATTGAAAACAAATTGACATATTTTTGTATGTTTTGTTTTTTTTTTTTTCTTTTTTTAGTTTTGTAATTTTGCCCAACAATTTTCGCGTAATCCTTTGAGGCTTCATTTCATTCCCCATGAATATTCATGGACTTTTCTCGTATTTTTCTACTCGTAATTGATTTCGTTCGCCATTCATTGTTATGAGTTGAGCTTCGTTTTGTATCGCTTTTTAGCGGACTAAAAGTGCATTTATGTTTTGTTACAATACGCGAATTGATGTGAATCCTCGCTCACTTCCATTGAAATGTATGCGGATGAAACCAATGGGATATATGCTTAGATTATGTGTATGCACTGCTAATTGTCTGCCCGACGGGCTGGGATTCCCTATTTACAGAGTGCAGAGCCCCATAGGCTGCACTCGACGTCGAAAATCAAGCTGTAAAATGCTTTAATTACGCTTCGAATTAATATGCATGAAAGATAATTGATATTTTTATTGGATTTGCCCGGGCGTGAGGCAGAGTGAAGGGTATGCCGGGGCCGTGCACAATGCCATACGATATTATTACGTTTTTTACGACTCGTCTGTAATTTTATGGTATTTTATTTATATATTTAAACTTTAGCCTAACTAATTTATGTCGGGGCTGCAAATATGCACAATTGGAAGATAGCGCTTTGTTGTTGCTGTTGTTATCGGTTATCGGTTATCGCCGTACATTATATTGAATTGCGAGCGTGTCTGAGGCTCGTTATCTGCAGTATTTATGCGCATTATCTTTAGCTCTTAAATATATATATATATATGGATATCCCTTTGTATAGTAAACATTTTGTAGACATAAAACACATCGAACAGGATAAGTTACAGTGTACAGTTCACAGTTCACAGTGGACAGTTAATACTGCGATTGTTTCGCTTAGCTTAGGTTTTTCTTTTTTTTTTTTTTTGTTTTCGTTTCGATTTTCGATTTCATTCAATCAAGCACTGACGCTTTGTATCTCTCGGTAGAACTGTTCGACAAAAGCCTCTGGACGGCAGCTAAGACAATGCAACAAGCAACTGGCAACATGCAACATGCAACAATGCCAAGGGGCAACAATCGAAGCGAAGCAATCGAAGCGTTTTACGAGTCAATCAGCAGAGTGCAGAGTGCAGATACTTTCGCATCTGCAAGATACAAATTTAATTCTAGTTGCTGCTGCTGCTGCTGCTGTTGTTGCTGTTGCATTGCTTTTGCTCTCGGTTGTACTCGGAAATGAAATGCAATTAAAATATTTGCACTGCATATTTGTTTGTTTGTTGTGTGTGTGTATGCTGTGTGTATGTGTGTGCGCTCATCAATAGAAATAATTATGTTTGTTTGCTTTGCCTGCTCTGTTTGTTTGCCTGGCGTTCGCCTGCCTCTGCTGTTTGTTTGTACACATCAACATGTTACTCATTTGGCGCTGTTAGCGCCGCGTGCGCTGTTAAATATTGCGCTGTGATATTCCCAATTTTCGTAGCATGCAGGCAGGCAGGCAGCTTGGCAGGGAGAGCTTAATGGCTAGATCTATGAATAGACTGCGGCATGCCATGCAAATGGTTCTATGTATGTACATGGGTGCTTGTATGTACAGTTCGATATACATACATACATATAAGGAAAAAAAAAAAAAAAAAAACATACATATTCGCACAGAGCGAGGGATTAACTGGATCTGCTTAGACTATATAGACTATATAGTAGCACGATATTGAAGAACTGAGCGCGATTTCGACTGCCTCCACAGTTTGCGCCTGCTGTGCGTATGATTGAGCGTGTGCGTATGTGTGGCTGTTAGAGTGTGTGTGACAGAGTGTGTGTATGTGTGTGTGTGTTTCTCATTTGACATGGGCGCTATGCTCGTTTTGTTATTAATAGTAATTAGACTGCTCGTTAGCTAAGCGGGATTAGTAGTCGCCCCACACCTGTTTCAGGTAGAAGAGAGAGAGAGAGAGAAAGAGAGACACAGAGTTAGACCAGGTTTAGTTACAACAACAAAGAACACAACCACCAACAAGAAACAAGAATTTCGTATGAACTCAAAGCCAAACAATCGATTTTAGTAGCTCAAAAGGTAAAAGGGAAACGCATCCAATTGCAACTGCGGCTTACCGGAATTCCTGCCTTGCCCGCCGGTCCGGAGGGGCCCGATTCGCCACGCATG
This sequence comes from Zaprionus bogoriensis, assembly GCA_035046045.1. Lineage (NCBI taxonomy): Eukaryota > Metazoa > Arthropoda > Insecta > Diptera > Drosophilidae > Zaprionus > Zaprionus bogoriensis. The sequence continues at coordinate 1,013,462 of JAWNOI010000010.1, forward strand.
CCCATCGGACCCTAGAGTGAAAGATAGAGAGAAAGGGGGTTAGCACTGCAGCTGGCATGGGCTATAACGCGGAGACTTACCGGCAGTCCCATGGGGCCTTGATCGCCCTTGTGTCCCTTCTCGCCCTGTGCAGAGTGTTGTATTAGTTTAGGATCGAATAAAGCATCTAGAAAAAGTGGAATTACTCTACTTACGGGATCACCCTTGCGTCCGTCCAAGCCACGATCGCCTTGTGGGCCTGTATGTCCGGGTGGTCCCATGGGTCCAGGTGGACCAGGTGGGCCATAGAGCTGCGAGAGAGCACAAGAACATGAGAGACTCTACAGCAAAGAAATACCCTGCACTTACATATTCAATTGTGGGCATATGCGGTGCATCCGCCATGCCATCGTCCTGTCTGCGGCGCATCTTGCGGTACTGTCGATACAAAATCGTATCTTTAGCTAACTGCTGTTTTGGTAGTATCCTTGACACTTCACTTACCGAATCACCTCGATCGCCCTTGTCACCTTTGACGCCTGGATAGCCCGGTGGGCCGGGCAGACCCGGCGGTCCCATGAGTCCCGGTGGCCCGATGTCACCGCGATCGCCCTTCTCGCCGGGCGGACCCTGATAGCCCGGCAGTCCGGGCGGACCTTCAATGCCAGGTTCGCCAGGCAATCCGTCCAGGCCACGCGGTCCCAGCGAGCCAGGCTCGCCGGGTTCACCTGCCTCGCCTTTGCTGCCGTCGCGTCCGTCACGGCCATCCTTGCCGGGATTACCCGGCGGTCCGGGCGGTCCGCGCAGCAGTGTGACGGGCGGATCCTCGTAATCCTCCTCCAGCTTGGTGCCGCCAGGTCCGAATATCTGCGTGGCGCACGCGGCAAAGGGAGAGAGAAACATACGAAGTCAAATTTAGTGGGAGGATTAATTATGCCACGTGGCAGCGTCATCGCCCACGGCACGCTGCGTCTATTCCCCTGCCCTACCTCCCTCCCACAAGTATCACGCAACTCCCACACAAAGTCGCAGCCATTCACACCAAGCCCAATACAAAGACAACGCAGGCAGAGCTGCTACACGGAGAAAAAAAGGTTGGCTGCTCCAAATGACAGGCCTATAGATAAGCTGCCACATGGCTTTATCTTTATGTTAACCATATACAGTTTAGCTTGTCCCTTTGGATTCATTTAAGTCGAGGTTTTGCCTGTTTCAATACTTTCGTTTTCCAATTGAACTCCTCTGGGATGCGTAAAAATCTGGTTTATAAAATGGCATCCCTTAATTATCTTTATATTTCCCAGTAATAACCCCCTACATAATTCTGTATTTCTCCCAGCATTCATTTATTTTCATTAATATATATTAATTCTTAGTTCAAAGGAATTTCTTTATTTTTTTATATAGCTGTTTTATAGATATAGCTTTAAATAACTTTTTCCCTAGCATATTTTTTAATTTTATTCAAAGTATTTTGTCTTGTCTTGTTTTCTACTCTATTCAAATGGTACGTTAAAAAATAAATTAAAAATATTGGACCCCTCAATATGGTATATATATATCATTAATTTTATATGTCCTATATATACTAGACGAGGGCGCTCAAGGCTATACCGAAAAGGGACTATTTGGCCTGTTTCGAGGATTTGAAATAACGTTGGCATAAGTGTATTTTATCGGGAGGGGATTACTTAGAAGGGGATGAAATTGATTCAGTAGAATAAATAAAGAATTTTCACTTCACAAAAAAATTCACCTTACTTTTTGCCCACAATAGTAATATAGATCTGTCATAAGTTTTATTTCATGTCAATAAAAAACTCTTTATTTCCTCTATATCTTTCTTTAAAATGCTTCCATATTAAAAAAAATATTTTCTTTTTTTTTTGTAAGACCTGTAGATATGGCTTCACATACCGTTAAATTTCTAGCATCAATATTTCGACATTTCGCCTGGCATTAATTTAATTTCATTTGAAATACTCTCAAGTCCCGCCATTTCTCTCTTTTTGCCATTTAAATCCTTTTTCGACTTTAATATGGCATAGATCGTATCAATTTAATCAGCTGATGCCGATATACAGGCTTACACTTTGTTTTTTACCATTTTCGCTGTGTGTGCGTGATGGGCAGAGGGGCAGGGGCAGAGGCAGGGGCAGGGGGGTCAGGGGGTTGCTTACGGGCTTGTGTCGCAGTGAAAGTCTTTTGTGTGCCGCGAAATTGTGTTAAGTGCAAGTCGCAGCGCAGCGCACCGCAGCGCGTGCCGCTGACTCCCCCGCTGCCTGGCCCGTTGCCCTCACCCCTCGACCCACTCCATATTCTGCAGGAGTTTAGACAATGCTGGCATAGAAAAAGCTCTATGGCAAGGAGGTGGCACTGGGGGTGCCTGTGGGTTAAGTGGTGCGAGTCGAAAATAAAGTCAAGCCGCGACGTGCTTCGAGTGCGGTGTGTGCGCCGTAGAGTGTGTGTGAGTGTGCTTGTGTGAGTGTGTGCGAGTGTGCTTTGTGCACTGCGCTTTGGCTTTTGCTATTGCCTGTGCAAAATGTGAGAGTATGTGTGTGCCAGTCTGTGCGTGTGTGTATGTGTGTGTGAGTGCCAAAATGAAAGATAATGAATTGGTTTTTGTGCGCGCCGAGAAGCGCGAGCAAACCGGCAAAAACCGCGAACGCATCGATGAGAACACAACAGCCTTTACCCCAGGCACACTCAAAAACACACACACACTCACAGAAAAAATACACACTCACACACACACACACAGGTTCACTTGCATTTAGGTGCCATTTGCGAGCAGTGGAATTACTGCAAAAGTGCTCGGGCGGAGACTTTGCCAAAGTCTTTTACTCCAACTGCCGAGAGCTCATAAAAGCAGCAACAACAACAGCAAAAAAAACAATAACAAAAACAAAAACAGCAACAACAACCATACTCCCAACTCCTCAACGACTAAGCCATAACAGCGCAGCCTGCGCAAATAGCGCCGCTTACACCGCCTGCCCAGCTGCATAGAGACAGAGACTCGAATTGAGCTGCTCGATGCTATAGCTAAAATGTCTGCACAACATTTAGCATAACACATAAACATACATACATCATTCAACTGTGCAGTTCACGGCACTCGACACACCGCTGTTCATAGTTTTAGTGGCACTACGTAATGATCTGCCCGGGCAGGAGAAACAATTGTGTTTTATTGCCGTGTGGCTCGTCTTGTTCCCCAATTGTCGTGCTCTTGCCTGAGGAAGTGGCTTACTTATGCGTATTAAGACCCAACAACAGCAACAACAACAACAACAATAAGAGTAGCAGTAACAACGCCAACAACTGTCTGGTGTGATAGCATAACAATGGAAACACTTAACACACAAGACCATTCGACACATTTATGAGGCTGCACTGCGAGAACAGTTGGAGGAGCGCATTAACCCATTAGGGATTTGTCTTATAACTCGCTTGTTTGTTTTTTGAATATTTGCTGTATTTTGTTTTCAAACGACTAGAAGTTTGCCGCTACTGTAAAGTTTTTTAATTAACTATGCGTATGCTTAATTTGATTATTGTAACTTTAAAGCTTTTTTTTCATATTCAAGTTCAAAGTTAATTATAATGATTTTTGGTCGCGGCATGCGCAGTTTGAAATTCAATTTATGTGCGTATGTTGTATAGTAATATTTATGACAAATTTGATATGTTTAGCTCTTATAACAGGCGAGCTTTGTGTGTTTCTGCAGACAGAGCTAAAAAAAATAATTTGCATTTGATACAAATCAAGAATAGATAAACTTGGCGCAGGCTTAAAGCAAAAATATATAAAAGTATATTTTTTTTTATTATATTAATGCTTTAGCGGCCCTGCAAAAAATATTTTTTTTTATTATATTAATGCTTTAGCGACCCTGCTATTTCTGCAAGTGTACGCTGTGGACTGCGCCTGGGCTGTGTCTGGGCATATGCTTAAGTGATGCCTCGAAATGGCCGACGTTCGCTTGGTTAAATGCACAAAAACAAGGCAAAAAGGTAGAAAGAAACCGAAAACAACAATGACAACGACTGCGATGAGGATATGAACGTAACTCGCTACGTTGCTGAGGAGAGAGAGAGGGAGTGGCCAGGGGGCGGGAGCAACGAGCATGACGCCATGATGCTGGCTTACCGCAAATGCACTTGCCACTGCACGAGTAACTTTTGCTCCTTTATGCATGCTCATATAATGCGCAGCTCATCTGCATCACGTATGTGAGACAGGGGCAGAGAGTGTGTGCGTATGTGTGTGTGAGTGTGGGGTGAGCATGTGTGCAGCTGGCGCTTTGTTGCAAGTTTTACACAATGTTGCAGCGACTCGACTGGGGGACTTGCCTTGGGTTCTTTTTCTCCCCCTCTCTCTCTCTCTCTCTTTCACTCTTGTGAATTTCCGCTTCCGCTTTGCGTGCGCCATTGTTGCGGAAGGTTGGTAGGGGAAGCTGGTTGGGGTGATTAGTCGCCCATTTGTTGAGCAATTAAAGAGGTTTTAAATTAAAGCGCACGCTTAACGTTTGCTCTCAGCACTGCGCTCTTGCGCGTGCTTCGCCAGCGATAATTGAGGCACATTCAGTGGGATTAAGAGGAGCCATTTCTCCGGGGCTGTGCTTCAGCGAGTCGATAAGCAAACGCCAGCGACAAATCAGAGACCAGAAAGGGACAAGCTGAGCTGAGTTAAAGGCTCTGCGATAAATAACATAAATAAAAGATACACGCAGAGCGAGCGCCAGGGCCAAGAGCAGGAATTGGGCGAGCACGATAAAAACTTCTTGACTGTGCACTGTGGGGCAATGCCTTGATTTTGCCAGCTAAATATATTTTTCCAAAATTCGATAACAATAAGAGCACATAAGCTCATTCTGTTAAGTAACAGAAATCGTAACAGAAGTAAGTAATGTTAAGCTGAACGCTGTAAAACCAATGCTAACACGCTTTGAAAAGCGATGTCTCCAAAAGCGATAATGCTAAAAGGAATTAATTTATAAATAATAATTAATGAATTAATTAATTTCAATAATTAATTTTAGTTAACGTTAAGGCCATTTGAAGAAAAATAAATATTATTTTATAAATATCTTAATTTTTTAAAGCATCAATTATGTCTCTGCACTCAAAAGTAATATTTGTATATAAAGTGAAAGCCCATTTGCCCCATAGTGCTGTGTGTCCGTCGTTGTGTGTGTGTGTGTGTGAGACTGCGACAGTATGTGGCTCTGTGTGTGTGAGAAATCCATTAGAATGTATCAATATTTGTGCGAGTGCCTCGGGTTGATTTTAATTTTCAAAAGTATTCTGGCACACACACACACACACACACAATCCTCGTATGTGTGTGTGTGTGTTGCTTCTGGCAGCTCTTAAATTATGCGTAAATATGGCAAGTATTTGCACAAACGCCTTTCGATTTAAAGTCGAGCCGAATTCGCATTCATTGCATACTTTCAGGCGCCCGCTCCGAACGGAGCCGAGCCGAACTGTTTGTGCAGGCGATTTAATTGTAAATTAATTGTCCGTCCCCTCGTCCGGCCAGCCGTGCGGCTGGCATTGTTTCCTTGCTGCTGGCGGTATCGTATTTTTTTGTTTTATTATTTTCCACGCGCTTTTCCATCGGAAAATGCGAAAGGAAGACCGACAAATGGCCGCACGTAAACGCGTTAAATTGAAAATCATTTTGATCTCGTTGCGACCTTTGCTCTCGAACACCACACGCCATACACCGCCCACTGCCACGCCCACGGCACTATCCATGCTCTGACGGGCGTTCAAGTGCAGCATATGCCGCAGTCTCGTAACTGTCCGCTCGTTTGCCTCTCTCTCTTTGTGTGTGTGTGTGTGTGAGCGTTTGCGTGCGCGCATATATTTCCCATTTTTTATACAAATTTCCTTTTGAAATTTCATATTTTTGCCGGCCTCCTGCTCATCCTCATGCTCAGCTGACGCTCGACAACAAGGGGAATCAAAGGAGCAGCCCGAGCAGCGCCTGAGGTGAAAGTTTTGCAGCTCGTTTCCGGCTCGCGCACAGTTGCTGCCTCCCCTTTCCGCCTTCCAAGCACAGACACATACACTGATACTGGCATGGGGAGCAGCAACTGGAGCTGGGGCAGGAGCTGGAGCTGGAGCTGGCGTGTAATGCGTTCGCTCGCTTGCCACAAAAGTTTACAAGAATCTCACAATGGATGGCAAGTTCTTCCTGGTGAAGTACGCGCGGCCGCATTAAATGCGTAATACGTTCCGCTTCGTATCGACGGCACGTACAGTGGGTCAAAGCTAATGAAAAATGTAGATTAAGGAGGCAACCGGAAATTTGGCTATATGACTCCACGTAATGCTGCAGCTATTAGCAATTTTTTAAGCACAAAGTTTTAAACATCTTTTTAAGCTTTCGCAAACTGTAAGCAAAAATGTGTAGTTTTTTCCACAGTGCTTTTTAATATAATTGGGCTAGGAAATTGTTTTAAGAACGATATTGAATTACAATTTAAAACAAAATTGAATTTTACATGCAGTCTAAATTACTTAATCACTCTAACCTAGTCTAGCATTTTTTTTCATTATTTAATCGATTTAAAAACTTATTGAATTCTATATTTTTTAGAGAATATTATATTTAATATAATATAAATAAAATATTAATTATTTAATCGATTTAAAAACTTATTGAATTCTATATTTTTTAGAGAATATTTCTATATCAAAATTATATTATTTCAGAATTAAAAATTTTCATTTATTTCCCAAAATTAAAATACCGAAAAAAATTTGTTCACTTTAGCCCACTGTACCTCCGGCAGGAGGGTACGCAGTCAGCCACAGGGAAAAAAGTCAAGACGAGTTGTAAAAATTTCGCGTGATTTCATTTTGCCGCTAACATTGTTGCTGTTGCTGTTTCTCCTGTTGCTATTGTTGTTGTTGTTGCTGTTGTTGCTGCTGCTGTCGTGATATTGTAATATGCCGGAAATTCGGAAGTATTTAGGGAAATCGTTGCTAAAGATTTCGCTCGCTCTCGGCCGCAAACGCAGCCGCAACAATGCCGGCTTCCGTTTCGCTTCCCCCTGCTGCGGCGGCGGCAGCAGAGCTTCCCGCGTTACATACGTGAAATGTTGCCACTTTGGGGGGCAGGAAAACCTCCCCCGCATCGGTGTAACACGCGTGTCTATAAATTCCCATTGCCTGTGCGTGTGGGCGTTTGGATACGTTCATTTGCTGTCGCCGGCGCGGGATTCTTATTTGGCTGCGTAGTTGCGGCAGGATTTCCTTCACTTTGCTTTCGCATTTTTTTTTTTTCAATCGCTTTTGTTGCTCCCTTAGCGCCCTCATCATCAGTTGCCATAAAATAAAAGTTACGCACACCCCAGGGGCAACATTACACGCACACATGCGCACACACTGGCACACTCTGGCACACCCACGGCGTATCCAGTGACATGCTTGACCGACTTTCTTGGGCTCCCATATTCAATATCGCAGCCTATGGACATTGCCCACAAATAATTGCCACAGTGTCGCAGCAAGAAAAATAACAAGTATAGAAAAAAAAAAAATATTTTGAATGCACTTGACTGCTAGATACCGTTCACTGAATTTCTTATTGAAATCGTATGCGTAACGTATATAGAAACATTCATGCCAAATTTGGTATCTGTTGCTATAACAATAGTCAAGTTATGCGTGTTTATACAAGCAGACGGACAAACGGACAAGCTAAAATCTGGTTTTTTGATGCTGATAAAAAATACGCCTGCTTCTGCCTGTTACATATAGTTGTACAAAGCTAATACAGCATTCTTTACCCTCTTCAATGGACGCAGGCAATAAAAAGACAGCGGGCAGAAAGGGAAATCTGCATGCTGCGCAGTATTCAATGAACAATGACGTCACACACACACACACACGCACTCAGATAAGCAGCAGAGCAGTTGACACAGCATTGCAGGGGCTTATCAGGCGACGACTCCAGTCAAATCGACTCCAGTCAAGTCAGCTCAACTTAACTTAACTCAACTCATCTCAAGTCGAGCAGAAGCAATGAAAATTCTGGCTGAGATTTTGCTTGCCGCTTGCCGCCGGGAAAAGTGTTAAGCTTATTGCGTCGTTTAAGCAACACCCGAAACGAATTGCCGGCGAAAAGACGCCAGCACACCCCTTGAGTGGCATGAGTGGAAAGCACACACACACACACACACACACTCACTCACAGATTCATAAGCAAGGGAAGGGATTGTCGTTGTCGTTTAGATTCCACGTAAGCAACTTGAACGTCTTTGATTTGCAGCGCGAAGGCGACAGCGATGCGTCACATGCGAGTGACTCTCTGCCTGCTGCCTCTCCCCCCTTTCTCTGTCACTCTCTCTATCTGGCCAGCTGGGGCTCACATTACCATGCCCTGGGGGTAGGGGCAAGGGGCGTCGCCGTGTGACGTGTAGCGAATCTGCAAATTTTTTTTCTGTTTTCTTTTTATGGCTCTATTTACCAGGGAAACTTGCCCCAATCTTGTAGATAAGAAAGCCAGAGAGGGAAGTGGGCGAAATTTATGCAGATTTCGAGGCCCAAAAGACAACACACATGCACACACACACACACACACACACACTCAGACTTACGCACACATGAGCACGGGGTGAGACGAGAACGATTGTAAAATATATTAACATAAATTTGACATAAATGCTTCAGGAACAGTTTTTGGCGCAAGGCTTCAGGCTTCAGGCGGAGATTCGCTCGCTTTATCTGTCTGTGTGTGAGTGTGTGAAATATTGTTTCAACTTTATTAAAAATGGCAGCGCAAATCTAAAACAGCTAAAGCCAGCGCGCGTGATGGCACTGCGCATAATAAATAGAGCATTTGCCCTGCATTCGGCGTGGCTTTCATGGCATATTCATCATACGCCCCGGTTGCCAGCCTGGCATGCCCAGCAGGAGGACGCGCCACAGGAGAGCGTGCCACTGTGTTTTGGAAATTAATTTAAATTTTTAATATGTTGCCCGATCGTAAAGTATATTTTTGATGCGAAATTTACTCTGGCAAAATGCTAGAGAAAACAAAATAAAATACAATTTCCACACGTCAAATTAAATGCAATTTTATGCTGTAGAACGTCCGGTTTTTTTTTTTGTGAATTTAATCCCTTTGGGAGATTTGAACAAGTGCCAAAAGTACCGAAATGTAATGAATTATATGCTGAACACTTAAGCAGATTGGCTGCATTTTAGTTAATTTGAAAAGTGTAACTGGAAAACGGCTATGAAAATTGATTTTTATGCCTTGCTGACTGGTTTTTACTTTTATTTTATTTGTGGATAAAATTACATTTAAACAAAAAACAATTGTTTTTTGATAAAGTTTGATTTGGGGAATTTTTTTAGAAAGAAAAGCTTGGACCTGAAACTTATATTTTTCTCTACTTTTTATGACTTGTTTGATAGACTGTAGTGCTGCCTTGTTTTTACTTTTATTTTATTTATTAATAAAATTACATTCAAACAAAAAATCAATTGATAAAGTTTAATTTTGAAAAAAATTAAAAGCCGCCCTAGCATTTTTTAGGAGCAAAAGCTTGGACCAGAAACTTATATTTTGCTCTACTTATTTTGATTTGTTTGATGGACTGTAGTAAAAATTTATTAGTTTGTATTTTCGTAATAATAAAGTGCTATATTTTTATTTTATATTTTTCTAAAAATATATTAGTTCAAATTTTTGTCCAAAATTTTGAGTTTTAAATTGTATGAAAAATTCTTTGATATTTTTTTTTAATTTTAACATTTCTGCCAATTAAGAGGTCAAACTATAAATAAAGTGACATCAATGATAGCGAAAAAAAAGAAAACCAACGGAATTCCAACCAGATCATAAACATATATAGTAATTATGCCTGATATTTTCGGGTGTCAAATATTTATTAAGCGAAACAAGTTTCTGTTGCAAGTCATAAGTGCATGATTTAAGGAACAGCGCTTAAAGCGTTCCATTGGGCAAGAGTTTCGTGCTGCTGGCAGCGGATTATAATCGAACATAACGGTCCGACGAGATCCGAGCAGCCCGAGCGTGCATATATCACGCGTAAAGGTCTTGGGCTAATTTCACTGTGTGTCGTGTGACACATCTGCCTCGGTCGCGGCGCTCCAACGTTCCATCTATCACATCGCAGCTCGTTCGGTTCGCTTCGGAGCCCCACCTCCGCTCTCGGAGACCAATTCATTTCATATGCCAACCCGTCGCTCCCACCAAATGACGCAATACTCCCGTCTGACGAGGCGACGAAAATAACATGTCAAATTTTTAATGCCTCCAATTGCGTTCCCGTTCTTATTCTCATTCACATTTCCATTCCCGTTTTCGTTTTCGTCGCATTTCTGTCTCTTGCGTTTTTTGCGCCGTTTTTTATGGCCCGACGAGCTGGTTGAAATTGTTTCGCCTGCCATAATTTTCCGACGGGGCGTGGCAGCGAGCGCGCATAAATGTTTTCCAAAATTCGGCACACGAGCCATAGGAAAACTTTTACGACTCGCCGAACTAATTACAGAGCATTTCCCAGCAGGCACGAATTGCTGGCATAATTTTCCATCTTTTCGCAACATCATCGCCGATGAATATTCCCCAGTCACAGTCACTGGCAGAGCCGCACTCACACTCACACTCACACTGCCATTCACATACAGATTTTCATTCATTCTAATGACTGGCTGGCAGCTTTTCCACGGAAAATCAAAGCCGAATTGAAAAATCGACGGCCTGCTGCCGGGAGCTGTCACGTTTCAGCAGCTCCAGCTCCAGCTCCAGCCGGAGCTCGAGTCGAAGATGATGGCAATTGTTGCAAATAATTTTTTATGCCTGCCTCGGACCTGGGTTTGGGCTTGGGTTTGCGCGCGAACTTTTGTTTGTTGCCAAAAGTTTTGTTTGTTTGCCAAGGGGCAGGAGCTGCGACTGCCTGCCGTTTCTTATGGCTTTCATTTGTTTTGACATCACGTCGCTGCAGCTGTGGGAGTGGCACGAAGGGGGAGCCAGCAGCACGGTAATCGGCATATTCGAGCAGCATGGCACGAGTGCGCATAGCCAAGGCAGCAGGAATAGCAAAAAGAGCAGAGAGTCATGCATTAGCCCCGCAGCTGAAACCTGCCACTGCGAGGGTCGCCGCAGCAGTTGCCAGCCTTACAAGCATTGAACTCTCCCTTGTGTGCTCTGCAAACTGCACGATCGACACTCGCATAGCGTTGCTAAATTTAGCACACGAGGGTTGCCAGAGCAGTTTCGTGCATTAAATAAAAATCATAATTCCTGTTTAATTTTCTTTTCACTTATTACGAACTGCTCGTGCGACACTCGCAGCTGGTAGGAAATTGACGCGAGATTTAGCAGCTGATAGCGAGTGAGAGGGTCGCCACAGCAGTTTGGAGCATTACTTTTGAATTATGTATTTTTTGGAATTTTTTCTGGGTACAGTTCGATCGACGCTCGCAGCGCGCAGCGACGCGACGCGAAAGCCATAAAGACGATGTTGCACGTTGCCACTTGCCGCTTGCTGTTGCGGTTGCTCGCGTTGTTGTTGTTGTTGCTGTTGCTTTTGCTGTTTGCTTCTGGCCGTATTGGAAGTCGCTGTTTTGTTATTACGCGTTATTACAACAACAACAACAGCAATAGCCATGCGATTGGCTCGAGTAACAGCAGTTGGCCCAAGGCGTGTTATGAGACTTTGCGCCAGTATTTATGAGCGTGTGTGTGTGCGTGTATTTGTGTGTGCCTGTGTGTATGCGTGCTGTATTGGCCATACAATAATCAGACTGTTTTTACGAAAATTGGCAAAACGCGCAAATATTTGCGGCAAACACAGCGCAGCGCTGCCTGCCTTTATTCCCCTGCTGCTCCCCCTCCCCCCCTATCACTGCTCAGTTGCCCGCAGCGCCTATGCATTTTTCATAACGCACACGTACACGTGCAGGTTAACCTGCTCCCTGCTTTGCTCTTGTTCCCCCTTTCCCTACATCTACATACAGCTGTATTTGTATCTATGTTGTGCGAAATATGCGCGCTGTGCCGCCGCAGCTTCCCCGGCATCCATCAGCACGTCAGGCGGCGGCAACAGCTGCTGCCGCTTTCCACTTGCCCCTTGCCCCTTGCCTGCTTGCCACTTCCCCGTGTTGGCGTGTCTGCAGCAAGTGCCAATAAAAATGTTAAGTATCTTCGCACTGTTGACATTCCACGGCAGGCGGAGCGTTGAGGGGCACGGCAAATGCCCAGATAAATGCTGCAGATACTTCCCCTGGGAGGGCTGCAGGGGCACTGGAGGGGCACATAAATTAAGCGGCAGATTTACGCGCCAGGGAAGCGTTTTTTGACAATTTCGATGAGGCGCCAAAGTGCGTCGTGCGTCGTGCGTCGCGCGTCGACATAGTTTCGCTCCCTTCCCCGGGCACAACTCAGAGCTACTCGCGGCCTTAATCAAAGACATTACATCAAAGTTGCCGCTGCTGCGACTGCTGCTGCCTCGAGCAGAACTGCGAACTGGCACTGGGAGCTGTAATGAGTTTAGTTAGCTCCTGGGAGGCAGCTGCTGCTCCTGCTGCCCCCGCTCGAACATGCTCATTACACAGTCCAGGACATGCGCATATCCTCACGCAATATATGCAATATATATATATAGAGTATAGCTATATACAAGCTATGTACACTTAGTTGACATGCAAGGTGCGATTGCGGATGCGGATGCGGATATGGCCAGGGGTATTTACAGGCTGCTTGGCAAATATTTACAGATTAACGCTGGCAGTGAATTAATGCCACGCCTCGGCGCATTTTTACAAAGCGAAATTTACACAGCAATTTACATATTCATAAACTTCTTCGGTCTCCCTCCGTATTCTTCATTAAAAATTTCCTTAATTTTCTGTATGTTTTTTCAGCTGTTTTCTAATTAAAATTGAACGAGTTTTCGCAACGGGTACTCGTACGCGTATCTGTATTCGTATTCATTTGTTCGTTGTATTCGCTAGTCACACTCACCCGCTTGCCCCGCTTGCCGCGCGGTCCCTTCTCGCCGGGCGGTCCCGGCGGTCCGACCAGGCCTATCGTACCGGGCTCGCCTCTCTCTCCGGGCGGACCTGTAAAGCGTAAATGTTTGGTATTAATACGACAGATTTCAATGCGAAGAAGACCATAAACAACATAAACAGTGGCGGGGGCTAGAAGGGAATTAAGAGCAAACTCTTTAAAAAAATTTTGGAAAATGTAAAGTGTTTTTTAAAAATGGGGAAAATAAAGTAGGTATTTTTTTTAATATTAATTAAAATGACTCGAACGTGCCAAACTCAGCTAGAGGCTTAAAATAAAGCAATTATGTATAAAATAGTCAAAATTTTTTTATGAATTTAAATTATATACTATATATTTAAGTTAGTTTTTTTCCACAGTAACTTAATTTAGGTAAGCTTTATAAGTTTATCCTAAATTTTTTAAATACATATTTGTTTATTACTTTGTTTATTATTTTATTATATACTTATTATTTTAATTGGTTTCCTATAAATTTTCTAATTTTTTATATAAATAAAAGTATGCGATTTCGTTTGCAGACTTGAAACTCTCATTTTAAAAAGTAGAGCCTTCATTTTAAAGCCCTAATTTTAATTTGGGGCAAGATAAAACTGTGTATGCTTTAAAGAATAATAATTAAATTTAACAAACAAAATCCATTGTAATTTTTAAGCAAATTAATTAAAGTGAAGGTATAGGAAATGACATAGACAAGTTCTTTTTTAACACTAAAGCAGCAGATTTCCAGTTGTAACGCTACCCCCTTTGATGGCTACGCCACTGACTACAGCTCTATGCGCGACAACAAGTGTGGTGCAAATGGTAGGCGTGGCAGCTCTTTAATTATACCCTTTATTATCGCAGCGCCGGCTCAATGGAGTGTCGGGCCATTCATCTCGTTGTCAGCCTGTCGCTCAGCAATTTGTTCAGCTGCTGATGATGCTCGTTGTTGTTGTTGCTGTTGTTGCTGTTGCTGTTATTGTTGCCGTTGATGATGGCTTTTGGGCTTAGTTTAAAATGCAAATTGTTTATTTTCAGCAAAAAAAAAAAAAAGAAAACTTCAACTGCCCGAAGCTCACAGCTCACAACTCACAGTGGTTGTTCGTTCTATGCTAATGAGGCCTGTGGTCTGCACTCTTGACTCTTGACCCATTTGCATGAGGACGCTCGACAGGTGAGAACCGGGCAGGGGCCAGAGCTGAAGAGCTGAAGAGTTCACTTGAAGAGTTGCCTGTCAGAGCACGTTGAAATGAGCTATTGAATGCGTACAGGCTTTTTGACTATTGCAACTGTTGTTGTTGTTGTTGCACACACTCTCGCCCCACTGTGCGTGGTGTAGAGCGAACGATGTGACGACCTGTTAGTCGAAATAATGAGAAATCGCTTTTTTTGCTGTTGCTGTTGTTGTTGCTGGTTTGCTGTTGGCTGTGGCCATTAAATGCGACCATTTATACAAGCCACAAACACGCACACACACAGACACACACAGCCATCTGTGAGGATAAATAGACACGCAGAGGTAGGGAACAGGGCAGAGTATTCATATCACAGATAAATCCAATTGTGCTGCCTGTCAAAATGAGCCTCGACTCTCACTCTCTACCCCCTCTCTCTCTATCTCTCTCTGTGTGTGTGTGCGAAAAAGATATAGAAAATTTATTAAGTTCGTAAAATTACGGTTAGCAGAGGGCTGACTGCATAGTTGAGCCCTGGCCCGGGTCGGACGGGTCCTTGGGCTGCCTCGGCGCATAAATTTGCCTGCTCGACAGGCCTGGCTGTTTGTGGCTCCCGTTTATTTATAAAGTATTTTGGCCTTCCCTCTTTGTTTTGCACTCCAAGTCGACTGGAGAAGGGAGAAGGGAGTTGGGAGACGAACTCGCCTTTGGTAAGTATTTATGGTGGCATAATTTACCGTTAAGCATTTTAGGCGACGATTTCAGCCACAATAAAAACTATTCTCAGAGAGCGAGACAACAACTCCTCTCGAGTGGATTTATTGGGCCAGGATATTGGATTCGCCGCTCTAGCTCCCCGCTCTAGCTCCCCGCTCTGTTTCGCCTTGTTGTTGTCGCCTTCGCAATGCAGATGAAGTGCACGATGATAAGTTTTAATTTCATGCCGGACAGTCGGACAGCCCGGATGAAATGCAATCAAAAATACTTGAAAAGCAAAGCAAACCCGAAACCGAAATGAAATTCGTATAAATCAGCAAATAAATTGACATTTTGCCATTACAGCTGGGTCCCCGCTCGGCTGCCAGCATTTTCTCCATGCAAACACAACTGACACATTAAATTGCCGGGACGTCCTCGAGTCTGTCTCAGTCTCCAGCTCGACCCACACATAAAGCACAAGTCAGCTTAACTAATTACGACGACGATAAGATAAGCAGCCCAGACGTGGCGACTCGCGTCCCAGGGCGAGAGAGTGAGAGAGCCAGAGAGTGCGTGAGGGGCAGACACCAGATGAAAGAATTCCAAATACAAATGACATTCAATTTATTCAAATCAAGCCCAAATGACGCAGAGTCCGGCTCCATGTGCCATGTCCCCTGAGCTCGAATCCGGCGCTGATTTCGGAAAATAAATTGCAATTTCATGTCCATCAACGCAGCGAGCAGACTGTGTAGTAGTGGTAGTAGTGACCCTTGGGCAGGATAGAGACAGCGAGAGCAAGAGAAATGTGAGAGAGCTAGAGAGAAAGAGAGAGAGAGGGGGCAGGGGGCTGCCTTTCGACAACTGCGGCTATCGCAGCTTCGCATCGTGTTCGAAACTAGTTGGGAACCTATGTAAAAACAATGGACACAACATTAACGCAACTGCAGCAAACAACACACAACTTACAACTGCGACAACAACAAGCGAAACATCATCAACAACTTCGACAACAAACATGGAGCTGAACAACATCGCTTTGATGCTCTGATAAGCCAAGTGGGAGGCAACTTGATGCGGGCTGCCGGCAAGCGTCTAATTGATAGCGCTGCTTCTTGCTCATATGCAGTAGGGGTACTCATGCGACAGAAATATAAGATTTCATACTTATTTTTAATACTCGCAGTAGCAAAACTTTTTTTTTAAATTATCTTCAAATTTTTACATTACAAAATAAAAAAGTCTGAATTTTTAATGGGAAATATTACAATAAAAACTTGTTTTTTTTTTAATTCCAGTTGTACTTATTAAATAAAAATAAGTTTATATATAAATTGTTTTAAAGAAGAAAAATTAAAATATAAAAGCAGCAAATAGTTCCTAAATTTATAATGGGAAATATTAACATATTATTATTAATATTAACACAATAAAAATTGTGTTTGTTATTTTAGTTCCAGTTGTACTTATTAAATCAAATTGAGTTTTTATAAAAATTGTTTTAAAGAAAAAAATTTTAAATATAAAAGCAGCAAATAGTTCCTTCTAAGTTAACCATACACCAAGGGAATTGGTAGTTTCTCTGTTTATCTTTTGTTTATTATTTTACTGCCTTCAGTTCATAAACTACAACACATTGTAGAATCTGTGTTAACTTCTTTAAAGGGTCATAATTAAAATTGCAGTAATTACAGTGTTGTTAAGGGAGTAGCATGGTAATTACTACCTGAGGAGACCTTTGTCTCTGCCTGCGCCTGTGCCTGTCAGTCTGTATTCCCGCAGCATGCTTTATGAGTCATCTCTTTAAGCCTAATTACCGTTAGGCCGTTTGCCATGTTTTCCTTACTACACGCACTGAAGACCCCTAATAAAACAATTGGGCAGCAGCCGAGGCTAAGCCCGGGGCATAGGTAACTGTCTGCACAGACCTCCATTACATGTGGAGAGTGGATTGATGAATGGTGCGAGGAGAGGAGTTGCGGGACAGACGGAACGAGTAGCGATGCTAATGAGCCGCTAAAAGCAACATAAATGACATAAAGTTGCATTTTTACGAGCGCCGTAAGTGTTTCCAGAGGTCTACGGGTCTACAAATTTTTATGACAAACGCCGGACACGGCGACTCCAATTCGAACTGGAATTCCGATTCGGATTTGGATTCGGGTTGGGATTACGATTGGAGTGGGGATTCCCGTGCGAGCGCATCAACTATTCGGGCTATTTTCGTTTATTAAAATCGCATAAAGTGCAGAAATATGTTAGGCCCCGATCGTAAAACCTGCTGGCTGGCAAATGGAAATTGTTCGAGTCTCTGCCGCTGTTGTGGGCGTGTGGGAGGCTGAATTTAATTGACGTCGACGTCAAAGCTCTGCGGCATGCGGCAGCACACAGAACACACAAAGGTCGTAAAAGTTATCGCAAAATGCGGCAGGCCAACAAATTTCCAAATGTGGAAGAAACTAGAAAGAAAACTAAATAAATTTGGAAAAAGGAATATGTGTAAGTAGAATACACTCGACTAGTGAATACCTTTCACTCAATTTTCCATTCCAAAAATTTGTATTTTTAATCTGAGAACTAAAAACTTCTGTCAGGCTCTTATACACTTACATTTACACAAAACTAATATACCCATTTCAAATTGCCGAATGCTGTAAAAATTGTGACGGCAGTAAAAGCGCGCAAAGGGCAATGGAAATGCACGCAGGGCATCTCTGATGGTATTTCGGCATTTTGGTATTTTAGTCAGTATTTCTGGCATTCGATTTACATTTTAACGAGCTGCTTTTCACACCACGCGACCGCATCAAAATCCGAAATGCGCCCTAATGGGACGGCGTTAGTCAATGACTCAATTAGACGGGACACCGGGCCCCGCCCCCCTCCCTCTCCACTGCGCCGTGTCCCCGCTGCGCGCTGGCAATAAATAAAACGACCCGCAGCAGCTCTTGAAAAACCCATCGGTTCGATCGATTCCCAAACATCAATAAGCTGCGATTGGCTGCCTGCACTGAGAGAAAAGATTGTGCAATGGAAAAGAGAGAGAGAATGAGAGATTCACTCGTATTGGGATCAAGTTGAGTGCATTAGGCGTGCAGGCAGAGAGTTCCCCCTCCTCCCCCTCTAGCTCTCTCCCTCTGTCTATGCAATTTACGACTTGTCCCAAAGTATCTGCAACCGCACATGTATCTGGCTAATGTATCTGTATCTGCGCGCCAGTTAAGTGGCTGTTGAACTGCGGGTAAACAAACATACACAGGGGCAGCTGGCAGGGCACAGCATCTCTCGCACTTACCAGGTGGTCCAGGAGGTCCCGGCGGACCCTCGATGATGCCCGTAGGGAACTCGTCACCCTTGATGGTTGTGGTGAGGCCACGATCGCCGCGATCACCCTTGTCGCCCTGCATGGAAGAGATAGAAAAAAAATGCAGAAGAGTCGAATGAGTCACAGGGAAAATTAAGTGGAAATCAGAGAGCCGTAAAGGTGACACACAGGGCGATTAACAGAGAGAGAGAGAGAGAAAGGTAGTGAGATAGCGAGCAGGCATGAGAGGGAGGGAGCGCTTAATACATAAATAAACGATAAATAACGTGGAAAACCGAAAAACAGACAATGAAAAAATCTGAAAGACAATAGCAGACAGCACACAGACAGTCTGACACGCACACACGCACAACCACACACACACAGGCAGACGACGGCTCACTTAAACCGTCACAATGTTTATCCAACAGATACAAATAGTGCATTAATCCTTGTGACATCTTTGTTTCACTTATGCATCTTTCCCTCTCTCTCTCTCTCTCTCTCTGTCTGTGCATGTCTGGGCATTACTCACCTTTGTGCCAGGTGCCCCGGCCACGCCGGGCGGTCCTATCGGCCCTGGCTGACCGGCCTCGCCCTGTAGTCCCTGCGGTCCAGTTTCGCCGGGTGGTCCACGTTCGCCGGCCACGCCCGGATTGCCCGGTTCGCCTGGTGGCCCCGGCGGTCCCGGCTCACCAGGTTCGCCCTGAATGATTGAAAAATATGTTTATTAGCACCAAATATTCCGCACAGGTTTCCAGCTAAAAGGAGGTGCAGTAAGCAGTAAGGAGCAGGAGGGACACGTGCAGCAAACAAAGACTATACGACAGACATGTAGACATAGATATATATAAGATGGCATGCACAGGCAGAATATACGCATACTACATACATGTAGAGGCAGCAGGCCATACGTAACCCGAGAACTTACCTTCAGCTGTATGACCGTCGAAGCGGAGACGTTTACGCCCGCTTCTTGCAAGTCCTTACAACAAAAAGTATAAAACGCAACGTGTTTAGGTTTGAAATAAAAATAAAAGTTAAAGTTGTAAATAAATTATGGAAAATAAACTATAAATTAGCTGCTGCAAAGCAATCAACCTAATTACTGAAATGTTTTAGAAGACCAAAAACACCGAAAGAAAAAAACAAAATCAAACTAAGAAACTTTAGAGAAAAATCTATAGACCAGAAAAACCGTAGAATGTTTAGAAATGAAGTCTACAAACAAGTTAAAATTAAATTTTGAATAAAGCTATGAAAGCTATGTAAGAAATTAGAGTGAGAAAACCATAAAGGTATATTCACAAAATACATAAAAATCCATAAAATCCAAATAAGCATTGAAAATCATAAAAATAAAAGGTTTTAAGGTTCTATTTAATTAAATTGAAAATAAATAAAATGTGGCACTCCTAAAATTAAATTATATTCATTCTAAATTCTATAGATAAAAAATTAAATTAAATTTGAAAGATTTTAGAACTAATTTTCGAGAGATAAAATTAACCAAAATTCAGAACTCTTGAATTGTGAATGGAAGTTTTAGTTATCACGCTAATATATTTTCTAAATTAAACTAATAAGATTTTAGAACCTATGTCTCGACTAATGAGCTCAAGAAAAATCGAAAAATCCAAGTACCAAAATAAAAACAGAAAAGATGTAAAACATATGTATAAATATTATTTTTTTTTTTTAAATTGGGTATAGCCCTCAGCTCAGTTTGGGTCATATCGCAAACGCAGATTGCTTCAGCTCAAGTGCTTTATTAAATCGACAATTGAAATTAAAATTTCTCCAGAAAAGGGCATAGTTAAGTAATGCTGAGCTCAGTTTGCGACAGACCTCAAATGCCGATTGCTTATCTATATGAAATGCGACCGCACGAGTAAATCAAAACGGAAGTGCTCGGAGTGGAAGGCTGCAGCTGCAGTTGCTGCAGCAGGAGCTGCTGCTGATGCTGCTGCAGATATGAAATATTTTTGCTCTCTTTGGATGGAGCGGCAAGTGCATCAGTTTGTGTGAAACCGATGATGAAATTCCGTAGCAAGCATCCAAGGGACATTGCAGCCAGGCAGACGCCTGGCAAAGTGACTAAGCAGAAACTATGCAGAAGTGGGAAGAAATTTATGGTGCAGTTTAAACCAAAGAGCTGAGCCGGGCTAAAGCGTTGCGAACAACAATGAGCAGGATAATAAACAACTACAAAATACAAAGTACAACTACAGATACAACAACAACAACAACAACTACGGCTACAGTTACAAATGCGACCAGAACCAGGG
The DNA here is from genome assembly GCA_035046045.1 of Zaprionus bogoriensis. Classification (NCBI taxonomy): domain Eukaryota; kingdom Metazoa; phylum Arthropoda; class Insecta; order Diptera; family Drosophilidae; genus Zaprionus; species Zaprionus bogoriensis. The sequence goes on from JAWNOI010000010.1 coordinate 1,033,952, forward strand.
ACAAGTGCAGGGACAAGTACAGAGCACAGAGTACAGCAAATATTTGCCATTCCCTCTGTCTGTCTCTCTGTCCAGCTGCGTTTCGCCCTGAGAAATGGTCATGTCCAGGCTGTGTGTGTGGGGGTGGGGTAACTTTCTGTCATGTTGCAACATATTTATGGCTGGAATACCTTAACAGCTACAATTTCCGCATAGCCCAACGTGCCGCCATGCAGCGTGGTCACCGATCGCTTCAGGCCCTGCGAATAAGAACGAGCAGAGAAAGCAGCGCGCGCCTTGATTCCTGGTTTTTCCTTCGAAAGTTTTTTGTTTCGAGAATTTTGACTGGCAGAGCGTTTTGCAGCAGCTCAGCAGCATTGCCGGACAGTGTACTCACCTTGACCGTCTGGAAGACATCCACGCCCGGATGCCCGGTGTCGCCCTTCTGGCCCTTGTCGCCGGGCTTGCCGGCGGCGCCCTTCTCGCCGCTGATGCCGTTGAGTCCCTGCCGGGGAATTGAAAAGCGCTTGAGCATGGCGGGATGCGCTTTAAAGCTGCATCGCTGCAACTATACTTACCGGTTCGCCCTTGTCGCCGGCGTCGCCCTTCTTGCCGCGCTTCCCTCGCTTGCCGGGCGGTCCGGGTGGACCAGGCGGACCTGCGAAAAAAGGAAAACCAGAGGGTGAAAACTTTGCTGCGCACTGGGTAAAGTCAGGTGCATGTCTTAAGGTCAACAGCTGCCGCCTCATTAGTTGCGCATTGAACTCTACCGCTGACCGCCGGCAGGCAGAGCCACAGGCAGATCCACCCAGCTCCACGCTGGCCTGTCCGGGCCACTTCTAACTTTACAAGTTGCTTGGCTTTTTGTCCGCTTTTTGCGCAGTTTGCCCGCAACTTGTGCAAATTCATTTAGCTGAAAAATGACTTTCGCTGCATTTTGTCCACGACAGCAGCCGGAGGACAGCGGACAGCACGGACAGCGGACAGCGGACTGCGGACAATGGACAGCGCACAAAATATTTATAACCACTTTGGCTGCTATTATTTCAGCGCTGTGGAAAACTTTATCTGGCGCCGCAGCAAGATGCAACAAGGAGCTGCAAGGAGCTCCGCGATGCTTTTCAATTATTTCGCATGCAATTTTACGGCGCATAAAATTGCAGGCATCGCGCTTTATAGTTAGTCCTGGCAATTATTCTTACGGGCTGAATGTAGCGGCACGAGCGGGTTCAGCCGTTGCCTGGAGACAGGAAATTAACACCTACACAAGAGCAGGCCAAGCCGAGGCTTAGCCGGCAGAGCCCAGAGCCAAGATGCTGTCTGGCCCGTTTTTGCCGGCTCAAATGAAGGAGGTGTGAAAATATTTAATTAAAATAACAGCCGGCTACAAGGCGCAACACGATAACAACAGCCAGGGGCGTAGGCAAAAGGGGCGCACAAACTAGATAGCAGCAACAAGGCAGTGCGCAACCCTTTATTATTATTTATTATACGAATACATACTACTGTGAGCAAAAAGTAAGGTGAATTTTCAATTTAAAATTCGCGGGCTTAAGATAGCGAACTTGTTCTTTTTTTCTCGAGTTGGCAAGACTGTTGATGACATTTGGCGGGAATTTCATTTCAGAATAAATAAAGAATTTTGACTTTATAAAAATATTCACCTTACTTTTTGCCCACAGTAGTATATATGCTACAGCCCCTTGCCAGCTGCCTTCCCCACGCCACTGCTGCTGCTAGCCCTAAGAAAGGCCAACAGGAAACACGCGCCGTTTTTGCTTTTGTGTTTAGTTTTTTTCCAAGCTTGTTTTCTCTCTCGTTTCTCGTTTTTGGGCTGCTGTTTAATAATTGTTGTAATTAAGCAATTCCGTTGCGTGCAAAGGTGCGAGCCAAGACCGTTGCAAGCTGCGCATAGAAAGACCGCGGGCAAAGGAAGTGCCGGCAAACAATTTAAATTCATTTCGCGGCAAAATGGCGCCGCAAACTACCAAAGTGAAAGAAGCTCGGCACGCGCTGAGTTCTTTTCCCGGTCTATGACTATGTGTGTGTGAAAGTGGGTGTGGCACATTGTGTAGGTGCGATGTGAGGCTGAGCAGCCAGCCAGCCTGACTCCAGCAGCGCCGCAGACGCCTGCCCCGCCTAATGCCGGCAGCTCATTTAATTAAAAAAAGATTTTGTAGCCGACGGTAGAGTTGTGGGGGGGGGGGGGGGGAAGCGCCAGGTACAGCGGGGGAGACGAGAGCAAATTGTCAGCTGGAGTTTTGTGCAACGGAAGCGATAGGTAAAGTGAGGCGAGAAGTGATCGTTTTAAGAGCTGCTAGAAAATAAGGCAGAAAGCAGTTCACGGAGTCTTCAAGTTCTGCCTGCTCTGACCACTGTGCAGCGCGGAATACATGTATATGCGCACACTGTGCAGCGCTTGCCAAGTAATAAAAGCCAACCAATTAAGCGTGGCTAAGACGCAGACACAGCTCGAAACAATGGCGGGTTGCCGGGCCAACCGGGCAGAGTAGGTGGGTCCGTAGGACCCAGGCTGTTGGGCTGTCGGGAGTTGCCTGGGAAACTTGGCCAACTGGCGCGTCAAGTATCGTAAGCCAAAGCCAAACGGAAGTGTCGAGGCACCGAAAGAGTCACCAGACGAGGCTACGAGGCGGCAGGCAGCTCGAGTAGTGGCAGCAGCAGCAGCAGCAAAAAAAGAAAAGAAGTGAAAATTGCGCTTAATCTAATAACAACCTAATAATCGTAATCATAATCATAATAACGTTTGCCTCCACATGCCACGCCCCTTCTGCTTCTCTCTTCACTGTTTCCTGCCAGTTGCCATTAACGCCGCATTTTCCGTATTATTTTCGCGTTGATGGCGTCTTTCGTCTCTCGATGCTTGTCGCTTTCGGCTTACAGTTTGTTGCCTGTTTGCCGCTTGTTAATGCTGTTTCCTTCACTTCTTCATCTCTTCTTATTCTTGCCTAATGTGCTAAGAAATCCCATTGTGCCGACAAGACACACTCACACACACACACACACGCGCACACTCACAGCAGCTTACCCACACGCATAGACTGATAGCTGGCAGGCTGTGAAAGCCAAGTGCGCGCTCTGCTGATAAAGTTGTTAAGCCAAAACTTGTTTTTATTCACTACACTGAGCAAAACCAAGGGCCCAATAAGGGCAGGCGCAGCATTTCGCTTAACAAAACTCACAATTTAATTATCTGTTTTTAACTCTTTTTGGCTGTTACACTAAGTATTTGCCTTGAAAAATAAATTATGATTTTAGAAGTGTGGCGTTCTCGCCATTTATATACCCTGCACTTAAAAGTAGTAGCAAAATTGTAGGTATTTTTATTCCTTTCGATTATTTTTCTCAGTTATTGTTGAGAGACCGATTTCAATATATATTTTAGAGCTTATTTTATTTATATTTATTTTTATCCCAGTTTTACAATTTCCGATAAGGTAAAAATGGCTAAAAATTTAATGTAGTTGTAATGCAATTAATATCAAATTTGTGGAAGAAGATTGAAATACTGATATGAGATATATGTAAAAAAAAGAAAGTTCATTATAATATACATTCAGAAAAAAACGAAAAAGAAATATGAGAAATTTTTAAAAATTCGAAATTTCATTACATTAACTCAGTGAGTAAATTATAAAGGGTTTAAGCTGAAAGTCAAGATAAAGTAAAAATATATCAAGGCAGAGAGGGACGCTTTTTTCTACACTCGTGCGACGCCTTTTTGCTGTGTGTACAGTGTTAGTAAAGCTCATGATGACTTTAATGCTGATGATAATGATGATAAGTGTGTAAAACTGTTGATGGTGATGGCAATTGAACGCACTCAATGAACGCGTGATGCAAGTCGCACACACGATGCCCATAAATCCATATCGATGTCAGACTCAACTCGCCCCTACACCTCTGAGTGCCCCACCCTGGCATCTTATGGACTGTGTTTCGTCGACTAAAGTAGCAGCTACCCGAGCAGCCTGCGTCGCAGTGTCAACATTAGTTCTACTGCTGCAGTAGCTCATCCCCCAGTCAAACTGTGGGGAGGGGGGGAGAGAGATGCGGGGCGGCACAGGAGGACTACGGCTTTGGCTCAACTGGCAGAGCGGAAAAAAGGAATTATGTCAAGTTGTGCGCGTAATAAATACTCGGAATCGTTTACGTGCGTATAACACCACAGCGACACGTACAACAAACAAGAGCTAAGCAAGTCGACAAATAGACAGACAGCTGGAGAGAGAGAGAGGAACAGGGAGAAAGAGAGAGAGAGGCAACTGAGTGAAGGCAATTGACTCTTGTAGCTGACAGCGACGGGCCCAACTTATCGAACTTTCCCGCCGCGGATTCAGCGGGGATTTGTGTAATTTGGAAACTTGCTAAGCATATGAAACTGCGCCAGGAGTGGTAGCTGGGGAATCAGAGCACTGCATTAGCTCATTAGCCAAGATCCCAGGAGCAGCAGACGCCCGGCGAGGTGTTGCAGGCTGATACTGCAAAATTTTATGACCAAATTCTATTCCCAAGCAGCTAGAAAAATATATATATAATATGTTACTATATGTAGTTGAGTATACGCGCAGGCAATTGAGTTTTAATTCCATTTGCAGCCGAATCGCACGCAGTCAAGCGGCAAATGGCAGCCTCAATTCAAGGCTGAGTTTTCGGTTTCGCTTTTCGATTGGCCGCCATCTTGTTTGCACTTTTACCAGCCTGATTGCTCTAGTTCGATTAATGAGTGTGTGTGTGTGAGTGTGTGTGCGGAAGTCTGTGTGTGTGTGTGCGTAAATAACGCTGATCTTTGACTTATGAGCAAAGTTTTGAGCCAGTGAAGCGCAACTTTGTTTAAGCAGGCAGCTCTCTAATGAATTTGAAAGCCCGAGAGGCATCCGAATTCCACAGCGGCACAGTGGGCAGTGGGCAGTGGGCGTGGCAGCTTTGTGACTTTAATTATATGAAAATATTAGCCTAACGCAGCAAATGAAGAAATTGAAATGCAATTTTTGGGCGCAATTTAGAAACTTAGAACTTGCAATTTTCCCTCTAGGCTTTTGGTGCGCTCGCACGAGTGACTACTGTCCCACTGCTGTGCAGCGGGGCCTGGCAATTGGTATCAGCTGCAGGCGCCCTGCATCCTACAACGGCATCCTGCCAAGGACGTCTGCGTGCGAAATGAACTCGCAGCGCAAACATTGATGGAAAACTTTTTGTGCAACTTTTGCCGTGTCGCCGTCATTTGCTGCCGTCGCATCCGCAGCATCGCCAACAGCCTCAAGTGCATCCTGCGTCATGCGTCCTTGTAGTCTCGCTCACTGACAACAACAAAATGGCAAGCATATTCATATTGTTCTAGCACACGTCACACTGAGAGATTAACAATATGAAATTATATACTAAATCGATAAGAAAACACAAGCTGGAGTCTGGAGTATGTGTTATTATACCTTTACCCAACGATTTTTCTTAAAAATGGTATTTGGGTTTTGTAGAAATATGTGTAAAGAGGCGTGTCAGATCATGCAAATTATATTTGTTATTGACAAACATCGAAAATTGTATAAATGTAGTTGTGTCTGTCTGTTTGTTCGTATGTCCGTTTGTTCCTTGTCCGTCAGTTCGTTTGTCCGTATGTTTGCATGTTCTTTGATCGTAAATCCGTATGTCTGAAGATTCGTACGTCCATTCGTCATATTATTCACAAACATCAAAAACTAAATCAATTTTTTTCGTCCGTTTGTTTGTTCATTTGTCCGTTTGTTCTTTGTCCGTCAGTTCGTTTGTCCGTATGTTCGCATGTTCGTTGATCGTAAATCCGTATGTCTGAAGGATCGTATGTCCATACGTCATATTATTAACAAACATCAAAAACTGAATCAATTTAGTTCTGTCCGTCTGGCTGTGCATGTGTCCGTATGTTCTTTGTTCACCAGTTCGTTTGTCCGTATGTTCAATGATCGTAACTCTGTATGTCTGTAAGTTCGTATGTTCATATGTCATACGCCCAGCTATTTGTACAACCATATTGAACTAGCATATTGTAAATATTTGTACCCTGGCTGAATGGTATCCAGCTGTCGAGTGCGATTGACTGCAGTTTGCTGCAGTTGTTTTTCTTCTGAATTTTTTTCTCAGTGAATAGTAAGACTGGCAAACTTTCTTGTTCTGCCAGCGAAAATCCCTCTTTCCCAGCTGTCGAGGACACTTGATTTGTCCTGCTCCTACTCCTTCTCCCCCCATTCCTCTACCCCTGTTCATCTTGTTCTTTCTGGCTGTCAGCTGTTGCTATTTTGTCTGCAAGTTGCCGCTGAGAATCTGCAATAAATGCATTTGCGATGTCAAGGATATGCGATATGCGATACGCAGCAGGAAGCGGAGACTGTAAGCAGCTACAACTTGTTCCTCTTCCCCCCTCCCCCCTATTCAGCTGGCATCTTTGTCCTTGTCCTTGCCCTTGTTGCTGTTGTTCCCGTTGTTGTTCCCTGGTGCCTGGTTGTTCGCCCGATATGCGATACTTTTCGTATAACTCTTGCCGCTGCCTCGACCAAAGTCTGTCTACAGTTTCGCTAACGGCGCTCTGCTGTCTCCACTCTCTACGCCCAGCTCCGTTGCCGGAGAAGTTGCTGCCACTGTCACTGTTTCACTGTCAACAGGATTCCCAGACGCACCAACATACACACACCGACGCACACACTCTCAAGTTCGCACGCTCGTGTGCGTATGCGCAATCTTTGTTCCTGCAACGTAAGCGGGAAGGGGGGACTACAGTGAAGCCTGCGACAGCTGGCCAAACAGGTTGCGATTTAGTGGGTCCCATTAAGCAAACCTGTTTCCCGCTTCTACAATACTCTATGCCCATGTGTCTGGCGGGGTAAGAAGACACCACGATGAGAAATACCTCGCCTACTCATCCGCCAAAGGGGTAGTATCAATTAGACTCTGCCCTTATTCAATTCGGCGTCAGATTCCACGCAATTAATTCCAATATCTTGGGCCTGCGCTTATCTCTAGCTTTAATCCACGGCATAATTGTTGCATGTGGTCGAATCGATGCCATTGTCTTTCACTTATCGTTTCACATTTGCCTAATTAGTGCACTTGAATGGACACAAAGCTGACCTAATTGAGTTAGGGTCACCAGGGCGACCCCTTCAATGGACGGCATAATTATTTACGGACTTCTGCTATCTACGTCCATCTGTGCATCAATTACACAATTGTTGCTGCTGCTGCTGCTGCTGCTTCTGTCTTGTCTCTAGCTCTTGGTCTGCTGCTCTTGCCTCAAGTCTGGGTCCAAGTTGCGTAGACAGAATTATGGCATAGTTCTAATAAGCATGTCTGTGGAATAACAAGCAGGCAGGCCATAGTGAGAGAGAGAGAGAGAGAGAGAGACACTGCACGGTGGTGTGAACTGTATGAAGCAAAGGGCCAAAATTAATTATTGTTTATTTATGTTTTTAAAAATTCCAGAAAATTATTTCATATTCAAAATAATAGCACATATTTTTCTATAAAATATTTCATTGTTTTACGATTTTGGATTGGTTTTTTTCTTTTAAAATGAGCTGCTACATCAATGTAATTTATTTTTTTAATTTCTAAAAATGCTTTTAAACCAAAAATCTCTACAAAAAATTCTTCTTTGAGGTATTTATCTTTCTATTGTATAAATATTTGTTTTAAACTGTGTTTTTATTTAAATGCGATTTTTACTTTATAATTTGAATTACAATATCATGACGATTTGTTTTTTTAATTCTTGAAATGCTTTTTAAATCAAAAACCATAGCTAAAATTATTTTTTGTATGTTTTTATTTACTATGAACTGTTTTTTTCATTTTAGAAGCGATCTGTACTTTTAATTTGCGACTTGCGCTGTAGTTATTTTAAAAAAGAATAAAACATTTTCTATATATTAAGATATACTATTAAAATATTTTTGTATTCAAATTTGAACAATAGTCCCATTGGATTGCCCACTGTGCAGTATAGGGGACAGAGAGAGTGGGATTATGCCTCTGCTTGGTTTATCTTTAGTATTAGTGTCTTGTTAATGCTGCCCGAGGCAAACGTCGCTTGAGTCTGCAGCCAGACAAATGACAACTGCAAATATTCTGCATTTGTGCGTGTGCGTTGTTGTGTGTGTGTGTTTGTGTGCGTGTGTTAGTTGGCTTAGTGTCGGTGTGTGGGCGTGTGCTGGCTGCTGCCAGGCAACAAATGACTGACAAATCTGTTGCATTTGCGAATCCGTTTGTTGCATGCAACACATCGATTTGTCGACTCGTTTAAGCAGCTTTAGCTCTTGCCACACGAAATGACAGCCATAAATTCACAGCACTAATCAGCCGAGGCAGCCGGTGCAGCTGTGCAGGTCCTTCTCCTCCTACAGCTGCTATTTCGCTCTCTCTGTCTCTCTCTCTCTCTCTCTCGCTCTCTTCTCTCTCTTCTCTTTTGTTGCCACTTTGGTTGCAATTTATCTGCATTGCGTGCACTGGCAATTTTATTGCTGTCTAATTCAGTTTGTCCATATGCTCTGCCATGTATGTGTGACTGTGTGTGTGTGTGTGTGTGAGTGTGTGTGTTGACAGCTTTTTCATGTGGTTTTTTGCAATGATGCATTGCATGGCAGACACACACACACACACACACTGAGGGGCAAGAGGGGCCGAGCAACAGGTTGCCGCTGCAGTCGGCAATTAATTAGCACACATTGTAAAGGTGCCACGCCCCCATTACACATGTAAACATGCCGGTAACTGACAAATATGTGTGGTTTGGCCATAAATATCCCGGACAGGCCATCGCCATACGGAATACGTCAGTTAATTGCAGACAGCCAGACAGACAAGGCAAATTCCGTTGCATTCACTCGCTTCACATTCGAATTCAAATTGATTGACGGCGGTTAGCCCCGACCCCGCTCCACCCCTCCCCCTCTCTCTCTGTACTCACCGCCAGCGCGGGCAATTGGTTGGTTTGACAAACTGACAAATTAGCTTCGCATTTATTTGACATTTCATTTGTTTGCGCTTTCGCATTTCGCATTTTAATTTTCATTCGAATTTATTTATATACCCTATACCTCTGTAAGGGTATATAAATAAATTCAGGGATTATATATATTATTGATCAGCATTAAGATTTTAGTCGATTGAGCCATGGCTATCGTTACATCGCATAAATATCTCATATAATTACTATCTATCTATCTATAGATTTTTATTACTTTTCCTAATGAAACACTGACTAAATTTCTCCAAATATATACTCTGTCTAGATATTATAAAAAAAAATTCCATAACATTTTATCATATAAAAATTAAAAAGTATTAATTATTACTCAATTTATCACAATAAAACCCGTCACATCTTTATATAAAACATGTTTCCATATTATGGCTTAGATACCATTAAAATCAGTTATAATAATATAATAATTTTCAATGCTATGCAAGTATTTTCAAGGGTATCTTAGCTTCCGGTAACAGTAGGCAATGTTTCTTTCAAATTTTAATTTGAATTTATTTTTCATTCACTGCGAAATGAATTCTCGCATGATTTCCAATGTGAATTACATAATTTATTGCAGTTGACGCTTTGATTTATACAGGCTCTGTCCTGCACACACACGCACGCACACAAACAAACACGCAGCGTAATTGTGTTTATATTGTTTTTCATTTTTATTATTTAAATGGCGTTTTATGACGCGTAATACGCGTTTAATAGTCCGCCGGGAATGCAAGGCCCGCTTAAGCCGCTAAGAGCTGATAAAATATGGCCCAGCATTTTTCCGGCCAATACATCAGAAGGCAAATTTCGCAGCGCACTGATAAAGCCCACTAAAGTCATTTGGCCATTTTTAGCCACTTTGTTTTAAATCCCTCGACTGACAGCCAGGCCCGGCCTGCGGGACTCACAGTGGAAAATTACTTGCAGCTGCATTTCATTTGGCAAAGTGTTTTGCATTCCCGCCGGGACTCAGAGCATGTTTTCAGCAAATACGCTGAACAATTAAACGATGCCATTTGTAAAGTTTATGAGAGCTCTTCGCGCTCTCCCCCCTCTTTCTCCATCATTGACTTAAGCAAAACACTTCTAGTAACTTTCGTCTCAAACTGAACTTAATCTTAATGTCGGCACCCAATAAAAAAGGAGACAAAAAACAACAAATAAAATAAATCCCCCAACGATCAACTGGCAAGCAGCTCGCTTTAATAAAGCATCCCCCGTAGGGGAATGGCAAGGGAGCAGCGTAAGAGGAGGAGTGGCAGGAAAATGGAAAACTGCTGCAGCCGGAAAAAACACTTGTAAATCCCCGAGCGTTGCTTATGTTTAAGTAATTGGCAAAAGGCTTAAGTCCGGGCAGCCCGTCCTGACATCCTGACACCCCGAAAAGTGTGCAGACCCTTTGGCCGTACCCTTGAGCAGTGTAGAGAAGTCCCTTCCCCCTTCCTACCCGCTTATCCCTACAAGGGTCTTGGGCGTGCGTTATTGCTACAATTTGAATATATTATTGAATCGCAACTTCAAGTGAGTTATTCACACTACTCTCTCTCTCTCACTCTCTCTCTGTTGGATGGCTGTATTGCTATATTATACTGCCATTATTTAGAGGGCAGCGAATGCTCGAGTAAACTTAAGCCCTGTGGATAATCCCATGGAAATTAAAGGAAAACAAAAAGAGCAACAGCAATGAAAATAAATACCTGCACGCCAGAACAATAGCAAAATCTAAAACAATTTCCATTTTGGAGGGCGCAGAAAAAGTAATATAACCATAAAGCCGAAGGGGGAGCAGTTCAAGACTCTTTACAATAGAAAGAATTCGACGTTTGCGAGTGAAAAGTACAGAGAACTAGACACGAAAAATAAATGCAGTGCACCGAAGATTGCATACACTTATTTATATAAAATTCTATATAATATTTCCTATTTTTAGATTTTTAAATAATTTTTTAAAAATAACAAGAGAAATTATGGAGGTTTAATATGCATAGCAAACACTTGGCTAAAACTAATATACCCACTGCAAGAGCATGAGATGGAAATTTAATACGCTTCTGTTGTTCTGATGCGCTGTTGACGGGCGACTCCCGACGTCTGCTGCCGATCGGCTGGCATTAGCATATTTCGTTCAATCTCTCCCTATCAGTCTTACTCTCACTCTCCCTCAATTTTCTCACTTATTTTCAATATGTTTCCACGCAATTGCATGCCAGCCGAGAAAAATAAAGCTAAAAGCCGCAGATAAATAGAGCTGGAGGGAAGCAGGGACGCCGGCAAAGAACAAAGCATCATCCGCACCTAGCGACAGATTGAGCTGCAGTACGAGTATTTGTATTTGTATATTGTGTGCCTATATATGCACGCAGGGTAAATCAAGAAATTAATCCCTTCAGCAGCTGCGCCGGCAGCAAACGAATAATGGAAAATATTTGTGCGCCTTGTGAGCACACAGCGCAATGAATGGGAATCAAGCTGATGAAGAATGATATAATAATAATAATAATAATAACAACGGCAGCAACAGCAGCAGCAACGGAATCTCGCTGCGGATGAGCCATAAAAAATCACAGCAGCATCAGCAGCAGCAGCAGCAGCAGTTACAACAACAACAGCAAAGGGCAATGATAATAAAAAAGTGACAAGTGATACAAAGTAAATTCATGCGAATATGAAACAAGCTCAGGGCGAGAGCGAACGCAGCTCCAATGAATGGAATATACGCATACATATACAAAAGCAGAACAGTGTCCGTGTGTGTGTGTCTTGGCTCGTTGCCTGTCTGACTGACTGCACCCTTTGCCTTTTTCCCCTGCCTCCAATGATGCTCCTTTCCTTCCTCTTTTTCGATTGTAGTATCATTCATCCATTGAAAATGCTTAAAAATGGCATATTAGTTTGGTATAAAAAGTATGTAGTATATTTGATTAAGGATTCTTGTTCAGTTCAATAGCTAACTCTATTTAGCCATGTCCGTTTGTCCGTTAGTTTTTTTGAGCACACAGAACTCAGCTATTATAAGACCTAGAGACACCAAATTTGGCACGAAGGTTTCTTTAAACTGCATAAATATTCTATATTATTTAAAAATTAATTAGCTATTTGACTGATTGTGAAAATTAAAATTGTATATTTTGAAGCCGAATATTAAAATAAATTAATAAAACAGCCACATGCTTATCAGGCGCACTGATAGCTTTCTATATTATTAGCGTCTGCTGCAAATTTAATTATTTGGTATAATCAATACAAAAGTTATTATTATCCAGAGTTGTTCATATTATAATAATTAATTTTTAAATATTTAGAATTAATTTTTAATGCCTGCAAGGTATCCCAGAGTCGAGTGCGTTCGATCGCAGCTTCTTTTACTTGTTGTTATTGGCCTGTTTCCCTCTTATTGCCCGATTCTGCCTGTAAAACCGCGTGTGTGGCATTTTTTCGCTTGCGTGGGTGTGCCAGTGTGTGTGTGTGTGTGAGTGTGCATGCATCTGTGTCTCTGTAAGTCCCTTTTTATGTCAGCCGAAGAGCCCCGGCGGGGAAGGGGGACGCGTAATGGGATGTAACGGAGCAGCAATTGCACAATAGCGGACAGTTCGCATTGCGCGGAAAGTTATGGTTTAATTGTGGTCGAAGGCAATCGGATTAATGTAATTTAAATGCCTTGCCACATGCAACTGTATGCATGGCACATGTGCATATAGATGCTGGTGCTTGTTGCAAGTTTGCCTAACAATTTAAATGGTTTTTCTCCGCCCTTCCCCGCTAACACCATGCAGTCGCTTATCCCATCCAATGTGCAAGCTAAGCAGTCGTGCGCCTGTCAACCACCAGAGATCACACGTACACGTACACACACACACACGCAGTCACACAACAGGCACACACACTCAGCCGTCACACACACACAAAAAGCACTTCACACTTCACGGGCTCTGCACTGGCAATAACTCGAACGACAGCGCGTAATACGCGGCGTATGTGCAATATTTTCTATATGGAAAGCTGCGGAAATTGAAGCAGGCAGTGCGGGGTCGGGGCTAGGGAATAGGGAATAGGGGGTAACCTGGAACGGGGAATTGTTGAAGCCAGTTGGGCAACGACGACAACATCGCTAACGCTGCGTGGATGAGATGAAGTGACACTTACACAATGACAATGATGTCGATATGCGCGATATGCCGAGCCATCACTCATCTTCCCGTTGGGTGTCCTCTAGCGGAGCCGGAGCGGTGCCAACTCCCCCGCGACTCACTGCTCATGTCGCTGACTGCGCTGATGATATGAATGAATTATGTGGGTAGCTGGGCAGCTGGGAAATCGAGAGGGAGAGGGAGTGGGAGAGTGAGACGCGATGGGGCGCTGTGGAGGCAGGCAGGCAGCTGTAGCGATGTCAGGATGGATGGAAAGGCTGCCTGTGTCGACATGCGTTAAACTTGCGGCAATTCTGTTACATGGCAGCAACAGCAACAACAACAGCAACAACAACAAGCGTAGCGACAACATTGCGAACAAGCAACCAGACGACGGCAACCTGCAGCTGTTGCTGCTGCTGTGCTGCTGCTGTTGTTGTTGTTGCCGGCATGTGTGAGGCTGGCGCTTTTGTGGCATTGTTCATGTGGTGTAATTTAAATAATTGAAAGTTTTACGCTTGCGCGCATAATGCGATGGCCACAGCAGCAGCAACAGCGCCGGCAACAGCTGCTGCTGCTGCTGTTGCTCGTGTCCTGGCCGCAGCTTCATCCTGTGCTGCAGCTGTCGCTGCAATTTAGTGAGCATATTTCAGGCTTCAGGCCCCTTGCCCTCGACCTCGAATTGAATTAACCAAGTTTAATTCAAATGAACAGCGACTAAAACATAAAAAGCGCTTGCTTGTTGCTGTTGTTGCTCCTGCAGCTAATGTTGCTGCTGCTGTTGCTGCTGCTGCTGCTGCTGTTGCTGCAACCTCAGGCAGTCTGCAGTCGCGAATTACAATTAAATGATCAACTATGGGGCCTGTGCGCGGCTTCAATTGCAACTCCCGCTCCCGCTGCCGCACACACACACACACACACACACACAGTTTGCCCATTACCCCGCCTGCTGCTGCTGCCCCCTCAGCCACTGGCAACCCTTTTGTCTGGCATGAATACGTGAGTGCAAACTGCTTACGCTCGTATCATACAAATCATGTAGATGCCATAAATTCCAAATTGCCAGCCGACACACACACACACGCACACTGAAGTGGGGCGGGGGCAGGGGGCTGTGGCACAGACAGAGATAGATGTGGACAGTTGTTGCAAGTGTCGGAGATGGCAAAGGCGATTGGCTGCCTGCTGTCCGTGCGGGCGATGCCGGCGGGCGCAGGTTGCCTGATAAAAACGATGATGTTGCTGCTGGGAGCGCAGCTAGAGTTAGTTTAACCCGACAGCAACAGCAACAGCAGCAGCAGCAGCAACAACAACAACAGCAGCTGCAGCAACAACAACGGATGCCGCCGAGGGTTGTCTAAATTGTGGGCGAACTATAATGAAACTTGACATGTTATTTGTTCATTGAATGAACGTGCGATTGAGTGTGTGTGTGTGAGTGTGTGTTGTGTGTGAGCATGTCTAGCGAGTGTGTGTGTGTGTGCAGTTGTCTGGCCAGTCTGGGAGCATAAATATTGCAGCAACAACTTCGATTGCACAGCAATTGCCTGCAGCAAGTGCAAAAAACTCAGAAACGTCGACGCGCTGCTTTGCTGACGGGATTGGGTAAAGTTAGCTGGAAATAAGCGCAGAGCCCCAGACCCACAGAGCCCAGGAGTAAATGTAGATAATACAAGCAGGGAGCTAGCTGGCAGTCCTAGTGCCATATACCCTGATCGCATGAGGCGGCAAGGGTAGCACGGACTGGTGGGAAAGTTGAAACGGAAACTCAAACTGTAACTGCATAAAAAAAAATAAAAAAAATTTTAGCTTCTACAGGGTATCTATAAATTAATCAGTGCTCAAAGTTAAAGCTGAAACTATAGCTGATTACATGAAGAGAATTTAATTAAAAGCAATTATGAAAAGAGCTAATGGCATATACAGTTACATTTTCTGCAGGGTATTTTCAAGTTGTTCCTCGCTCAAAACCTAATGATTTAAAGCAGCTCTAGAGATTTAGAACTGAAACTCAAGCTGATTGCGTAGAAATGTGTTAAATGAAAGAATAGATGGATAGAAAAAATAGTTTAAAATAATATATACCGTGCAGGGTATTTTATGGTTGAGTAAAGCTTAATGAAAAATAGTTTATACTAAAACTAAAACTGAATGCGTGGAAATTAGCAAAATTAAGAAAATATACATATAAAAGATAGTTCGACTTAAAAAGTTTTGTGCAGGGTATTTTAAAGTTGAGCAATATTCAAATCCAAAAAATTTAAGCAGCTTTAAAGAGCAGATACTAAAACCAAAGTTGCTATTTCAGAAATAAGCAAAGTGAGACAAGCAAAAAGCACTAATATACCTTGTGCAGGGTATGTGCAAGTCCAGCAGCAAACGAGCACAAATAATTTAAAGCAGTTTTGCTGCGCTGGGATGTTGGGGCCGCAACTGCGGAGCCTTTGACGGAGCGTTCCGTTTTGTAAATAAATTGAGTGCTACGATAAATACATAAAACACACACACACACACACACACTCACATGCGCGCGCACACACACTGCTGCACACTGTAGCATGCAAAGTCTATTTATTTAAGGGCCAAAATATGCAACCAACGCAGCAGCAGCAGAACGAGCAGAGCAGCAGAGCGCGGAGCAGAGCAGCGGCAGAGGAGCAGCAGCAGCAGCAGCAGCAGCAGCTCTCTATTGTTTTAGCTTCTTCCTGCTTGCGCAGTTAGCGTCGCGCTGCCCTTTTTTATGGCAACACACTCTGCGCATGGCGATTGTTGTTATTGTTGCGCTCTGCAGCTTCATTATTTTTATTGGATTCCCGCGCAACAGACAGCGCGACAGCAGGACACCGAGACAAGCAGCCGGCGGAGGGAAGTCCCAGCTGAGGTTGCACTGTGTGCCATGCAAGATATGATAATGCTTTAGCTCTGGGTTCAATGGAACCAAGGATTCGCAGTCAAGTGGCTGCTGGGCGCACACTACAGCACCACGCCCGCTGCCCATGCTCACGCACACCCACACATCCAGAGCCACACTCAAGTGCAGTGGACACAGAGTGCTTAGATGCAGCCACGGGGCCGCAGACAGGCCGCAGTTTGTCATGTTGAGCGTGTCCGCTCGGCTGGAATGCCTGTAATGGCATATTACACATACGCCCCGTGGCGCGCTGTCTAATAAATACAAATTTGGACAGGCCGAATTGCCAGTCGAATGTACCCCGGGGGCAATCAAAGGGCCCCGACATGAAATCTAATATTTATTGACGGTCCCGTGCGTGGGCAGAGACACGAACAAGGGCGACAGGGCGAGCGCCAGGCGACTTGCCGACGTGCACGGTAACAGGCTCATTTCGGGCCACAAGTGGCAAGTGGCAAGTGTGCTAATTACGAGCAGCAGGGTCAACTGCATGCTGCTCTCCTCCCTCCCTCTCTCTCTCCCACTCTCTCTGCCAATTATGCACTTTGTGCCAGACAAAGCCAAGAGCAGCAGCAGCCCACATAAATCTAAATTTCTCTCTTCCTTTTGCTCCCTCTCTGTCTCTGTCTCTCTCGCTCTGTCTCTCCTACCTCCCTGTCACGGCATTATGACACATTGCCGGCTGAAAAGGAACTGCAAAGTTTTAGCGGCCGGTCACAGCTGTTGACCCGCTTGTGCACTCTTAAGCAGATTTCGCTAAGCTGAGCTGAGCGATCTGCTGACTTGCACTTTGCGAGTCATTAAGGTCGGAGCCATTCCCCCACCAACCTCCCCTTCTGTTGGCAGACACATGAGATATGCCTTAATGAGATTTACACATACTTCCCAATGGGCGCTCGCATTTTAAAAGAATTATAAATTTTATAGTCATCACCGGTTTTTTTATATACCCCTGCAGTCTGCATATTAATTTCGGGCCAGATGTTGGCAAGTTTGGAAAAGTCTATAAAGCATAATATATAAATATTATTAATATTTTTAGCAGCTATTTCGGTAATGCTGGGTACAGAAAATGGTATTTCTCGCCGTATTAAAATTTCTGAGAATCTAATAAGTTTAATATTACGTAAAGTATAATAATTTCCCTTTTTTTTATACTTTTAAAATATACTAATCAAATTTTTCGGAGCATACATTTACAATCTGTCCATTTATTTGATATAAATTCAATTAAAATCATAAAAAGATATCAATAAAAAAACTTTAAGTTGCATAAAAACGATATGTAAAAGTATTGAAAATTTGGTTAAAAATTTTAATAATTTCCATGATTATATATTTTTGTAGTAAACATTTAAATAAAATTTAAATTTTAATTTTAATACATTTTTTTATAATTTTCATGATTTTATATTTTACTGCAAATTAAATAAGTTGACCGCATGCTTTAATTGTCGCGGACAACATAGGACAAAAATTAAGCTGCTTTAAAATATTTAACTGTAGATATTTTTTGGAATATTTAAAAATGTATATATGAAACACATTTGCAATATATTATATAAATTGTTAAAGTATGGTTATACCATTTATTTACGAAAGAAAAAATTCTTTTAAATGTAGTACTAAAATTTGCAAGAGTATCCGAGCATCGCCATGCTCAAATTATCATGTCTCTCGAGTTCTCAGCTGATAAGCCGAAATTCAAGTGCTTATGGCCAGCTAAAGCTACCTGGCAAATTTTTAATTAGTCTGTTAGTTTTTATGAGCGGCAAATAAAAGTAAATTTGCCATAAAAGTTCTGCGGCCTTGCGTTAAATTCGAAATTGAGCTGAGGAAACTCAATGTGGCGCATCAACACGTTGTGAAAAATGCTGCTGGCCAACGTTGCGAGTGGCCAAATTTCAAATTAAAATTAACATTATGCTAATTTTGTCTATTTTCCGGGGCTGCCTCTTGCCCCCCCGCCATCGCCCTCGCCGTTGCGGGTCGCTGGTTGCTAAACAATCAGCCCGCCCACGCGAACCTGGCGTGGATCCTGGCCTGCAACTTGAGCTGTCACCTACCTACCCCGCAGAGACGCTTGTGTGTCGGGTGTGTGTGTGCGAGTGTGTGTGTGTGTGCTGGCTAGGGGTAGTCGTGGGATGGCAAACTTTTTATGCAAATTAAATGTCTGCGTTTGACGCGCGTGCGTTTTGTTTGCTTTAAGGCAGTCAGTCATTCTCAATTCGCGTCCTCTGTTCACTGTTCTCTGTTCGCTGCTGCTACTCCTCCTGCTGCCGCTTCGCCACTCTCTGCAGTTGAGCTGCCACATGCTGCCAGCTGTCTGCCAGCCTGCCGCGAGCGTCGGCAACGTCAAAGACTTCGTTGACGCGTTTTGAGCGCTGTTTCGGCCGCGAGGGAAACGCGCGCACAAGCGCGACTAGTAAATGCTATTAATACAATTCAAGCTGCTTGAATATTATTAAAAATAATTTTAAAAAATAAAATATAATATATATAATTTTATGAGCTACACTTTTTTGTGTACACATCTTTTTGGGTACTTTATAAATAGAATCTTTTAGCTGCCCTCACAAATTCAATGAACTGTTATCAAAGTTTTGAAAGTTCTGCGCTGAGTCCCTTATCAAGCACTTGTCAGCTTGGTTTCCCCGCTGGACAGGTGCGGACATGCTCTGCATACCCAATGGAATCAATGGGAAGTTAAGGTATGCGCTGGGAACTTTGTTTTTAATGAATTTTTTAGCCGCAACGTTGAGCATTTTGTGTGTGTTTGCTTAATTAAAGTGTGTCTGTAGGGGAGTCGGTGTATGTGTGTGTGTGAGAGTGTGTGTGGGTGAGTGGTGCTGCTGTTGCTGCTGCAGCTGCTACTGTTGCCGCTGTTTATTTGCCTTTCAACACGCTGCGCTTCATCATCATTAACAAAATAGCAGCGGGCGAAGTAAGAGAAAAAAAAACTTAAAACGCAAAAAATCAAAACAAATAAACAGTAACAACAACAACAACAACGACAGCAACAGAACTGCACGACAACAAACAGTGTGGCAGCAGCAGGGAAGCTGAGAAAAAAGCGAGGCAGAGACTGGGGCAGATGCAAAAGCGAGAGGCAGCAGTAGAGAGACTGAGAGCGACAGGCCTAAAGCGATCGGGCCTACAGCAACAACAACAACAAGAAATACAAATTTCCAGCCCACTTTCTGTTGCATTAAGCGTAATTCTGGTTTGTTTGTTGTTGCTGCTGCCGCGCGATAAATTTATGCGCCCTGCTTTCAAGTCTTGTTGTTATTGTTATTTTCCTGCTTCCGCTGTGCCCGCAACAAGCACAGGAACAACGGCAGCAGCAGCAGCAGCAACAACAACAAAGTTGCGCCACGCTGAGGCAAAGACAAGCAACAGGCTGTGCCACAGGCAAGTTCAATGTGGGAGTTGTTGCTGTTGCTGTTGCTGTCGCTGCTGTTGCTGTTGTTGTGTTGTTGCTGCTGTGAGTTCGCCTAGGCTAGCGCCAGCTCTGCTCGGCCGTGGAGTCCGCCAATTTGAAAAGTTCTGTGATTGTTGCAGCCACAGTGAAGTGCACTGCCAGTTGCTGCCACACTCGCTGCAGTTGCTTGTTGTTGCTGTTGCTGCTGCTGTGGAAGCGAAGTTACAGCCACTTTGGTAGTTTCCCCGCTGCTGCCTGCGCCTTTGTTTGTGCTGCATTTAATTTGATTGCTTTTGATTTATCTTTCGCATAGTGCTCGCAGCTATATATACACACTATATACGATGTATCCTATATATATACATATATCTAGCATGCACTTGAACCCTAAGGGCGCACTTATGTGCGCGGCCCATGCTTGGTGTCTATAGCGAGGCGCCTACTATTAATTCCACTTGATACACAAGTTTTTTTTTTTTTTTTTTTTTTTTTTTTAGTACCATGTGGTATGTGTTGCGAGCAGAGCAGATCGTAGCGTAGCGCAGTCTTCTTGATTAAGCGCCAATTTATTAGTCATCCTCGGACAGGCAGGCCGCCGCTTTCAACGCCGGCCAGAAATATTTTTCATTTCTGTTGTTCCAGCTGCTGTTGTTGTTGTTGTTGCTGCTGTTGTTGCCTTGGTGAGTTGCGAGCAACTTGAATGGCCATTCCATATTTTCGGAGCTTGTGCCCGGCCCATTCGCACTGGCCCGAAAGTTATTAGCTAAGTTCTGGCTACTACTGCTGCTCTGCTCATATGAATTCTCGTTGCGCTGCAATTGATTTACTGCCAATTGCAGTCGAAGTGGGCGCCTCTCCACTTGTTCTTGGCTGTTGTTAGTTGCACTGCACTATTTGTTTACTCACATGCCAGCAGCGAGTGCTTTATACGCCACATGAGTAATGAGACAACCCAGAAAACTGAGGCGATAAAATAAACATGGACTAAACACACGATCCCGGCCCGGTCCGGTCCAGCCCCGCAATAAATTCGTAGTGTTCCGACAATTTTAATTAAATGCAGTGCAAGCAGATGTGCTAGCGGATATTGCCAAATATTTTCCAACGTGCGAGTTAATAACATATTTGATTTTGCGACTGACAAAAATGCGTTTAACTTTTCACTTTCCAAAAAGGTTTATTTGCATGTATTTTAAGTACTGCGCTTTATTTACACTTTCGCTGCAAGTATTTCCATAATTAATAATTTAGAAATGCAGAGCAATTATAACATAGCAACGCTTTCTTATTAAATAATTTACTTTTGTTGCAGCACCTGCTACAGCTTAAATTCTTGCATAAATAATTTTAATTTTGCATGTAGCTACACTCACAACTCACTAAAATTGTTTTAGTTAAATTATCTCAAACAGAAATACTCACATTTAATTAATGAATTTCTCTTGGCTTCATTACGCTTCACTAATGATTGATGACAGCATCGAGTTGCGGGGCATTTATATGTATTTTCGCTCTAGCAACTGCTTCATGTTAAGTTCCTTTACTCTACATGCAGTCGAACAACTCCTTCAGCTTAGCTGCTCTCACGCTGCCATGCAGCCAAGACACCCACCCATTTGTGGGAGCAACTCATACTGCATATAAAATACACAACCTCGTGTTAAATTCGGCATGTTTGAACTTTCCGCAATACTTGCATTTACAAAGTGGTACTCAAGCCCATAATTCTCAGTCTCTAATTCAAATATAGAAATATTGCAACGCTTCTAAAACATTACACTGCGAAGACTTGTCAAAGCTCCTTATTACGCTAGTAACCAGGTGATCCACAAGGATCTTGGCATTCCTAGTTTAACCGAAGAGGTTGAGAGATACAACACGGAATACCAGAAGAGACTAAATCGACACTGCAACTCACTGGCTATTAACCTGCTGGACAATAGCCAACATCGCCGATGGAGGAAAAGGCACCACCCCCTTGATCTTCCCTTTAGACCACCCAAGCAGTGGTAGCTAACATATCCTTGTAAATATTCCCGTAATATAAATAAATAATAATAAATAATAAAAACATTTTTCTCTCACTCCCTTCATCATAGCATTTACTTATTATCTTTAGTTGGATAGATTGAAATAAAAAATACAATAAAAAGAAAAAACAATTATTTTTTAAATTTAAGCATTTAATTTTTTTACACTTTCACTGCTCCAAATATGCTATTTTTTTTGTTGGTGCAACACCTTTTATTAATTTATTTCGTTCAACTATGCATCAAATGCGTGACTTTGACTTAACTTATTATCTTTAGTTAGATATATTGTAAATAAAAAATAAAATAAAAAAACAATTATTTTTTAAATTTAAGCATTTAATTTTTTTTACACTTTCACTGCTCCAAATATGCTATTTTTTTGTTGGTGCAACACTTTTAATTAATTTATTTCGTTCAACTATGCATCAAATGCGTGCTTGCACAGAGCTTCACTGTTGACTGATGAGCGACTCGAGCTGCTGGACATTGATATGTATTTTCGCTCTGGCAACTGCTTTATGTTAGGTTCTCTCTGCTGCTTGAGCAACTCTTGCAGCTTAGCCAGTCGCATGCTGCCAGGCAGCCAAGACACCCACCCATTCAGTTTAGACGCCTGCACACTGCAATGCAGCCAAGGTGCAGTCACTCTCGCTCTCCCTTTCTAACTCTCTCTAGCTGTCTCTTTCGTGTGTGCAACGCTTTTATGTCAGTTTTTCTGCTTGCAGTAGAGCTTGCTACTGATAAGTTATATAAATGCATTTACCAAAAGCGAATTTAATCACTCAAAATTGAACTAAAAATCATTGAAAATTCCTACAATAATCGAACTGAAATTGATAACTGCAGCAGCGCAGGCATACAAGAAAATGCATTAAAATGCAGAGCGCACAGAAATTTGTAAATAATTGAAGTTTTCATTCCAGCAGCAGCAGCAGCAGCAAAGCAAAGCTGGCAGCAGTTAATCACACGCCAAACAAAGCAGCAGAAATCAAAGAAGAAAAGGAAAAGCCCTCGCAGGACTTACTGCGGCCCGCAAAATGCAAGAGCAGCACGCACGGCGGACAGCGGACAGCGGACAGCAGACTAATTGCAGCTGTCGCCTGCAGGGGGAGCAGCTCACAGTAGGGGCAGGGCAGGGCAGGGCAGAGCTGGGCGAGGCGCTGCTGCGACTGGCGTCAAAATCAATTAAACGGGCAACAGGCAGCCGAACGGTAATTGCAGCTAAAAATCGACGCGCAGCTCGCCGCACTCATAAAGAGTGCCACGAAGCACTTTGCGCTAATTGCACGCAGAGCGAGGGAGGGAGGAAGGTAGAGGGAGGGAGGCAGCTGGGCAGACGCGTTGAGTGGCGAGCCTTGGCTCGAATGGCAAATAAAAACAGAAATTAAACAAAGTAAATAGAAATTCATCAACGTCATGGAGCAGCAAAAGGCGTCGCCGTCGCCATCGCCGCCGCAGCCTCAATAAAATCCACAAACAATCGACGGCGTCGCGTCGATTCTGCTTGCTGTTGTTGTTGTTGTTGTTGTTGTTGCACTTGTCTCCCTTGCAGCTCTCCCTTTGGCAGCGTTGCAGACATTCAAGCAAACAAAACAATTGCAAGCACGCCGCACAGACCACAAGCAGACCTGGCACAGACCAGGGACAGACCTGGCCGCAGACACCTCAATGCGCTGTGGCCGCGCTGTGCCGCATCTTTGGTGTGCAATAAAAAAAAAAAAGTTGCGTGCGGTTTACTCAATCGATTGGAAATTATGCTCGCAATCTGCTTTTGGGGTCGCGCCACATGGCGGCAGCGGCAGCGGCAGCGGCAACAGGCTGCACGCTGCAACTACTTTGATGTGCTGCAGCGCCCCTGCCGCCCCTTGCTACCCTCTAATGCGTTTGATTTCGGTTCTGCTTGCCGTTTCTCAATCATTTGCATCCATTAATCAATTTATATTTTTAGTCAGCCTACCTACAGCTTCCTGTCCCTTTCTCTCCCTGCCTCTCTCTCTCTCTCTGTTTCACTCTCTTTGTGTATCTTAAGTGTACAGCGAGTAGCTTTGGCGACTGCAGCCGCTTATCTCGTGCCACACAGCCGCCACTTTTGGCCCAGTCTGCCTGCCCCCGCACGCCGCCCGCTGCTATTAACCGAAACCCAATGCTGTCCCCTTGGGGCACAAACAGACCCTTTTGTCTGGCAACCACAGCGCCGTCGCCTGTAGCCGCTGCACTGAGCGAAAATTTGTCGACTGCGCTTGCAGCTCGAACATAGTTTATTTTCTTGTTGTTCATCAACTTTTTCTATGCCTGCCGCAACCGCCCGCCCCCCTTCACGACTGTCCCTTGCCCCTGGCCACAACACAATGGGAGCATTTTGTGTTTCTTTTTATCGTTGTTGTTGTTGTTGTTGTTGCTGTTGTTTCCTTTTTCGGATGTTGCAAAATAATTTGAACGTGTTTTCTCTTGTGTTGCGCATACCCTGTAGCTAATAGGTAGCAGGTGAGGGTAACTCGCTTAGCTGCTGAGGGTTGTGAAGCAAATGAAATTTATTTATGTGTTAAGCGCCATGCTATACGAATTTTAGATACTCTGCCAGCATAGAATTGATTGTAGTTTGCCTACTGTTACCATATTTATATTTTCATTGGGTTTATCAGACTATTATATTTTATATTTCAATATCTACCAAATTGGTAAGCAAATATTTTAAGGAAGTTTAATCAATGCATACTAGTTGCTTTGACTATAGTTATTTGATTTAATTAAAAGTTGTGCTGGTTATATAATTTGTTCTTTGACTTAGCCTTGCAGGAGTTTGGCTATAGGATCATGAGAAAATATGATTATATAGTATTACTATGATAATAATAATTTTTAATGTTATATTTATTATAATTATAATTATCATTATTTTGATTATTATTGTAAATATTTATATTGTTATTATTATTGTTGTATGATTATGATTATTATTATTATTGTTATTATGATTATTATTATTATTATTATTATTATTATTATTATTATTATTATTATTATTATTATTATTATTATTATTATTATTATTATTATTATTATTATTATTATTATTATTATTATTATTATTATTATTATTATTATTATTATTATTATTATTATTATTATTAATTTTATGGTAAGTATTATTATTTTTATTAATTTTATTATTATTATTACTTGTAATATTATTTTTTCATATAAAAATTAATATTATGCCTAATTGCCAATATAGAAAGGATATTTATAATATTTATTACATTAATTAAAAGTCTTATTTGCATATTTCAAGCCGAAAGCCCTGGCAGCTAGTGCTTATTAATTATAAGTAGGTTAAAAATTCACTTGTTAACCTTCTTTATTATAAATAAATAAATAAATAAATAAATAAATATTTGCATAAAATTTAGACAGAATATAAAAGTTAGTCCTTGATGTATTAATAGGAAAGCTTGAAAACTCTCAAAGATCTAACAAAAACACATCTGTAGCGCATTCAAATGTCGGCTTTATCCCGCAACAAAAACTCACTATTTGTTTTCTTTTTGAAATTCCACTGCCGTAATTCGCCGTGCTGTAGCTATTTTTATGTACACAAGCTCGCAGACACACACAAGCACACACAGAGACATGCACACACACACACACACACACACAGACTGAGAGACACCCACACACTGATTACAGCGCGTGGTAATTAAAGTTTGGAACTCAGCCTCTCCGCTGGGGGCCGCTGCTATTGACGTGTCATTCGCGACAGGCCAAGGATCAGGCCATTTGCCAGGGCCTCGACAAAGGTCGCTCGCCGGCCGCATAATCAGATAAGCGGCAAGCAGAAAGCACAACAAAACGGCTACGGCCACAGCCACGCCCACCCAGCAACGCCCAGCCGACAATGGGATTCATGACGGGCATAGACAAAGTTGAGCAAGATTTGGGCCCTTGCCTGTGCCACTTAATTGTATAAGAAATGAGGCTGAGCACTACAGAGAGAGAGAGAGAGAGAGAGAGAGAGAGAGAGAGAGGGGAAAGGCCAGAGAAAGAGACCCCGCGGCAGGCCACAGAACGGTTGCGTCTATGGCTTGGGCGTTAATTACATTCTTATTATTTCCATTTCAATGTGAAGTCGATGTCGAATTCCCCGATTTCCCGGCCGGGCTAAATTAATGATGCTGAAAGTCAATTGCCCGCAGTCGTGATTGGACCTAGCAGGAGCAGGGGGAGCCTGCTCGACGCCTGCAACTGCCTCATTTTTCATGCGGTACGACGGGCAGTCGACTTGGGTTGCAGGTCACGTGATGCTGTTAATTGCATGTCGAGTCGCTTGCAAGTAAACTCGACTCTGCGAGCACCTTGTGCTAATTGAAAAATACTTGTCGGCTATTCCAGTCTCTCTCTCTATCTTTATCTCCTTCTCTGTCTAATTCTTTTCTTTGCCCCTCGCAAACTGCATTGCGTTGCACGTTGCATTTGCAACTAATTGAGTTTCCCTAGCAAAGGGGGCAGCAGTCTCCAAATTGCATACACAATTGAAACTGAAAACTTTCACACAGCGGCGCCTCTCAAATTCATCTTCATCTGCATCTGCTCTCCCTCTTCCTCTCCCTCTCCCTTTTCAGCTGCCTTACATTTTCGACTCTTCATCTTCATTGGCATCTCCATTCCATCGCTCAAAGTGGCCTATCATGCATCTTAACGGGTTCCTTTGTGTACTGCTTGCCACTCGAGAGCCCCGGCCGTGTCCACTGAAAACCCTTGCGACTCATGATTATTATTATTCCCGAGCAGACAACAACAACAGCAAAAAGTACAGGGAAAGCCATTAGCAATTCATCTTCGAGGCAGTTCACATTGCTCTGCCTGCAATTAGGCTTACACACAGCAGTCGCTCGCTCTCGCTCTCACTCTCTCCTGCTCTCCCTCTCTCTCTCATGCACACACTGAAACTTGTAGCTGCAGGCGGGGTCAGAGGGCAGCAGCAAGTCAACTTGCTTAACACTTTGACAGCAATTTGCGAAATATGTTGCCGGCAATCAGCAGGGAAGTGAGAGCACAACAGCAGCAGCGACAGCGACAGCAGCAGCAGCAATGCTGAAGGAGCAACTTACAAGTCGCATAAGCAGCAGCGCGCACAAAAGTATGCTACACGCACTCACACAAGCGCAGCCACTGCCTACCTCACACACACACACACACACACACACGTACACACTCAGCACTTGTGCACAATCCTGCCGACTTCCGCTTCCGGCGCCATGCCCGCACACGAGCTGCTTTTTTCGCCAGCTTCGCATTTTGGCAATTAATTAAAAAAACGACACACCGCGCCACGCCCCTTGTGCCGCCCATTTGCAACAATTTGTGTTACATTGTTGTCGCTGTACGAGTTGTTCTCGTTGTTGTATTTGCTGCTGCTGTTTACTTGCTGCTGTCCAATTTCTCAGTCGGCAAAAAGTTGTCGGTTTGCTGGCAAATAAAGGCTGCAGGCGCAGCACTTGGCCGGCCTGTCCGTCCGTCTGTCCGTCTGTCTGTCCGCTTGTCTGTTTGCTTGTCCGTCTGCCTGTCCGCTTGTCTGCCTGTCTCTCAGTCGACAAGTAGCCCCAATAAAATGGCAGCCAAGTTGCCATTTTGGAAGCTTCCTTCCGGTCTGCTGCTGTCCTGCTCCTACCCCTTTGGCATAGGCACTACACACAGGGTTGCATTGGAGCACAGGTAGAGCAGGAGTTAGCAGCACATAATTAATTAGTTTTCGGGTTCATTGTGGGCAGACACGTGTCGGGCAGCCCCTGCCCGAGCTTGGCCTCATTACAGAGAACTCGCATTAATTAGATTATGTTCTCATGTTGCCTTGTTGAGCTCGCTCAACTGCAGGGTATCTGCGCGTCAAGCTCGCGCTGAGTTTAAATTTCTTTTCTACATTTTTCTTTGCGCTTTTCTTGATATCCTACGTTTTTTTTGCCATGTTTGTTGTGAGTTTCGTTATTTATGGTTACGTTCTATTTCTTTTACTGCCGCGCTGCCATTTCTGGGTTACAATCGCAGCAGCAACAACAACAACAACAACTGGCAACAGCAACCCCTCAAAACGAGCTGCAAGCAAATTGAACAGCAAATCAATAAAAAGAAAACTTTTCCAGCGTGTGCTCAGCCGAAGTTGCTTCTTACTCCGCGAATATTTAACTAGTTTTCAATTTTTTTGCCTGCCACGTGGTTGCCGCTGTTCTTGCTGCTAGACAAATATTTGTATACCTTTCACCCAATATGAATGCCTGAAAATGGTATATGCGTTTTATAGAAATAACAAAAAAGTGCTAAAGCAACGCATAAACATAAATTTCTAAGCTTGCATTTAGCTTGTAAAAATCGGGTGAACGGTAGCTGACAGTCGGGTGCGCGCCACCAGCCGTTGCTGTGCCAACAAACCCCGTTGAAACCGCGTGCACATTTTGGCAGTCAACAAATTTGTTGGCCAAAACTTTTTTGTGCTTTTCGACGTTTACTTTTTTAACAGCGGCGCAATTATTGTGCGGCGAGAGGAGCAGAGCGAAAGCAAGGCAGATTGAAAAAACCAACATGATATGCAAAAAAAAAATATGTATATATATATTTGGATATATATATATAGTACAAAATTTGTGTACTGCACTGGCAACGCAATAGAAATTTAATAAATTCCCTAAACTCGATTTTCTGTTGTCGCTGCTCTTGTTGCTTTTTTGTTGTTGTTGTGGCTGCTATCAATCAATCGTTATAGAAGAAAGCCAGAGGTAGGTAGTGTAAGGGGGGCAGGGGTGTAGCATAGCATAAAAGGATCCACTGCTGACTCTAATCCATCATGCGGAGCGAAACAACAAGGCAGGCCTATGGCCGGCCTGGCCATTCATCAACTCGAGCGGCGCGTAACAAGTGAGAATTCGGAGAACTCTGCAAGGACTACGGCTCGACCGGCAGATACCGCGCACACAAAAAATCAACTGTTTGCTTTTAAAGCTGCATTTATTTTTTATGTATTTTTTACGAGTTGAAAAATGCTATACACTCACACACACACACACACACACAACAAGCTGCGCGTGTTAACTGTTGCCAAAAAGTTCTGCTTTTTGTGCTGGCCGAAACAAGCAGCTCACATGGACATATCCCGCAGGGCGTAACCAGGTGGGCGGTGCGAATTTGTTGCTGTTTGTTTTTTTTTGTTTTTTGTTTTTTTTTTTTTTTGTTGCTTGCTGCGTGGTACCTTTAATTAGAGTGTCGGTCACTTGTGCTGCCCCGCAGCGCGCGTGCTAATCAACAAACAATGCTAAACTTTTCGCAGCAGCTGGAAAAACTTGCTAATTAACAAGCGTCCCAAACAAGTCGCCGTCGCCGTCGCCGTCGCAGTTGCAACTGCAGTCGACAACATGTTGCAAGTTTGAAGGATCTGCCAGAGCTGCAGCTAGTCTCTTCAACTCTTAACTCTCTGGCTCGCTCTCTCTCTACCTCTCCCTCTCTCTCTTACTCTACCTCTCTCTCTTTTTTCCCGCCTGTCTCTCTCTCTCTCTCTCTTGCTCTCCCTCTCTCTCCTCTTATGCTCTTCGCAGCTGCACGGCTAATTACACGCAATGAGCTTCCACGTCAATCAGCGGACAGACCCTCGAGGGGCACTCAAAATGCAGCTGAACGCGCTAATGGACAATCAACATGAGCGTGCAATGCGCATGCAGACGACAAATTAACGGCTAAATGCGCTGGCCAAATGTGCACCGTTAGAACGAGGCGTGGCCGCAATGCCGCTGCAGGTAACGCGACAGCACAGTGGGCACAAGGCAAGGCAGCACTCGGCGAATCGATTGATTGCCATCGATTGCTTAGAAGGGCTGGCAAAAAGGCAGTAGCTGCAGTAGGGGAAGGGAGGGCAGGGCAGGGCAGTGCTGTGCCGACAGAACAATGCAGCTTAAGCGCACAATAAATGCAATCAAAATAACAATAAAACATGCTACATTTGACACAAAAGGCAAGCGCTGCGCTCAACTCGACTGAGTTGTTTCAACGAAACCGGCAAAGAGTGTGCGAGTGGTGTGTGTGTGCGAGTGGTGTGTGTGCGTGTATGAGTGCAGAAATTATGACAATATGCAAACGAGTTTTGCAGGCAGCAGAACAAGCAGCAGGCAGGCAGGCAGACGATGAAGATACACAAATCGCACACAAAGGAGAACAACGAGGCGGCAGACAGGCAGACAGGCAGACGGACAGTCGGTCAGAGTATAGGGCGGCCTGGTGGGCGGGCCGGCAGCCGCAGCGCACAGGAAGTAGTGATGGTCTAGGCAGCTACAGATGCGGAGGCAGCGACGCTTGCGGTTGCAGAGGCGTCGGACCGGCTTAAGCTCCGTTGACATGCAAAGAGAGCGTCAACAAAGGCCCAAAAAGGTAAGCCCGAAACGCAAAAGCGCACAACCTACAACGCTGATAATAGTCTGCAAGCAGATGATGATGATGATGAGGCCGAGGCTGAGGCTGCGGCTGAGGATGCGTGCGGTGGCTTAGCTCGTATGTAAACAGAGAGTTAACGCTGCACAAAAGATCGAACTGAGCGAACGAACCCCTCGGAGCAGACTCAGACTGGAACAAACGGCAATTAACACACAGGGCGACACCATGTCAAAGGGAAACACACACACACACACACACACACAAAGCGAGCGTAAAGAGTGCAGCAGTGTTTACACGGCGACTTAGCGCTGCAGGCACAAGGGTGCGAAAGGGTATCCAGAGCTGAGTTGGGCGGCTGTCAAGCGCTTCATTAACGCAATTCAATCAGGGCAAATATTTGAGCAGTGCAAGCGCAAGGTCTTTTGTTTGCTCTAAGAATTTGAAGAGTACAGCATAATATACTTTGGATATATTAATGCACAAAGCAGCAAAAAAAAAAATAATTGTATTCAATTTTTGCAAATTTTTGGATTTAATATATATTACGTTATATATAGTAATAGTAATATATAGTAATATATAAATTACTATAAAAAAAGTTTGATTTTTGGATGTAATAAAATAAATACATTAGAAATATTTTTGTTTATGCTATGGTAAATATTTGCAAAGAATTCTAACTTTTAAAAATTCCTAATATAATCTTTATATTTATTATATTAAAATTTAATGAGCGTTTGCCAGATAAAAGATTATATTTGATTTATTTTTAAAATATTCCAGAAGGGAGTTGGAAGCAGGAGCTTTAAGTTTTATATGAGATATGTGCAAGGACTTTCGACAATAAATTATGGGTAAAATAATATTCTATATTTCAATGTTAAAAAAAATTATTTGTTAAATAAATAATAAATAAACAAATATTTGTATAATAAAAATAAGAGGTAGAATATTTAATTTTTAAATGTTTATCAATTATTTTTTAATAAATAAAATAAAAAGCACAAAATATTAAATATGTAAATAGCATACAAAAATACTATACATATATACTATATATACTATGTATATCTATATCTTTTGCGCTCATATTTACACTAAATTTAAATATGTAATAAGCATTTGCAGCACAAATATCAAATTTGTCAATATACCCAAACGCTTTATTTGTTTATCTAGCAGATTTGCATCGACTTCGTATAAAACAAGAATGTTCCATATAATCTTTATATATATAATAAGCATTCGCCGCAAGAGCGATCAAATCTGTATAATTTTTCCACATTTCAAGCAACGAAATGCAGCAGCGCATAAACGACGCAGCCCCGCCCCCTTTTCCGCTCATCAGAAACGACGCTGCTTGTGCAACTTGTTGCCGCTGGCTGCGCGCTGTCTGGATCTACAAATTATCTGAATTTTGAGTGGGTTTGACGACTGCAAGGCAACACGAGTAGAAGCAGATTCAGATGCAGTCGCAGCGAAAGACACAGATGCAGATGCAGACACGGGCGCAGATGCAGCAACATAGATAGATACAAACACAGATACTTCTGGTGAGGTGCGAGTTTTATGTGGAAACCGTTTTGTTAACAGCTGCTTGCCACAAAAACCCAACAATAAATTATATAAAGTGTTAAATCTACTCGAGCTGTGAAAAGACAGAGGCGGGGAGAGAGGGGGGCAGCCATGCTCTGCATAGCACAGGCAAAGATACAGATACAATGGCAGATACAGCTAAAGAAAAGCCTCTTCAGTTTAGAATGTACTCTGGAAATCTCACATTTAGTTTGAACAAAACGCTGAGACCCTTTTCCAGTCTAGTTACAAATGTATCTCAAGCCTCGACCCTCAAGATTTATGGCGCTTAATCAAGCGACGAGCTCGGACTCAAGCCCGAAGCCGAAACCAAACCCATTTCCAGCATAACCAATTTGTAGTGACAACTTTAAGCTGCAGCGCCATAAAAAGATACATATGTATCTGTGCCTGTATCTGTAGCTGTATCTGTATCTTTAGCTGTAGCTGTAGCTCGAGCTGCGAGCCGAAGGTGTCAGAACGTTGACGCCATTTGGGTTTGTTAACATTATGAATGCGACGCTCTGCAGTTTGTTTTCAAGCTCGGTTCTGCCTCGACTGCTTCTTCTTCGTATATGTATCTGTATCTGATAAGACGCGACAGAGGTCGCCATTGAGTTATATGCATAATTGTTATAGCCCTGTTTGTTGTTGCTGTTGATATTGCTGTAGTGTTGACTTTAATTGACAACGCTTTGGCATTGGTCCAGGGGCAACGGCACAGCGTCTCACGCTCTCAGGCCTTCGCACAGTGGGCCGCAACTCGACGTTTGTTGTTCTACCTCGCTGCCTGTTTACCTGCCTCTTGTTTGTTGTTGTTTTTGCTGCTTTTGTTGCTGTAGCCATTGTTGTTGTAGTTGCTCTTGTTGTTTACTTAAGCATTTCACTTGCGCTTAAGTGCAGCTACGCAGCCCGTTTGGGATGCTTAATATGTTTAACTATGGAAATGCCGGCCCTGTTTATGCGTGCAGCGCGCTCGCGAGATGCTAAAACGTTTTACACCAAAAAGGCCAAATATAAATAAATATGCAGACAACACAATGGGCAGTGGGAGGAGCGCGAAGAGCAGCATAAGCGCCACACATGAGAGGCGGCAAGCGGCAAGCGGCGAGGTGTTAAGTGAACCCAGAGCACATTGTGAGTGCAGCAAATGCAAATGTTTAAACACTCGCACACACGCACACTCACACTCACACTCGCACATTTCAAGTGCTTTGGCCCCACTGTGCCGACGCTCCAGAATGCAGCGCTGTCTTGCATACGAAATGCGCGCTAACTGGAATCAAAAGCGT
The DNA here is from genome assembly GCA_035046045.1 of Zaprionus bogoriensis. NCBI lineage: Eukaryota > Metazoa > Arthropoda > Insecta > Diptera > Drosophilidae > Zaprionus > Zaprionus bogoriensis. Next base: position 1,066,715 of record JAWNOI010000010.1, read on the forward strand.
TGCATAGTTATGAATGGACTGCAGGGGCAGCAGGAGGCGGGGCTTAGTAGGTATGCCAAGCAAGTGGAGCATACAAAAGGCAACAGACCAGAGAGAGAGGGGGCAGAGCTGGCACGAAGACGTCGCTTAAAGCTGATTAAATTTGTAAGCTGCGCTTGCGACAACTTGACAAACTGGTCAGTCGCTCGCACAGGGATGCACTGCAGCTGGAATGGGATTGGGATGCGTTGGGACGGAACTGGTTGTGCTGGGTGCAGTGCTGTCAGCATTTTGGTAAAAAAAAATTATGCTAGAATTGAGAAAACTATGTTAAAGTAGGTATAGATATAGATAATAATATATATATTTATATATTTTAAAAGTAAATTGGGAATCGATCATATAATTTCGTAATTCAAACAGATAAATATAGATTAAGATAATAAGGCTATTTTAAAAATTAAATTAGCAATCGATCCTCTAAATTTATAATGCAGCCAGACATTTCGAAAATATAAAAAGATTTTTTGGCACTTTCAATTAATATTATTACTCAATATAATTATTATTATTATTATTGCTATAACTATAATTATATTTGATCGTTTTTTTGGCACTTTCAAATAATTTTAGTACTCAATATATATAGTAGTAAATAAATAATTAATAATTAAATTAGTTTATATTATTATATATATTCCTATAATTACTATTTTAATTTTTATAATTATTTCCCTAAATTTAACGCACAGCCAATAAATAAAAATTAATGTCTACAATATTATAATAATTTAAAATAAATACTATGATTACCCAATGATCTGAACAAGCTGCCATAAGTAGTAAATCCAGTTAGAAAATTGCTAAAATTACAGCTGATAGCATTTCAAACAAAATTGGTAATATCTATAACTATATATCTAGCAACAAAATTGCTGATTTGACAACACTGCTTGGGTGCAGCTGAAGTAACTGCAGAGACTGCAGCCGGGAGGCGCCCCTCAGTCTCAGCCCCAGCTCAGGCTGACAGTGCATGCGTTCGGTCTGGCAGCCGAAATGCAATTCCGTTGAAATTGACGTGACAAACGGCGACGAAGATGAGTGTGACAAAAGCCGCAGACGGCGCAGCAAAACCGCAAAAACCCTCAACCTCAACACGACCACCACCAAATCGAGTCGCAGTCCGAGTTCAAGTCAAGAGCAGACGGAGACGCAGACAGAGCTATGAGCGTTGGCTGGGAAAACAAGTGGGAACAGTGTGAAACCTGAGTGCTCTTTTCGTGAAGCGATAGTAAATTTCGCATGATTTTAATACCACAACTTAAGTCGATGCAGTCTGAAATATAATATGATATCATAGAGCGATGACTCTACATAAAAAATAAATACTTTCTCCCTGAACGATAATATATATCAAATGTATATTGATGTAGGAAATGTAGTGAATTAAGCATGTTTCTTTTACTCATTTAACGATAGTAACTATCGTGTAGCTTTTTGTGTTTTAAGATATTTTACAGCGTCAAGCCAGACACAGACAGGGAAGTAGACAGAGTAGAGACTATGGGAGGAGAGCAGCAATTTATATTTACTACACGAATAATCTACACTCTTAACGATAGTACCGTATTATGCGATATAAATATCGTATACTGCATTTAACTATAAATAGAAATAATGCTACTTTATTATTTCATGCTTATCTGCATATAAAATCGAAGAAACCTTCGAGACAGTAGGGAACTGCGAGCGAAGGAAGCAAAAATCGAATGAAGCACCATGCAGACGGCTATAACGAGCAACGACGCGTACGGCAACGCGTCAAAAGGTGTTGCACGCCACCTGAAAAACTTGTCGCTCGCTGTGCCAGTTGTTGTTGTTGTCGCGGCTGTCTCTGTCGCTGTTGTTGTTGGTAATTTGAATGGCGAAATGGCGAGCGATCGGCCTACAGTCTACTCGGCAGCGAGTCGAGCCGGCAGTTAAAGAGGCGACAACTACAACGACTACTACAACAAGTCGAACAACAAGCGCGACATCAACGACGACACATTCGCATTTTGATTAGATTTAAGCAACGCTTTGGCGCTCCAATTGTATGGGCAGGCAGGCAACAGCAGAGGGGGCAGCTGTTGAAGCAGACGTGTTGGCTACCCCATGGTGTTGCAGTCATCTAACGACGCGTCGCCACGTTGCAAATGCAAATGCAAATGCAGACAGAGAAAGGGGCCAGAAGCAGCGCAGGCACAGGCAGAGGCAGAGGCAGAGGCGGAGGCCGGCAAGGCGCGCCCACAAAAAGGAAAAACCCACAAAGCGTAGCGCAGCGTAATTGCACGCCAGAGGCGCGCCTAGACCAATTGCGGAGAGTGTGTGTTAGAAGCAGGGCTGGAGTGCAGGGGGCAACTGATAGTCAGTCGAACGGCGACAATTTTGATTGAGTTTTGGCACGCAGCACGGACAGCAGAAGGTGCTCAACTCCAGCCCGATGAATCAGCAGACAGACGCAGACCACAACAAAGGCGCGTAATTCCAGGCGAGCTTCCTTTTTTTTCAAATGCTGTCACATGAGTCGTGGAGCAGGAGTAGTCGTAGTATGCTCTTTCCTTTATGACTAACTGAAGTGTTCGGGGAAATTGCAGCTGGAGCGGGCAGAAGCGCTTTCAGGCACTCACAGGCACTTTCTGGCACTTTCATCCAATTAACTCGAGGTGTTCGACGCTCTCAAAGAAAATTGTTATTCGATTAGTTTTGTGATGGGCGTGGAAGTGAAATATATATAGAGATTTTTCATTTAGAAAGTATTTAATTTATACAAAAATTGAACATCAAATTTAAAGCAAAATGAATTTTTAAAAGGCAAATTTGTACTTTATAAAAAACTCGTAAATAAAATAAAATCTCAGAAAAAATCAAAGCTATGCTGTATATACTCATACCTTTGATTGAAGTGCTTGGCATTGTTTATCTAGTCTAGGAAGTGCAAGCTATATTGAATTTCTACAGAATTTCAATACAAAAATGCTCGATTTCTCAAATAAAATTGCTTTTACAATGTAAACTTCTATTTTTTGATGATAATCTTTAAACTGCTTCCTTAAACGGAACACGAAACTATAACATAAACACTTCTTCCGTTCTTCATTTACATGTATTCATATCTCTGCGATTGCATCGCAAGCGGGATGTGGCATAAAAAATGAATTTATCTTGAAATCTGAGATCTGACGAATGTAATTCTATAGCTTCAGCAAATTCGAGACGAAGCGAAACGAATATTTCCATAATTGTAAATTCTCGCTGCGAGTCTCTCGAATTACACAGCAGGCATAATTTATCAGTGTTGAAACCAGTTCGTCTGCTTCTCTCTAGCCCGTTAACTACCTCAATTATTGGTGAGTAAGGGAGAGAGAAGGAGAGCTGGCTGAAATGGGACTTCCCTACGTTGCGCTTCTTTCTGGGAAAAGATTTAAAGACCGATTTTAGTTACCTACGAGCAGCTCCAACGGCGTCAACATATTTCCCAAACGATTTTCCCATTCTGTACGATTATTTTCGGGCTTGTTATACTCCTTTTTTTATGTACGATTATTATGTGCATCTCGACAATGATCGATTGTCGTGGTACTGGGCATGGGTTTGCGTGAAATCGATATGGGGGCAAGTCTGAAGATTGATTCTGATGCCGATGGTGACTTTCGCTGCGCTACGCTTCGTTGAGTCCGGGAGTCTGGAGTTGGCTACGGCTCATTACGGGCACAGATTGTGTTGCTCGATTGTAAAACACTCGAAATGGCCAGGAGGGGCGCGGCAGGGGCGGTGCTAACCCCGTGTGACATTGATGGGGGTTTCAGTTTTCATTTTCATCTCTCATTGATTGAAACATAAAAAAGATGAACAGACTGGCGGACAGACAGACAGACAGCTAGACTGCTGGACAGACACTCGGCAGTCGAAACCTTCGATTTTCTGGCCTAATGAGCCGTGCTGCTCACAGCGCAGCGGGCGGTCGGGCGCTTGGTCTAGCGTTGCGTATGAGTGATATTTTTGCGCTTTTATGATGACATTTTCGAGCTTTTATGCATATTTACAGTTAATTTGCATAAACAGTCGAAAATTGAAAATGAATATCTGTGGAAAATTATGCAGCGCCGCGTAAAAGGCTGGAAACATTATTTTGCCATAAAAGCAGAAGGCCCCAATACGGGGAGTGCCACTGGCCCCAAAGAGCAGCACAGCCCCAAAAGTCGCCCGCTCCACAGACTGAACAACACATTGTCTATGGCTTCGGTTTTCGGTTTTCGGCTGGCATATTCAAATTTCTGATTTCCACATTCCACAAATGATGCAATGAAATACGCGTTAGCAGAGAGCAGGCACTCTCTCACTGTGCCCTGCCACACCCCTTTTTGTCGCGAATTTTCTGGCGATTTAATGCACAGATTGCCGGCATGGAAGCATGATAAATGGCCGAAGGCTTCTATTTATAAGCGTAATTGCTAATCCTACCTGAAAACCTAATCCAGCCACTTGGCGCGCAGTCCCGTCGGTCGGCTGACGCTGCGGCGTCATACATCATCTTTATCGGGTGACCAGGGATGCCCTCCCAAAGACAATGCCAGCCGGCGGCAGGCGGAAGCAGAAGGGCATAAACAAAGACGGGACGCGGCGAGACAAATGAAAACAAAACCAGACTATTTGTCAACGCGAATGAAGCCATTTATTATCCATCATAAAACTTGTATTTATCGCAAACTGTGAGAGCTGCGCCAAGGGGGGCGGAAGGCATTGCACTAACGCTGGCAAATCCCAACGGGCAGGAGCACTGCGCTGCGCTGCGACGACAAATCCTGCCAGACGACGTCGACGACGACGACGACGACGAGTAGTTTTTGTGTGTGCGTCAGTCAAACAAACAAAGGGAGGTGGGCGGTCGGCTGGTGGGGGAAGCGAGAGGGGGAGCGGGCTATGGCAGCAACAGAGCACACACAGTGTCAAGGCAATAAATCATAAAGCAGCCGCTGCCCGCGACTCTGTGTGTACGTGAGCACGGCATGAAATTGGAGCATGTGCGTCGCGAGCGGGCGACCAGCTCGCTGAATTGTCGCTGAAAATCACGTAAAAGTATTACAAGTAAAGAAAGCTAAGCTCGAGTGTACACGACTGTCAGATACCGTGCACTACTTGTGCTTATGGAAAATACGAATTTTGTAGCTATTTTAATTTTGTAAAATATTTAATTTGAAATAAAAATGATTAAATTTAGATGCCGCTGGATGTGGCACACAAAGCTTAAATAAGTTTAGTATTTAAGGCCGTCATCTTCAAATTTAAATATGTAGCTTTCTTAAGCGGACAGACCTTCTGTTACATACTTAACCACAGAGCAAATATACCTTTTTTTTTTTAACCATTTCCAATGGGTAATTGCTATAAAATGAAATCTGTTTGCAGGCAATGCGCGCCCAGGCACAGGCACAGTCCCGGCTCCAGCCCCAGCCCCAGCCCCATCTCGTTCAGGCAATTGGAACTGTATCGTTGGCTGCCACCGTCACTGCCGCTTGTCAAATGCCGCAGTGGCAGCCCCCAAACGCGGCCCGCAATTCGAATAAATTTCTGCTTGGCGCTGAATTATTTACGCAGCCAACGCGCTCAATTTCCAGGAACAGGCAATGAGACGAAACCGCTGACAAACCGCTCCCCCTTCCCTTGCCAGCCAAACTCCGTCAGCGGCGAGAGCCAAGCCAAGCCAAGCCTTCGAGCCGCCTCCCCATTCAAAAGCGAAACCGAAAACCGAAAAAGAAATCCGCGCATATGCGGCTAATAAACTAACCAAACCGAATCCCAGACAGTTGCAGATCCGGTCACAGCTGCACACAGCCAGCTACAAGCCAAGCCACACACATGATAGCTGTAGCTATAGCTATAGATACATTCAGTCGATATAAGATACAAAGGTTTCAGCTTCAAGGCAGAGGCATGTAAGACAGAAGCAGCTTTAACTTGCTGAGCGTTTTTTTTTTATCATATTTGCCTATTTGCTGATAATTTACATTTATTTATTTATTTATGTTTTTATGTAGTGTTTTCTTTTTGAAATTTTAATGAACTTCTCACCTGACTGACAGCAGTGGCTCATCTCGCATGTGCACTGCAAGGGCTACTCCAGAAAAAATATATTAAAAATAAATCCAGCGGCAAGCTGAACTGGCAGACAGACGGTGAGACAGACAAGCAGACAGGTGGACAGACGTACATACTAGTGGACATACAGAGACAGAGAGACGGACTGCCTGTACGGTGGGCAGACAGACGCATATATAAATTCAGCGACAAACTTAATTGGCAGACAGATGGAGACACTGTCCGAGAGACAGACAGATAGAGCAACAGACAGAGCGACAGAGCGACAGACAGACAGACAGACGACAGGCAGCAGTGACGGCATGAGAATTAAATAAAATTTATGAAATTTCTGCTGGCAATTCATTTATTTTATGCTGCCAATGAATTTCATTCTCGTTTCATTTTTGATTTTATTTCCTCGCATAGTTGCCAGCATGCTGCAACGCAACCCCCTGCACTTCCCTCCCTGCACCCTTGTGTTAAATATAAATTTTTTTTATATTTTAATAGCATTTTTTCGCCGTTCGGCGAGAAATTCCGTTGCGTGGCCCGAGCGCAAGCCGCCGCCGCAGGCGATGAGCAGCTGGAACCGCAAATAAAACGCCATGCAGGACAGCACAGGAAGGGGCGAGCCGAGAGCCGGGGAGCGGAGGTGAGCAGAGGAATCCAAACATGGCAAATAAATAAATTTGTCAACAAATGTGCGTCGTCGCCGTCGTCGTCGTCGTGTGTGGGACGAGGCGGCGAATAATGACGACAGTTGCGCATTCATTTTGTTTGACTAATTAATAATTTGCTGCTGTTCTTGTTGTTGTTGCAACACATTGTTAATATTGTTGTTGTTGCTGCTGCTGCTGCCACTGCTGCCACCAGGCAACAACCTGGTTTATTGGCCTATTAGCGCAGCATTTAAATGGTAATCAAGGCGAGAGCTCGTGCGCTCAGGTAAGCCAAAAGTCACGCAGTCACGAATGGCAGCAGGACAACAATACAGTGAGTCGGTCAGAGGGGGGCAGGGGCGGGCCGAGGAGAGGCACAAACAAGTCACATAAACAAAATGCCCAGCGTGGAGCAGCGGTCCGAAGGAGTGGCCCAAGGGTAGGCGGAAGGAGCTCAGGGCCGAGCAAATTGAAAACGAAAAGGAAATCAATTGATGTGTAGCGACAATCGATATGCCGGGCTGTGGTATGCTGCGTAGCATGCATGATACACTGAGGGAAATTAATGAGAGAGAGCACTGAAAGAAAATAACTAAGGAGTTTGTGAGGAATTTATTAAGTGTTATGAAATTAATTTATCGCTTATACAAATAAATCCAACGGGCAGAAGAAGGTGATTATGTCCGTTTGCCTGTCCGTTTGCCTGTCCGTTAGCCTGTCTGTTTGCCTGTCTGTCTGTGCTAAAATTCCATCTCTCTGTACAAACTCAGAACTGAGCTTAAGTAAAGGCTAGAAACACCAAATTTGGCACAAAGATTCCAGCTTATAATATGCAGTTCAAGCTAATTTTAAACTTTGAATATTCCGTTCTTAGCCTTCGGTAATCAATTTTGAAGTCAAATATAAAACAAAGCTTAACAGTTACAGCACAGCGCTAAAGCCTACACGTAGCCAACTATAATGTAGACCTTTGCTGCAAAATTTAACTTGATTGAAGAGTAAACACAGAAGTTATAGAAGACTGCACATCCAACTCCAGTTTTGAGTACTAAATTCAAGTGCTCAATACTAAATCGAACCCTTAGCTGACCACTGGTTTCGCGCAGTGCAGCAGTCTGGCAGCAATCGGTTTTTGGGTGCTCCACTCTGCCAATGACCGAAAAACACAGGCGTCTGTGGGCACGCTCAAAGTGGCAAGAGGGAGGCAAGAGAGAGAGAGAGAGAGAGAGAGAGGTAGCGAGGTCGATTCGATGGGTACGCTCTGCTACTTGGCACGCCCCTTAAACCGCACTGCTTGCAGGCGTAGGGGGATGGCCTGGCCATCAGGGTGTCCTGGTGGTACCTGATGGCAGTGGCGGCAACATATGCACAGCCGGGAGAGACATATGAGTCTATCCACTCAGTGTTATCCTGACAACGTGATTGAAATTTATGACTGGCAAAAATACCGTACGCAGACGAGGCAACAGCAGCAACGACAACAAAAACAATAGCAGACGGCGACAACAACAACTGTGAAAAAGCGCACAACACTGAGACGCTACTCAGGGGGCAATGTGAGTGCGAGAGAGATGGCTGCGCAGCACGTGAGCGGAATGTGACGCTAGCTGAGGAGTTTGCTGGCTTGCCCGGGCTCTCTACCTTCTGGCCCGATTCACAGTGAGGAATTGCAGTGAGTAAAAAGCACTTGCACGCATTAAAACCTAATTGGGAATTTCCATAGTTCATATGCCATGTAGATCTAACGCAGTGCGTGTGTGCGTCTATCTCCCTCTCTTTCACTCTCTCGGTGACTGTTTGTGTATTTGTTTCTATCTGTCCGTAGTCTGTCCGTTCCCCTTTCCCGCTGCTGGCTTGTTCTACATATTTCGGCTTGCAAAGTGTCACACGCAGGCAACGCAGCCAACGTCAAGCGTTGTCCATGCTTGTTGCACTCGGTTATACCGTTCACCCATAGCAAGTGCATGAAAATTGCATATTCGTTTTGTGCAAATGTGTGTAACAGGCAGAAGAAGGTGGGACTGAGTTAACAAAGTACATATCAGCATCAATTTCAATATCAATTTTAATTTAAAATTTGAGAAACTTAAGCTTGTCCGTTTGTTTGTCCGTCTGTGTTTAAGAACACAGAGAGCTCAGCCATAAAAAGAACTAGAAACACCAAATTTGGCACGAAGGTTTGGGTATAGTAAACGCACATCAAGTATATTTCAAACTTGGAGTGCCACGCCCACTACCCCAAAAACATTTGCTTTGAATTCATTGAAAATCAAATATTTTCTTCGTAACGTTCGTAACGTCAAAAGTGTATGCATGGTATCTAAACGTCGAGTCTCCTTATGCTGTTGCTGCTCGTAAAGTGGATTTTGCGCTTGGCTATGATAAATTGAGGGACTGTCGGCAGTGGCGAGGTCCGGTCAGCTCTGTGCTCAGTGCCAGCTTCATCGCTTGGAAAACCTCAGTCCCAACACGTCAAGCTGCTCAGCCACAGGGAGATAGAGAGAGAGTAAAAGCGTGAAGAGTGAACAAGAGCAGGGAAATGCAGTCGATAGCCCAGGGTCTTTAGAGGGGGGGCAGTGAGATTGCGAATTAGAGGGGTACGAGGCGATGAGCACAGAATGAATGAGAAGTGGCCAAATGTCATTTGCAGTTTGACAAGAGTCACAGTCGGAATGAGACTGAGACCGGGACCGTGTCCGAGACGGAGACGGAGACTGAGACTCAAACGCAGATTTGGCATAAGGGTTAACCGTGGGACCAGCACATACATTTCTCGAGCACTGCAAATGATGTGTGACTTGACATATTTCAAAGTAATCCCGTTATGTAATCTCTCTCCCCATCTGTCCTGTTTTTCCTCTTCCTCATTCGCCTAAGCTGCATTCAAATTGGATTTAGCTATCATATCAGTTTCAGTTGCAGATCTTTTGACTATCGTCTCTATGATTACATTTCTTAGTCGCTCGCTCTCTTTCTTTCGTCGCTTATTTTTGCCCTCTTTATTTTATTACCCCTGCAGAGGGTATAATAGTTTTGATCAGCTGTTCGCAATGCCATGAAAAATATATCAGTGACCCTACGTTGTATATTTTTTTGAGATCAACTGCGTTGATCTAACCTTATCCATCTCTGTCCGTATCTCACTTATATTTTGCTATAATTAAATCAAAACGATTCAGATGTGGTCGATTATATAAGAACTTAGCAGATATAATATTTTCTTTTTTTTTAATATATCGCAAAATATATATTTGTACCATGTTTTCTAACTTTGATCTTAATTTTATCAAAATTAAATTACTGTAGCCCTAAGCTGTCGTAGATACTATGAGGTGCGAAAAAAATAAATATTATATAGCTATAGCAATACTCGACACAGCCTAGCGTAGAAACCATTTTGACATAATATCATGCCAGGATTTCTATATATTCAAATAACTAATAATATACGAGGTGTGTTCAAAAAGTAAGGTGACTTTGTATTTTCAAGAAAAATTATTAATTTATTTATCAATATTTATGTTGTCCCCTTCAAAGTAATCCCCCTCAGATACAATACACTTATGCCAACGGTTTTTCCAATCCTCAAAGCACTTCCCATAAGCACTTTTCGGTATAGCCTTGAGCTCTTGCAGCGATGCAGTCTTTATCTCTTCAATCGTTGCAAATCTCCGTCCTTTCATAGGTCTCTTCATTTTTGGGAACAAGAAAAAGTCACATGGGGCCAAATGACCCTTTTGAGTAAATCTGGGTCGTCGTTGACGTCATTCAACAGCTCTTGAGCGATGCTCATGCGACGGTTCTTTTGGTCAAAATTCAGCAATTTCGGAACAAACTTCGCTGACACACGACTCATACCCAAAACGTTTGAAAAAATTTCATGGCACGAGCCAAGCGATATACCGACATCTTCAGCAACTTCTCTGATAGTGATTCGACGATTTTCCAAAACAATTTTCGTCACTGCTTGAACGTTTTCATCAGTTGTTGACGTGCTTGGGCGTCCAGAGCGAGGCTGGTCATTGGCATCTTCCCGGCCATCTTGGAAGAGTTTGTACCACTTGTACACATTTTTTTTACTCAGAACAGTTTCACCGTATGCCACTGTCAACATTTCAAGTGTTTCAGAGCACTTAATTTTATTTTTTACACAAAATTTGATGCAAATCCTTTGATCCATATTTTTCGATAGCAAAAAATCGCCGAGCTCGCAAAATAACTTGTAACTTTACGCCTCTCACAACCAAACAAAAGAGGATGTTCCATTGAAACTTGGTACAGATGTTAGGGAAGAGTGTACCAATATAACAAAACAAAAAAATCGATAATCGAAAATATGTTGCCCGCGAAATTTGAAAAGTCACCTTACTTTTTGAACACACCTCGTATATGAAACGGGTTAATGCATTCAAAACAATTATTAAAAATGTATATAAGTATTGAATATGTTAGAAAACAATCTCCACATTAGCAAAATAAAAACTAAAAACTATATATAGCTCCTAAAGGAACCATCGAATTAATTAAAATGAAATGCTAGGGTATGCAAGCGTCATCACATTCCTTTCTAGCTGCGAATTCCAATCATACTAATCAGTTTCGAGTGCAAAACGACAAAGGCAACAAATCCCGACTAATCGACTTAGCTGTAGCTGAAGCTCGGACATCCTTTGCTTCGGCTACAAGCTGCCAGCCGCCAGCTGCCAGCTGCAGCGTGTCCTTGCTGCATATGCACACGAAGGTGAGCGAAGAGAGAGAGAGAGAGAGCGAGGGGGAAAAGACTTAAGCTTTAGCAAGGACTATGAAGACTTTTGCCGCAGTCTCTTGCAGATAAGCAAAGCGATAAGGATTCGCCCTCTTCATACTGCTTACTTCCTTCTGCGCTCCTCGACGCTCTTCTTGCCTCTTACCACTGCTTCAATGCTGCACACGTCTGTGCGGCTTTGATTTATTGTGTGCGGCTCAGAGTTGTGAAAAGGCTGTCCTGGCACGCGCTTATCAAAGCCAGAGGGAGCAGCGAGAGCAGCGTGGGGGGGGGGGGGTAAGCGTGCAGCGAGCGAGGCGAAATTTATTTATTTGCCGTGACTTTGAAAAGAAACTTGGCCCGCTGCGAACTGCGAGCGGGCGAGCGCAAACTTGCGAGAACTGCGTGCGCATCGATTAGAAAACTTTGCTGTCGTACCTTGTCTCCAAGAGGGAGAAGTAGTAGGAGGGAAGCGAGGTCAAGGGGCCAGAGAATTGGCCAAGTTGTTAAATAATTGCGCAGAGCATTTAGCTGCGACCCACGCGGCGTATGCTCATTGCGCTGGACAGCAATAGGAAGAGAGAGAGAGAAGGAGAGCGCTAGAGCAGCACTGGCAGCTGGACCAAGACAACGACTGCAGCTGAAGCTCGCGCTGGAAGCTCGAGAGAGCATACGTGGCCAGGATTAGCTGGCAACTCAAGTGGAGCAGGAGGACAAGCTGAGTCTGAGGATGAGTTAATTGTGCGAATGTCAAGACAAATTGCGTTAATGCGCCAAGCGCACAGCACGACGCGGCGACGAGGCGAGGACACAACGATGCGAGGACACAAGCTTGCGCTTATTCCCGCCAAAGCTCCCCCGGGCATGGCTCTGGCTTGCCGCGATGTGTGCCTGTGTGTGTGTGGCGAAAAAGTTTTTAAAAAGTATTTTAAGCAGAATTTATGCAAACCGCAAGGCGAGCAGACGGCAGCAGGCACTCCAAGGACACGGCTAATCCCCGAGTAATCAAAGTTTTGGCAATGCCAAGCGAGACAAGCGGCTGAATAAGCTGGTCGGAGAGGGAGAGGGCAGTGGAGAGAGAGTGGAGAGAGAGGGAGAGAGAGAGAGGAGAGAAAGAAGTTAGAGCAAAGTGAGCAGATATTGCAGAGAAAAGAGAAGAGAATGGATATAAAGAAGATAGCGGCGATAGAAGAGTGAGAGAGACTGAAGAGAGGGACTTGAAAGATGGTAAGAGAGAAACATGGAGACAGAGGCGAGAAAAACAGTGAAGAATGGGGCAAGAGAGAAAATTGAGAGAAATGAGATGAGAAAAGCGAAAGCATGGAGAGAGAGACGAGAAAAAATGTGAAGAATGGGATAAGAGAAAAAGTTGAGAGGGATGACTGTCTGTAAGAGAAAGAGGAGAGGGTGATCAGAGGTAGTAGAGGGAGAGCAAAGAGAGAAGACAGAGAAAGAAGACAAAGCAAGATCAGAAATGGAGAAATAGAGAGTAAGAGATAGTGAAAAAGCTAAAGAAAGAGGCAGAGAAGAAAGAGGGATAATATAAATTAAAAAAAGCGAAAAAGAAGAGGACAAAAAAAGAGAGGAGACAAAATCAGAATAAGCCGCATATCGGGAAGCTTCCTGAATCTAAAGAGCAGAAGAAGGACTAACAAAAGAGAGTGGAGGCAAAACCAGAGAGAGAGAGAGAGAACAGGAAAGCGAGACGCGCGCCAGCTGAAAGCCAAACACAGGACAAAAGGCGCCTGCGAGAAGCTCAGACAAATTGCAAACACACATACAGTGACACGCCAAAGTTGTCCCAGTTGTGTGTGTGAGTGTGTGTGTTATGGCTGTAGGGGCAGAGGGCAGCAGCACAGGCTGCTAAGAGGGCACTGCGAGGCGACCCTGGCAGCAGGAAAAAAAAAAACACTTTTCCAATTAATGAAATCTCTAAACTGCCATAAATTTGCCCAGGCGCAAATAATTAAATTGCGTCGACTTCACGGCTCACCCCACACACACAAACACACACACACATACACACGCACAACGACTTGTTGACTTATGTGCGCCTATGCTTGTGGCCGTGCCTATGTGTGTGTGTGTGTCCATGTGCGTGTGACTGACATGTTTGACCAATTGTGCATCAAGCATGCCCAAAGCCGCTGACCGCAAATGAAGGCGGTTGCCAACGATTCGACAGGCGTGCGAGGGTTGCTCGAGCAGTTTGCTTAAAGTATGACAGTAAGCTGACTGGGCAAACTTGGCTGGTGTTAACTTAAATAAAATCCTGCATCAATTACATTATAGCGATAAGGTGGCATGCGAGGGCAGCTTCAAAAGTAGCAGTATGTGAGTATGTCAGAGAACAACCAGTGCCAGCTTAAATTTATTTTTATCTTTTTGTAGCGTAGTTAACCCAAAAACCATTAATAAAAGAGTGCCATGGCATATTTAAGCGCTTTCGATCAACCCTCGCTGGCCGCGCCAGCTCTACGCATATATCTGCTTAATCCCCTACTTTTTCTGTCAACGCAAAAGCCATCGAGCTGACCAGCGAGGGCTGTTCCACATGTATGTTATGTGGCATGAAAGCGCGACAATTTCTAGAGCAGCCCTCGCTTATAAATATTTTAATCTAGTTGATATTTCTATCGTTTTTCAACAAGAATGTCGAAAAATAAAAAGTTAAAATAAATAAATAAATCATTGCATATTGTCAAAAATCTATCGAGCAGCCCTCGCTGGCTTACTTAGTTCAATGTGCAAATGTGCATAATCCCTGAATTTGTCTGTCAACGCAAAAGCCGTCGAGTAGACAAACGAGGGCTGTTCAAAAAGCGTATGACGTATAAAAAATAGCATATTTTTCGAGCAGCCCTCGTTGGCTATATACAACGTTGGCTATATGTTTATTTTTGGATTTGCAAGTCGATGCTTAAGCCCAGGATTATTCTAAGCAAGGGCAGCCTCACAGATATGTTGAAAACAAAAAAACAAACCTCTGCTACAAAACTTATCGAGCAACCCTCGCTGGCTTTCTTAGCTAAATTTGTATAATATATATATATAATATCTATATATGTATAATAATAGCTGATCTTTGGCCCCGCAGTTCAATGCTGAAGCCATGGATTCTACTAGGCGAGGGTTGCTCCACAAGTATGCAGAGCAGAGAGAGTACAGTCTCTCCGCATGTGGTCCAAAAGCAAGCAAGTCTACCGACTGACTGTGATTAAGATATATGCTATATAGCTTATTGAACCATTAGCTGGCGATAGCTTTTCTCGAACTGCTTCGAGCAACCCTCGCTCGCATTCGTCCCACTTAAGTCTACAAGCCGTAGAAATGTAATGCTTGCACTCACCTGCTTGACACTGACACTCGCCAGTGGCAGTGGAGCTGCCGCCGCCGCCACCGCCGCCTGCCGCTGCCGCCGCTGCTGCCTCCGCGGCCTGGCGTCGCTGCTGACGACGCGTGAGCTGCAGCTGCGATACATCGCGCCGCAGTCGATGCAGCTCGCGACGCACATGCAGCGCCAGATGCGGAGTGGAGCTGCTGTCGTTCTCCTTGGCGGCGGCGAGGATCTGCGCCTGCTCGGCGGGCCAATGGATGAGCTGCTGCTGCTCGAGGCGCAGCTCCAGCTCGACAATGCGTGCGTCCAGCTGCTGCAGCCGCTGCACGCGCTGCTCCAGGCGCGTCTGTCGCACGTTCGCGTACAGCGCGAAGCTGAAGGCGCACAGGCACAGCACGTAGCTGGCGATGTGCAGCAAGGACATCAGCTGGACGCGATATCGCGGTCGCTCCTTGTTGTTGTAGTTGTAGCTGGCTCTAGTTGGCGCTGCTGCTGCTGCTGGCGCTGCGAGGCGACTAGTTGTTGTTGTTGTTGCTGCTGATGTTGCTGCTGTGCTGGCAGCAACTGTTGCCGGTTCAGCTGTAGCATCGCCCAGCAACATGCGCTGTTGCTCCATCTCGACGGGCGTTGTTCGCGTTGTTGTTCTGGTTGTTGCTGCAGTTGCTGCTGTGCTGCTGCTGCTGCTGTTGCTGTTGCTGCTGCTGTTGCTGCTGTGTGTCGCTGGCATTGGACTGCAAGTGATCGGTTGGCCGCCAGGCGGCGCTTTGTGCTTGCGCATGCTGTGACTGAAGACTATGCTAGAGAAGTGCTCGCCTCGCCCTGCCGCTGCTCTAGGCTAATGCCAAAAATGTTGCTGCTGTCGTTGCTGCTGTTGCTGCTGCTGTGCTTAAGTGTGTTGGCGGCACTTGAAGTGTCCTTGTCGCATCAGAAAAACACATGTGTTGCACTGTGGCAGCTGCTCCTTTTTTTTTTTTGTTTTTGTTTTTGGCCAGTGCTCGAGTCCTTGTCGCTGCTCTATTTCCTCTCCATAGCGCTTTACGTGTTGTTGTTGCTCTCGAAGCTGTCGCTGTCGCTGTTGCTGCTGCTGTTGCTGCTGCTGTTGTCGCCTGGCCACGGCATGTGCGCCGCATACAAAAGCTACGCAGCCATGAACTGCGACGATAGCTGAGCCTGGTGTAGGCGGGCAGTCCGTGTGTGGGAGTGGCAGCAGGGGGGAGAGAACCGCACTGCCACTTGTGCCACTTGTCAAATTCTCTCTCTCTCTCTCTCTCTCTCTCCTTTTCTGCTGCTCTTGTCCTACCTCCTTCTGCTGTTTCGCTTTTGTTTCTGTCTTGTCAATCGTCAGAGCAGCTGGAGCTCGTTTCCGCTGCGCCTCGACAAGTTTCTCCGCTTTCCGCCTTGGTTTCCTTTTTTCTTTTTCTCTTTTTTTTTGTGCTCTCTCTATAGTTTTCGCGATTTTCACTAGTCCTCGAAGTGCTCTTCACAGTGCAACTTACTTAGTTCTGCAACAGGGAGAGAAAAGAGAGAAAAGTGAAAAAGTGAAAAAGTGAAAAAGTGAGGCAAAAAGTTGGGCAAAGTTGCACACAAATCGCTGCCATGCTTGAATTATGGCAACTGGACCCCGTCGACACATTTTCAATAATGAAGCAAGGTAGGGGCTGCCAGGACAACAGGACGAAAGGACAACAGGACGACAGGTCACTCGGTCCGGTTCCAGTGCCTGGTGGTAACTTCGTTTTAAGTTCAACCAGCCGTGTTTGGCGGCGAGCTCCTCGGCGCGTCCCGGCTCAAGTTCCACGCCAAGTTTTTTATTTCCAGTGCAACAACAACGACGTTGGCAACCAGATGCTATTGAGAGGTATTTGACCGACAGACGGACAGCTAGACGGACAAACTTCTGGCGTGTCAAAAACATTTGTAGCCCTCACTTGAATTGGGTGAAACATTGTAGCTGGAGGTCGCTTTAGCACCACTCAGCGACGTTGGGGCGCACAAGAACAAAGGCAACAACAACAACAACAACAACAATAAGAGCAACAACAATACGGACAGGAGCGAAACAGACAATATAAAAACCATAAAGTAGAATTATTGTCGAAAAGCAAACACGCTGGAAAACTCTTAGGGATGGGCGAGTGAAACTGGAATTCGCTTCACGGAGCAAAGTGAAATAAGTTAAGAAGCCTAAAGTCGCGAGCAAGCGACTACTGAATACCCTGCACTTAAAAGAAGTAAACAAATTTGTGAAACTTGCAAGCGACAGCTGAATACCCTGCACTTAATAGCAGTAAAAAAATTCGTGAAATTTGCAAGTGACTACTGAATACCCTGCACTTGGTGAAATTTGCAAGTGACTACTGAATACCCTGCACTTAAATGCAGTAGAGAAATTCGTGAAATTTGCAATTTTTTAATAATTTCTATAAAAAAAACATAAATGTATAAACTGATTTTCAGTTACTTAAACAATATTTTTAAATTATTAAAGACTAAAATTTAAATTTACAGAACAATGGCTTTAAAGAAAAAAGTCTACGGTCGTAAGAAAGACTTATGTATACCCTGCACTTAGAAATAATACGAAAATCGTGTGAACTTTGTTTCAAAAACTCACAAGTTTCAATTTTTATACTGACTTCTAGTCTATACTAATAGAAATTTTAAATATATAAAACATTTTCAAAAATTTGATAGCGAAAAATTTTATTATGAAATTATTGCAATCAATCTGAAGTCAAAACCATGAACAAAATATTAATAATATTAAAATTTAGTCTCGCTTGAATTTCGGCAAAGCCCTGAGAGTTGGGTAATACCAATGGACCTCGACTGATGGCAGGGTATGAAAGGAATCTTCAATTTGAGTGCAGACATAAAGAGATTAGGTTCCCCCCGAAGATAAATACTTGATTTGGAAATGAAAACAGAAGTTTAGCCTTAAATTGAGATGCGATACGAGCTGCAGATGTAACTTCACGTTGGCAGAGACTTGGGGACCCGAAGACTCGAAGACTCTGCTGTTAGAAAACATAATTCAAAATGCTGAGCTGGCATTATGGACTACTCAGGCTGTACGTGTGTGTGTGTGTGTGTATTGCGCAATCATGTGGCAACCACAATGCTAACAACAGCAACAATGCGCGAGACGCTCGTAAAACTCAAAAAAACAATCGCACCAAAAGTGAACCACACTCTGCACCGCCGTCGACCACAATACAAAAATTGAGCATAAAAGTCAAAAGGGCAATTTGAAAAGCAGCAGCAGCAACAACAACAGCAACGAGTACAAGAAACAGCAGCAAACCAACAACAGCAACAACAAGTCAATGGAATGTTTGGTACACCCTAATAAAACTAATTGAAAGTCTTGTGCGCTGCGAAGCCAATAATGCCAATAACGATGGACAACAGTAGCAACAACAAGGCAAGGAAGCTAGAGTCTAACACACTCGAAAATTAGATACCCTTCACTTAGAAAGTAAAAAAGCAAACCAAAAAAATTTCGATCCAAGAAAAATCTCAAAAAAAGCCGAGCAAAAAAAAGCAAAAGTCCCATACAGCTTACTGCTGCTTAGTTCTTATAATCTACACAAAATGTGTATACCCAGCGCCAATATAAATTTAAAAACAAATTCCAACAGCTCAAGCCAACAGAAAAAACCAAAACTGCTATGCAGATTATTGCTGCTTAGCTTTAATAGCTATATTCCCACAAAACATATATACCCATGCCCAAGAGCGTGGCCAGGTATAGCAACAATAGCAACTGCAGAGCAATGGAGCTTTTAATTTAACAAATAAGAGCAAAGAGTCAGGCAGACAGACGGATAAATGGACAGTGGTGTGGGAGGAGCAAGAAGAAAAGGGAGGGGGGACTGCCACTCGACTCAGTTAGCGAGTCGGAGACGAACTCGCCATTCCAATGCGAATCCGCATCCGAATTCGAAATTGGAAAATTCGTACAAATTTCGTTGCAGGGCAAAAGGTTAATGCTTGCCGCTGCTAACTCAATATAAATAAATTGATTTCAAATTTCAACAGCTTGCTGCTGGCTTGGTAGCTTGCCATAGCTTTTGTCAATTACACATGGTTGCCGGATCCGGGATGCCGCTCCCGGCGGCCGGCGGGCAGCGGAGGGCGGCGCTGAAAAGCATGCTATGAATTTTTGTGCGCACAAATTCAATTATGCTGTCGCTCGCATGAGAGTGTGGGTGCGAGTGTGTGTGTGAGTGTGTGTGAGAGTGTGTTTGAGTGTCTGTAAGCAGACGCTACTTAGTATACTCAACGCACACACACACACACACACACACACACACTGTGATAGAGACATACATCAGCAGTGCACTCGAAAAAGTTTGCATGCTCGAAAATTAAGTGAATGTCAATTTCAGTTCGAACTACCTGCCACTATATATTAGAATTTCCTAGGATTTTCGCGCAGTGTGGCCGTGCGTCCAGCTGGCAATTGAAAAATTTGATTTCGAATTGAAATGCAAATCAAGGAAAATAGAATGGCATTAGCCAGACGAGCTGCCCCAGAGAGAGAGAGAGATCAAGCAAGAAGGGGCAGAGGCGAGAGGCGAGAGGAGAGACATAGTCCCGAGCCGGCACAATGTTGAGTTAAGTGCTGCACGTATGTAAACCAGAAAGCAAACCCAACGCAAAAGGGCAGCCAATGGCTGTAAAAAGCTCAATTGCAATGCATTCAAAAGGATTATTGTCCTTATTTATTTTGCTAAATTTATTCGTTACGCACAAATGCGCAAACCAATACACACACAAGCACACAAGCACACCAGCTGGTGGAAGCAAAATTAAAACATGAAAGGCAACACGCACACACACACACACATACACGAGTGGGCAAAATCAAAGCAAATAAACAATAAAAATAATCGGGCCGTTAGTAACACATGCGCATTCTTCATCATCATCAAGTGCGACCCAAGGGGGGAGGGAGGAGGAGGAGGAGGAGGTAGAAGCTGCAGGCACAGTAGCCATGCCAGGCCCGTCGCCTCAACAACCACCAACTACAGCAACTACTACACCAACAACAACAACAACAACGAGGACAACAATCGACGTCTTCGTGCTGCAAAGTCGACAATCTTGGCAAGGACAAGGCAGCAGGGGGGGGGGGAGGGACATAATAAATAGTTGTCGTGTCATATGAAAAATGCAAGTAGTGTTTAAGTTTTTTTCGACAGCCTTTGCCAGTCGACAGCCCCGCCCAGCTGCTCCGCCCAGCTGCTCCGCCCCGCTGCCACCCGCAGGCGCATGGTGCCAGGCTGTGGAAATCTGCCATTTCCCTTGCCCCCATCCACCAGGCCAAACGCCTTTCCCAGTCGATTTTCTTGCTGCTTCATAGGCCAAATTGAAAAAGCGATGGGAAAAGTCAGGCCTAGGGCAGCAAAGGGCTGGGCATCGCATGCGGCAGGAGGGGCACAGTTGGTTGTAACGGAAGCAACGCTTTGGCTTGACAGGCAGAGGAAGAGCGCAAACCGTAGCTGCTTCCCAAGAATCATTTACAGTGCAAACAATTGAATACTGCCATTAATACTTCAGATTTGTGTGGAATGAAACTTCAAAATGAAAGGTAGACTGAAATGAATAATGCTTTTAATGCTACGGAATGAACTGCAATTAGGGTAAACTGCAGTTAATACTGGTGATATTTGTGTATATAGGAAAAACTTAATTATATCGAAAAAATAACACTAATATTATTGATATAATTTTTGAATTAAATCTTTATCTTTAATTTTCATATTTATCGAAAAATTTCCTTAGTAATGTCAAAGTGAATGTGAATATCTTTGAAACCTAAAAAAAATTATAGTAATTTTAACATTTAGATATATTTATTCATATTTTTCAATAAAATTGAAATAATTTTTGCAATTGAAAAAAGTCTAGGAAATAAAAACTATTTTTGAAATAGATTATTCTTTAAATATTTGCATTACTCATGGAATAAAAAAAAAAGTTTTTACTCTTCATTGGAATCTTTGAAATAATAATCTATAAAAATATTAAAATTCCTTTAGATATTTATATGCAATATAAAAATTAAAATAACATTAATAAAAGAATAATTTCAGTAATTTCTATAGAAATATTTTCTTTTAGTTCCCAGTTTCCCCAAGTTATCTCTAAGCACCCTTGCTGCTATTGGCAAGTGTAAATGATGTACGTCATGTGCGCTCGCCGAATCTCACTATTCCCTTACCTAACCCACTGTGCCTGCTCTCCATATTTCCACTGCTCCTACACTTCCTCTTCCTGTTCTCCTACTTCCACGCTTGTTGTTGTTTATGTTCTTTGCCATTTCCTTATAATTTTTACAGCTTGTTTTGCTGCGGCTGCCGAAGATGTTGGCCTGTGTGAGTGAGTGTTTGGGTGTGTGTGTGTGTATGAGTGGGTGAGGTGAATGCTGTTGTGGGGCTTTTATGAGCTGGCCGCACGAAGACGGGGAAGTACACACACTACGTACTACAAGGCGTATTAGTGCTATTCATTGTTGTTGCTCCCGTCTCAAGGAGTCTTTGTAGTTTTATGTACGTTGTTTTACAACACTGTCACACGCCCATACACCCACACGCCCACAACTTGCCCTTGGGAGAAATTACTTAATTTCGGAATTTCAATTTGGCACTTAGAGCAAGAGGAAAAGAGCGGGACAGAGAGAGAGTGAGGGAGGGAGAGCAACTATCGCACCTACAGCAACACTTTATTTGGTAGCTATGTATGTGTGTAATTGTGTACGTGTGTGTGTGTGTGTGTGAGCGTGTAAAATCCAGCTTACACATGTTGTGACTTTTAAAAATTTCCGGAATTTTTGCCACGCAGTGTTTGCTTTTGTTTACTGGCAACCAACTTGCTGCCCTTTCACCCTGGCCATAACCCCACACTCCTTCCTTCTCACTGACCTATACACAGAGTGTGAATCTGTGCGTGTGTGTGTGTGACTGTAGTTTCTTTGTTGCTGATGCAAAGAAATGCAGCAGCAGAAGCAGCCACAAGAACTACTCGCAGCAGCAGAAGAAGAAGCTGGGGCAGCCCAAGGCGGACACAGGGCAGAGAAACTTTGCCATTAGCACGACGAAGACGGCATACGCAAGTGCACACACACACACACACACACACAGATAGAAGTATAGATATATAGTGAGATATGGCATATATGTGCTGTCTGAGTGGGCTGAAGTGTCGTTGACTAGGAAGATTTTCGAGAAACTTTAAAGTGCGTAATGCAAAGTTAAGCTCGCCAATGCCATGCTCTGCTAGGCATAAGCAGAGACAGTTAGAGAGAGAGGAAGTGGGAGATCTCAAAGGAGGGGGAGAGCTTCAAGTAGTGGGAAAGATAATGAGATCGATAGAAAAAGACATCGAAAGATAAATGATATAAAGCATGACAGAGAGACGGATAAATAAAATTAGAGAGAGAGCTAGAAAGACAGTGAGAGATGGATAAAGATAAATTTATTGCAAAAGACAGAGAGAGAATGATTGAGATGGATAGATCGATGGAGTAACACAGAGTTAGACAGAGAGAGAGAGAGAGAGGTTCAGATAGGGGAGTAAAGATCAGAGAGCTGCATCAAGTACGATTGAGTATGATCGAGTAAAACAAATTATTCACTTGATTGATTGATTGAAATATCATCGTCTTCTTCATGTTCAAGATCACTTGACGCTGGGAAATACATACTTTTCAATTTATTGATTGATTGATTGATTGATTGAATGAAATATCATTATCTTCATCATATTCACGATCACTTGACGCTGGGAAATACATACTATTCAATTGATTAATTGATTGATTGATGGAAATATTATCATCTTCATCATGTTCATGATCATTTGACGCTGGGATATATTTTTCGAACATCTGTAATGGGTAAAGGGTGTTGACTGTTTGGATTTTAATAGAATCGTAGACTGACACGATTCTTGGAATACTGATTGAATCGAAGTTATGAGTCAGCTACGAGCATATGCTACTTGAGTAAAGTTTGATAGATTTGATAAATATATAAGAATTTTATGAACTTATTAAAAGATGCGCATGTAAGTCGTAACATGTTTGATCTCAGTAAAGCTTCTTTGATCGGAATTGTCTTATGCATGGCTTTACAGCATTAATGCCTATTCAAATGAAGTTTTAAGTTTGGCTAACCAAATACTGCCAAGCAGATACCACTCAAACAAAGCTTGGTAAACCACATATAATTTTTTCGATCTACCTCAATTTTTTTAGATACGCAGAAGAATTCATCAATCGAGTATGAACTAAATTTAATCAATCATTGCAGTTCTCAGCTTTAAATATTAGCTGAAAGAGGCAGAGTAGGAGAGGCAAAGCAGCAATAGCTTGCAAAATTATAATGCCTATGCTAATTTGATAAGTATTCGGTGTTAAGCACAAAGCTCCTGCGCTTGCTGCAATCTTCGGCTCGAGTTTTCTTTCATGCGCGTAGGGTAAATAAAAGTTATATGACATTATCAGATCTTGTTGTGCTGCGACGAGGAATACCAATTAACTGTTCACATGACAGCGGCAATTTAACCCCCACATGCCACACACACACATGAACACCTACACACACACACCCATGTGTAGCTTAACAAAGTTTGCGGAAGCCGGTTAAACTGTAATAAAAGCAGTCAAGACTGGCAGACAGACAGCAGTAGCGAGTAAAGAAGGAGAAGGTGAGACAGAGAGAGAGAGAGCGCAAAAGAGAAGAAGACAGCGACCGTTACTACCTTCAGCATTATCCTTGCTATTTGCCCTGCCGCACTCCCTGCTCAGCTGCCCGCCTCTATTTGCACCTGACACACACGGCGTGCAGGCCGCACAGTGCAACACTTAGTCAGTCGGTGGCCACTGTGCAGCGCCTTGCTGTGGTGCGGTGAGCGAGTTTGTTAAACAGTGTAAAGTTACACGCAACTAAGCACTTAACTGCACAAAAGCCCGACCAGCAGGGGGCGGCAGCAAGGGGAGGGCGGAGCTGCAGCAGACTACATAAAACTTGTAACCACAGTGGTAAGCGCACAGTGTAATTAATATGCTCGAGGGGGCAGGAGAATTGTGGGTGAGCAGGAAGATATGTGTAGGGTGAATTAAAGTTCCAGTAGCAGGTGTATAGAGCTCTTTTAACAGCTGATAACTGTGATAGACGCACATGATCATGATGCTAATAAAACTATTATTATATTATTAATTATAATATTATTATATTTAATAATGCAAAAAAATATATAAATAAATTTAAATGTAATTTTAAAAAAAAATTAATATATGCCAAATTATAATATATGTAATATTATAAAAAATACATATTGAAAATATTTAATATACGCAAAATTATTATATATATAAAATTATAAAAAATATATATAGAAAATATATAACTTTGCCTTCTTGCGCCTGTCAGCCAAAGCAAATATAATATTTTTCAGTAAGCATATTTTTGTCATATTTTTTCTGTTTTACAGCACATTTGTCAGCCTTGCCGCACTGTGCGCCGGCGAGACATGCAACCTTGCACTTGGAATGGTCACTGCGGCTGTGCGGCCAAAGTTGAGTTGCGTGTTTTTTTATGAATGAGTCGGGCTGGCGCAACAAATGTTAATCGCGACCCCGTTAAAAGGTCGTCCAAAGGCTGTCCAGCCACCCCACTCCACACACCTCTCCCTGCCTCTACAGGCTACTGCTGTCTGCTAGTACTAGCACTGCTGTTCACTGTGCTTAGGCGCAGAAGATTCGCTACGCTCCTGTCGCCTGTAGAGACATACCCCCCAGGGGTGTGCTGTGCATGTGTGTGTTGTTCTGTGCGTGTGTGTCTGTGTCCCTGCAAAAGGGCAAGCAGTGTAAACAGAGGGGAACAGGCAGCAGCTTGGGCGCGGCAAGCTCTGAGAGTGGCTGCGTGTGTGTGTTGTGTGGGTGTGTGGGTGTTATGGGACTGTTTGGCTTAAAGCCCGAACTGGCAGCGCTAACAAAGCTCATCAATTTGCAGTTGGCTTCTGTGGCAGCTTAAGCGCAGGCGAACAAAGAAATGGGAAATTGAAAATTATCTAATAATATTGGCTATAATTAATTTTCAATAGATTTCGCTTAAGTGTGGCCCAGAGATTTCATTAACTGATAGTCGAAACAAGCCAAGACCACGAACTGGGGACACGCATGAGTGCGTCAAAGTAGTGGAGAAGGGAGAGAGAGCGGGCGGAAAGCGAAGTCTATATAGAGAGAAGTGCAGCAGGGCTGTAATTAAGGGGTGTGGATTAAAAAAGAGAGTACTAGAGGTAGCTGCAGTGCTTCGTACGAGGGCTTCCTTGCCACTACACTCAGAGAAAATGCAAGTGGCAATTTTCCAAATTTGTAATTGCCATGCAAAGCGTCGCACTCGACTGCAAGATAAGCCATAATTATAGCAAGGCAAATGCTAATGAAACGCTTGGCAGGCAGCACAGCCTGCAGCATGCCACGTCTGGTTGCATGCAACCAGTGCAACCTGTGGCTAACGCGCTACTTGTCGCCGACGCGCGTCTGCCTGGCTTAATTGCCTTGCGGTCTGCCGGATTACGAGTATAGACGGCTTCTTTTTTTTTTTTTGGCCTGCTGAGTCAGCTTAGCGCAGGGCTTGGGCCTGGGCTGGCGGCATTTAAGCCCTAAATGCATTCAGACTCATTGCATTTGCAATGCGCCGCAGCAAGCTGCAGGCAGGCTGCTGTCTTTCGCTCCTACTCTCGCGCTGCCACTGCCACTGCCACTGCTCTGCCCTGCTCTTCCCGCTCTGCCAGCAAATTATATAATCAAGTTAAAGTGAGCGGCGGCTGGCAATTTGCGGGCAGCTCTCGGAGCTCTCGGAGCTGTCGGAGCTGCCTGGGCTGCCAGTTGTCCCCCATTTCGTACGCTAATTTCTTAATTTTCACCTTCCGCTCTTTTTGTGGTGGCAGCGACAGATCCGGAGACCACAAGCAGCTACCGGCTGCCAGCTCCCAGCTCTGGCTCTGGCACTGGCTCCGGGTACGGTTGCGGGTCTGCGTGTGAAGCTCAACCCTAAAAATGATTTCCGTATTTCTACGTCTATTATTATTATGACTTTTATTGTTGTGCTCGCCGGCAGCTGCTGCCGCTGCTGTTATCAACACCAGTAACCATGGCCGTACCCCACCTCCCCCCTTAACTCCAGTCGCACTGCCCAGTCGAACCCTCTTTGGCTTCATTCGCGCGTTAAATGTGCGCGGCAACTACTGCAAGGGGACGCCATGGGGGCTGCTTTTGAAAGTGTACCCCGCGCTGCCCCGCCGCGCCCCCCTCTCAGTCCTAGCGTTTCGCACTGCTCTTTGGCTCGATGGCCGCTTCGTGTTCAATTTAGCGTCATAATTTCGTTCATTGCGCGCACTCGCGTTTCGTGGAGTTCCCCGCCAGACCCCTGCGAGCTGTGAGTGCCTTCACCCTCACCACCCCCCCCCCCCGCCACTCTTCCCCTCGGCGGCTGTCAAGTGTTTTGTTAAGTTCATCAAAATTGTCGCGTCCACTTGACTGTCGCTCGCAGCGCATTCATTCATCGTTTGAGCACTCATTCATATACTCATTCACTCGCTCGCTCACTCATTCATTCATTCATTCATTCGGGCATTTCACGCCATTTACAGTTACAATTAATGTTTGTTTGCCTGCCGCCCGCATCAGCACATCAAAGGCACGGCAAGCTGCCCCCTGACCCCCAGCGCTACTCCTTGCCTACACTACACTCCCTTCCGCCTCTCTACCTGCTACTTGCTTATCAGTGCTTGCATATTTAATAAAACTGGAGTTCATAAAAGAAGAAAAAAGTCAAAACGCTGGCAAATCCAGCCTGCTGCCTGCTGCCTGCTTGGCCAATTGCCCCCGGGGAGCTGAAAAGGGTCGACGGCGCAACCTTTACAACAGCAACAGTAGCAACAACAACGGCAAGCACAACATTCAACATAAATAAATATTTTCGCTAGACTTTACACCTAACCTGTCCGCCCTTGGGACACGGCCCACGCCTCTCACATGACTGCGATGCTTTCCGGGATGCCTTCTGGTCAGCTTGGGCCTGTCATAAAGTATGTTAAATATTTGCCGAGCGAGGTGCGTTCAGTAATTTCAGCTGTGCACGGGGGCAGCTTCAGCCAGCAGCTTCATTAGACGCAACTCAATTTGCCAGCAACCGGTGGGCGCAAGAAGCAGCAGAGGCAGGCGAGAGCTGCGCACTCATTAGGCCGGATCTGCATTGGAATTTACGGTGTCTTCCTGCTGCAGTGCTCTCAAATTCACAGAGCCAAATGCAGGGCAAGCAAAAGTTACGTCGCGCATAATTGACAGGTTTAATAGTCTTTTAAATAGGGTTACCATCGCTTCAATCTTCATTTGTGCCAGCTTGAATGAAAGCTGAGGAAAGCCTTTTCCTGTTCTAAAATTTCTTGTAGCTGGTTACTTTGCCATCTGCTATGCTGCTATGTGGTTGGGCTAGGGTTACCATCGTTTCAATCTTCGTTTGTTCCAGCTTGAATGAGACGTCAACGATGGGAAGCCAAGGGAAGCCTTTTTCCTGTTCTAAAATTTCTTCTAGCTGGTTACTTTGCCATGTGCTATGCTGCTATGTGGTTGGGCTAGGGTTACCATCGCTTCAATCTTCATTTATTTCAGCAATCCTACTTTTTGTATGTAGTTACCCACCAGGGAAACCGTCTGGCTAATCTGAAATACCCTACAGCTATCAGTTGTGCTACTATTTCTGTTGCAGTCAACTTAATTAGGGTTACCATAGCGCTGTTATGCTTAATTTTAATTTTAACTGCATTCCAATGCCATCAACCGCCTAAATTTTGGTTAGATAGAGTGGTAAACTAAATAAAACTTGTTGCTGTTGCAGTAGCTTTAGCTAGGGTCACCTTACCGTAAGCAGTTATTAAGGTGTGCTAGAGTGACCATCATGTGAACCTGCTAAGTCCAAAGCTTATTTGCAAATCGTCTTCCGTTTGGAAAACTTAATCTTATTTGGGATTTCTAGTAGATCTTTTACTGTTGTTGTTAAACTTAGCTTGGCTAGGGTTACCATACTGCAATTATGTGAAACGAATGTTGCTTCCACTTTCCCCTACAATCAAATGACTGCAATATTTATTAGCGATCCAAAAACTACATCAACTAAGCTATTTTTAGCGATTTCGTTACAGTAATGTGCTTACTAGGGTTACCATACTGCGATTCTCATAAATCAATGTTTTCTCCGCTTACCCATATAACAAAAAGCCTGCAATAGTTTTTAACGACCCCGAAAAATATCAAATAAAATATTTCTGTTCTAATAGGGTTACCATACTGCAGTTCCTACTCAGCGCATTTAATGAAATTCTTTATAGTGTTTCAAAAGCGAGAAAAACTTAATCGAAGTCGACTTTTTTTCTAAAAACAAACAGAAAGGGTCTGCCTAATTTAAAATTCCCTACAGCTGGTCACACTGCCAGCAGCTGCTCTGGTTTCTACTGCTCTTGTTGTAGTTGTTGTTGTTGTTGTACTTTCGGGTATTTCGGGGGCAGCAATTGGGACTGATGGCGTTGCTTGAATTTCAATGCGTTCGCCTCGCATTCGAATCACTTTTTTGCACTTTTGGCGGGCATTCGCCTAAAAGCGTGCTAGCCGTATTTTTTTCTAGCCTTCTTTTTGCATGGCTAGCGAGGGAGGGGTAGGGGTGGAGTATGCAGGGAGGCAGGAGGCAGGGAGGTGGCTGAGCAGCCTTTGATTCGATTCGAGCTGCTGCTGAGTGCGTTTTGTGTGCGCCTTTGTCATTTGCACGGGCACCACCCTAATTTGTTGCTGTTGTTGTTGTTGTCGGTGGTGTTGTTGGTGGTGTTGTTGTTGTTATTGTGTGCACGTTTAGCATACAAAGCACACACACTCGCACACACATATGGCACATACTTACACGGACAGGGGTAAAGCATCTCATTATGTGCAAACATGTACAGCCTGTGCGAGTGTGTGTGTGTGTGTGTGTGTGTGTGTGTGTCGCTGGCTTCAGCTGCAACTCTGCCTTTTACATACTTTGCGTTTCTGCTCTGCTGCTGCTGCTGCTGTTGCTCCGTTGTTGTTGCTGCTGCTGCGGTTGCTGCTGCATCGAGCGATTTATGCACTTAAGATAATTTAATTTCCAAAAAAAACAACAATTTGTTGCTGGCGCACTTCTCGTCACTTCTTGTTTTCGTTTTTCTTTTTTTTTTTTTAACTTGTTTTGCTTTCTTTTTTGTTTTCTCTCCTGCCGCTTGTTGTTTTCTTTGCTTTTCTTTACTTTACTTTACTTTACTTTTGGCCGCCTTTAATCAAAAGGCAACAACAGCAATAATATTAAAATGAAAACAAGCAACTCGCCGGCGAGGGGAGTGGCAGGAGCCGTGTAGCTGGGTGCTGTGCAGCTAAGGGGGGACTCCAGGCACCTTCCAAAATACACTCGAACGTAACGTAACTGAGCGCTGCAGGCGAATTATTCGCTAGACACTCACACTGGCACTCGCACTCGCACTCACACTCGCATTGGCACTCACACGCGCAAACAACTCGGACTCGAACTCGACGACGTTCTTCTTCGCTGTGCGTTTTGTGCTCTGTCTTCGTTCGGCTAGCGCTTCGCTCCCGCACCGATTTAACACGTCCGCTCGCAATGCAAGTCGTCGCGCAACTGAAAACTGGAAATGAAACCGAGTTGCTGCTGCCGTTCGCGCTGCCGACGTCGCTGCTGCGAGCGCTGCTGGCGCCGCACAGTGGTTGCCGACTGCGAGCGCCGTTAGAGAGAAGAAATGAAAAAAGAGCATATGATGCAAGGCACGAGATGGAACGTAATTTAGTCTGTTTTTGTTGTAAGCAGAGAGTGTTTTGATATGTTTAAAACCTTCGATTGATGAGAACGATTTCTTATTTGTATGAGCAGCGAAAAATATAACTAATTTTAAATAAAGAAAAAAATAAAAAAACATTCAACCTTAACAAATTTCAACTATTTTTCCTTCTTTCTACAATTCCATATTTTATCAAGATTTCATTAATCAAAAAGATCGAAGTATACTGAGCATTATGTTGCAAGCTCAAAATGCCTTTCAATCGAGCTCTCCGCCAAAAAATAAAAAAAAATTAAAATATTTTATTTTATTTATTTATAATAAAGAAGGTTAATAAGTGCATTTTTAACCTACTTATATTTATTAAGCACTAGCTCGCAGGGAATTAAAATATTAATAACTTAGCATATAAGACTTAATTTCTTATTCGATCATTAAACTTGCCGTAAATAATTTCGAATAAAATAAATATTTTATTTATCAACATTTAACGATAAGCTTTTTAATATGCATATTTTTTATATGCATATTTTGATATATTTATATTTTCATATATTTATATATTTATATTTTTTAAGGTATACTTTTATATATTTATATTTTTATATATTTATATATTTATATTTCTTATATATTTATCCAATCGATGATACCCTTTGGTTAATTGTAAGCGGAAAGACCAATCATAAACATGAAATACACATATGGCATCACTTTATTTGCCAAAATTCCAATACTGAGCTTTCATGAGAGTATTATCCCATCCATCTAGCTATATTTAAATTTCATCCATTAATGCCAATGAGCTTTGGAGTCACTGCACTTCAACTTTTAAAATTCACACTAATCTCTCTCAAGTCTACCACTGTGCAGAGTCGCTGTGGTTGCTGCTGTTGCTATTGCTGTGTTTACGTTCTCTTCTGGCCTGAAGCCGTCGCTGATGCTGCCGCCGTTTCCCACTGTTCTCTGCACTGCATTCCCAATCGCAATCGACTTGCGTTTGATTCCTGTCTGCGGTCACGCGAAACTAAAGCACACTTAGCTGAGGTGCGCCAATAAAGAGAACATCAAATTATTACGAGACCCTCAATCAAATGTAAATAGAATTCGAGTTCAATTTTAAGGATTTTATTGAAATAAATTAAATATCATAGTGAAATCCGTTCCAAACGATATTGAAATTTCGAACCGACTAATCGCGGCACCGTAAAAATAGTCTCAATGCAGACATTCCAGAATTTATCATACAATTTCAATTAGCCTGATCCAATCAAAACATTCCACAGCACATCCATCCCGAGTCCCAACATTATTAATTAGCCGGAATAGTTTGTTCTCTGTCCACGGCCTGCAACAATGTTCCAATGCCGCGCGTTCCGCACTGCCGCTCTCTTTGGCACGCGCGCGCTCTCTTAACGCGAACTGTTCCCATTTCTAGCTGTGACTGGGTACAGTTCGAGTTCGGGTGCGGGCCGAGCTGCCTGCTGCTGGGTACCAATGGGTGCCATACTCATTTCCGGTTTCCGTTGCTTTGTGTGCGTGTAAAATTTGAATTGCGTTGCAAACTTTGGCGCGAGCAGAGCAGATCTGAGCTGAGACGTTGTTTTATTTTTTTTTTTTTTGCGTATTTCAAATTATAGAAAACACATTAATAGCCCAGGAGCAAAAGGGGAAGTGCATAGTCGCACTGTGGTACGAGCTATCACAAATTGAAGGATACAATAGGATTGAGGAAATATTGTCTGTGATAATAATAATTAAAAAAATAATAATAATATATTAAAAAATAAGTTTCAACTCTTTTTTCTTATTGAGTCTAGTGGGTTATCGAACCACTGTGCGTTGCTCTAAAATAAAGAAACTCTTCTTTAAGTAGATAAAAGGTATGTCTTTTTGCAATTGCATATATCACTATCCTTCCGTGCCCAGGCTAATAGCCTTTTGCACCACTGTGCATTGTCGGATGTTTGTAATTTCCAGGCGAACGTCTGTTTTAGCCATGCTTTTTAGGGGCGTGATTTGTTGCCCAAATCAAATTGTCTCGGGAAACTGAAAACCCATTTTATTAGCTGCCAATTGCCGGCAATGAAGAGAACTTCCCTTGGAGCCAGCTAATCAAAGGCTGGCAGCACTTGGGAGAGACACACACAGAAAGAGAGAGCTGAAGGCCCATGGCTGATAAGCGGGGCTGATAAGGAAAGCGCATTGCGCTGATTAGATAGAAGCAGCTGGTATGGAAGTCAGTAGAATGAAGCTTTCTGGCATTAGAATTAGTCACGAATCGCTTGGAGCCTACGACGGACGACATGGACGACACGGACTTCTCGCTGTTCCCCACCAAGAACAAGCACAAGAAAGACAAGGCAGATGCCACTCAGATCGCCAAGACGCCCACCTCGGAGCTGGACCTGAAGCGGATTATCATCTCGAGGCCGACCACCGACGATACCTACGAGAATTGTGCACGTACTGGCGTCGCACTCATTCTCAACCACAAGGATGTCAAGGGGCAGAAGCAGCGCGTGGGCACCGAACGCGATCGCGATGATATGCAGCAATCCCTGCTGGGATTCGGCTTCGATGTGCGGTCCTACAACGATCTGACCTTCGCCGAAATCAACGACTTGCTCAAAGAAGGTGAGTAATGGTCATAAATTTGTTATGGCAAGACACATGTAATGCCAGCGGCAGATACGACGGCATTATACCTGCTATATGTACTCGACTTAACCGGAAGTTCTTTTCGCTTGCAGTCGCTCGCGAGGATCACAGCCAAAACGATTGCTTCGTGCTGGTCGTCATGTCGCACGGCGCCGAGGGCAAGGTCTACGCCAAGGTAAGCATAGCAGAGAATCCTAATGGGTCTTTTCATTCTTGCAACGTCTGTTTTCTGCTATAGGACATGTCCTATCCGGTGGAGCGTTTGTGGAATCCCTTCCTGGGCGACAGCTGCAAGTCGCTGGTGAACAAGCCCAAGATCTTCTTCATACAGGCCTGTCGCGGCGAGAACCTAGAGAAGGCCGTGGAGTTCACCAGTTTCGCTGTGATGACCCGCGAGCTGGCACCAGCCGCAGCTGCTCCGCCGCAGCCCGTGACATACGCCATACCCAGCACAGCGGACATGGTCGTCTTCTACTCAACGTTCGACAGTGAGTACAATGGACTTTCCGGGTTACAGCGGAAATAACTTGAAACCCTCTTGCAGAGTTCTTCTCTTTTCGCAATGTCGATGACGGCTCGTGGTTCATCCAGAGTCTCTGCCGGGTGCTCGATCTCGCCGCGAGCAATGAGGCAAGTCAACCCGAGGGCGCGGAGCTGTTGCGCCTGCTGACTGCAGTCAATCGGAAGGTCGCCTACGAGTATCAGTCTAACACGAAGAACGAGGCCCTCAACCAGATGAAGGAGATGCCCAACTTCATGTCGACACTAACCAAGAGCTTCTATCTGCGTGTGAAGCCGAAGACCTAATGCAATCGCTCTGAGTCAGCGCGTCCCCCTACTTTATATAAGTGTTTCGAGTGTGAAAACGATTTATTTCTATAATAATGTTTGCCATTCCCGTATCTGTATCTGTATCTGCCACCGTATCTGTATCTGTATCTGTGAATGTGCATGTGTAACTGTATCTGTATCTGTATCTGTATCTATCGATCGCCGTGTGTTTTGCCCCACTTATCTGGAATTGCCCCAAAGCCGCTGAGGCGCGATAACAAGCCCACTGCGCTCGCTCCCTCGGCCATACGCGTACCCTGTGAGAAATTGTCAAATTAAAAACTAAGTATATTGTACTCAAATAAGGTTGAAGCAGTCAAAACAAATGGAAGTGTTAATGTACTATAATAAGGTTAGAGCAGTTTAAAAAAATAAAAAAATAAATAAAAAAATTAAAAAAAAAATAAAAAATATATAAAAAATATATAAAAAAAAATTCAAACTAGTTTTTATTATAGGAACCCCTTTTAAGCTATGCACTCTTCTTTTTACAGGTTGCGCACACTACATTTTTAACAAATTATGAACAGCTATCCCTCTTAAGCGGACACAAAACTCTTAGAAATTGACACACTAAAACATAATAAATTTTATTTGAAATATAAAAATTTTAGATTAGATTTCAGTTCAGGCAACAAAGCTTAAAATATTTCAGCGTATAAAAACACACCTTCACATAACTAAACCCTGACAAAAGGTATCCCATTAGACAAACAAAAATAGTGCAATGCTTGTTGTCCGGTTAAGAGAGTTTTCACTAAATGCTAGTAAAAGAGTTAAGAAATATCGGACGAAAACAATAGTTAAAATATGTCGGTATATACAAAACACCTTCACATACTCTACTTAAAACAAACCCTAACAAAAGGTGCCTCGTTAGGCAAACAAAAATTATGCGATGCTTGTTGTCCGCTTAAGAGGGTATCGCCTAATTCTATTGTAGCAAAAGAGTTACTGCAATTGCTTAAGTTGGAAGAAAATAAAAAAGTCTTGGACGAAAAAACTTTACGTAAAAAATGAACACCTTTACATACTATACTTGAAACAAACCCTAACAAAAAGTTTACCATTATCCGCTTATGAGAGTTTTCGCTGCACTCAAGTGTAAATTTAGGAAATGACTGCAGATTTTTGTGCAGTGTAGCTACTGAACTAACTAACATTAGATTTTGGGAACGATAGGCAGACCCCCAACGGGACCATAGTACTAGCTGCAGTAGCTGCCCCTTGCTGCAGGTTGTCAGTTGCCGCGAACATGCCACGCTTGCCGCACCTGGGAGCACTTTGCCTGCTGCTGCTGCTGCGTCTCTGGCAGCTACTGTCGCTGGCACCGCTTAGCATCAGCATGAAGAGGCGACGTGGTGTTGCCCGCTGCCGGTGCCTGTGGACGTTTAACGCTGTGCTGCGTTGGTCGACGCTGCTGGCGCTGGCGCCGCTGCTGCTGCGCCAGAGCGTCGCACTGTACGACGCGACCAATGTGAAGCCCTCGCAGCTCTTCCGGCACATCGCGCTGGCCACCATGGCCGGAGATCTGGCCATCTCGCTGTCGCTGCTGGGCGCGCACATCTGGCAGCGCCGCCGGCTGGCCGCGGTGCTCAGCGGCCTGGCGGACATGCAGCGTCGCACGCGCCTGAGCTGGTGGGCCACGCTGCTGCTGTGGGGCAAGCTGCTGCTCTCGCTGTACGAGCTGCTGTGCAACGTGCCCTTCCTGTGGCAGAACGCCGCACGGCTGCCCTGGCCGCAGCTGGCCGCCTACGGACTGCAGCTGTACGTGCAGCATGTGAGCAGTGTGTTCGGCAACGGCATCTTTGCCGGCCTGCTGCTGATCCTGGCCAGCATCGAGCAGCTGGAGTGCCAGTGGCAACAGCTCCCGCAACACGACAAGTGGCAGCTGCTGCGCCGCGAGCGGCAACTGCTGCGCGTGTGCGAGCACTTCATCGGCGCCTTTCAGCTGGGCATCTTTCTGCTGGTCATCGGGAACTTCATCAACATACTGGCGAATATGTACGCATACATGTCCTACTTCGTGGAGCAGCACGGCGTTCCGCTGACCATCTCCAACTACTGCCTGATGGTCGCCGTGCAGCTGTACCTCGTCATACTGGCCACGCAGCTGTGCCAGCAGCGTCACATGCAGCTGCGCAGTCGCTGCCTGCAGCTCTGCTATGTGCCGCTCGAGCTCAGCGTGGAGCAGGTGAGGCAGGGTACAAAGGGGTACAGAGGGATCTCTTTGCTCTAACTGAGCGTGTGCTTTCCCCTGCAGGCTTCGCTGCCCACGCCGCTGCTGCTGTGGCCCTTGGACTGCCTGCAATTCTCCATCCTGGGGCTCTTCAGGCTGGGCCACGCCTTCTGGCTGTTCCTCGTCTCGTACGCCGTTAACTTCATTGTCATCATACTGCAGTTCACCGTAGAGCACATGAAGCGCTGAGCGTTTGGAAGCTCTGCTGGTTGCTGTTCTTGCTTAGCCTGGACGCACTACAACTGGCACTTGCTGCGCCTCAAACTTGCGCTTAGCGCAGACACGCACCACCTGCTGGCGCCCTCTGGCGCTCGCTGTTGCAGCACTTCAGCACATTTGAATTGTAACTTGATCTTTTTCGGGTTTTGGGTGAAAAGTTTGGCAAAACGCACAAACTGGATAGGAAAGTAGCCCAAAAATGATGCAAAAAAAAATACAGCGAAAATAGCAGAGGCAGAGAGAGAGAGAGATAAGCGAAAACCCAAAACAAGTTTCAAGCCGGTTACGCATAGAAATTAATCGTTTGTTTTGATAAAGCGCATACAGCAGTTTGATCAGCTTGACTTGGGCCTATCTCAATCTCCGTCATCGAGTTAATCGCATTATCGGTCAGGACGTCAGACACGATACACTTTCAACGATCCAGATATTTTTTTTGATGAAGTTACGCCGACTGCGGATTCCCTGACTTCCAGCAATTTCACAGACTGGCGCCGCTACAAGGCAGCAAACCATGCCAGCTTCGATGGCGCTTGCATTATTTATGAGTGCGAAATGCGAGGTGAGGCAATAGATAGATAATTGCTCGTAACTTTTTTGGTAATCCCGGCCATATTGCAGCGCACTCAAACGATTTGCATACTCGATATAGTTCAGGCCGGGACGAGTTTGTTTGTGTTTCTTCCTGCTTTCACTTCGGCAACTGCTCATGCAACCCTCGAAAACAGGCTGGACGACATGCTGCTGTGTCTGTTAGTCGAGCCTGTTAAAAGTCATTGCAGCTCTACTCCAATTTATCTCCCACTCTCGAGGCAACTAAGCTGCTCCGAATGCTCTTGATTTTCCAGTTTCTCTAAAGTCTTTATGCAACCCTCGTTATACTTGGGAGTGCAGTCTCAACTCTTTATATTCTTCTCATTCTGCTGTGTAACACTCCTCCGCTTGCCGCATCTGAACATCATTTATTGCCTTCGCATATTATTATTATTGTAATATTTGAAGTATTTTAATTTATATTCAATTATAAAATAAAAGTTGCAAAAATTTAATTAAAAATCGTACTAAATGTATTTTCAATTTATTTATTTTATTTTATTTACTAACAAAATAATGTAAAAACTTTAATTTAAATAAAAATTTAACTCTCGTTAATGTGTACAATAATTTTTTTGTTTTTAAATAAAATGAAGAAGTAAGAAATATATGAATATCATACGGAATTTATTCTTTGTTCTTTTAACTTATAAATTAAAATTAAATAAAACCCTTATGAATGTACACAATCATTTTTTGGAGCTATTTCTATTGTTTTAAAACTTCAGAAAAATAAATTAAAATTATACGGAATTGATTATTGTTTATTTTAAATTACAAATTAAAATTAAACTCACGTGAATGTACACAATAATTTTGTAGAGCTATTTCTGTTGTTTTAAAACTGCTCATGAAACACTCATAAAAATTTTTAGGCGCTATTACTATTGCTATAAAACTTCTGATGCAACCCTCATGTTGTTGCATGTTGTTGTGGGCAAGTAATTACCTTTTACAATCTTTCGATGAAGGTGTAATTACTTTCTGCTACAAACACTTCCCTTACTCTACGCAACTCCCTCGACGCTACTCAGCTGAACTACACTGACTGCCCTCGCTTATTGATATTAACATATTTCGAGCACTTGCTGCTCACCGCGAGTGCAGGCGTCTCCGCACGCGCCAATTTTCCGAGCCACTGGGCGGACGACGACCAGTCCCCGCTGCAGCTCATCGCCGCTGACTGCCATCGCCACCGCCGTCGCCGCCGGCTCCAGTTCCAGTTACAGCAGCAGCTACAGCCCCGATTCCCACTCCATCTCCGGCTCCAGTCAGGTGTTATGTAAAGGCTATTAACCACAAATGCAGTTGCTGCCGCCGTCGAGATCGCTTTGCCGCCTTCCTTTTGTTGGCCCGTTCGCATTCTTCGAGCGCATCTTCCGCCTATGCTGCTTCCTCCTGCTCTTCTACTTCTTCGACGGCTTCGACTTCTATGGTTATGGCCAGCACCGTTAAGCCGTCTTTTGCATTGACTTTGACTCTGGCTCCAACTCCAACTCCGACTCCGACTGCGACTGCGACTTCATGTTAACCAAGTCCATTCAGCTGATCGGCCCCTAGGGCTGCCCAGTCGATGTTGGGGCTTAACGCATTATAGCTTGCTGCTCGGCAAGATTTGTTGTCTTTTGTGTTATGCACAATTCGCCTTCCCCCTTCTCCTACTTGTTGCCTGCTAACCAACTGGCCGAATGCCTTGCCAATGCTTGTGAGGCGTGTTAATAGCCAGCTCTCAACTGGCTCTGGCTCTGGCTCCACTTTTCACTGCGGCAAATCAACTCATCAAGCGCACCTTGCGCTTGCCATACCCTGTGATGTAAGCTAAGCCGAAAGGGCTGTGACGTGTTATTAGAAAATTAGAATTTTGTTAAAAGATAATTGCATGTTTTATAAAATAATTTGAAATTTATTTACGGCGTATTATATAAAACAAAAATAAGGCTGAAAGAGAAGAGAACTAAAATTAAAACAACTGAGTTTTTTGAAAATTAAATTGAATTGAATTAAACTAAATTGAGAGACTGAATTCAAGAATAAAATTTGAGAATATAAATTGCCGAGCACAATGAAATTTCGAAAGTATTTACTGGGTAGGGTAACAAGTTAAAGAAATGAAGCTGAAAAATTAAAATAAAATATGATTTTTCTATATAAAATTTATCAAACTTATTAAAATAATAAGTTTTAAAAAAATAAACACTTTTTTTATTATTATTATTTTTTTTTATACTTATTTTATAATCTAAGAACAGCTATAAAGGACTAAGATAACTTTTGAATACATGGAAATTTTTTGGTCGATTTTTTAGTCCAGGTAAATGCATTAAATTGTCAAGCAAAGCAATCCTTTCTTTACTATATTTACAGGGTATGCTGTAATAAAAAATATCCTTGGATATATTCTTGGAAGTTGAATGTTTTTTAAACAAAAAATTTAACCTGCACAGTTTACGTTATATACAGGGTATCTGCTGGTTGAGCTCGGCTTAGTCAGCGCAGCGCAACTGCTGCTGCTGCGTGTTTATAAGTTTATGGTAATAAGTTCGCTGGTTTATTGTTTTATTGCCACAAAGCAGCGCAGTCTGGCGCTCTGTTGTGTTGTGTTGTGTTGGGCCTGCCTTCCTTCTTCATTTCTTTTCCATTTCTTTGCGCTTTATATCCACTCGCAGCCATTTCGATCTTTTCTTTTATTTTCTCTTCATTTTTGAATGCATTTGACGAACCCAAACAAAGCGCCAAACGGTTTTCGGCGACATCTACGGGTCTCTAATCAGCTGTTGTTGTTCGCAGAGGAGCACAAACACTGTTGACCCAGACTGAGTTGTCGGCCAGTCTGCTCTCCCTGCTGTTGTTGTTGTTGCTGTTGCTGCTGCATTTTCATTTTCCTGCCACTTGTTGCACTTGTCGTTTGCCACTGTTGCTGTTGTTGCAAGCGCTTGAAACTAGTCTCATCATTTGCTCGCATAGACAGAGCTGCGAGCTCTTGCTCTGGCTCCGACTTCGACTCCGGCTCGACTCTGGCTCGGCTTTCAGTTGGTCGCGAGGTGTTTGCGTTGTCGGTCGTGTTGTCTTTCGTTGTTCGCGATGTGAGTGCACGCATGCACACAAACACATACACACAAATAACACACATACATACGTGACATACACACCGAGGATATAGCATGATCGCAATGCAGCAGGATACAA
Source organism: Zaprionus bogoriensis (assembly GCA_035046045.1). Taxonomy (NCBI): domain Eukaryota; kingdom Metazoa; phylum Arthropoda; class Insecta; order Diptera; family Drosophilidae; genus Zaprionus; species Zaprionus bogoriensis. Next base: position 1,106,155 of record JAWNOI010000010.1, read on the forward strand.
CGTGGCGTATGCTTAATGCCTGCAACATTCTGCTGCTGATTTCCGCGTGTTGCATGGCGGTGCAGGCGCAAGGCAAGTGCTTACAGTGGTGACATGTGCGTATGCGGCTACGTGTGTGTGTTAGCTAGAGAGCTGAACCAACTCGCAGAGATTTGTCAATGCAAGTTGACGTCTTTTGTCTGTCTGCATTCGCCAACAAGTTTATCTCGTTGTGGCAATTGGTGAACCGTTAAATAACCCCGATTTCAAACAAAACGCTTTATCGATTTACATACCCCTGTGCATGTGAGTGACTCTATGAGTGTGTGTGTGTGTGTGTGTGTGCGTGAAAGGGGACGATTGCTGTTGCAATTTATTTTGTCGTTCATCTCCATCGCCCCCAAGTTTGGCGAATTCCTGCCCGGCTCCCAACTGGTTGACCCATTTCGGGAACAGCTCCTGCCCCTACATGGGAAACAAGTCGTCGCGTCGACAAGTGGTCAGACTTCTGGAACTGGAATTACCTGAGTGGCAGTACCTGCAGAAAGAGCCGCAATGTTCTAATTAAAACTTCATTTGTGTCTCTTACTCGGAATTTATATAAAACGCTGACCCCAACTGACACTCCCCCTTGCCTGAAAGTAATTAAGTTGCTGTTCTCATATCTTTGTCGGGTGCGCCGCCCGAGAGTGTTTAGCTCGAATGTGAATTGCGCTTCAATTATGAATCTATTTTATGGGAGCATTCGCACTTCGGATGTGTGGAAAACTGGGTGGAATCACAGCATTAACTGCGCCAGTTTATCGCTTTGAGAACTCAGATCATTGACATTATCCAGTTGCATAATTAACCGAGCAACGCTCCATGGTCTGACAACGAAATTGGAATAAGAATCTGAAGTAGAGTGAAGTAGTGGTTTTGCAGAAGAGCTTTTGCTTTCTGAAAATCTCAACTTTTTTTTTTTAAGTATTGCAAAATTTATAGTGGAGATATATCTCTATTGAATTTTTATACTTAGAGTTAGAACTTTGAAATTACGCTATCAAAAGTCGCGCAATATAAATAAAATATGTAAATTATGAAAATTTAAATAGGAATCCAGCTAGATTTTTGAAACATTTTCTGTGTTTGCTAGGGATATTTAATGGATATATCCTTAACAATATTAAAAGATGTATCCGATTACCACAATTAATACTTGAAGGGTGTTAAAAGAATATATTCCACTTTTAATAGCATGGAAAGGAAACTCATTAGTTTTATTTCAAATTTTTTATTGGAAATATATAATATTTCCATCAACATATATCTTTTTAAATATTCAATATATTGGCCGTAATTTTAAAAATAAATGTTTTTATAGCAATGAAAATAATATGAGTTTTATAATATTTTTTAACAAATAATTTAGAGTGTTAACTATTCAGTTTTGAGCTCCGGAATAAATTGTTTATGTATACAGAATTCTACGAGGTCTGTCCGAAAAGTATCCCACCTGCAATTAATTCTCGGCGCCAGCGTTAGTATTAAAATTTTTCAAGTTGTAGATTTTGGTATACCAAGATTTAAAATCAGGTCGGTACATAATTTGTGGGAATGTTTAAATGTTGATATTTAAACGTCCCCATAGCAAGGATACAAATCAATTTTAGCGCAAAAGAAAAACGCAGGCAGTCGAACAAAAACTAATAGGTTTTCTTCTATAGAAATCTAAAAAAATCTACTACCAGGCTGTCAGTATGTGACTCCAACTGACCCTCACGTTGCCATTTTAGACTTGGGTGATTCTCGAACTGCTTGGCCAACGTGTAATCCGCGCTTCCGGCTGTCGACGCTTGTGGCACAGTTGCGATTCATTTCCATATTATTATTATCATTTGTCTGCAGCAGCAGCAGCAGCAGAAGCTGAAGCAGAAGCAGCAGCAGCGTTCACACAGCTGCGAGTTAGAAACTGCAAGTAAATAGAAACTGCAACCAAATTTGCAACAACAACGACAGCAGCAGCAGCAACTGTAACTAAACTTAAAAAAAAATGAAATAAGACTAACAATAAACACGTTAAGCCCAAGAAAACACTGCGAAGATTTCACTCTAACAACAATAACAAGACAACGACAACGACAACAAGTAGACAACAGCAACAACAACAGAAAGACAACTGAAATGATAGTTTCTCGAAGGCGTACTAGATGTTCCCAAAAAAAAAAAAAAAAAAAAAAAAAAAAACACTGTCAGAAAGTCAGTCAAGTCGGCGCTGAGAAGAGACTTGCGTCTGCGGTTTGCCGCTGCGCCAGCTTGTCACTTGGAACACATTTGGTCGGCGGGCGCTTGCAACGACGTTGCAACTCCGCAATGTTGCACAGAAAAATGGCTAATTATGTCATGAGGGTGGGAACCGAGCCGAACCGCAAGCCTCGCCGGAGAGACAGCTGAATGCTGAATGCATGTGCAAAAGTGTTGCAACTGCTCATGAAAATCTCCTTCTTCATCTCCAACTCCATCTTCAGCTCCAACTCCATCTCAATCTCAATCTGAGCTGAGCTGAGCTTGGCCTGGTGGGCGTCTCCGCGCCCAGCCACGCGACAAACGTAGAAAGTTTCGGCGAGTCGAGAGTCGAGTTCCTCGAGACAATCGCCTCGCCTCACCTCGCTTCGCACGTCGCCTCCGATGGAGATTTTCAATTGTTGTTTCTCCGTTTTCGGTTCTCAGCGCGCAATTAGCATGCCCCAAGAAGAAAACGAGAGAAGAAAAGCGCAGTGTAAATAATTTGTCAACGTTTTTCATATTTCTCGGTGGGCGTCTCTACAGCCCAGCTCTAATCTATCGCATTTACAATGAAGAATTATGAATTATGTGCCGCGAGAAGTTTTTGTTTCAAACGAAATCGAATCTCTCAAAAGAAATAGAAGAAGAGCTTGGTGTGAATAATTTGTCAACGTCCAGAGTAGAATTATCTGCTGCGAGAAGTACCAGACAGAGTTTTCGTTTGAAATTAAGTCCGCTGAAATATGCGCTTTGTGACCCCAGATAATCATTTAGTCTAACTGCTCCACTTTAGCGACCTCTGGCAACTGCGCCTTTCACTCGCTAGATGGCGTCGCCTCAGAAAGCGAAGGTGTGCGCTTCATCAGACTGCGTGAGGACACTCAGGTGGGCAAGGAAATACTGCGCGTACAGGCCTATCCGCGTTCCAGTGTCGCCCTCAAAGGCACCGACGCTAGCGGAGATCACAAGTATTTCAACCTAACGGAATACAACACCACCACCTTGGTGGTTAGCCTGGCGCGATCACTGGAGCGACTGGTGGATCGAGATGTGCCCAGGAACCTGCTCAAGTTTCGCATACTGTGCGCCGGCAAGCACGACAAGATCGAGGAGGTGTGTAGCCATATTGATCTTCTTGATCAGTAGATCAACAGTTGGTAACTTTCCATTAACTAACAACAGGGTAGCTACCTCTCGATCACGGTCTACATCGAGGACGTCAACGACAATGCGCCAGAGTTTCTCAACGTGCCCTACATCGTCGATGTGGACGAGAATACCTCGGTGGATAGCATTATCTTCGAGGGTGTTCAGGCTTTCGATCGCGATAAGCCGAACACACCCAACTCGGAGGTGCACTTCAGCATGTCTACCGTACCAGAGCAGCTCTCAGCCGACGGCAGGCCGTACTTTGTGCTCAAGAGTCCCCACCGACCGCTACTGATCCTCAAGCGGGAACTGGATTTCGACAACGGCATTCGCCAGTTTAAATTGCCCATTTTTGTCTGGGATCGTGGCACGCCCGCGAATCAGGCCAACACAACGATCACCATCAATGTGCGGGATGTAGACGATCTTCCGCCAAAGTTCACGGAAGGCGTTTATCGCACCAAGATCAACGAATTCTACCCGATGACAGGTGTACCCATACGTGTTCCACTCTTCTTTGCACCGCCCATCATGGCCTTCGATCAGGACTCCCTGAACGCGACTCTAGTTTATGACATAATCTCTGGCAATGAACGCCAACTGTTTCGGGTGAATGCCCACAATGGCGTCATGTATCTGCAGAAGGAGATCGATCTGGAGGAGGAGAGTCTACCGGGCAATACGTTTGTAGTTCAGCTGGAGGCTAGACAGAAAGATAATCCCCTGAAGAAGGCACTGGCACGGTGAGTTCCCCTTTCTCCACAGGTTGCCCCTTTTTTCAAACCAACTTCTTTCTCAGCATCGAAGTGGAAGTTCTTGACCTCAACGATAATATGCCGGAGTTTGAGGCCGATTTCTATAATATTTCCATAGTAGAGAATCTGCCGACGGGTTTCAGTGTCCTCCAGGTGAATGCCATCGATCGAGATCAGGGCGAGAACTCGGAGTTTCTTTATAACCTGGTGGAGAACCAAACAGTTGCAGGTGCCTTCCGCATCGATTCTCGCACTGGTTGGATTACGGTGCGTGATGATCGACTGCTTGATCGCGAGCAGAGAAGGTCTATTCAGCTCAGGGTAGAGGCAATTGAGAGAAATCCCTCCTACTTGGACGATAAGCATCTGAAGAAGCCGGGACCTAGCATGGTGGAAGTGGAGATCACATTGCTTGACAGCAACGACAACAATCCCAAGTTTGATCACGGCAATCTGTACGAGTTTAAAGTGCCTATTACTGCAGCTGTGGGCTCCAAGATTGGAAGAGTGGCAGCCCACGATCCTGATGAAGGTCCCAACGGTCAACTGCTCTACGAGCTGCAGCGTCCCAAGGGAAGTGGATATATACCCTTTCGCTTGGATAGCAAAAACGGCACCATCTACGTGGCGGGACCGCTGCGACGCGGCCGCATCGCAGTCTTTGTTGAGGCCAGCGATCAGCCGACAAATCCCTCCGAGCGTCGCTTCTCACTGGCAGTCATTACCATAGAAGTATATGCGACCATCGACGATCAGGCCATTGATTTTGTGGGCGCACCTTACGAGTTCTGGGTGGGCGCCAATACACCGCTGGGAACGTCAGTAGGTCAGGTGCGCACTACTCTGATATACGACGGCGAGGAGGAGATCATGTACGATCTACTCCACACATACTCAGAAGGCGTGCCCTTTGCCATCGAGGAGCGCTCGGGCATCATCACAGTCATACGGGAACTATCCGAGTTCAAGCGAGAGACCTACAATTTTGAAGCTGTTGCCAACTATGTGAGTCAGAGAGTAGGAAATACTCAAGCAGTTTAAGCTGATTTGCTTTTGTTCTCAGCTCTTTGCCAACTCCTCGCAGCCGCTGGTCATTTCACGCAGCTCTCCACCACTGACTACAGCTGCCTCGCCGGAACTGAGCGATGAGGGTGTGCTCATAACGAACCTCACCATACACATAGTCAACAAGCCGGAGCCCGAGAAGGTACCCCTGCGACCTGTCATAGAGTAAGTATTAAAAGTTGACTTTTGATTCGGTTAGGGTCATTCCAAACAAAGCTTATCTTGTCCCAAGTTCTATCCTATCTATGCTCTATCCTAATAAATAATGATCGATATTTTCCTTGCAGGGAAATCAACATGAACGTCATCAACTTCCACGTGGAGGAGAATGTCGTGGGTGGCATTATTGGGCAGTTGCTCTACAAGAATGCTTTGAACGTGGCCAACAACGAACTGGGCAGCTTCCGGCAGCTGACCTCGCTGGCAGGCAATAGCAACTCTAGTCATGGTAATCTGACCATGGGCAGTCGCTTCCGAAGTCGTAATCGCAGTCGCAACTCGAAGTCGAAGCGAAGATTGCCCCGACGTCTGGCAGGTGATGCGAACCTGAAGTTACGCTACATCATAGCCAATCAGCAGGAGGTGATTAACCGGATAACCATTACGGAAGACGGAACACTGATCACGCTCATTGGACTAGATCGGGAGCAGCAGGCGAACTACGAGCTGACAGTGATTGTGGAGTACAGCACGGGTCATGTGAGCGGAGCAGGAATCTACCAGGTGAACATCAAGGTGGACGACGTGAACGACAATGCACCGCGGTTCAATGCGCTCACCTATGTGGGACTGATCAACGAGAACTGCGCCTTGGGCACAGAGCTGTCGATGAACCAAGCCATACAGATCAACGATGCGGACGAGGGCATCAATGCGGAGTTTCGTGTCCAACTACAGGGCGACTACAGCGATCAGTTCAGCATTGAGTTCGTGAACTCCAGCCTTGGCGGGAACGGAAGTCAGCACAAGCTGTCGCCCAGCACGGGAGCATTCAACATCTTCAACCTGACGGATCAGTGGAACGATGAGTTCAAGTACCAAGAGCTGCACACTTCCTTCATGCAGTCCAACTTCAAGCTGAGCACAGGCCCCTACTTCCGCATTAGCTACACGGGCAAGCGGGGCCTCGACCGGGAGAAGCAGCAGCTCTACAACATGAAGATTGTCGCCGCGGACAGTGGAGGCCTGACAGGCTATGCCCATCTCACCATTCTCGTTGCCGATGTCAATGACAATGGACCCATGTTCGAGCGCATTTCGGTTTTCAAGGACTCGCGACTGGAGATCCGAGAGTACAACACGGACATGGAGATCTACTTCGTGGAGAGCTCCAACGGTATGACCATGCCGCCGCCGGGTGCTATGGCGCCTCCTGCCTATCACATTCCTGGCTCTCCACGACTTCACACAGACAGGGAGAAGGGAAGCAGCGCAGCAAGTCGCGCCAAGTCCCGTCGACGCTTCGCACGCGGCCTAATGGTGAAGTGTCCGCTGTTCGCCATCTATGAGGACACGCCCGTGGGTGCCAAGCTACTGCAGTTGAGCGCCAGTGACGAGGATTTCGGCAAAAACGCACTGCTGCACTACGAGCTGCAGGGCGAGCAAGTGGAACGCACACCCGGCATGCCCATGATCAAACTGCACACAGTCCGTCATTTTGCCATAGACAAATTGAGCGGAGAAGTGACCGTCAACTATCCGCTGGCTGCAAACATTGAGATTTGGTTAAATCTGAGCGTGACAGACATCGATGGACTAAAGGACACAACCTGCTTGCGCTTCACGGTGATCGACGTCAACAATCACGTGCCCGCCTTTAAGAAGTCCTGGTACAGTTTCGACACGGCCGAAGGCGACTACAAGGACAGTGTGCTGGGCCAAGTCTTGGCTATCGACATGGACTACGGTGAGAATGCGAACATCACCTACACGCTGAGTGACCAGGAGCTGCCCTTCACGGTAAAACCCGCCTCGGGCGTGCTGAAGATCAACGGACAACTCGATCGCGAGCTGCGTGCCAAGTACAACTTCCAGGTTATCGCCAGCGACAATGCCGAGCCGCTGGTGCGACTCTCGAGCAGCGTCGATGTCGAAGTGAATGTGCTGGATGTGAACGACAATCGTCCCGAGTTTATTGGCTACGACGATCAGACGAAGGCTGTCAAGTACATAGCCGATGTGGCCGATCGCACGCTCATGCTGCCCGTGTACAAGGCCTACCTCGATCGCAGCACCTTGCCAGGCATGTTTGTCAAGCAGGTGAATGCCATCGACAAGGATTACGTGGGCAATGGCAACGGCCTCGTGCTGTACTCCATACAGCACCAGGAGATGCACACTCCTGTCTTCCAGATCGACTCTCGCGACGGCACCATAAGCACCATCTCGAACATAAGGGGTTACAACGACTACGAGCACCTGAACGTCACAGTCATAGCCTCGGATCTGGGTAGTCCGGCGCTTTCAGCAACGGCTGTGGTGCTCATTAATCTGCAGGGACAGGCCGTTACGGAACCCACGGCACCACCGAAGCCCGTGGAGCCACCCATGAATGTGACCATCTTCCAGCATCCCTACTACGATGTGCAGCTCAGCGAGAACAACGAGGCGCCCATTGAGGTGATGCGCCTGAATCTGACAGCAGGCCTCAATCCGGAGAACTATCGCTGGTCGCTGTGGCTGGAGGAGGGACTGGACGAGTCGGACGCACATCCTCCCTTCGAGTACGACGCGAAGAATATGCTTCTCTACGCGCTCAAGCCCTTCGACCGGGAGCACATCTCGCGCTATCAGCTGCGTGTGCGTGCGGATCGCCTCAGCCGCGAGGCACGCAACTTCGCGCGAGTGAGTTACCCCGTGGTGGATGAGCGCATCGAGGGCCTTTCGCCGAGCGAATGCCGCATTCTGGTGCGTATCACAGACGAGAACGACAACTCACCCAAGTTCCAAGGCAACGGGCAACCGATTGTCGCCGTGCTGCCGCGTAGTGCCAGCTTCGGCTACCCTGTGACCCGAGTGATTGCCTTCGATGCTGACGAGGGACTTAATGCTGAGATTCGCTATCGCCTGCTCAACGAACCGACGCGTCTCTTTGGTATCGATGATGCTACCGGCAACATTCGCCTGCTCGGCGATCTGCCGCTGGACGAGCGCATCTACGGATTCGATGTGAAGGCCACGGACCGCATGGGCGCCGACGACGGACGCAGTGGCATCGTTAACGTCTTCGTCTACATCATAGATGAAGCCAAGCAGGTGCGCCTCGTGGTAGCTGGGAAGCCCGTTGATGTAGAGCGTCGCATTGACAGCCTGATGGAAGCACTTAGTTCCGCTATCGCAAAGGATGTCAGAGTTCGTCTACTGGAGCCAAATTCATCGGGACTCGAAGCGGCGTAAGTGTATTTCTCATTTGAACTGTTTTGATACCCTGCCACAGATGGTTTGCTGAGTTGGTGTAAAGGGAAACTGTTAGCACATGAATAATAAAATTATTCTATTTTTTTTTCTTTTCTTAATCTATTCCGTATAGATTATCTAGGTATACCTAAAGCAGAAAGAAATTAGGCTTTTATTGCTTAGCTTGAACGGCAGGCTTTTATATTCTTTCTCAGTGGGTATAATAATTTCATGGAGATGTCGGTTAAAAAATTATTATTTATGCATTTTTTTCACCAGCAAAAAAGGATATAATAGACTTGTATAAAAGTGCAGTTAAGTCACAAGAATAATGCCATCATTCTTTTTGTATCGCATAAAAAATCTATGAGATTCCTAAAAACACTCCCCACAGTTTTCTAGGCTGTATTTCCTTATACATCTTTAGCTATGTTTTTAAGCCATTTCAATCTCTTGTCGACTTTTTGCTTATTGACATCTTATGCCCATAAATTTTCTTATCTTCTTTTTTATGCCACTCGGACAGCACCAATGCGTACATCTACGCCGTCGATCCGCACACGAATTCGATTCTGGAAATGGAGCAGCTCCAAGAGTAAGCAGCGAATTCCTGTTTTTTTCTGACCCACTTGGGCTAATAGCGTCGGGCCATCGTATCTCCCTTTCTCTTTCTAGATCCTTGGCTGGGCTGCAGCTGGACGCATTGCAGTTGCAGCAACAGCAGCTGCAGCAGCTCGACGGCTCGAAGACAATGCCGCGCATCATCGAACTGGCCGAGTTCGGGGAGTCACCTAGACCCAACCACGCCTCCGTCACGAGCTTTATGGGCGGCCTGGAGTATGTGACGCTCGTGCTGCTCGCACTGATCAGCCTGGGCGCAATACTGGCTGCCTGCTGCTACCTGTGCATGCGTCAGAAACGGTAAACCGAAAGACTGCGAAACTGGAGCGATGCTCACTGAACGCACTTGTATTAAGCAAACGCACACACACACACGCAAACACAACGCACGCACATCCATAGTTAGTCTAAGGCCGTCTAATAAATCGTTAAGTCACGATCAAACTTCTTGTTGTTGTTGTTGTTGCTGTTGCTATTGGTCTGGAGTCTTCGTCTTGGAGCAGGGAAAACTGGCTGCAGCTGCTCCTCACCTGTCACTTGAAATTCTAACTGTAAAACAAAATCAGAAGGCAACAAAAACAACAGCAACAACAACAACAACAAGAACATTAGCCAGATCTGTCGTCAATTAGCCGACGCTCCCGACTTCGTCTCCAGAATCGACGACGACAAATGTGGATTGTGAAATGCGTTTGTGAGTTGCGTGTGCACTGCAAGAAAAACTTGAGTATCATTTTTAATGCCTTGTAAGAGAGTTCTACGCCTATTTCCATTTTAGTATATTTTTTTGTGAGTGTAAATGCAAGTACACCGCAAAAAATAATACGAAATAATATAAAAATTCACTAAGCTACACTGCAAAGAAATTAGAAAAGAAATAATTTTAAAGTCGCCTTCCAATAGTATCCAATAATTTTTAAGTTCCTATCGGATTCCGATACCGCTTTTCTCTGAGTGCACAAACCTCAAATGTAAACGCATCGTTCGCTCTTATCTCCATTCCCCGCATGCAGTCAGCTCTGGTCGCAGCGCGACTTTGCCGCCTCGGAAGCAGGTCTCACCTATACGATCGCAGGCATCAACCAGTCTCGCGCGCAGCAGCGCCGCCAGCGACACCAGCGGCACACGCAGCGCTGCAGCAAGGGCAGCACCAACAGCAACGGCAACGGCCACAACAACAACAGCAGCAACAACAGCCAGAGGCCGACGAGCGCCTTCATGCCAGAGTCTGTCTGCTCCTCGGCGCAGACGCAGTCGACGGCGACGGCGACTGAGAAATTGGAGCAGCAGCTGCACCAGCATCACCAGCAGCAGGCGCTGGTCACACAGCAGCAGCACCATCAGTACCTGAACGAGTGAGTGGGCAGCGTCAGTTTGCTCTACAAACAAATAGCTACAGTATGTCTCTCTCTCTCTCTTTCCACCTCTCCCTCTCTCTGTCTGCGCGTGCAGCCAGCAGCGGGAATACATCGATGTGCCGCTACCAAAGTCCATAGCGAAGGCAGTGGCAACTGCAGCGCAGGCGACGGAGGCGCCCTTCGTGCTCAAGTACAACTCTTGTCAGCCGGTGAACAATCTGTAAGTCTATTGGGTTAGGACATATCTCATGTGGTAACTGGTAACTAATTCCTCCCCTCCCCTACTCTGCCCATTCCGCTCTGCGCTTGCAGCAACAATTATGAAACGTCGCTGTTCTCGCTGCACTCGACGGGGCAGGACTCGGGCGTGGAGTTCCTCAGCAGCCGTGAGCTGTACGAGACCTCGCCGGACTCCTTCCAGCATAGTAGTTCCTCCAAGCGTGTGAATAACCCGGAGCTGCTGTGTCCCAGGCATGCCAAGGCGCATCTGGAGCTGCGACAGCATCCCAATACGGACAGCAGGTAGGAATAATATTAAACCGTGCAAACTTATAGCAACCCTACTGCAACCCTTTGCACCCCACAGTGACACCTACGAGGACTCGCTGAAGACGGACGAGCCGCTGGTGGCGCACAATTGTCGCAGCGGCAACTGCGAGCATCGACACCATCACCATCATCAGCTGCAGCATCCGCACTACCAGAACACTAAGTTCGAGAAGCGCTCCAGCTGCGTACGGCACTCGTTCTCCGGCGTTAAGGACGACCTCATGCAGCACTCGCCGCAGATATCGCTGCGACCGCGCGGCCACGCGCTGCGTAACTCGATGAACGATCTGGAGCAGCGGCTACACAACCTGGAGCAGTCCTTTCGCCGCCCGCTCGAGTTCAGCAAGTCGAACTCCTTGTTTTAGTTTAGTTTAGTTTAGGCGTTAAGTCGACCCAACGTAGTGCAATAACCAAGGACCCACAACCAAGTGCAATAAATCACATTTTAATGCCCTCGCGGAGGGTGCTATTTTAAAGTCGAGCGTTTTTTTCAGTCCTCTGCGCTCGCCAAATGCAAACTGGTAAAGATCCTTGGGAGATCCATTAAAGATTCTTTGGTATTGCTACACTCAACCTGCACCTACTGCTCAAAGTACTTCTTGAACTCCAGGCAGCCCGCCCAGTTAATGTCCCAGCCGGGTGTCTCCTGCTTGGCCTGCTCGTACCATCGCTGCACGTGCGCGTAATCCTTGATGGAGAAGCCGGCCACATCATAGGTGGACAAGCTGGACAGCACGGCAATGTCGGCGAGGCTCTGGCTGCTGCCTGCAACATGACTGGTGTCCTTCAGAAAGGTGTTGAGCAGCTCGAAGGCGATTTCGATTTTCTTGTACTGCTCCTCGTTCGCAGGCTGCTGCTGAAAGATCTGCGGGTAGTAGTAGTCGGCGAGGCTTCTGTAGAAGGTGCCCATGTCGAAGTACAAGCGCTGATTGATGCGCGCCCGCTGCTGTGGGTCCTGCGGGTAGAGCGCGTCGCTCTTGGCGTACTTCTCCGTCAGGTACACCATAATAGCACGCGATTCCCACAGCGTGAAACCCTTATCCACCAGCGTGGGTATTGTGTGCTGTGGATTGATCTTCAGATACTCTGGCTTCAGTTGCTCGCCCGCTCGCGTGTTTATCGTAATCAGCTTGTCGAACTCGACACCAATGGCCTTGGCCGTCATAAGGACTGCACGGCAGGGCGCAGATCCGGGTCGGAAATACAGGTTCATGCTACAGTGCGAAGAAGTCATTGCTATTATCATCAAAAGTAAAAGAAGTATAATACTAGACCAAATATTTGCATAATAATTCAAACATTTCGGTTGACCTGACATAATGCCCATTATTTGTTTACGTTCAGATGTAAATATAATTTGCGTCAACTTTACGACTGTTTTGTTGGCCAGTGTAATCACACAATTGAACAATCAAAAGCAACCAAGCGTTCAGAGCTAATCACTCTCTTTTGAGGTGACATAATAAACGTCGAAACGACGTAATATCTTTTACCTTTGTTTGCGGGCGAGTTTCGACGGGGAATATTTCTAACAAAGAGTTTCGGACGACTGAAGAAACATCGACGCTTTCATACTCATTTATATAGCACACGCTGGCGAAATGCTCAGTTGACAATTGAAATGGGACACAAGCAAAGAGAGGGAACATCAAGTTTCAAGAGCCAATAATACGCCTTACTCAATACATATATACCATACACACATTTCTTTCTCTTAGAGAGAATCAAATTTCGCTCTTAGAAAAAGCCTATTTATTTGTGTTTATTTTGAAAACAAACAATCAAGTGAGAACACTCTTATTGCGCTATGGGGAATTCGAAATAAAAGCTGTTCCCTAGTATAACTTATCAGCTTGAAGTCCTCAACTGATAAGTGCATGCCCTGCAGCTTATCTTATCTAGAGCTTCTTTACCTATTCTGAGCACGTAAACACGCGACCCAACAAGCTTGATAAGATACAGGACCAGTGTCGTTGACTCTTCAGATAAAGTTGCGATAGAAGAGAAGAGACTGCATAGTAACTTGCTAGATTAGCTTTATTTCAATAGTTTGGTGATTCCCTCAGCTGAGCTGGGACAGATACAGTTTCTTGTAGTACAGGCAACCCTCCCAGTTCTCGTCCCAGCCGGGCACCTCCTTCTTGGTTTGTTCGTACCACTTGGCCACATTCGAGTACTTGCTGAAGTCATACTCGGAGATCTCGAAGGTGGACACGGTGGCCAGAAGCGCCAAGTCGGCCAAGCTCAGCTTGTCGCCGGCAGCGTACTTATGCCCCTCCAGCAATGTGTTGAAGGAGTTAAAAGCAGCATCGATCCTCTTCAAGTTCTCGGGATCGGCGGGCTTCTTGACATCCTCAAACAACTGAGGGTAGTAGTAGTAGATGTAACTCTGGTACAGCGTACCCAAGTCGAAGAACAGACGATGATTGATTACAGCTCGCTGCTTCAGATCCTTGGGGTAGAGCACACCATCCTTGTCGAACTTCTCCACCAGGTAGAGCAATATGGCACGCGACTCCCACAGGGCAAAGTCACCATCGACCAATGTGGGAATGGTGTGCTGGGGGTTTATCTTCACGAACTCTGGCTTCAGGTGGTCGCCGGCATCCAAATCGACCTGCTTCTTGTTCAGTTCCACACCGAGCACCTTGGCGGTCATCAGAATGGAGCGGCAGGGCGCCGAATAGAGCATATAGTAGAAGTCCAACATTTTGGTATACTGGAAAAGTTTAAAATGATTTGATTGATTAAACTTCGGGCAAAGTTTCAAAAATTGAAGAGTAGGAATAAGACTACTAGTTTAAGGTGTATGCAAGATATATAGTTTTAGTAAACTTATCAAAATAATCTGCCATATATATGCCACAATAACCCGAAACTAAAATGAAATATTTCCCGCGGCGTACCGAAGGTTCCATACCCTTCCAGGATCTATATTTGTATATATCCTATCATAAACATAACTTCAAAATTTATAGACAGACATGAGGCTAGATCGTTTTGCTTGATCATGTTGATCAATAGTATATATGGTACTTTATATGGTCGAAGATGTTCCCTTCTGTGCGTTGCAAACACCAGGCCAAAATGAAGAATATACCATAAAAATAAATAAAAGTTCTGCTTACTATGTGCTTGCTGTCGACTACACAACGTTCGTCTGTGACGACTGTGGAAATTGACCGTGGTTATATAGTGTGGGGAATGCAAAGAGGAAGCGAGACAGCAGAAGAAAGAGAACAAGAGTCAATCAGTACGTGGCATCCTAGTGTGGGAGCGCTCACCATATAGAATCACAAAGCTCTCAATTACACCCTTTCGTGTGTATATGAGTGTGTGCGTGCGCTCTTGTATTCAGCCACTAATTTATCACAGTAGTCGCTCGTGATAGCGAACAGTGACAGACAAGAAATTTCCAGTCGTGTACTTCCCTTTGCAACGAATTTCACAACTTAATTTACAATGGAAAGTTCCATCGACCAGAGCCTGTACACATTCTTTGAAATCTAATTTGCCGCACACAACCACACACACAAACACCTGCCATATGGTTATAAATAAATTGCAAACTATACGATTTTAGGTACAGTAAATATTTGCAAATTGGTGATGAAATAGAACTTCTAGAAGGAATTCCTAGTAAGTCTGAACTTTTGTGCATCCAACAATCGATCTTTATTTACTCAGCGGCACTGATACCCAGTCGCTAGTGCGCTAAAAGTATAATTATTAATTATGGTATAATACAATTTTTCCAACAAATTGTATTACAGTTAATATTAATAATTTACACACAACTAAAATTAATTAATAAGAATTTTAATATTATTAATAATTATTCGCATAGAACACAGAAGAGCAGTGAACATTCGATAAAGAATTAAAAATCACTCTTAAGCCTTTGCCAGATGCCAGATACCCAAAATGCATAAAATAAATACAAACTAGGGAGTATAAATAATTATGATTTTTTCGTCATTTTTAATATTTTAGAACAAAAGTTAAGAACTCAGAAAAAAAGTGTTCTTTCAAAACTTCAATATTATATAATCTCAAAATAACAAAAAAAGTATAATGATATATTTTTTTTAATCTCATAAATAATTTTACGTATGTCAAAACCCCAAATATTCCAGCTTTTCAGCTTTTACCAATATCCGAAAATAAAATATGACGTCCAAAAATTTGAATTCCGCATTCTGTCTCTAGTTAAGTTATTCTATATACCTTATTTTTTAATTTTTAGCGCGATATATAGTTGATATGTAATAAAATCCATCCATCCATTTATATGGTTAACAATTATACAAAATATGGCGCTTGTAACTTTGGAAGAAATCAGCTATTAAGTCCTATGCGATTGCACAGACAGTCAGACGTGGCCCAATCGCATTAATTCCAAACGACCTTGATAAAGTAAATATATAAATTCGTTGTATGGTCTGCCTGGTATTTGCATAAGGCATACATATATGTATAATGGTAATTGAGTAAAGCAAGTAAACGCAGAACTTGACCGTAGAATCCAAATCTACCAACAATCAATCATTTGCATAGACCTTAAAGAGTAGTTTGAACCAGACCGATCTCTCTTAAGTCGAAAAAAAGACTCTACGAATTGAACTCACGATTGCCAGCGCAGAGCACTCAACCGTAGAGCCCAGACCGAACCCAAGACACTCATAACATACAAAAGCAAAGTGTTTTTCTCTTAAACTGTACTCAGTGAAAATGAATACTCTTTTATTTAAAGTTGGATCGTTCGCATTTGATGCGAACTAGCACACAATGGTCGACGATATGGAAATATATCGCTTGGTAAACGAATGTACGAATAAATTATGAGTAAGGTAATACAGCCAGGGGTGGCGACTCGAATCGCTTATTCGAAGTACTTCTTGAACTCCAGGCAACCGGCCCAGTTCTCCTCCCAGCCGGGGGTGACCTTCTTGGCGTTCTCGTACCACTTGTTCACGTTCTCGTACTTGCTGATGTCGAAGCCGGCCACCTCGAAGGTGGACACGCTGGCGACGAGCGCGATGTCGGCGACGGTCAGCGAGTCACCGGCGGCGTACTGCTGTCCCTCGAGGAAGGTGTTGAGGAACTCGAACGCGGCCTCGATCTTCTTGAAGGCCTCGGGATCGGCGGGCGCCTTGGCGAACACCTGCGGGTAGTAGTAGTTCGCGAAGCTCTGGTACAGCGTGCCCAGATCGAAGTACAGTCTCTGGTTGATGACGGCGCGCTTCTTAGGGCACTTGGGGTAGAGCGAGTCGGTCTTGCCGTACTTCTCCACCAGGTAGACCAGAATGGCGCGCGACTCCCACAGCGCAAAGCCGTTGTCCACCAGCGTGGGAATGGTGTGCTGTGGATTGATCTTCAGGAACTCGGGCTTCAGATGCTCGCCAGCCTGCAGATTGAGCAGCTTCTTGTTCAGCTCAACGCCGACGGCCTTGGCGGTCATGATGACGGAGCGGCAGGGCGAGGAGCCGGGCAAGTAGTAGAAGTCAACCATTTTACTATACAGAGGGAAATACACAAATACAGAGAGAACAATGGACCATTAGGGCGGGCGGACACTGTGCGAAATTCACTGAAGGATGATGTCATGGCTGGCGCTGCTGCCTTTTGTCTCTACACAGTTGGGACAGCAAGTTCTTGCTTGAGAACACACACACACACACAGACACACACATGCACAAACACACACATGCCCAAACACACACATATGTATGTATGCATAGAATAATGACACTTACATTTAGTTTGGGGTTTTCTCGAAAGACGCGACGCACTGTACCAAGTATCAAGCAACACTGTGCCCGCTTGGGAGAGCGGCAAACCTTTTATAGCTGCGCGCCGCCATGTCAGTGCCATAAAAGTGACGCGCAAGCAAGCCGGTTACATACGCACACACACACACACACACTCGGCGCGCTGCTATAAAGAGCGACAGTGCGCAAGCGAGAGAGAAGCTGTGTGAGTCGCCGTCGTCGTAGTTGTAGTTGTAGCTGCCTATGCCTGTGTTTGCTCTTCGTGTTGTTGTTGCTTTTGCTGTTTGCTCTGCGCTTTGCTGTTGTTGTTGTTGTCGCGTGTTTGCCGTTGCTTTTTCGCGTGTTGGCTGTACTCGCGAATGTGCATGCAGCTTGCAACACACACACACACACACACACACACACGCACACTCACTCGGCAAACTTTCTAATAACTGCAGATCGCCCAAGCATTGTTTGCTGCTCTCTCTCGTGCTGGCTCTCCCGCCATCGCGCTCTCTCGCTCTCGCTCTCTCGCGTCTTTTTTGTTTGCTAATTTATTCACATTTGTTGCTTTGCCTGGCGTTTCGTGTGTGTTTGTTGCTGCATTAGTTTAGAATTCCACTCACACACACACACACATATGCATATATGTATGTATGCGTGTACAGCTAAGCATTTGTGTTTATTGCCATTGTGCGAATTCGTCGAATTCCCCGTTTGACTCAGGCTTCGCTTTGGGCTTTGAGTTCAAAAAAAAAACCGTTGGAATTTGTTTATCTCAAAAAACTTGCAATCTATTTATAAAATATATTTATTGCAATATTATGGATTATATATATATATATATATACTATATATATCCGGCAAGCACTGATTAAACTTATGCTGCATGCAGTACAGAAATAATGCTATTTTAAGAGCGCAGATTGCCGCGACCTTGGGGAGTCATTAAATTACCTAATCTCGGGGCCTTGACAGCGCCCTGAGCCAAGCTGGTTCTATTGTTACGCCCTTCAACGTGCGATCGATGGAAAGTAAAACCGACCGACACCAAAAAAGGCATGTAAATTATATCGTGTATGTACGCCCCACGCCCCATAATGGTAAACAGTATTGCATATCAGTGTTGGAAATCAACCTGAGTTATACGTATACTATATTAATCATCTGGTGGTTTCGTCAACTGATACAACTACTTTTATAGGGCAGGGCTTGTTCTCTGGAATTTTCTGAGTGTAATATATACAGTAATATGATACATATGTATTTATAAAATTTAAGATTTACGTTTAAAAATTCCTTTTTTTTGTGATTCGCCCAGTAGTGTTCTCAGATTAGGTATTATATAAATGTAGCATCATAATCTCAGTAAATTTTTAAGTAATTATTGTGAATTAAGACTTAAAGGAACTTGGTCTGAAGAACACAGATTTTAATTTAATTTAGAAAATCTGAAAAAAAGTAAAAAAGCGCAATCTGTCTAAATATTTGGAATTAAAAACACTTGCTCCCTAAAAAATCATGTTTTTTCAGTTATAACACAGCAAAATATAATTGGAAGAACAGAATTTAGCCTCAAAAATACTTTAATTTTAATTTAGAAAATCTGAAAAAAGAAAAAAAACGCAATCTGTCTAAATATTTGGAATTAAAAACACTTGCTCCCTAAAAAATCATGTTTTTTCAGTTATAACACAGCAAAATATAATTGGAAGAACAGAATTTAGCCTCAAAAATACTTTAATTTTAATTTAGAAAATCTGAAAAAAGAAAAAAAACGCAATCTGTCTAAATATTTGGAATTAAAAACACTTGCTCCATAAAAAATCATGTTTTTTCAGTTATAACACAGCAAAATATAATTGGAAGAACAGAATTTAGCCTCAAAAATACTTTAATTTTAATTTAGAAAATCTGAAAAAAGAAAAAAAACGCAATCTGTCTAAATATTTGGAATTAAAAACACTTGCTCCCTAAAAAATCATGTTTTTTCAGTTATAACACAGCAAAATATAATTGGAAGAACAGAATTTAGCCTCAAAAATACTTTAATTTTAATTTAGAAAATCTGAAAAAAGAAAAAAAACGCAATCTGTCTAAATATTTGGAATTAAAAACACTTGCTCCATAAAAAATCATGTTTTTTCAGTTATAACACAGCAAAATATAATTGGAAGAACAGAATTTAGCCTCAAAAATACTTGCGCCATAAATAACAATATTCTTTAGCCTAAAATATAATAACTAAATATTTTGGAAATATGTTCAAAAATCGAGCTTAAAAGCACTTGTGCCATAAGTTAAAATTTTTTTTTACTCGAGAAATATTAATATCACATAGAAAATAAAAATATGGGAAAGTAAACATTCATACACTTGCTCCATAAAGTACAATGCTTTCCAGTTAAGGGATCATGCAGCAAATATATAGCAAATTATATGACTAAATATTAGACCCTTAATAACCCTTAGACAACGTTATTGCCCAAGGTTATTCAAAGCTTCTACATTCATTCTAATGAACACCAAATGTTTCTGTATATAAAAATGAACCGAAAAATATTTAGAAATAAATTAGAACCTCCTGCCTTTCACTACAAATGACACGCCAAAACCTCGTTCAATTAAAATAAAAGCCAAATTGCTGTCCGGAAAAGCGTTCGGTCAATGTTAATATCTGGCAATTACTGCAGCCACATCGAAAACTAATGGCAACAGCGCTGTTGTGGCCAAATGCTGGTTAAAATCAATAGCTAAACACAGTTCCACCATTTGTAGGACACCCTAGCCGACTACGGCTTATCAGATTGCCGGTCAAATAAATAAAACAAATGCGAGTCAATGAATATTGAGTTTACTTGCGGGAGAAATGTGTTTGAAATCGCATGAGATATTGGAATTTATTTTAAGAAATATGTGCCTCAAGCATAGGACACGCTATTTCACAAAGTTCTAGAACATTCTGCGAAAGTCATGGCATTATGCGCGTTTTTATCAGTTTCACAACTCGAAAAACTAACTATCATCGTGACGGTGCAGAAAATGAAATTGTAAACAATTCGTACATGTCCGAGTTTTCTCAAAACACACCGGCCGGAGTGATTCAGCTTTCAGAGCGAGCAAGAGAGAGAGAGAGAGAGAAAGAAAGAGACAAGTTGAGCTGTCAAATTAACATAGCCAGAGCAATCGAAAGAGTGCGTAAGTTCGGAAACATGTAGAAACCCCCGTCAGAGAAGAGACCGGCACGTTACTCATCAAAGCGAACAGCATAAACACAGCAGAAAACCGCGAACATGTGTGTGTGGGGTATAACCCACAAAAGGCGTACGAAGAGCAAGGCAACATGAATGTAGAGAAAGGTCAAGGCGGCTCGGGGAAACCAGTTGGACGAGTGCGTCACAAGCTCCACAAGTTGCCGGCAAGCGAAGAGCAGCTCCTAAGAGATGCGGCACTCAAAAGAGCTGCGACTAGGACAGGCGCAGAGAGCAGCAGCTGCAAATAATTAAAAATAAGTGTATATATTTTTATGTGCGTATGTGTATGTATGCTACATTTATTTGCCCAGATGAGAGCAGTTTGTATAGTTTGCAAAATAGTCGCGCGACTTCAGGTGTTCTTTTTTGTTGTTTTTTTTTTTGTGTAGCTAGCACAATTGTTCGTATGTTTGTGCACACACACACGGCACATACACATACGTGCACACACACATTTGTTTGTTTGTACGTGCGCGATAAGAATTCGAGAAACATTGTTGCCGTTAAACAGAAAATTGCCCCATAGAAGTCTCAACTCGCGCCTGGCACTCGGCAATCGCTTAAATTACAGTAAATATTTGCTTTCATATATAGAGTGTATACCCACACACACACATGTTTGTGCGAAGACATACATACACAGGCTTGTTTTGCCGGCAGCTGGCAGCTGCCAACCGGCAAAAATATATACACATACAACAAAAAATATGGTACACCGTATACTCTCTAAAACGAACCGCCTTAGCTCGAGTGCTATCAAGATAACTTTTGAAACTGAGGATTTATGGCATACTCTACAGTATAAATAATTGGGCCAAAGTGTATTAAAAGCTCGTTTGAGATAAACACTCAGATAGATCACTAGCTGACATATATATAGCAAAATATTCAAGCCGATTCTACAGAATAAAAAACAAACGCTTTTTCACTTTGGTAAAAACTTGAATTTTATACAGAAGTTATAGCAATTTTAGTACATATGATTGATCGTATTTTATAAATTTCAATATTTTTCATTTATTATTAAAATTCTTTAAAATATATTTAATATTTTTATAGGTCATAAGAAAACTGTTCTAGCAAGCAATTCCTACGTTATAGGCAAGTTCTACTGTCCATACATGAATATATACAAAGGCAAGTTCTACTGTCCATACATTTACCTATATGTACATAAGCGGGAGAGTAATGATCAATTTATGGCAAGCTGTATACATAGAGTGGACTTCCTATAAAAGTGTTTTGTGCTCAGCAAGGGAACTCAGTTGACATTCGCCTACCACAAGAACTAGACGCGGTGGAAAATGGATCTATACTACCTGCCATTCGCTGGACCAAGCCGTGCCGTCCTCATGACGGTGGCCGCTGTGGGTGTCAAGCCCAACAAGATCGTGACAAACACCTATGCCAAGGAGCAGTTGACACCAGAGTTCCTGAAGATCAATCCCCAGCACACAATTCCCACTCTCGTGGACAATGGCTTCGCAGTCTGGGAGTCCCGTGTCATTATGACATATTTGGTTGAGAAGTATGGCAAGGACGACTCTCTCTATCCCCAGGACCCGCAGCAGCGTGCTGTGATCAACCAGCGCCTGTACTTCGACTTGGGTGTGCTGAACCAGTCCTTCGCCGAATACTACTATCCCCAGTTGCGCTCCGAAGCCGCCGATCCTGAGCTGGTGAAGAAGGTGGAAACCGCTTTCGGTTTCCTTAACACCTTCCTCGAGGGCAACAAGTACGTGGCCGGTGATAAGTACACTGTGGCCGATATCGCCATTCTGACCACCGTATCGTCGTTTGTCGCTGTGCGCTACGACATCAGCTCCTACCCCAACGTTGCCAAGTGGTACGAGAGCGTCCAGAAGGAGACCCCCGGCTGGGAGGAGAACTGGAAGCTTGCGCAGGAGCTGACAGAGCGCTTCGATGCCGCTCGCAAGCAGTAGAACTATACAAATTATTAAGCAACTTTTGTATTTTGCCACTATTAAGTATTTTAATAAAGTGAATAGAGATAGAGGAAACCTGAAAGCAACTTATCTGAAGAACCCTAAAGCTTCAACAAACAACGTCGATAGTAACACATATACCCGCTTGTTTGATAATTGCAATGTTTTTCTGTTACCATGGTCGCTGTTAAGTAGGGATCATATCAACCAAAAGAATTGTGAAATAGCTGCACTACCTTTGAAGGCATGCAAGAAATCACCACAACACTAATTACCATGTCTTCCTAAACAGAAAAATATTTCTGAAATAACTGCTACTTGGATGGTATTACATGCCCATAAAACCCCATTTTGTCCAATACCATGAATCCAACAGTTTGATAATCACCTAAAAAAAGAGATCATATCTCTAAAAAGAATTGTGAAATAATGTATACACTTTGGAGTGCACTCAAGTATAGTCTATAAAACTAATTTACGTTGAAAACCCCATAGCACTTATTTTTCTATTACCATTAAATTAAACAGCTGTCTACCCCCTTAGGAAATTCACTCCACGCCACTGCCCTTATCATATTTGACAGTTGAAAGAGCTTATAATGAATGAACGAAAGAAAGAGAATGTTTTCTTTTTTCTCTTTCTAATACGCATGGTAAATGTATAGCCGAAACTATTTCACATAAATAGGCAAGAGTAGAACCCGTGTGTGGCATTATCTAATATTCTACAGAGCTCTGTTATAAAAGGCCTGACGTTCTTCAAAGAGAAACAGTTGATCTTTGCAAACTGGAAGAGTTACACCTAAAAGAGAAAATGGATTTGTATTATGCACCCTACGCTACTGCTAGTCGCTCCGTCCTCATGACGCTTGGCAAATTAGGCCTCAAGGCTAACAGGATATTTATCAATACGGCCGAGAAGGAGCAACTGAAACCGGAGTTCCTGAAGCTCAACCCTCAGCACACGATTCCAACTCTCGTGGACGACGGTTTTGCCGTGTGGGAATCCCGCGCGATTATTACATATCTGGCTGAGAAGTACGGCAAGGACGACTCACTATACCCCAAGGACCCTCAGAAACGAGCTTTGGTTAATCAGCGATTGTACTATGATATTGGTACGCTGGGCGTAGCCTTTATCGAGTACTACCTTCCTCAGTTGCAAGGAGCAAAGCCAGATCCAGAGAAATTCAAGAAAATTGAATTTGCCTTCGAGTTGCTGAACACTTTTCTGGCAGGACAAAGCTATGTAGCGGGCGATAAGTTGACTATCGCCGACATTGCGATAGTGGCGACTGTCACCAGCTTTATTGCCTTGTATTTCGACCTAAACAAGTATCCAAATGTGGCCAGCTGGTACGAGAGGATCCAGCAGGAGATTCCCAACTGGGATGAAAACTTCACGGGAGCAATGGAGGTCAGAAAGCGCTTTGATGCAGTGGAAAAGAAATGAACTTTATCGTAAAATTAAAAACATAGTTTAGAAAATACATGATTAAAAAATTTAATATATACCATAAATGTACTTGAAAAAAAGCAAAACTTTTTTATGAAAATAAATATTGAATTAAATCTGATTAGGAAAAAGAATAGTGAATAGTGAAAAAGCCGCTTGAGTATGATAATAGACAGGCAGATGTAAATATGACAGACTTTAGGGTATGTCTTTGTTATTTGTATACTATGTAATATAAATAAGCTTTTTTTGTGTGGACAATTCTTTTTTGCTATGAATTTGAGTCTTTTGTCTAATCGTTTTGTAATAAAAATGCTGAAATGTTTTCGGTATTTTGAGATGCTGGGCGTAGCACACAGGGTTTAAGAATGATCTTCTCTTGCGTATGGTACGCAGAAGTCTTCATGCCAAATTTTATGACTATAACTCTCTTAGTAGCTCAGTTCTTCAGACGATCTTTGGCTATTAATACTTATCTATAATATACGAGGTGTGTTCAAAAAGTAAGGTGACTTTGTATTTTCAAGAAAAACTATTAATTTATTTATCAATATTTATGTTGTCCCCTTCAAAGTAATCCCCCTCAGATACAATACACTTATGCCAACGGTTTTTCCAATCCTCAAAGCACTTCCCATAAGCACTTTTCGGTATAGCCTTGAGCTCTTGCAGCGATGCAGTCTTTATCTCTTCAATCGTTGCAAATCTCCGTCCTTTCATAGGTCTCTTCAGTTTTGGGAACAAGAAAAAGTCACATGGGGCCAAATCCGGTGAATATGGTGGCTGAGGCATTATTGTGGTGTTGTTTTTGGCCAAAAAATCTCTTACAAGCAAAGATGAGTGAGCAGGGGCATTATCGTGATGCAAAAGCCATGAATTGTTTTTCCACAATTCTGGACGTTTCTTTCGTATTGCTTCTCGCAAACGGCGCATAACTTCCAGATAATACTGTTTATTGACCGTACGACCATATGGTAAGAACTCCTGATGCACCACGCCATGGTAATCGAAGAAAACAGTGATCAAAACTTTGACATTTGATCGAACTTGGCGTGCTTTTTTCGGTCTTGGCTCGCCTGGGCTCTTCCATTGGGACGATTGGGCTTTGGTTTCGATATCATAACCATATACCCATGATTCGTCACCAGTTATGACCCTTTTGAGTAAATCTGGGTCGTCGTTGACGTCATTCAACAGCTCTTGAGCGATGCTCATGCGACGGTTCTTTTGGTAAAAATTCAGCAAAAAATCGCCGAGCTCGCAAAATAACTTGTAACTTTACGCCTCTCACAACCAAACAAAAGAGGATGTTCCATTGAAACTTGGTACAGATGTTAGGGAAGAGTGTACCAATATAACAAAACAAAAAAATCGATAATCGAAAATATGTTGCCCGCGAAATTTGAAAAGTGACCTTACTTTTTGAACACACCTCGTACAATATATAAATATGAAAAGTCTTCCATGCCTTCTTTTAGCTGTTATATTAATTTGACCTATAAAACCATTTTCAATGTGGGCATGGTAATAAAAAGTTGTTATTTGTGTAATTATATAATTTTGATATAGTGCAGGGTATTTATTATTCCTTTATGTTATCTGGCAACGCTCATTACCTCTTTTATTTTTATTAATAAAACATTGGGCTTAAATCTGGACAAGTTATATTAAACAATCACACTCCTCGACGGTATACCATTCTACGTGCTTATCAGTTGACCACGCCCAAAATGAAATTCTGCCTGCGATAACCTACATATTCAAGTGTGATCGACTTACAATAGAAACAACAGTAAAAAGAGAGAAACATATTTGTGCGATTCTAATTGATTATATAGGTATGTACACAATCAATACATACGTACATAAAACACGATTTCGCAGTATTGAAAAAGAGTAATTTATGTGAAGTCATTTATGGCGTTATCGAATGTTCTGTGCTTCTAGAACTTATGCCGTTGGGTATAAATACCCTTGCGTTTGGGAAAGAGAATCAGTTGATCTTCGCCTACCGAAAGAGCTCGACCTAAAAGAGAAAATGGATCTATATTATCTGCCATTCGCTACACCAAGCCGCGCGGTTCTCATGACAGTCGCAGCTGTCGGCGTCAATCCCAACAAGAAAGTGATCAACACGTTCGAGAAGGAACAACTAAAACCTGAGTTCGTGAAGCTCAATCCTCAGCACACGATTCCAACTCTCGTGGACAATGGCTTCGCGCTGTGGGAGTCGCGAGCCATTATTACATATCTGGCGGAGAAGTACGGCAAGGACGATTCGCTCTACCCGAAGGATCCTCAGAAGAGGGCACTAGTTAACCAGCGCCTGTACTTTGACTTGGGAGTGTTGAATTAATCCTTCGGCGAATATTACTATCCCTTGTTCCGCTCCGAGGGACCCGCAGATCCCGAGAAATTCAAAAAAGTTGAGGCTGCCTTCGAATTTCTAAACACCTTCCTTGAGGGACAAAACTTTGTGGCTGGCGATACGTTCACGGTCGCCGATATCGCTATCCTTGCAACTGTCACCACCTTTGACGCAGTACACTTTGACCTAAGCAAATATACCAACGTTGCCAAGTGGTACGAAAGCGTCCAAAAAATAGCGCCCGGTTGGCAGGAGAACCTCGAGAATTCCAAGGAGTACACGAAACGCATTGACGCTGCGATCAAGCAATAAATTTATGCTCGAAATAAACTAATTTTAAATCAATAAATTTAGTGATGCTAATAAAGACAGTAGAATCAACACAAACAAAACAGACTTATCAAATATATTAACACACATATTTTATTATGGAATCGGTATCTCGCTGAACTAAATGCAAAATAAGAGTGAAATTCGAGTTGCGCGCTGTGAGTGCAAAAAGCTTTGGATAATTTACTGGACAAAAGAGCACTATAACTCAGTAGCATATGTACTATATATATGCATATATATTTTTGTGTAGCTGCAGATTCCAAGCTTGATATATATTATAGTCTTTATAGCAGGTTTTTCTGCTATAAACCCGAATTAAATTTAATCTAATTCACAATTAAAAATAATTGTTCTCGTCGGATTTGTTCGTTTGTTAATGTTAATAAAGTCAATTAATTTTTTTCTAGAACTGCCATTATTTTATTAATTTAAATTGACGTATAATAATAATCAGTTGCCGTTTTTCTATACTTTAACATCGAATCTCTCTTTTGACTAAAGAGACGCATTATGACTCTTAGTTGCCAAAGCAGAAAGAGAAATGAATACAGTCAAAAGCTTGCTACAAAAATCCAGTCGAAAAGCTCTTTGTCAGTTTACGCTCAAAACTCAAAGGCGGAAGACGTTGTTTTGGCATGGACTTTTACTACCTGCCGGCTTCGGCACCTTGTAGGGCTGTTCTGATGACAGCAAATGCACTGGGAGTGGAGCTTAAAAAGCATCCGCTTGATCTCTTGCAAGATAACCATCTGAAACGAGAGTATGCGCAGGTGAACTCGAGTTATACGATTCCCACCTTGATAGACAATGGCGTCGCCTTTCCAAAGTCTCGTGTGATTATGGTACACCTGGTGGAGAAGTACGGCAAGGATGATACCCTGTACCCCAAGAATCCCAAGCAACAGGAAGTGGTCAACGAACGTCTTTACTTCAATGAAAAAGTATTAAACAATTCTTTTCTGTGCTATTACTACCCGCAAGTCTTCCAAGGAACGCCTGCCGATCACGAAGAGTTCAAGAAAGTAGAAAGCGCTTTCAGTTCTCTTAACACAACCCTTGATGGTCAGGACTATGTCGCCGGCAATAAGCTAACCATCGCTGACTTTGCTATTCTGGCCACTGTTTCCACCATTGTCGCTTTGGACTTCACGTTAAGCGACTATCCCCACGTGGACCGATGGTACCAGAAGGTGCAGAAGGAGACTTCCTTCTGGGACGAGAACTTGGCGAGCCTAATGGAGTTGAAGCAGTGGGTGCAGAAGAAACTAACTTTAGCTTCATAAATATTTTGAAGTATAATCATGAACTTTTTTATTGCTAACATTTTCTCTGTGTCATAGGTTAAGGGAAAGTGCTTGTCTCTTTATTTTATAGACAAACTCAAGAGAATAGCATTAGGCGCAAGCGTTTGCTATTATATTATTAAATTTGGGTCGTCGTGCTCTCTGCCAGTTCACGCTCATAATTCCACGGTGAAAGACGTCAAACTCTAGCATGGACTTCTACTATCTCAGTGCATCGGCGCCTTGTCGTTCCGTTCTGATGACAGCAAAAGCTTTGGGGTTGGACCTCAATAAAAAGCCACTTAACATATTGCAAGGCGACCATCTTAAGCCGGAATACTTGAAGATCAATCCACAGCATACGATTCCTACGCTAGTTGATGACGGCTTCGCCTTGTGGGAGTCTCGCGCCATACTGGTATACCTTGTGGAAAAGTACGGCAAGGACGACTCGCTGTACCCCAAAGATCCCCAGAAACGGGCCTTGATCAATCAACGTCTCTTTTTCGATATGGGTGTCCTCTACCATTCTTTTCTTGGCTATTATTCTCCACAATTCTTTCTACGTACGCCAGCTGATCCCGAGGAGTTCAAGAAAGTAGAAACCGCCTTTGACTTTCTCAACACTTTTCTCGAGCGCCAGGATTATGTAGCTGGAAACACATACACAGTGGCTGATATTGCCATTCTTGGCACCGTTTCTACCTTCGCTGCAATGGACTTCAAGTTGAGCAACTATCCCAACGTGAAGAGATGGTACGAGAACGCCCAGAGGGAGACCCCTGGTTGGGAAGAGAACCAGGCGGGCATCGTGGAGATGAAGCAATGGATTGATTCGAGAATGCAATAATTTTTTACAGTGTTACGAGGTCTGCCAGTCATCGTACTGTGTATAAAATTAATCTAATCATTGTATGATATACCTTTATCAATTTCAAAAATTATCAATTATACTATACCATATGACTGTTATACCTTGAAGGGGGTAGACAACTAGTCTCTTAATTAACTAGACTCTGAAAAGCAATCAGAGCATATAGTTTAAAGGTATCGCACTGTTAAGATAGTAAAAATTCTCTATCGTAGAGTGGGCTGGGCTGAATATATAAATATAAATGTATTCAAAGCTTAGATTGTACTAGCGACGCTTTATTTTGATAACATAACAACGAGCACTTTTTATATTAAGTGAGCGTAGCAATTATGGATATATGTGTCTGGCGAGATTCGCGGTTATCGCAGACTTTTGCTATAAAGGCATCAGGCTTTATTCGCTTCAAGTCAGTACTCGCTCATGATTGAATAGTAAAATACGAGCAATCTTAAAATGGATTTCTATTATCGCCCTTGTTCAGCGCCCTGTCGATCCGTTCTATTGCTTACCAAGGCTCTGGGAATAGAGCTCAATAAGAAAATTGTCAAATTGTATAATAGTAAACATGCCATATACTTACCTTAATCAGTAACACACCATATTCACAAGCAGCTTTATCAGTTATACTATACTTATGTCTATCTTATCTCTAAGAAGCTAGGAAATACCTACCTTGATTCACTGCACCTCAAAAAATAATCAGACCCCTTGCCAAGGCACAAAGTTTAATACGATACGATGTTATCGCACAGTTAGGTTTGCCCCACTGCTCTATCGTAGCAGTTGCATGGGGGTTCACGTAATCGTTAGACTAATAATATATGTATACTCGAAGTTAAGATGGTAAATTCTTACTTTCCTTCGGAACTAGCATAAAAGTGAAACACATAATGACACACACTTTTTTGATAAAAGGCGCCAAACAATTATAGATAATTGTGGCTGGCGTGATTCATGACGATTGTCGCACACCTTCCCTATATAAGTTCAGGTTCTGCTCACTTCGAATCAGTTCTCGCTCGCAGTTCAACGGTGAAGCACACGCAATTTCAACATGGATTTCTACTATCTGTCCGGTTCGGCACCTTGCCGGTCCGTTATTATGACGGCTAAGGCTCTGGGAGTGGAGCTGAACAAGAAGACCCTCAACCTCCTGGAGGGTGAGCAATTGAAGCCCGAATTCGTGAAGCTCAATCCACAGCACACCATTCCCACGCTGGTGGACAATGGCTTCGCCCTGTGGGAATCGCGTGCCATTCTGGTGTACCTGGTGGAGAAGTACGGCAAGGACGATTCGCTCTATCCTAAGGATCCCCAGCAACAGGCCGTGGTCAACCAACGCCTCTACTTCGATATGGGTGTCTTGTACCAGAGCTTCGTGAGCTACTACTACCCTCAATTCCGCCAAAACAAGCCCGGAGATCCGGAAGAATTCAAGAAGGTAGAGACCGCCTTCGGTTTCCTGAACACTTTCCTCGAGGGCCAGGATTACGTGGCTGGCAACAAGCTGACCATCGCTGACATCGCTATTCTGGCCTCCGTTTCGACCTTTGACGTCGTGGAATTCAAGCTGAGCGATTACCCCAACGTGGACAAGTGGTACCAGAATGCGAAGAAGGTGACTCCTGGCTGGGACGAGAACTGGGCTGGCCTCATGGAGATGAAGGCCTGGTTCCTGGCCAACAAGCAGTAAACTAAGATATTTAAATTATTTAAACTCTGCAAATGTTATCAAGAAAATAAAATAAAACATATTTATTACACTCAAAACACAAAAATGCTTTAATTTGACCATACATGACGTAATGCTCGTACAAACATTCTATGTTTGGCTAATTACACCGAATAATTGTAGCTGCGTTTTAGTCGAACGAATTAGCTTCCACGACTCCCCTTGCCTCCGATCTAGGGGCATTAGCTGAAGCTTTAGGGTCGTTTTCCAACTGTGTACGAAGCGCTTGACAACTTGAACTCGAAAGAAAACGGGTAATTAACCAATGTTTCTACTCGTACAGCACATACACAGCGGAAGGTTCACACATAAATAATGAGCCGGTGGCTCAATGCTGGCCACACGCGATTCAATCGATGAACATGTAATTTCGATATATAAAACTATATATATAGTTGTTATGTACATCTTTGTATGCATGTCATAGTAAAATTGGTTGACCATACGTGTTAGTTAGGCAGGCATAAAGATGTCATATTTTCTCTATCAACTTGCAGATGATTACAGCACTTCGATTTTGTTTCAATTATACACAAATAATTATATATTTAAAAGAACAAATAAAACATAAAGTAGAAATTGCCTCGTCACACTGAGTTCAAGAAATTAGCTACCCGAAAAGCTGTGTTTTTTTATAGACATATGAACTGGATGGACAGAAAAATGGAAGATAGGAGAAAAATATAAAATATATGAATATATTTTTAAATATTGAATTTTATTTTATCTTAGATTCGTTATACTATATGTAAATATATACATAAGTATTGCTATATTTTATGGAACTTACATAGCATTCAAACTAATGAGTGTCATGCAAAAAACGCTGCGTCACGCTGAGTTAAGCAAATTAGTTTCGCGAAAAGCTTCTCAAGCACAAAAGCCACCACTTCCCCTCTACGAATGACTCACACAGTCTGTTATTAAATAAATATATTATTTTTTTTTCGATTTCCTTGGCAATTACGTGTACTACAATTAATACAAAGTCTCATTACGTTTCCGAAAGTCTTTCCCTGATGCGTCTCCGCCCCATCGTTTGCTACTCCGTTTCATCGGATTCGACAAGCTTCTGCAGCTGGCGATACTTGTGGATGGCATTGCGCACGAATTCCGTGGTGCGACGCACTCGCTCCGGCGTGATTTCCTCGGCGATCATGCGACCCACATCCTGGGCGCCGCCCGAGCGCAGATAGTCGACGGCCTTGCTGGGAATCTCACAGATGGGCGTCAGGCGGCACAGAGCGTTGGTTATAGCACCGCCGAAGAGAATGACGCCCACGGCTGAGATGATAACGGCAGCAACGCGGAACAGTGTGGACATGAGAATGGAGGGCAGCAGTCGAGAGGCGAAAGCCATGAGGGGATTAATGCCCGGCGAGGGAGTTGCAGCAGGAGCTGGAGCTGCTATCACGGTGGTGCTCACATCGGCTGCACCGTCTTGTACTTGCGCGGCATTCGCCGGCACCAGGAAGCCCTCGTAGCCGGTCTGCACCACAATGGGACCCGGAAAGGGGTACAGCCCTGGCGCGCCCGTTATAGGTGCCGGATAGGCAGCTGCCATGGGCGCCAAGCCGGAAGCACCGCCATATTGATTCAGATACTGCTGGAAGGCCTCGGGCGTGATGAGTCCGCTGGCATAGATGGACACGGGCTCATTGCTGCTGGCACTGGCCACATTGTCGCCCGACTGCAGGAAAGGCATAAAAAGCAGAAGTAGGTGCTTAGAACTGATTTCACCTCCAGTGTTCAGTCCAGACTTACCGCTGCCTGATCCTGCACATCGTTTGTGCCTGCATCCGCAGTGGCGTTGCTTGCGCCGACTAAGCCTGCATCTTGCACTGCGCTGGCGTCCAGATTGGTCTCCGGCAGCTTGTCCGTCTCCTCGAGCGCGTTGCCAGCGGTTGCTTCTGGCGTCGTCTCCAGCGCCGGCAGCGCGTGTGCCTCGTATAAAATGGCCAGCAGCAGCGTCAGGCGCAGCAGCACGTTGCACAGATTTCGGGAATTCATCTTCAACTGATGCCAGTACTGCGCTGCACTGCTGCTTTATAGGTTCCCATGTAGCACTTGCCTGTTGTCCTGCCATTTTGCAATCTTTGCCGAATTTTCCAGGAATTTCGCATCAAATTTCCTCGGGTTTTTGAGCAATTTTCCAGCTATTGTGTTTGGTTTACCTGTCTGCCTGTCGGCATGCCTAACGCACAGAACAGGTAGCTAGGCAAGTGACCATGGCAATCGTTTGCGCTACACTGGCGGCCAAAAAAGTGAACCTAGTCTGGCTCTTCGAGGAAGTAATTTGCACAGAGTGACCTTTTGCGTTAATGAGCAGTTTTCAGAGAACTCATTAAGTTTAGGCAGTTGTATTATATATGCATATATCTATATCTAAACTATATATTTTTATACCAGTCACTTACTGAAAATTATTTTGATATAAAATGATTAAAGATAGCAAAATCAAGTTAGATTACAGAAAATAAATTTACCTAGCTCACTGTCAGAGTTATATATATTCTTTCACAGAGCTCAGCTATTAAAAGAGCAAGAGACACCAAATTTGACACAAAGACACCTTTATAGCCTACGCAAAACAAGTTAATTTCAAACTTTGAGTATCACGCGCAGCGCCTTCGAAGATCAAAATTTAAAACTTTGAACTTAAGTATTAAGCAAGGTTTTAAAGTTACAATATTCTTCTGTTGCGAACAGCTCACAAATTATAATCTCAATCTTCGCTGTAAGTTTTGATTTTAGGGAACAATAAATATAGGAGTTATGGGGAAAAGAAGGATCAAGTGATAATCTTGACGTGTGCTCTAAATTCAATCCGATTAAACAATAAATATGGAAATTATTTTTAATATTTGGTATAAAAATATAGCGGCAAAAATGGCTGAACGTCCTCATTTCTCTCTACTCATTCGCCTCTGTATTCGCTGCCTGGCACCACTGTCCAGCTAGACACCTCACACGGCCGCCCCAAGGTGCCAAAAAGCGACCCGACGAGCGAGTGCTTGTCATGGACGGCAAGGGGACGTTTAGGGGTACAGTGGGAGCCAATCAATAGCAAATAAAACTCGTAGCTACAACAAATTATGTAGTGACTTAATTTTAGACACAAGACACGAACACGAAATTCTGACCGAGTTTCGACGGGAAGTTACAAGCACCCCGCCACCGCTGCCCGGCACACGGGCCCCAGCCACAGGACAGCACAGGTGAACACACATCACAGGTGGTCGTCCAGGTAACGTGCGCCATGAAAACTAAACGAAAATAGCAGGAACAAAACAAAGCACGTTCTGAAAATTCACAAGGACTGTGACAGGATACCGGAGACGGAGGACGGACAGCGGGTCCGAGAGCTGAAGCGGGACAACGCGCGATAAAATCAAGTGAACAGCATCCGCAGCAGCGCGCAGCGAGTAGCGCGTCGACAGCAGAGCTCGGCACTCGCAGACACACTGGGGAACTGCATGGACATCGACTCCGTGGCCGTTGTGCAACACAAGCTGGTGCATAGGATTGTGTGAGTGGCTAGTGTGGTGGTGCGATGATGTGATGTGGTGGGCCAGAGCAGTGTTCTCATATTAATAATGCATAAATAAGTGAGGCAAAAGTGCTGCAATTAATGGGTCAGCGGCGACAGGCTGGACATGGCCATACCCTGTAGCAGGCTGAACGAAAAGTTTCAGATTTTTCTGTGCTCAAAGTGCTCTCAATTTTGCATGTTTAATTTTTATAAAGAAGCGCAGGACCGTTTTGGTAGCACCTTATTTTTCTAATTAAAAAATATAGCATACTTTCGGGCTCATATCCTTCTATTTGCGCCATAAAGCTGGCTATGAATTTTTTCATGGGCTAAGCATTTTTTTTTTTTTTTCTTGTGTATAACTGGAAACACTCTCCAATGCACTGAAAACTTCTCAGCAATTACGTGTTGCGTTAATAAAACATTTGAAATCGATGCATTGATTTTCCCGGTATCGCAATGGCTTTTCCATTCTGTCTGCTTTTCCAAGCTGCCAATCAGTTGTCGCCGCACTGCGATGAGCCAAACCGAACGCATTGTAACCGAATTTGTTTATTGCCTTCTTCTTAGCGGTGGCAAAATGTCCACGCCCACGCTGTACTATCTGCCTCCGAGTCCGCCTTGTCGCAGCATACTACTGCTGGCCAAAATGCTGGGCCTGGACTTTGAGCTGAAGATCGTCAACATACTGGAGGGGGAGCAGCTGAAGCCCGACTTTGTCGCCATGAATCCGCAACACTGTCTGCCCACCATGAACGATCAGGGCCTGGTGCTCTGGGAGAGGTGAGAATGGCATGTATATTATTATTATTATTATTATTATTATTATTATTATTATTATTATTATTATTATTATTATTATTATTATTATTATTATTATTATTATTATTATTATTACTATTATTATTATTATTATTATTATTATTATTATTATTATTATTATTATTATTATTATTAATATTATTATTATTAATATTATTATTATTATTATTATTATTATTATTATTATTATTATTATTATTATTACTAGTGACCCGGCGAACTTTGTTCCGCCTTAATGGCAATAAATAAGCAGTTTTTTTTTTATTTTATTCGAAAAAATCTATATATATAAAAGAAAGTCGTGTTAGTTACACCACTTATAACTCAAGAACGGCAGAACAGATTTGGCTGAAAATTGGTAGGGAGGTAGCTTAGAGTGCCTGAATATACGTGCTGTGATGTCGTTTCTATCATTTGATGTTTGTCCGGGAAGCAGCAATTGAGTAATTTCTATCCATTTTGGATTACAGGTAAAAGTAATAAAGAGATCTGGCCGGCCGTAATGACGAACATATGTCATTGCATCTTGTGCATATTCATGCATATGACGTGGGCTACCAATGTACGTCGCCGGCAGAATAGTTAATCGACCAATATTAGCTGCATTTCCTTCAGTACTAACTGCATCACGTAAATGGATGTACTCCTCAGAACGCAGTTTGGCTTGGTTCAACCTAATAAATGTTAAACGTTCCGTTTCTATTTTTACATACATGTCAACGCAATACTGCTGAAACAATCGACGAAACCGCAGCAAATAGTTGTCAGAATTTTGACGAATCATCAAACGATATGCATAATAATTCATTGAGCTAACTTTCTTTGTAGTTTTTTCACCTGAAATTAAAAATTTGATAATTAACCATTTCAAAGGCAAATAATACAGACATTGACCATTATTAAGATACTGATACTTTACCATTCAATGGATTTATCATTTTAATATTAAAATAATATCCATCTTCTCCTTGCCAAAACATCAGTGGGTATTGCAATGCGTCATATGATCGATGAGTTTCCGATATTTGTTGCAGTTGCCCAGTATCGCGACGTGTAAGCACAATATCGCGTTTTTCCAATTGTTCACCAACAATCAGGATGGCAACTTCGTCTACTGTTGGAGCATTAAATGTGCGTTAGTGTGTTCCAGATGGTCATTTATCTGCTTTGATGACAACTTTATAGTCATCATTTGGCATGCGCTCTAAAGCACTCTTAAACAACCTGACCAACGCATGATGTTCATGAAGCAGACACTGCAAGTCTTGAAGAATTGCTCGCTTCATTCCTGCGTTGATCCCTAGGCGTCGATCAAGTTGTTCTTCCATGTTGCCCATGAAATATATTTGTAAAAATTTATTCTGTGTATCTTCGAAAGGTAGTAATGATCCAATTCGATGGTGAATCTGTCCTTGTATCTACAAAATAAAAACCAGACAGTATTAACTGGGTTATAAACACTTTTTCTGTAGGAGAGTAGTATAATACATACCAATAGATAAACTAAGTTATTCTTTAACTACATTCTATGTAAGTACAAAAATAAATACCTTAAATGTCGGATTAAAACCTCCTTCTTCGATAATGTCTGCCCCAAATGACGTCATTTGGAAACAACTATTGTATTTTCGAGTATTTGCAAGAAAGTGGCGTGATTCTTGTGTTTCGCCGCAAAGCAATGAATACAATGGCTCATGTGGCGGAGTCAACACTGGCAATTTCACTTTACCATTAACGCAGCATAATCCAGGCGTTTCTCCGGAAAACTTTAATGCACCACAATACTCGCAAACAACGTCCATTTGCCCATTGCAAACGCTAGGATGCAAGCTGTAATCATTGCTGCAATCGTATCGAAACGCAGCTCGATTCAAATCAGCTAAATATCTTGTTCACGTGCAATTTCTTGTTCTTCTTCAGTCCTTTCATTTGCAGTATTTTGTATTCTTCTTGCATTACGGCTTTGTCGGGAAAGATTCGATCGTCTTGGTCGCGGCATTATTAATTAAACTTCACTTCACTTCAATCCACTTGTTAATTATTTATTTAATAGAAATAGTTTTAATATTGATTTCTTACAAATATCAAATTGTCATCCATACGTCATTACATAGCTGTCATTTCACGTCAATTACATAGCTGTCATTTGCGTTTTGTTATTCCAAGTCTGATTCTTTTTTGTTATACCACGTTTTATAGTGACTGACGTTTCATGTCAAGTCACAGAGGAACGTTGTCGAACGGGATAAAAAGTATCCTATGTCCGTCTCCTGGCTCTAAGCTACCTCCCTACCAATTTTCAGCCAAATCTGTTCTGCCGTTCTTGAGTTATAAGCGGTGTAACTAACACGACTTTCTTTTATATATATAGATTATTATTATTATTATTATTATTATTATTATTATTATTATTATTATTATTATTATTATTATTATTATTATTATTATTATTATTATTATTATTATTATTATTATTATTGTTATTATTACTATTATTATTATTATTATTTTTTTTCCTGTAGCCGCGCCATACTCTCCTACCTGGTGGCCGCCTATGGCAAAAGCGATGAGCTGTACCCAACGGACATACGAGTGCGCGCGCTGGTGGATCAGCGACTCCAGTTCGATCTGGGCACGCTCTACAATCGCCTGACGGACTACTATGTATGTAGCAGCATGCATGAGAGAATTGCCACTTACTCTCTTTATCTCTATCTCTCTCTCTTGCTCTCTCCTCAAGTTTCCCACAATGTTCATAGGCGCTCCGCTGGACGAGGGCAAGCGCGCACGGCTGAACGAAGCCGTCGGCTGGCTGAATGTCATACTGGAGGGCAGAGAGTACGCTGCTGCTGCGCACTTTACCATTGCGGATCTCACGCTGCTGGTAACCATCTCGCAGCTGGAGGCCTTCGGCTTCGATCTGACACCCTACAGGCACATCCGCCAGTGGCTGGTACGCTGCAAGGAGCACATGGCACCCTACGACTACGAGGAACTGAATGCCAGCAAGGCCATGCTGCTGGCCGACATGTTCAGGGCCAAGACGCGGCCACCAGCTGACACCTAACGGCGTATCGTTTCGCCTGAACAAAGTAGAGAGTTATAGCTGAGATCGTGTGTTAATGTTGTATTGATTAAATGTATGTGACGCGTTTTGCTTTCATTGTTGAAGGAGGCTTGTTTTCTTTACCTTATCCGAGCTGCAGATAGTTTTATCTGAAGTTTATTAAGCTAGAAATGTTTTTAGCTTCTTTCAGGATTTCTATTTGAATTTTTCATATAGGAAATTTTTGCAATTTTATTAAATTCTTTTTTTTTCAGTTTATTTGTAAGGCATATAAGGTTAGCCGTCTACCTCTTCATATCCTCGTATCTATTAAATTCTGAATGAGTTTTTAATGTGGCATATTAGCTTGGAAATTCGTACAGATTTACTCGGGTTTTTAAGCTTTCTAGTTTCCCGGATTTTTAATTTATTATACCCAAATTACCAGTTATTATTACAGTCTAAAAACTGCTATTTATACTAAGATCAAGCTACTTATTGCAGTTAATAATCTGTTAGACTTAATAATCTTAGACTTCAAATTCTCTTAGATTTAGCAAGATACTCGTCGTAATTTTTAAAAATATAAATTAACTTTATTTAATTTAAATTAAATTTCTCACAATTTTAATATTTAAGAAATTTGCTAAAAATTCAGACTTATTATTAGACCGAACTGTGCTTTACTGAATACTTTATCGACAGTAACAGTAAGCCACAAAAATAAATTAAAATGCTATATATAAAGAGAATATTTGTGCACCTTACAAGCAAATCGAATTAGGCTGGACTTGATATCCGACGAAATAACAGTGGCAACTGGCGAGCGCCGATGGGAATCCACTTGAAATCCACTTAAAAATAGATTTCCAAAGTCACAGTTTGTCATCGTTGGTGCGCATAGCCACAAGCATCGACATTGTCGGGGCATAAAGGATGAGAGTTCGCATCGGAAGGTGGCGATGGCGTGGAAGGAGAAGGAAGATTAAAAAAAAAACCTCAACTTAATTTAATGATTCGAAAAAAGGTACTCGTCGGAGGACATCTGAAAGAGAAAGAGGGGGCTTGGCTCTGGTTGGCTGTGGACTTGTGGCTGGCGCTATTTTTAAAGCGTGAAATCGAGCACAGGAGCAGAGTAACATCGCGATGGCAGCTCGCATCGCAGCACAGTTTCACTTTGG
Source organism: Zaprionus bogoriensis (assembly GCA_035046045.1). Taxonomy (NCBI): domain Eukaryota; kingdom Metazoa; phylum Arthropoda; class Insecta; order Diptera; family Drosophilidae; genus Zaprionus; species Zaprionus bogoriensis. The sequence goes on from JAWNOI010000010.1 coordinate 1,144,872, forward strand.
CCGCTGGAGATGGCGGCCGTGTGGTTACCCTTCGCAGTGCTGACTCTGGCGCTGGCCTCGGGCCAGCAGGTGGCGGCCAGCAGCAAGCAGTCGCAGCTCTGGCTGGGTAAGCAGTGCTATTGTGTTGTGGGCACAGCCAAGCTAATTAGGCCAGTCGGCATCCTTTAGATTGCTCCTGCCTACATGCCAACGAACGCAATGCCACGCAGTGGGGCAAACTCACGCTGAACGCATCGCAGGCGCTGGGCGCCAAGAACAATTGCCTGATGATCTTCATTGGCGGCACGGCCGACGAACTGGTGGCCTTTCAGCTGCAACAGCTGCAGCTGCGTTCCGGGTGAGTAGCTACAGCTTCCGGCCCGTTGGCGATAGCGTGTCCTAATCCGCATCCGAATCGATCAGCGAGCGATCTGGATCGACTGGCAGCTGCCCGACAGCCATCAAGACCGCAGCGAAAAGTCGAGGAAATCGCGAATGTAATTAAAATACCTCGTGAAGGCCGCAAACGGGTTGCTAGGGTGCCTAGGGGGGAGAGTGGGTCCGGCACGCCTGGTTATTTATATAAATTGGAATACGCGCCCGCGAATTTGTGTCAATTTATGCGAAATTTGCAGCAGTTTTTGGCCGAAATACACACGAATAAAAATGAAATCCAAATCGATTTGTCAATAAAATTGGAAGACCCAAGCGCCGCGACTTTCAGTTGAGCTTGGGCAGAGCGTTGCGCCACAACGCTGGCCAATGGTCGTCGCGAAAAGTGTTTTGGCGGAAGAGTGCAATAGGTGCAACAGTTGGAAAAGTGCAGAAAATCTATAGTGAAAATTGTGCCAAGTGAAACGCTTTAAAATGTCTATGGATCCTACAGTTTCGTTGGAGGATCTCGAGCGCGTGAGTGAGAACAGTGGCATTGCGGGGTTTCCACAGTTGTCATACGCGGTCATATGAATTGGAAACTGTAAATTTAAACAGTTTTTCTAAAAAAAAATGTATCATATTTTTACACACAAAATATTTTTAATTATTGTGTAACATAAAATCTGGCTCAAAATATTCCTATTTAAAGATTTCTGCCGAAAAAGTTGTCTCATATCTTAAAACTACAAAATTTACTTTCCTTTCATATAGAAATCTACCCAAAAAAAGTCATATTTGGAGAAATATTGTATAAATCAAGCGACATATAAAAATCTGACAAGAAATTAATTTGTAATGAGACCTGTCGAAAGAAGAAATGGGCTCATATTTTGCATAATTTCTACTGAGAAATCTGTCCGTCAACCGTCATATTTCCAGATTTCTGAAATCAAAATACGCTTTTCTACATATTAAAAAAATATTTGAAAAAATTCACTTGTGTCATAAAAAATAAAATATTTAAAATTTGCTGGAAATAAACTATTAAATTATGATTATTGTCATATATAAATCTGCCTGTAATTTTTTAATGTACACAATTGTTTATATATATTTGCCATATAACTTTTAAAATATTATACGAGCCACAGAATTTAAAAAAAATGTCTCCAGAAATCGTTAATTTTGTATCTAGAAATATTACCTCTACGATATATATGACGCATGAAAATCGAGTGGAAGCCCTGTCAAAATTGACTTGAAAAACTCACGTCTGTCTGTCCGTGCAGCGGCGTCGCCGAGCCAGCTCAGCGCGCAAGGTTTCGCAGACGCCACAACCACCGCCACAACTGGGCACCGACTCCGAGGCTATGGCCGTCATCAATGAGATCTTTAATCCCAGACTGAAGCTGCCCGAGAGCACGGGGCATTACAAGCTGCCGGAGCAGATGAGCGCAGATGATCATGTGGCGCCGCAGGATTTGGATATTGCCAAGCTGGCGGAGCTGAAGGAAGTATGTTATGTGTTGCGCTGCTACCCGAACTGATCAGTTCTTAACTGACTCCAACAAGGTGTTCACACTCTTCGACACGGACTGCGACGGGTTGATATCGAAAGATGATCTTCGCTTCACGTACATGGCACTGGGCAATGAGCCCAACGAGCAGCTGCTCGATCAAATGATGCAGGAGGCGCACGAGCCGCTGGATTATGAGGCCTTTGTACAGCTTATGTGCCGTCGCACACAGGAACTCGATCCGGAAGAGGTGCTGCTCGAGGCGTGGAGCAAGTGGGACGATCACGGCACGGGCAAGATCGACGAGAGAAAGTGCGTGCTCTGCATGAGTTGTGTGCGGCTCTAACTGCTCTTCCACCCCGTAATAGAATCTATGAGGAACTGACCAACTATGGCGACAAAATGACCAACAGCGAAGCCAAGGAGGCGCTCAGCCACGCACCCATGGCCAAGCCGAAGACGCTGGAGGAGCCGCCCATGATAGACTATCCAGCCTTCTGTCGCATGCTCGGAGGCATGCGGAAACGCAAGAACTAATAGAGTAGAGCACTTGAGTTACTTCAAGCTAATGTTGCAGTTCATAGTTCATAGCATACTTTATCATGGCAAAGTTACTATTCTATATCCTGTTTCCTATATTGTTTAATTTAACAGAGTTCGAGTTCGGTTTATCTTATATTGTTATTTCGTTATCTTTTTAGAAAGCAGTTTCCCAATTGGTATACTAAATTCTACATGCTTATAATTATAATTTTATTTTTTTTAAGTTGGAAAATATTTTTCTGGAATTTTAATTTATTTTATTTTTGATCCAACTTTTTTTTATAATTTTTTCCTTTCCATATACATACTCACTTTTCTCACTTTCCAGCCCCTAATTTATTTATTTATTTATCTATATATAGTATAATTATATTTTTGTTATTTTTGGAAATATTTTCCTGGTATTTTTATTTATTTGATTTTTGATCCAACTTTTTTTATAATTTTTTCCTTTCCATATAGTGACGTTTCTCACTTTCCAGCCACTAATTTATTTATTTATATAGCATAATTATATTTTTGTTATGTTTGGAAATATTTTTTTGGTATTTTTATATATTTTATTTTTGATCTAACAATTTTATTTATAATTTTCTTTTCTTACTTTCCAGTCCATAATTAATTTATTTATTTATATAGTAAACGATCCATACATTCACTGCTTGAATCCATTTAATTCCCATTAAAAAAGCTTTTGAGTTTGTATTTCTTTTCGGAATTATTCGAAATGCCCTGGGCGGACCCCACGCAGATGCTACGAATTGTGCTTAACCTTAACGCCAACTTTTGTTCGACTTTTTATCAAAATAAATGGCGAAGAACCGAGCAGCAATGCAGCGTTTTCTATTCGGCCACTCGGCTATTTTTGGGCCTGGCCAACGAGCCGGCCAAGCGGCCAGCCCCAAATGTATCGGCCAATAAATTGTCGAGATCATTAGAACGCGACCGGACCGGAGCGGACCGGCCCGGCCATTTTGTCAGTTGCCCAATTTGCCAGTTTGTCAGTCTCTCCTCGCTCTCTCGGCTTGATTAACACTTGCTGATGTGCAATTTGGTGACAGGTGCTTGGACACCGTGGAGGTCTTTCCGTATCTGCGCGATCCCGTCATCGAGAACTCGACGCAGCCGGCGTACACCTGGTGCCAGCACAGCGCGACCGCCCGCAATGCCACGCCTATTTATAGCGCCGGCCGATTGCTGGGACTGCGCCTCAGCTTTCAGCAGCCGCCCACAAAGCTGGTCGATTGGCAGCTGAACCTTACGGCCAGCTATCGATTCCTCAAGCAAGGTGAGTGGGCGCAGACCTAAGCCAATCTCTCTCTCTCTCTCTCTCTGACCTCTGAACTCGCTCGCCGCTTGCAGCGCTCTTCCGCACCGAGGGTCGCCTGGTGCCGCACAGCTTCTGCGACTTCTACTTCTTCGCTAGCACCACGACGGAGGATGGCAACCTGGGCCAAGGCTACTTCCACTCGCCGCGCTTCCCCGCCCACTATCCGGCGCACATCAAGTGCGCCTACAAGTTCATCGGACGCCCCGACAGTCGCGTGGAGCTGCTCTTCGAGGAGCTGCAGCTGCCGCCGGTGGCCCACGGCGGCTGCCAACTGGACGCTGTGACCATTTTCGATGCGGAATCCGCGCACATGAACGCCGTCATTGATGTGCTGTGCACGCCGTGCCCCACCAGGCGCATACTGAGCAGCGGACCGGATCTGCTGCTGGAGTTCAATGCCAGCTCGAATCGCACGGCCAAGGGTTTTCGCGGCAAGTACAAGTTCGTGCCCAACATGGAGCAGCAGCAGCTGGCGCCCGTGCTGGAGGCGGCCAGCATCGCACTGAAGCCGGCGCTCTCGGCGCCCGCCAGGGCCAACAGTCTACAGCTGGCGGAGAAGGAGCAGTCGAAGCAGCAGCAGCAGCAACAGCAGCAGGAGGCAAAGGACGAGCTGCGTCCGGGACGCGCGAATCGTAAGTTGGCGCCCCATAAATAAGCCTTAAACTCAGGCCCTCAATCGATACAATCGAATTATGCTAATCGGCGGCAAATGGCGGCAAACTTCTGTCGCCGGATGTGGCCAATCAGTGCTAGGGCAGGGGTTTAGGGGAAGAGCGAGCAGGCAGTCTGTCGCCTGCCACTCAGCATCTTGGACTCAGTCCGCAACGCGTTGTCGACAAGTTCAAATGTCGCGCTTTTCGCTATTGCTTGTGCTGCACTTGACAATTTTCCCAACGTCCCTGAGCTGCGCTGGAGCTGTGACCGGAAGTGAGTTTGCTTTATCCAAAAGGTTTTATTCAGCTTAAAAATAAAAAGTGACGTTACCTTCGGCATGCCGGAGGTTTCATACCCTTGCAGATTCGATGTATTATTTTTTTTCGCTATATATATATACTACAATATATATATTATATATATACATATACCTACTTCTCCACTTATAAAGCTGCTATATTGTTAAAGGTTTTAGAATACATTATATCTAGTATTCTTTAAAATCTTTTCTCTAATAGAAGCTAGAGAAAATACCAGTTTTATTTTATAGAAACTGGAAACTGTGCTATTTGAAACATAGGCTGCCAAAGATATGTATAGCTGGCCTATAGCTACATGCCAAATACTTTTTGTTTTTTTTTTACGAAAACTCATTTTTAGACCGATTGTTCCTATGACAGCTATATGTTATAGTGAATCTATTTTTATGAAATTAGCAGAGAATATTGCGGGCTTCATTAGAATAAGTTGTGGCAAGTTTGGTTAAGATACCTTAATTAATAACAAAATTTGGCCGATAGGTGCTATGACAGCTATACGATATATAATACCTGGCACATTCTTGCCGAGCTATTAAAAGCGTGCAGAAAAAGAAGTATGTATAGCAAGTCTCATCAAAATAACTTTAAAACTGAGAGACTAGTTTTGTGTTGCAAAAGACATGCTAACGGACAGCCGGACAGACAGACGGACATGGCTAGATCGCCTCGCCTGTTGATGCTGATCAATATTATACTCCATAGTGTCGCAGATGCTTCCTGCTGTAGGTTGCAAACAGCTGTCCAAAATTATTATACGCTCTGCAAGGCTATAAAAACATGTCCACTAGAAACTAAGTACAAGCTTCAGGCAGGACCACAGCATGGCTGCGGCGCCACTACACACGACCAGCTGCAGCAGATGATGCAGCACCACAAACCTGTAAGGAGAGTACTGAGAGTTTGGGCTATTCAAGTACAGTGTATGATTCCGCTTACCTCGCCCTTTTGCGCTGACCCCGCTGAATAGACTCCTTACTGGGCTCCTCCTTGCCCAGATAGATGCGCATGCCTCCTATGGATCTATAGAAATAGTCCCGCCAGTCCAGCGAGGCCATGTCGAACTGGTAGATCTGCTGATCGCGCTGTGACAAGCAGCGCCACAGCCGCTGTGTGTTCTCCGTACGGAAGCTCCAGTTGGTGTTGCCGAACGGTGCCAGCAGTTTGATATTCCTATGGATTTTGGTGTACAATCTGGTCATACGCGGCTTCTTGCCGCGCAGTCGCAAGATCGTGTCGATCAAGTAGCCCGGCAGAGTGTGATAGAAGAAGGCGATCAGCTGGAAGAGCCACAGCGTGCTGGTGGTGTGCAGAAAGGGCACCCACATCATATGCTCCAGCGGGTAGACGTCGCTCAGATCGAGCGAGTAGATCTTGAATCCGCCCCACGTCAGCATATTCTGTGCGCTCGGCACGTAGTTGTATATGAGCGGGGAGTGCGATCTCTCGGGAGGTACATCGAGCGACTTATCGAGTGGCTTTTCGAGGGTTTCATTGAGAGAACTGTCCAGAGATTTGTTGTGGCTTCCAACGAGGTGTACATCAGGAGTTCTCTTGGGAGGACTGTCAAGTGACTGATCGCGTTGCCCATTGAGGCACCTATTGATTGGCACATCAATAGCTTTGGCCGCCTCCCTGGCGGTTTGCCAAGCGCATGCCAACAGTATGTTGGTGCAGAAGTCTACGGGCACAATATTCGCATGATATTTGACATTCAGCTGGACGGTCCTTAATACGCCGTACGCTGCACCGTAGAGTATAGCGATGGGACCATACAAATTATCGATCCAGCCCTCGACGGGCTCCTTGTAGGTGCCCAGGACTGCAAGAAAAACAAGAAAAAGAAAGCTACATTTCTACCCAAAGTGTTGGTTAAGCAATTCTTAATTTAAAAGGCCTTACATCGCACTTTTTCACTCAATTCTTCATCTCACATGCATTGACTTTGTTCACACATACAGTCAAACGCGCGTTTATTTACGCTACATGCTGATATCACACATTCAGTCATACATTCAGTACCGCTCTCTCTCTATCTCTCTCTCTCACTCTCTCTCTCTCACTCTCTCTCTCTCACTCTCTATCTCTCTCTTTCTCTCTCTCTCTCTTTCACTCTCTCTCCCTCGTACTCTCTCTCTCTCTGTCCCTCTTTCTCTGTCTAAATTGTTCTCTCACTTACTCACTCCCGGACGATATATGCAGACGGGTAGATCGCCCGCCTCAAACTGCAGTATCTGCTCGGCCAGAGCTTTGGTGTAGGTGTATGTGTTGGGGTACTTGCCGAGCAGCGCCGGTGCCATGGTGTCAATGAGCTCGTCGCTCAGCTGCTCGCGCAGCGCCAGCACCTTGTCGGCGCTGCAGGTTAAGTGCTCGGGGTAGTATCTCTCGTCGATGTACTCGATCACGCAGTTCGAGAAGGCCGTCGAGACGTGTACGAAGGCCTCCAGGCGCTGCATCTGCCGTGCCAGTTGGAGCATTGAGCGTGTAGCGCGCGTATTGATGTCCAGCGCCAGATGCAGTGGCTCGGTGAAGCGCACAGTCGCCGCGCCGTGCAGCACCACCTGCACCTTTTCGGAGAGCAGCGCGCGATCCGCCTGGCTGATGCCCAGATCGGGATTCTGACAGTCGCCCGAAATGGGTGCAATGCGTTGCAAGGCATCGGGATCGGATTTCAAGAGCAGCGCGAAAATCTGAAAAAATGGAAAAAAATTAAAAAGGTGACAAGCTAGACAAGGTAGCCACTCACGGGTTCATCCTGCCAGCCAGCGATGCGCTGCTGCATGTCCTGGCCCTTCTTCGGGCGGATCAGCACAAAGATTCGCTTCACGTCGGTTGTGCGCAGCAGCTTCTCGATGATTACTGCAAAAACAATGCAAAATTTCCATATCAAATCAAATGAACTCGTTTTTGGCTCTCGTCAGGTTATTTATCAATTGCATTTACTATGCAAAAAATTCGAAATGCCAATTGCTGTCCTACAGTTGTATTGAGCCCGAAACGAAATGTGTTTCTTATGCAAAATAATCCTCGGCACGAGGCTGGTTCAATGACACATTAAAAAAAACAAAAAAAAAACCACCGGGATAAGCCCGCAGTACACGTGCCAAGCGCAACAAGATTATTGGACGGGAAGTTAGAAAAGTTTTGAAATTTTTTAACTGCAGGCTAAACAAGTTAAGAGGCTACACTGGAGTGCACATGGCTTCAAAATACCCTGCACCCAATTATTCTTCAAGAAATAATTAATTATTTTTTCTTATTCAATCGAAATTACAGCAAAGGTTGAGAATCTTTTGTGTGATAATTATTTTTTACTTCGTAAAAAATGTATACCGACGTGTATTACGAACTCTGCTCATTCCAGAACTGCAAGTTATAAAACTAAAATTATAAAACTAAAAATTTGAAATTTTTAAAAAAATAAAAAAGAACCTCCCTTTAGTAAAGCTCATTTATATTGAAAATAGTTTAGAAAATTTTTAAAATTTTAAAACACGCACTATTCAAAAATACTCTGCAGACAATTAAAAATAAGGTTTCGGATATAGTAAAGTACGCTCTATGGAACGGATTTTGTGATTATTCAGAAAGCAATAAATTCTATAAAAATACCCCAAATTAAACCTTGTACCTATAGCAATGAGTGCAAAAAAGTGCAGACAGATTTATCGCATTGTTTGTAATTAGCGCAGGAACCAGTTACCCGATTTTGAAATGCTATATATATATAGAAAATTGATGAAGTATCCAATAAGCCCTAATTACAAACATGCAATCGAACTTTTGAAATGCTAGCTTGCTTTAACTTGAATAGAACCCAATTCGGACTCTTAATTTACAGGCTCCATAAATCATTCTTGATATTGTGCGCGATTTAAGTCGAACAACTTGTAGTCTCAATTCATTTAATGGCCATGTCATTCTTCGGCATTATTCTTTGTCAACGTTCCGAATATTGCAGTCTTAACACATTAAATTACTCACTGAATGACATAACAAACTTTTTAAAAATATATTTGGAAATTTGTGAATATTTTTGCTTTGCAGTCAGTTTGATTTTTTCGTGAAAGAAGCAACTATTTAACACTTGGAAACACATCGGGCACAAAAAACAACATTAGTTAAGCGTTTGTATTAACTGCACAACATTTTCGATATTTTTAAAATTTTTTTCTTCCATTCAATTAGATTTTACAGCGAATTCGCGAGCCTTTTTTACCTTTTCCGAAAAATCCACTGCCGCCAGTTAGAAATATGGTTTTGTCCTTGTAAAAATGTTGTATTGCGGACGCCATAGTGATTCGAGGATTTGACTATTTGTTTCCAGTTCCGATTCGACGGAGACGCGTTTCCCGTTTGACTGAGCAGTGGGCGAAGCTCGGCGAGAATATTTATACCTGGCGCAGTTGCAAGTTGCCCGGTTAACTCGCTGCGAGTTCTCCGATTCGAGACGTGTTTTCTGACAAAAAGAACCACAAATTAAAATTAATAATCCCCAGTCGCACACATGTACACTCGAAGCCTCCAGAGAGAAACGGAGAAGACTTCGTACTATGAGAACAACAGCAACGCGTTCGGGTTGCAAAGATCGAGAGATCTTGCCCCCCTCGACTACAAATCAATTTGGCGTTCAAATACTTTTGACTGTAGAATTTCGACTGGAACTGATATTCGACGCGTCGATGACGTTTCGTTCCGAGAGGAAGTTCCCTTACTCGTTTAGAACTATGAACTCTCCTCGTTAAATATTATTATAAATATTTGCCTACCTCAACCAATTGTATGATAATTTTAATTGAAAAAAAGCCAGGCAATAATCTTAAAAATTATTATAGCTAATTCAAAAAAATCACAAGTATAAATATTTTAGAAAATAATATTGGGTAATAATCAGAAATAGTATTTTCAAAGTATCAGAATACTTAATACATTTTTTTTGGGAACAACAAGTATTAAAATAAATATTCAAAATTTCGAAGTATAGAAATATTTGCATATTATATAATAAATATAATATATTATTTCTTATATAAGAATTATCGGGCTATCGTAAGCTAATGGTTAAATATGATCTGTATGGTCAAATTCAAAAAATATCTTTTTATTTTAAATATTTCTATATACGATATTCAGTTTCAAAGTGTGGTGAAAAATTGGGTTTCTAAAGTAGTTGACCATGAGAGTTTGCATTTGTTATATAGGAAATACCCGGTTATACTTAACAGCATAAAGGCGGGGCTCTTAAAAATCGATATATTCAACACAAGAAATTAATTGCCTGTAATAAATATTTTTATGGCGAGAAATTTGCATTCCAGCAGTCGTAATTCACTTCAAAGATCATACGTAATGAAATATCAATCCAATATTTGTAACTGTGCTGCATAATTAGTTCCACTTATTACAGTTTTCTATCGAATAAATCACGATTTCGACACATGTAGAACACTTTGCAAGTGCGGAGTGGAAACAATTGAATTGCCTTCATCAGTAGATGATTATATATTTATTTGGATAATTAAAGCTAGCTAGGTTTACTCAGGTAACAGGTTTCGCAGGCAGTGCAGCTGCTAAGAGAATGCAAAATAATCACAAAATAGTCAAGTAGAAAGTCAGTCTCAGACGTTGCTTCAATTCAAGATCTAATAAACATATAACTCTAATACTGAATCCGTTTCCGAATCGGTGCTCCTTATCAAAGTCAGTCCATCAAGTGAGAATCATGGGTTAATCGCGTCGAATGAGCTTTATCCAGAATCCGTTCTTGGGCTTGACCTGCAGGCCGGCGGAGGCCAGATCCAAGGGTATTGAACTCTTCTCAGAGGCGACTATACGAAAGTCGCGCAGCATATAGAAAATGAGTGCCTTGGCCTTGAGCATGGCATAGCGATTGCCTGAGAGCGAGAGAGAGTGTGGAATTTATAGTAGTACTACCAAAGCAAATCGATCTGTGACCTACCTATGCAGCTGCGATTACCAAGGCCGAAGGGGAAGTAGGTGAACGGGTTTATTTTGGGCTTGTTCTGCTCATTGAAACGCTCCGGATCGAATTTGTCGGGCTGCTCAAAATACTTCGGATCGTAGTGCAGCGCGCAATTGGGCAGCGAGACAATGTCGCCCTTTCGGATATGAATGGTTTGCCCATCGACCTGGTAGGAGATGTCCTTGTTGCACTCGCGATCAACGGCCAGCGATGGCGGCCACTTGCGCAGCACCTCGCAGACCACTTGCTCCAGGTACTTCATACCCATGAGCGCCTCATAGGTGAGTGGGCCGCCTTCGAGATCACTGTTGACCTGTGCGATCTCCTCGTATAGTTTCTGCTGCACCTCCACATTCTCCATGAGCTCCTGGCCGGTAAAGCACATTAGCTTGGAGGACATCTCCAGGCCCGCAAAGAAGAACACAAAGCATTGGGCAGCCAAATCCAAATCGCTCCAGTCGTGACTCGTTTTCGGCTTCTCCGTAGGTATCAAGCCACGCGCCTCCATCAGCATGTTGATCATGTCGGGCCGCACGATCTTATGCTCCTGGCGGTACTTCATGGCGTCCAGCACGAGGTCCATGAGGTACTTTGTACTCTGTCGGTCGAAGAGCGGCAGCTTCAGCAGCTACACGGAAAGACGAGAGAAAACAGTGTTAGATCAGTGGAAGATCGGCTGGGATCAGTACTATGGTTACCTTAAATAGCCAGTGAGTGCTGCGGAATAGCACGAACTTGAGACCCTGCAGAAAGGTGAAGGTCGTCAGATTTCTGCCCATGATGTAGAAGGTGTTCTCGGGCTCTTTGAACGAGTTCACCTCCAGGCCGAATGCAGTCGACGCAATGACGTCGTTGGTGAAGCGCGTCGCATAGTCCTGCATGTCCAGGTCAATGCCCTCCTGCGGCTGTGGCTCGCGCTTCAGATAGTCCACCGCCTCCTTGGCCACCACGTTCATCAGCTGGAACATGTGCCGCATCTTGCTGCCCGTGAACGCGGGCGTCAGTGTGCTGCGCATGTCCCGCCAGCGTGCGTCACGCATGGTGAACAGCGAGCTGAAGAACAGATGATCCACGTCCCGTGGCGCCTCTCCATTCGGCCCAAAGAAGCTCTGATGGTTGACAAAGTGATCGAAGTCCTTCACGGTGATCTGCTTGATCAGCTCCGGATCGCGTATCATCAGCACCGGCGATCGTTGCTCGAAGATGCCATATACTCTGCAGAGAAAGCAATTTTAGCTTCATTCGAAATTTCTCAAGCCTATGGGCGTGGCACTTAAAATTTGAAATAAACTTGATTAGCGACGGCTATACACAAATCGTCATGCCAAATTTGGTGTCTTTAGCTCTAGTAATAGCTGAGATCTATGCGTTTATACAAGCAGACGGACAGACAAACGGACATGGTTAAATTCTATGAATGTTTATTCCACATATATTATTATATATTTAAGCAATAAGCTAATATACCATTTTTCTCATTTTTTTAATGGGTATATGGTTAAAAATTGGGTTATTCCGATGCAGTAGAATGCTTGAAACACAATTGAAGCAAACTCTGATAAAGCTCAAGTGCTCGATGTAATCGATATTACAAGAGCAGCTGAGAATCAAAGCTTTAACTTTTTTCTTGTATGCAGAGAGAGAGGCAAATCTATATATTATTCAAGCTTCAATCGGCATTCTTCAAAAAGCTTTCTCTCTCTCTGTCTCTCTCTATTTTACTCACTTGCTCTGCGTCTCGTTGTATAGGTCGATGGCCAAATTGAAATTGGATTGTTTGCCAAAGAGAAGCTTCGCATTGCTTCCGACCAGGGGATAGGGTTTATTATAGGGTATTCCGCGCACCTTGAAGAAGTTGTAGTTGGCCACGGACCAGCGATAGGCCAGCAGCAAGAGCACCACAAATAATGCCAGCACTTCTAGCAACATGTTGAAGATTATTGGAATAAAAGTTATACGCACTGCGCGTGTGAAGAGCGGAGAGTGTAGAATTTAACTGTTCACGCTTGCTTAGAGTTTTATACTCTCCGCGCGCCGGCAAATGTTTGCGCCAAGAGCTTTTGTTTGGTAGCTTTCTTCGAGCTTCTGTGTGCGAGCTTGCAGCTTTCTCTATTTCGCCAGCGTTTGTAACGTTTGTGAAAAAAACCAAAAAAGCTGTAAAGTTCACATGATCTTGTTCCAAGTCGGACGAACATTTTTCAAGTAATCTTGGTATATGCAAAGCTTATTAGAATTCATTAAGATAATTTGGAAAAGCTTTAAATATGTATATATAATTTGGCATATGTTAATCTAGCATTCTAAGATTGCTAAAATATATTATTTTCATTAGTTTATAATAATCTTGTTTTAAGAATCTTAACAATATTCTAAAATTTTATACCTATTCATATAATCATATAATACTACTGTGAGCAAAAGGTAAGGTGAATTTTCAAAATCGACGAGGGCGCTCATGGCTACCATATACCGCTCATGGCTATTTGGCCTGTTTCGAGGATTTGAAAAAACGTTGGCATAAGTGTATTTTATCGGGAGGGGATTATTTTGAAGGAGATGAAATTGATTTAGGAGAAAAATTAAAGAATTTTGATTTTTCAAAAATATTCACCTTACTTTTTGCCCACAGTAGTATAACATTCTTGGTCTAGAAAATCAACCTAAAAATTCCGGAATATAATAACTAAATCTTTGAATAAAAGTATTTCAGTTTTTTAATTATTTTAATGAAAGTTCTCTTCAAAAGCTTTTGATAAAAATTTAAATATATCTAATTTAGTATATAAAGGCTTTTCAACGCTTTTCAAAATTGGTGGAATATATTAACATAACTGAAATCAGTTTATCTTAATATATGCAAAACTTGTTAGTACTGGAATTAATGGAGGAAATTTGGTAAAGGCTTTGTATAGCTTTAATACATGCGTTAATCGGCCTATGATAATCTACAACATAATTTAATGATTTTATTTACATTTAAAATTTAAATAACATTTTTAACATGATTTAAATTAAATTTAAAATTTAAATAACATTTTTAACATGATTTTATTTAAATTTTAAATTTAAATAACATTTTTAATATATTTTAATGGTTTTACTTAAATTTTAAATTTAAATAATAAGGCAGATAAGCACTGAATTTTCCCTGAGTTAACAAGTGCATTAAAATATAAATATAATTATAAATAATTATAAATTGTATTATAATAATTCTGCTTATACCTCGACTAGACTAAGCACTCAATTGCACGGCGTAGGGTGGATAGGGCTGCAGCGTCTCCTGCTCCAGGGAACTCTCTATCCACTTCAAGTGCAGGTGGCGACAGCTGCGACGGTACAGGGGCCTGCAATAATACCATGACTCTCGATTAGAGATCGAAGTAGAACTTTCTACATATATATTAAATACCTCAACTGCTGCAGCTGCACAGAGACTTTATCGTTGTCATGAAATACGATGGCAGCTTGTTGTGGATCCTTGGTCAAGCTGCCGCCATGACGCTCGAACTCCGCCCTTATCGCGCCTGTGGTAGGCTCATCCAGAAAATGGGCGACGAGTCCACGGAATAAATTGCTCTCCGTCTTGAGCTCCTCTTTAACAGCTTTGGTAGTCGTCTCCAACTTGATGCCCTTCGCCTCTGCCTTGGGCTTGTAGAAATCCTTGCTCTCCGCCTTAAGCTCCTCTTTAACAGCTCTGGCAGTAGTTTCCAACTTGATGCCCTTCGCCTCTGCCTTGGGCTTGTGGTAATCCTTGCTCTCCGTCTTGGCAGTAGTCTCCAACTTGATGCTTTTCGTCTCTGCTTTGGGCTTGAAGAAATCCTTGAGATTCTTCTGCGCACTCGCCTGCAACTTGGGCGCCTTCTTTGCGCTGCGGCTGGACGTGGCAGGAGATTCTTCCTCTGTATCCGAATCCTTTTTGGCACTTCGCTTGGTTACTTTGTGCTTCTGCGGCGTCTGCTCCTGCTCAGTGCCAGCGTTGCCCGTCGCCAGCAGCAGATCCACATTGACATGCTGCTTGGAGGCGGCATAGAGCTGCTCCAGATGCGCCAGATCGTTGGCCTGCTCCGCCGACTTGTCGCTGCGCAGACGCGTGATGCGCGGAAAGCGTATGGAGATGCCCGCCGCGGTGTGCGCCTCCGACTGTGTGAACTCCGCGCCGGTTATCTCCCACACGGGCATCTGCAGCGGCTCCTTGGCCAGCACATCGGGCACAAGGGCCTTCTTGCAGAGCAGCCAATGCGGCAACTTGTTGGCATCGGCACGCTCGGTGAGCTGCATCAGGGTCTCGTGTATCTCATCGTTGGTGGCATCATCCAGGCCCGAGTGCACCTTCGTCACGGTCTTCCACAGACGATCGCGTGCATCGTAGCAGCCCATGAGGAAGATGCTCAGCACGCCGCCCTTCTTGCCGGAGCCATACCAGGCGCCCAGCACGACCAGATCCGCCGTATCGGCCATTTTGCCACCAAAGAGATAATCCTTCTTCACCTTGAGCCAGTTGCGCTTGCCCGGCTGATAGGTGCCGCTGGGACTCTTCAGCACGACGCCCTCGAGATTCGCCTGCAGCACTTTGGCCGTCATCAGTGCGAGCTCCTGTTTGGTGCGCAGGAACTGCGACTCCGAGAGCTGCACGTGCGACTTGATGGGCTGCATGTGCTGCTCCAGAATCTCACGGCGCTTGGAGAAGGCGCTGCAAGCATCAGAGAGATTAGAGATTACTATGTGAGAGAGGAAGGGGTAGCAGTTGCTCTGCCTGCTTACAGCTGCGTGAGATCCTCGCCGTCGAAGAGCAGGCAGTCGAAGACAAAGAGACAGACCGAGGCATTGGCATAGATCTGCTTCTTGTGCGCTCCGAGCGTGCCGAAGGGCAGCAGTGCGCCCGTCTCCGTGTCCACCAGTATGATCTCCGAGTCGAGTATCATGTCGTCGGTGCCGGGAAAGGCGCGCGGTATGTACTCCTTCAGCTGCCTGATCTTGTGATCCATCACGGGTTTCAGATTGCGACTGAAGAACCTGAACTCGGCGCCCTGCTTGTGCAGCTGCACGCGCTCCCCGTCGTACTTGACCTCGCTGTACAGGCCGCCGGGATGCTTCCGGAAGGCCTCCTCCACGGACTTGCAGGCATTGGCCAGCATGGGCGATATAGGCGTCATCACCTGAATGCCACTGGACGCTGCCTTCGTCTTCTTTCTTTCCGCTGTGCTGGCACTTGCCTTTGGCTTGCCCGCAAAGTTGCGCACTATGGCCGCGAGATCACGGGAGGATTGATACGCCGGATAGGCCTGCGGTCCGAATGCGTCTAGTATGTGCCTGGCACGCGCATTAATCCGCAGATCCTGCTTGACCAGCCGTACGAAGGTGCGCAGGTCCAGTTCGGTTGCCTGCTTGCACAGCTCCCGCAGCAGCGCCGCCTGCTCGTCCTCCTTGGTGCGCTGCTCCAGCTGGCAGAGCAGCTGCTCCACCTCGTCCAGGTAGAGGCGACTTTGAGCCTGCGGCTTCAGCCTGCTCGAGGCAGCAAAGTGTTTGCGCAGCGTCTCCGAAATGTCGCCGTCTGTGGGATATGAAGAAAGAGGAAGAGGAAGAGAGAGAATGTGATTGAAGAGTAGCAGTAAGAAGAGCAGAGGAAGAAGGAGCGGGAACTGGGGCAGAGGAAGGTGGGGTAGGATGAGGAGCAGTAAGAGTAGGAACGGAAGGAAGATCAACAGGAGGAGCAGAAAAAAGAGCTGGAGGATGAGGAGCAGCAGCAGCAGGAGGAGCAAGGGCAGGTGCATAAGAAGGAGGAGGAGCAGCAGGAGGAGCATATGAAAAAGGAGAATCAGCAGAAGCAAGGGCAAGAAGAGGAGGAGGAGCAGCAGCAGGAGGAGAATGGAAGGAGCAGTGGCAGGAGGAGCAGAAGCAAGAGCAGGAAGAGGAGGAGGAACAGCAGCAGGAGGAGAAGCAGTAGCAGGAGGAGAAGTAGCAGCAGGAGGAGAAGGGAAAGGAGCAGCAGCAGGAAGAGAAGCAGTAAGAGAAGGAGTAGCGGGATGAGTAGCACGAGTAGGAGGAGGAGTAGCAGGAGGAAGAGTAGCAAGAGGAGAAGCAGGAGGAGGGGGAGTAGCAGGAGAAGGAGGAGAAGCAGTAGCAGAAGGAGGAGGAGAAGCAGCAGGAGAAGGAGTAGCAAGGGCAAGAAGAGGAGGAGGAGCAGCAGCAGGAGGAGGAGGAGGAGCAGTAGCAGGAGGAGCAGAAGCAAGAGCAGGAAGAGGAGGAGAAACAGTAGCAGGAGGAGAAGAAGCAGCAGGTGGAGGAGGAGAAGCAGTAGCAGAAGAAGGGGGAGAAGCAGCAGCAGAAGGAGTAGCAGCAGAAGGAAAAGGGGAAGGAGCAGCAGCAGGAGGAGGAGCCGGAGGAGGAGGAGTAGCAGGAGGAGGAGGAGTAGCAGGAGGAGGAGGAGGAGGAGTAGCAGGAGGAGGAGGAGGAGCAGTACCAGGAGGAACAGAAGCAAGAGCAGGAAGAGGAGGAACTGCAGCAGGAGGAGAAGCAGTAGCAAGAGGAGAAGAAGCAGCAGGTGGAGGAGGAGCAGCAGCAGGAGAAGGAGTAGCAGCAGGATGAGAAGGGGAAGGAGCAGCAGCAGTAAGAGGAGCAGTAGGAGGAGGAGTAGCGGGATGAGTAGCAGGAGTAGGAGGAGGAGCAGTAGCAGGAGGAACAGTAGCAGGAGGAGGAGTAGCAGGAGGAGCAGTAGCAGCAGGAGCAGTAGCAGGAGGAGGAGTGTCAAGAGGAGAAGCCGGAGGAGCAGGAGTAGCAGGAGGAGGAGGAGTAGCAGGAGGAGGAGGAGTAGCAGGAGGAGGAGAAGTAGCAAAAGTAGGTGGAGAAGGAGGGGGAGCATGAGGAGAAGTAACAAAAGGAGGTTGAGGAGAATGTGGAACAAGAGCAAGAGGAGCAGGAGGAACAAGCGATGGAGAAGAAAGAACAGGAGGAGCAGAAGAAGGTAGAGGATAAGGAGGCGCAGGTGGACGAACATCAGAAGAAGCAGAAAGATGAACATCAGCAAGAGTAGCAGCACGAGGATCAGTTGGAGTAGCAGCGGGAGCAGACACCACTGAGTACATATGACGACTTGGAGCACGCTGCCACTACATACCCTGCTCGAGATCGAGATGCATCTGCTGCGCGTCCGCGTGCAGGATGCGCGCAAAGAGCTTGATCAGCGCCTTGTTCTGCAAGTTGTAGACGCGCTGCGTGGCGCCCGGTATGAGGAACTGCACCCACTGCAGCGTGTCGCCCTCGAAGCCCCGGCCGCTGCTGCCCTTGCGGAAGAACTCCTCCAGTTTCTCGGCCTTGCGCAGGTAGCTTGACTCCCCGGCGATTTCATCACAGACACGTCTGAACGTGTCCAACTTGTTGTCCTCGTTGCGCAGGGCCGTGCTGCTGCTGCTGCTCATTGCGCTGCTCCAGCGACGGCGACGTTGATGCACGTTCCACACGCGACAAATGTGCAGCAGTTTAAGCATAAATTAAAAACAGGAAAGCTGCAAAAATGCCTTTGCAGGCGCAGAGACTTTAATTGTAATACGCGCGATAACATGCACTGCTCTCATGCGATAGCTGCAAGTATCGATAGCGCGTCTGCGTGATTTGTCAGCCATACACGTTTTATAGGCACAGACTTTGCTCGCTTTACAAATGACATCAGCTGTGCGTGTTCGATAGTCTCAAAATATCGATATTTAGCGCATTGACTTGGGAGCCCACACACGTTTGGCAGGCAGTGCTGCCAATAGTTCAATTTTTATGTATACAATTATTTGTATTATTATTGTTATTATTATTATAATTATTATTATTATTATTATTTTCTTTATAAAACTACAAATTAAGCGAAAAACTGCTGACACCTTACAAAACAACACTGCAAAAAAGTCAGTGTTGCCAATCATACTAACGATATCGACTGTTTGTGATTTGTAGCCCACACACGTCTAGCGCTGAGTAAATTTAAAATTGTAATTATACCAAATAAATAAAAAATTTATTTTTATTGCGATCACTTCACAGAGGTTTGCAAGCACAGCTATGACTCGCGCGTCAACAAGTCCGGCATCTTCGAGTCCAATCAGCTGCTGAGCTCCTTCATCGGCTCATCGATAGGCAGAAATATCGCATCAGTGGTGGCACTGCAGTGTCGCTATGAGTTCGAGGCGCTAAAACCGGAACGCATTCAAATTCGCTTCCACGACTTCAATGTGCCCACGGAGCGCGAGAATTCGACCCGCTGCCACGAGGAGGATGCACTACACGTGCTGGCCGAGGTGCGCGGCAAGTACGAGACGCAGGAGCTGCTCTGCGGCGCCTTTCTGCCCAAGCCACTGATGTCGAACGGGCAGCGCATGCAGCTGCAGTTCGTGGGCAAGTACCCGCCCCAAATGACCAACAAGGTGCAGTACTACGGCTTTCGGGCCGAGTACAGGTTTCTCACGAGTGAGCAGTGGCGAACGATTGCAACTATCGATAACTTGCGACTAATAATGGCATTCCCACAGACTTCGGTATACTGTCGGGCGTGCAGCAGGGCGACGAGTGCAGCTTCGTGTACAACAGCAGCGACAGGATCAGCGGACTCTTCCACTCGCCCAACTTTCCCGGCTTCTACCTGGAGAACGTCGTCTGCAACTACTACTTCTACGGCATCGATGAGCGCGTCGTGCTGCGCTTCACCTACTTCGATGTGGAGGGTATTGGCACGTGAGTTACCCCTTAAGAGGTTTTATCTAGCTTTTTACAAAAAAAAAAATATTTTTGGCTAAAATTAAAAAAAAAATCAAAAAAATAAAAATCTGCAAAGTCTTGCCGAAATAAACCTTTTTACAAGAAAAAATATTTGGCTTAATTTAAAGAAATAAAAAAAGGAAATCAAAAAAATAAAAATCTGCAAAATCTTGCAGTATTTAAACCTTTTTACAAAAAATATAAGGCTCAAATTAAATAAAATAAAAAATTAAAAATCTGCAAAATCTTGCCGTATTTAAACATTTTTAGGAGAAAAAAATATTTGGCTCAAATTAAATATGATTAAAAAAACAAAAATCTGCAAAATCTTGCAGTATTTAAGCCTTTTTACGAAAAAAAAAATATTTGGCACAAATTAAGTAAGATCGAAAAAATTAAAATCTGCAAATTCTTGCCGTATTTAAACCTTTTTAGGAGAAAAAAATATTTGTCTCAAATTAAATATGATTAAAAAAATAAAAATCTGCAAAATCTTGCAGTATTTAAACCTTTTTACAAAAAAAAATATTTGGCACAAATTAAGTAAGATCGAAAAAATTAAAATCTGCATAACCTTTCTGTATTTAAACCTTTTTACAAAAAAAAAATATTTAGCTAAAATTTAAAAAAATCAAAAAAATAAAAATCTGCAAAATCTTGCCGTATTTAAATGAACCTTCGCCTCATTTTTTTATTTTTTTACAGCTGCGACCATCAGACTGCCAGCGACTATATGGAGTTCTCGAATTTCATGAGTACGGATCGCAAGTACGGCCGATACTGCGGAAAGCTGCCCGACTTTGAGGTGCGCTCAGACGGTCGTTTCTTCCGTGTGACGTTCTACTCGAACGATCGCTTTGTTGCCAACGGATTTCGCGCTCTCTACACGTTTGAGCCCATTGCGGACAAGAGTCTCAACGTTAATATCGAGCTGGGCGATAATACCGTTTCCATGCAAAGTTTTGTATCCCGCGGAGCGCAACTTACAGCTGGCATTATGCATATAGCTTTAGTTATTATATTAATAAAGCTGCTATAAATAAAACATACTCAAAATAAATAAAGAAATTTAGTGAAATTTAAAAAAAATTTGGGATTTGGTATTTTTATTGTATTACATTAGAATATTACTCGAAATAAATAAATAACTTTTGTGGAGTTTTAAAAAAATGAATTTGTAGTTATTATTTTAATGAAGCTGCTTTAAATAACTGTACTCGAAATAAATAAAGAAATTTAGTGAAATTTAACAGAATTCAAATTTGGTATTTTTAGCGCAATACATTAAAATATTACTCGAAATAAATGTCTTCATTTTTGCGAAATTTTAAAGAATTTTATTTTGTAGTTATTATTTTAATGAGGGTGCTAGAAATTAAACATATTCGAAATAAATAAAGAGCTCTAGTGAAATTTAAAAGAATACAATTTGGTATTTACCGAAATAAATAAAGAACTTTAGTGAAATTAAATAAATTCAAATTTTTTTTTTTATATCTTACTTTAAGGAAATTGAAATAAATAAAAAATTTGTATTTAAGGCGCCTTACATTAGAATATTACTCGAAATAAAAAAAAGAACTTATGTGAAATTTAAAAGAATTCAAATTTGGTATTTTTGGCGCATTACATTAAAGTATTATTCAAGGAAAGTAAAATATACTGTATATTTTTAATTGGATTTAAATACTATTATTATTATTGTTAAATTTTAAAAATAACGTATTTGAATTGACTTTATCGATACATCGGCCAGCGCAAACGCTTTGCTGGATCTGGCAGCACTGTGCGTGCCACGCGCGCGCTAACCAACACTGCAAACTGCAAACTGTGCGCGGCGCGCAACTTTCCTATCGGCGCCTTCGTCGATTTTCGCACTCGCCTGCGCTCGGCATTCGTTCAGCATTCGCCGACAGCTTCGCGAGGTTGTGTTTCCCGCGGCGCGCGCTCGATACTCAAATTCGTTTCTAAGGGTGTCTACGGGTCGTCGTAATTGCCGTGTGTTTCTCACATGTAACTGAAAGTATTAAATCTAGTTCTAAGCAAGCGCGCTGACAGCAGCAGCAAACCCCAAAAAAGTTAACAAGCACACACACACGCACACAAACGTACTCACACTCACACTCACACCAACAAACAATCAATTCGAAAGCAATTCGAGGAATACAACGGCAAGATGTTCTCGCGGCCCAGGTGAGTGCTCCAATTCGAGTAAAAATTAACGCGAACAGGTGAGCCCATTTTCTGTGCCTGTGTGTGCCTGTCTGTGCCTGTCCGTGCATGTGCGATCTGTGCTCGGCAGCATTATGCAATTACAGTTCACGTTCCGCGTCCCAGCTGATTCTACTAGTGACCCAGTCGCCGCGTTCTCTCTCTCTCTCTCTCTCTCTCTCTGTCTGGCTTGCACTGCGCAGCTTTCGTTTTCATTGCCACTACCCATACAGACGCGCGCTTGCACACACACACACACACACGCTGTCCTTTTTGTTGCTGTTGCTTATAAAAGGGGCAGCGATTCGCACACACACACACACACACGCAGTCCTTTTTTGTTGCTTTGGCATTGACCTAACTTTGCGCGTTTTCGCTTGTTCCTGTCATTCGCTGGCTGCAACAGCTGCTGCCCCCACCCCTGCTGCTCGGCGAATTCGCCTTGTCGCCTCTATTCGCCCATGTCATTGCATAAGACAAATGCTTGCTCTCGCGCTCTCTCTCACTCTCTTTAGCCCCCACCCCTGCAACGCATTGAAATTGAAACAAAAACAAAAGCAGCTGAAAAATCAATACATAAACAAATGCGTCTCTGCATTGCTTGCATGTATTGGTGTATATGCGATACTAATGCGATTTGGACGCCAACGCAAAGACACCTTCACGTTCATGGACACACGCACACACGCACGTGTCTGTGTGCAGAGCTGTCTGCATGTATTCGCAACGCAAGCGATCATCTTCGCTGCCAAATTCTAAATTTACATACATGCGTGTGTGTGCGTCTATGACAAAAACAATAAACATTAAAAAATTTGTGTTTTTTTTTTTTTTGCTTTGTAAGCACTTTATTTTTCATTTTCTTTGCCAAGTTCATAATTGTTTTTTTTTTTATTTTTTTTTATTGTTGCTGCGCAGCCTCTGCTGCTGTCCCGCTCTCTCACGCGCTTTCTTCCAAAATCCACAAAGAATCTACGAGTACATTGACTTCTTTTTGGCAGCTGTCAATACATACATACAGCGTTGAATAGTAATACCTACCTGTGTGTGTGTGTGTGTGTTGCTTTCGCCCGGTCAGCGCTAGCCGTAGGCACAGTCGACAGCGGCGCAGCGTCTAATTAGCCGCAGCCACATTAACACACACACACACACCCATGCTGACGCATTGGGTTTACAGCAAATGTCTTTATGATATCATAGTGTGATATGTGACCGTGTGTGCGAAAAACCCATGTTTGTCTGTGTGTGTGTGTGGTCTGCGTTCATGCGGAAGCCTTGATATGCGAATTGGAATTTGCCAAATTAAAGTGCGTCTATTTACGATCCATTGCGATAAACATTTTTGAGCAAACTATTTTTAAAATTTTTATTTTTATTATTATTTAGTTGCTTGCTTGCCGCTAGACTTTAGTCGTAGCTTCATAACTACTCCCAATTGCGGGGTGCGAGCGATCAGCGTAATTACATAAACAAGATAAAGCTTATCAGCGAGCGCGCGCGCGAGCATTTTTTATAATAATTGTCTTTTTTTTTTTAATAATAATAATTTTTGTTGTAAGTTGTCATGTGAAAAATACTGCAAATTATTTAACGAGTGAGTCCACAACTCAAGTAGATGTACGCACGCTTTGCTGAGTTGTGCAAAATATGAGAAATACTTTAGGGGTTTTAATTTACAATATACCAAGGCCAAAAAAAGCCAAGAAAAAAATACTTAAGGGGTTTTGATTTACAATATACCAAGGCCAAAAAAGCCAAAAAAATAAATACTTCAGGGGTGACCAAAAAAGCCAAAAAAGAAATACTTTTTTGATTTACATGATTTACCATTTCCGAAAAAAAGCAAATTCTATACAAATAATATAATTATAACATATCGTAATATAATAATAATATAATATAATTATAATAAAAATAAACATTTGGCCATGTCTGTCTGTGCTGATACGTAGATCTCTGCTAGTAAAACTGCTAGACACGCCAAATTTCGGTTTAAGCCTTCCTGTCGATCACACGCAGCTTGAATGTATTTTTGCCTTTGGCTATCACGCTCGTAGTACCTGCAAATCAGTGGTTTCCATTCTCCATCTTAACTGTTAGGCAATTAGCACAGTTAAGACTTTCTCAGTTGGCATACATTTATTTAATTAATTTTTATTGCATAATAAATACAAAGGGTTTTCAGAAAACAAATTCTTATTGCAGTGAGCAAAGGTTATAGCAAAGAGTTTATATTTTTATTGCTAAATATTAAGCCAAGTTTGAAAGCTACAATTGTCTAGTTTGGCAAACATCTAGTTAATTATGTTATGACTCAATGTTGAAAATTACAATACGCTTGTATAATAAATACAAAAGTTTTTTAAGAAACAAATACGTGTTGCAGCGAGCATAGCTTATAAAGAGTGCCAAATAGTGCTCTTTACGTTTGGCTTGCTTGAAACTCAATATTTTCAGTTATAATCTGGAATATTAAGCCAAGTTTTACAGTTGCAATTGTCAAATTTGTCATACAGCTAGCTGAATATATTATAGAATTATGCTGTAAATTGTAATGCCCTCGTATAAACTATACGAAAGTTATTTAAGTAACAAATTTGTATTGAGTGGGCCAAGTTTATATGTGTAGCTTTTTTCTTTCTAATTTAAACTAGAAAATGCCAGTTTTGCCAAGCACTGAATCTACACTGTTTGATTAGCTGTAGCGATGAACATATAACCATACCATACCATATAATATAATATATACTTTAATTTCGTGTAATGTGCAAGGCGTGTGAACATAGACCACATGCGGAACTGTTTATAGCACACACTCACACACACACATACAAACAGCTGCGCATTTGTATGCATGATTAGATATATTATACACCCCCCCCGTGTGTGTGTGTGTGTGTGTGTGTAATGCGAACTTTTGAAGCACTTTGGGGGCGCTTTGAAGCACTCATGTGCTGCCTGCCTGCCTTCCTGCCTGCCTGCTGGCCTGCCCCGCGTGGACTTGTACAAATAGTAACAGAAAGTGACGCCTGATGAGTGATAATGATAATGATACCATGCCCATGCCCTGCCGCCTGCCGCCTGCCGGCCTTCTGCCCCCGCTAATTAGCGTGCACTTCGAGCCGTGGCCGGCAGCAACACGTCACGAGCGCGTGGTTCCCGCAGCGCTCGACGCTCGCGACGCGTCACTAACGAGTTCTCTAAGCGTTTTGGGAGCGTTTTCCGAATGAATTTCGATGCGAGCGTTTCGCGAGCTTTGCCAAAGCCCAGTGGAAGTCATGCCCATTGGCAAACAGAATTAGTCACAAGGGGAAGGCAGCAACAGCAGCAGCAGCAGCAGCAGCAGCGGCAGCGACTGCGGCAATTAGCAGCAATTATGCAAAATCGCGGCGCAACAACAATTCATCAGAGCCAGCAACGTTTGTCGTCATGCTGTTATCGCTACATTCCGCGTCTTATCGAGCCTCCATCGTAAACGGTGCGCAGCGGGCTTAGTTTAGCAGGTCCCCCCCAGAGCCCCCAGCGGGCTGACAGCCTTCCACTTGAAAGTGCGATAAACAAAAAGTATAATAAATTTGGCAAAGCCGCTGCGCTAATACCCTTTATATATTATACAGGCATAAGCAGCATATATGAAAATAGTAGGTTTACTAGGCTTGTATACTGCCCAATTTAGTAGGTATATACCATATAAACATATAGCTGTTTTTGCATATACTACTGTGGGCAAAAAGTAAGGTGAATTTTCAATTTAAAATTCGCGGGCTTGAGATGGCGAACTAGTTCTTTTTTTCTCGAGTTGGCAGGACTGTTGATGACATTTGGCGGAAATTGCATGACAATGTCAGTATGAGTACTATATTTACGCTTTTGTTTACCAAACGATCAAGAGTCCATTTGGCGATTTATACAATGTCTGATTTAATTGAGCAGAGAAGTGCCATCATATTTTGTTTGCGGAATTAAATTTCGGCTGCGGAAACGTTAAGGAAGTTTGGGGATGGCCTTTGGTGATTCTACCATGTCCCAGAAAAATGTTTATAAGTGTTACAAAGACTTCAAAGAGAGTCGGGAACGTGTTGATGACATAGAGCGCTAATAATAGCGGAATCGACAAGGGCGCTCATGGCTATACCGGAAAGGGACTATTTGGCCTGTTTCGAGGATATGAAAAAACGTTGGCATAAGTGTATTTTATCGGGAGGGGATTACTTTGAAGGGGATGAAATTGATTTAGGAGAATAAATAAAGAATTTTGACTTTACAAAAATATTCACCTTACTTTTTGCCCACAGTCTCAGCTTGAAATTGGCAGTGTAGCTCATTAAAGTCGACTACATGTATACTTAATGATATAATTGTAGGCCTACAACTTTTCTTGATATTCGACTTTGAAATGAAAAATATTGATTTTGGCAGGCCTTGAGTAGGGCAAGCAAAAACAAGCATAGGCACGAGCTGCCTAGCATTAAAAAGTAGCTACAGCTCAAATTTGGTGTTTATAGCACTTATAGTTGCTGAGATATACGCGTTTATGCAGGCAAACGGACAAGCAGACGGACAGGCATAGGCAAATTGAAACGATTATTGATATTGTTTTGACTTGATATTAATCAAGCTTATGTAGACATGTTTTTAATGGTCTGCCATGTCAACTGCTGCCTATTATACCCACAGCTAGACAAAACGTATATACCATTTGCTAGCATTATGCATGGCGGCGAGGTATAATGACTCAGCTCGCGCGCTGGCCTTGCACTTGATTCGCTCTGCTCTGCTTTGCTCTGCAGGCACAGCAGGGCAGTGGCGGGTGGTTGCGCACAGCGTGGCGAATCGCTGCCATTGTTGCCTGTAAAGTGACGCTGCTAATTCAGCTTCTTCTTTCGCTGCAGCCTGTGCGGAAATCTCGGTAAATTGTGCCGCAGCGGCACCGCCGCTGTGACTGGCACAGCAACAACAACAGCGGCTGGAACAACACCGGCAGCAGCGGCATCGGCGCTGGCGCTGTGCGACGCGCGCGGCTATCATGAGGTTGTCGGCGACATCATCTGCCCCTCGCAGGTGCGCGGCATCGATCACATACGCGATCCGCGCCTGAACAAGGTGAGTGAGAATGCTCTCTATCTCTTTCTCAGACTAATCCTAATCCTGCTCTAATCCCCTGGCAGGGTCTGGCCTTCACGCTCGAGGAGCGACAGGTGCTGGGCATACACGGCCTGCAGCCGGCGCGTTTCAAGACGCAGGAGGAGCAGCTGCAGCTGTGCAAGATCGCGGTGAATCGCTACACAGAGCCGCTGAACAAGTATCTGTATCTGAGCGATCTGCACGATCGCAATGAGCGTCTGTTCTTCCGCTTCCTCTCGGAGAACATCGAGGATCTCATGCCCATTGTGTACACGCCCACCGTGGGATTGGCCTGCCAGCGCTTCGGCCTGATCTATAGGCGTCCGCACGGTCTGTTCGTCACCTTCAATGATCGCGGTCACATCTTCGACGTGATGAAGAACTGGCCGGAGCCGAATGTGCGCGCCATTTGCGTGACGGACGGCGAGCGCATCCTGGGCCTGGGCGATCTGGGCGCCTGTGGCATGGGCATACCGGTGGGCAAGCTGGCGCTGTATACCGCACTGGCCGGCATCAAGCCGCACCAGTGCCTGCCCATTGTGGTGGATGTGGGCACCAATAACATTGATCTGCTCGAGGATCCGCTGTATGTGGGCCTGCGGCAGAAGCGTGTGGTGGGACGCGAATACGATGACTTCATCGACGAGTTCATGGAGGCCGTGGTGAAGCGCTATGGCCAGAACACGCTCATCCAGTTCGAGGACTTTGGCAACCACAATGCATTTAGATTCCTGGACAAGTACCGCAACACGTACTGCACGTTCAACGATGATATACAGGGCACCGCCGCCGTCGCTGTGGCCGGTCTGTATGCCTCCAAGCGCATCACGGGCAAGTCCTTCAAGGACTATACGTTCCTCTTCGCCGGTGCCGGCGAGGCGGCCATCGGCATTGCCGATCTTGTCGTCAAGGGCATGGTTGCCGAGGGTGTGCCCATGGAGGAGGCCTACAGTCGCATCTTCATGGTCGACATCGATGGCCTGCTGACCAAGTCGCGCAAGGTGGGCAACCTGGAGGGCCACAAGGTCAACTATGCCAAGGACATTGAGCCGATGCAGGATCTCGAGCAGATTGTCTCAACCGTCAAGCCGAGCGTAAGTTCTCATAGCTCTGCGCTGCTCCTGCTGCTGCTGCTAGCTAATCGCTTGCTCTAACTCTCAATAGGTGCTCATTGGCGCCTCGGCCTGCGCCGGCCTGTTCACGCCCAAGATACTGCGCACCATGGCGGACAACAACGAGCGGCCCATCATCTTTGCGCTCTCGAATCCCACCAGCAAGGCGGAGTGTACGGCCGAGGAGGCCTACACCAACACAGACGTGAGTGCAGTGTAGTCTGCTGTATGTGTTGTGCCGCTCTCAAGGCTTCTCTCTCTACTCTTTTTGCAGGCGCGTGTCATCTTCTCGTCGGGCTCGCCCTTCCCGCCTGTGACAGTGGGCGACAAGACCTACTATCCCGGCCAGGGCAACAATGCCTACATCTTTCCGGGCGTGGGTCTGGGCGTCATCTGCACAGGCACCCATCACATACCCGACGATATGTTCCTGATTGCCGCCCAGGAGCTGGCCAACTTTGTGGAGCCCAGCGACATTGAGCGCGGCTCGCTGTACCCGCCGCTGTCCAGCATACGCGATGTCTCCATGAACATTGCCATTGGCGTGACGAAGTGTGCCTACAATAAGGGTATATACCAGTCTATATATAGATCTATTTATTTTATATATTTATATATATTTATTGTGATATGTGCAGGTCTGGCATCCACGTACCCGGAGCCGCAGGACAAGCGCAAGTGGCTGGAGGATCAGCTGTACAACTTCAACTATGAGTGCTCGATGCCGGTGACCTGGGCCTGGCCGCGCATGCCCTACATAAAGACTCGTGAATTAGTGCCCACCAAACTCTACGGCAAAAAAAGTGATTAATATTTCTCTTTCTATTTCTGTCTGTTTTAGGTGCAGAGAGTCCGCTAATTGCCGCTATTAAATAATTGATTCGTTCAGTTCAATTGATTGATGGCACCACCTCTGTTTTGCATTCTAACCCACTCTGCTACGTTCTGCTATGCCTACTACCAATCAGCACTACCAACACCACTACCACCACAACTACTACTGCTACTACTTTACTTTAACTACTACTACTACTACTACTACACACTAACCAAGCAATGGGCTAACACGCACTCTGTACTACCATTTATGTTCGGTCCCAGAACCGTTAATAGACCCAGTTACTGTTAGGCAAGATTCGAGCGAACACCACTTCAATGTACTTTCGATAGAGCTATATAACTAAGTGTATTACGTATTATGTATATAATATTTTAACTGTATAAATTAATATGTGGAATGATTGTTAATGTGATCGGTACCAACAGACCAAGAGTGTATAATTCTATTATTTCTCAACTTATGCTTTGGTTTCTCCTCTCTCTCTCTCTCTCTCTCTCTCTCTCTCTCTCTCTTTCTCTATCTCTCTCTCTCTAGAATAAGTTGTAATTGGCTTGCCTGGTATTGGTTTTACAATTGCTTCATTTTCTTCTGCTTACAATACGCAACTTTATCTCTCACTAACCAAGTACAGTGGGCTTTAAGCGCTCTGCCCTGCTCAGATTTTTATTTGCAAATGTTAAGTGCGAGAACTGATTAATATATATTATTGATCTATTGCTATTTCCCTTTCGTTTCGATCTAGAAAACGAAGAGATCATGTAAATTTCGCCACCAACTCCGACCACATTGGCACAAACACAACTACCACTACAACTACTACTACTACTCTACTATATAGACAGCAGAAGGGATATTCTGCCCCCACCCGATCCCCCAAAACCGATAAACTAAATGAGCAGCCGTTGACCTTAAACTAATCTATTTAAAAAGAAAAAAAAAAGAAATGAAGAGAAACAAAAACAAGTGTAAACTAAGTTACAAGTTTTACTTTAGTTAATCATACACATATATAGTTTTATATATGACTATAGTAACGATTATCGCTTATGTTTGTTGTTGATCCATGTCTGATATTTATTATTAAATAGCCTTGTTATAATTTACTGTTACAAACGTCAATTCTGATTCAATTCTCGGAGGAGCAACAGCAGCAGCAGCAGCAGCCACTACAATCGATTGACCAATAAAGTACACACACAGCATATAACGGTTAACTCACAGTGTATTGCATGATGGGTGTGTGTGTGTGAACTGATAACGCCTCGAGTGGCAGCACTTCCGCATTTCATTGAATAGCACTTGGCATATCTAATAATAGGGCTACAGTGCAGGCCAGCATAGTGCATACTACTGTGGGCAAAAAGTAAGGTGAATATTTTTGTAAAATCCAAATTCTTTATTTATTCTCCTAAATCAATTTCATCCCCTTCAAAGTAATCCCCTCCCGATAAAATACACTTATGCCAACGTTTTTTCAAATCCTCGAAACAGGCCAAATCGCCATGAATTTTAAATTGAAAATTCACCTTACTTTTTGCTCACAGTAGTACACCGGGAGAGCAGTCAAGCGAGTCCAGCGGCTTGGAATTCCCAGTATCAAAAGATTGTTGCTTCGAGTAGTTTTGGGAATGTGGGTATTCCCACGAGTATTAATCACATTTCGGCCAATTGTGACGCACGAAAATCGCTGTAGAATTATTTTCGTAGCAGCGCAGAGTATTGCCAATTCGCCTGGCTGAATGCACAATTTAAATGTGTATTATTTAATTTCTGCTGCCTCTCTTCAAGTTCAGTGCCAGAGAGCGCAGAGAGGCGCTCTCTCTGCCTATCTCTGCGTCATATGAGCAAATAGAGCAGCTTGAGCTATAATTAGCAGTTGCGATTCTCAGAGAGCGCGAGCGCGTCCCAAACTGGAAAAACCTATGAGCTGTGCGAGCTGCGTCTAATTGGGGGAAGCTCGGTATGCTCTAACGTATGGCGTTGTGAATGCGATCGTGATAGTTCACATATACTATATATCTTGGAGCATATATGTACATAGCGAAGTAGAGCCAGTCAGGTTTAATTAATCTAAATTCGATCTGATTGCGATCTTAGCTTAGCTTAGCGATTGCAGTATATACTTTGTATAGACTTTGAAGCAGTTCTGTGTAATCTTCCATGAGGAGATGAGCGATACGATCTGATTGTCATTATACTACGCTTGTGAAATATACTTCACAGTGGTTCTCGATATTTCAAGCAATAAGGCTACAGCTATATTATTCAAATGTTCGTGGACAAAGACATAAAAAATAAATAAATTTCGTCAAAAAATGTGTAAAGAATTAATATTGCAAAATTATGATCTTGAAAATAAAAAAAAATTTTTGCAAAGCGTAAAATTTTTTATAAATAAGTCTCTTTATAAAGGAGTCAGTATTCTAAATTATAAAAAAAACCTTTTTTAAATCACAAAATTCTTTAAAAATAAATAAAATAAAACTCCTTTATTTCCATATTATCTAGTCAAAACGAACTCATTAAAAACAAGAAAGTAACTTAACTTATGTTATGTTAACTTTTAATTTAAAAAATATGGGATTTATTTCAAGCATAGAACTCTTTATTAATAATTTTATAGTCAAATGCACATGTTTTGACGCTGTAACTTTTCTACTTTAACTATAGTTCGACTTATCAATTTACAAAATCGATTTCTGGAGGCGGTGGTCGTGGTAACCAAAAGTTGAAAATCCGCCTTCAGTGTAATGTTACCAGGAACCTTCCTACCAAATTTGCTGTTTCTAGCTTTACTGGTTATCTTTTAATTAAAAAAAATCGTTTTATAGGGGCTGTGCGCGTGGCATCCAAAAGTCGAAAATCCAACTTCTGCATAATGTTGCAAGCAAACCTCCTACCAAATTTGATGCTCTTAGCTCTTAGCACTACTGAGTTATTTGCAATAACTCGAAAATCGTCTTTATCGATTTGCGTAGGCAATGGGAGTGACACATAAAGTTTGAAATAAACTTCTTATGTGTATTGAGTACACAAACTCTTTGAACAAGTTCGGTGTCTCTAGCTCTTTTACTAGCTGAGATCTGTGTGTTCATACAGACGGACGGACAGACGGAAAAGAACAAATCGTCTCGGCTATTGATACTGATCAAGAAAATAGTATATACGATGACTGTCCCAAAAATATCCCACCTGCAATTATTTCTAGGCGCCAGCGTTAGCCTTAAAATTTCCCAAACTGTAGATTTTGGTATTCGTATACTTTCCATGGTCCGCCATGCCTTCTTCTGTCTCTTACATTTTCGCAAAGTTAATATACCTTTTTTTTAATCTTTTTTATTGGGTGAACGGTTTAAAAATAGGGTTTCCTTTTAAAGAGCTAAACAAAATGTGATTTTCTACAAATTATATATATTTTTAAAAAGTATATAAAGATTTTATTTGTATATATATATAAAAGATTTAATTTTTATACATATAAAAGATTTTATTTTTATATATATAAAAGATTTTATTTTTATATATATAAAAGATTTTATTTTTATAAATATAAAAGATTTTATTTTTATATATATAAAAGATTTTATTATTATAAATATAAAAGATTTTATTTGTATATATATAAAAGATTTTATATTTATATATATAAAAGATTTTATTTTTATATATATAAAAGATTTAATTTTACGAATTACTGCAGACCAAACTGCTTAGCCTGCTAATACACCTCTGATCGTAGAGTATGGCTTAAGCTTAGCTCTCGCTGCCGCGCAGCTAGCGCAACGCAATCTTCCAGACGCCGTCACCCTGCCCAGAGAGACTCCGCGCAGTGTAGCCTATAAGTAGCTGTGGCGTCGAGCCGCGCTCACACTCACTGAGACTGAGGAAGAAGTTCGCATCCGAGATGCTGCGCTATTTGTGGCTGTGCGGCGTTGTCGCTGCCGTTGCTGCCTGCCTGCTCGCCGCACGCCCGGCACGCGCTGGTGAGCTAGACAAACGTCTCGAGACTCGTTTCGCCTTGTGCTCATCTGGTTGTTGTTGTTGTTCTCGTTCTCGTTCTCATTCCCATGCCCATGCCCGTTGGACTGGTGGCGCAGCCTATGGCGACGACTGCAGCACGCCAAATGGGGAGCCTGGACGCTGCCTGCCTGCCGCCTCCTGTCGCGACATCGAGCAGCGCATCGCGCAGCCGGAACACGCCAATTATCTGCAGCGCGCCGCCTGCGGGGAGTACAACCAAGTGGTAAAGCATTAGAGAGAGCGAGAGAGACAGAGAGAGAGAGGGAGAGGGAGCTACTATAATCCTGCTACTTGCAGCGCCACTACTGCTGCAGCCTGCGGCAGGTGCAGCACAACTCCAGGGTCATGTCGGTGCTCGCCAGCGCCGGCTTCAACTGCGGCAATCTGCTCAACCAGCGCGTGGCCCATGGCTACGAGGTGCAGCTCTCCTCGCGTCCCTGGATGGCGCTGCTGCGCTACCAGAGCTTCGGCGAGAGTCGCTTCCTCTGCGGCGGCACGCTGATCCACAATCGTAGGTGCCAGCTGCAAGTAGGCTAATTAATACGAGCTGATCCTCTAGAGCTTTCACAGGTTACATACTGACCGCGGCGCACTGCATCTACGGACTGGAGGATGAGCTGTAAGTATTCCTGCTGCTGCTCGAGGAGAGTGTACTCAACTCTTTCCTACTCCTAGCTATGAGGTGCGCCTGGGCGAGCATCGCATCTCCACGCAGAAGGATTGCCGGCAGCAGGGACGCAAGGAGAAGTGCGCGCCGCCCGTGCGGGATGTGGCCATAGAGAAGATGCTGCTGCACGAGCACTACGACGCCAGGCGCATCACCAATGACATAGCGCTGCTGCGGCTCAACGTCAGCGTCAACTTTGAGAGTGAGTGAGCAGTGGCCTGTGCCGCGAGAGAAATTGTATGACTCCTCCTCCTG
Source organism: Zaprionus bogoriensis (assembly GCA_035046045.1). Taxonomy (NCBI): domain Eukaryota; kingdom Metazoa; phylum Arthropoda; class Insecta; order Diptera; family Drosophilidae; genus Zaprionus; species Zaprionus bogoriensis. Next base: position 1,178,542 of record JAWNOI010000010.1, read on the forward strand.
CTGCTTGCAGAGCACATCAAGCCCATTTGCCTGCCCATCAGCGACGAGCTGAAGCGGCAGGCGGAGACGCATGCGGACTACTTTGTCACCGGCTGGGGCACCACGGAGAATGGCTCCGCCTCGGATGTGCTGCTGCAGGCCAATGTGCCGCTGCAGCCGCGCTCCACCTGCGCGAATACGTTCCGGCGCGAGGTGCTGCCCACGCAGCTGTGCGTCGGCGGCGGCGACCTGCAGGACTCGTGCAAGGGCGACTCCGGCGGGCCGCTGCAGGCCTCCGCCCTGTACTTGAGCGAGTACAAGCTGCGCATGGTGGAGTTCGGCATCGTCAGCCTGGGCGTGACCAGCTGCGGGCGCGTCAGCCTGCCGGGCCTGTACACCAATGTGGCGGAGTATGTGCAGTGGATCACCGACACCATGGCCAGCAATGGGCTGTAGCCCGTGCGCGTGCATTTTTTCTATCATTTTAGCCATTAAATTTCACTAATTATTCTCATAACTGTTGCTGGTTCTTTTTTTCGTTGTTCTCTGTTCGCTCGTTCGCTCGGCGAACCATTTTTTGAACTGTTGGATATGCGCGCCCGGTTCGCTAGCTAGCGCCATCTGGCGTTGATTTTTGTGCTGTGCTTTACGTTCACTGCAGCGCCGCTGTTGCTCAACATGTTGAGCATACGCTGAGAATACACAACAGCTGGCGCTAGCAAACTTTCGCTAAAATGCAACCCTGCGTGCTGCGTCATGTTGAATTCACGAAGTTTTAGCGCGAACGCGCGCAAGTGAAAAATTAAAGCCAGTGATATTTCTGTTTGTTTATTTTGTTATGTGCTAAACAAAGTGATTGTTGTGCAAATATAAAATTAAAAGAAAAGTGCAAAGTTGCTTGGCAATTAAAGACGCGTCTGATGATTTGCATGAATTGTGTTTGTGTATGTGAATGCATGCACATAGCTGCATTTGTATGCATGCATGCAAAAGTAAAGAGAATGCAATGAGAAATAGAGCGGTTGTGTCGCTGCTGCTCAACACGTTGAGCACAGGCTGTGCCGACAGATGACGCTAGTAACTTTCTGCCGAAATGCAACCCTGTTAGCGAAGCCATGTTGAATAAGTGAAGTTTTAGTGGAGACGCGTGCAAGTGAAAAATGCAACCAATTTAGTGCTTTGCGTCCGTTATTTTTTTCGTTTTTTTTCAAATGTGCCAAACAAAGTGTTAAAGCAGAAAATATAAATTTTAGAGTGAAAGAAAAGTGAAAAGTGTGCGCATAGTTGCTTAGCAATCGAAGTCGCGCGTGTGTGTGTGAAGTCTGAATGCTTGCATGCACACATTTACATATGTATGCATGTATTATGTCAGTGTATAGTATGAGGATCTCACCACGAAACGACGATTAAAAGGAAAATGAAAAAACATGCTGTAAGTACATCGTGATTTTCATACAATATGGCGGCTGTCTGGCTTGCTGGCTGCGCAAATACAAATACATGCACAGAGCCAGAGCCAGATACAAATGCATATGGCTGTGTAATAACACTTTCGCATGGGCCAATAAACGGGACTCGTGCTGGGTAAACACGTCGCGCATTTCAACGAATTAAATGTAAACACTTTGCGCAGCGCCTTCAGATTCCCGAGACATTAGTGGCCTCCTACACACACACACACACGGGCGCGCACTCGCAGACAGACACACGCAGACATACTTAAGCTTGAACTTGCCTGTGTGTGTGTGTGTGTGTTCAGACATAAATATGAATGGAATGTGAGAATAATCGCAACAATCGTAAAAACTGTGCTTTGTCTTCGTGGTGTGCGTGGCCTTGTCACAGGGGGAGGGGGAAAGGTTGTTAAGGATGCAATGTGCCTTACATAGGGTTGCCAACTTTTTTTTTTACAAGAAAAAAAAAATATATTTCTATCTGATAAAAATTTTAAACAATATTTTTGGAAAAATAAACAGTATTTCATTTACTAAATATTAAAAACATATTACAATACATATACATAATATTATATTTTTTTCCAAAAAAAAGTATATTTCTATCTGATAAGAATTTTAAACAGTATTTTTGGAAAAATAAACAGTATTTCATTTACTAAATATTAGAAACATATTACAATACATATACATACATACATACATATTTTTTTGAGCTTTTTTTTTTAAAAAAATATCATATCCTACATTACAATTAAAATTAAATTAATTACATTAAATTAAATAAAGTATAGAGCAGTCAAAAACAATATAATACTGTTTTTAACAGTATGGTTGACAACCCTTTATTTCGATCTGAAAAGAATGTTAAATAGTATTTTAGGAAAAAAAACAGTATTTTATTTACTCGTTAATTTAAATACAAATTTGTTTTAGTATTTCTTACAATTTATTAGTTTACAATCATTTTAAAAAAAATCGTATGATTCTACACAATTAAAATTAATTAACTTAAATTAAATAAAGTATAATTCAGTCAAAAACAGTATAACACCGTTTTTAACAGTATGGCTGGCAACCCTTAGCCTTACCTTAGCAGTTTCTTTTTTTTTTGCAGCTAAACAAACTTAAGAGCAGAAAGCACATTTTCCATCTAAATGCAAAAACAAACTCATTTTGAGCGAAGCCTCAAACTTGGCTCGAGTTTGCCTTGCCCCCTACCTCCCTCCCCCCATCACTCTCTTACCCGGGGGCTGCTCAACTATTGTTAAATACAAATTTACATGAATGTGCATGCCGCTTTGGCTCTGTCTTAATCTTATCTGATGCCAGTGAAAAATCAAAACCTGTCATAAGACTTTGTTGAGGAACAAAAGACTTTTATCCAAGAACAATATTTACTTTGCTCTCTCTCGCTCGGTGAGTGTTCCCAACTTTATTCCAAGTAATAACATCAAACGAAACTTCGATCATATGTGGGTGAATCTCGAACTTCAGAAAGTTGAGTGCTTCTGCAACTGCAGCTGCAAGTTTGCGGCTGAGGATGATTGCAGTTGTGAGAGCTTCAGATTTACTTTGGACAGGCACTATTAAGATTATCGCTTGCCCTCAGTTGCTCTGCTGCTGCTGCGACTAATGTGTAAACTGAGCTTAGGAAATTTCTCGTCTCTATGTTGTTCAATGATTTTTCAAATATTTTAATCTCTTTGAAGCAAAATTTCCCAAGAGGATAGCATAGCCAAAACCCTTAGAGAAACAGCCACTGTCCGCCTATGCGAGTTCTCACTGTAATTGCATTTATTCAAATATTTCGGGAAATCATTCTCAAAAATTATAGAGCAATTTGTGGTCTCTTAAATTGTGTGCTTTATGAGCACATTTCTCTCGGCCGACCAGGGGACAGCTTGAAACGCACGAAATTGCGAAACTGCGCCACAAACGAGATTCATTGACAATGTGGCTTGATTGTTTTTCGGCTTTGTCTGATGAAAGTTTTCTGGGTAGGGGGGTTATCTTTTCCCATGCCTAGCTCTGGTCGCACTAATTGCACAAGAATGCGAGAAGGCGTAAAGGATTTGGTCGACAACGTCGTCGATTGCAGCAACAGCAGCAGCAACAGCAGCTGCAGCTGTGCACTCGACTCTGCCGGCACTTCTCAGTGCATTGGCGGCGTTAATTAAAACCGTCTCAAGGCACAAGAAACTAATAACGGCAAACAATTTTCGAATCAAGACTTTCAGCTTTGCTTTCCGTTTTCAGTTTTCAGTTTTCAGCTCTCAGTTTTCCTTTTGCAATTGCACGTCGCGTTCGCATTGTCGATTTTTCCACAAAAAAGGGGAGCTGCGGTCGCGCGGTTCCGTCGCACCAGTTGGCCAGCAGCGCCTTTTGTGTTAGCAGCTAGCTGTAGTTATTCTGCTCGTTGTTCTTGTTGTTGTTGTTGTTGCTACTGCTCTGTTTATTCCATTTACCCACTGCAAATGGATGAAACAGGTATATTCGCTTTGTGGGCATCTATGTAGCTTATAAATTATATGCAGCTCAGCATTTTAAGCCGATTTGATTAAATATGCTTGAAAAAATTTATTTTAATTTTGACATTTTCATAAAGTTATGGTTAAAAGAAATTCAATATTTCGAAATTGGACTGACAAACATAGAAAATGCCAGCATTTCCCTTATTACTTTGCAAATTTTAAAATTTATAATTGTATGTTTTATATTTATGATAGATTTATAATCGAATTAAAAATTTGAACATTCCAATAAGTTGCACTTGGGCTGATCCCAAATTGTCCGTTTCATTGAGAGCGCACTATATAATAAAAACTAAATATACAAAACTTGGCTTAAAGCTTTAGCATAGCATACTGAACTGCTAAGCTTCTTTCAAACTTTCCAACGAGCTCAAATATTTAACAAAGTATATCAGAAATCTTATTTTTCAATCTGTATCTGAATTTACATTAAATTTTAATTTAATAAACAATTTACTTGAAGGGTATTTTATAGCCAGCCTCTTCAATTGTAGATGCATTTATTTGTTGTTGTTGCTATTGCTCTATTTGTTGTTGTTGCTGTTGTTGCTCTGTTTGTTGTTGTTTGAAGCGGTTGCGGGTCGCTGAGAAGTGCTCGTCGGCGTTGCCGTCGCCGTCGTCGTCGGCGGAGGCGCGTCTTCTATGCAGATGGTTTGCTTTGTTGTTTGCCCGATTGCCTGTTTGTGTTTTTGTTTTTGTTTTTGCTTTTGTTTTTGTTCGGCGACCACGCGGCGCGGCTGTTGCTGTCTCCCTTTCTCTCTGTCCCTCTGGTTGTGGCTCATGCCACCATGGAGCGACCGTGTTTGCTTTCCATTACAACATGTTGTTGTTGCCGTGCACTTAACGGTGCAACAACCGTGCGGAATATTGACTATGGCCACCCATCAGCAGCGGGCACAACAACAAATTAATGAAACTTAAAACTACCAAATGGCAACTGGCAAAAGGTCCCCAAATATTTGTGCCATAATAAATGGGTCGAACTGCCAGATCAGCTATAGGTACATGCATACATAATTGTTCATTTCAGCATTGGCAGACGAATAGTGAGTGAATGGCCGACGGACCATCTGAGTGAGTTCAATCGATTTGAATATCATTGATTACACGAGGCAGAACAGTTCAGTAGCCTCCCGGCAATAATTACATATCGTGCTTACATATACGATATTAATACTGCCCGACTCGGTCTCGATGTTCATGTTGCGGTCACAGATGTGATTAAGTATTAAGTTATATATTACAGCGAGCGCACAGATGATGATATTTTGTATGTATTTACGCTGAAAGTACATTGCAATCACATATACTGCAATATTTCACGAGATATTACGTTGATAAGTGTCGAAATTAAACATATTTACGGGCACATGTTGCACATCAATGCTGCTTCGCGATCAAACTCTCATCGAGAACAGACGTGCCTACGGACTGCGCAAACGCCACCCAACAAACAAACACACAACAACAACAACAACCACCGTTACAAGCAGCGAGCTTATCAGCGCACTGAGTTCTGATTGGCTGGCTGAGTCACGCCACTGAGCTGAGCTCGAATCTCAGCTTGCCGTGTGCAAGCAAACTGCAACGCACCAACACACACACACGCACGGCTGTGCGTATTATCTCTATTTAAACCAGCTGCACTCGACAGCAACAACAACAACTTTTGCTAAACACCGCAACAATAGCAGACAAACAAGAACACGTGCAGCGGCCGTCGATCACTCGACGTGCCACCTGCACCACCCCTCCTCCCCCCTCACAACCCACCACCTTGGAGACGGACTGGCAGAGCACCCCACTCCCCCCCCGCCCCCCGAGATCACCGAAATATAAGTCACCACCAAGAAAAAAGGCCAACGCTGAGAAAACGACTGCAAAAGGCTCTGACTCTGAATCTTCGACTGAACCTGGTGAAATCAAGAGGAAAAATGCCAGGAAATCACAACCAATATCGAATCAGCCCGCCGATGAGAAACCCAGCACCAGCGCAGCAGCCCGTGCGAAATCAGATCTGGCCAAGTTGAGGGAAAACGCGTTTGCGTTACTCTCGACCGACGAGGATGACGATAGTGACACCGACACCGACACTGACACCGATACCGATAACAATAATAAAATGGACACTCAGAGTCGCCCTGCGCGTCCTGTGACGCCAGCAATTAAGACGGCGAAAATCCTAAGACCACCACCCATCTTCATCCCGGATGTAACCAACATAACGGCGCTTGTGAACGCAATCACAGTACTGGTTGGAAAAGATACTGACTTCACATATAAAGCGCTAAACAATAATAAAGTCAGGATAATGATGCCGGACAAGACCAGCTATAAGACGCTTAAGACCCATCTGGAGACGACGGACAAGAGGTTTTACACCTTTCAGCCAAGGGACGAGAGGGCATTTAAAATTGTCGTCAAGGGATTGCATCATTCCACGTCACTATCCCACATAAAAGAGGAACTGGCCGCACAGGGGCATACCGCAAGGGACGTGCACAATGCAATCAGCAATAGAAACAAGTCGCCAATGCCACTGTTCTTTGTTAATCTAGAGCCGGCAAATAACAACAAAGAGGCTTTTCTAATCAAAAGGCTCTGCAGGTCAGTGGTCACAGTTGAAGCACCCCTAAAATTCAACGACATACCTCAATGCTTCCGCTGCCAAGGGTTTGGTCATAGCCAGCGTTACTGCAAGCTCCAGGCGAGGTGTGTCAAATGCGTTGGTGTCCACAGCTCTGCGGACTGCCCCAAACAGAAGGACGAGGCGGCCACATGCCTCCACTGTGGTGGCGACCATCCTGCGTCATACAAAGGCTGTCCGGCGTATAAAAAGGCCAAGGCATTAAGCGCGCCTAAACCATCTCGGCCCAATGAAACACCAAGGGGAAGCCAGCGTACTACTCACGCCACGGTCACTGGAGGGAAATCATTTGCAGAGATGCTCAAAGGAAGCCGCCCCGAACAACCGCAACCACAACCCACGGAACAAGTAGCACAAACAGCACAAACGGCTCAAGACACCCTAATGGCAGTCATGATATCCAAAATGGAGAGTATGTTTGAGAAGATGATGGACAGGATGTTCAAGCAGATGACGGAGATGATAACCTCCATTCTCTCCAAGGTCTGCAAATAGGCCTGCACATAGCCTTTTGGAACGCGAACGGCCTGGTGCGAAACAGGCCAGAGGTGGAGCATTTTCTCCACACCAACTGCATTGACATCCTGTTAATCTCCGAAACCCACTTCTCAAACAGATCGTATCTCCGACTACGAGGATACGACGTTATTCACGCTGACCATCCTAGCGGCCGGGCTCGCGGTGGGGCAGCTATTATAATCAAAGCCGGTATAAGCTACAGTTCGCTCGCTACACTGGAGGAGGAATGGGTGCAGTGCGCCAAAATCTGCCTCTCTAGTCCTCTTGGTGCAACCACTATTGCTGCTATCTACATTCCACCCAGGCATAGAATCACCGAGGAGCAAATGGGCATGGTACTGGACAGCCTGGGAAGCAGGTATATAATAGGCGGCGATTTTAACGCTAAACACCAGTGGTGGGGATGTCGCACAAGCAACCCTAAAGGGAGTGCACTCCTCAGATGCATCCAACGCAGAGGAGTTGAGTGCTACTCCACTGGCGAACCGACGTACTGGCCCACAGACCCCCAAAAGCTTCCTGACATCCTGGACATTGCACTCTCCAAGGGCATCGATCGAACTAAGATCGAGTGCGTGGCGAATGCGGACCTTCTATCTGATCACAGCGCCGTTGAACTACGCATCAACCTTCCGGTGCTAAAAACTGCTGCCAAACCAAAAATGATCAGAAGCAGCACTAGAAGGGACGCATACGCCAACTGGATGAGTGTCAACGTTGATCCCAACCTGGACCTTAACAGCCCTGAGCAAATCGATGCTGCCATTGAAGGACTTACCCAGGAAATGCACAACGCTGCTGCACATGCATCCCCAAGTGTTGCACCCACACCAAAGCACACATCGAGGGAAATGCATCTCTGGTCCCCAGAAATTGCAGCTCTGGTGGCCGAAAAAAGGCGACTCAGGAGAGTCTGGTTCATGTCCCGAAACCCAAGGGACAAGAACGCACTCAATAGAGCGGCAAAACAGCTGAAGGAGGTGCTGCAGAAGCTAAGAACCAGCGCGTTTGAGCATTTCCTGGGTAACCTTGAGCCTGGAGATCCGCACCACAACCTCTGGCAGGTCACACGGCATATAAAACGCCCAATAAAGAGAACGGCGGCAATTCAGCGGGACGATGGGACCTGGTGCCGAACCGATCAAGATAGAGCTGAGGCATTCGCTGAACACCTAAGTGAATCATTCACCCCTATCATGAGGTGTTCAGCTCAAGAAGAAGAAGACACTCGACGAGCGCTACAGGAACCCAGTACAAACCTGGCAGTGATCGCACCGACGACAGTGGAGGAGGTAGAGATGGAAATTCGGGGATTAAAAATCAATAAATCGCCAGGTGCCGATGGCATTGAAGCCCTGGCCATTAAACTCCTCCCTCCTCCCTGTACGCAACTGTTGACCAACATCTTCAACAGGTGCTTTGAAATTGGTCACTACCCAAAAGCTTGGAAATCCGCTGAAGTGATTATGATTCCAAAGCCTGGCAAGCCTGAAGCCAATCTCGCCTCCTACCGTCCGATCAGCTTACTGGCAATACTCTCCAAAATACTCGAAAGAGTATTTTTGCGAAGAGTGTTGCCAGTCATGGACGAGGCTGGTTTGATCCCAGATCACCAGTTTGGCTTCAGGCGCTCACATTCCACTCCGGAGCAATGCCATCGCCTAGTGGAAGCGATACTCAACGCACTGGAAACGAAGAAATACTGCTGCGCCGTCCTGCTAGATGTTAAACAGGCATTCGACAGGGTCTGGCACGCAGGCCTGCTCCTGAAGGTTCGCAGCAACTTGCCTATCTCGCACTACAACGTCCTCAGGGCCTACTTGAACGGCAGAACGTTCACGGTGAGATGCGGCCAAGCTAGGTCAGCGACTAAGGATATAAGGGCTGGCGTGCCGCAAGGCAGTGTCCTGGGCCCCGTCTTGTATACAATATACACAGCCGACATGCCAGCTCTTCCCGAAGAAAACCTAAGGGTAGCAACTTATGCCGACGATACAGCCTTCCTGGCAACAGCCGATACCCCGCAGGACGCCTCAGTAATAATCCAACGACAGCTGGACGCTATTGACCCATGGTTGCGTAGATGGAACATCACTATAAATGAGGCAAAATCTACGCAAACTACTTTCTCACTGCGCAACGGAGACTGCCCACCGGTCACTCTAAATGGGGTCGTCATCCCAGGAGAGCGAACACCAAAATACCTGGGCATGACCCTAGACAGGCGCCTCACATGGCGTACCCATATCCTGCGTAAAAGGAAACAGGCAGAGGAAAGGGTGAGGCAGTACCAATGGCTCATTGGCAGGCGCTCCAAGCTAAAAATGAGATTAAAACTGCTGGTCTATAAAAGTGTCATCAAGCCCATATGGACATATGGAATTCAACTGTGGGGAACGGCCAGTATGTCAAACCGCAGAACCATACAGCGGTTCCAAAATAAAACACTGCGCATGGTCTCAGCAGCCCACCCACTCCATGACAACAGGACAATCCATCAGGAACTGGGTATGCCCTGGGTGGCAGAAGAAATTGTCAGGATTAGCACTAAATACATTGAGAGGCTGCACAACCACCCCAACGCACTGGCAATCAATCTGTTGGATAACAGCAGGGCCACAAGAAGGCTAAAGAGAGCTCACCCCCTGGACCTCCCACTGGAAGGCGAACTCTAGGACTCCAACACCACCACCCACCACCCAATTCCCCATCTTCATACCCCCCACCCATCCGATACCAATGAAATAACGAACTGCTAATGTTAGGATAAAATTTAATTATTGTCCAATCAGGACAGATTTTAAATAAATTTATGATGAGTTAAAAAAAAAAAAAAAAAAAAAAAAAATGCTGCTTAATGTACAGGTCAAGTCATATGTGGGTTTAAGCTATTCTTTATAACTCTATTTTGCCCAATTTGCCAATTAGAGAAATAAAATGATATATGCTTAGGTTTATAACTTAGCAAATGGAATCTTAAAGCGTCATGCCAGTTTTCAGCCGTTAAATTGGTGCAGCTAAAAGCTTAGACTCTCCATAAGTCATACCCCTAGGTTATCTCTAAGCTATAGCCCTATGTTCCTCTCCTTTATTTTTGAAAAAGCAAAGCTTAAAGTGATGTAAGCAGACGCAATCTTGTACATCTTGCTGTAGCCGCAGTGCAATAAAGTTTCCACGTGCAGTGCACGTACTTAATGCGAAATTATAATAAATAATGATATAAATGAATTATTCACAGACCTCGGCTCACTCTATAAGGCGAATGAAGACGCCGCAGCAGCCGCAGTCGCAGCAGCAGCCTGTGGAATTCATTTGGTCTCCTTTGGCAAAAATTACTTATTCAAACTTTTGGTTTTTATTGTAAATTTGGCATTTCCGAATGCAATGGCGGCGCTGGATATCACATCTGCTGTGCCTGTGCGAGGGTGTGTGTGTGTGTGTGTGTGTGCGTGTGGGCACATTTGCATACTGAATGTAAATTATATTGTCCGTTTCATGCTCTGACACTTAAGAGACAAAATGAAATAAAAGATGGCTCCAGCGACGACAAACGAATGAAATAACAGGAAGGTAGCAAGGATGTGCCATACGCGAAAGCACAAGGACGGCAAACAAAGAAACAGACAGACAGAGAGACAGACAGACAGGCGAACGACAACAGCAATAGCAACAAGAACAACGCCAACAACAAACATCACCTCGAAGTGACGTGCGCCTGAGCCTGCGTGAGACTGAGTGTAGGGGCTTTGGTGCGGCGTGGGGAGTGGACGAACACAACTATGGGGCACAAGTTGTCGCATATGCCACACACCAACAAGGACACAAGCACACAAACACACACACACACACACACACACACACACACTGACAGAAGTAAACACACGCCCACAGGCCGATTGAATGCGCTTTAATATTTCAAAAGCTTTAATGAAATCGCTTTGCTTTGCCTTTTCAATTTGCCGCATGAGACGCGCGGGGTACAGCAGAAAATGGGGTAAGAGCAACTGGCTACCCGCCTGTCTGCTTGTGTACGTGCGCATGTATATGTTTGCACGGCAGCAGGTGTGTGCACACACCTTGGAAGCGGTGTGTGTGTGGGTGTTTGGAGGCGATTAAATGAATAAAAATTGTCGCATTCCGTGAACTGTCAAAACGAATGCATTTCGTGTGCCACGCCCTCGCAAATTAGTTCCAAGGGGGCCATAGCATAGAAATATAAAATTTTATTATTTACCCTGGGAAATTTGCGAAAAACAATATATGAATAATTCGCAACATATTTCGAAATTTAGTTAAAAGGAACAAAAACAAAAAAAAAGAAATCGCGCGAAAACTTCGAGCTGATTGAAGTCGAAAGTTCTTGGCGTACTTTTCAGGCGAATGCATTTGGAAGCAGCCAAGCACCAAGAATAAATACGATTACTCCAAACGGAAGAACCACCCCCGTGGGCGAACCACAGCAAACAACCGGCCACAGGCAGGCAGCTCTAGCTTGAGAGCCTCAACCCGCGCTCGAGTCCGAACTCTTGTTAGGTCCTGTTTGTCCAGCACATTTGGGCCATTGTTGCGTCGGGGCGACATTGACTTGCTCCGGGCCTTGGTCATTTTGTCCTCGATTTACGTTTTCAAAAACAATTTTCTCTCATAATGATGAGACGGTCGCTTCCGATTCGCTTAACCGCTCGTTTCTAGCAGACTTCTCGTACGCTGCTTTTATAGTCGTGACACTAGCATTGACAACTTGGTCCCCCCGTCCACACTTAACTTCCGTATACCCCGTAAATAGGCAATCAAACTTTTATAGAGTCGGTGAAGGGAGTACGCTTATTAAACGGCGCTAATGGACAATAACTTTCGTATAGTCAATCACTCAAAATTTCATTACTCAGCTATTATTTTGTATGGAAGATTGAAATATAAATCAGAGTACATGGTATTTGTGATTTACTTTGTGTTTTACTTTGTGTTTTACTTTGTATTTTACTTTATATATTTAAGGAAAATGTTACAAGATATTTACTAGTTGTGCACTCGCCAGCTTATTCAATTTTCACTGTGTACAATTTCTGCAATATTTTAGCAACCATTTTACAAAAACTTGTACAGGGTAGTTACTAGTCGTACACTTGCTTGCCAATCACTTTTACTTGTTCTTCATATTTTTTCTTATTTTTATGGAGCATCGCATAGGCATTTGCTTGGTTTGCCAATTACTATATTGTCTATGGTCGTCTGTGTATGTGTGGGTGTGGGTGTGGATGTGTGTGTGTGTTTATTTGTGTATGGCTGCCTGTCGGTGTATGCTGTTTGTGCTGTGTGTAGGCTGCCTGGACGCCTATTCTTCCTTGCCATGCCGAAAACGGGCTATTATTGTTCAGCCAAACATAACTGATTTAATATTGGATAGGACAACGGAATGGCCCGGCCGACTGGCAACTTGATTTCTCCAACAAATTAGTTTATTTCGCTATTGCGTCAAGACGCAACATTATTCCAAATTTATGCGGCTTGCGTCTCGCTCAGCCATGCCCCCTTTACTGCAAGCGGAATGATTTCAAATTCAGTTGGGCCAACATCGGCCATCGACTTTGGCATCGACTTCGATGTCTATTAATTTTGCGGTGGCGCCAGACAATCTCATTCCGTTTTGATTCTCATTCTCGTCCTGATTCTGATTTTCATTCTGATTGTGCCGTTACGTTTGCTCCTTTTATGCTCATTCCCAACCCATAGACTGACTTACTGCCTTCATTATCTGGCGAAACGCACTCGCCTTACACCCGAGTTGATTACCAGGCAGGCATATTGCATCTTTCTTCAGTATTGTGCAATTTACGCACACATCTCAGCTGAAAACTTGCCTTCATTGTGCGTAGTATGCAAATGAGGCCATTGTCAATGATTAATTAGCTCGAATGGAAGCTTCTTGTTAGGCTCGTATTACCTCGGAAATCCGAACCACATAATTATTAAATGATTAAAGCGATAAATACGTTGCATGCCATTGTCTCGCACTGTGCTCTGAATTGAGAATACATATTTTATCTTCAAGCTGCTGCTTCTGGTGTTATGCCAAACATATGCATCTCCTTTGTACTACTCCAAATAATATCAACGCCCATTCTTGCCTATGCCTAATCCGCTTCGAGGAAGATCTTGTTAATGATTGGTATATTGCTTGCTGAATTGGACTATTCACTCGTTATATGCTTGCAGGGTGTATAGTAGTTTTGGTCAGAGGAGGAGAACGACATATCCAGATATCTCAAAAGTAGCATCAACAGCTACGGAATTGTCTCTCAGTTTTCAAACTAAAATGCTTAAATTTGGTACATATATGTACTTATTTATGCGAATGTATTTTTAAGTTGCCATTAAATTCACTCGGTGATTTTATTTGATTTCGCAACCAGACTTTATTCATGTGTTTTTTATGAAAACATCAAACATTTCTATAAATTTATTATTGCTTAGTAAAATAACAATTTGTTTATTATATCTAAATATTAATAAAAAGAACCTCCAAGCGTAATAATCCTAGTTTTAAGACCTTTAATAATTAAACCACGTTTTGACGGCAAGGGTATGCAACTTTCGGTACGGGTAACGTTTTTTCTAGCATTTCATTCACTTGCATTGGCCTGCGTTTAGATCTCAGACATTCAGTTCGGATTCGCCAAATATTTGCGCCGTAAACGAGAAGCGGATTCTGCTGCAGCCACCAATTAGCATTGACCACCTTAAATTGGCAACGTTTCTATCTGTATTTGTGTGTATGTGTCTGTATCTGAGAACTACGTTTTCCCAGCGGCGATTGCACGCACACAAAGTGCGTGGGTCGGCCTCATCATGCTGAGGTCGGCTGTAGTCGTCGTCGTCGTCGCAGGCCAAAGAAGACTTAGAGCCGACGACTCTATTTGCATTTGACACAAGCAGGTCACGCAGTCAGAGCCGAAGCAGCTTCAGGCAGGCAAAGCCCAGCTCGGTGCATGCAACTCTGTCGACTTTGCCGACTTTGCCGACTTTGCCGACTTTACCGACTTTGTGTCATTAAAATGAGGCATGAGTCGTTGCAGCGCAAAGAAGTGCAATTAAAATGCAGGCCGCAACGACAAAGCCGACGCTTGTGACTCTCAGGCAACGTCAGATCGCACAGACCTGCTCCGTGGGAGGACAATTGTGCCCGAGCTGGAAATCATACATAATGCAATATGCACATATACTATATCTTTCAATGTTCAAGTATGTATATTTCAGCATCACGCACGCAATTGTTATGACTGTCTACAGGTAAATACAACTGGGATTGCGTACGCATCGGGGCAACACAATAAAAACGTTGTACAATGCAGGCGGGAAACTTATGTTAGAGATAAAAAGAAGAATTGAAGCAAAACAGAGCCTTTTATACTTCGTTTTATTAATAGATACGTTTAAATACTTAAAGTTAAATGCATGACAAGTTGAAAATATTTTCCGAAAACTCATAAGCTTCTTTAATTCTAATTATTCTAATCTGCAGTCAGCTTTAAAAATTTCTACCATATTTCCATTTCATATTTTATTTTTATTTTCCCATATTATTTTTCAATACTTGAGGAACACTAAATAATTTGTTCAAACCACTCTATATCCATTTTTGTCCTAAAAATCATTTAATTCCCAAGTTCAAGCCATACTTATTATCAATTCAATATTTACTGCAAGCAATCTATTTTCACAATGCTGTAAACTGCACAATAATTCACTATTTAAACAGTTTCCACTTCGAATGTAAATTGGAAATTTATGCTAACTCAGATTTGATATTTTATTTCAATAACTGCACACAGTTCTCTTCGCCCATCGCATCGGTCGCATATGCAATCACGTATTTTAAAGACATTTTCGCACATTGTCACGTGAGTGTGGAATCCGAAGCCTGCGCCTTTAGTACCTGCCTAAGCACACACTTGTATCTGTATCTAACTGTGTAACTGCGTCTGTATCTGTTTGCTGTTGTTCCTTTGTATTTGGGTATTTCAGTCACGTCGTATGCGAGCTAAAATTTAATTTTCCCAGTTTATACATTTTTCAATATACACCGCAATGAGATGCAAACGTTTTGGCCAATAGTCGACCTTTTCGCACCCCAATCGGGCTCCTCTACCTCTTTGCCGTACACACTCAATTCACATTCGAAATGCGTTAGGAATTTATAACATTTATTTCGATACTCGGCTAATCGCATAAACAAATGTATCGAGTTGCTGCTACTATTGTCCCGTTGCAGCACCTTTATCTCGACTGTGCACTCGACACAGCCCTGCACAGGTAAAGAATTGCTGGCTGTGTGCCCACCTGAGCGAGGGCGGAACTGAAGCTTGTTCCGCATTCAATTGCTGCTTTCCCACTGCCTCGACCTGCTCCCGCACGATAATCGAAAATCGATTGTCCTTATAAGTTGAACAACCGAACCAACCAACCAGCTGTCTCCCTGCCCGCCTGCCTGCCTGCTTGCCTGCCTACAGCATGCACCTGTACACGTGTAGAGCTGTACCTTCAATTTGGATGCAAACATATTTTGCATACATGTCCGGTGCAGCCGGTGTGAGTTCCGTTCTAAGGGTGAAAAGTTGTGAACTTGATTTGCATCTTGCCCGAGCGCAGAGCTCCATTAATGGCCCACACACAATGCAAATGACATTTTCCAGTACAATTTTTCCCGATCTGTCAGAGCCTCAGCTCAACAGCCTTCAAAATTAGTTTGCAACTTTAGCAGTTTCTGCTTTCAGCTTTCAACTTGCAATTATCTTTGCCCAATTACAAAACAAACAATTATTTGTATAATGATGCAATGAGCTATGCCGGAGCGCATAGCGGACTGTCAGTCTTTCCCGTCCGCCGGCCATGCATAATTATAACAACAGCGCAGTTATGTCGAAGAGGGGAGGATGGAGTGGATGGGGCGTGGGCAGGGAGAGCTGAATTAATTTGACAAGCGAATTCATTTGCATTTGAAAATTTACTTACTGCGGGGAGTGTCAGCGGAGTGGGCGAGTGGGAGGGAAAAGGCCAAGGACGAAATACTGGTTGGGCGAAGAGATGAGTAGGGCCGGGCAATGCAAGACAGCGCTAACTCTCAGACGCAGACACCGATCCACATCCACACCCACACCCACACCCATACCACGTCATGCAGACAATTATGTTGCCGCAAATATGTAAATGTGCATATAAATGTGTGTGCGTGTGATTGCGCGCGTGTGTGTGTGCAGATATCCTTAAGTGTCCCGTGGCCCGCACCTTTTATGTGAAAAGTTTGCTCTTTTATGAGAAATTCGCTTAAAAAGTTGACGCAGATACGACGAAATTATCATTCCGGCATTTGAAATGCTAAGGTTGCGCCACTGCCGACAGAGGTCCGCGTGTCTATGGCTTCTACATATAATATACATTATATTAAGTGTGTTCCATGTTCCAATTTGCAATAATTGTAGTCTACTTTGCGGAGTTTCGCGATATTGCCCAAAAGTTTTAAACTCGATGAGGGCTTTACTGATGCAATTTATGCGAAAATGGATTTCAAACTGTCTACAGATTGAATGGGTTCTTAGTTGAGATATACTTGGCTTGTTGCCATTTCCAATCTATCTAAAGTTTTTAGTTTAATTTGCAGCGCTAAACAAAAATGTTCGTGAATTTGGTGCGAAAATATATGGTAAAAGAAAAGGGTTTCCAAATATACCATACCTCAGCCTGTGGTCAGTTCTGATCCTTAGTCTTAATTTGAAAAATTTGTTGTAACTTTGGAGGAACTTTGCAAAATAATTCTAAAGTTGCCTACTCGCTGAGGGAAAATTCTCGGAAAAATTTTGCGAATATGTAAATGAGAACACATTACAGATTGAAATGGCCTCTTATGAAAGCATACCGTAGCACGAAACCACAGCCTTTTCCCATGTCTGATCCAGCTTAAAGTTGCGAAAGTATTTAGAGAGGGTCTTCAATATGTACTGTACTGACTGCCATTTAAAAATATGTTCAAAATTTTTAATTAAATCTATCTATTTCGGATATCGCTGTGCAAAGCCCCAGTCGAAGTTTCAACGACATTACAGTTATTTAATTTGCTTGTGCGGGAATGCGAGAGTCGAACTAGAACAATGGAATTCGAAGCACCTAATTCGCATACCAAAAGCGCCGACACTCAAATAATACACGGGCATTTTGTGTGTGTGTGTGTGTGGATGATGCTCAATCACCTCTCACTCGGCCATAAACACATTAACCCACACTGGATGCCTGTGTGGTTTTACAATGTGTGTGTGGTATACTTATGTGTGTATGTGTGTGTATGCACGTATGAGAGCCTGTGTACGACTCGGTTAATTAAAAATGTGCTGCGCATTAACATAATTGCCTTGGGAATACAATTGAATGATTAATAATAGCGCAGTGATTAAACGAAAAGGCTCGCAGAGACGACCTTCGTCATTGTGATTTCTGTTGCTTGGAGGAGTGTCGGATGGCAGGACAACTGAGGGTACCGTGCTTAAGTTAAACAGGGTTTGGGTAACCCTGACGGGTGAATGTGCGTAAAATGCAGTTGTGGTTCACTGCTTAAGCTTTAAAATCGATTTAAAGGGGTAAGAATTGTAATGTGTTTGAAATAAAACTTTAAAGGGTAAATAATGGTCGCCTTTAACTAAGAAAATAATTTCAAATTTATATTCAGAAGACAGGGCCAATTTCACCTGGGGGACTAATTGCAATGGTAGAGCCCATGTAGAGAAATTGTTTGTTTTCAAACCACGAGCTGGCTGGGTCCATTATCAGATTGTATTCCCATTCGTGGGATGTTGTGCCTTTCAGCAACAAAGAATATAATATTGGGTGACAAAATTGTGATTTTTTTTGGAATTTAAATTTGCATTGCATATAAAAAACTGGGGTAATGAAATTTAATTATCCTTTCGCAGCCTGCACAAGAGCATTTTTGCTACAATTGCACTTGGAACTAATGGGTATGTGTGACGAGGTATTGGCGCGCGACATCGATTTTCGGTTAGGCGGGACCAAGGGATTAAATTGTCACGTATCAAAAGTAATTAAGTGTTGGCGAACCTGCGACCAGAATCAGAAGCAGAATCAGAACCTGAACCAGAACCAGTTTCCGGAGCTCAGCGATCGCTTGTGGACTGTGGGTAAACCAATTCGGCTGGTCGGGCATTTGGTTTCGGTGTGGTGCGGTTTGGCTTTGGGCTCAGCTTAATTTAATTACGCCACACTCGACCACGATGTGAACTGTGAAATGTATCTGAAAGTCGAGAGGGAAACGAGAGAAAGTGAGAGAGAGAGAGAGAAAGTCAACCGGCCTGACTGCGATTGCAGTAGTCAATGTCCTTCAGGCCGGAAGTTATAATGGGCAAGTGCATTTTTTTCCTTTAGCGTTATAATTGTAAGCTTTGAGCCTGAAATCCTGAAAACTGAATCCTGAATCCTGACACTGGCAATTCCATCTGCGCAGCTCTCCGTTAGATTGAGATTGGCCCCAGGGTCAGGGTCCTGGGCCAGGCTGTCGCTCAGTCTCAGTGAATTCTCTTTTTTCCTCGCTTTCGATTGCTAAACGACACTTTTGTTTCGATTTATGGGGCCGTAAAAGCCAAAAGTGGCGCAGTTGTAATTTTACGACTTTGCGCAAACCCCGGTCATGGGTGGGGGATTACGGAAGGCAGCAGGGGCAAACGAGGAGGGGAAAGGGAGTAAAACGCAGAGAGAACGATAGGAAAATGTCGAATGTGCTCAGCTGGTCGGCTTTTGTTTTGGCTTTTGTGCCTCACCTAGGCCCATACGGTGCTTTCATCCTCCTGGCATTGTTACAGACTTCATATAGTGCCATACTATCAACAAGACAGCTCCAGCAACAACAAAAACAAAAACAGTTAATGCAACGAGTTGAGTTAATTCGTTCGATTCAGCAATCACATCAACATGGACACGTCTCTGGCACATCTCTGTTGGCAGACGGCGCCTGCTAACAAGTTGTTTGAGCAATTTTTACAACGGTTTCCATATGACTGCGTCCTGTTTAAACATATGTACATACACACATATACACATATGTACACGTATATAAAATCGAAAAAGTTATTGCATCGTTTTGATTTATTGTGGATGCAAATGTTTGCTCTGGCCCAGCAGCAGCCTCAATCCTGTTGCGCCTCCATCGAGATTCAATGAAGCAATCATTACCGAATTGCCAATCATTTCGGGGCTGTCTGGCTGCTTCACCCATCCATCTGCGTGTTTATGGGGTTGTCTCTGAACAATTTGAATTTAAGCTTCACATTAATGGGGATGCGCAAAAAATAAGCAATATTGTTTGAAAATTGTTTTGAAATTGCGTGAAAATAGCAAAGTGGTTTTAAATTTAAACTTGCGCATCAGCGAATCTATTGAGATATCAAAAAATCATCTATGCCAATCGATTGGAATTCACATGTCAAGTTTGATGAGGTCACATCGTTATGGCACACCACTCTCCACCTCTATTTCTCCCTCTCTCTCTCTGCATTTCTTTCTCTCTCTCTCTCTGATGAGTGAGTGACATTCGCATTGCCGCAAAATTAACTAAGAGAGAAGTGAACACATCAGTTGCAAGTGAATTGATTTGGCAATTGAACAAAAGCTTATTCAATCGAGAAATTAAGCCAAAAGAAATCGAGGCCTGTATATGGATTTATCGTGTTTGGAGCAAGTTAAATAGAAATTGCCTTTTATACATGTTTTTTCGGGTAGCGCACACATTTCCGCCGGAACAATGTCTGTTAAAAATAAAATCCAAGTCTTAAATCCTTTCGCACGGCTCCTTCCCTTCGCTCAGTCAGTCACAGGCAGCTGAGCAGCAACAACAAACAGAAACAAGAGCAACGAGAACAACACAAATAGTCTTATGAGTGGGGCGAGTTAAAGTTAATCGGATTCGGGATGCTTTGCGAATGCTCACGATTCAGAATGGCGAACAGCTTTCAATTCAATTGTGAATATTGAATTTCTTTCAATTAATCATTCGATGGGAGAAATGTTGATGATGACGTTGATCAGAAACCGCCAACGAACTCAAACGAGGCCCACTTTCCCACCACAAGGCAAATCAAATGAGGTCGAAAAGGGGATGAGCAGTGGGTTGCAGCCGGGCCTCACAGGACTTTGCTGATTGCCTGTTTCGCACGTTTTGGCGGAAACTCATGGCGGCATTTACGTTATTAATGAATAAAGAATTTATGTCAATGGCTCTTCATTGATTTATACGCTCTCGTCGAGGAGTTTTGCAAAATATGAGCAGCTTGCCGGATCTCAAGCATCTATAGGTAGTAGATGAGCTGCATGTGTTTGGGCATGTGTGTGCCTAACTCTGAGGAGTAAAAGCTTAGGCAAACAGTAGGGAGCAGTCATCGCAGCAGTTTGCACACTCTTTTAGCTGATAAATTTTGTAGGCTAGAGTTTATTCGAGTTTACAACTGCATAACTTAAGCGTTATACCCTTACTGAGTTATTCAAGTCGACTCCGTAGTCTGTTGCATAAATGTAAATGATTCATGACCAAATAGAAACTCACTCGGGATGGAAGAAAAAACAAATCGCAGCAAAGATTAAAGTAAATCCGAATTCAACGTCAATTATGCATGTGCACATGTATGTGTGTATGTGTGTGTGAGCCCGTGTGTGTATGCCTAATGTCCTCGGGTGTTTGATTTCGCATAAGACGCGCAAGTCAAACGACACAAGGGGTTCGGGCTGCTTCAATCATTATCCAACATCCAACATCCATCACATCATCTCGAATTTCCTGTATTCTTTCGTATTCTTAGTGCTCGTAATCCCTGCTCTTTGCTTTTATACAAATTAATAGCGTGAAATCTGCCTGACAAAGTTGCCAAAGCACATGGCAGTTGCGCAAGGCTCAAAGGAGTCGTTCAAGAAAAGAAGGAGTGGTCGGGGGTGGGGGTGGTGGTGTTGGTAGGCAGGGAAGCTGAGGAAACTGAGACCAAGTTGCAAAGACAACTTGTCGTGCAGGAGCTGGAACACGTGAGTTTATTCATCGTTAATTTCTTACACTGGCCGAAGGCGCAGGGCGGGGTAACCGGCTCAAGGATGTTTGTCTAGGCTCAAAAGGATTGTGCCCGATGAATGAGGATGCGAATGCGTTTGTGTAGCTGCGAATTAGCGAGCTAGTTAAAGCAAATATTTGCTCAAAGTTGCTGAGTGTGCGAGTATTTGAATACACTTTCCTTGCCTCGAGCTATATTCTAGTATATATCCCACATATCAATTCAATTTACTGCACAAATATTTGACAGGAAATGGCAATAGTTCAAAAATATTTCATAAATATTTGAAGAAAGTTGAGAATAAACGGATGTGTATTATAAACAATCGACGGTACTTTCCCTTTAAGTCTTCAAACTCTACGCGACATTGTTCAAGTATTCCTTTTTGAGGATTTAAGCAGAATGATATATCGAACATGCTCTCCACCTTTGGCATCCCTAATTAAGTGATGCCAGCATTAAACGGCATTTTAAAGTAATTTACTGCTGGGTATCGAGAAGGTAGGCGGGGCTCCATTAAATAGAGCTTCCGATGCGATGTGACAGCGCAAGCGACAGTAGGAAGTTGGTTGAGTGGAGCGGAGGAATTGGAGAGTCGAGTGGGGGAGTGGAGTGCGAGTACTCGAACCATGGCTGGATTTGAATGAACTTTGCCGGGGAATCGCATTGGGCTGCGAATGCGCGTGAAATTGTCAAATGAGCTTACGAACGGATTATTTTCGCCACGTAAAAATAATCGCATTAATTTGTTGGACAAGCAATTACAGGGAAAATGGCTGGACTGCAGTCTCAGTCTCAGTGTCGAGCTGGTGCCGGGCAACTCTGAGGGGGATTTAAGGGAAAAACATTCTGCAAAAATAAACACACAAAAAAATAAAATAACGAAGGAAAATTCCTTTAAAAGCGGCAGGACTACGGGTAGGAGCAGGCAAACATGTATAAGTACAAATAAGTAGACGAAAGTACCAGTAACCTTTAGTCGCTCCCCTAACCGCATTACTATCTACCCCTCATCGGTTTACGGTTGTGCACAGCAATTACCCGCGAATAAACTACGAAACTGAAGCTGTTTTAACTGCGGACGAAGGTAAAATGGCAATAGACAAAATACAATGCTCGAGCGACTGCACAATGGACCTGGACCTGGACCTGGTGCTGCTGCTGGGCTATGGACCAACTGAATGAACGTAGAGTGAATAAGCAATGAGTGCCCACGAGGAGTACTCAAGACGCTGTGGTTAACGGAGTTCGCCAGGCGGAAATCAAAAGCCACTTTCCTGTAATTGCTGCAACAGGAGGACACCAGGGAGCAGGCATCCGCTGTGAGGCGTTAATTAAATGCAAACCAAAGCACACACACAAATGTACAAGTACACACACACTCACACACACAGACACACACAGCGTGCGTACACTAACAACAACATGTAGGCCGGCCGACTGACCATTTACATATACTCGTAGGGAAATTGAAAATGTGTCTTGTTTTGTTCCAGCTATGAGGGGATAACCATACACTGAGAGAAAACTTGATATGCAACTTGCTGTTGGTAGACAATATATCCACAATCTTGTTATTACTATAGAACTTTGCTTAGCTTTAGAAAATCTTGATATCTTCATTCACACAATCTTAGACAATTTTTTCTCAGTGCACAAAAATTATTTAGATAATCATCATTGGAATCTGTCGGCATTGCGGCAGTCACTTCACCAGTCGATAAGACTTTAATTCCACTTACAGCTTAATTCCTCACACTTGAGGGCGAGGACAACGCGGCGTATGAGTATTTATTGTCATGCCACATACCCCATACCGCATGCCGCATACCCCAGCTGCCTTGCTTTTACGATCTGCAACTGATTAAGACAAAGCCCAGTCAGGGAGGGTCGAAAGAGTATGAGGGCTAGTAACGGTAATTCCATAAAATCAAGTAAATGTGGCAAGTGTCCTCGGTCCTTACTCCGCTGTAGTCTCTGTCCTGTATCCTGCGAACGCAACGCAAAGACGTGGCCGGCTAAACATTTGCGCAAGTTTACAGAGAAGGCTGATTTAACTTGTGCTTTGCTTAATTTACTACAAAATGAAATTGTACAAATTGTGGAATGCTTCCGTTGGTCCATCTAAGTGCGAATTGCTTGTTGCTCGCTGTCCATCGCTCTCTCTCTCTCTCTCTGTCCCTATTGCTTTGCCTGTGGTTGGCCCATGGGCAGCTTATTTCACGCGCGCCCCTGACCTCTCCCTCTCTCTATCTCCGTCTGCATCTCTCCATCGTACTCGCTCTCAGCGGCTTTGACGTCCTCAATTCAATTGGTAGCTCTTGTTCATTTTCCGCCTCGTAAGACTCACTGAACTCTCCCAAGCACTTGCGGCATCTAAATGAGAACTATTGTTGAGAGACCTGCGGGGCGAACAAGCACTTTCATTCAACAGTCTAATTTTTATTCTCGCATACTCTGTAGCCCTTGCTAGTTGAGGGGTATGCTGTAGTAAAGAGAGAATTGAATTTATCTAAAAGCAGAGAAACACGATGATTGCAGCTTACTTACTTCCTCTATGTAATACTATAATTTTATTATATTATCTGTAAGTATAATTATAGGATATCTTAAGTGTACATACTCTCACACAATGCGCTTTCACTTGCTTTTCACCGAAACTGCTCCGTTACAGTATCGTTCCGAGTAGAGTTTAAACTTTAATTTGACTTCGCAGTACTAAGACACACTCACACACACACATACACACCAATATACACTCGCAGGCTGACTATGATCCATGAGCAGGAGCTTTTCATTTCTGGCCAAGGTAAACTCCCCGGCCCAAGCTGCCTGTCGGTGCTTGTTGTGCTCGCTGTCCCTCAGCCAAGTTACATTTCGGTCGAGTTGTTGTTGATTGGAGCAGAGAGGAGAGAAGAGCGCATGATAAGGAGGATAAAGCGATGAGCAGGACAGATCCAAGTATACGACATCTGTATGCTGCATATGCAACCGTGCAACTTTGCAACAACGTCGTCGTCCCTTTGTCAGAAGTCGAGCTGAGGCTGAAGCTCTTGTTTGCTTGGCTAAGGCGCAAATTGTGCATTGACAAGGATTTGGTTGTGTTGTATTGGACTCGGGATTGCCTTGTTCTGCCTTGACGCAGGTCGTTGACTGAGGCTATCTGGCGTAACGGTTCCGCTCGACAATGACTGCCAGCAGGCACTGTAAGCGTAAGTGGCTAATAACGTTTTAGTCGACTTACCAATTGGCCAACTTATACTTGAACTTTCGCCTGACCCCGATGCTGTTGTTTTAGAATAAATCAGCTTACGTATTTGCCAGCATGTTAAGAGAGCTCAACTTTTTGTGCCATTTGTGCCATTATCGGCATTTGCTCTTCACCGACCTATAACATAAAAACGTATCTCGACACATTTATCTGCGAAAGTTGCGCGAAACTTTGTACAGCTTGTCGCTTGTGGGCAAGTCCATTCCATTACAATGTCGTCGGCCCCGTTGCAGAGAGAGGAGAAGGAGTGTGAGAGTCGAGAGTTTGCGGGTAATTTCTTTATAGAATCAAGTCCATCTTGACGGCCAGATAGATCAATAAATCAATAAACTTATTTCTTTATTTACTCTTTCACACGAACGCAGCCAATTGGCCCAAGCCTTTCACGGGCAAACGAAGCGTTAACAGCTGTCAGGACTTTAAACCTAATTTGGCTGCGTATAAATAAATCACCCACGAGTTGACCCTTTGATCTAAAAGCAGACGTCTGACTGCCTGGCTGGCTGCCTGACTGCCTCAAAAAATTCCACAGACGGCGACTGCCTGATGAGCCGCAGCTTTTTTGGGGAGCACACGCTCCCGCCAACGGTCCGATGACCCTGGCTTGTTCTGCAGGACCCGTGTGGCATGCCCCGCCCTGCCCCGATTAAGGGGGCTTTGAACGTTAAACACTTATTCGGAAATAAATGTTTTCACGTCCCTTTTCTAGTTCGTACGCGCAAAGGCGGCTAATTCTGGCGCTTCTCTCTCTGCCTTGGCGAATGTATTTAGAAGGTGCTTTTAGGACAAGTTTGTCTATGTGAGTCTTTTGTGTGAAAATTTGTATATCCTGTACATATTGAGAGCACAGAGAAAGTATATGAGAGCTATGTTTAGAGCTTAATGAGTCGAATCCATAATATACAAGTATATCTATTTGAATTGTATGCAGCCAAAGTAACAAAAAAAAATGATAATAGTCTACTAACTAACAGGTATCCCCTGGTCAGTCAGTATTCCACTCTCTGATGCTTTTGTTGTGTTTTACATTGGCTACAAAATTGTGCGTTGCACTCCAAAATATTTTGGGCATGGTAAAGGTCAGTGTAATAATACAGCTGAGCAAACAAAAACACATTTTGCCCTGTTCTTATAATAATGAACGCAGTTGCACAGTGTGTTGAGCTGCGGGTGCTGACAATGGCACAGAAAAGTCTCGCAGAATATTTAAAAATAGATTCTGGTATAATACTGTGTAATATTCCTATTTAGCTACCTGCAAAATTGCGACCTTTGACCCGAATATGTCCTTGCTATCACACTGTCGCTCCAAACTGTTCGTCGAGGGCCTCGAACAATGGCGCAACAGCAGTTTCGGCTATCAAAGTTTTCGCACACGTAATGAGCTGTCGGGGAGCATCTGTTGACGTTCCCGACATGTACCGCCGCCCTCGCTCCATCCTCCATCGCTCCATGCCAAAAAGTCGAACACTCACTGTGCGTTTGCTCGATTGACTTTTGCAAAGTTAAGTTGAGGACCTCCACAGGGCGATATTCATTTGATATGATGCTGGAGAGAGGCAGCTCTCAGTGGATTGAGTGGGGGACGGGGAAGCACTGGTGAATTCATGTTTCATTAAAGTGGAGAGGGAATGAAACAAAGTTTATGAAGAGCATTTTAACGCAAGTATAATTGAATGCTTTCCATTTCATCGGAAACGCGCCGTTTGTCTCGCCAAATGACGCTGGCCATAGCTTCGATTCAAGTACGACATACAGTTGTATAAAACTAGAAAAAATTCAGACAGCTTACCGACAATTGCATACTCTTGCAACAGCAGTAAGTTACAAGGGATTGTTCCTTCCGAACAGCAACTTGGTTATTTTTTAAGATAGCTTCAATACTGAGTTCCAAGTTTGAGACAGACAGACAATGACTTCGCTGTTCATGCTGGCCACTAAAATATATACACTGTAAACTGAACACCCCCTGCAAGCGTATAAAGATATCGCAAATAATGCTGATTTCACTTTTATTTTTATTTTTAGCTTCGATTGAGTGACAATTTCCGAAAACTGCTACAACTTGTCGGACACATTTAGAGTGATGGTCTGCTTTCCCCCGACCGTAGTAAATATTGTACTATAATAAGGTCTCAATGCTCGCTGTGTCCGTGTCGTGGCTTCTATATTTCTTTCTCTGTGTGAGGGCTAACAAGCTGGCCGAGGCATTGGAGCGCGCATCCGACACAATTTCCAATGTGGACGCTCGTCATCTGCTTTGCTTTATTATATTTAATTGCTCATACGCACCGTGCTCCGTTTGGCTTCCGCTTGGATTCCGCTAAAGTCGCCTGGCCTGAGTTCCCTGGTCTCGGGCCAAAAATGCTGACAATGGTGTGCTCTATGCTCGGTTTGGTTCACTTCGTTTTTAAGTTTGTGTTCCGAGCTCTCGGACAGACGACGATGATGTGAGAGCGGGGAGGTAGGGCTGTAGTTTGTTCGCCTCGGTTTTGTGTGCTATTTTTTGCTCTCAGCTAGCTGGAAACTAGCAAATGTGAGTTTGTGTCTCCCCAAGTGTGTGCGTATGTGTGAGTGCTAGAGTGTGTGTGTGTGTGGTTTATTTATTCCCCGGTTGTTTGCTTTAATTACGACTGCTTCCTCGCAGACAACGTAACGTAACGCTTCATCGTCTGAATTATATGTATGATAAATTGTTGCTGAACAAAATCATCGTCATGTCGCTATGGATTCCCAGCATCACATCCCCAACAGTAGTCTGTGCTACATGAGCAGAAGAAACTCTTCAAAAATAATTAAATCGAAAAAGGAGGAAAAATTAAAGCAGAAATAAGGCAGAAAAAGGTTTGTCTGACAGTTTATGTTTGCTTTCGATTAGTCTCTAAATGCGTGCCGGCCTGTCGAAATTGTCAACTATTTGCAATTTGTCAATGCACATTTTTAGTTTCTCGTATATATTTTTCATATTTTCCTATTTATATGACAATTCTGTTTGACATAATCACCATTAACTTATCGACTGTCTGGCAATATTAAAATCACAGTTTGATCAAATAGAATTTTGAATTATTTTATTGTGGATTTTGCTAGTGTGATTGTTGTTCAACTTGTTTTTACAGTCGGAGGGGGAGAGTTAATAAAATCAGAAAGGTTTGTTGACACATGTGAAAAACGTTTACAAATTGGCAGCCTGCAAAGTATTTAAAGTTGCATTTAAGAGGAAAGCTTATCAAAAGATAAGTTGATTTTATCCTGAGTTTACGCCAATTAAAAACAAGTAGAGAAAGCTAAAGTCGAGTGTGCTCGACAGTAAGATACTCTTTCTATCTGTTACAGACCTTTTTCAAAAAGTTAATATACCATTTTTACCCATATTCAATGGGTAAATGGTATAATAATATTATTATAGTGCTTGTTTTAAGCATTTTCGAAGCCAAGCCAACGACCTGCTTCGATGTGGTTCAATTACTATTCAAAGTGCACACATTAAGCGCCGGCTTTGAGCACCTCCAGGCGAATGCTTTGTGTCTCAAGTGCTGGCATTGTGTGTACTGCGCCTGGACCCGCCTTGGAGTCTGGATCGGGTCCCCGACTGGGGTATATCATTAAATATTTCCATTGTTTGCAGTAGCCCGAGTGGCAAGTGCGCTTAAAGTAAATTAATGTTGCTTTAATGGAGAACACGCGTAAATACCCAAACGCTGCCAGCCTGCGTCCTGCCTCGTTGTCGGAGGCAGAACTTCCGAAAGCGGCGGGCCTTTAATTGCCACAGCGCCAAGTCGTTTTCACCCACTTTGCTGCTGGAGGACTCGCCCGGTAATAAAGAAAATTCTCATCATACAAATTAACTGAGGTGAAGAAAGGAACGCAGGCGGCTCCACGAGCTCCCCAGAAATAGTTGGTCTATTGGCATGTCAGCAACTCGACAGGTGTGTGTGAGTGTGTGTGTGTGTGTGTGTAGATGTGTGTGCTTAGTGCTTGCTGTAGTCAACTCGAAACTGGCCACGAGCAGAGAGAGAGAAAGAGAGAGCTGGCAATGAATTAATTATGTTGAGCTTGGCCACGGTTGTTTTAAGTTAATTGCTATTTCAAAATGCATGCACTACTCTGCCACTTTGCCACTATTCCAGCTCGCAGTAGAGTGAAATCATTTTTGGTTAATTGCGAAACGCTAGAGCACTTGTTTAGCAGTCAGCGTATTCGCTTATCTGTCACCGAAACTAAGCCGAAATTATATAGAAACAAGAATGATGAGTACATGTTTGCATAATTATCAGCATTATTTGAAGACTCTGGAAAATTTAGTGAAAAATCCAAGTATATAAAATTATGAACTCTCAGCATAGTTTAATGAACATATCAGTCTTAGCTGCAGTTAGCCTGGTATTTAACCAAGAAATTTGACATGAAATGCCATCATTTTCAAAATTATTTAAACTCTACATCTCTTCTACCTGAGATTAGGCCCAATAATTTGCATGCCATTGACAAATCGCCCACCTGACAACATGTTTCTGATCACATAAATCGAACGCTTAGCTCGAATAATTCGACCATCAATTCCAGCTGTGCCTGTCTGGCCAACCACTGACAACTTCGGTGTCCTTAATAAATTAAATGCAATATAATACGACGCGGCGCATAAACAAACACGCCGACATTTGACGAAATGCCATCAAGCTAATATTCTAAACAAATATCTGTGGGTGTGTGGCACGTGTCTCTATTTATTAGGTTCTTGTCATGTTCAATATTTTCGGGGGAATGTATTGACCAAATTTGATCAAGGGATGATGTGTACAATTGAAGTGAGGATATTCAATTTGGGCATCCCGCCAGGCAAACATCAAAGAGAAGAAGGGAAAGCAGGGCTGGAGCGTGCGGCTAGGGAGGGTAGGGTCCACCTGCGACCCACTGAGGCCACCGAGGCCTGGCGGTATTATCCTCTCTAATAAATATTGATTTCGGGGGTAATAAAAGAACATGACAGAAGCTAACAGCATCCTCGACAGTATTAACGGCCCTGCAGCTTATCGGAGGGGCACGGGCGTATCGTAGAGTGCGAATACCAAATTTATGGATTAAACAAACGCACCCACACACAGAAACAAACACAGAAACACGTGCCTGCTCTGAAAAAAAAGATAGATAGAAGCGAGCAAAAAATGTATCCGAATTACAAAATAAATCGATGTAAATTATTTGCAACAAAGCTGGAAATTATTCAAAATTAAATATAACTACCGTGTTCAAATTATGCAAATTTGTTCTCATTTTCGGCACGGAGTTCACCTTTTGGGGTCTGCTCGTGCTTCTGCTACTGCTACTGCTGCTGCTACTGGCTCCTGCTGAGCTGTTGCCCTGCTGCCAGTCAGTGTGCTACACGTGCATGACCAGGTTACATAGGACGCATAGGAACGCCGTCTCATGGAGATAAATATGGAAATGTCATGTTTACAAGTTCTGGCAATAAAAGCCACCCATGAAGCATATAAAATGCAAATGATTCTCTCGCAAGCTTGTCCCAGTCGCCAAGTGGCCACCCGCAGACCCGAAAAACACTTCGTTTAAGAGAGCGCCAATTTCCCAGTTCGAAGAGAAAATTTCCCACACAACCGGAGGTGCCTCGGGACGAGTGCATAAACAAATTACGCAAAGAACCAGGCAAGAGTTTAAACAAGTCGAGTGTACTCGACTGTTGGATACCATTCATTCAATTATTTCTTTATTTATTGCTTCTAATTATTAGCCGCTTTTTACATAATAGTAAAGCTATACTAATGTTACTTTTATAAGTACATTATTTATAATTAATAATTTTAGCTTCTATGTAATTTATAGCGAAAGCGGAACTTAATCTAATCTTTGTTTTAATATTAAAATAAATTTTCAGAGCCATTTAGCGTGCCAAGCAAAGTTTGATAAAGCGTTTTAAATTTTAATAATAGTGGAGCTCAGCACAGAGCTAATATACCATACTTAGCTATTTGCAAATGGGTGAATTCTAAAAAGAGTTTAGCCCGAAGGTGCGCTGCAATCTGGTGTAACGTAATTAACGATAACAAAAAGCAATAAACATAATTTTATTCGGTTCGTTTCTCATGTGTGCAGCCGGCAGCAAAATCAAACTTGAATTTTATTAGTGCAATGATTGATTTGCCGGTAGTCCTCAGCTAAAAGCAGATTTTTATAGATTAAATTCAGTTCTAGTAGTAAACATCCACGGCTTTGAATTTGTAGAAGGTGACGCCTTGTGGATTGATTCGCGTGCTGAATATACTTTGTTTCTTAACCAATCCCAAGTTGCGGCTTATATTGAAAAGGTCCTGTAACAAACCAATGAGTAGTAGTATGTAATTTAATTAATTTTTCTCACACTTACATAAGCAATATAACCATAAGCATTGTTTAGCCCCAACCGTTTCAGCTCAATTTTGTACGTATGGGGACACAGCGGACATTCCGTATAGAAGCCAGTGTTCACAAAGGCCACAGCAAACGAATAGCCACCCAAGTTATTAATGGGACTGATTGGCCGCACCCAGATCTAAGAACTTGTCAATTTATACATTCAAGTATGTAAGTAGTAGAATTTTTTTTGAACTTGCCTGTATCTTCTTTTCTGTTAAAATAAGTTGACCGGGTATGCCAAGAGGGTCCTGATCGACTTCTATGATGGCGCTAAAATTGGGGAAACGTTGATTAGACACTGCAAATCTGTTAGACTCTATCGGCAGCTAACCGATTCAGTAATATGTCCTTAATCTCTGGTCTCACCGTTGCCAGATCGTTGGTCATTATTAGCGGGGCTGCTAGGATGGCCCAAAGGGCCATGTGCAAACGGCTCGACTCGTAGCTCATGAAGTAGTTTCCCAGTACTAGCTATAAAGTGCTTGGCATTAGGGTTTGTCACATTTTGATGTTTATTGCTCCCACCATATCTGGATCATTCCAGTACCCAGGACCGGCAAACTTGAATAGACCTTGCTTATGATAGTTCGCAGCAATCCTAATTACGGCGTCGTAATTATCGCGTATATCATCGTCGAAGCGCCACAGATTGCAGTGCTTCGCGATTAGCTTGTAGTTTTTCTGTAATATCTCAAAGTTTTCATAGCTTACTTCATGCGAAAGTGATGAGAACTTACTTTTTGCATGTAATATGGCCAGCTGCAGGAGTAGACCATTGGTCGGCCAGTTTTATTGAGAGCCTGGCCAAATTCTGGATAAGCCTTATCGAGGTTGATGCCATCGATAAAGCAGCCATCCATTTTTACGTAGTCAACCTTCCAGTCGGCAAAGGTCTGAGCATCGAGCGCATGATATCCATAGGCACCCGGACCCATGTCCGTGCAGGTGCGCGTTCCGATATCATGATACAGTCCAAACTTTAGGCCTCTCTTGTGTATCTGATAAAAAAGAAAGAAATTAGAAAACAAAGTGCATGCAGTTGGATTTCTACTGTCTTACATAGTCCGATAGCCAGTCAAGACCCCTGGGGAAGCGTTCTCTATGCGCCAGTAACTTGTTTGTATGTGCATCGCGTTCCTTCTCCATCCAACAATCGTCGATTATAAGATATTCGTATCCCAGCGCCGCATACCCTTCAGAGACCAAGAGGTCCGCCGTGCGCTTGAACAGCGACTCACTGTGGAGCACAGAGGGAGTTAAGTCAGAACAACTAGTTGGGCTTCGTGCCGGGATCAACTTTCGTTCACCTGATGCAGTCGGTGGGAAACTGGACGCAGTCCGTCAGGCAGCGGAACCTCTCGTATGGCATCCAGCCCATTGGAGGCGTACGGGCCAGACCATTCTTGAGTCCCCGAACTCTGCGGCGAGAGGCTAGAATCAGCATTACAACCAGCGCAATATGCAGGGCGCAGCAGAAATTGCGGGGCATTTTTTTTCCTCGGTGCGGCATATTGCTTAACAGAGGTTACGGTATATCTTCATGCGAAGAACCCAAAGAACCTGGAGAACCAAAAAGATTATCCAGCTGCAGTTGTGCGTTAAGCGTGGCAAATTGAGTGTGTGTGTGTGTGCAGACTGTTCCTATTGTTCCAGTATTGTTGTGAAAAAGAAAAAAAGAGTGTGCTCGGGATTTTTGATAATCCCACAAGGTTCAGTGCGCTTGCTTGGGTTTCGATTCTTTCGAATTTTTTCACTTTTTCCGCAATCCGAATAAAGCACTGCAGCCAGACGAGTGCTGCGAGAATGGATATTGCGCTCACATGTTATTTATCGTGTGTACACACTTTTCACGGCATGCGGTGGTAATTTGATTTTCCAGTTGCCTCAGGCTGTTTATTCACCGTACCAGCACTCAGTCTTTGTTTATATAGAAGGGGTATATGCGGGACTGCCAGTGTCTTCGTGGAGCACTTTTTCTGTTTTCGGGAGAAATTAATTATATTTGTAAACACTTGACAGGAGATGTTGTGAGTTTGAGTAATAGGAAAAATATTAGTACTAGAAATAGAACATATTACTCGGAAAAATCAAATTTGATGATACCCAACAGTTTTAAAGTATTAAAGCGATTAAAAGGAAGCTATAAACTTCTTCTAAGGGAAATCTATTATAAAAAAAAATAAAAAATGAAAAAAAAAGATAAAGTTGGAGATTATAAATAGTCCTAAAAATTTATCTATGAACTGCATAAAAAGTACTGATACTGTAGAGCAAATATAATTTAATAAATTGTACCATACGTCTAGGATTAGTTTTCTAAGTGATTTAAATATTTGCCACAGGTATAGGGTACCGGCTTGTACGGGTACTAGGAACTATTCAAATGCGCTCGACTGTCCCCCTTTTCTACTTGTTTTCATTGTTAATGGCCCATTTTAATTGCTCATTAGGTCGACTTATTTACTCCGTCACTCTGAGCTCTCCAGTCTCCAGTCTCCACTTAATATTAGGAGAATACACCTGGTCGGCGGTGCAAGTTTGTCTAAAAGTTTAGCCAGGTGCACGCCCCTCTCTAAACTTCTGAGTGCAGCGCTTGGAATAATTTAACAGCCGGGCGCCTATTTGGGGCTTTCGAGAGGTACAGTGTGGAGCACAGAGAGTGCTGGGGCAGGTACTGTACGTGGGCCCCTTCAGCCACAGCCACAGCCTGAGCTGCAGCTCTGTCGAGCGACGTTTTAGTGTGTGCTCATAATTCAGAAGTGTTGGAAACGTTTTGCGGAAAACTCAAAGAGCACTTGAGTGATGAGTTTTATAAGTTGGGTGAAATGTGCTGCTGCCTGCGAGCGATGCCGGAGTCAGAGTCAGAGTCAGGGTCCGCAAGAAAATGAGTTGGAAAACGGTGTGGAAATTAAAGTTTATTATAGGTAATATTCAGAAAATTAAAACAATCAAGTTGTAATAATGGATATGGCCAGGCATTGGCATAAAAGTAATGGATGCTGCAACAAAAAATTGAAACAAATGAAACTGAAGTTGCAAAATGCACAGTTGTAATTGCATTTGCACCTGCACTTGGCAAGGTAGAACCAGCTACAGTGGGCACTCGCAGGTGGAATATCTTTGCAAGTCAGTGATAGTTAATTTAATTTAATTTTTAGGCGAATTTCTAATGTGGAAAAGGTATTTAAAAAATAAAAAAAAAAATAGTATAAAATATTTCAATTTTTGTTATTGCGATTGAGAGCTCAGTTTTTTTTTCAACAAAATCAAAAACTTCTCTTAAATTAATTCAATTTGTAGGCAAATTTTTAATGTGGAAAAGGTAAAAAAATAAAAAATAATAAAATATGAGATATGAGCAATATATAATTGCAAAAAAGCATAAAATATTTCCATTTTATTTATTGCGATTGAGAGCTGATTTTTTTTTTTCAACAAAATCAAAAATTTTCTACCCACACTCCGGGTTGGAGCGTGGAGCGCGTGTAGTTTCCCACTGATAGTCTCCACTGTAGCATGCAAATATGAAATGGACTCGTGTGCAAGCATAAGGCGAGTGTGCAGTGCGTTGCATTGACTGCCAGCCACAGACACAGCTACACGTGTAAGTTGTCTGTGTGTGTGTGGGTGTGTGTGTGCGCACTTGTATGGTACTCAACTATCTGCAGCTCGGGTGCACAGCACAGGGTGCAGGCGATGGGAGGGAGGCTGCTGAGTGTTGTAGAGGTCCGATACCGGCAGTGCTTATGGTGAAGTAAATAAACAAACTGCCGGCACGTTATGCCAATTAAAGGGATCCCCAGTGGAGTTGAATGTTAATGCTAAATTTATGCAAATGAAATGATTTGTAATATGCTCCGAGTGCGTCTCGTTGCCTATGCTCCTCCGTCTCGACTACGACCTCCCCCCCAACTCTTCCCAGACTGCGACTAGCATTGCGACTAAGCGCTGTCCTCGGCTCGGAAATGCAGATGTTGCCTGTTGCCTGTTGACATCCTGGCCCCACTCTTGTCCTTGCTGCCAGCTAATTAGTTAGCAGGAAGTTCGCTTGTTGGTTTCACTTCACTTCCAGCTGCGGGAAGTGGCAGAGGCACTCGTGTTACCCCATTTGAACAATTTCAAATTGGCCGAGTGCACACGAAGAGATGATGCTGAAAATTCCACGCTGTCTTATGCCCCCAGTTTCTCTCTCTCTCTCCCCCTGCTGCTTGGCCAACTAATTAATTTGTACTTTCGCTGCTTGCAACCTTCTTTCAGCCTCCGACCCTGCGTGCGATATGCACGTGTGTTTATGTAGTTTCTCGCTTAATGCCTCAAATATGTTAACAAGATACTTTACAATATGCCATAAAAAAGGCACAGCCGACAGCCAGAATGACATAATGGCATCCGGTCCCGGTCCGGAATATAACAAACTGGCAAAAGTCAGCGGATTTCTGCGTGCTGTTTACATAGGTTTCGCCTGCCTTTGCGCTGAGTTTCGTCCCCCCCCAAAAAGGCTGACAACACACATGTTGCACCCTCCACACACACACACACACACACAGGCATACACTCGCTCGGTTTCGGTACCCCCTCGATGAGTGAGTGCGTGCCTGCTCAGATGTGTTGTAAAATTATGCATTAGTTTTATGTCATTTTGCGGCATATTAAAATCTCCTTAATTACGAAACGTAATCAACAAAGGTTTCCGCTGCTCGCTGCTTGCTGTTCTCCTCCATCCATCGCCCTTGGCTACTGCTGCTCCGGCTTGCTTCTTGGCTTTTGGCTTTTTGTAACGCACACGCAAATTCAACATACTGTTATACCATTTACTCATTGAAAATTATTAAAATGGCTAAAACTTGTATTTAAGCTTAGTGAAAATATATGTAATAGGCAGAAGTAGTTATTTATATTATAAGTATTTTATTTTTTGTAATTTTACTGATTAGAGTTACATAAAATTTGAACTTGGCAACTTTCTGTAAATTTTTAATGGATAAATTAGGTGAATGGTATCTACCAGTCGAGTGCGCCAGACTGTGCTTGTTGTTGTTTACAGTCGTTGATGTTGCCCTGTTGTTGCCTTTGAGCCCGTGTACGTGACAAGCTGGCGAGGCAAGAAAAGTCTGAGTAAACGAATTCGTAGTCCAACCATCTCGTTCGTTTGTTTGCCCCCAAATATCACATATGCTTTCTGCTTGCCTGCCCGCCTGCCCGCCTGCCTGCCTGCTTTGCTCTGCTCCCTGCAGCCTGCACCCTATGAGAGGGCACCTGCGACTAGAAAAATACTCATCCATTAAGTGAATGTGCACACGGGGCACTTACACGCACGCACACACACACACACACACACCACACACACACATGTACTTGAGTGTGCCTGGCTTAATTTAAATTGTCTATGAAACGATGCCCCTTGCCTACAACTCGCTTGATAATTTGGAACTCAGCAAAAATCTCGTTGCATTCGTTTCACATTTTTTTCAATTCCAGGCAAACTTTGCAGGGCTGCAGCATATGGCAAAACTGTATTCGTCGTACACATGTAACTGTCACGAGAGCAATATAGCAAATATTGTTATTTCTGTACTCAGTATTGAAGTGAGTTATATGGGGGTATATAAGTTTTATGTCTAAAAATGTTGAAGCAAACTGCAAAGCAAAATATAGTATATAGTATTTGCTGGCATGACTGCTATGCACTTTTTAATTTAATTTTTAACTGTCAAAATTATAATTATAAAAATATATAAAGCATAATATATAATGAAGCATAATATAACATAATATGTAATATATATTTAGTAAACTCTGTATATCATAGAATATTTATACCATATTTCCAGCTTGAGCGTTGTCGACTACTGTATACTAAAATTTATTTTATAAAGAGTAAATACCATCGTGGATTTAAACTTTTAGCTATAGTGCCATGTAGTTTTAATGCTAGCATTAATTAATTAATATATTCAATTTATATATACACGAAATTTCGCTTCGATATTCAAAATGCATTAAGCATTCATCACTTTGGAGTGCAGTCATTGAAAGCAATTAGATTTTTTTTTTTTTTAATTGCTCAGTCGACTCAAATGCTCAACTCTTTCCGGTCTTTAAAACTTGACGGGAATCAGAACACAACTTGCAGTAATTATTTTCAACAGGCTGACGAGCCTGATCCGAAACGACAGTAATCAGGACGAGGAGCAGCACAAGGACTCGCGATTCGATTTGCATGTCATTAAGAAGTGCAACACGAATGAATGGAAAGGAAAACGAAATCGAAAACGAAAGCGAAAAGGAAAACGAGGCAGAAGATAAACAAAAACAAACGCAATAATTGATTGATAATTACTTGTTATTGACTCTCCACACCCCGCTTATTTCGCAGCCGCCCCTAGCTATCGCTCTCTTAACAGTCCACCCACTTGAGGCAGTCTGCTGCTCCGGAAGACATACGTACTCACGTGTGAAGCGAGCGCGTACATAAATTAGCCCGTTCTGTCGCCGATGTCGACATCGCGCAATCGCCTCGTTTACGGTCCTTTAATTGCCTCGAATTGTCTGGGCTAAGTACGTTTTGGTGTTATCAAAGCCATTAATAAGCCACACAATGCGGTGCGGCTTCGACTTGTCGCGCATTCATAAAAAAAAATGAAAAGGGCAAAGAAAGATACACACGACTCTTATATACCGTTGACTTACTTTTCGTTTTAAAAAATTTAATATATATTTTATATAAATATTTGCATAATTAAGCTTAAATTTAAAATTTAAAATGACCAAATCGCCGCTACTATTAATATTGTTCAGGAATATATATATATATATATTCTTTATATATTAAAGGGGATGAAATTGATTTAGGAGAATAAATAAAGAATTTTGATTTTACAAAAATATTCACCTTACTTTTTGCCCACAGTAGTACAATTTCACAAAGCCAATATATAATTTTTTCTCATTCTCAATTGTTATAATGGGTACGCGGGTGTATTCAGTAGCAAACACATACCAGCGCATAGCTATGAATGGAGTCAACGCTAAAAAGTGCATTATTTATACAATTATGTGCGAAGATAATACCCCTTTTATGGCGCCAAGTGGTGGGGTCCACACAGGTGGGCGGGCGGTTGGTTGGTCGGGTTGGTCGGTTTCGCTCAGGTATAACGCGCTGCCCGTTGCCAGTTGCCTGCTGGCTGTTGGCAGTTGGCAGTTGGCTGCAACAAAAGCCTATTATTCCGCACGTAATAAACATAAAGTTGGCGCAATTTGTAACATAAATTTAAAGGGCTAACGTAAATCTTAGCGGCAATTATGTGTGTGTGTGCGCGAGTGTTGGCGAACGCGGCGTATACGCAACGCGCCCCTGCTCGGGTTCATAACTCATGCGCTTCATTTCCATGCAGCCGCCTGCCTGCCTGCTTGCCTTCCTGCCTATCCCGAACACAAATACACAGATACGCACACAGATACATACAAATACTAACACAAGGCAAGGAATTCAAATAGCCATAATTTATCACGTTGAGATTGCAGCTTCGCATACGCAGACGAGCGGCAGATGAGTCGTCCGCGCGGCTTAGGCGAGCGTGAGCTCGAGCGCGTTTTCTTCGCGTAGGTTGCCTTTGGGTTCAGTTTCGAATCGGGACAGTGTTGCCGCCAAATTTAATGGCATAAAGCTATATCAAATTTAAATAAAGCCAAGAAAACTGAATATTTAGAATATATCTAAAAAAAAGGGAGTAGTAAAAGAGCGATAAAGTTAAATTTTATATAATTTGAAAAAAAAAAAAAATTGGGATAGGCTGCAAAAATTGTTGGAATTTATGATTGATTGATTGATGGCAGTATAAAGTAATAGAAGTCCGATTTTGATTAAATGTAAAAGGAATGTAAAGAGCATTAAAATATATTTTAAGTCGAAAGTTATTCCTGTGCTACTGCTCATTAAAAATATATATTTTATAGAACTGGTCTTGTTTTTCTCCCTACTTGGCAAATACTGCCCTTGTGGGAGACTTAAACAGCGTGAAAAAAGCTGAGCTGGCAGCACTGAGTAGGGATTGGAACTGTCGGGTCGGGTCGTGTTCGGGTCGGCGGGCTGTGCCCAACCCTTTTGGCATGCCAAAGGATTAGTGTGCTCCTTGTGCTCACTCCCTCCGCCTTCTTCCACCAATTGGGGCGGGGCAGTGGGATGTCTTCGCAATTAGGCATGCGACAACAAGACCGCGGTCCGCGGCCCGTGGGCGTGCCTTGCGACTATATTGGGATTTATGATTTTCTTTTTAATCAGATTTAACTTAATGTCTGCGATAAAGGTGAAATAAATCGCGGAGATTTATTGCCGCTAATTTTGCCTAATGCGCCGCTGACTGCGAGCAGCAGTTGCGCTTAAAGCACAAACAAAATGAACGGCATTTCTGGGGGGCACAAACTATTTTAGGAAAATAATACGGAATAAATTATATAATAGACAATAGACAATAATTATATTATACTGTATACTATCTATAGCTGAGTGGGCGAGTTGACCCATGGGAGAACTTAGTTGCAGCTGCAGGCGAATTGTGTGGCAGGTGCGTTCGTGGGTGAAGCTGCAACACAGTTCCTGTTGTCAGAGTTAAAGCGTTGACAACAGCAAGTACAAGAAATGAGTTTAGTAAGTTGCAGCGAGTGTGCACTCGACTATAGGATACCCGGCAGGCACAGCTGCTTAATGTGACACATTAATGCATTTTTTTGATATTGTATTAGAACATATTACTGTGAGCAAGAAGTAAGGTGAATTTGTTTGTAAAATGAAAATTCTTTATTTATTCTCCTGAATCAATTTCATCCCCTTCAGACCATCAGACTTAGTAAAAATCGAAAGTCTACACTCTTGATCTTTGGCAAACACAAGCATAAATATAGTACTGATACTGACATTGACATGAAATTACCGCCAGATGTCACCAACAGTCCTGCCAACTCAAGAAAAAAAGAACTAGTCCGCCATCTTAAGCCCGCGAATTTTAAATTGAAAATTCACCTTACTTTTTGCTCACAGTAGTACCCTACTTGAGCTAGAAACAATCGCATCCGGCATGCAATACCGATCTTATCCTGATCGTCTTGAGTCTTTATATTGATCAAAGATCTAATTGCTATATAGCTTCAGCCATGATTTGAGTTTAGTCTACTTTAGCCGTTTTCTAATTCGTACAGGGTATAAGAACGTCAAGAAAAACGGCAAAAGTGACAGGGAAAAACAAAAAGGGAACGCAGTGCCAGCAGCTGGAGCAGGCAGCAGCATCCTTAGCAACATGAAGACGAGAAGCAAACTTAAGGACTTGAGAGCAATTGCGAACAAATAACATGCGCAAAATATGAAGCGTCCGTCCACGCTGCAAGCAGCGTCGCGCCTTGCCGCGTGGCACGGGCGTTGGGTGTGGCAGCAATGGCGCACTCTAATCTCCGAGCGGGGCAATAAAAGGCATTTCGCAAACTTTGGCTTTGGCTTTGGTCTTAGTTCATATTTTATTTAGCCGCAGCATCCGCCTGGCCCGAAACTTTGCCTGCGCACTGTACGCTGTTCGGAGTATACCACAGTGCACAGTGTACAGTGTACAGTGTACAGTTTACTGTGTGCGGTGTTCTGTGTACTTTGTCCTGTGTACTGCATCCTGTGGCCTGTGTCTTGTGTCCTGTGCGTGGGCTCCAGCTGAAACTTCTTGGCGCTGGCGCTAGTCTTGGTCATGGTCTCCGTCTTCATCTTCGCCGTGGTGTGGCGTGGTTATTTTAATTTTTTCCTCTCGCATTTTGCTGCTGCTGTTGCTGCTGCTGCGGCGGCCCTTTTCTTCGTTTCGAGTGCCATAAAAACGAATAAAATGAGACAGAAACCGAAAGAGCAGAAAATGCAAATCATTGTCCTGCGACTCGAGCTCAGGCTTGCAACAGTCCGGTGACTTCGGCTTCCACTCCTAAGGACAATTGTTTTGCGGTCTCAGCCGTGTCCACAGCAACCTGTGATAATCGTCTTGTGGGCAGTTTCGCTTGTTCTCCCTGCCCCCTTCCCCTCGTTCACGTTATGCGTTCATTCTATACCATTCCAGCAATGAAAATGGCTTGAAGTGGTATATTAGTTAAGTCCAAATATACGTTATAAGTATACATGTTTTTTTTTTATAAATTTATAGGCGACTTGGCCATGTCCAACTGGCTGTCTGGTCGACTGTCTGTGTCAACATGCATCAGCAATTAAGAGAGCTGGAATTTACTTATTTTTAACTTAAATATTTAGCAATATTTAACAGCTGGAACTTAGCATATATATAATAATTATTAGGTTTCTTTTTTTTTATTTTTTAATTTATTTTCGCCGGAATTGTTCACTTTCTTCTGAACATAACTGAACGTTTAACATTTTGGAGGGGAGTATGGTACAGAGGGACCTTAAATAAATTATAATGTAAACATACGTTGCAAATTGCTTCCTGATTGGACA
Source organism: Zaprionus bogoriensis (assembly GCA_035046045.1). Taxonomy (NCBI): domain Eukaryota; kingdom Metazoa; phylum Arthropoda; class Insecta; order Diptera; family Drosophilidae; genus Zaprionus; species Zaprionus bogoriensis. The sequence continues at coordinate 1,219,924 of JAWNOI010000010.1, forward strand.
TTAAACGTCAAAATCAAACATGTAGAAATTAAAAAATTGTACATAAAATCTCGAAAAAAAGCTGATTGCTTTAAGTAAATATTTAATATTTTGGACCAAAATGTACGCGCCTAAAGTAGGTGACTGGTATTTCACAGTCGAGCGAATTATTCTGTAGTAGTTTCGTTTGCTTGTTCGTTTTCTGCTGCTTCTACTTCTTCTGTTTTTATTGTCATTCCGCCAACAACTTGCGTTCAGCTAGGACCAGAGCGAGTCTGTCCGCCTTTTTGCTAAACATTTATCATTTGATTACAATTTGACGGTCAATGTGACTTCCCATCGGAGGAGGAGGAGGAGGAGGGAAAGCATCGTTCTTTTTTGGGTCTGGGAAAATGAAATGTTCTGCTTTACTTTGCTTTTGATTGTGAAAATCATGCTGTTGTTTCAGCCTCTGTCTGGTTGTTTGCTTGTGCAAAGTGCCGTTCCAGTTCGGTTCAGGCTCGGCTTGTCCCCTCTTTTCGCTTCGCTCCTCTGCAAAGCAATAAGTGAAATTTACTCTCTTCAACAATTGTGTACACTTTACTCGGCGTCTTTATATTTATTATGAGCGAGTTGTCGCTCGGCTATTCATATTTCATAAGCTGGAAAATTAAATTACGACTTGTTTATGGGCCACAGAACTTTGCGAGATGTTGACTCTCAAATGTTTGCCGTATCCGCGGGCCAGATGGCTGCGGATTATGCCAGATATCTATGGAGCGGCATTTAAATAATTAACCCAATGTCATTTTCACTAAATATCATTTAATTTTAGAGTTACAAACCATGCCGCAATTGTTTCAACTATTCTTTTTTGTTGGCTTTTTTTTTGCTTTTTGTCGTTACGTTGCGACTGCTCGAATGTCGATGATTTTTATGGTGTTAACAAACGAATTTCCATATTTATTTTGCAGAGCGTGTGAAATGGCAAATATTCCATTTTTTATTAAAAAATCGATTTTACATGTGTTAGACAAATAAAGACTAACATGAGAGGAAGGGCAGAGAGTGCTGAAGAGCGCATAAAAATGTTGTGTGCTTTGTAAAATTTAAATTTCAAGAAAACTAAATCTGAACTGCGACAATTTTATGCCCTTAATAAGAGTTTAACTACTCACAGGGAGAATAAACCACGTTGCTATAAGAGCCATGGATTTTTGTTTATTCTTTTATCAATGTAAAATAGTCTTATAGTTTTAAAGACGCCAAGACAAAATATCATCAAAATATTTTTTCTCGTTTTAGTTTATTAAAAAAAAATAAATTAAGGTAGATTTTTAATAAGTTTGTGAAGTATTACATAGATCTATGCTCCGCCACTATATTCAGTTTCATCGAGTCCGAGGGTATTTTTTAATTATTTTTTTTTTTTTTTTGGCAAACATTTTCGCAGTTAATGCCACGCCATAAACTGAAAGCACTCAGCAGCGAACTGAGCTGCTGTGTGTTTACGGTGAGGTGGAGGTGCCTACTAGTTCCTTCCGGCTTAGTCAGATATTTGTGCATAAAATTTGTAATGTGCTCGCAGAGAGATTGTTTTACGGCTGAGATCGTAAAAATTTGCACTTGCCGCTGGAACTGCCCACTACTTAGCCGGATCTCTACTGGCTGCCATAAACAATGCGCTCCTCCTGTCCGAACATTAATTAGTGCGGATGGACAGCCTACGGTCCGATGTGTACTCTATAGATCCCCACATGTGCAATACCCCCAATAAAGTGTCAGCTTGGCAAATCGAAGAGTACAGAAATAAACACACAAGCAGTGTAAGAAACAAAAATAAATCAGAATAAGTTAACCCTCATGTGGTACATAATCATATTTCATTATGTGTACATGTATTATATACAAGCCCGATTTCATGCAGTTCCAGGCATAGGCCGGAGCAGCCTCATTTCGCAAAAGATGCGCATAGACAGGCCGCAATTCATGCACGAATGAAATTGATGAAGGTCAAACTCTGGTTGACTTTGCGGTGATAAATGAGCGGTCAACCTAAAGGAAACACACACTAACACACTAGCATATACACTGCCACACACACACACACTCACAGACTGGATCGCACACGCCCTGAGGGGAAACAGGCCTGCGAACTGTGAGCGAATGGAAATAGACCATGGTTGTGGGCGTGTTAGCGGGCAGGGGGTGTGGCCGTCGGGGCGTAGGTGAACAAGCAAACTTATGCACCTATTGCTGACGCTGTTCTTGTTGTTGTTGTTGTTGCTATTGTTGCTGTTGTTGTGTCTGCTATAAGCACGCATACTTGAAGATATACGCGTGCACGGAATACGTAAAGTATCTACGGGATGCGCTCGAGTGGCTCCTGTCCAGCTCCAGGTCCTGACTCGCACATAAATACTACCGGAGTTCTGGGTCCGAACTTGGGCCTGGACCTGGCTGGCTGTACATGATATGGTCGTCGGCATCGAAACAAAATATTAGCAAATCTCGTTTAGAGTGTTTGCCAAATTTATTGCCCTCGTGTCTGTGTTAATACGCGCGAACATATTGCCGGCCAGCACAATTTGAGTAATATGTTTGTGTGTATGTGTGGACAAACTGCTGTGCATGTGGGTGTCCCCAATTGAAGAATTTCTTGCCCCAAAGGCAAACTATCCCAGTCGCATTTTTACACTCTTACTGAGTGGGTATAATAATTTGGAGCAGCAGTTTCTAGCGCAAAAAATGCAAATAAAAATCTATGTTAAATAAAATACAGTATCTATACAGTATCTTTGAAAAATATCTATAAAATGTAGATTTATATTTATATATATTATATATAATATATTTTTACATATATGTCTATACGGAAGACAGACTCGGAAGCATTTTATGCAAGCATCTGCAAGGGTATACAACCTTCGGCATGCCGAAGCTTGCGTTTCTTTCTTTGTTGTGTCCAATTATGGCCTAACCGAACTGAGCATTGACTTATCGTTTGCCTCGAATCACACTGCTTTTGTTTTGAGCTTGAGCTTGAGGTCTTATGGAGTGTGTGGGCTGTTCTGCATATTCCGGATATTTGATGACTTTCCCAATTTGCAAATTGCCTGCGTGTATCTGTTGCTGACGTCTATCAAAAATCTCATGAGTTTTCCCCCAGTAAATCGAAATTAATTTTTTCCAGGCAAACTTCCTCCCCAACTCCCCCCAGCTGCTGTGGTGGGGCTAATTAAGCCACTGCTCTCATTATAATCCACAAAAAAATTGTTCGAAACTGTTTGGCCTTGGGCCATCCACATATACATAGAGAGTCGATAGGGGGAAGCCCCGTCGAGCTGAGAACTGAGAGCTCTCAGTTCTCAGCTCGAACTTATATAATAATTTATTTTGCTTGGCGCGTGTGGCCCGCCAGCAGCTGTTTGTATACATGATTGAGTTCTTCTTTTCATATCATAGTTTTTAAAGTATTGCGCAAACTTTGTGCGAAAAGTTGGATGAAAGCGACGAGTGATGAGCAGCACGAGTGGCAGATAGAGAGAGAGAGAGATAGACAGAGAGAGAGAGTGGTTTGGGGCAACAACAGCTGTGGCACGTTTGCGAACGCGCGGCCACAAACCTCAGTCGCAGCTTCAGTCTCAGTCTCAGTCTCAGTCGCTGTTGCAGTCGCAGCTTTGGCTGCAGTCACCATCACCGTCACCATCACCGTCACCATCACCGTCACCATCACCGTCACCCTTTCGATTGGCGCCTCCATCACGTGCAGCAGATGAACTTAACTTTTCCAATGAGCCGACGCGTCTCGTTAAGTTGATGTGAATTGATGTTGATGTCCGACCTAGCGGGATGGGACACTCGCCAGTCCCAACTCAACTGCAGACGCGCACGTAATTCGCTGCAGCATCAAAGAGACGTGTTTGCTATCAGCTATCGGCGACCTGTAATGCTCTTTCTCCTCCATTATCCTCATTTTTTTTTTTTTTTTTTTTTTGTATCTAACGCTATCGACTTGCGCGCTGTTTAAGTTTGCTCAAGTTTATATTTTCATTATGTTTATGTTATGTTTTCACTTCGTTTACACGTCGGCCTCGTTGGCCTCTCATCGCGTTTGCTCTCTCTCCTTCTCTCTCTCTGTGTTTCTCACACTGCTCTTTGTTTGCTCAAATGTATTTTATACTTTGTGTTTTTTCTTAGAGTTTTAATTTAAAAACGAAAGCAGCAAACCCGAAAGCGCAAGAACAAGCAGAAGAGCAAAAACATTGCTCGTTCCCCCGCTTCATCTGCTATCGCTGGAGGGAGGATCCCTTTAAACTTTTACCCAGTTTCGTTTTTGTTTTTTTTTTTTTTTTTTTGTTGTTCGTTTACTTTTGCGTGGTGGCTAACGCAGCGCGACGGTTAGTAGGGGAGCTTCGGAGGAGTGGGTGTTGGGGGTCTACACCAAAATTCAATAAAAGTCTACACAAAGTTGGGCCTGTCGTTTTTGTTTTCGGTTTCATATATAGACAAAAAACCTATGGACAATATCCATAAAATTAGCATTTCGCTCAAAACACTTTATTTAACATCTGAGATTAGATAAAATCGAGCGCAATGGAAAGCGCGAGTTTTCTGCTTTGTATGCAAAATATTCTTTTGTAAACAAGTTAATTTTATTTGTTTATCCTTGGACTAGCGCACATTACGTGCATCACATATATATTTGAAGTAGTTGGATTTAAAAGTTGGACATAAAAGTTCTAATAGTCTTGACACGTGCAGCTGATGATAGGCAACAACTTGAAGTTGGGTGCGCTGATTATAGCTCACTGTAAATAGGATTAAAGTCCGAGAAAATATTCATGAAATATTTAAATAATTATTTGGACTTTAGCTGAGGAGCTAAGGGATTAGCCATACTATTTATAATAGTTGAAAGCTGAAGTTTCTTGAATAAAGTAGAAACTCGAAGTTTGGCATGCTACATTTTTAAAAATTTAGTTAAAGTTAATAAAGTCCAAGAAATGTATCTGAAGTATTTACTAGATACTTTTGAAGAGTTTTGTTAATTTCAAAATCTGCTTAAAGCTGAAAAAATCTCCGCTTCTATTAAACAACAATTTTCATGGCAATGTCTTGCAGCATCGAAACAGTTTTTCAGCTTGCGCTGAGCATTCGAATAGCACTCAAAGTGAATGAAATTCGAGTGCCGCCTGCACCTCAGCAGTAATCAAGTTGGAATTCCTTCAGGATTGAGCGAGTGCGCTGCACAGAGCTCCTGCTCCGATTATGAGCCATAACTTGGATTTTTATTAAAAGCCTTTTAATATTGTATTTCTTGGCGCTTGGGTATGAAGTGGAGTGTGGGGCCTGCAGAGCGCACGCATCTTGGGGTTTCATTCAAGCGCAAATAAATTGCAGAAATATGCAATGCGCCAATTCACTGACCAGAGGGACAGACAAAAAGAGAGAGACAGAGAGAGAGAGAAGGAGGAGAGAGAGGGAGAAGCCCTCGGAGCCAAAGAATAAACGAGCGGATATTGTTTTTCGAAATCATTTCTTTGCCGGCATCGCGAACGGGCATGTTTCCTTTTGCATTGCCCCATTCCTTCCCCCCTCTGTTGACCATACTGCCTGCTCTTCTTCTCAATTCTCTTTCTTTTGCTTAATTTTTCGCCCATTGCGCACACAAAGTGAAATTACCCATGAGAGCTGTTGAGCTGGCATTCGAGCGGGAGCGGGAGCGCGAGCTGGAGAGCGGAGAGAGCATTGAAGGCGGGAGCAATGCGAGCTGGAGAACAGAACTCTCACTCGCATACGCATTCACACTAAGAAATGCATCAAACTATTTGTTGAATACTCAAAAAAAAAAAAAACAAAAACGGCAAGCATACGCACTCCATCAGCTCCACTGTCTCTCTCTCTCTCTCTCTCTCTGTACCTCTCTCTTGCTATGCGTCAAGGAATTCCAATTAGTTTGCAATTTGCAAATCACGACATTTGACTGGCTTCTAATTATGAGGAAAATTCCAACAGATCAAAATTCAGAGCGTGTCCGAGCCTGTTAGCCTCTCAAACGAGGCGCGGGGCACGGGCACGGGGCGTATACGTTATTTCATTTTGCAAGGCACTTTTTTAATCATCATCGTTTGCTAATCAGCGCGCACACACTTTACGTTGTTGAAGAGGGAGGAAGGGAGGGAATCGGAAGTGGAAGTGGGAGTTGCCCTGCCGGAGTGGGCGGAGTCTTGTGGCTCAGGGTCAGGTGCGGCCCAAATGCGAAATTAAATGCAAATTAGGCTTCAGCCAATGAACAGAAGCTCGTGAGTTCTTTGAAGTTATTACACTCAAGTGAGTCTACGCATTTTGCGAAAAATGTGTATATATGTTTTTTGCCACGACCGTTAAATTAAATGTGATCGACACACACACACGCACACACACACTCATATACAGACAGACAGACACACTCACTCATGTGTATCTAGCTAAATTAGTTAGACACATTCTCTATGCTGATTCCCTTTCGACTCATTTTCATAGGACTATAATTTCTCGCAGAGCTATGCCAATCCATTTGTCTGCCACGCCCACAAGCCGCTTTGCACCCATATACCCAGGCACCCGCAACAGCTCATATGTCTGCTTTTATGGCTATAGAGCGAGAGAGAGAAAGAGCAACGAGCATAAATCTTTATCGATGTGTTGATGTGCATGTGTATATGTGTGCGGGTGCTGTGCGCCCAAATCCATACATCGAAATTTCATTTCCGATTCGCCTTTGTTTTCTTCTTCCCTGCACTCTTTGTTTTCTCTATCGGCCAACAAAGGAAGGCAGACAAAGCGTACTGCCAGGTTCTCCTCGAATTGTTTTGCGAATTCTTGGCTCGGACACGGCATCAACAATGCCGAGAAATACGCTTCCCCTACCCCACCACCCTGCTGCTGCTGTGGCTGCTGCGTCTGCCTCTTGTCAGTTCGTGTGCCAAAAATGTCTTTTGGCATGGCGAATAAATTAAATTCAATTTTTTGTCGACGTGTGAAATTGCTAAAGACACGACTTCTGCCGAGCTATGGCAACTCTTATCACGCACACACACACACACACACATACCTGTGTGCACCTAAAATTCGATATGTGTGCTGCGACATGCTGGGCGAACTGCTCGCACTTTAGACTCGCATTTATGTTTAATGACTTCATGTGCACATTTGCAGGCTTTTCTAAACGTTTTCCCATCTCCCCTCTTTCTCTCTCTGTCTCTCTATCATTTAAATACTCTGCATTGTTTGGATCTGTCTGTTGGCCATTCGATTTCTGCTCCCCTAACTGTAAATCAACATGCCGATATTTCTGCTCTCGAAGGTCTTGTGCATTTTTCGTTCTCAAAGTTCTCGGTTTTAGCCTTGCATCACATTTTAATTACTCAAATTGTGCAGAAGCTGTCAGAGTCCAGACCTGCATGTACAAACAAAAATACTTAAAAATACTTAAAGTGTTTTTGCTTTACACAAGCTTAAATTTGCTTTGGTCTTTTCATGCCGTACCCAGACGAAAACTATTTTTTTTTTATATTAAAACATATTTGGTAATTATACCATTTACCCATTGAAAATGGGTAAAAAATGGTATATTAACTTTGTGCAAATGTATGTAACAGGCAGAAGGAGGCGTGGCAGACCATACAAAGTATATATATTCTTGATCAGCATCAATAGCCGAGTCGATTTGGTCATGTCCGTCTGTCTGTCCGTCTGTCCGTCTGTCCGTCTGTCCGTCTGTCCGTCTGTCCGTCTGTCCGTCTGTCCGTCTGTATGAACACACAGATCTCAGCTATTAAAAGAGCTAGAGGCACCAGACTTGGTGGGAGTGTGCGTGTATTCAATACACACAAGAAGTTTATTTCAAACTTGATGTGCCACGCCCACCGCCTCCGCAAATCGATAAATGCGTATTTCGATTTTTTCCAAATAATTCAATAACGAAAAGAGATAAACGCACCAAATTTGGTAGGAGGGTGTCTTGCAACATTATGCAGAAGTTGGATTTTAGAATTTTGGATGCCACGCCCACCGCCTCTAAAAAACATATTTTTATAGTTTAAAAGAAAACTAGAAAAGCTAGAAGCGCCAAATTTGAAAGTAAGGTGCCTGGTAACATTACGGAGAATGTTTGATTTTCAACTTTTGGATGCCACGCCCACCGCCCCCAAACTATTGCATTTTAAGAAAAGTAGGGAAATAACAAAACATTTTTTTTAACACTCTTGTAGCTTACCATAGTACAGATCTACCCTATAAATTTCAATCCGATCGGACAATAAACAAAGAAGTTATAGGAGTTTGAATCTCCCATATAAAGTTGTGGGCGCTTAGAATTCCAACTAGAATGTTGAACTGACGCAGCAGAAGGCCGGCATCAATAAAAGTCTCATTTGCCGATCGCTCCGCGTAACTGTGTGTGGTCTAGATGGTTGCATGCAAGATTCTGGTGCATGTGGTCGCGGGTTCGAATCCAGCAACGGGCAATTTTTTTTTTTTTTCTTGCCGATCGCACTGCGTAATTGTGTGTGGTCTTGATGGTTGGCTCGCAAGTTTCTGATGCGTGAGGTCGCGGGTTCGAATCCTGCGCTGGGCAATTTTTTTTTTATACCATTTACCCATTGAAAATGGGTAAAAAATGGTATATTAACTTTGTGCAAATGTATGTAACAGGCAGAAGGAGGCGTGGCAGACCATACAAAGTATATATATTCTTGATCAGCATCAATAGCCGAGTCGATTTGGTCATGTCCGTCTGTCTGTCCGTCTGTCCGTCTGTCCGTCTGTCCGTCTGTCCGTCTGTCCGTCTGTCCGTCTGTCCGTCTGTATGAACACACAGATCTCAGCTATTAAAAGAGCTAGAGGCACCAGACTTGGTGGGAGTGTGCGTGTATTCAATACACACAAGAAGTTTATTTCAAACTTGATGTGCCACGCCCACCGCCTCCGCAAATCGATAAATGCGTATTTCGATTTTTTCTAAATAATTCAATAACGAAAAGAGATAAACGCACCAAATTTGGTAGGAGAGTGTCTTGCAACATTATGCAGAAGTTGGATTTTAGAATTTTGGATGCCACGCCCACCGCCTCTAAAAAACACATTTTTATAGTTTAAAAGAAAACTAGAAAAGCTAGAAGCGCCAAATTTGAAAGTAAGGTGCCTGGTAACATTACGAAGAATGTTTGATTTTCAACTTTTGGATGCCACGCCCACCGCCCCCAAACTATTGAATTTTAAGAAAAGTAGGGAAATAACAAAACATTTTTTTTAACACTCTTGTAGCTTACCATAGTACAGATCTACCCTATAAATTTCAATCCGATCGGACAATAAACAAAGAAGTTATAGGAGTTTGAATCTCCCATATAAAGTTGTGGGCGCTTAGAATTCCAACTAGAATGTTGAACTGACGCAGCAGAAGGCCGGCATCAATAAAAGTCTCATTTGCCGATCGCTCCGCGTAACTGTGTGTGGTCTAGATGGTTGCATGCAAGATTCTGGTGCGTGTGGTCGCGGGTTCGAATCCAGCAACGGGCAATTTTTTTTTTTTTTTTTTGCCGATCGCACTGCGTAACTGTGTATGGTCTTGATGGTTGGCTCGCAAGTTTCTGATGCGTGAGGTCGCGGGTTCGAATCCTGCGCTGGGCAATTTTTTTTTTTTTTTAATAATTTTGCGCTATATGAAAAATATATTATGCAAAAAAAATAAAAAAAACCAAAAACTTTTTCTAAGCAATACAAAAAAAAGAAGACTGCGTTTGGATTCGAACCGGGAACATTTAGTTAAAGAGCTGACAACTCTCACAACAAACCACTGAAGCACATGGTCTGTTCCTAGGCGCGAGAAGTTTTGCATACAGCAGCAGAGACGGAGCAGAGGCTCGGCGTCAATGCTTGTGCCGACTGCGCACGCACAATCGGCGTGCAGTCGGCATGTGCCATTAGCGTCAATGCATGTGTATTTAATTTCGGAAATATGCGATGCGTTGTTATTAATTCGAATAAAAGTAATTAATATTAAGAATTATTTTTAGCAGCCAAAGGTAAATTATAACTTACTGTCGAGTGCACTCGACTGTAGCTTTCTTCAATTTTTATTTTTTAATAACAAAGAAGTTATAGGAGTTCGAATTCCCCATACAAAGTTATGGGCGCTAGCGATTCCTAATCAAAACGTTAAATCGACGCAGTAGAGGGCCCGCGTCAATAAAAGCCTAATTTGCCGATCGCATGGCGTAAACTTGTGTGGTCTAGTGGTTAGAGGTCCGATTCGTAAGTTACAAAGTTCGTGAGAGTTCTTGTGTTCGAATCTGGCGCGGGGCGATTTTTTTTTCTTAATGTAAATTGCTTTTTTTTATATTTTTTTTTATATATTTTTATACCATTTATTTTATTTTGTATTATTTCTTCGAATAGGGTAAATGGTATCTTACAGTCGCGCGCGCTCGACTGTAGCTTTCCTTACTTGTTTTTTAAGTGTCTTACTAAATTTTTGTTATCATTTTCGAAACATTTTTTGGCTTAAAATCGAACACTGCTTTAATATTACATTTTATTTCTATATTAATTGCTAGAAAACTCAAAATGTTTGCATATTTTCATTCCATTTTCGAATACTGCCCGTTTCCAAATTTCCCGAAGTATCTAGTATATATAGTATATTTTCCAGTGTAGCTGACAACACTTGACAAAGCTGTTGTGCTTGCTGTCCGTTGCTCCATTCAATTTTGATTTGGATTTTGCGCATCGATTGAGTCAGAGAAATATATAAAAAAAAAAAAAAAAAAAAATGCTTTAATCGTTTCGGTTCTGCACATTGATAAATTTTCTCTTTGTTTTCCGCAGTCAGAAACTCAATCAACTGCAAAGCGGAAACAAGCTTGGCAAATCACAGCTTGTCATATAAGTCTAAGAAGAATTTAAGAATATTACAATATACATGTTAGTATATTTAACGCTCGCCATATAAATACTTTTACGCGTTTCTGCTTTTTTGAGCAGCAAGACGAGAGAATAAAAATAAATTGCAATTTAAGTCACTTTTTGAGGTCAAGTCGAGAGTCTGGTCTGGTGATGCCAAATCTTGGCAACGATAAATTTTATACAGCACACACATTCCCCAGCGGAGTTATTAGGCTGAACCCAAAGCCAGCGCGTGCTGTGGCGCCCGGGAACGAACAATGCAATGCAATGCAATGCGCGGTAATCCTTTTCATCATAATGCAATTAGCGCTAATTGCAACTAATTGGCATTTGAGCACTCCTCGCAGCAGTACACTGCGCCGAAGCGAACTGCATAATGGCTTAGACGCACAGCATGTGGGCCTAAAGCGCAGCAGGAGAAACGAAGGCAGGGAGCAGGATTATATTGCCAATGGCGGGAAAAGAAGAGCAACAAAGCGAGACTAACTGCTAAATTTAGTCAACTTGCCGTCTGTGTGTGTTTTGTGTGTGTTTTGTGTGTGTTTTGTGTGTTGTTGCCCATTGGAATTGAATCAATTTAGCCAATGAATGCGACCTCATTGGATTTAATACGTGCTCAGCACCACCTGAGCAGAGCCGCAGAGTTGCCGCCACAAATCGCTTAGTTCTCGCTCGCACTCTACAGCTGATTATTATGCAGAAGCAAACACGTGGTGGGGGGGGGGGGGGGGGCGTAGAGAAAGGGATGCTACAGCATACGACCCTTTGGACACGCTGCCATAACCCGCTGTACCCTCGAGTAGGGCTATTATTGGAGCAACCTAATTAGCTTGTTGTGCTTTCTACAGCTAGCCAAGGTCCTAGGCAACTGGCAATCCTGGCACTCGCAACTCGGAGCCGGCAACTGGCAACTGGCGACTGTCCCACCTCAATTACACCTGAGCACACTTCAATTGCTCAGCAGGCCGTGACTCAATGGATTTGTGTGTTACAACTGTTGGCCAACTCTGTCGTTCCGCCACAGAATCGCCAGAGCACCGTCCGCATCCGAATGAGATCCGAGTCAGAGTCGCAGCACACAAATATGCGCATATTCATGATAATAAATGTAATGCATGTGGAGTGAGTGTGGTGAGTGTATATACATGTGTGTGAGTTTGTATGTGTGTGTGTGCGTGCGTGCGCGTGCTGGCCAATTGGGAGGCCTGTCGGAGCCAATTATGGCCGAGTGCATTTAACAGATGTCTAGTAAACTGCCAAAAGCTAATCGCTTTATCTAATTGATTCATGACTCACTCAAGTTATTAGTTACGAGTGCACAAGCGGCGAAATCTGAATGTTTATTTCATTTGTAGCAATCAACGTTTTTGCTACTCCGAGGGAGGCATACTCTGCAGAGTTCGTTGAGCTACAGGGAGTATTGCGTAGCAGACACAGTGCGAAATGCGTATTTAATTACAGTTGGATTATACTCTGTAATTTTCCAGGTGTGAGAGTATATTCTGAAAGCGGTTTCAGCCCAGGAATTTTTCAGCATTATTATGTGCTTTCAGAAAGGATTCGCAAGAATTTTTGTAGGCTCGCTGAGTGGTATAGTTAGTGTTGCCAACTTTTTTTTACAAGAAAAAAGTATATTTCGATTTTATAAGAACTTTGAACAGTATTTTAAGAAAATAAACAGTATTTCATTTATGCTTTAATTAAAATCAATATTTTTTAGAGCTTTTAGAGCTTTTTTTTTAATTTAGATTAAAATTAAAATTAAAATATATAATGAGCTCAAATTTTATTAAATTTATAGTCGCCTTATTTCCTTCTTCTCGCCACTTTGCATTCATCACTGAAAAAATTAAATGCTGAAGTGGCGGGAACAGAGAGTAGAAAATCTACAATTTTAGAAATATTTATGAACTCTTGTGAGTTATTTCATAAAAAATAGCTCCATTGTTTTTCTTTTGATCACTATAATATTAATATAGATAGTTTTGAAATATCAGCAATCCTAATTTATCTTACAACACTGTCATTAATAAACTTTCTTAAGTAAAAATATATATGGTACATACTAATAGTGTCGAGAATTCTTATGCTGAAAACAGTATTTTGTATACTTTTTTTTTTTTGTTCAATAGTAAAAAGTATAATGCAGGCAAAAACAGTATAATACTGTTTTTAACAGTATGGTTGGCAACTCTAGGTAGAGGGTATACTAGATATACTGAGGTAAAGTGATGATTGTGAATAATATTTTCATATATAGTAAATCCTACCCTGCTTGCACTGTATTACAGGGTATGCGCAGCGCAGCTTCAGGTAGGGAACTTTCGTTCTTTAAGCTTGCTTCTCTTTCTTATTCGGTCGCTTATTCTGTAAAAGTTTCTGCGCTTAAGTGGCAAGAGATTAACCAAGTTATGCACTTGTCTTACAAGTAGTTTTCGCTCAAGAATCCTTAAAATGCTAAATTTTTTTGTTCGCCTTGCTGAGAAGCCGGCCAAATGGCTGGCGGGGGGTATCTGGTAGCGAACAGGTAATTGAGCCAAATGAAGAGGAAGCTCATCCCGCAGGACTCGCGTTGCGAGAAGTCATCACATTTTGTGTGTTTGGCTTTTATTCGCTCATCGCGTTTCCTGGTTTGATTTGGTCGAGTTGGGCAGAGTTTGGCTGCGTTTTGTTTGGTTTCGTTTGGTTTCGTTTGGTTCCGTTTTGGGTTATGGTTATGCCAATCATTATGTTTATGGTAACGGTTATGGGGCACTCGATTACCGGCAGGATGAGTTGCCATATTATGCCCATTCGATGTAATGGAAATTCAAACGGTTTGTGGCCATGCCATGCCAACTATTGCTATGATATTGCTAGCTTCATTCCCGACCACGCCCACCTGCCAACGCCCATTGCGGGAGAATGAAACGAGGCTGCTCGATGATGTAAATGCGTCTTTTGACTGTTGCGGTGGTCACACCGCCGGTTAATGGATTTTATACGTGATAAAATCTTTCACACATGCGCCGGATTGCGATTGGCAAGCGAAGGAGAACGGGCAAGGGGAAGGCAGAGAGGAGTGGAGAGCACTGGCAACTGCACCCTTTTTGTAATGTTATTCGCAGGAAATGAAGGAAAATGCGAAAATTGGCAGGTTTTAAATTAATCTCGAACCTTCAACTTGTCGAATGTCTCGCGATTAAATAAACGAGACGAGAAATGTCGGAAGAGTCGTCGAATAAATACCTGCCTCTCAGTCTCCCGCTGTCTGCCTCCATTTGTGCCCTCCCCTCTCAGTCAGCGGCGTCTGGCTGCCTGTCGGCATGTCCTGCTGACACTGACGCTGACTCGTTGACTGACAGAAAACGCAAGCAACTGTCAGAGTTTGCAAATTCATTCCAGATGTAAACATTCCCATAGGAAGCCATTTCACACAAGTTTCATGTCTGTTTGCTCAAATTGCACCAACTGCCGCTGACATTGCCCTGCCCCTGCACACACACACCCACACACACACACACACACACATACATATACTAATGTATGTGAATTTAGGTGTACCTTGAGCACGGCTCTTGCAATATTTGCCCTTTATTGCTGTCAAAAGTACCAGTCGAAGTCGCAGTCGGAGCGAAGCGGAGGGAAAACTTTTGACTTTGCCGCTGGAACGACGAAATATGCGAAATCACTTGAGCAGGAATTACTTGAATAATGGAAACACCGAAGCAAGCATTGAGGGCATTACGGCAATTCTTTTCACTCACTGTACAGTGGTCGCTCGAGTGGCTACATCTTGAGTATAGAGGGTTCTGCTTTCAATTGTTGACTAAATTGGGACTAAAAAGAAATATTTTCTTAGGCTTTATCTTGAAACATAATAACATATTTTATATATTTAATTATATACAGTAATCTGTGGTTTAAAATGAATTAATGTTAATTGCAGAAAGACTGTGCTATTAGACTCGATTAATTAGACAACTCCGAATGTAGACAAATAAATTAAAAACACAGATAATTAAAAATTTGGCAATAATTAAAAAAAATATATGTATATTTTATATTTATATGTATATATTTTTCCTTTTGGTATTTCATTTTGTTTTCATGGTTTCATATATTCTGTGATGTTGCATTTAAAGTTTAATGAGTTTTCAATTATTTAAAAATTCCACATTTTTGGCTTTTTTTCATGCTTTCCCCTTATCAAAAAATTGAATATTTTATGACTTTAAACTCTCATAACTTTGTCAAAAAATGCAGCGATTTACATTTGTAATGGTATTTAGTTCATGGTTCTATATATGCTGTGATGTTTAAATATTTAATGCATTTTTAATTATTTACAAATTTCATTATTAATATTTTGAAAGACAGATTACAATCAAAAATGTTTTTTTCGTTTACGCTTTTATTTTGCTTAAGGTGTATGCATAAATATCTGAGTGATTGCATATCACATAAAAATACAATAAAATTTGTTGTAAAAATATATATTCTTTTATCAATTTCTGCAATTCGATTTCCATCAGCCGCTGTAAAGCCCACTGTAAACAAGCTCGCTTTGTGCGCCTGAGAGGCTTAATAAATACTTATAACAAATACGGGAATAGCACGAGAGTCTCGACAATATTGCGTTATGCCGTTGTTCGCCGTAAACGTGCACATTGCACGTCGCACAAAGGAATCGAGAGAATGCGAGTTTGATTCGACTGAGACATTATTCTAAATGCACTTAAGTTCTTAGCGAAGTTTCGATCGCCTTAAGCGGGCCAAAGCGCCACTCGCACTCGTCTCGGGGGTCGCACTGTAAGCTCTGTGCTCGGTGAGGTTCGCTTCTGCCATACACCACTCCCACGCTGCAGACCATTCACGTTATTTTCATTGATTATGTCAGGAAAATAAGTTTACTTTGCTAACATTATTGGTTCCCATTCACAACAACAAAAAGTCAACTTGTCAAAATGTTCGAAAGCACTTAAAACTTTTACGCAGTTTTTGCTGTTGTTGTTGCTGTAGTGTCAGCTGTTGTTGTTTGTATTAGTGTTGTTGTTGTTGTTTTTGTTGTTGCTCTCGTTGTTGATTTCTTGTTTGTAGTTGTTACATTATGGCACTTTTTCCACTAAATCTACATCTACATTCAGGCGAAATTTCCCATGCCACCGGGTTGCCGCCTTGCTGTGCCAATTTCACACTTTCCTTTTCGCAATAGAACTCTGTCCAGGCCGGAGGGAAAAGTCAAAGCAAAAGTCATGAAATATTCTTTAAAATACTTAGAGCCGAACGGGCAAGCGAAGTGCCAAGCAGTAGGTGGGGGGTAGTAGGCAAGGGTGCCATTTGGGCTCTCAAGCTTGAGCTCAAGCGCCTCGTGTCAAGCGCAGACTCTGCAGCGACTCTGCTGGCAACTGGCCATGGCTGTAAGGCGCTTTTTTGGCCCAGCCGGAATGCTAACGGGGCAATTGAATAGCGTTTTTCAATAAGTACTGAGAGCCCATAGACTGACTGACTGAAGACTTCTCCTACACACACACACACACACACACACTCAGTCTCTTACTGACGGAAATCAGCTCAACTTGCGTCTAACCATATTTGGTAAATTGCTAACAACGTTTGAATCTCGGATTTCGGATAGGTCCGAGAGAGAGGCCAATTATTGCTGGATTTGCAGTGGAATATGCAGAATAAGCTTTGGGGCAATGCTAGGTGTGCATGCACTGAGAGAAATTGGAGAAAAGCTTGCAGAGAGCATGGATTAATATCGAGCATCCAAAACTGGGAAATTGGCTTTTAAATTTAATGAAATCAAAGTCAAGAAATCTTAGCATTCTTTGGCTTTGGCAATAACACTGACAAATGAAAGGATTGCTCCCCCAACTGACCATATAATATGGTATATACTACACACAGACCCCCCCCATTCGATAATTTATGCCAAACATTTTTTTGATGGGGGGTGGTATGTGGTAGGGGGTAGGGGTTATAACCCTTGTTTGAGGTTGAGTAATAAAATGAAATATTTATGCCTCGACATTAAGGGATTTGGTTTTTGCCTCGACACAGCCAAAGAGCGAAAGGCTGAGAGAGAGAGAGAGAGAGAGAGCGAGAGAGAGTAAGGGGACTCCTGCTACACACGTTTACGGATGGATATTGTACGGATATATCATGCCGCACGTAACACTTTGACCTGGACCGCTGCCCGTAAGCCGTTCCCGTTAGCCGTTCCCCATTTAGTCGGTTCCGGCTCGACCCCGTGTTGTGGTCGAGCTGCGGTTAACATTGGCCGCACCGGCTTATTTATTGCAGTCGAGGCGTTAACACGAAAGCATTTTGCGGAAATGGAAACTAAATAGTCGTGGTTAAATTATTAAATGCCCCATCGCGCGCCAGCCTCAGTTCCGGCCCCAGTCTGAGCCGCAGCCATCGTTCTTCTTTACGATGCCGACTGTTGCCTATAATAATTTACTGTTACACCCTATTCTATCTCTCTCTCTGTCTTTCTCTCTTCCCCACACACAAGCAAACTCATGTTTGTTTGCATAAACGAATGCAAACAAATAATTCCAGGGTAGAGCTCTGCCAGAGCTTCCAATAAATACATAAATTCATGTGAATACCATGTGCATATATATAGTACTTACGCACACATAGACGCACCGAATAGTTGGTCAAAGTGTTTGGCAATACTTTAAATATTTTATGAGGGGCCAGAGCAGAGAAAGAGAGATTATGATGTAACGATTTATGGGCAGCTCATCGGGATGGGCCGAAAAGCAAACAGTCGTCTGTCACCAAGTCGAAAACTACAAACTATAGTACAATTCATTTATGAGTATCGAGTATCGAGTATCGAGTTGAGTATTCACCAGTTAGTAAGATGTTAAGTCCAGTTGTCGACAGAGATTCAATACATGCGTAGACGTTTGTTTATTCGTAATTAGATGTGGCTAAGCATAGACTCAGCTCGTACTTCTAACTGAAGTCAAGCTTGCAGATGCCTATGGAAACTGGCTTAGAAATGGTATACAAGCTTTGTACAAATTTATGTAATAGACAGAAGTAGGCGTGGCTGATAATACATATTAATAATACGTACAAGTGATGCGTTATTGTTTTAGTTTTTAATATTTATACCATTTACCCATTGAAAATGGGTAAAAAATGGTATATTAACTTTGTGCAAATGTATGTAACAGGCAGAAGGAGGCGTGGCAGACCATACAAAGTATATATATTCTTGATCAGCATCAATAGCCGAGTCGATTTGGTCATGTCCGTCTGTCTGTCCGTCTGTCCGTCTGTCCGTCTGTCCGTCTGTCCGTCTGTCCGTCTGTCCGTCTGTCCGTCTGTATGAACACACAGATCTCAGCTATTAAAAGAGCTAGAGGCACCAGACTTGGTGGGAGTGTGCGTGTATTCAATACACACAAGAAGTTTATTTCAAACTTGATGTGCCACGCCCACCGCCTCCGCAAATCGATAAATGCGTATTTCGATTTTTTCTAAATAATTCAATAACGAAAAGAGATAAACGCACCAAATTTGGTAGGAGAGTGTCTTGCAACATTATGCAGAAGTTGGATTTTAGAATTTTGGATGCCACGCCCACCGCCTCTAAAAAACACATTTTTATAGTTTAAAAGAAAACTAGAAAAGCTAGAAGCGCCAAATTTGAAAGTAAGGTGCCTGGTAACATTACGAAGAATGTTTGATTTTCAACTTTTGGATGCCACGCCCACCGCCCCCAAACTATTGAATTTTAAGAAAAGTAGGGAAATAACAAAACATTTTTTTTAACACTCTTGTAGCTTACCATAGTACAGATCTACCCTATAAATTTCAATCCGATCGGACAATAAACAAAGAAGTTATAGGAGTTTGAATCTCCCATATAAAGTTGTGGGCGCTTAGAATTCCAACTAGAATGTTGAACTGACGCAGCAGAAGGCCGGCATCAATAAAAGTCTCATTTGCCGATCGCTCCGCGTAACTGTGTGTGGTCTAGATGGTTGCATGCAAGATTCTGGTGCGTGTGGTCGCGGGTTCGAATCCAGCAACGGGCAATTTTTTTTTTTTTTTTTGCCGATCGCACTGCGTAACTGTGTATGGTCTTGATGGTTGGCTCGCAAGTTTCTGATGCGTGAGGTCGCGGGTTCGAATCCTGCGCTGGGCAATTTTTTTTTTTTTTTAATAATTTTGCGCTATATGAAAAATATATTATGCAAAAAAAATAAAAAAAACCAAAAACTTTTTCTAAGCAATACAAAAAAAAGAAGACTGCGTTTGGATTCGAACCGGGAACATTTAGTTAAAGAGCTGACAACTCTCACAACAAACCACTGAAGCACATGGTCTGTTCCTAGGCGCGAGAAGTTTTGCATACAGCAGCAGAGACGGAGCAGAGGCTCGGCGTCAATGCTTGTGCCGACTGCGCACGCACAATCGGCGTGCAGTCGGCATGTGCCATTAGCGTCAATGCATGTGTATTTAATTTCGGAAATATGCGATGCGTTGTTATTAATTCGAATAAAAGTAATTAATATTAAGAATTATTTTTAGCAGCCAAAGGTAAATTATAACTTACTGTCGAGTGCACTCGACTGTAGCTTTCTTCAATTTTTATTTTTTAATAACAAAGAAGTTATAGGAGTTCGAATTCCCCATACAAAGTTATGGGCGCTAGCGATTCCTAATCAAAACGTTAAATCGACGCAGTAGAGGGCCCGCGTCAATAAAAGCCTAATTTGCCGATCGCATGGCGTAAACTTGTGTGGTCTAGTGGTTAGAGGTCCGATTCGTAAGTTACAAAGTTCGTGAGAGTTCTTGTGTTCGAATCTGGCGCGGGGCGATTTTTTTTTCTTAATGTAAATTGCTTTTTTTTATATTTTTTTTTATATATTTTTATACCATTTATTTTATTTTGTATTATTTCTTCGAATAGGGTAAATGGTATCTTACAGTCGCGCGCGCTCGACTGTAGCTTTCCTTACTTGTTTTTAATTTTTTTTTTATTATTTTTTTTTTTTATTTACAATCTCTCTAACTAAAGATTATAAGTAAATGCTATGAGTTTTTAATATTTGCCAGACAAATTTACTGCAGTATTTAAAAACTCAAAGTATTTATTTGTAATTTATATTTTTGTTAGAAATTGTTAGAAATGGTATACAAGCTTTGTACAAATTTATGTAATAGACAGAAGTAGGCGTGGCTGAAAATACATATTAATAATACGTACATAACGATGCGTTATTGTTATTGTTTAAGTTTTTAATATTTTTTATTTGTTTTTTTATTTTTTTTTTTATTTACAATCTCTCTAACTAAAGATAGTAAGTAAATGCTATGAGTTTTTAATATTTGCTAGACAAATTTACTGCAGTATTTAAATACTCAAAGTATTTATTTGTAATTTATATTTTTGTTAGAAATTGTTAGAAATGGTATACAAGCTTTGTACAAATTTATGTAATAGACAGAGGTAGGCGTGGCTGATAATACATATTAATAATACATACATAACGATGCGTTATTGTTATTGTTTAAGTTTTTAATATTTTTTATTTTTTTTTTTTATTTTTTTTTTGACATACAATCTATCAAACTAAAGATAATAAGTTGATGCTATGAGTTTTTAATATTTGCCAGGCATATTTACTGCAGTATTTAAATTTGCAAAGTATTTATTTGTAATTTATATTTTTGTTACAAATTGTTAGAAATGGTATACAAGTTTTGTACAAATTTATGTAATAGACAGAAGTAGGCGTGGCTGAAAATTATTAATAATACATACATAACGATGCGTTATTGTTTAAGTTTTTAATATTTTTTATTTTTTTTTTTTTTTTTTTTTTTTATTTACAATCTCTCTAACTAAAGATTATAAGTAAATGCTATGAGTTTTTAATATTTGCCAGACAAATTTACTGCAGTATTTAAATACTCAAAGTATTTATTTGTAATTTATTTTTTTGTTGGAAATGGTTAGAAATGGTATACAAGCTTTGTACAAATTTATGTATTAGAAGTAGGCATGGCTAATAATACATATTAATACATACATACATGATGCGTTATTGTTTAAGTTTTTAATATTTTTACATCAAACTAAAGGTACTAAGTTGATGCTATGAGTTTTTAATATTTGCCAGACAAATTTACTGCAGTATAAGAATACTCAAAGTATTTATTTGTAATTTATATATATTTTTTAAAATTATATTTGACCTAGCGCAAACTCTTTATGTACTTGTAACTATTTTAATATTTAACTAACTTCGAGTATGCAGAAAATAACACTGAGTGTTTAATAGTGCCATGTTTATTTGTAATTATGCATATTTGTATCTTAGCATAGACTCATCTCGTACTTCTAACTAAAGTCAAGTATGCAGATGCTCGATGCAACATCGAAACTTCAGTTTGTGCTTAGTCAGCGCAAGAATGAGCAGGAAGGCCAAAGATAATAGAGAAACTTAAGCTCAATTCGAGACTGACATCGAAATCGGATGTGCTTGAAACGCGATAATGACACATTTGAATGCACAATGTTATGTCTATTGTGCGATATTAGTGCCGATTAGTAAGTATGTCCGAGAGAGGCGATCTACTAGCCAGAACTCAGTATCGCAGCGTATTTGCCAGGCACTCGAGGGCCTGCTCGGGGCTGCTGACACAAAGTGTCTAAAGCAAATCGCACATTGATCATAAACCAACAGAATACACGAGAAAACACACACTAAGCCGAGCGATTCTCGCTCGATCGCTATAAAAGCGAGCGGCCCCACGCGGCGGCCGGTCAGTCGCTCGACGTGGACGCTGTGAATACCAACACCAACAACAACAACAACAAGACGAAGAAGACGAGATGAGAACGATTCCAGTGTCGATTTGTGGCCTGCTCATTTGCAGTGCGTTGATTTGCGGTGCGCAGGGCAAGCCGATTTTCCTGAAGGTTTTCGCTCCCGTGAGCAGTGGTGAGTCTATGGAGACTGCAATTCTGCCTGGCTTTGCTGGAGCAAGTATTTAACTCTCTCTCTGGACTTTTTTCTCTCTCTCACAATCCTGGTGCAGTGAGCTATCAGACTACCGCAACAGTGGCGCCCGTCAACACGCAGTTCATCTCTAACATTATTGCGCAAAAGATCAACCTGCTGGATAGTTTTCTGCGCGCCAAGCAATCCTTTGGCACTGTCGGCTTTTCGAAGACCATTAGCTTTGGGGGTCCCTCGACGTCGACGACGACGGAGAAGCCCGTGACGCAGCAGACGACAGAGGTAAACACAGATTTTATTCCGGACGTTAGCTCCAGCACAACTCAAACTGTGTACACAACAACAACAACAGACGGGCACGACATTGCGACGCCGAAGCCTACAGTATATCCCCAACCCCCAATCACAACGTCAACGTCATCGCCAGTGATACCCACTAAGCGAACCACCACCAGCACCAGCACCACTAGCACCACCGCGGCGACTCCCATCGAGACGTCGACGGGATCGAACAATGGATACACGTATCGGATTCCCACAGCGGCTCCAAGCACCGTCAGCCCCTACTACTTGCCAGCAGGCCCCTACTAAATTGAGCCTAAAACTCTATATATAGTAGTCTGTATATATGTATAGACCCCTATGTGGGTCTATAAGCTAAGTCTGTGAACTAGAATACATGTCAATTCTCTAAGATCGCTCTATGATTGTCTGAGATGCGGAAGTGATGCGATGCAAAGTGGTGTGGTGCTACTCCCATTCACAATGGACGCTTCTGTCCACTTCGAAACAATTAGCATAGAAACCAGTTTCAGTTCCACTGGGCAGACGCGACACCACAGTCTCTCTGGGCAAACACCAGCTGCGGCTCTTCCTAAACTGCGATACAATGTAGACACCTGGGCAGATCTAGATCTTGTCATGCTGGGAAGCACAAGAAGGCATAATCGAAACTTTATAAAAAAAAAAAAAAAAAAATATATATATATATATATATATATATATATATACTCTGCAAACTAGGAAAGTGATAGATTTAGTTGTGAATTAATTCTAGAGCATGCACGCGTTGCCGTCTTCCGCTGCTGGAGATGAGTCTACGCTCTCAAGGTCAAGAACCGGCTGAGCCACTCCACACGCTGATTCGGCAATCATCAGCAAATTTATTTATGCTTTTAATCGACCTTTGTTGCTAATTTCGTGACTAGCGGGGAGTAAATGTTAGCGCTTATATAAGAACACAACGTATATAAATATATATTTATATATACATATAAATATATGTGAGAGCTTAATCGAAGTTCTTAATCGCCTTTTGAGGGTTCTGTAACTTAATTAGTTGGGGAAAACTTTGAAATATTCCCCTAGCAACTGGTTTACCATTTCGCAGCTAATTGAATGGAACTTTATGCATGAATAGATTTCCTACTGGTTTATTTTTGGAGTTCATTTAGCCAAGCGAAGTATGAATTATATAGAAATAAAATATGTTTGAAGATATTAATGCAGTTGCAGTCAGAAATAGTTGAATTATATAATTTGTTCAATTATATTTTAATATATATTTAAATCAGGGAGCATGCCTTGCGCTCTTCTAAAATTTTGAATATGCTTCAGAGTTTTTGGCTTAAAAAATGTTCTAGCATTTTGATTTTGAACCAGTTCGTTGCAGTCAGAAATAGTTATATTATATAATTTTTTTAATTATATTTTAAAATATATTTAAATCAGTTAGCATGCCTTGCTGTCTGCTGAAATTTTGAATATGCTTTAGAGTTTTTAGCTAAAAAACTTTTTTAGCATTTTGATTTTGAACCAGTTCGAGTGTAACTTGTTTTACAATAATTTTCCGTGGCGGTTTAAGCTTATGTCAGGATATATGACTTACATATAGGGTAGCAGCTTGGTGAAATTATTCCATAAATTTTATTGGAACGAAGTTGCCAAGTATCTCAATACTGTGCTATAACTTCAATTATTTTATTCTCGTTAAAAATATTTCAAAAGGTTTCAATGCGCAGCAACTTCTAATGTATATAGAGACATATCCGCCGGCCAGTCGAGTTGCCAGACTATTTATTGAGCCCATAAAGCAGCATTAAAGCGAAATAGCCGCGTTCACTGTTATTGCCCTGCAGCAGCAGCAGCCGCGGCAGCAGCATCATTCGCAATTGGTATGTGATTAGAGTTGTCTGAAGGTTAGATTAAGCATTCGGTTCGGTTCGCCACTTGGACACCTCGCTCGAGTGTGTCCATGTACTATATATGTTTTTATTGCGGCAGAGTCAACTATGGGAAAATATGAAGCCATTAGATGGCACACAGTGTTGTCTAGGCCTGTTTGTCTGACAGGACACGTGCCGGGTAATTGAGTTGAGTTGCGGCTGCGATTCGGGTTAGGTTTTTCGGGGTGTGTGGTTTCAAGGTTACAAGGGCTTAGCCAGCGGGGCCAGCAAGACGGAGCGGAAAACAGCTGATGTGTCCTTGAAAGAAGCAGCAGCACCGCACCTCGCACTGCACTCAACAGCTGTCCATTAGGGCTGTACGCTGTACAGATTTCGATTAAATGTGTTTCGGTGTGCGCGCATTCCATTTTATGCCCACTCAATTTACGAGGGCCGTAAACTAAGTAGAATTACGAAGACGCGCTGCACCCCACTGCCACCCCCTGGGCATAAATATTTTATGATTTAAAACGGGCACAGCCAACTATAGAGGGTCTCCCTCTCTCTGTCTCTCTCTCTATCTGTCTCTTTCTACTGCTCGCTCCTAATGTATTCTCTTAGAGGAGCGCGGAGCTGCCTTTAAGATCATTTATTTTACTTTTCCTGCGCAAGTGAGGAGGGGGGAAGAGGCTTGGGGGAGAGATAAGCGTGTTGCTTAAGAGCTGTCTGATTTATGCTAAAATCCACTTTCGGCTAATAAATCTCTTTAATGTTGCACGGCTTCAAGCATGTTTTGCACATGTTTCGCACTCGTATTCGTATTATTCAAAAGATTGCAACTTGGTGAATTAATCGCGTGGGGGCGGAGGCGGGGTAGGATATTGTCTCAACTTTCGAAATCAACAGTTATTTTTATGCCGTTCGCCCAGCAAAAATGATTACCAGGTCTATGCATATGAAACTTCAAAGTATGCCCCTTCAGAAGCCACACATTTTGCCCATGGTATATACGTTTTGTGGAAATTAAACTATATTTATTTTTGATCAGCATGAATATTCGAGTATAAATTATTTAATGTAAGATTTTAATTTATCATAGATGTAGCTATAATTATAACTATAATTTAATTCAATTTAATTTAATTTAATTTAATTTAAATTTAATTTAAATACTAAGTGAGTGCATGGTATTTAACAGTCTAGTGTGCTCCACTATAGTTTGCTTTACTTGTCAAATATTTCTCAATTTCGCCCCTTATTGCATTTCACTGCACTGAGAGTCCGTCGCAATGAAACAAGATTCACGCTGCGTATTCCGGCATCATGTGTCAAAAGTTATTTGTCATGCCCGCTAGGTACCATGTATAAGTCGGTATATGTATGTGCATGTGTATCTGTTCTTGTGTGTGGTGTATGCAGATGAGTCTCAGACCTGGCGGGGGCTGGCCAATAAAGCTGGGCGAATGTGTTCACTGTCGGGCTGGTGAATTGTAAAATTTTGAGAAGATATGCAGCAGCACGTAGCCACATAAATATGTTTGCGTACCAGGCTGCTGAGGGACACCCACGCCCATACACATCCAGGCACACACACACACATATATACTGCATTCAATAGCAAGTTTGTAAGGGCGCTGAGCAAAAGCAAAGGCAAACAAAGGCGGCCACAAGAGAGCAACAAGAGCTGAATGACAAAAGGCGCACAGGCTTACCAACGGAGTTGCCTGCAACAGCAACACCCCCCCCCCCCACACTCACCTTCCCCTTGCCCTTCCTTGTAGCAGCAATAGCGCTCCGGCCAGCGAAAGTGGCGTCCCGCACATGATTCTGCGTGGTTCATTAGTTCCACGAAATATTATGGCCAACGTGGCGTATGAGCGACGTTTTTCCTTTATGCATAAAGGCAAGCGCCGCTCCTACGCCATCTCCGACTCTGATGCTGGGCGTCGAGAGAGACCGAGAGCGACATTGCTGCCACTGCCGCATATTGGAAAGCCATCCGCATCGACAGAGGCAGCGACTGCGACACTGACAGCGACAAGAGCGAGATGAAGGCATCTTAAGCGGTCACAGCTGTCGGGCGGGGTGTAAATTTTGCACTGGGAGTTCGAATCGTCGACTGGCGTCGGCATCAGAGTCAGCTCTTACTATAGAGCTACTCGAAAAAAAAACTAAAGACAGCTACAACGAGGCGTACTCGACTGCTAGATACCATGCACACAATAAAGATGCGACAAATTCGCTAAATAATATAAATATAAATATAAATATTTATAAGCAATAAATATATATTCCACACTTTTTATCTTAGCAGCTACACCTTCTACTGCCATTGCAATAATTTTCGCATAGCCAATATACTCATTTGGCCAAGCCATTTTCAAGGGGTGAGCGGTGTTAAAAGACTTGGTCGACTTGACGGCTCCCTGCCTTGATTTAGCTATATAAACATAAACATATTGAGCTATTCATATAAAATCTGCACTAAAGTTTGCCAGCAACAAACTTGATGGGGGATTGAGATTGCAATCTGAGATGCTGTAGCGCATCTTTTTTATACACTTTTTGAGGGTATAATAATTTAAACCAGCTGCTTGCAACACGCTGAGGGAAGCAGCTACTTATTAAGTATATATATATATATATATATATATATAAATATATCTGAATCGAGCTAGACATGCTGCTCAAGCTATGGCAAAATAATTTCTTATTTTTATTTTATTTATTTATTTTCAACGACAATGGAATTAAAATTAAGCAAGAAACCGGTTCGCTTTAGCCTATTTATAATATAAACATTAGAAAATATTATTCCAAGCATTTATTAGGGTATGCAAATGTCGGCATGTTGTTGCCTTTCATTTTTATAGGGTATTTGTGCTGGAATATTGCGCTCTGTGGCAACATTTTGTTTTGCTGTTTTCATTCGTTCAGTTTGCTGTTGTTTCTGCTTTGTTTATGTTGCACGCATCTCCCTTTACTCTCCATTCGGTGCCCGCTGTGGTTTCCAAATTTGCGTTGGAATTGCAAATAAACCCACCGTGCGTGGCAGTAAGACTGAGCAGTCTGCTCCCACTTCCCACTTTCTCTTTCTCTTTCGCTCTACTTGCTATTAATATTGTATGCCTGAAGTACATACATACATACTTAGGGCACATGTTTCACTTAAGCTGCAGAAGGAATGAAGCGATCCAAGAGGCATTTGGCATGTGGTACATAGCTTTTCATCAAGTGGAGCTGGGCACCTGCCTCTAAGCTATTCTGTTTTTATAACAAAAGACATAACAATTATCATTTGAATTATATTGGATTGTCTTTGTTTTGGGCAAACTTTTCAACTAACTGATGCACTTGAATTGCCCGTCCCCGGCGCGAGGATGGGAATTCGTTCTATATATATATATATATATTTGTTTGGGCAATAACAATAACAGCGGAAAGTCTGCGCGCAGCGTCTGTCCCCCCGGACAGCAAAAGTTATTCTCGAACTTAACTTTGGCAACTTTTTGTTGCATATTTTAAACGGGTTCCAGCACAGCACTAGCTCCAGCTCCGGCTCCCGCTCCAGCTCCATGAAATGAGATAACTTTCACAAATATGTATATTCAATTACATCCTGCCCGCTCCTATATTGTCTTCTTGGTTTAGGTGCCTTTGGAGGCTCCCCAAAGCATTTGTCATCGTTCCCCCCAGTTGGAGCGTTCACCTGACGACGATAGCGCAGCGCATTGAATCGAGACTTGGGACTGTGTCCCAGTGCTTCCCAGTGACAATTACAATTTGGACAAATGGATTCACTGTCGTCTGTCGCTGTCGTCTCCATCGTCCAAGGAGGACGCCTGACATTGCAAAATAAATTGACACCAGAGCGTTTTGGGGTGTTAACGTGGCGTACACAAACACTGGAGCAAATCCCCCAGCAGAGCCGGAGTCATTGCAGGCTCTACGCTCCATTCGATATCAATCAATAGCATCAATCTACATGGCTTCTCGCTAACCATGAACTGCCAGCCCGCCAGCCTGCAAGCCCGCCAGCACGTCAGCTCGTCAGTCCGCCATACCGCAACTCCTCCCTTTTGCCGTTACCACAATTCCAATCCCGAGCCACCAGCCGAAGTGGTCGACCAATTGCCCCAATCAATTGAGTGCTGAAGCAGAAAGTCAACAAGCGCTGCTTGACTTGTGCTTCGCGCAGTGGAATGAGACTAAGTAATAACAAAACAAGTGGGGAGAAGGAAAGAATAGTGGCTAAAGATAGAATACCCTGTAAGGCGAGCGTTAGTAGTCACCAGAAAAAAAGAAGAAGCAGCTCAGGGGAGCAAGAAATAAGACAGATTGCACTCAGTTTAAACATTTAAATAAAATAAATATTCACTATTTGAGTGAAGTATTAGTGAAAGAGAGAGAAAGAAAAAAAAGAGAGCGAGAGAGAGGGACATTAGGCAGATATCAGGTATTAGCAAAAAGATTGAAGCAGGATAAAATTGGGTCGTACCTAAAAAAATCCGTAAAGAAAGAGATATCAGAATTCTTTTTTTTTATATGATTTCAAATCAATTTTATTTTATTTAGGAATTGTTAACAAAAATAAAAAAAAATTATAATTGAACAGATCAGCTAGGATTTAAGACTATATAGAAGCATTTCATATATATAGAAATTTCCAATATAATTGTAGCAACCCCTTTCACACTATCCAGCTGAGGGTATTCTAACTGAAACTGTTATCTGTCTAATAACAACAAAACGAAACAGCCTGCTTGATGGGCATTGCGTATACGCCAAGTCTGACGAGCTGACTTTGCCTTCCTGTCCGCCTCGCACTCGCTCGCAGCTACTTGCAGATAATTTATTGAGCACAAATGCCCAGCTTAGTGTTAATTGCTTCAATTCAAGTCGGGCCCCAACTCGAAGTGGATCGCAGCCAACTATCGAGGCAAAAGTCAGAGCAGATGAGGATGCGGATGCGGATGAAGAGCGAGTTAAAAGTGTGCGGCAACGTGGCAATTGGCCATAAACCGGATATGCATTACAGTTTCTAATGAGCCAATTGTAGGAATAAGCTGAACGTGCTAGCAAGCAAACCAAGCAGGCAGCTCGACAAGGACGCCATGCAGGTGTGGCCAAGGTGAGGAGACAGAGAGATAGAGGAAGCAAGAGAGAGAGAGAGAGAGAGAGAGAGAGAGAGAGAGAGAGACTTTGAGACAGAGCTCATGACTGTGTCGAGATAAAAGTTTCTTATGTTATTACCCGAACGTGTTTGTATAACCGTTTCACAAGTTTCTGCACGTCGAGAAATGCATAAACATGCTTTCATTTCATTTCCACACCGAACACCACATTAAGCTGAGCCACTTAGTGGGAGGATGCCGGAGGAGGCATCCAGGCATCGAGGCATCGAGGAGGCAGCAATCCAATCTCTCTCGTGTATGCAGGTTTCGGGAGCTTTTGGAACTTTCGCAGTGCTGACACTTGTGTAAAACCCACTAAACTCGACGCAATGGAAAACCAATTGGCAGATGCTTCTCCAGCTATAAATAAGCTCTATACAGACGCTCGTTATATGTATGGTATATATGGTACATACGATGCATTAAGCATTTCAATTTCTCCCGCACACTGATCCCACATAATCCCCGTCGCTTAGCTCAACTCTTCAGCTGCTCGCACGCTTCCATTGACAGGCCGTGGGTTAATTAACCAGAATGGACTCGCAGAACAATGGGGTGGAAAACTATGTGCAGGAGTAAGAAGATGCGGGGAATAGCTTCATTCGATTCATATCAATGGGAAGTCAGTGCTAGACATATTGCTGTAAAATCGATTAGAAGCAAGTCAGGGGAACTATATACTGTGTATACAACACTCGACTTTTAGATACTATTTACCTCCATTAATCATTTCGACTTTTTTATAGAAAATAGTTTTTTCTATAGCTTGTATATTTTTTGTGCGATCAGCTTGAAGCTCTCAGAGTATGTCAACAATATTATTGGCTACGAGCGTGCTAAGTTTGAATTTATTCAATGCTAAACATCAATTTATATTTGGGCTTAAAGTTTTATTTTGAATATTTAGAGTCGTTGGGCTTAACAACTGAAATTTGAAATAAACGAAATAAGCCTATGCCAAACAGTAAACTCTGTACCAAATTTGATGTCTTTTGCTTTAAAAATAACTTGGTTAAATTAAATATAATATAAAATAATATATAAATTTGTTTTTATTCGAGTTTAAAGTTTTATTTTGAATATTTAGAGTTGTTGGGCTTAACAACTGAAATTTGAAATAAACGGTATAAGCCTATGCCAAACAGTAAACTCTGTACCAAATTTGATGTCTTCAGCTTTAATAATAACTTGATTAATTTAAATACAATATAAATAATATATAAATATATTAAATATTTTTATTTCTATGGTACTCAATTATTGTTGCTGATCATGAATATATCTACTTTCTGTGATCTGCTACGTCTTTTCTGTCTAAGCATAGATTTCTACAAATTGAATATACCTTTTTTACCTTTTTTAATTGGTATAAGAATGGCATAGAGCTCACAGCGCCTGTCTTGCTGATTCATTTGAAAACTCAATCGGAAACGTGTGCTCTCGCCATGCGATCCGCTTTTCTATTGCTCTCTCGAATTCCCGTGTGTGTTTAAAAACTAAATTGGAATCGTCTGTTTTGCCCATGGTTTTCCGGGCCGCATTTCGCGGAAATTTGTTCGGTTTTCAGTTTACAGGAGGAAAAACAATACACTTAGCTGCTGGCATATTCCCGTTAGCCCAATGAAAACATCAACCCAAATATGTCTAACGCCTTTTGGCTCCGGCCAACGCCTGGCCGTCGTCCAAGTGTGCGAGTGTGTGAGCGTGCGCTTGTGTTTGTGTGCTGGGTGTGCGTGTGTGCTGGGTGTGTGTGTGTGTGCCTTTAATCTAGATTATGTGCCCTACGAAAATTCAATGGAAATGGAAAATATTAAGAACACTGCGGAGCATGCGAAAGTTTTCTCTGTGATTGTGTGTGTGTGTATGTGTGTGTGTGTCGAGTACCTGGCGATTGCAACGCTTGTCGAGGTAGTGGTAGGTAGGAGGGAGGGGGGAAGGGATTTGGCTTAGCGTTGGCCATTTTGATATTTTCCATTTATTCGTGGATATTTTGTTTGGATTTGGTAGTTGCTTTCGGGTTCTTGGCTTGAAGACATAACCGTTTACTGCTGATACCACACCGCAGTTTTCAATAAAATGAACGTCTTTTCGACAGCCCAAGCCATGTTGCAAGGCAACTGCTCGTTGGCTGAGGACGGCGGTGTGGCTCAATTTCTTTATATAGTTTTTTGTAGCATACTCGGACACACACTCACACACACACACACGTACACATTTTGGGTATTACATTTTTATGTCATCCAATTTAAAGTTGAATTTAATTAAAGCTTGTGTGCAGCGCACTTGGACGGCTTCTTCTCATACATATTCAAAAAGCTGAAAGGGGAAGTTGAGCTTGAGGTATTGCCGAAAGCTTATCGATACCCAGCAATGAGCAACTTTGACAACCTTTTCGCTTTGAATATTTTTAGCATTTTTTGTGGGAAAAATATTTTTAAAAACCTGTAAATATACATTGCTTTAAAGGTATATACTGAACCTTACAAAAAAAAAAAATGGTATTTAGGTTATAAAGCTAATATTATAAAGGTTATTTTTAAGAGTATGGTATAGGTTGGATGTGTCGAGTTTACTAGCGACATCTTGCAGTTTGATAAAAAACTACTGCTGGTGCCATCTGGCACTGCATTTCTTTGAGGTTGAATCAAAATAAATTAAAAAAAGAAACACAAAAAAAAAGAAAAAAAAAACACCAAATAAATTCAAGACTTTGAGACAACAGACAAAACAAAGTATATCTTTCTAGACCGTCGACTCGGCTGGTATTTACCTTAAAGAGTTAAATTAATTTTTTCCTACTCGTCTTAAGCTTCTAAACAAATTACAATTGCCACTCACTGCTCCAAAAAAAAAAAAAAAAAAAAAACTGCTTCCCAAAGTGAACAAAAATGTAATTAAAAAAAAAACGTTGCATGCTTTTGAGACCGCAATTAAATTAAAGCCAGTTATGCAATTAGCCTGAAAGTATGCAATTGAATTTTTGATATTATTGCTAATAAAAAATTGTACCACAGCGCAACATGTACTCTGCGTAGACCATAGCGTGGGACTAACTCGAGTTCTGCCACAGCAGACGGAATCAATTAAAGCTTACTTCAATTCATTTCCAATTAGCAGAAATTAAAGTTATTTTAACAAAACAATTTCAATTTAATTGTAGTAAATAGATTGCATCTTGATGGGCGAAACGCTAATTATAAAATCAAAGTGTGTGTGTGTGTGTGTTTGGGTGTATATGCGTATAGAGATTATCATGGTACGAGAGAGACAAAGGGAGAGAGATTACTCCACAGTCACGGACTTGGCCAAGTTGCGCGGGCAGTCGACATCGCAGCCACGCAGCACGGCAATGTGGTAGGAGAGCAGCTGCATGGGGATGACGGTGAGAATACCCTGTAGACAGTCAACGGTGCGGGGAATCTCAAGGTGGCGCGACGAGAAGGCCTTGGTCTCCTCATCGCCCTCTTCGCAGATGATGATGGGGCAACCCTTGCGCGAGGTCACCTGCTGCAGGGCGTTCATGCACTTCACATAGACAGGATCGCGCAGCACGATCATCAGCACGGGCATCGAGTCGTCGACGAGGGCCAGTGGACCGTGCTTCAGCTCGCCGGCCATGATGCCCTCGCTGTGCATATACGTGAGCTCCTTCACTTTCTGCAGCCGAAGAAGCGGGAAGAAGACAGAAATGAAGATCAACTGAGATCAGGCGAGGGTAATTGGCCTTACCAGAGCACCCTCTAGGCAGGTGGCAAAGTTATAGCCACGTCCCATTATCAACAGCGACTTGTGCTGATACAGATCCTTGGCCAGCTCCTGCACCTTGGAGTCCAGCTTGAGCACCTCACGGATCTGTTCGCCCAGCTTGGAGAGCGCTTGCAGAATCTCGAGGCGACGCTGCTGCAGCGACAGGCGATCCTCGGACATGACCAGCGCGAACATGACCAGCGAGATGAACTGCGATGTGTAGGCCTTGGTGGAGGCCACACCGATCTCGGGGCCGGCATTAATGTGCACACCGCAGTGCGATTCGCGGCAGATGCTGCTGCCGACGGTGTTGGTGATGCCCACGATCAGAGCACCGCGCTGCTTGCAGTAGCGCAGCGCCATCAGCGTGTCCGCCGTCTCTCCCGACTGTGAGATGAAGAAGCAGACATCGTCACGGAAAATGGGCGTGTTGCGATCGAGAAAATCGGAGGCCAGCTCCACCATGACGGGCAGTTCGGTGAGTTCCTCGAGCAGCTGGCGCGTGGCCACGGCACTGTGATACGAGGTACCGCAGCCGATGAGCATGAGGCGACGGCAGCGCTTGATCTCCGGAATGTAGTCCTTGATGCCGCCCAGCACGATGCTGTTGCCGTCGAAGCGAACGCGTCCGCGCATTGTGTTGACCACCGATTCGGGCTGCTCGAAGATCTCCTTCTGCATGAAGTAGTCGTAGTTGCCCTTCATGATCTGCTGGATCTCCATCTTCAGTGTGGTGATCTCGCGTGCATGTGGATCGTCCAGGCTCTTCTTCAGGCGATGAATGCTCAGCGTGCCGTCGCGCACGGCTGCCACATCGTCGTCCTGCGAGGGATTCAGACGATATATAGATATATATATATATATAGAAATTGGATACGGATGAACTACGCTACCTCCAAGTAGATGACGCGATTCGTGTGCTCGATGACGGCCGAGGCGTCCGAGGCGAAGAAGTACTCGACCTCCTTCTCCTCCAGCGGCATGAACTCCGAGGTGCTCTCCGTGCGGGGCAACACTGGCAATTCACGAGTTTGTCCATGCGGACGCAATTCTGTACGGTTAGTTTGGCGATTTGATGTTGTTGAGTCGCAGTCGCACACGTTCAGCGCATTTGCAGTTGCATTTACAGTTGCAGTGGCAAGTGGCAAGTGCGGTTGCAATGTCGATGGCGTTTGCAGTTTGCAGTTTGCAGTTGCATTTTGGGAATTCAATTCAGCGCAATGTGAACGCGACGTCGTTGGTGCAAGCAGTAGCATGTATGCGTGTGTGTGTGTGTGTGTGTATTATAGGTGAGCGAGAGCATGTGTTTGTGTGCCAGTACGCCCAGTGTAGCAAACGGGGATGTGGTGGTGGTGGTGGTGGTGGTGTTGGTGGGGAAGGAGGAGAGTAATGAAAATCAAAAACGAAATTAAATAGAAAGTCAACATGAACATTTTGCAAAACATTTAGGCAAAGAGCCCGCAAAAGTGTTGTGCAGGGTGCTCGGGGGCTGGGCAAATCCATTTAGCAAAATTTCATAAATTTCGTAAATTATGAAATGCAATTTGTAATGAAATTTCACGAATTCAATAAATATTTAAAGGATTTTCGGGAATCGCAAGCGTTAATTCAACTAGTCGAGCATTTGCAGGGTATTTAAAACGTTGCATAGAGTTAGGGAGAGAGCGAGGGAGTGGGAACAAAAATGCTCTCTAAAGAATTTCATTTATTTCTGCAACTTTGATAAACTGGCAATTTCGATTAAACTGCAATTGCAGTTGCACTAGTTGTTGTTGTTGTTGCTGTTGTTGTTGTTGCTGTTGTTGTTGCTGTACTGATTGAATGACAATAAAAAGGACTGCAAGCATTTTAAATGGATTAGTTATATCTACCATTAAATTACACACAACACAACAGCAGCAACGGATTTCGTATTCGACATTTATTTACATTCGATGGGAAAACACTAAATAAATGAAATAAATATTATATAAATAACTATTGTGGAAAATGGAAAATCTGTTTTGTCGAATTAAAGGGCATTTCTTACAGCGAGCAAGGGTGCAATTTTTACAGGCAACCAGAAGCATGAAAGCAATATAGTATGTTCTACATACTATATGAGGAGATAGGGATAGGGAGTTTGAAAATTACCTTGAGGCTTGCCCGAGTCAGCATCTGAGGGAGAGAGAGAGAGAGAGAGAGAGAGAGAAGAACAAGAAAAACATTAAGTAAATTAAATTCAGCTTTGGCCAGCTTAAAGCAAACACAGATGGAACCATCACCAGCGTAAGGTCTAAGGTGTTAGTTACTCGAGAGAGAGGAAGCGGGGTAGGCGCAGAGTATTAGCCACAACCAGAAAGGGAGAAAGAGAGAGCAGCCTCTCTTCCAGAGACATAAGCGGTACGGAGTAGATTGGTGCACTACCTTGATCGGCGGAGGTGTTCGGCTGCTTGTCGTCTATGGGTGGCGAGTTGGTGGTGGGGCGAGGGATAGAGTGTTGGAGAGACGGAGAATTGGAGAGTTGGAAACACAGTTGGGAAAACGAAGAGGTAAAACAGAGTAAGACACACACACACACACACATACACAGAGTAGTAGTGGAGTAGTTTATGTACATAGAGATAAAAGACAAGACAAGAGTAGATAAAGCGTAAAGAACTGTTCCGAGAGGTGACCTCTGCTGCTGCTGCTGCTCCGTGCTACTCACCCTTGCCGTAGAGAATGGGAATGTGATCTGTGGCCAGACGTGTCTTCGTCTTGATGCCCACCAGCAGGGGAGAACTTCTGCGCGAGGCGACGCACTCGCCGGGAAAGTGCTTCGACTTGACGGCAATGGCAAAGGCACCCTCCTGGAAGAATACTCCATGATTGAGCAAGCAACTCCACAGAGACAGTGCCAGTAGGGGGGAGAGAAGACTACTTACCACCTGCTGTATGGCCTGCTCGACGAGCTCGCGGAACGAGTAGTTCGGATGCTTCTTCCACAGATGATGCACCAGCTTGGCAAAGACCTCAGTGTCCGTGTCCGACTCGAACTCGTAGCCCTTCTTGGCCAGGAACAGCTTGACGTCATTGTAGTTGGTGATGATGCCGTTGTGCACCACAACGAAGCTGTTGCCGTCGTCGGAGCGGTGTGGATGTGAGTTGCGCTCGCAGGGTACACCGTGCGTGGCCCAACGCGTGTGTGCGATGCCCACGTGGGTGAGCACCGGTTCGCTGTACTCGCCCCCACTGAAGTCTGATGAGGAGCAGAAAGTAGCAGGAAAAAGCAAAGCGAATCGATTAGCAACTGCCAGTGGCAGCGCGCCAAGTGAGTGAGTGAGTCTCTACTCGTTGTCTCTTACGTTCTTGGATGGCATCCTCCAGCACCTTGACCTTGCCCGTACGCTTCACCATCACAATGTCCTTGTTGTCTGGCGAGTCAATGGCCACACCTGTGGAGTCGTAGCCGCGGTACTCGAGACGCTTCAGACCCGTCACCAGCAGGTCGAGCACCTCCTGGCGCGACTTGGGCGTCAAATAGTTCAGATATGCGAAAATTCCTGGGCGCAAAGACAGCATAGAAACCCAATTAATATTTGCTACAATACCAGTTAGATCAGTTGCCAGACTATGGCTCAATCCACAAAAAAAAAAAAAAAAAAAAAAAAAAAAAATTGGTGCGCCCAAAACTGAATAAAGAAAAGATAAACATGCAACGCCAGGGATTTCGCAAGAGCCCCGAATCTGAAGGCGTTGCCGATGCCGAATCCAATGAGCTCCGGCCCAGAAACCCCCAGCAGACCAGTTGTGAGTTGTATGAATTGTGTGGAAATCTGCATCTGCGGCACGAAACCAGTTTGGGGTTGGGCACTGCGAGCGCTACAACTGCACCACTTGGCACTTCAGCCAGCCTGGAGTGGCTCCAGCCGCATTGTGGGCGTCCCAACTGGAAGTTATTTTTGGCTCGAGGGAGCGAAAGGCCGTCGCTGCGTTGCAATCGAAAGAGCTTAAGCGTATATATCGAATTGTGTCATTCGTATGCACTGCATAATTGCGGAATGCTGATTTAGTTACGCTTCATATGCATATATATGGCATATAAAAGTGTATTTCTGTTAGGTATAGTTGGAGGATTTGCATGATAATGCTGATTATTATGGTCAAACTGAGAACGTTACTTAACGTATATTATGAGATTCGGTATAATTATTACTAACCACACATTTTGCTGGCTTAGTCCGTTTTTTCTTCTTGTAACTGTAGCTGGAAGAAAGGAAATTTGCATGTTAATTGGCATTAAATTTAATTTAAAAAAAATTAATTAAACTAAATTTAATATAGTTTTACTGCTATTTGATAGTGATTTATAGCAAAAATACTAGAATAGTTTGATATTTTATTGCAAACAACCGGCAACTTGCTGCATAAAATTTAATTAATATTAAAAAAAATTATTAAAGTTTAATATAGTTTTACTGTTGTTTTATAGGGCTTTATAGCAAAAATACTAGAATAGTTGTTATGGCAATAATGTTATGTGGCATATTAATTAGCATTAAATTTAATTAAAAATTAAAAAAAATTAATGAAACTTAATTTAATATAGTTTTACTGCTATTTTATAGTGCTTTATAGCAAAAATACTAGAATAGTTTGATATTTTATTGCAAACAACCGGCAACTTGCAGCATTAAATTTAATAAATATTAAAAAAAAATTATTAAACTAACTTTAATATAGTTTTACTGCTATTTTATAGTGCTTTATAGCAAAAATACTAGAATAGTTTGATATTTTATTGCAAGCAGCCGGCAACTCGCTGAGCTGCCCTCGCTGTTACTGCTACTGAGTGAGTGGAATGTGCGAGTGAGTGCAAATGTGCGACTCTGATTGTGTGTGTGTGTGAGTGTAGTGTGTGCACACTCATTTACAGTCGTACGGGTGTTCTTATCAAACTCAACAACTCGTCACAGTATTTCTTTCCGCTGCGGCTACCGGTCCACTTATTTCTCTCTAGTTCTTGTTCACGAATTCGGTCTCGGTCTTGGTCTCGGTCTCCGTCTCCGTGTGGGTCTGGCTCTGGGTCTGAGTTTCGATTGCGTTCTCAACGCTCGGCGCTGAGGTTTTGCGTGCTCGGGAACATGATTTCTCAGTCCCAACTCAAATGGCAATTTCTTGTATTCAACATTCTTGTTCTTGTTGTTCTTGTTCTGTTTCTGCCGTTTTCTCTGCCACTTTTTACGCTCTACGTCTATTGTTTTTCCATCATCGAGTTATGTGCGTAGTAGGAAAGATACTATGGTATATAGACATGGACATACGTATACGTATGTTGATATTTACATACGTATGTCGTATATTGTCGTCACACGTAACTGGCAACGATACCAGAGGTCCGGGTACTCACACACACACACACACACATACAGACAAAATCACACACTCACACTGTAAGAATTTATGCATGTAGATTTGAATCGGAATCACCAGAGTACGCACAAGTTCGACTATAATTTCTTTTGAATGGGCGTAACAAATTGGAATTTTTATCATTTAGCAGAGAACGTGTTTACCGCTCGTTCTGGAGCTGCTTGCTGGCGCGAATGGTGGGGGGATGTTGGTTTGAGTACTCCACGGTCAACTCGGGTGCAACACGTACTCCCTGCTTCGATCAGGCTGTTGTACGCTGCGACCCGCGCCCGCGCCCGCTCCCGCTCCCCGGCCAGCGTGTGACAGAATGCTTGAGGGCTCTTCACATGCTCTTCCTCGGCCACGTACTCGCATTCAACTGTTTCTCCAGTGGCCATCATTAACAGTTAACATGGTCTACCTTTCGCCTGCCCCTCCACCGCCTGGGCACGCCCATGGCTGTGGTTGGCATTTTAATTTGCCACCTGAGCCGCTTGTGCAGCAGCGAGCTGAGCCAACGAACGGCGTTAATTAAAACGATTCCTGTGCAGAATTCAGCACCAATAATTAAGCACTATTTTCCTTTGAACGCTCGAGGGTTCCCTGCATAAATATATACGCATGCAGCGCGAGTTACCCCCAAAAAAAAAAAAAAAAAAAAAAAAAAACGAGCACTGGGCAGCTTATCGCGGGGGCAGATAAGACGGGGAAACGGACAGAGTGACTAACCAGCTAGTGCAGATAGTGCAGTTAATCGATCGGATAGATCGTAAAGAGGCAAGCAATGGGGTCACTACAAAAATTCTAGGATAAAGCCAACGGGGAACTAAAGCTCATTCCTAAACCCTACTCGTAAAGCTTATCGCCGGCTCTGTCTCTGCGCATATCCGTCAATTTGCTCTCGAGTTTTTTTTTTTTTTTTTGACTACCAACAACTACACGGAGCAATTCTCGGAACAGTATCGGAGCAGTGGTAGACGCAGCGGCGGTTATCAGCTCATTAGTTTCGGAGCAACACGTAAATAAACTCTTTATAATTATATCACAATAGAGTTGATAAACGGAAAGGAATAATAATATGGGATATTGCGCAGACAGCAGACAGCAGACAGCAGACTGGCACAGCTCTGACACGTTGTTGACTGCAGTTTCGGACCGGAATATAGTAGAATCGAAGCAGTTGAGTAAACCCCTACTGGGGTATACTCAAAGTTCGAGTCCCAAAATTTGTGTTTACTCAGTTTGCGTGTAAATTGTTGCCACATCTCGTGGAACTTGCAACTTTTTATCAGTTGCTCATAGATATGTAGCTGTGTGTGTGTTTTTGTGTGCGTGTATTTGCGGTCTGAAACGGCAAACTGCAAACAGGTATTTTATATAAGACGAGACAACAACATTTTTGACCGCAATTTCGGGTTTAAAGCGAGTTTGGTTGCCCCGTAACACGCTTGTGTTGTTGTTTGTATTGATATTGTTGTTGTTGCTGCATTGTATTGTTAAATAATTCAATTAGAGTTTGTTGCGCTGGCAACCACAGGCACACACACAAACACACACACCGCACACACAACAACACCTAATCGAACACCCGAGCGAATTTCGAATGCACGCCGCATCCCGTCCAATGCTTTGGCTCTGGCCAAGCTTAGGGCGGGCAAAGAGTTAATTGCAGCAAATACGATTTGCGATATACACACTCAGCTCACTTTACACTACACACTACACTACACTACACTACACTCCACACTCTACACTTTAAACAATTTGCACAGTTTGTGTTGGCATTTAATTACTTGTAGCTGTGTCTGTTGACTCCCGCGTCTTGCCTTGTGTCTTGCGTCTTGTGTTCACTTTGTGCTGTCGTGGTAACAGGTTGCTGCTGGCTGATCGATTGATCGATACGTTGGCTGATCGCTTCGTTGGTTACTCTCGCTGCTGGCCAACTTCACACTGAGCTCGCTTCGAAAAGCAACGCACACTAAATGCCCTGCTTTTATAGGCCGGCCACGACTGCGCCGGCGTCGGCGGCGTCGACGACGACGTCGCTGCGATCGTTAATGCCAAAGAGTCAGCGCCAGAGTCGGAGCTGTCCGCAATCGCACTCACACGCGCATTCGTGCTCGCACTCGCGAGAGCCAAAGACAGTTAAACGGCGATGGAGCCGACGTCTTATCGCACGATCGCTGGGAGAGCGCACTGGGCCCGCAGCAAGTGCTCTTTGTGTTCTACTTAGGCAAAGAGTTTGAAAGTACAAGTACTTGCTGCATAACTAATGAGAGAGAGAGAAAGAGAGAGGGAGGGAGAGGGAGAAGAAAAGCAAGAATAAGAAAAGCGACTAGTTGTGGCAATAAACATAGGGAGAGAACTGGAGAGCGATCGACTAGAAATGCAAGTTATCATACGCTTGGACTGAGGAACTCAGTTAGAGGCTCTTAACTAGTTAGCGCCATTGTTTAAATGTATGGTTTATACTAGGAAACTTAAGTCGTTTTTATATGCTTTATTAGACCTGAACGTCTCCTTAAATAGTTGATTTGACTATAAAAAAAATGCATTGAAGATCAGCAAGAGGGAACCGAAGACCCTAATGAAACACAGCTAGCTACACGAGTTTTTTAAAGAAGTGTTCCGACCTGCAATTATTTCTCGTCGCTAGATTAAATCTTAAAATTTTCCAAACTGTAGATTTTGGTACGAGGGTCGTTCAATAAGTCTTTAGAAAAAATAAATAATAATAATAAATATAAAAACACTGTTTTTTGCAAATTTTTTTTTATTTTTCAACATAGTCCCCTTTTAGCTCTACACACTTTGCCAATCGTTTTTCCTACATTTTTATTCCGTCCAAAAAATTGGATTTCGGATTTCTTCACTCGGATTTTCTAAGGACGACCCTCAGGCCGGATACTTTTCGGACAGACCTCGTATCCTCTTTTTTTTGCTTTTTCTTTTGCCACTTTTTTTTTTAGATAATTCGGCCAACTCTATTTTATATAGACTAGAAAACTTAAATCTAAGCTTAAATTTTTATTTGATTGCTTATTTTTGGATAATGCGAGTAAACATTTAATTTTATTTCTAAAATTTTTGCTTATGGAAAACTAAATCCATATTAATAATATTCAAGCCAATTCTAACTTCGGCCCACTCAAGTCTCTGTAAAAGGCCAGTTGATCTGCTAAAGATTTTTTTACTGCCGCTTGTAAACTGAACGCTGTATCTATACTATTTATAAGTCTCCTTCAACAATTGCAACCAGATTGGTTTGTCTCCAAATCCCGACTGAGTGAGTGCACATGAGAAACCCGTTTAGCGATTCAGCCGATCAGGGAAACCGAACTCTGGCATTTTGCATTTAATCTCACATTGAACCGTTTAATGTGCAGATATTTACGAATTTCAGCACAATGAGATAGATTAATTAACATAATGCAGAAATTTGCACTTTGCTTTTGCGCTGCTCGCGCATCACTCTTTGGCATCAAATAAAAGGCATTAAATCAATATGCAGCACGTCGCACGTAGCGAAAAATGCTTTCAAATTAAATTTCAATTAATTCATTTGTAAATTGATAAAAGCATGCCAGTCGCACAATGTTTTCTATATACATATATATATTTATACACATCTATATATATGTTGTATTTAAGTAATTTCGAGCGACTTCCCTTCCCTGGGCTGACAGGAAGAACTGCGTCAATTGACGTGTCAATATTTCACAATTCCAAATAAAACAAACGCAGTCAAAAGGACGCTGCACTTTGGCGTGCTGCTAGTCAAATGCAAATGCATAAAAAATGCATTCTGCATAAATCCATAAATGACCGCCTCGGCCCCGCGATGGTCAGCAAAAAAGTGGGAATATTTAATTAAACGCACATTGTGATCAAAAGCGAATTGTTCGCTATTTGCCGTACGCGCGACACATGTAGAAAAACGCTAAAAAAAAAAAAACAGAGAGAAAGAAAATAAGTAATTTCGGCAAGTCGAAGTTTTGATGCTCTTGCAGGAGTTTTGAAAAAATTCGAACTAAAGCATAAATAGAATTTGAAAATAACAAAATAATAAATAAATATAAATATAAACCTATCAATTTTTATAAGGTTTTATTTGACAATTTCCAGGAAGAGCGATTCTCCTTATGGCATTTATGATAGAGTTTAAATTACAGTGATACTGAATTTAGCGGCTTTGGTTTAATTTAGTAGTAATTAGTATAGATCGAAAAGTGTTTTATGCTTTTAAATATATTTATTAATTTAATTATAATAATTAATTATAATTAATTTAAATTCATTTAAAGTTGGCATATTGGAACGCTATAATTTAATGAAAATTAAAGCAGAATGTAAGGAGCATAGCGATAGTCACAAAAAAATAAGAATACAAAAAAAAACTGGTCGTTAACATTACAATCTGTCCAATAGGTATTTAGACGGATGCTGGTCAAGAAAATATATACTATTTATGTTCGAATAGCGACAGAGTTTCCTTATTCGCTACCCTGCCAACTACTGGCCAACAATAATATGCCTCCGGCAAGGGTACAACATGGCGTTGGAGTATGCGGTGTGCGGAGTGCGGTGTGCGGTGTGCAGTGCGCGGGACGGAGATAGCTCTGGGTGTTGCCAAATGGCAAACCGGTTCAATATGAAAATTATGCGATAATACAAATTATTTCTGTTCGTTTTTAGCTCTGGTCGCACCGGTTTTTCGTATATATTTTTTTTTTTTTGTCTGTACGTCAGCAGATCGAAGCGAACCGAACTGAACCCTAGTACTCAGACAAAAAAAATTAATATTCATGATATCTTTTTCTAACTTTACCGACTGCCGCCCCGCCTCTGGCCCCACCAATGCCACCCCATGGATATGTTATTGTGCTCTCGGTTTCGGCTCTTGGTTTCGGTTTCGGTTTCGGTTTCTGTTTCGAATTTTGTTTTCTGCTTTCGGTTATCTGTTTTCATGTTATTGCCTTTGTGTTCATAATCAGCGACCTTGACTTCC
This sequence comes from Zaprionus bogoriensis, assembly GCA_035046045.1. Classification (NCBI taxonomy): domain Eukaryota; kingdom Metazoa; phylum Arthropoda; class Insecta; order Diptera; family Drosophilidae; genus Zaprionus; species Zaprionus bogoriensis. The sequence goes on from JAWNOI010000010.1 coordinate 1,263,278, forward strand.
ATTCGAAAGGAAAAGTGATGCCCCAGCTGGCGACTTGGATTAAAAACCTGTCTGTCTTCTCAGACGTGCAGCTCCCCGCCCCGTCGAGGGCAGCATAAAAAGCATTGCTGTTACTGTACTGAGCGAGTGCGGCAGACAAATAGATGACTTCCATTAAAACTGGCGAAATTCTTTGGCTGTAGGGGATAACTGGGTGCAGGCGGGGCAAGGGAGGGACCTGCCAAAGACGCTGGAGAAGTTAAATAATGAGCTCGAGCCGAGTTTTTGAACTTTCGACTGATAACATTGATGCTTTAGTGCCCGGCGAAAGGCAGAAGTCAAAACAATCGCATTACTTTTGGAACTAAGAACTCGCAGGCCAAACCCCCTCCCCCCAACCGTACTCCATGCCCTCCATACGGCATACGGTAATGGTGAAAACGAGTTTCGAGTGGTCCGGTCAAAGTTGTCCGGGGCCGAGTGGCCACCAGAAGTGGCTGTGACTGCAGCCGGCTGACCTTGTCATTGCGCGACTTGCACCACCAGCAGAGCAGGCAGGCGGACAAAGAGACAGACCTCTTACCGGACGAGTGCTTGGTAGTGCCGGGTGCTGCAATTAGCTCGAGGTTGGCTTCAAATCAAACAGTCGAGATACCCTCGAATTTGTGCAAAAACTAATTACACCGCGCCACGTCAGACCGTGTGAGTGAGTGGTGGGGGTCGATGCGGAAAACACGTAGAACTCTTGCCCGCTCGGCACAAGTTTTGCCTTCAAGCCGTGTACCGTTAGATTGGGTGTGGCCCATTGCGCATTGAAGTAGGGAAATGTTTTACTTATCATTGGCGCGATAAGGGAAACAAAAATAAATATTTAAGTAAATTATTGCTACAAAGACGCATATCTGCTCTTCCCCCCTCTCTACTATTTGTGGCTGATGCAATAGAGAACTCAACGCGAAATCAATATTCAAATGATGAAGGGCTCTGCAGAGAGAGCTGCAGAGTGCACCCAAAGCGTGTTGCTCGGCAACTTTGCAAATGAAAATTAAATATGAATAAGTAGCGATACAACGTACGGCAACTGCAAAAAAAAAAAAAAAAAAAGAAAAAATACAAAACGAAACAAATTCCAAAACCTGCAACGAAATATTACCAACATTTGTACGCTACAAATTGTTGCAGGCTGCGCACCGTTAGCTACGGTATTCCCCCCAGCTCCGATCCACTAAGAGCGCAGTTAACTTCCCCTAGTTGCCCCTAACTTGTTTGGAATTGTCTAGACGCATTTGCGAAATAAACTTCAATTGCGACTGCGGTGAGCAATAAAAAAGTCGAAATTTGAAAACCGAAATCGGGGGAAATGGGGAAAGTCCTTAGCGCCAAATGCTCATCCGGCTGCAAAGTCTGCCTAATGTGAGAATAACTGCGACGTACTTCAATAAACTTTTGTTTTTTGTGATCGCAAGTTCAAAGTTTGCCATAAGTACCGCCAAATGGGGAGGTAGCTACGGTTCAATTGCTCTCCCCAGCGGAGTTGAGCTCAATTTGCTATGGCTTAATAGTTTGATAAAGAAAGGTAAAAGTAAATAATATAAACTTGATTGTGCTATTTTTCTCGTTTGAAATTTTCAAAAAAAAAATAAATAAATAAAAAAAATAAAATAAAATTTTCTGAATTGTTTAGATTCCCTTGCTCTACGGAGTTGAGACTTTTGAGTTTGGAAACGTTCCGCTCGACTGACTAATTTCTATATTTATAAACTAATTTTCTAATACCTGACTGTCTGGTATTATCTAGTTGCATCCGTTATTTAAGTCTACTATATATTTTAATAATATAAGCTCGATTGTGCTATTTTTCTCTTTTGGTTTGAAATTTAAAAAAAAAAAATAAAAAAAAAGAAATTTTCTGGATTGTTTAGAGTCTCTTGCTCTACGGAGTTGAGTCTTTTGAGTTTGGAAACGTTCCGCTCGACTGACTAATTTCACAATTTTTAAACTAATTTTATAATACCTGACTGCCTGGTATTATCTAGTTGCATCCGTTATTTAAGGCTAGTATATATTTACACAGTTTTATGTGAAATTTAGTAATTTACACGATACGAAGAATATATCGTTTCAGTTTATCGCCTAACGAGTTTTACTCTCTGCCAGAATGTTATTTCAGAATTAAAAACAGAAGTTGCCACACTCTCTCTTTACCCTTGCTGGCCGCAAACCTCACTTGTTTATTGCTGGCAAAAGGATATTTTCGACTTGGCTACAGCAGATTTATGTGCCATAGTCGGAGTCGTAGCTGAAGCTGGAGCTGGAGCTGGAGCTCTAATGCCCGCCAGCCTTTTGTTTATTTAAATAAAAATGTTCACAATAATACGAGAAGAACAAGAGAACTAACTGCGAATTCATAACGGCCATTAATTAAATTTATGCACAAGCGTCGTCTGGCAGGGTATGCCAACCGCTCCCGCTCCCGCCCAGCGACTGGGAGCGGAAGTGCCCGCAACGCACGGCGACAATGGCGGGTGCCGTCGATGTTGGCTGTAAGAAAATGGAGAGCAACCAAGAGAAACAGTGTATGGCTCAAACTGGAAGCAGGCAGAAGCACGAGGCGAAAATAGTGTTGTAAAGCGAGCGAATATTTCAAATAATTCGCTTGCCTGCCTGCCCGCCCGGAGCGGGAAGCGAAGACGTAGACGTCGGGCTGCTTGTGGCGGCACCAATTATGGAACTAAAATTTATTATATTTTATTGTTGCTCCAAAGTAAATCGTGTGCAAGTGTGTGAGTGTTTGCATGTGTGTGTGTGTGTGCGAACACTTTCCTACGGCTATGCGGCCATTGTGTACGGTGTTCACATGACTGCGATAGCTTTTGCCTGCCTGCTTGCCTGCCTGCCTGCCTGCCTGCTCTACTCCCTCCTACATCCTGCTGTTGTCGTCGGGTCTTCTGCTTTATTTTTAGTGTTTTTAGTGCTTGGGTCAGTTGTTTTCGGTGTCACTTAGTTTATAAACTATTTATGCCTTCCACTGCAGTAAATTCTTATTTTGGCATTTCGCTTTGTTGTGCCATCCCCCAACAAATAAAGTCAAATCGCAGGGCGATAAACATATATGTTTGTGCAGCGTGCAAACGGGAAATGCCCGACAAAAAATTGGGCTAAATATTGGCAGAGGCGAAATAATTGAAACTTTTTCTGGCCAAAGGCAAGTGCAAAAAAGAGAGAGAGAGAGCGTAGTGTCCACCTAGCCTCCAGTTTCTTGCTGCTGTCTCGGGCACAAGAAATGGTACAACTTTTGATTTATTTCACTTTTGTTCCCAAACAATCTGCAAGTCGTGTTGTCTCTTTCATTTTCTCCCTGCGACAAAACGAAATTAAAAACTAATTTATGTTTTTGAAGTCCAGGCGAGCAGCAACTGGAATAGACTGTCGACGCCTAGAAAATGAATATGTTAATTCTAATTAAAAAGTTGCAAAATCATTAGAAGTGACCATGAAAACTAGTGTAGCAAGAGAGAGGAGAGAAGAGGGAGAGAGAGAGAAAGTCAGGTGGAAAATTGCTAATGCGCAGAATATGCTGGCAGCTTATTAAATATTTTCCAGTTGAGCTTCAATCGCTGCAAATGGAAGTATATACGACACTAAAAAATATTCTGTCTCTCTCTTTAGCATTCTCTTTCAATTGTTTTGCAGCAAAATTAATCCAGTATTTGAAATGCTTCTTCTGTTTCTCTCGCTTCGCCGCTGCCCTGCCTTGTAATCTTTCGATTTTCACATTTAAAGCCTGCTCTTAGGCTCGCTGTATAAATTTGTCTAAAAAGGAAAATTGATTTTGTGGCAACAATAATGGAAAACAATAGAGGACAATGGCCATTGGGGATAAAAGGTGATGAGCTGCTCTCGAGTTCATTCACATTGAATCGTTTGCAAGGAGGTCATCGAACTGTTAACTTGAGATGCTTTCGAGTGCCCACACAGAGATATCAATTGAAGCGTCCCTCGAAACATACTTCTAGGCTGAGCAAATATTTGCTAAGCAGATTTATTTCTGTCCTCCCACCACTAACACTCGCCCTATTTCTCTGTGGCTGCAAATGAACATCTGGAAAGGCAATAATTTTAATTCATAATACCTTCCGGCCATTGAAATAAGAAAAAAAATGGTATTTTGGCATTTTGGAAATCCATGTAACTGGCAGCTTATTTAAAAACTAGATACGTCAGGGTTTTGTGAAGGTTCAAGAATATACAGTACTTTAAAGAAACCGAAGTTTTGCCTAGTCAGACTCCGTTGCTAACCGAAAAGCTAGCTGAATGGTATTTGACAGTCGAGTGTGCTGGGCTATAGCTATAGCTAGATACATCAATATTTTGTGAAGGTCCAAGAATATACTGAATTTTAAATAAACTGAAGTTTTGCATAGTCATACTCGATTGCTAACCGATAAACTAAGTGCATGGTATCTGATAGTCGAGTGTGCTATGCAAGATACATCCATATTTTGTAAAGGATCAAGAATATACTGAATTTTAAAGAAGCTGAAGTTTTTAAAATTCAGACTCCATTGCTGGCCAATAAGCTAAGTGCAAGGTATCTGATAGTCGAGTGTGCTAGGCGATAGCTTACTTTATTTGCTTACACTTAAGTGAAAAAGAGAAAAGTGCTTGGGAATTTGAGAAGTCTTGAGTGGCTTTTGTGCGAGTATATGCTCAGAATTTATCGCTCGTATTTTGAGACTTATTACTCTGCTCTGGCATTAATTATAATTACAAGTGCCCATCCATCCGCATACCTACGACTCTTCCTTGTGAGTTCTCCTAAACCCTTAACAACTTGCTGGGGCCATCAAAAACGTGTGAAATGCTGCATAGAACAGAGTCACTATTCGCAGCTAATTTGGCATTAAAAGACCATGAATAAGGCCCGAAACGATAGCACAGACAGCAGGGCAGGCGGACAGCACGGCAGGCAAAGGGACTGCAAGACAATTGCGAATCGCAAAGACGGTGGCGATGGCGGAGGCGATGGCGATGGCGATGGCGACGGCGACAATACGCGAGTAACGTCGCATTCATTTGGTCGCTTTAATAAAAGTTAATGTGAATTTTAAATGAAACTCGTAAATCGGCGTCGTCAAAGTGGGGCAGGCATGTGACGACTTGTAGTGCTGGAGCGGAACACCTCCCTGCTCAGACCGACCTGTCCTGGGAAGGGGGTGGGGTTAAGGGAAATCCGTGTCGCGCGCCATCGTCATAAAAGTTAAGCGAATAACAAATGTGACGACGTACTCGCCGGGCGTGTGGGCAGGGCCTGTTGGTGGGCGTGGCTCGTAAATAATTTAAATGTAATCGTCAACATCCGCAATGACATTTAAGCACGTGCCTACAATCGACCCCCGGGTTGGCACGCCCCCTGCCCCTCCCCCACCCCCCGCTCATGCCTGTAAAATCTCTCGTAAATTATAAATTAAATATTTACACCAGATTGTGAACACTTTGCGTTTATTAATATCCAGTGGCTTAGGTGCGCCAGTCTCCACAGGCAACAGACTGAGAAAGTATGGTACTCCCCCAGTCATACCTCTAGCCTAGGCAGGCTGCATTGTTCCTGCGCAGAGTAATTAAATCTGGGAAATAATTTGACATACGGAGTCAACGTTCTTCATCTTCAGTCGACGTCGTAGCTGGCGCTTTAATTCCATTTTAATATTTGAGATTTTAATTAAATTCCTAATTCGAGCGAGGCGCATGCACATCCTGTCTACATTATTTAAAGTAAATTACGACAAGTGCGACAGCCACTAAGAGCCTGGCCCGCAACTTGTGGCTGGGCTGGGCCATTTCTTGCAGCGGTTACACTAATCCCAAGCGAAGTGCCAGCCAAGCTCCAACCGCCCACCCTCCCCTTCGTTGCTTCCCTCGTGCATAATCAATAAATGAATAAAGTGATTTTAATTTTAGTGTAAATTATTTATGCCAGGAACTTGCATTGCAAATTCCAGGCATACTTTTAGGAGCGCTGAAGAAGTTGAAAGAAATTTTTTTAAATATTTAAAAATGATTAAATTGAAGTTTTTTCTTTTTGCTTTTGCAGATATTATTTTGCTGCTGAAAGGTAAGGCTTAGATATTTTTATTTGTATAAATTACTTGTTTATTGATATATTTTTTTTGTCAGTAATGATAATAAATAGTGAAATTGATTTTTTAATTATTTTTCCTTTTCGAATATGTTTGAACTAGGATTTTCTTTGTTATTTGTGATGTATGTACTATTTTCTGCAACTCCTCAACTCGATGTATTACTACAAAAAATTAATATTGGAGATTTCTTGTAAGAGAAATAATTAGTTTCCCACAACTCCCTAATTCGCTGCATTAATTCTTAATATTCTTATAGAAGATTTGATGTAAGAAAATTAATCATTCCACAGTCTCTTTTGTGTCCAAAAATAATCCCACACAAACGAAAATTTATGGCCACAGGTAGGATGGAAGATATATTTGAAAATAATCATATTTATACTACAAATTTATTCTCTTTGTGATCGGAGATAGTCGAGCGGCTTTCTAAGCATATTTGCCTCTGTTAAATTGCTCAAATATTTAAGCCATACAACGGGGAGCTACTTTCGGGGAGTTACGGCTAATTTGCGTGTGTGTGTCTGTGTGTGTGTGTGTTTGCAGATGTACTCGTATTTACAATACAATTTAAAAGCAAACAAACCGCATAACCAAACCCGATGTAATTATTGACAAATTACAAAATCAACAAACCGCCGAACCATAAACCAGCATCAACAAATTAAAATGTCGGCCGGGATAAAACAACATTTATTATTCACAATAAGACTCAACAATGATGAATGAATAACTCAACCGAGGCGGGCCAGCAGCACCAGCAGCACCAGCAGCAGCCTGCGCTGAGTCGAGTCAAGCCAGGCTGAGCCACGCCTACAGCGTGAGCGGGAGTCAGCCAGGAAATTACTTGCGACTGACTGACTACAGGGGGAATACGAGGGCCGAATATGAGGCTCTAGCAGAGTGCAGAGATTATGTGCAGATTACCGCAATAGCGGTCGGCGTCGTCTCTTTAGACTTTTGCTCGCATTTCGTATTGTTTCCACTGGCAGATTTGAATTGCGGTTGAAGTTGGATTCAATTTACAATATTTAAATACATAATGTTCCCTTATAGCTTCTGCCTCGATATATACTCTGCCATGCTTACAGTTCTGCTAAGACACAATTTTAACTCACCGCTCAGAGTTATGTCTATATACATATGAAGTTTCCCGGCACAAATAGTTAATGGAATCTTGAGTGTCATCGGTGGCACTGGCTGGCAGCGAGGGGAACACATGCGACCCTTTCGACACTCGGGGGGAAGTACATAAAAATGAATTACTCAGCTGTTATCGCCCTGGCTGGAACTCGGTCAAGGGGCAATGTTGTGGAAGGTAACTTCAGTTAATGTTGTTGACTTTGTGTCTTAATGGAAAAATGAATGGCAGGACGTGATTCTGCATTAAGAGCTTTGTTCCGATTTCCTTAACGACACTTCCATTCAAATTTTCACGTGTCCTTGAGGCGTCCGCATGGGCGATTTCCAGCTCAGACCGATTATTCGAAGCTGTCGGTTGGCTATTTTCCTATATTAGAGTGGCAGAGACTCACTGCAGTTAATATTAAGACAAGACTTCTGGAAGAGCTTGAGTTTTTAATGGTTTTTATAGAATTTTTAAGCTGTTGGAATAAAATTAGAAAGCCTCTGATCTGGGAACAGTTTTTTTTTATTTTATTTATTTTTTTCTATTTATTTTTAAGGCATATGAGGTCAGCCGTCTTCCTCTTCATATCCTTCGTATTATTAATTAAGCCCAGAAAGGGAAATAATAATAATAATAATAATATCGTAATAATAATAATAATAATAATAATAATAATAATAATAATAATAATAATAATAATAATAATAATAATAATAATAATAATAATAATAATAATAATAATAATAATAATAATAATAATAATAATAATAATAATAATGATAATAATAATAATAATAATAATAATAATAATAATAATAATAATAATAATAATAATAATAATAATAATAATAATAGAAAATAAAAATAATAGTATTTTGAGCTAGGAACAAGAACTAGGAAAACTCCAAAAATCCGGTTGCACATATTGTAGTATTGTGTTTGAGCAATTGAGTCTAAAGCAGCTGTACTAACCAAATTGGGAACAGTTTAAATAGTACGCTTGGCCAGCTGCACACAATCGGAGCGAAGAATTGGAAAGCCGTTTGAGTAGTCCTAATTGACCTCGATAAATATATATAAAAATGTGCCAGCTTAAGTAATTGGAATGTGTCAGCATTTAAAACCGTTTACTCTTCTTCAAACCAATCCCCCGCACACGTCCCCTCAGCCACTGCGCTAGTGAAAATTCGAATCCCTTTCAGCGTGCGAGGTGTGAGCGTCCGAATCAGAATGCGAGATGCCAGCAGCAGGATGACAGGCCCCCATATGTGTATCTGTGTGTGAGTGTGTGTAAGTGTGTGTGTGTGTTGGTGCTCGGGTGGGAGTACAATAAATTTTCATGAGTTTTTGCTAGAAACAATAGATGGTATTTACTTTGTGATTTATTTGGTTAAGTGGTTGCCGCTTGCCTGTCACCCTCCAGTCTCCTCCTGCTCCTCCTGCTGCTCCTGCTCTTCCCTTCGCTTTGTTTTGCCTCTTGCTTGTTATTGTTCTGTTTCTGCATTTTTGCTTTCCATAGAGCTTCGGCTCTGCTTGTTCTCTCTGTGGTGCTGCGTTCTCCATTTTCCAGGCTAACCACAGCAGTCATAAGGAGGAGCAGCCGGCAGCAGCAGCAAACTGGGCTGCCATTATTATTCCCGCAGCACGCCTCAGCGAGTCCTTGGAGCAAGCGAAGGGGCAAACATGTCAACATTTGCCACAACCGGCATAAGCCTTGAACTTTCTTATGCTGCGTGTGTGTGTGTGTGTGTGTGTGTGTGTGTGTGCGTGGGCGTGCGATGATGATGTTGGTGCACATGTTCGAGGGATTTTGTGCGGAAGAATCGAGTTTATTTCAAATTCATATGTATCTTTTCTTCGCTCACAGCAACAGCAACAGCAACAGCAACTGCGCGTGTTTCCACAAGAATACACAGACATGAGCAATTTGTACACACACACACGCTGAAATGTATTTTTCAATTTGCAATGCGTAAAAGTGAAATAGGATCTGCGCTTGGGAACACGGCGAAAACCAAAAAAAAAAATATGAAAAAAAAAAAAAAATTCCAAAAATAACTTTATAATTGTTACTCCAACTCCAGTGCGCTGGTTTCCCCTGGCGAATCGATCGAAATATCGCAAATTGTTTATGTCGTCGTAGACCTTAGCACTGTTTCCACTTTCGTGCACATTATTAATAAGTAAATAGTGGGAACAGCTCAGCTCAGGTCCCTCGAGCACAGTGGGCCACTTAGTGCGCTAAGCCGCTGTCACTTTGAAAATTGCTCGAGCTTGCGTTGTTGTTGTTGTTGTAGTTGTTGAACCGCGAAACAACAACAAAAGTTTCAATGAAGTGATAATCCGGAGAGCAAACACAACTCTTTGCACCGCCGCCTGCTGACTGCTGTCGCCCTTCAGCATGGTAATCTGTGACAGGACTTTATCACCGTGCCAACCGGACGAACTGGACCTTCTGTTCAAGGACGACGCGTGCTTGTTTAGGGTTCGCTGTTCGGAAGCCAAATGAGATAATCTCGCCAAGGTCCGAGTTCGTGGTTGAAGGTAACTTTTTTTTTTGTTTTTTTTTTTTTTTTTTTTTTTAATATTATAATTTACGCGCAGGTGAATCCGTGCGGAAAGTCGAGGGGGAGTTGAAGCGAGAAATGTTGCATTATGCTTGCATTATATTACGCTCCCTATGGGCCAGAGCTGTAGACATGTTTGCGTACGCCTCAGAGCAACCGCAATGTGTGCAATTAAATTTGAAATAAGGCTGAGTGCGCTACACTTGGGGTCCATGTGACTGGCAGCAACCTTTCAAAAAAAATAAATAAATACTTCTAGGCAATTTTGGAAATTGTCTCTCAATTTTATTTTAGAGTTTAATACAAATAATTTTATTTAATATATATTATATTTTTTTTACTTATTTATTTATTTATTTTTTTTTAATTTAAAAAGCTGACTCAAATTTATTTATGGTAGTTTCAGGATCTTCAGCACTGGTACTATCTCTAATACTTGTAGAGTAGCTACTAGTCGTATATCTAGAGCATTGCTAGTGTGTCGCAAAGCCCAAGATACTTTTATATGGTAGCGTTTAAATTGATTTTACTTTGCAAATAGTTTCTCATTCACTGGACAGTCTCATGTTATTTAAATCCCCAAAGGTCTCTGCCACTTGAGAATTGTGTGCATTGAAGGGGACGTCTATGGGTGTGTGTGCGTGAGTGTGTGTGTGCGTATGTTCCAAGTGAAGCATAAGCCTCTATAAATAATGGCCTTGTGCCTTGTGGAGTGCAATGCCGTTATTAATTTGCAAGTGTTATTAGATTTTAAGAGGAAACTCCATGCGCAGGCCGAATAATTCCCCGTCGGGCTGCTCTGCTCCATTGAAGTTGAAGTTGCAAAGTCGGAAAGTTCGTCGTTGAGAAACTAATCCGTTAACATTTTTGATAGTTGGCGGTTGGCAGTTGGTTTCGCAGCCATGTGCTAATGCGTCGAATAGAACTATTCAACATACACACACACACACACACACACACACACATACACTGGGGAACACATGCGAGTTATGGGAGAAACTTATTAAGTTACCTTTCAACTCGGCAAATTCCTAATACATTTTGCGTAAGTTATTCGCAAAGTTTGTCCGCTGCAAAACAATGTTCGAAAGTGCACTAAAACAGACAGTTTATGGGTTTATGTATGTGTGTCAGTATGCTGGATCTGTCGACGCTGTTTGTGTTCGCCACATTTATCGGCCTGACTAGGCAGGTTTCTCAATAAGCCAAAT